>CM051242.1:74988839-76288839 GCA_027917425.1 Gastrophryne carolinensis | reverse complement strand
CCCTGTATGGTCATTGTTATCATTGTTTTACAGTTGCTAGTTGGTTCTGTTATCTTTCTCCCAGCTTCTTGTTAACTGCTTTTCAATACTGGTAATTTGTGGGAGGTCCCGGGTATTTGAGGGGCCGGGAGGAGCCAATTTCGCGGTCTCTGCAGTCCGGCGCCATCTGGCGGAGTAATACCCAAGAGTAAAGAATCTTATCTGGAGCAGGACGTAGTGTATACTCATAATAACAATTCTACAGGTGAGTAATCACAGAATTGTATTTTTGCAAGCTTTCTGGGACGGAAGGAGAAACTGGATCACGGGGCTGACGTAACTTACTTACAGCTGTTTCTAGCTGCCACAATGTGCCCCTCCCCACAACCGCCATCACAAGCTGATTTCGATGGAGACCAATATTCGGCATTCAGGGTTGCCGAACCCAAACTGCTCATCCCTAGTAAAGAGTCTTGAGATCAGTTCACAGGGCATGGGGGGCTGGCAAGTCACCTGACAACAAGCGGTGACTTGTCATAACCCCTCACCCTATTACCTGCATCCCCAAAGCCCAAAGGGGTGCAGAAGAGCCTGCAGCTCGTGAGGTCTATGTGGACTGGCAGCCTTCAGGGCCTTGATAGTGGGCATAGTAGTTGTATTTCATTTAAAAATGTCATAAAGAGCTACATTTTGTATTAGAGAGGAACATTGGAGGTCCTGGAATCTATAAGACTCCAGGGTCGGCCAAGTTCCACTCCTTGGGACAACCTAAATTGGGGCGCTTTGCTGTGTGAAACCCCCTGATCACACATCTCACTCACTTTCTCCTGGAGCCCTCGCTGTGTCTGTGCGTCCATACGCGTCCCCGCTCACCTCTAGCTGTGTGCGCGCCCAGCCTTTCTGAATGGGCACCGCTCGACTGCTTACTGTCAGTATCGCCGAACATAGCTGATTGACAGTGAGCCTGCTGATTTTTCAGTCAATCAGCACACTCGCTCTCATCCAAGATTGCGCCATGGAAGCCGAAGGAAGGTGAGTGAAACGGGGCAACCTGGGGGTACACCCAGCAGGCCATCCCAATTAGGGTTGCTGCTGCAACGAGGAACAAAACACAGGGAAACTCAAACTTTTTTCCTGGAAATCCATGTAAAAATCAGTTAAACTCACATAGCGCAAAATGAAAAATGGTGAAAAATGGCCTGACAACAGAGGGTGATAAAATTCTTTAGGTAGGCTGGCAGCGAACGTGTTAAAGAATAAATAACCCAGGCAATGAGGGTGCCCACTACTCACCTCTCCCAGGATCCTACCGTGATGGCCTTGGAGCAGCCTATCAAGCTTGCACTGCTGGCGGTTGCACGGTAATGTGCTCGCACTGCTGGCCGTTGCACGGTAATGTGCTTGCACTGCTGGCAGTTTCACGGTAATGTGCTTGCACTGCTGGCGGTTGCACGGTAATGTGCTTGCACTGCTGGCGGTTCCACGGTAATGTGCTTGCACTGCTGGCGGCTGCACGGTAATGTGCTTGCACTGCTGGCGGTTGCACAGTAATGTGCTTGCACTGCTGGTGGTTCCACGGTAATGTGCTTGCACTGCTGGCGGTTTCACGGTAATGTGCTTGCACTGCTGGCGGATGCACGGTAATGTGCTTGCACTGCTGGTGGTTTCACGGTAATGTGCTTGCACTGCTGGCGGCTGCACGGTAATGTGCTTGCACTGCTGGCGGCTGCACGGTAATGTGCTTGCACTGCTGGCGGCTGCACGGTAATGTGCTTGCACTGCTGGCGGTTGCACAGTAATGTGCTTGCACTGCTGGGGGTTGCACGGTAATGTGCTTGCACTGCTGGCGGTTGCACAGTAATGTGCTTGCACTGCTGGCGGTTCCACGGTAATGTGCTTGCACTGCTGGCGGTTTCACGGTAATGTGCTTGCACTGCTGGCGGCTGCACGGTAATGTGCTTGCACTGCTGGCGGCTGCACGGTAATGTGCTTGCACTGCTGGCGGTTGCACGGTAATGTGCTTGCACTGCTGGCGGTTGCACGGTAATGTGCTTGCACTGCTGGCGGTTGCACAGTAATGAGCTTGCACTGCTGGCGGTTGCACAGTAATGAGCTTGCACTGCTGGCGGTTGCACGGTAATGTGCTTGGACTGCTGGCGGTTGCACGGTAATGTGCTTGGACTGCTGGCGGTTGCACGGTAATGTGTTTGCACTGCTGGCGGATGCACGGTAATGTGCTTGCACTGCTGGCGGATGCACGGTAATGTGTTTGCACTGCTGGTGGTTCCATGGTAATGTGCTTGCACTGCTGGTGGTTCCACGGTAATGTGCTTGAACTGCTGGCGGTTGCACGGTAATGTGCTTGCACTGCTGGTGGTTCCACGGTAATGTGCTTGCACTGCTGGCGGATGCACGGTAATGTGTTTGCACTGCTGGTGGTTCCATGGTAATGTGCTTGCACTGCTGGCGGTTGCACGGTAATGTGCTTGAACTGCTGGCGGTTGCACGGTAATGTGCTTGAACTGCTGGCGGTTGCATGGTAATGTGCTTGCACTGCTGGCGGTTGCACGGTAATGTGCTTGCACTGCTGGCGGTTGCACAGTAATGAGCTTGCACTGCTGGCGGTTGCACAGTAATGAGCTTGCACTGCTGGCGGTTGCACGGTAATGTGCTTGGACTGCTGGCGGTTGCACGGTAATGTGCTTGGACTGCTGGCGGATGCACGGTAATGTGTTTGCACTGCTGGCGGATGCACGGTAATGTGCTTGCACTGCTGGCGGATGCACGGTAATGTGTTTGCACTGCTGGTGGTTCCATGGTAATGTGCTTGCACTGCTGGTGGTTCCACGGTAATGTGCTTGAACTGCTGGCGGTTGCACGGTAATGTGCTTGCACTGCTGGTGGTTCCACGGTAATGTGCTTGCACTGCTGGCGGATGCACGGTAATGTGTTTGCACTGCTGGTGGTTCCATGGTAATGTGCTTGCACTGCTGGCGGTTGCACGGTAATGTGCTTGAACTGCTGGCGGTTGCACGGTAATGTGCTTGAACTGCTGGCAGTTGCATGGTAATGTGCTTGCACTGCTGGCGGTTGCACGGTAATGTGCTTGAACTGCTGGCGGTTGCATGGTAATGTGCTTGCACTGCTGGCAGTTGCACGGTAATGTGCTTGCACTGCTGGCCATGTGACATGGAACCCAGGAAGAGGTGAGTGTTTGGTGGTCTATGCATATTAAAGGGTGAGTCCAGTAATTTTAATTGTACATCCTCATTAAATCGAAACAAAACTTCACTTTCCCGGGTTTTGTTCTGTGCCCCCTGAATTTGGATGCCCTTCTGTGTGAAACCCTAGTAAAACTCACCTTTCCCACTCTAATAGCACATGCGCAGGCTCTCGTCCATTCAGAGCCCTTTGCCTTGACTATGTCATTCGGCATTGATTGAAATGGATAGAGAGCAAAGGCTGCTGCATCCCCCGTATGCCCGACCTCTTTTAGGTTCCAGGCCGGCCGATGGTGGGTTTTGTTCCACTTTAAAGCGGAACAAGCGAAAACATAACCAGACCTAGCGTCTATTAAACGATAGGTTATTTTGGGATGCGCCTTTATGTGAAACCCCACAAGTTGATTTTTTTTACCTCACGGAGCCCACAGTGCATGCGCGGTTGGTGGCGGCAGCAGCATCTCGAGCATCCTTTTCAGGCTGTGCGCGGCTTCTCAGCCTTAGAGGGATGCATGGGGTGCTACGCACTGATCGCAAGTGTGGCTATGCTTCCATGCAGCTTCTCCAACTGCACATTAATATGTCCTGCCAAAGAAGCTAATCGGAGAAGAGCCGGGCCTGTGGCGCGGAAACATGGATGAGGTATGTATAGTGGTCAACCGAGGAGTGTCACACAGATAAGGCTCAGATCGGAATGCTTGAGGGACAAGAAAGTATTACCAAGATAGTGAAAATCCTGGTGATAGGTCCACTTTAGTGTGAACCAAAACCCAAGATTTTCACAATCCCATATTTTAGTCTGTTTGGTCAAGTTTGGGTGTCCTGCTGTTTCGGCCAGGAAACGTACCTGTCCTCGGTCCAACGGTGCATGTGCGGCCGCTCATCCAATCAGCTTCTGGCCTTGCATATTAAAGCAGGTGGAAACCCCAAAATTCAGGCTTTTCCATCGCTGAAGCCACGCACTGCAGAACTTTTGAGCGAGAAGCCAAGCGTATAGCCGGCTGGCCGCATCCCTGGCATGTTGTTCGGGCGCACACACGCGTCCAGCCATTCAGAAGGGTGGGCGTGGGAGCGGAGACTGCGGGGGACCCTCCAGGATCAGGTCACACAGCGGGCGGATCGGGGGTGCCCCGCTGTGTGAAACCCCCCAGAAAGCCCCAAAAACTCACCTCTCCCCGCTCCCACGTGACCGCTGCTGCCAATCCCCACCGACGGACAAGCGGGAGGCAGCGATGGACAAGAGAGCCCGCCATTCACAAACGACCGGCACGGGTGCGTCCCGATCGGGGTGCCCCGCAGTCAGGGGGCCGATCACGGGAGGGTGTTGGTCCACTTTAAAGTGAAGCTGGATAAGCTGAATCGAATCCCCTGCCGCACATCACTCGCATCCTTCGGCTGTGGGCAGTGGCACCTCCCTGCTATTCCTTAAAGTGGACCAACACCCAGGATTTTGACTATCCTGGGTTTTGGTCCACTTCGGTGGGGCACCCCGATCGGAGGTGCCCCGCTGTCTGAACCCCCCCAGAAAGCCCCAAAAAACTCACCTCTCCCCGCTCCCACGTGACCGCGCCAGCCAATCACAGCGCTCAGAGCCGCTGTGGTATGCGCGTCCAAGGCCGCCTGGACGCGCATACCAGCTCAGCTGGCTCTGAGCGCTGGAGGCCGCGTCTCGCGTTTCCCTCTAACAGGGAGCGCGCCTGCACCGGCCATTCACAAACGGCCGGCGCGGGTGCGCGCCCTGCTAGAGGGAAGCGTGAGACGCGGCCGCGGCTCGCGCATGCGCCGATGGAACGGGGCTGAGGTAAGGTTTGTGGGCCTCCTGGGGGGATCCTCCCCGCGGGACATCCCGATTTCGGATGCCCAACGGGGAGGGATCTGATCGGTCCGGGAATCTTATAGATTTCCGGGCCGATCCCCCCTGGGTGTTGGTCCACTTTAAGCAGGGCACTCACCCACACCAAGCATTTGTGAATATTCCCTGTAAGCGTTTAGCGGGGGATGCGGCCACCAGGCAATCTTTGGCTAGCTCCCTTAGTCGAAAGAGCGGGAGCGGATCCGAGCTGATTGGATGAGAGACAGCACATATGCCATAGGACCGGCGAAAGGTGAGTTAGATTGGGCAACCTAGGGCGTTTCACACATGCTTGATCCGGGTGCCCCGGGGGAAAGGATCAAACCCCAGGATAGTCAAAGTCCTGGGTTTTGGTCCACTTTAATGCTAACTTTCCCAGGGTTTATATTTTGTTACCATCTACACAGCCTGTATGCACCTCCTCTGCTGAGATGAAGGTAAGTAGCTCCTCCCCCCAGCGCGCCAATCAAATCCCAAACTCCGCCCCCTCAGGAGCCTGTGTGTACCGCGCTGCGACATCGTTACTTACGTGACCGATAGTCGGTTGTGGCGCACAAGCTCCGCCCCCGTAACGGGCACATACCGGAGTCCGGTGCTTACGTTTTAACTATTGGGCGGCAAACATATAGCAGGTGAGCCCACGCCTGTATTTGTAGCCTGTAACCGTTTGGAGCGGCTTGCGAGTCCGTTCAAACGTTTCTAGAAAAGTAAACTGACGCACAATCCTTTTGTAGACCTGCGCGCATGCGGTGACTGCGTATGCCGGCCTGCTGGGACTTGTAGTTCCTCCGGTGCACAGTAACGAAATTGTGAAGGTTTCCAGTATATATTTAGACTTACGGTTGAATTACTTAGAATATAAGTGTACATGCACATATCTAAAAGAGGGTCATGAATATTTAGTAGGGCCGGGTGAAATCTATTATTATTGTCTGTTATCAGCTGTATCCAGTGATGTGTTTGGTGGTTACACACTGCAGAGTGAGTGTAAAATGCTTGGCTAGGTGTTGGTCCACTTTAATGCATCTGGATTTGGGATGCCCAGCTGTGGCAGGTGCACCCAGGGCGGGGATGCCCGCTCATCATTGCAGACTTGGTGGCACCCGCTCTGTCAGTTCTGCGCGCACCTGCCAGTAGGTTTATGAGGGTGTTTCATACAGATCAGGATCCTCTATTGGGGTGGAGTGACCCCGCAAAAGGTTATGATTCTCTTTAAAGTGGCTCAAAAGCCACGATGGCCAGCTCTGAAATCAAATTGGGATGCCCTAGCGGGGGAGCATTTTTTGTTTTTTTAAAACCGGCTGCATCGCCCAAGGTACTCAATGGGTGGTGAAAATGTTTTTGTGCCGCTTTATAGTGCACCAATCACCAGGATTCTGACTATCCTGGTAATTGGTTCCTGCCCTGGGAGCATCCCGATGTAGGATTGGCTACTTTCACTTGCCTTTCTGCCATTTCCACAGCTCATGCGTGAGTGCTTGGCTAATCAACGGCGCATACTAATGTGCGGCATATAGTCGCTGTTTTAAACTTTGCACGCCAGGCTTATCTGAATAACTGAGCAGCCTGCACGGCTACAGGGACGCCATTGTCGCAGGACGTAAGATTACCTGCAGGGCGTCTGGCATAGGATGCCCCAGGGGGCAGGCTTGTGGCTGGCACTGGAATCTTTTAGAGGATGGCACTGTGAGCATTCAGATTGCTACAGCCCCCTAGGGCAGTGGCCTCCCAAGGCTCTGGGACAAGGTGAGTGTAATAAGGCTTCTGGGGGGTTTACACAGCCGGGCACCCTAATTTGGGATTCCCCAGGGAGTGAAACTCGACCCTGAAGTCTTTTAGACTCCAAGGCCTATAAAGTTCCTTTTCAAAAATCAATAAAGGACTGCTCACTCTTTTGATTTATTGTTACAGTAAATGGCATAGGGGACAAGGCTTGTGGCCAGCCCTGGAATCTTGTAAATGACGGCACTGCGACAGGCTCAGCATTCAGAATGCTACAGCCTCCTGGGGCAGTGGCCCCCACAACATCCTGAAATCATTACCTTTACCTCAATCATCAGCCAATCAGAGGATCGCATTTTGGCTGAGGATTGAGGTGAGGTTAGGATTACAGGGTGTTGTCGGGGTCATTGCGCCAGGGGGCTCCAGCAATCTGGATGCCCCCCTCCACACGTTCGTTAGAAAACAGGGCCAAAACTCAAAGGAACCGGGGAATTTGACTGTCCCGGGTTTTGTTCGTGTCCCGGGCATCCCGAATTGGAATGCCCCGCTGTGTGAAACCCCCCAGAAAGCCCAGTAAAACTCACCTCTCCTCACTCCAATGGTGCATGCATGCCGTCTTGTCCAATCAGATCTCTTTGCCGTTTTTACTTCCGTTCTGCAAAGGGCTTTGATTGAAACCAAGGGGGGGGGGGGGCTTGCATTGCCTCATCCCCCATATATCCGGCCTTATGCACACTCCCGCCCCAGCCTATCTGAATTGTAAACAATCAAAGGGCAAATGTCTCTTATTGGACAAGAGCCTAAGTTTTTACGGGCGCCCTGGTGGGTTTCACATAGCAGGACATCCCGAATTGGTAAATGCCAGCTTCCGGCCCTGGAATCTTTTAGATTTCAGGTAGGCAGCTGCCAGGTTTTGTTCCTTTCTTAATTGGGCCAAAACCCAGGATTTTGACTATCCTGAGTTTTGGTCCATTTTCCTGGTTGCCCCACTTTGTGAAATCCCCTGGAATCGCCAATATACTCACCTTGCTGGCAATCCCACAGTGCATGTGCTGGCTCTCGTCCATAGATCTCTGGTTGACAACAGAGCCCTTCATATGGAGTGGCTGCATCCCTAGTATCACTGTGGTATTAGACGCCTTTGGCCCCCAGTCAATCTCAGTGGTAGGGCACAAGGATTATGGCGACCCTGGGGGATGCGGCCAGGGCTCCGGGACAAGGTGAGTGTAACAAAACTTCTGGGGGGGGGGGTTACACAGCAGGGCATCCCAATTTGGGGTGCCCCGAGGAGTGAAACTCGGCCCTGAAGTATTTTAGACTCCATAGCCTGCGAAGTTCCTCTTTATAAAATCAATAGAAGCTTGCTCGCCCATCTAGTTACCAAAGAAGAGAATAAGGCAAAGTTCTTAACCTTTCCCAATCAGCCATTTCAATTGGTCCTCAGTCTCTCTATGTTCACACCTGTTTCATTTTGTGTTTTTGTTTTCTTTCAGGGTTTGCGAGTGCATTATATAAAAATTTCACCCTGTCTTCCTGTGCATTAAGGGGGTTATTTAAAGTGGACCTTCAGCATCATCATTCACTTAAAAAACTATTCCCCAGCATCTAACATTTATATATTTAAAGTTTTTAATCACTTACTTTTTATTCTTTCCTTCACTGGCCTGCAACTCTGTTCAGCACTCTAGGACACGGGCGCCGCCATCTTGGCTCAGTAGCATTACTGAGGAGAGGAGAGGGGTCATAAGTGCAGGGGTTATAGCTGCGCTTTGCACAGACAGAGCAGAGCTGGGGGTCATGAAAAGGGTCAGCAGTGCAATGTAGCACCTGTCGCTTAGTAGCTCTCTCCCATACATTTCAATGGTGTTTTATTTGGTTGTGTATAAATAGCGTTTTCCTAAAGTAATGTTCTAAATTTTTGGGTCAAATGATTGTGTGGCCTCTCCTACCCAGCAAACACTTTTATTGTGTTTACATTTTTTTTTAATGCAGAATTCTATGTGCAGGTTGGCCATTGCAGTGTCATTGTCACAGTGTTAAAACAATGTAATTCCAAATGTTTTCGCCCTGGTGCTGGTGTTTGTGTTTAGAAGACTTTTTGCACACAGCGCCTGACGCTCACCGCTAGAGCGCCCGGTTTTAGAGCGCCGACGCTGGTTGTGTGTAGTCTTTTCTTAAATATGGACTTTAGCGCCGAGTGCCGGACGCACACTCAACTGGCGCTACCTATCGTTTGCTGGAGCATTTGTTCCATTGTTAGACAGAGCATTGTCTGGGCGCTTTGACCTTGGGACACCACCTAGTGTTCTCAATTGGCTCTGCAGTGAATCAGGGAGAGCTCTTCTACAGCGCCCTGCAGACATCACATTTATCATTGCTGAACAGGATACTATAGTGTCACTTGTCCGGCCGCTACACTAGGTTATAGCACCAGACACCTGCTTGCAGCGAACGCTCTAAGCACCGCTACATAGATGCTCGAATGGCAATATGTGGCATTAGTCTTAAATTAGCCTCAAAATCCTGTTGCAGCCCCATAGACTATAACAGCGTTTACTGCCCGGACGCAGCAGACAGGCCTTTTTGCAGCCGCTTTTTCTTACTCTCTGCCACACTGGAGAGAGTGAGGAAAAGGGGCCATAGATATGCCATTGTTTATTTTCTTTTGTGGTACTTGAGTGTCTGTTTGGTGGTCCCATGGAACATAGAAGTAGATGGAACCTTCACTTATTTTCCACTGAAGGCCCACTTCTCTAGCAAGTCTTCTCTGACAAACGCTTCTCCTTCCTGCAGCTGCTCCCACCGGTGATAGACAGGCATCAGCTTGGCAAGTCAGAACTGACAGAAAGCTCAGTAAGAACCATCCCCATGCTAAAGTTTTTGGGATGGTTTGGGGTGAGAAGGATGCCCTAGTCACCTAATGAGTACTTTATTGGACTGTGTTGACATGGGGAAATGTCACAATCATACTGATGGTGCTAGTCTGGCCCAAAAGGCCTTCTGCTATGCTGGCCACATCTTTTCCATGGGGACACCATTACTGGGTAAAAAAGGATTTTTAAAGAAAATAAAAAAGGTGAACACTTCATAACCGGCAGCAACCTGGATAACGCGACAGTGCTATCCAGATGCACATTTTTTGGTGTTATTCCAATTTAAGCCAATAGTAAAACTGAACAATATTTAAAAAATGAAATCTACCACCATCTAGTGGCTACATTTAGGTGAACTTGCAAAAGTTACACAAAAAATGGTAATAATACAGTGCATTAATTGTCCACCAATCAGTAATTGAAATCAGTTACGTCAAAGGTCACAGTAAACATTTTCAGAAGGTTTTATACTACTGAATATATCTGAAATCCACTGGCCGCATCCCGTCCACTGTAGAATGTAATAATAATGTATGTTTGTGCAATCGTTTATACCCAATGTAGGTGTACTTTAAAGCTGGCAGCTGGCACCCCCCCCCCCACCTCCTACTGTGACAAGGGGCCAGATTCCCAGGGGAATCATTTTTTGTCTTGTCAACTAATACCACCCTTGACTAAACACTGCAGCAGCTATTTACTGCAGGTTTAATCAGACTAAAATTCTCTTCCACACCATAAAAAGAAACTCTCACACTCTAGTGTCTGGCCCTTTGAGTCTACAGGGACATGTGATTATGAAAGCCACTGCTAATGAAGATTCTTTTTTTTTCTGGGTGCGATGTAGTATTTGAATCTAAACACATTTTCTTATGACTCTTTATCACTCTAATATATTCTCTTTATTCCCACCTCATCAAAACCATTTGTAGCTGGCAATGGCAAGCAGTTCTCAACCACATGAAAGCAACGGTTCAAAATCCAAGAAGGACACTAAGGTGAGATGATGATCAGATAATTTAATGCTTTTCTTTGTCTATAACTTGGACATCTGAGAGTGGACAGAAAAACACTGCTGGTATAGTTATCATATGCTACCTTGTTAAGACTGGCACAATCACAATACACTTCATGCAAAAAAAATGTGTTATGGGGGTCATACATGATACAGTGCAATCATACCAAAATATTTTAGTATAAATGCCCTAATTAAGTAATCCAAATAATCTGTTATGTTTAGTTTATGGTGTAATTTAGGTGTGATTGCATGAAAGTTGTGTAGTTGTATTGTCGTGTATGGCACTATGAATGAGTAAAGACTTGCACTTTCCACCCTCCTACATAAGTAGTAGATGGCTGACCACTGTTAGAAGCGATCTGTTGCTTTGGGCTTCAAAGCAATATCTTGACGAAACTGAATGAGAATTAATGCCAGACAGATATGGCCTGTGTGAAACTGGCAGGACAGCAGCATGTCCAGATGCTCTAGCAAGACTATCCCATGCCTGCAGTCACTTGCCCTTCTAATTACACCTTTTTTCTCACAGTCCACGCACAATTTCTCTTTTACCCTGTTACACAGGAACATGGAGGGGAGACAAATGAATTTTAGTTCATTCCCCGTAAACACAGACCATTCTTGATATTTATTTATCCTTGAAAAAAGGAATGGTTGAAGCACACCTCAATGTTTGTACTTAAGACTGTGATACAAGTATGTACAAAGGTAAGTGTTCAGCCCGTCCAAAGTCTCTGTTCTACCTTCCAGAGATATGATACGTGCAAGAATGGAAAAAGGAGAGGCGAACAACTGTAATTTATATGCAAGTAAAACAAAGGAAGTTTAATAAGGAGTTGTATCATATGAGTGCTGCAGTATAAACAGTGAATCATACAGAGAATAAAAATTCAAGATACAAGTGGGTGCATAACCCAAATTGACCGCTAGGTGGTGCTGTAATGCAGCAGACAGTGTTAAAGTGGACCAACACCCAGGATTTTGACTATCCTGGGTTTTGGTCCACTTCGGTGGGGCACCACTTTGGACCAACACCCAGGGGGGATTGGCCCGGGAATCTATAAGATTCCCGGACCGATCAGATCCCTCCCCGCGGGGCCCAGGAGGCCCACAAACCTAACCTCAGCCCCGTTCCATCGGCGCATGCGCGAGCCGCGTCTCGCGCTTCCCTCTAGAAGGGCGCGCACCCGCGCCGACCGTTTGTGAATGGCCGGCGCAGGCGCGCTCCCTGTTAGAGGGAAGCGCGAGACACGGCCTCCACAGCGGCTCTGAGCGCTGTGATTGGCTGGAGCGCTCACGTGGGAGCGTGGTGAGGTGAGTGTTTCTGGGCTTTCGGGGGGTTTCAGACAGCGGGGCACCCCCGATCGGGGTGCCCCACCGAAGTGGACCAAAACCCAGGATAGTCAAAAAAAATCCTAGGTGTTGGTCCACTTTAAACATCACACTGTATAGAAGCACAGTTTGACAATGAGGAATATATGTGATTATATATGTGATTATAGTAAGACAAAAAGTAGATCCAGTCGCATTGCTGAGGGTGTGATGACTCCTCAATCACAATGCCAAACTAACATATAATACTAAATAAGATAATGCAGTAAAAAATCAAGATATCATCTTACAGGCTGACAGCACCAGGAAGTAACCCTCGACGTTTCGTTTTTTTTTAACCTTCAGGGGGAAAGCGGTACCAGTATGTGAACAGACAAATCTTAAATACCCTAGTGATTGATCCAATGTGCTGCAGATGGCGCCAGCAGGGGCGCACACGTCGGCGCCAGTTGATGACGTCACCAGGCGGCGACCGCAGCCCATCCCGACCATAAACCTAATGGAACAATTGCCCATCGGTCAGTGGCGCGTGGGGTGGGTAGCGGTGCCGCATGGGGGTGGGGGGTGCAAAACAAAGCATAAAAAAGATGTATACATTATGTACACACATTATGTGCGCAGGTGGATTCTGCCAGTACAATGGCGGCCGCCAATGCGCATCAGGAAAGGGCGGAAGTGCCCATAAGAGAGGCGGGAGTGTGTGATAGCCCTCAAGGGAACCAGGAAGGGACGCAGGTTAAACCTGCCAGTACAAATGGCCGCCGCCGATGCTTGTCAAAGAAGGGCGGAAGTGTGTCATAACCCGCAGGGAATCCAGATGAAGATAACCAAAAAGATGGCTGTTCCGTAAGCGGCGTCAGTCCCGGATGGCGGAAGTACGTCATCACAGTTGATTCCTGGTGTCCAAGGAGATAGGAGCCTCAGTAACGATGTCAAAGCAGTAGGTGGGGCGTCCCAGGGGGCATAGTAGCGAGGCTTGAGAGTCCCACTGATGCAAAAAGATGTTGAAGTAAGCACTAGTAAATGATGATTCCTATAGGGCAGTGAGGGTGTCACATCGCTGGGAAGGCTGCATAGAGATTACAGACGCTCTGGAGCCGAGTGCACAGTGCTTTGATGCAGAATTGGAGGTGGCCATCTAGTGGCCTCTAGTGGTGAAATAGGGAACAAATAGCAGCACACTGGAGTTTTGCATCCCATGGAGTAAATAGATGAAGTGGTTGCAGCACACTGGAGTCTCAGCACAGCCCAATGAAGTTTGTAGCATGCAGGCTAAGGGTACCCAAGGCAAAAAATTAAATTAGTGTATGGAAATTAAAAACTGGTAAAAATGCACTGGGAGTCACACTACCCTGTAACCATCAGGGAGGGATCAGTGCATATACATATAGAGCAATACTCAAGGCGAGAGTTTCTACGGGAGAGGACCCGTAGGTGTGGATACACTATAATTAATTAGAAGAATGGTGAATAGTCAATGTCCTCATTTAATCCTTTAGAACTTTTGGTCTGGAGCTGGTGTATTCAGAATAACTCACGTTGCAACAATTTCTGGTTGATATTGCCACCTCTTATGTGTTTTTTGAGTACCTCAATAACGGTGAATCTAAGTTGTGTGATGTGGTGGCTGGATTCAAGGAAGTGTCTCGCTACTGGGGAGTCGATTTTATGATTACGGATGTCAGACCTATGTTCACTGATGCGTTGCCTAATTTCTTTAGTGGTTTTACCCACGTAACCCTTTCCACAAGGGCATTTAAGCATGTAGATCACATTTTTACTGGCACAATTGGCAAATGATTTTATTACATACCGTTTACCTGTGAGGGGATGAGTGAAAGGAAGACTTAGAGGTATAACTACACTGGGCACAATGACCACAGGGGAACATGCCTGTGGGAGTTTGTAGTTTAGAAAGCCAATCGGAATTGGAGTTCCGGGGGGTGGTGTAGTGTGCTCCAACCAGGTTATCACCAATGTTACTCGCCCTCTTGTATGCAGTCATGGGGGGGTTTATGAAAGCAGGAGTTAATAACTTATCATTCTGGATGATATGCCAATGTTTTTTAACAATATTCTGTGCTTTCTTAGATAGTATGTAAGGACAAGTGGGATCCTCTCGTTGTCTTTTTTACCTTTGAATTTGCGGAGGTCATCCCGGTCAAGTGTAGTGCTGCTTTAAGCAGTGTATTGTCATATCCTCGTATTTTAAGGTTCCTGATGAGTTCATCAGACCTCTGGTGATACAGCTCATCAGTGGAAGTGATTCTGCGGATTCTAACTAGTTGGCTAAATGGTAATGCTTTCAGTAGAGATGGAGGGTGGAAGCTGCTCGCATGCAAAAAGCTATTGCGATCGGTTGGTTTTCTAAAGAGGTCGGTGCTTAACTGTCCGTCATGGATACTGACGGCAACGTCCAAGAAGTGAATTACCTTGGGACTATATTCCAGGGAAAAGGAGATAGTGGGAAGACAATTATTGAGGCGGTTGTGGAATTGTGTGAGGGTGTCGACGTCCCCATGCCAGAGTACAAATATGTCATCTATGTATCTAAGCCAGGTGAGTACATGGCTACTAAATGACACGTCATGGTGGACGAACCTAGCCTCAAAATCTGCCATAAATAGATTGGCATAGCTGGGGGCCATATTGGACCCCATGGCTGTGCCCTGTGCCTGTAAATAGAATTGGCCATCAAATGAAAAATAGTTTTGGCGCAGAATGATCTCAAGGAGGTCCAGAACAAATGTTTTCATACCACCGTCTATGTTGGCGGACATCAGGGTATTGGAAATAACCCTGAGGCCATCGGTGTGTGGGATAGACGTGTAAAGACTGGTAGTGTGCCGAGATGCGTAATGCGGTTGAGAAAATCGGTGGTGTCTTGTAAATATGAGGGCATGGACAGTACAAAAGGTTGTAGCACACGATCAATAAATATAGCTGGTGATTGGAAAATGGAGTCTGCAACAATGGGTCTGCCAGGTGGATGGTGAAGTCTTTTATGTATTTTGGGTAAACAATAGAAGAGAGGTGTGAGTGGGAAATCAGATATAAGGAATTTAGCAAGTTTTTCATCAATCAGGCCTGAAAGGAGGGCGGTATTTATGATGTTGTCAAGGGTAGTTTTTATAGTGTTGGTAGGGTCCTCTGGAACAGGTATATATACAGAGGTATCGCTCAGTTGTGTCATGATTTCATAGACATAGTTGGTTCATGACGACAATGGCACCCCCCTTGTCTGCTGGTTTGATAGTAATCAGGGGATTGCTTTGTAAATTTCTTAAAGCTTCCTTTTCTCTAATGGACATATTGTGGTGAATGCTGCGAGTGATGTTGAGTTGGTTTACCTCCTTCTCGACCATGCTAATGAAAGTCTCCAGAGCATGAGAAGTAGGGGGTGGAGACCAAGTGCTCTTAGGTTTACACATTGTAAGGTCTGTACCAGGTAATAGAGAATTAGAATACGTTTTAGAAGAAGGATGATAGGTAAAGAAAGATTTGATGCGGAGAGTACGGAAGAATTTTGGTAACTGTACAGTGAGGTCAAAGTTATTACCCCTATTGGTCGGGACAAATGATAGCCCTTTGGACAGTACCTGAGATTCCTGTGGCGTCAGTGTGTAGCTGGAGATGTTGATCTCTGTCGGGCATTCGTCCTGCTCCGAGTGTTGTATTGGTTCGCTGCTCGAGGGAGCTGTTGATCCGGCTGATTTCTTCGTCCGTCCCCTCCTTGTTTTTTTATGTGTTTTTTGTTTTGTCTGGCGGTGGGTCGTTGTTCTAAAAAATCAATATCGGCTGACCCAGAGCTGGTGTCAGTGTCTGAAGATTGGCGCCCTGTTGCGGTGGGGGGTTTATATGATCTGTGGCTGCACCAGGTATAGACCCTGCCTTCTTGATAGTCCAGCGCGTCGCGCCTGTATTTGTTCAGTTTGAACTGTACTGTTTCTAGTCTGTATTGGTCTAAAGTGGTTTTGCAGGAGTCTAAATAGGACTGGAAGGATTCTACTGGAATATTGGTTTCTAACTGTTGTAGGGAATTCAAATTATCCTTAATGGTGGTCAATTCGGATTGAATCCCTTTGATGGTCAAAGCAATTAGGTCTAAACTGCACTTATTAAGGATCTTCTGCCAGTCAGCAACAAAATCTCTGTTCTGCTGGCAGAAGGTAGGTCGAGCTTGCAGCCGTAGTCCTCTAGGGATTCTTTTAGCTTTAACCCTTTTGTTGCCAAGCACGTAACACCTACGTGCTGGCTTGGCTGGGCCTTAAGTGCCAAGCCCGTAGGTGTTACGGGCTTGACTTTCCTGGCTTGTAGCGAAAAAGTAAAAATAAAAAATACTCACCTGACCCCTTGTTGGATCCGGCCGGGTCTCCTCTTTAATTTGGTGCCATCCGATCCCCCGTGGGGGGTCGGATGGCTCCAGGAGAGCCCCCGGAATAGGCCGCCCCCCCCCCCCCCCGCTTCTGCAGCAGCAGCTTCTAACTGTAAAAAAAAAAAAAAAAAAAAATGACATTCACTTACCTGTGTGTGCGCTGGCTCCCGCTGTCCCTCCTCTTCACCTGGGGGGCCTCCGATCCCCCCCCAGGACTTACCGATCTTCAGGAGAGAGCCTGGGAGGCTCTCTCCTCTGTTCTTCTTGATGGCGGCCGCCATCATGCCTCTAAGCCCCGCCCCCTTGGGGGCGGGGCTTATGAAGTCATCCCGGCCCCGATCTCAGGCTTCAGCCTTCTCAGCTTCTCAGATGCCGGTGATCGGCACAGGGGAAGGAGGTGACAGGAGATCCTCTGATCTCCTGCCTCCTCCTTCTCCTGTACCGATCACCGGCATCTGTCAGCACAGCATCGAGGGACAAGAGCTTGCAATCGAAGGTAAGTACAGTAAAAAAAAATTTTTTTTTTTCTAATAAAATACTTTTTATTATTGTGTCGTGTTTTTTTTTTTACAGTTAACCCTTTGTGAGCTGGTAAGGGGTCCATGAGACCCCTTATACCAGTTCACAAGGCTGGGGGGTGGCAAGTCACCTGCCCTAGCGGGTGGCTTGCCATTAACCCCCGCACCCCCATTACCTGCCTCCCCAAAGGCCAGGGGGGGGCAGAAGAGCCCGGGCCCACATAGGCTATGTGGGCTCATAGGCTGCAGGGTGGGGGGGCCACCAAAGCTGGCCCCCCCACTCTGTGCCTACAAGCCCCCATAGCTGGTCCCGGGCTGGTTACTTTGGGTAAGGGGGACCCCACGTCATTTTTTTTTTTGGATTTTGAAGGGTTTTTAACCCTTCAAAATCCAAAAAAAAATGGGGTCCCCCTCCCCGGGAAGGGGGACCCTATGTCATTTTTTTTTTTAATTAACCATTTGTCATCCAGCAGCTATAAAATGCTTCTGGGCAGGAAAGGGTGTCTACCTATACATATGTGGTATCGCTGTAACCGGGAGAAATTGGGGTTTCTCACGCAATAAGATTTTATTGACAAACTTACATTTTTTATTACAAAAAAACTCTACAAATTGTAAAAAAATATTTTTTTTTTTATTTTTTTTCACACATTTCACCCAAAAAAATTGAGAATACACCTAAAAAATACAAACAAGACATTTCATGTTAAAGCCCAGACTCTGTTGAAAAAAACAATATATAATTTTCCTGGGAAATCCCTGGAAATCCTTTCAAAAATGACAGTTGAATATGTGCAGCGCAAAATAGTGAAACATCGTCTGGCAACAGGGAGTGGCAAATGCTGCAGGTAGGCTGGCAGCGAAAGGGTTAAGGTACTCTATGAGTGTGTCTGAGTGCAACTGGTACTGTATTAATTTTTTGGACAGTGCCTCAAATTGTCTTTTGGTGGCTGAATGGTCAGTGACCAACGGACTATCAGTCCGTGAATATTGCGCTATAATGCTGTCAACTTCCTGTTGGCTGAATGCCAATGTGTCAGCCTGTTGTTGGGTTAGGGTATTAATGTCCTTCTCAGTGGAGATTTAACGATGAACCTTTTGATTTGGAAACACTTAGGTATTGTCTAATCTGTTCGGGGAAAGAGAAGATGCAATGTCACCATGATAACAATCCCATTGGGTGGGATCTCTTTAAAGGGACCTCCACCGTATTAAGTGACCGCTGCACCCTACGACTACAAGTGAGTAATACCTTTTATCCATGGGCAGACCAGAAGTCACAGGGAACACTGCAGCAGTGGCGGCTGTGGGAGAGGTGTCTGGTCCCCTTTTAAATATTTTGAGAGTAAGTGGGACATTCTTCTCCTCAAAACATTTAAAGGGGACCTTCACTCCCAAGTGTGCCTCTCCTTGAAACCTAGACACCACTTCCACCTTCCCAAGTGGTGGCATCCTAATTTTCAGTATCACACTGCGCTAACCCACATACATTACCTTGTTGCTGTCTGCCAGTTTGTTACCCACATGAGCCAAATGGGTTTCTATGGCAGCAATGGTCACACAGGCTGACAAAGCAGGATGTGGGTATCCAAGACAGGGATACCCCCCTAGCAATCTAAGCAGACCAGCAGTAGATTTTAGACTAGGACCACTTTTTACTTTTAATTTACTTTTTTCATTTGTAACCTTGCCCACTTACTTGGGTAGAGGAGCAGTGCGAGGCACGCGGCAGAGTTCAGAGCTGCGGTTTACACCGCTATCGTCGGCGCAGAGGCGGCGAGAGCATGGTAACTGTGTCTTCTGCTAGTATCACACATCTCTCCAGCAGCTATTTCAGTTCCTTGGAAACAGAATTCCATGTGTCAGTTACTTGGGAACCCCTAATTACACCGTGGGCCAGAGTTTGACATGCCTTCTGTAGAGTAATATTCTGTTGTCAGAAGACTGACAAAAATGGGGTGGAAGTCTATGCAAAGCTTGAACCCTTCCTCCTCTTGGCTCCTCCTTCAATGAGAAGATTTTATACAAGCCCCAGTCTCTTCCAGGATGGCAGACATTTTTTCCCTGTCAGGTTGTCTATACAGAGAAACCGAACAGTCACTTATGGGTTAACTAAAATATGAATGAGCTATAATTCCTCCCAGGTGAAGGTGATTGGCCCGCCGGTAGGTTTCCCAGTTCTGCTCTAGTCTTCGTACGGGAAAGATAAGTATTTTTCCTTGGGGGTCTAAATTGGGTAGGATTAATGCTGTCACCTTTTTTTAAGATTTTACAGTGTTAAGGCAGCATCGCGCTCCTAGGTTCCCGCACTTGCCGTCCGCGGGGCACAGAAATCCGATGCCTTGACCTGGGTTTACTTGGGCGGGGTGGCGAGAACTGTTGCAGGCTCAATCCCTTAAAATATAAGATTCCAGGGCCGCTTGATACCCTACCCCCGGGGCATCCAGAATCGGGATGCTCCGCTGCGTGAAACTCCCCTAGATCGTCCGCTATACTCACCTTCTGTCCCGGTCCATTGGTGCATGCGAGGACCTCGGCCACATCCCTGCGTTAGCAGGGCGCGTGCTAGTCATTTGTGAATGGCCGGCGCGGGCACGCTCCCTGTTAGAGGGTAGCGGGGGATGCGGCTGCCAGTGCACATTAGACAAGCTCCTGGGCGCAAGGGCTCAAGCGGGTCCGAATGCGCTGATTGAACGAGCAGCTGTGCATGCGTTGTAAGACTGGGAAGA
This sequence comes from Gastrophryne carolinensis, assembly GCA_027917425.1. NCBI lineage: Eukaryota > Metazoa > Chordata > Amphibia > Anura > Microhylidae > Gastrophryne > Gastrophryne carolinensis. The sequence continues at coordinate 76,269,223 of CM051242.1, read as the reverse complement.
GGTGAGTTTTTTCGAGCGACCTGGGGGTTTTCACACAGCAGTGCACCCCCGATTGCAAGGACCAAAGCCCAGGATAGTCAAAATCCTTGGTTTTGGTCCACTTTAACCCTTTCAGTGCCAAGCACGTAGATTCTACGTGCTCGCTTCCACTCCACTTAAATGCCAAGCACGTAGAATCTACGTGCCTGACTTTCCCCCCCGCTACAGTAAAAAATAAGTAAAAAAACACTCACCTGGCCCCTTGTTCGATCCTGCCGGGTCTCCTCTTCATCCGGGGGGGCTTCGATCCCCCACCCAGGCCCCCCCGGAATAGCCCCCCCCCCCCCCCCCGCAAATAAATAAATAAAAATGACATTTACTCACCTCAGTGTCCGATCGCTGCTGCCGGCTCTCCTCACCAGGGTGGCCTCCGATACCCCCCCCCGGCTCTTCAGCTTCAGGGGAGAGCCTGACAGGCCTCTCCCGACGGGCGCCGCCATCTTGCCGCTAAGCCCCTTTGCGGGCAGCGCTTATGACGTCACTCCCGGGTGTCGTCCTGGCTCCCAGCTGTTGTCTTTTCAGATGCGATCATGCTGGCCGCAGGAGCAGAGGGGCAGGTGATGATCTGATCACCTGCCCCTCTGCTACTGTAGCCATCATGATCGCATCTGTCATCGCATCGAGGGACACAGGAGCTGACGATCGGAGGTGAGTAATGTAAAAAAAAACGTTTTTCTAAGTCATTTGTAAAGTGTGTGTGTGTGTGTGTGTGTGTGTGTTTTTTTTTTTTTTACATTTAACCCCTTGTGAACAGTTCACAAGGCTGGGGGCTGACAAGTCACCTGCAGCTAGCGGATGACTTGCCATAAACCCCCGGCACCCCAAATTACCAGCCTCCCCAAAGCCCAGGGGGGGGGCAGAAGGGCCTCACAGAGGCTATGTGGGCTTGTAGCCTGCAGGGCCAGGGGCTGCCAAAGCCTGCGCCCTGTTCTACAAGCCCCCATAGCTGGCCCTGGGCCGGTTATGCTGGGTAGGGGGGACCTCACGCCATTTTTTTTTTGATTTTTAAGGGTTTCCAACCCTTAAAACGCCAAAAAAATGGGGTTCCCCCACCCCTATGTTACCTGTCACCCAGCAGGTAAAAAAGGCTTCCAGCAACAGCAGGAGCGCTGAAGCCAAAGTGATCAGCGTGGGACACGGTGCTCCGGGATGGATGAGAGGTAAGTATTAAAAAAATATTTTCCTAGTGCACAGCACGGCCTGTTTAATCCTTACTTCTGGGTATTCCGCCACAAGGTGGCGCAGTGCACTGCAGAAGATTTGTGGCTCCTCCCGGCTGGAAATCAGCCATAGACCTCCAATGTTTTCTCTGCAGTCAGGTGCTCAAGGAGCGCTGCTCCAAGCCGTAGACCCTGTACCACAAATTGTAGCCGGCCATAGGCTTTATGGTCAGCCTACTTGGGATACGGAGTTCCTGTCCTAGCTTCTGAAGGGGTGAGTGTGTTGGGGATGTGCCTTGTTCTGGTGTTTTGGGGTCCCCCCCCATTCCTGGCCTGGGCTCTCGCCGCTGCCTGCTCGCTCTCCTCCCCCCCCCCCCTCCCCGACGTGTGTTGGGGGGGGGGGCGCTTGGTAGCGGCGGGTGCTTTTAGCTGCTTTTGTACTGTTTTCACTGTCTTTCAACTGTTTTTCGCCGCCGTCGCCGCTTTGTACTACGCTCCGCGGCGGGTGGCGTTATAACTGTGAGGCGTTTTTTGCTTCTTCTAATGACGCCGGCGCGGTCACGTGAGCGCCGTTTTCCCGCTCTTCAGGGGGGGGGGGCGGGCTGGAGGATGATGCGTATCACGTCGTCCTCCCGCCCCTCAAGGTTCCTCTGCCGGTGCCATTTTGCTTCTGCTGCGTGTCTGGGCCTCTCTTCCTCCCTGAGCTGCGGCGGTGATCTCTGCCTGTGTCGTATCCTCCTGTGGTCTGGCGGCTTGGTGATCCTGTGGCCTGCTTGGTCCGTGAGTCCCCTTCGGGGTTTTTTTTTGTCTCCTTGGGGCATGGGCTGCTTATGTGTTTTTTACTTATGTCTTTCAGGCGGGACACCCGTGGTTTGTGGTTTCTCCCGGCTCTGCTCCTTACCCCCCCCTTCATCTCCCTTACTGATTCTGGGGGCATCCCTTGGGGGGGCATCCCGGGTGGCTTCTTATTAGCCCTTACCCTGTGCTGGCCTATTGCGCCTGTGTTAATCATCATATGGAGGCTTCTGGGGATAGCGTGCTCGGGGGTCCTTCGGGGCAATCCCGGCTGTGTTCCATATGCGGGGTATCCCCTGTGAGTAACAGTGTCACGGTGTGCGTGCCGTGCGCCCAAGGTATCATTGCGGCCCAGGCTGGGCTGCCCGCTTCTCTCCCCAGCTCTGCGCCCCCTTCGGCATCGCCTACGCCTCCGCGCCTGCATTTAGCCCCCAGTGAGGGGGATACTAGCAGGGGGTCACAATCTGATCTGGCACTTCGTGTGGCCAGCATTGAAATGCAGCTTGCCAGGCCTGTTCCACATAAGGCCTCTAGCAAGAAGCAGCACCTGGCTCCCACGCCCTCCCTCTTTACTGAGGAGTATGAGGAAATTGATGCTTTTGGTGACCGTTACTCCCTAGAGGAGGGGGAGCTTTTCCCGGGCTCTGACTCCTCTGGGGACCAGCAGGTGGGCTGCGACAGTGATCCTGGGTCTGAGTCTGGGCAGGATTCATGGTTCCCCGATGACATTGATAATCTGTTGTCTCACATTTTTGAAATCTTACACATTGCCCCCCCCCCCGAGGTGGCTAAGAGGAAGCAGGGTGAGCTCTTTCTTCCTGATAAACAGCGTCTGGAGTTCCCTGAGCAGAGCCATTTCACTAATATGGTGCTCAAGGAGTGGAAACGTCCTAGTAGACTGCCCGCAGTGCCCAAAGGGTTGGATAAGAAGTATCCCTTTCCTGCCGCCCTGGACCGGCGTATGGATCAGCTGGCCTTCCATGCTTTTGCATTTGTGGGGGCTGCGCTGCGTCCGGTCTGCGCCGCTGCCATTACAGCTATTGCCCTTAAGAAACAGCTCAGGTGTCTCCTTGATGGCGCTACGACTGGTAGGAGGGGGGATTATTATAGGGCCCTTCTGCTGTGCTCTGATTTTGTTGCCTTTGTTCTTACTGCCATGGATGATGCGGTACGGCTGAGCGGTAGGGCCTCTGCTCTTTTGATGGTTATGCGCCGCTCTGTTTGGCTGCATCAGTGGCCAGCTGACGCTGCTGCTAAGAAGGCTGTCACTGGGCTCCCCTTTACGGGGCTGCGTCTCTTTGGTGAGCGTCTGGATGTTCTAGCCAAGGATGGTAGGTTACCTCAGCGTAGGAGGCAGCCCCGGCCCTTTCGGGGTGCTTCCGCTTCCCTCCCCTCCTTTCATGCTCCCAGAGGAGGCCGTGGCTCCCTCTTCTCGGGTAGCCGCAGGGATTCTTGGGGTCGTGGCAGATCCCGTGGTCGTCCCGGTCTCTCCTGGGGTCCTAAGCCCGAACCTCCTCCCAAGTCCCCTCAGGCATGAGGAGGCGCCCTCACCCATCTGGGCTGGGGGGCGGCTTAGGCTCTTTGCTCCCGTCTGGAGGCTCCACGTCTCGGACCGGTGGATTCAGGAGGTAGTGTCCTCCGGTTACAAGATAGAGTTTGCAGCCTGGCCACCCCCAAGATTCCTCAGATCCCGGATGTCTCAAAACCCTCTGTCAGCTCAGGGTTTGCGTCTTGCGGTTCAAAGTCTGTTGGAGTCAGGAGTCATTTGCCTGGTGCCTTCCCCGGAACAGGGTCAGGGGGTTCTACTCCAATCTTTTCCCGGTTCCCAAAAAGGATGAGTCCTTGAGGCCCATCCTGGACTTGAAGGGTCTCAACAAGTTTGTCAGGTTCAAGCACTTTCGCACAGAGACGCTACGCTCGTCTGTCAGTACCCTTCGCCCGAGCGACTTCATGACCACCGTGGACATCAGGGATGCCTATCTTCATGTGCCAATCTTTCCAGGTCATCAGAGATTCCTGAGGTTTGCTCCAGAGGATCAGCATTACCAGTTTGTGGCTTTACCGTTCGGTATCACCTCGGCACCTCGGGTGTTCACCAAGGTGCTGGCGGGCGTGATGGCTCTGCTGCGGAAGCAGGGCATTCGCATTCTCCCTTACCTGGACAACATTCTGATTGCGGCTCACTCTCTTCGTCGAGAAGGATACTCTGGGTGATAAACTTTCCCAAGTCTTCACTGTCTCCGTCTTTGGTGAGGTCCTTTCTGGGCATGGCTCTAGATACCTCTCAGGTCAAGGTATTCCTGCCTCAGCAGAAAGTGGAGGGCCTTCAGAAGCAGGCACGGGCTCTGCTCTTGTGTCCCCATTCCTCCATCCGACAGGGGATGCAGCTGGTGGGCTTGATGGTGTCCTTTGCTCAGTTTCACATGAGACCTCTTCAGTTGCACCTCTTGTCAGTTTGGGATCGAGACCCTGTGTCCCTGGATCTGGAGTTTGCTTTGTCCCCCCTGGCCAGACAATCCCTCTTGTGGTGGCTGGACTCAAAGAACCCTCTAGTAGGCAGGACCATTCTGCCCCAGTGCTGGGAAACTGTCACCACAGATGCCAGTGTGACCGGTTGGGGGGGCTTTTGGAAGTCTCTGCAGTTACAGGGTCTGTGGGGCCCCCAGGAGGCCCATGCTCCCATCAATGTCCTGGAACTGAGGGCGATCAGGTTGGTTCCTTCTCAGCTGACTACACACCTTCGGGGTCGGGCTGTTCAGATCCGCTCGGACAACCAGACGGCTGTTGCCTACATCAATCATCAGGGAGGGACTCGGAGCAAGCGAGCCCTCAAGGAAGTGTCCCTGATACTGTCTTGGGCGGAAGAGAATGTCCCTTGCATCTCGGCGGTCTACATTCTGGGGGTGGAGAACCAGGAGGCGGACTCCCTGAGCAGGGGGACGTCTCGGCTGGGGGAATGGTCCCTCGGCAACAAGGTATTTCACTCCCTGTGTCTCCGCTGGGGCCAGCCGGATGTGGATCACAAGCTTCCCAGATTCCTCTCTCTGTCGCAGGATCCTCTGGCCTTCGCCACAGATGCGCCAGCGATGCCTTGGACGGAGTTTCGGCTCCTCTATGTGTTCCCTCCCTTTCCTCTGCTGGGCAGGGTGCTGCGCAAGATAGTTCAGGGGGGGGTACCAGCCATTCTGGTGGCCCCCTGTTGGCCATGGAGGGTGTGGTTCACAGACGTCATCCAATTAGCAGTAGACCGGTACCTCTTGCCCAAGGATCCAGATCTTCTCACTCAGGGACAGCTGTGCCATCCCAGTTTACAAACGCTGGCTTTAACGGCCTGGCTGCTGAAACCTCTATCTTGATGGATAAGGGGTTACTATGGTTCGGGCTAGGAAGAAGTTCTCGTCCTTTATCTACTACAGGGTCTGGCATGCTTATATTGCCTGGTGTGAGTCTAAATCTCTTCCTTGTCGGGTGTTTTCTGTCCCCAGGATTCTGGAATTCTTGCAACATGGTTTGGATTCGGGCCTTCAACTTAGTACCCTCAAGGGACAGGTGTCAGCTCTGGCAATTTGTTTCCAAAGATCCTTTGCCAATCACCGGTTGGTTAAGACCTTTTTCCAGGGAGTTACTCATGTGCGTCCACCACGTAAGCCTATGCTACCGGTTTGGGACTTGAATCTGGTGTTGTCTGCTCTACAGGGTCCTCCCTTTGAGCCTATTCGTGGGGCTGCTATTTTGAGAGGCATCAGGATAAGGTGGTGTTTCGGCTTAAGCCGGATTTCTTGCGTCTGCTTTTCATCTCAATCAGGACATTGTTTTGCCTTCTTTGTGTCCTAACCCTGCTATCTCCAAGGAGCGGAACCTTCATTCTCTGGATGTTTTCAGGGCCCGGAAGTTTTATTTGGTTGCTGCTGAGCCTTTCAGGAAATCTGATGCTCTTTTTGTTCTTCCTGCTTGACCTAGGATGGGTTTGCCTCCGGCTAAATCCACTATCAGCAAGTGGATACGTCAGGCGGTGGTTCAGGCCTATTCTGCTAAAGGGAAGGTTCCTACCTTCCAGATTACTGCTCATTCCACTCTTCTGTTGAACAAGTTTGTAAGGCCGTAACTTGGTCTTCTGTTCATACCTTTTCCACGTTTTACAAGGTTGATGTTAAGGCCTCAGCTGATGCTGCTTTTGGCCGCAAGGTACTTCAGGCGGTAGTGGTTTGAACTACCTGCTGTTACTTTTTGGGGATCCCACCCCACCTTATGGACACTGCTATTGGATTTCCCAGAAGTAAGGATTAAATGAAACAGGCCGTGCTGTGCACTAGGAAAAATACAATTTTGTGAGTACTCACTTGTAGAATTGTTTTTACTATGCACAGCACGGCCTGTTTCATCCTTCCCTTGTTATCGTTATCTTTGGCGGCCTTTGTATGGTGATTTTTTTCCAAAGTTAGTTGTGAGGGTTCTTTTTTGTCTTATTACTTCCCGGCTTCTTGTATAACTGCTTGTCAACACCGGAGGTCTATGGCTCATTTCCGGTTTTTATATGGGGCCGGGAGGAGCCACAAATCTTCTGCAGTGCACTGCACCTTGTGGCTGGATACCCAGAAGTAAGGATTAAATGAAACAGGGCGTGCTGTGCATAGTAAAAACAATTCTACGGGTGAGTACTCACACAATTGTATTATTCTAAGTATGTCACACACCCCGCTTCAAGATATCCATAACATGTGGGTAATACCGACCTGAAGAGGGCGTTCTGCAGAGATGATAGGAAAAAGAAAGCCCCTCCCGGTCCATAAATACCTGGGACCTCCCACTCATTACCCAAGTCTTCCATCTCTGCAGTCGGCGAGCAAGTCAGAAGATGATGCCTCCTCCTTGCACAGGGGGAATTGAGGTAGCCGGGTCCTACCCAGCCCGCTTTTGATTTCTATTTCCGCCCAGATCCCTCTTTTTTATTACTATACATGCCTCCCAGCCTTGGCTGAGGTCTGGGCGAGGGTAGAACAGCACATTAGGTGCTCAGGAGCTAAGCTCCACCGTGAGACCCTGTACCAAAGGGTAGGCGGTTTTCCGGGCTGGTGACCCCGGTTTGGGATGCCCTGTCCCTTGGCCCTTTACCCCAGGTAGTGTCCCCCTCTGCGGTTGCCCTTCTCCTTGTGGGGGGGGTGTTTAGGGGCTTTTATTGTGTAGTGTAGTGCTTTTACTTTTTGTGCTGGCTGAGGAGATCCCTCTCCTCAGCCTGGTAATTGGAGGCGGGGCCGGGCGCGGACTTGATACGCCGCGGCCCGCCTGTGTGTTGCTTTACATGTCACTTGCGGCGCGCGGGTGAGGAGTTTCACCTCACATACCGGAGTCGGGGGGCGGGGCCGGGAGTCGGAGCGTCGCCGCGGCCCGTCCCCCTCCTTTCTTGCGGTCTGTTCACCGGCACCGCAGCCGCCGCATACCGCTGCGGCGCCGGTCCTTGTGCCTTTTGTGTCGTGAGGGGAGATCTCCCCTCACGCTTGTGTTGGAGGGGGCGGGACCGGGCTTTCGGCGGGACGCCGAGGCCCGCCCCCGTTCGGCAGGCGCCGCCGCGGAGCCTGGCCGTGACATGGAGGGGGGGGGGCCATGGATACTCGCGCTCTCTGCGCTGGCCACGCCCCCCTTCTCTTCTCTCCCTCCGTGCTACTACTGCTGCTGCTGGCTCCTGTGAGATGGACGCCATCTTGGAAGAAGAAGCACTGTGAGTGGCCCCGTGGGCCCCATATCTTTTTCATTCTCTGTGTATTTTTCTATTTGCTGATAGTCTTTTCTGTTGTGTCTTTCAGGTAGACCTACGTTAGGTTTAGGGGGTTTCTCCCGGTCCTAGGGTCCCTGGGTTACCTTTACCTATTTCAAATCCTCCCACTTGGGACATTAAAGGGGCATCCCGGGTTGCTTATACGCGTAATTCCCTTGGTCATAGCGACTACACACAAGTTCACCATATGGAGGCATCCCCGGATACTGGGCTCGGGATCCCCTCGGGGCAATTCCGGAAGTGTATGTTGTGTGGGGTATCCATTACTGGGGATGATGTACTTCTGTGTATACCTTGTGCACAGCAAACTATTATGCGGCAGTCCGAACCCCAGGCGTCTGGGTCAGCACCGCCGGTCGCTTCCTCTCCTCCTCCCAGCTTGATACGCACCCCGTGTGACGTTGTCATGGGTAGGGAGCTACAATCTGAGATGTGCGCCAGATTGGCCAACCTTGAAAAATTAATTTCCAGCTCGGCCGTCCGTAAGGCTCCGGCTAAGAGAAAGCACTTGTCGCCGGCTCCGCCGGTGGATGATTTTGATGATGTTAATAATTTGGACTATTCTGATTATTCCCCGCTAGAGGAAGGGGAGGTTTATGAGGACTCTGATAATTCAGACGATGAGCAGTTTGTTGGCGCTGATGCTGAGCTGGGGGACTTGGGGAGATCCTCGGATACTCCTAACGCTCTGGCTCAGATGTTTGAAGTTTTAGCTATTTCTCCTCCTGAGGAGGCTCCACAGCAGAAGGGTGAGTTTTTTGAGGAATCCAGGCCGCGCTTGGAATTTCCTAATCAAAGACACTTTGACAAAATTATTGCTAAGGAATGGGACAGGCCGGCTCGGCTCCCTGGTATTCCTCAGGGGTGGGATAAGAAATATCCCTTCCCTTCGGATACGGTTAAGCGTTGGGCATCCCCCCCCGAGGTGGATGCACCGGTTTTGGGGTTGTCCAACACTTCTGTTTTAAATAATCCTGATTGTTCCACCCTCAAAGATGGAGAGGATAAACGCATTGACCAGATGGCTTGTCATGGTTTTGCTAGCGTTGGGTCAGCCATGCGGCCCGTTTGCGCTTCGGCGCTGATGGTGGTGGCCGTGGTCAGGTCCGTGGTCAGGGACCTGTTGACTTCTGCCGGGCTTCGTCCTGGTAGTGACGAGTTCCTTGGCCTTAAACGGTGTGAGTTGTTTTTGTCTTTTGTATTAGCCGCCTTGGATGACACTTTGATGATGTGTGGTAGGACGTCGGCTCTGCTGGTGACTATTCGGCGGTCGGTGTGGTTGCGCCAGTGGGCGGCCGATTTTATGTCCAAAAAGTCGCTGACGGCTCTACCTTTTGTTGGATTACGGCTCTTTGGAGAGAAATTGGATTCTGTCACCAAGGGTGGTAGGTTACCTCAACGCAAGAAACAACGCCGTCCCTTTCGAGGGGCGCCTTCCTTTACCCCCTCCTTTCGTGGGGCCAGATCTGGCAGGGGATTTGCCTTCCCCTCTTCCAGAGGAGATTCCGGGAACAGGGGCAGAGGACGTGCCCGTCCAGGTTACAGTTGGGGCTCTAAGCCCAAACCTGCTGCTAAGCCAGCTCAGCAATGAGGGGGCGCCCTCACCCATGCGGGTGGGGGGACGGCTGCGACACTTCTCCCAGGTCTGGAATCAGGAGGTCTCGGACAGATGGATCCGGGAAGTGGTGTCTTCCGGTTACAAGCTGGAGTTCGAGCTCCGCCCCCCTTCCAGATTTTTCAGGTCTCGGGTGCCTTCGGAACCTCTGGCCGCGCAGGGGCTCCTGGTGGCAGTAGAGAGTCTTCTGGACATGGCTGTCATTTGCCCAGTGCCCTTCTCAGACCAGGGCAGGGGTTTTTATTCCAATCTGTTCACGGTACCCAAGAAGGACGGATCGGTCCGACCCATCTTGGATCTGAAGTTTCTCAACAGGTTCATCCGGCCGCGGAAATTCCGCATGGAAACGCTGCGTTCGGCTATCCACTCTCTTCGTCAGGGAGACTTTCTGACGTCCATAGACATCAAGGACGCTTACCTACACGTTCCGATTTTTCCAGCACAGCAGAGGTTTCTCAGGTTCGTGGTGGAGGATCGGCATTTTCAGTTTGTGGCACTCCCTTTCGGTCTCACCTCGGCTCCTCGGGTGTTCACCAAGGTGCTGGCGGGGGTGATGGCTCTACTCAGGGTTCAGGGTATCCGCATTGTGCCCTATTTGGACGATCTTCTGATTATGGCTTCTTCCTTCAACCAAGCGGAGTTGGACACCAGAACGGTGGTATCCACTCTGGAGAGGTTCGGTTGGGTGATCAACTACCCCAAGTCCTCTCTTTCTCCGTCCAAGGTTGTGACCTTTCTGGGAATGTCTCTGGACACTTGAGGCTGGTGGGGTTGATGGTGGCCTCATTCGAGGCAGTTCCCTTTGCGCAGTTTCACACAAGGACGCTCCAGCTTCATCTGTTGAAGGTTTGGGACAAGTCTCCGATATCGTTGGATCAGTCCTTCCAGATGACCCCCCGAGTCCGTCGATCCCTGCAATGGTGGCTGGGGTCTGCCAATCTGTTGAAGGGCAGATCTTTTCTGGCGCCGTGTTGGGAGACGGTCACCACGGATGCCAGTCTGTCAGGTTGGGGGGGTGTTTGGAAGGACCTTCAGTTTCAGGGTCTGTGGGGGCCGCAGGAGGCCCACGAACCCATCAATGTTCTGGAATTGAGAGCCATCAGGTTGGTTCTGTTTCGCTTGACTCATCAGTTGCAGGGCCTGCCAGTTCAGGTTCGGTCGGACAACCGGACGGCGGTTGCTTACATCAATCACCAGGGAGGGACTCGCAGCAGGAGTGCCCTCAGGGAAGTATCTTTGATTCTGGACTGGGCGGAGAGCCACGTCCCGTGTATCTCAGCAGTCTACATTCCGGGAGTGGAGAACACGGAGGCGGACTCTCTGAGCAGGTCCTCCTCTCGCCAGGGGGAGTGGTCTCTCAGTCCCCAGGTGTTTCGTTCGATTTGCCTCAGGTGGGGGTTCCCGGCGGTGGACCTCTTTGCCTCTCGTCACAATCACAAACTTCCGGTATTTGTGTCTCTCTCGCAGGATCCACTGGCTCTGGCGGTGGATGCCATGTCTCTGAACTGGAGGGATCTGGGGTTTCTTTACCTGTTTCCTCCGTTTCCAATGGTAGCCAGAGTGGTGCGCAAGCTGGCCCTGGAGGGCGCGTCGGCGATTCTGGTGGCACCAAGGTGGCCAAGGCAGGTTTGGTTCGCAGACCTGGTAAGGCTGGCAGAGGATCAGTTCGTTCTGCCTCTGCTGCCGGACCTGCTCACCCAGGGTCGGCTACGCTATCCCAATTTACCATCGCTGGCTTTGACGGCGTGGCTGCTGAAACCTCCATCTTGAAGGAGGAAGGTCTTTCTGATGCGGTGATTCAGACTCTTATTAGCGCCAGGAAGCGGTCTTCCTCTACTGTTTACTATAGGACCTGGAGGTCCTATATTGACTGGTGTGAAGGTAGGTCTTTCCTGTGTCGGGCGTTTTCCATTTCCAGGATTCTGGAGTTTCTTCAACATGGTCTGGATCTGGGGCTCCAGCTCAGTACCTTGAAGGGGCAGGTTTCTGCCCTGGCAGTGTTCTTTCAAAGGTCCTTTGCTTTTCATCCCTTGGTTAGGACTTTTTTCCAAGGGGTTACGCATGTTCGACCTCCTAGGAAGCCCTTGGTTCCAGTTTGGGATTTGAACCTGGTTCTTTCTGCTCTTCAGGGTCCCCCGTTTGAGCCCTTGAATGAGATTGCTTTGTCTTCTCTTACTCAAAAGGTGGCATTTTTGGTGGCTATCACTTTGGTTAGGCGTGTTTCTGAGTTGGCAGCTTTATCCATTAAAGCTCCGTACTTAGAAAGGCATCAGGACAAGGTTGTCTTTCGTTTCAAGCCGGATTTTCTTCCTAAGGTGGTTTCTGCCTTTCATCTGAATCAGGACATTGTTCTGCCTTCTCTATGTCCTAATCCTAGCAACGACAAGGAAAGGGCGCTGCATTCCTTGGATGTAGTTCGCGTTGTGAAATATTATCTGGTGGTTACGTCTTCCTTTCGTAAGACTGATGCTTTTTTTGTGGTGCCCTTTGGGCCTAGGAAAGGTTTGGCTCCTGCCAAATCTTCCATTAGTAAATGGATTCGTCAGGCCATCATTGGGGCCTATTCTGCCAAGGGGAGGAGTCCCCCTTTTCGTGTTACTGCTCATTCTACTCGTGCGGTTGGAGCGTCCTGGGCTTTTCAGCACCAGGCCTCGGTTGAGCAAGTTTGTAAGGCCGCTACTTGGTCCTCTGTTCACACTTTTTCCAAGTTTTACAAGGTTGATGTTCGGGCCTCAGCGGATGCTGTTTTTGGCTGCAAAGTTCTGCAAGCTGTTGTGGTTTAAGTTGTGCCTTGTTGCCTTGTTTTGGATCCCCGCCCTTTTATGGACACTGCTATTGGATGTCCCACATGTTATGGATATCTTGAAGCGGGGTGTGTGACATACTTAGAATAATACCATTTTGTGAAATACTCACCTGTAAAATGGGTATTATAAGTATGTCGCCCACCCCGCTTCACCCGCCCTTCTCGTATTCTGGATCCTTTATATTGTGAACTTTGCGTTGCTTTGGTTTATATTTGCCTCTTCCTGGTCCCTTACCTTACTGCTTTCTTTATACTGGGTAATGAGTGGGAGGTCCCAGGTATTTATGGACCGGGAGGGGCTTTCTTTTTCCTATCATCTCTGCAGAACGCCCTCTTCAGGTCGGTATTACCCACATGTTATGGATATCTTGAATCGGGGTGTGTGACATACTTATAATACCCATTTTACAGGTGAGTATTTCACAAAATGGTATTTTTTTTACTCTGTGTGTGTGTTTTGTTTACATTTAACCCTTTGTGAACTGGTAAGGAATCCATGAGACCCCTATGCCAGTTCACAAGGCTCTGGGTCTGGCAAGTCACTTGCGGCTAGCGGGTGACTTTCCATTAACTCTGAGCCCCCCATTACCTGCCTCCCCAAAGCCCGGGGGGGCGGCAGAAGAGCCCGTGGGCATAGGCTATAAGCTGACCCCTGCGCCTTGTACAAGCCCCCATAGCTGGTCCCAGGGCTGGTTATGCTGGGTAGTGGGGACCTCACGCCATTTTTTGCGGGATTTTCAAGGGTTTTTAACCTTTAAAAATGGTCCCCCTCCGTTGGGAAGGGGGACCTCACAACAATTTTTTAAAATGTAACCCTTTAGAGTGTGGATAGTAGTTGTATTTTATTTGTAAATGTTATAAAGTTTTAGTTTGGGGGGTTTCCTGGACAGTAATGGGGGGCTACCGATACATATGTGGTACCGTTGTAATCAGATAAAATGGGTCTTTCACATGCAATATGGTTTTCTTTAGTAAAATAAATTGTTTATTTAAAATAAATGAGACAATTTAAATATATATATATATATATTTTATTATTTTTTGGACTTAAAAATATTTTAAAAAACTGTAAAAAAAGTTACAAACAAGACATTTCATGTTAAAGCCTAAACTCTGCCACAAAAAAAATATAGAATTTTCCTGGAAATTCCTGAAAAAATCCCGGTTAAACATGGGGAAAAATGGGGAAAAATGATCTGTCAACAGAGGGTGACAAAATTTCAAGTACGCTGGGAAATAAAAGGATTGAAAGTACCTATGCATGTTGGGTAATGTTCTGCTCGGGGGACCTTGCGCTTTCAGATTTACCTTGTTCTTTCTTGTTTGCATATTGATATTTTAGGAAAACATGTTTTTTATTCAGCTTTTTTATACATTTTTTAGGGAAACCCTGTGCAACCAAAGAATTCTTTGAGGGATTACTTCCAGAAAGATAAGGCCACTACAACAAGCTGTGTACACTTAGAAAGCTTAACATGTGTACTTTCAGGGAATATATGGTTTGTTGGGGGCATTCCAAATGTAAAGGGTTGTTTTAGTGGAAAAAGCTCAAGGTGAGCACTTTGTCTGCACAGCTGAAATTTTCAAGTAAAATTATTCTTACACACATGCTTTACTTTGGGGTATTTCGCAACTCTTCCCTTGACAGAACCTATGCATGTTGGGTATTGTTCTGTTCGAAGGATGTTGCTTTTTCAGATTTAACTTGTTTTTTCTTGTTTGCATATAGTTTTTTTAGGAAAAAGTGCCTTTGATTCTGTTTTTTTTATTCTTTTTTTATAGGGAAATCCTGTGCAAAATAATTAATTGAGGGATTACTTCCAGAAAACTCCACCCATGTCAACAAGCCTGGTACACCTAGGAAGCTTGAGGTATGTACTTGCAGAAAATATATAGTTTGTGGGGGGTATTTCAAATGTAAAGGGTTGTTTTTCTGGAAAAGCTGCAAGGTGCGCATAGTGCCTAGCACAGGTGTATTTTATCTGAAAATCTCCTAAAGCGCTGTTTCAGTTTGGAGGAGTATTCTGGGCAGGAAAGGGTGTCTATCAATACATATGTGGTACCGCTGTAACCGGGAACAAAACGTTTTTTTTTTATTTTTTTGCACATATTTTACTCAAAAATATTGGGAATACTCCTAAAAAATGACAAACAAGACATTTCATGTTAAAGCCCAGACTCTGATGAAAAAATAAATATATAATTTCCCTGGGAAATCCCTTCAAAAATCACAGTTGAACATATGGAGCGCAAAATAGTGCAATATGGTCTGGCAACAAGGGTGACAAAATCTCCAGATAGGCTGGCAGCGAAAGGTTTAAGACAGGTTGAGACTGTCTGCTGAGACTATTCTGTGGGAGGACTCATAGGTATCCCGTGGCTGACGTGGATATCCTTTTTAGGAATTTAGCAGCTTTTTTCCAGGTCAACCTTCGGGTCAGTCCTGTGACTGGATATTTAAAACATGTCCTTGGCATTAGATATAGGCACAGTCCTAGCATCTTCGGTGCCCCAGTGACCTGTTTTGGGTGTGGTCAGCTGGTGGTAAGTGTTAATTCCTGACGGCCTTGTACTACCATTTTAGAGCATCTTTCTTGCAGGACCTTGGCTGCACTCCCTTCCTGGGAGGGTCAATCTGAGGGGTTATCCCCTTCAGGTCGGTCTCAGGCCTCAAGGACAGCCTCCTCTGAGAAGGATCCTCTGCCTGGGGGCTCCTGTCTTCAGGGTCTTACCATTTAACTGTTCCATTCCTGAAGCTAGCAGGGACCGGGCGTGTGGGACTGCGGTGGGCAAGAAGATGGCCTTTAAACGTAAACACCTCATTGCGGACTCTTCCTCAGATTCTGAGCCTGAGGCGGGTCTGTTTGATTTCCGGCATGCTGAGGATTCTCTCCACACTGAAGGGGAGGTGGAGGAGCATGGTTCTTTGGACTCCGGGACTACGGGATCTAGGGATGACGTAGATGCTCTCATTAAGATCATTCAGGATACCCTCGGTCTTAAGGAGGTTTCCATTCCGGCCACACCGGATTATCAACCCGATGCCTACAAGGATCAGAAGATCCATGAGGCCTTACCTGATCATCCTCATTAGGCGCATCATGAACAGTGTGCCTTCTATTCCCAAGATTCTGGAGGTTCGTTATCCCTTCTTGGAACAAGCTCTCCAGAGGTGAGCTTGCGCGATGGTTGACGATCCCCTTGCCTGACTAGCGAGGCACATGTTGCTTCCCACTGAGATCCCATTGGCAGGAAGCTAGATGCGGTGGATCGGCACTTATTTGCTGGGACTGGTGACGCCTTACGGCCTACCTTTGCCACTTTTTTGCTCTGCCTAGCAGAAAGGACCTGGGGGAGCAAATGTAATCAAATTTGCTGTAGTGGCGATGGATAATATTAGCAAGTTGCTTTGGCGAAATGTTGGCCCTGATAGTGGCTTTGCAGCGGGCTCTATGGTTGAAGCAGTGGCTAGTAGATGCTGTGTCTAAGAAGACCTTGGCGGCCTTACCCTTTGTGGGTGTCCACCTGTTTGGAGAACTATTTGATTAAATGGTCAAGTGCGCCACCGCCGGCAAGAGTACCCATTTGCCACAGCAGAAGAGACCGGGCAACAGGCCAGGCAGGGTCCCATGTTTTGTCCGTTCCAGGGGTATGGTTTATTTTCCACAGGCAGACCTCCTTGGTGTCCTAAGCCCAAACAAAACCCTAAGCTTAACCAGGCATGAGGGGATGCTCCCGCCTGATCATATGGGGTCCAGTTACTCCTTTTTTTCCCCACATCTGGCAGGCCGAGGTGCTGGATGTTTGGGTCAGGAAGGGGGTGACGTCTGGTTATGAGATAGAATTCGAGCAGACACATCCATCCAGGCTTGTGGCATCAAGACTACCCCACTCACCAGAAAGAGCGTCTGCTTTATGTGCAGCAGTAAGTCGATTATTGCAGACTGGTGTCATCACCCCAGTACTGCAGGACAAAAGTCTCAGTTTCAAACCTATTTGTGGTCCCCAAGAAGGATGGGTCCGTTCAGTCCATCCTAGTCATCTCAACAGACACATGCTCACCACCAGATTCAAGGAGTTGTTGTGTTCGGTGGTGTTAGCATTTCGACAAGGGGATTATTTGGCCACTATCGACATCAGTGATGCCTATTTACACGATTTTCAAGGGGCATCAGAAGTTGTTATGCTTCATGTTGAGCCCTCAACACTTTTAGTTTGTTGTGGCACTTCGGTTCAGGATCTCCACTGCACCCAGGGTGTTCACGAAAGTGTTGGATCCTTTGGTTCTAGGGGTCTGTATCGCACCCTACCTGGACAACCTCTTGATCCGGGCTCCCTCCCTGGAGAAGACAACCAGTCTTGTGGAGGACTCTGAAAAAGATTTGGTTGGCTTGTAAATTACCCTTAATTCCATCTGACTCGGTATGTGCCTTGATACAGCACAGGCCAAGGTGTTTTGTTCAGCGTATGCAGCTCCTGGGGTGGATGGTAGTCTCCTTCGAGGCAATTTCATATACCCAAATTCACACCAAGATCCTACAGTTTGCGATTCTATTGCATTGGGATCGGTCTCCACTAGGTTTGGAAGAATCTTTGTCAACGGAGGTTCGGTCCTCACTAAGTTGGTGGCTCCATTCTCAATCCCTGAGCCAGGGAAGCGCCTTCCTCATGGTCCAGTGGATGGTGATCACCACAGACACCAGTCTGAGGGGTTGGGGGGGAGTTTGAAATCAGCTGAAGGTTCATGGGTGTTGGGCAGCAGGCATCTCATTGGTCCAGCAATCTGTGGGGCTTCCTGATCAGGATACAGTCGGACAGCATGACAGCTGTTGCTTACAAAAATCACCAGGGAGGCCCCAGGAGCAAGAAAGCGCTCTGGACAGCAGCCAGGATCATTGCGTGTGCAGAACAGCATGTCTCATGAAATTCTGCTGTGCACATCCCAGGGGTAAACAACTTCTAGGCAGACTTCCTCAGCAGGGAGAACGCCAAGGAGAGTGGGCTCACCATCCAGAGGTATTTTGTGCAATTTGCGACAGGTGGGGGGTTCCCGAGGTGGACCTGTTCACGTGTAGGTGCAACAGGAAGGTGAGGAGGTTTATAGCTTTCTCCTGGGACCCACAAACATTCGCGACGGGTGCCCTGGTGGCCTTCCGCGGCTGATCAAGAAGATAATCCTGGAGAGCATAACAACCATATTCCAAGTATGTCACGCACCCCACTTCCAATATTCATGACATATGGGTGAGAGAAGACTGTCTCCGGCCGTGCCGGTTCTGGATTTCGATGACTATGATTCCCTTGACTGGTCTGATTATTCCCCGCTTGAGGAGGGGGAATTGTTTGCTGAATCTGATGCTGAGGATCAGCAGTTTTTTGATGCTGATACTGGGCAGGCGCAGGGGGATGCCGTTGATACCCCCAAAGTCCTGGCCCATTTATTTGAGGTGCTGGATATTTCTCTTCCAGCGGAGTCCCCTCCGCAGAAAGGGGGAATTCTTTGGGACTTCTAAGCCTCGCTTGCAGTTCCCAAATCAGAATCATTTTGAAAGCATGATTCTTAAAGCGGACCTTCACTCTGAATAAGAGCCTATCTTATATGTTTCCCACACCCTGTACATACAGATTGCTCACATTAAAAAGCATCCTACCTGCATCTACTGCATGTTATGAGCCTTTAAACATCCAAGATGGCGGCTTATGGAAGCCGCCATTTTATCAGGCAGCCTGAAAACAGGAAGTGCCTGCAAACAGGAAATGACTGTGCTGCTCTGCATTCTGGGACTGCTGACCTTTCCCTGACCTCAACTCTGCTCTGTCTGAGCAAAGCACAGCTATAACCTGCCCCCCTGTACCTTATCCCACTCTCCTCTCCTCAGTAAGTGTGATGCTTCTGAGTCAAGATGGCGGCGCCCGTATCCTAAATTCCTGAACAGAGTTGCAGCCCAGTGGGGGAAAGAATAAAAAGTTAGTGACTAAAAATGTAAAATATATTAATTTTAGATGCTGGGGAATTGTTTTTTAAGAGTTTGGGCTTTTCATTAAATCATGGTGAAGGTCCGGTTTAAGGAATGGGAGAGACCTAGCCGGCTCCCCGGTGTTCCTCAGGGATGGGATAGGAAGTATCCCTTTCCGGTGGACGCGGTGAAGCGCTGGTTGTCCCCTCCCGAGGTCGATGCTCCCATTCTGGGATTGTCCAACACCTCTGTTGTACATTCTCCAGATGCCACCACTTTAAAAGATGGTGAGGACAAGTGCATTGACCAAATGGCCTGCCATGCCTTCGCTAGTGTGGGTTCAGCCTTGCGGCCTGTTTGTGCTTCTGCTGCGCTTACGGCTGTGGCTACCAGGTCTGTGGTTAGGGACCTGTTGAGTGGTTCCCAGCTTAACCCGGCCAGTGATGAATTCACAGCCCTTAAGCGGTGTGAATTGTTCATGTCTTTTGTTTTATCCGCCTTGGATGACACAATATGCATGTGTAGTAGAACCTCGGTGTTGCTAGTGGCTATTCGCCGATCGGTCTGGTTGCACCAATGGGCGGCTGACATTGCGGCTAAGAAATCACTTACAGGGCTACCCTTCCTGGCTATGCGGCTGTTTGGATATAAGTTGGATTCAGTGGCAGAAGGGGGAAAGTTACCACAAGATAAGAAGCAGCGTCGCTCCTTTCGGGGGGGCAGGCTCCTTTAATCCTTCCTTTCGCGGTGCCAGAGCAGGCAGAGGTTTTGCCTACTCTACCTTCAGAGGTGATTCCTGGAACAGAGGCAGAGGACGTGCTCGTCCTGGACCTGCCTGGGGTTCCAAGCCCAAGCCAGCTGCCAAGCCAGCTCAGCAATGAGGGGGCGCCCTTACCCTTGCGGGTGGGGGGACTGCTGCGACACTTCTTCCAGGTTTGGGCCTGGGAGGTCACAGACAAATGGATCTTGGAAGTGGTCTCTTCCGGGTACAAACTGGAGTTCGAGTACCGGCCTCCTCACAGATTCCTCAGATCTCAGGTGCCCTCGGATCCCGGGGCTGCACAGGGGCTTCTGTGGGCAGTAAAAAATCTTCTGGACATGGAGGTCATATGCCCGGTGCCTTTCTCGGAGAGAGGCCGGGCTATTATTCCAACCTCTTCACGGTTCCCAAAAAGGATGGATCCATAAGACCCATTCTGGATCTGAAGCTTCTCAACAGGTTCATTCGAACCAAGAGGTTCTGCATGGAGACTTTGCACTCAGCCATTCTTTCTCTTTGTCAGGGGGACTTCATGACGTCCATAGACATTAAGGATGCTTACCTTCATGTACCTATCTTCCCAGCACACCAGAGATTTCTCAGGTTTGTGGTGGGAGATCAGCATTTTCAGTTTGTTGCCCTCCCTTTCGGGCTGACCTCGGCACCAAGGGTGTTCACCAAGGTGCTGGCGGGCATAATGGCCCTCCTCAGAGCCCAGGGCATTCGCATTGTGCCGTATCTGGACGACATCCTCATTAGGGCATCCTCTCTCAGACAGGCGGAGCTAGACACCAGGACGGTGGTGACGACGCTCGAGAGGTTCGGCTGGGTGATCAACCATCCCAAGTCTTCTCTATCCCCGTCAAGGGGGATTTCGTTTCTGGGCATGAATCTGGATACCGTTCAGACCAGGGTGTTCCTACCTCAGTCGAAGGTGCAGATGGTTCAAGATCTGATACGTCTTCTCCTGTCCAACACTCGCCCGTCTATCCGGCTAGGGATGAGACTGGTGGGATTGATGGTGGCTTCCTTCGTGGCAGTTCCCTTTGCTCAGTTCCACATGAGGTTGCTTCAGCTCCATTTACTGTTGGCTTGGGACAGATGTCCGCTGTCATTGGATCAGTCATTTCTGATGTCTCCTCTGGTTCAGCAGTCTCTTCAGTGGTGGCTGGAACCAAGGAATGTTCTGAGGGGCAGGTCTTTTCTGACCCCTTGTTGGGAGACAGTCACCACGGATGCCAGCCTGTCGGGCTGGGGGGGGGGGTTCTGGAAGGAACATCAGTTCCAGGGGCTGTCGGGAGGCCTCGGGAGGCCCACACCCCCATCAATGTCTTGAAGCTGAGAGCTATTCGGTTGGTGCTGTCACGCTTGACGCATCACCTCCAGGGTCTACCGGTTCAGGTTCGATCAGACAATCGTACTGCAGTCGCTTACATCAATCACCAAGGAGGGACTCGCAGCAGGAGTGCCCTCAGGGAAGTTTCTCTGATTCTTGCATGGGTGGAGAGCAATGTCCCATGCATTTCAGCGGTGTACATTCCGGGTGTGGAGAACACGGAGGCGGACTCCCTGAGCAGGGGATTCTCTCGCCGAGGGGAATGGTCGCTCAACCACAATGTGTTCCGGTCCCTATGTCACAAGTGGGGGTTTCCAGAGGTGGATCTTTTTGCCTCACGTCACAATCACAAGCTTCCGGCATTTGTGTCTCTGTCCCAGGATCCTCTGGCAGTGGATGCCTTGTCTTTTGCCTGGAGGGATCTGGGGTTTCTGTACCTGTTTCCCCCCTTCTCCATGGTGGGCAAAGTGGTGCGCAAGCTGGCTCTAGAGGGTGCGCCAGCAATTCTGGTGGCCCCAAGGTGGCCAAGACAGGTTTGGTTCGCAGACGTCGTGCGGCTGGCAGTAGATCAGTACAGGTTGCTCCTGTTCCCGGATCTGATCACTCAAGGTCAACTTTGTTACCCCAATTTACAAATACTGGCTTTGACGGCGTGGCTGCTGAAACCTCCATTTTAAAGGAGGAAGGTTTGTCTGATGCTGTGATTCAGACACTTGTTAGAGCTAGGAAGTGTTCTTCTTCTAACATCTACTACAGGACTTGGAGGTCCTGTATTGACTGGTGTGAGGCTAGGATTGCAGGGTGTTTTCGATTCCTAGGATTTTGGATTTTCTTCAACACGGTCTGGACCTGGGGCTCCAGCTTAGTACCTTGAAAGGGCAGGTTTCTGCCCTGGCGGTCTTCTTTCAAAGGTCCTTTGCTCTGCATTCCTTGGTTGGGACTTTTTTCCAGGGGGGTCACTCATGTGCGCCCTCTAGAAAGTCCTTGTTGCCCGTTTGGGATTTGAATTTGGTTCTGTCGGCCCTCCAGGGGCCTCCCTTTGAGCCGATGCAGGATGTGGCACTTTCTATGCTTACACAAAAGATTGCCTTTTTGGTGGGTATTACCTCTGTTTGGCGTGTCTCTGAGTTGGCGGCTCTTTCCATTCAAGCCCCTTACTTTGAGAGACACCAGGACAAGGTGGTTTTTCGTTTTAAACCAGATTTCCTTCCTAAGGTGGTTTCTGCCTTCCATCTCAATCAGGATGTGGTTCTCCCTTCCTTGTGTCCTAAGCCTAGCAATGACAAGGAGAGGGTCCTGCATTCTTTGGATGTGATTCGTTGTGTGAAGTACTATTTGGTGGCTACTTCTTCTTTTCGTAAGACGGACACCTTGTTTGTGTTGCCCTCCGAGCTCCGGAAAGGTTTGGCGCCCGCCAAGTCTACCATTAGTAAATGGATAGGTCAGGCCATTGTTGGGGCCTATACGGCCAAGGGGAGGGTTCCCCCTTTTCAGATCACTGCTCATTCTACTCGTGCTGTTGGGGCTTCCTGGGCTTTTCAGCATCAGGCCTCTGTTTTGACAAGTTTGTAGAGCTGCTACTTGGTCTTCTGTTCATACTTTTTCCAAGTTTTATAAGGTTGATGTGCGGGCCTCAGCGGATGCTGTTTTTGGCCGCAAGGTTCTGCAAGCTGCAGTGGTTTAAATTTGTGCATTATTGCCGTTTTTTTGGGATCCCCACCTATGTTGGACACTGCTATTGGATGTCCCATATGTCATGAATATTGGAAACAGGGTGTGTGACATACTTGGAATAATACCATTTTGTGATTACTCACCTTTAAAATGGGTATTATAAGTATGTCACACACCCCGCTTCATCCCGCCCTTATTGTATTCTGGATCCTTTATATGGTGAACCTTTTATTGTTAAATTTTTTGTATTTGGCTCTTCCTGGTCCCCTTACTGCTTTCCTATACTGGGGAATGTGTGGGAGGTCCCAGGTATTTATGGACCGGGAGGGACTCCTTTTTTTCCTGTCATCTCTGCAGAAGTTTGCCCTCTACTGGACATAACCCATATGTCATGAATAGTGGGAGCGGGGTGTGTGACATACTTATAATAGCCATTTTACAGGTGAGTAATCACAAAATTGTATTTTTGGCGTGCCCTACTGGCAAAGGTGAACTTGGTTCGCGGACATAGACTGGTTAGCATTTAGCCATTCCGGATTCTGGTCAGCCAAGATCTGTTGTCACTTATGAATTTTTTTCATAAGGACAAGTTTTGCTGGAGGACTTCTTGCCCAAGGTTGTCTCAGCTTTTCATTTGAATGAGGACATAAGGGTTGATTCATAGCCTTCTCAAAACCGTCTTGTTTTTGTCTTGTAATGTGTAATTTTCACAATTTTCCCGTATGTTTACGTGCGTACGCATGATGCAGAGCCGAAATCGGGAGCGTTCCGTTGACTTTT
This sequence comes from Gastrophryne carolinensis, assembly GCA_027917425.1. Lineage (NCBI taxonomy): Eukaryota > Metazoa > Chordata > Amphibia > Anura > Microhylidae > Gastrophryne > Gastrophryne carolinensis. The sequence goes on along the minus strand of CM051242.1, from coordinate 76,246,528 downwards.
CGTAGCTGCGTACTCCATCGTGAATAGCTTTTTACCACTCTCGTTGTGTATGCGAGAGGACGAGGTTTTCGTTTACATTGCTTAGTAATCCTCATATACTAACGTTTTTCAGCGTTTTTCATCGTACCTTCCAACGTAGATTTCCAGTGTCCCGCGATATTCAGCTTGCATGTTTCTCTAAATATACATAGTAATGTAATTTTGTAGTAGAAGCTGCTATGTTTGCACGCATGTACGCATGCGCATAGCTTATTAACTCATTCATGTCTCCCGTTTCCACTATTTTCTCACTCACTTCTGCTCCCATGCTTACCTTAAATCCCTTGGCACTGTATGTTTTCAACTATCCCCATATTTTCATGGTTACCTTAATTTCCTTTATTGTTTAGATATTTGTCTATTCCTTGTGGCTTTTCGAGGATTTAGGTGCACAAGTACATACAGTGGGAGGCCAGCTACCAGGTCCAACCAAGGCACTTCTAAACATACTGGTGGAAGAGGCCATTCTCAGCTATCTCAGAATGTTGAGGCTACCATAGCTTTTAAAGGCCAAATTTAAAACAAAAAAAAACCCCTCAGAACCCAAAGGGATCCTCATCCAGCCACAATGATCCCCTTACTCAAACATCTTAATCATTATGGAGCAAGTGTAGTAAGGGCAAGGGGCATAGAATGCCAACACCCCATAGGCTCACCACAAAAAACAACTCCTGGTTTCACCAACTGCACCACTCACTTCTGCTCCAATGCTTACCTTAACTCCCTTCCCTCTTTACCTTTGTTTTTTTTTTCCTTGTGCATTATGATTTTGATTATCAACACAATAGTTACTAAACAATTGATGGAAACGCAGTAATTATTTTAAGTTATTTTTAAAAAAGAAATTAGACATTTTTTAAAATTTAAAAAATTATCAATAAATATTAAAAACAATACAATATGCCAAGATATGTAATAAATAATAGTTACATAAAAATATTGACAGCCTCCCAATGTTTCTTTCGCTTGTGGCCCACATTGATACGGCCACGCCAAGCAAGTCCTCCTCAGTCATTAGCCAGTGAAATATTCATCCACAAGTCTAACACAAATGTCACCAATTTGGTCATGTCCCCAGGATGATGCAGACAGGCCATTGGTTGTGCAATACCTGTGGTGTGGCACTTGAGTGTGGCCTTTAGTGAGGTCCATTGTATGGCTTTGGCTACTGGTGTCTCCAACCATTGTCTTAGATCTGGAATTGCTTCCATATAGTTTAACATTTTAAAAATAATATTGAAACTGTGGGAGGAGATCACCAGGCAGGTGAATTGTGTGGCCATGGAGTCCAAAAATGTGTCACAAACACAAAGTACATTTTCAGTCTTAAAGTATGCCGTTGTTCAGAGAATTTATAAGCACAAGTTGCATGGGTATAGATGGTTGTGTTGCTTGGACAGGTTGATGTTGTGCATGACCATGTTAAATATTTATATTAATTCATGTATACGGTTGCAAGCAGGAGCTGGATATCCAGTAAAACTTCTATTTACTGCTGCAGAGGAACTGGTCTGGGGCTTAATACACCCAGCTACACTCCAGGGCTTGGCAAACGTCTCTTCATCAACTCTAATGCCCTCACAACAACAGGCTGGGTCTTCCGATGTGCACTCTTTTAGATGTCATGTGGCAGCGTCTGATGGCGCAGAATGGGGCTCATAAGGCAAGGAAGCAGGGGGTATGTCGATTCCCCTTAAATTAAGACACATAAAAAACAAAAAATGATCTATGCATATTGTTAAAGGCCACTTATTATTTCAGATTGGTTGGACCGAAATAAAATATAACAGTAATAAAAATAAGTATGTTTTAAAGTAAAATTTAGCAATACGCAAGGCAACATTAATATAAATGTTGTAAAGACCAGGGCTGTGGAGTCGGTAGATAAATGTTCCGACTCCTCAGTTTTTTGTACTTCCGACTCCCCGACTCCGACTCCTCTGTATTAATATGTGAATGTATTTTATACATTCCTTGAAGGAAAGAAAGGCAACATACATGTCATTACTTCTAGCAGAGAGAGGTAGTTGGGCAGAAGCTGCCTTCTCCTTTCTGTGTGCTGATCTTCTGCTGAAGATAGGGCAGTGGGAGGATCCAGAAAGGGGCCTTTATTATAAAACATGATTTCCCTAGTAGAATCCCATAGTTTTAAAGTTTAAGCTAACAATCGAAGTTTACAAGTTTTTATAGCCTTTTGCTGAATGACAGCAGTTTTTCCAATCGATCACACACATGACTTAAGGCATATCATGCACAAAGCAAGCTGAAATCCCACATACGCGTAGCTGCAGACACACAAATTCATCCACATAGTCGGCTTCCATAACACTGCAACTGACACCACAATGGCACACTTTCACCAGAAAATAGACCCCGTAAGTTGGGCGGAAACACACTCGTTATATTGGGCGTGTTCGAATCAACAATCAAGGCTTTGAATCATGCGCAAGCCCATACCAATAACATTTAATTCCCCTGGACTCAACATTTTGCCGATAATAATGCGACCATCGAATATGCTTATTCGCTTTAATGTAAATGCACATACGCATGAAAAAAGACAGGAAAATCCTGTTAATGGCTGCAAAAATTCACCAAAAATACACAAACACGTGTGAAAGTGAAGGAAAAGGAGGCTGTGAATCAAGGCTATAGTCCTTTCTTTTTTCTATCTGAATTCTGTGCATTTGAAGGATCGGAGTTTACAGTATTAAAGTATTGTTTAGAAACCGCAGCATCAATGTGTGGAATGCATGCCTTGTTTATGGTACCCACAAGGCCCAAGAAGGTGCTGGTGGCTGCCAAGTCATTCAAATCAGGCTCAGGCTGCCATTAGTTGTTGGATTAGGCAAACAGTGGCTTATTCTGCGAAAGGTAGGAATCCTTCTTTTCGTTTGCCAGCCCACTCCACTAGGGCTGTAGGAGCAACCTGGGGCTGTAGGCACCTGGCTTCTGGTCATCATTGCACACCTTTTTTGTCCTTTTACAAGGTGGATGTCCAAGCATTGGAGGACGCACTGTTTGGAAGGAAGGTGCTGCATGTGGCAGTTCAGTCCTTTTCCAGGGCCTGCCTCCCGCTTCTTCACGCCTGTTTAAGATGGCGTTCTGTCACATTTATTTTGTTCAGGCTTGTTGTGTTTGTGTTGTGTTCAGGCTTGGGTGTTTTCTCCTTTCCGGCTACTAGCCCTTTGTGATTATTCGGTGTCCCTGTATGAACTAAAGTAAAAAACTATTTACAAGGCAAGTATAAAAATTGTATTCCTCCCTCCCTCCCGCAAGCTTTTTCTGCTTCTTCCTTCCGGGTTCCTTCCTCTGGAGCGACCGCGCTGATTCTCGCTGAGCCTCCTTCACCGCTACCGTCGCCGCAGAAGTAGAGGTTTCTATTGATCCTGCTGAAGATGATTCCACAGATATGCCTCTTGTGGACCAGTATTCATGCAATATTCCGCCAGCTGCCGATTCTGGGAGGAGGAGGCCCAGCTCTGCCCCGGTAAGTTACTTTCCTTATTTGTACTTTTAGGGGCATGATTTTATTAGAGGGATATAGCTCATTTCCCCTATTTTTTTGCTTATTTCTTTTAGTCTAAGACCCCGGACAAAGCTTCCAAAAGTGTACCTAAAATCTCTTCTTCCTGATCTAAATCCAGTAAAAAGAGTTGGAAATGCCCTTTATGTGATACATAGATTTCAGATTCCTATACGAAACCCCTTTGCCAAGTATGCACAGATAAGGTGGTTAATAAGGAGCAAAATGAGGATCTGATGTGGATGATGAGGGAACTGAAAGACCAGATTTGTTCCTTATCTATGACCCAGAGGGCCCTGGATAATGCGGATAACCAGGTTGTTTTTCCCAACCAACAACAGGTCCCTTTGATGCTTCCTTATTTTCCGGTCAAATGGGGAAGCCCTCTTTTTTCGCCAGTCAGGAGTCCTTTACGCCTGAGGACAAATTTGAGGAAGGAGAAATCTCTTCCCCAGAGGAGGAGGACGACCAGGCCTCCGGCTCTTTAGCCCAGGGCAAGGCAAGGTATTTGTTTCCTCCTGGAGACTTACCTTTTCTTTTACATGTGATTTACTTGTCTATGGGGATAGAGGAGAAGGTCCCTGGCCCTAGGTCCAAGCATGTTGGGTTTTAATCGGATTTGGCTCCTGACTCTTCCTTTTCATTTCCTTTCCTTTCATGGTTATTTAAAGGACATTATTTTGGAGGAATGGAAGGATCCATCTAAGAAAAAAAAAAAATGTACAAACAAGACATTTCGTGTTAAAGCCTAAACTCTGCTGCAAAAAAATATATATATAATTTTCCTGAAAGTTCCAGCAAAAATGGCGCAAAACATGGCGCAAAACATGACGCAAAATGGGGAAAAATGGCCTGTCAACAGAGGGTGACAAAATCTCAAGTAGGCTGGCAATTAAAACGGTTAATAGTACCTATGCATGTTGGGTATTGTTCTGTTCGGGGGACCTTGCGCTTTCAGACTTAGCTTGTTTTTTTCTGGTTTGCATATTTATATTTTAGGAAAAGGTGTTTTTTATTCAGCTTTTTTATACATTTTTTAGGGAAACCCTGCGCAACCAAAGAATTCTTTGAGGTAATAATTCCAGAAAGATGAGCCCACTAGAACAAGCTGGGTACCCTTAGAAAGCTTAACGTGTGTACTTTCAGGGAATATATGGTTTATGGGGGATATTCCAAATGTCAAGGGTTGTTTTGGTTGAAAAATCGCAAGGTGCGCACTTTGTCTGCAGAGCTGAAATTTTCAAGTAAAATTACCGTTACGCACATGCTTTACTTTGGAGTGTTTGGCAACTCTTCCCTTGACAGTAGCTATGCATGTTGGGTATTGTTCTGTTCGGGGGATGTTGCGTTTTCAGATTAAACTTGTTTTTTCTTGTTTGTATATAGTTTTTTTTAGGAAAATGTGGCTTTGATTCTGCTTTTTTATCCTTTTTTTAGGGAAACTCTTTGCAACCAAAGAATCCATTGAGGGATTACTTCCAGAAAACTATGGCCACATCAACAAGCCTGGTACGCCTAGAAAGCCTGAGGTGTGTACTTCCAGAGAAGTTGTTGGGGGTATTTCAAATGTAAAGGGTTGTTTTTCTGGAAAAACTGCAAGGTGCGCATATTGCGTAGCACAGTTGTATTTTATCTGAAAATCCCCTAAAGCGCTGTTTCAGTTTGGGGGAGTCTCCTGGGCAGGAAAGGGTGTCTACCTATACATATGTGGTACCGCTGTAACCGGGAGAAATTGGGATTTCACACGCAATAAGATTTCATTGACAAACTTACATTTTTTATTACAAAAAAAACTACAATATGTAAAAATGTTTTTTTTTTTTTTTTGCACATATTTCACCCAAATATATTGAGAATACACCTAAAAAATTACAAACAAGACATTTCATGTTAAAGCCCAGACTCTGCTGAAAAAAACAATATATCATTTTCCTGGGAAATCCCTGGAAATCCCTTCAAAAATCACATTTGCACATGGGGAGCGCAAAATAGTGCAAAATGGTCTGGCAACAGAGTGTGACAAAAACTCCAGGTAGGCTGGCACTTAAAGGGTTAAACGCAGGTATCTTTTTGCAGAGGAAGACTCAAGCTGTGGGAAAAGTGTCCCAAATTGGATGCCCCTTTTGCCAAGATCTCTAAAGAAGCAGGTTTAGCTTCTGAGGATTTTGGGGTTCTTAATGATCCCCTAGATAAGAAGATGGATTCACTGCTCAAAAAGGCCTGGCAAGTAGAATCTAATCTCTTGAGACCTATTTTGGCATCCAATTATGTGATCAGAAATTTAGGTTTCTGGCTTCAACAATTTGGAAAGGACTAGTCTGGAAAAGAATTTGAAGGCCTTACCTATCCTTTTTTCAGCTACGGCTTTTGTGACTGATGCCATGGCTGAATCGATCAGATTTTTGGCACAAAATCTGGCTGTGACCAATTCCGTGCTCAGGACTCTTTGGCTGAGGACCTGGTCCGGGGATATTGGTTCAAAGATGAGACTTTGTGCTATGCCCTTCAGGGGAGATTGTCTGTTTGGTTTAGATCTGAGTAAAGTTTTGGATATGACGGCGGATAGGAATAAATGTTTTCTGCCTCGTCCCAAAGCCCCCGCTAACAAGAAGTTTTACCCCAGAAATACTTTTAGGGGTGGTTCTTCCTCTTCCACTAGGAAAGGAAACTTTAGAGGTTCCACTTTGTTTGGAACCTACCAGGCAAAACCCAAGAAGCAATGACGCCAATTCTTGGATTGGCGCCAGGCTAGGGGGGTTTTGCAAAATCTGGCAAGACCTTTTGGATTGCCAGTTTATTGTAAGAGGAATTACAGAGGGCTTTCACATAGATTTTTCTCGAAACCCTCCTTCAAAATTTTTAAATTCCTCTCTGCTCAAGGGCGGAGAAGAAAGAGAAGCAGTTCACTTGAGTCTTATGGACATGAGGTCAAGGGGAGTTATTGTACCAGTACCTCGCCATCAGCAGGGGAAAGGGTTTTACTACAGAATCTTTCTTGTAAAGAAGGCCTCCGGGGGGTTCAGGTTCATCCTGAACTTAAAGAAACTCAATGTTTATGTTCAATACAGGCATTTCCGGATGGAAACTATTTTCTCAGTCAAGAACATGCTTCTCAGAGGTGCCTTCATGGCATCAATAGATTTGAAGGATGCTTACTGGCAGATTCCAATCAGTCCTCTGGCTCAATCTTTTATGAGATTTTCAATAAAATATGGAGACCAGATTTTGCATTTTCAATTTGTTTGTCTTCCCTTCGGCCTGGCCTCAGCTCCGAGAATTTTCACAAAGATTCTGTCAGAACCTCTGGCATATCTGAGACAGAATGGGATAGGGGTAGTCGCCTATTTGGACGACCTGCTACTTTTTGCCCAAGCAAGGGACAATTTGTTGGAGAATCTCAATTACACCCTGAATCAGTTATCCGCCTAGGTTGGGTTGTGAATTTCAACAAATCAACCTTGGTGCCCTCACAAGTAATGGCTTACAAGGGGTTCAAGATCAATTCGGTCTGTCAGGTCCTGATTCTGCCTCTTCTGAAGATTCTGGCTCTTCGGGAAGCAGTGTGCCTTCTCTGCACTGGACCAGCACATACTATAAGGCAAGCAATTAGAGTACTGGGACTTTTGACCTCAACGTTTCCGGCTGTGAGATGGGGACAGCTTCACTCCAGATTCCTTCAGATGCATATTCTAAGGAACTGGGACGGAACCCAAAATGGATTGGAACAAGTTATATTCCCTGGATTGGTGGTTGGAAGAGAAGCGGTTCTTGGAGGGATTACCTTGGATGGATCCCAAGGAAATGATAGTAACAACAGATGCCTCAGCGTGGGGCTGGGGGGCCCATTGCAAGACTTGGACGGCACAAGGGAAGTGGTCCATGGCCCTAAGTCAATCCTCTTCGAACCTGAGAGTGTTAATAGCAATAAAAGAAGCTTTATTGGCGTTGACCTCTCATCTAAAAGGGAAACATGTACAGATCAGGTCGGACAATGCTACTTCAGTGGCCTACATAAATCATCAAGGAGGGACAAGATCTTACTTTGGTCAGAAGAATCAGGTGGCGGATTTTCTGAGTCGATCGCAAATAAGAGAATCAGAATGGTCTCTAGATCCAAAAGTTTTCAAGCAGATATGCGATCTGAGGGGCATCCCAGAAATAGATCTGTTCGCTTCAGCAAAGAATCACAAATTGAACAAGTACTTCTCGTTGAATCCGATGGATCAGGCATTAGGAGTGGATCCCTTGACACAGAAATGGGAATTCAATCTAGCCTATGCCTTTCCCCCTGTCCGATTAATTCCGTTTGGACTGAAGAAGATCATCAGGGAACCAGCTACTGTTCTCCTGATAGCACCCTGGTGGCCCAAGAGGTCTTGGTTTTCGACCTTGGTGGAACTATCTGTCCAGAATCCATGGGTGATTCCAGTGAGCACACGGTTATTTTCCCAGGGTCCAGTGTTTTGTCCGAACCCGCAATGGTGGAAGCTGGCGGTATGGACCCTGACGTCTCCCTACTTCGGAAGAAAGGATATTCTGGACGAGTCATAGACACTCTGATCTCAAGCAGGAAAATCGTAACCAGGAAAATTTATCTTAAAGTCTGGAAGACTTTTAAATCTTGGAGGATTGAAAATCGGAGATTTTCATTCAAGATACCTGTGATATTGGATTTTTTACAGCATGGAGTCGACATGGGACTCAGTGTAAATACTTTGAAAGTTCAGTTTGCAGCTCTATCAGTTTTCCTGGGTAAAAGGTTATCATCTATTTCTGTTATAAAGCGGTTCCTGCTGGCAGTTAAACGCTCTGCACACAGAATTAGTGATATACAGGCCTTATCATGTCGTCATCCTTTCCTTCAGGTATTTCCGGATCGCATAGTGATGAGAGTGGGTCCTTGTTACCTGCCTAAGGTTGCTTCAGATTTTCACAGAACTTAGGAAATTATTATTCCTTCTATTGCCTTGGATGTCAGATCACAGCTGTTGCAATATCTACAACAGACCAAGGATTTCAGGAAAGCTGACAGCTTATTTATTTCCTTTTCAGGCCCTAGAAAGGGTCTAAGAGTATCCAAGACAACGTTGGCAAGATGGATGAAGAGAGTACCATTAAGATGGCTTATCAAAATGTCAATATGCCGGGTGGAGTCACGGCTCATTCTATAAGAAGTGTATCTACATATTGGGCAGAGCAAGCTGGGGTCTCCATGGAACATATTTGTAAAGCAGCCACCTGGTCTTCAGCTAAAACCTTCGCAAGGCATTATCGCTTGGATCTTCTGTCTCAGAAGGACCAGTCATTTGGCAGGAGTGTCCTTCGTACAGTTCTTCCCACCCAATGAGGTAGTCCTCACCTATCTCTCAGGCGTATGCTGCCCGAAGGATGTTTTGAGAAAACTTAAGTTAGGTACCTGGTAACTTTTTTCTAAACATTAGAAAGGGCAGCATACGCCGGCTTCCCTCCCTTATTATTATATGTGGAGTTGGATTGTGTATTATGTTATGTGGAGTTGTGGGTCTGTATCTTTTCTCTCTTTCAGATCTCTACAACTGGGGAAGAGAAGGAGGAGTCAAAAATGTATTTGGCTGTTGGTCACATTTTCTCCTTGGTGGGAGGAGCCCAGAGGCATATGCTGCCCTTTCGGATGTTTAGAAAAAAAGTTACCAGGTACCTAACTTAAGTTTTCAATAAATTACTTTTTTATAAGGATCCTCCTCCCCGGGGCATCTAAAATCAGGATGCCCTGCTGTGTGAACCCCCCCCCCCCCCCCGTCGCATCATTCACTTACCTGATTTCCCGGTCCTACGGTGCGTCTTAGAGCATCGGCCGCATCCTGCTCTCCCTCTAACAGGGCGTGTGCCCCTGGGGAAAGGGCTAAAACCCAGGATAGTCAAAATCCTGAGTTTTGGTCCACTTTAAAGGATGGGGAGTGGCAAAATGTATGTGGAAGGGCATTACAGAGAAGTGGAGTGCCACAGAGAGTGGGAGGAAGTGATCAAGGTAGAGGACCAGAGGTGATTTTGGGAAGAGCAGAGGCTGCATCAGGGTTTGTACCTTTGGACTAGTAATGAAATGTATGAGGGAGCTTGACTGTAGAGAGCCTTGTAGGCTAGAGTTAGGAGTTTGAACTGCATTCTTTAAGACAGTGGGAGCCAGTGAAGTAATTGACAGAGAGGCGCAGCAGATTAAAAGTGTGAAAATCGATAGATGATGTGGGCAGCAGAGTTGAGGATAGATTGCAGGGCTGCCTGTCTGTTAGTCGGTAGAGGGGAGGCTTTAGTCGGGAGATGATAAGGGCATGCACTAGAATTTTAGTGGTTGCAGGTGTGAAAAAATGACAGATGCGGGTGATATTTTTGATTTTAAGGCGACAGGAAATGGCTAGTGATTGAATGTGGGCTGTGAATAAGAGAGGAGTCCAGTATAACGCAAAGGAAATGTGCTTGGGGAGCTGCAGCGAGAGGCCTCTGACAGATATATTTATGGATGGTGATTGTATGGAGGGAAGGCAAGCTCTTGTTCATATTCAGTTTAAGAGAGAAATAGATGAATGATCAGATTTTAGACATTCAGGAGCAAGGGATAGAAAAGAGAGGTTAGGGCCTGAGAAATAATGTATGATTTCATTGGCATAGAATTGGCGTTGGAAGCCAAAAGTGTTTTTAAGTTGTCCAAGGCCATAGGTGTAGATTGACAAATGTAGGGGTACAAGAACAAACCCTTGTAGTACCCCCAACAGATAAAAGACGAGGAGAGGATACAATGATAGAGTGGGATACACTAAAATTGCGCTCAGAGAAGTTAGAGGAGAGCCATAAGGAAGCAAAAATTTGGAGTAGAAGTGATCCATCGAACCCAGAGGATAAGTCAAGAAGAATAAGAATGGAGTAGTGGCCTTTGGAATTTGCAGTTAGAAGATTGTTGGTGACTTTGGTGAAGGCAGTTTCAGTGAAATGATTAGAGTGGAAACCAGACTGGAGGGGATATATCTAGTAAGGCATTAGCAGAGATGTTACATGCGAGCTCTGAGGGGATGTGCTGTTCTAGATGTTTGGATGAGAAAGGGAGCAGTGAAATTGGCCAATAAATGGACCGGGGGTCCAGGGAGGGTTTTTGGGTAATGGGGTTATTCATGCCCGGAAGATGCATGTTAATAAGGAGAAGTTGTAGAGAGATATAAGGAATGAGGACAGTTAGGACGGTATAGGGTCAAGAGAGCAAGTATGGAGGTGGGACTTGCATAGGGGGACAGCCACTGTTCACATAGTAAGGGGGAAGTGAGTAGATTTGGGATGTGAAGACTGCTTGGATATTGTCAGTCTTTCATCATTAATATGAAGGAAGGAATATATGCTTGTTTAGCAGAAAAACTGGCACTCCTGAGTTCCTGAAGTGCATGCTTATATAGCAGGAAATAGTCTTTGGTTTTGATCTTCCAACATTTTCTTTCAGTGACCCGAGGCTGATCTCTATCGGGATGCGATACTTCTTGCTCACATAGCTCTTGGGTTGTATGTTGGTTGGTTTAGAGAGTATACACGTTTCGTCTAATTGGCTTCATCAGTACTCAGGGCACCTGCATTTTTGTTTTGCAGATATAGCATATAGACAGGGTATAGTCTGTGCATGGTGGGGGGGGGGGGCAGGCTTTCTTAATGGTTCCTAGAATGAGCCAGGGACTGGTCCAGTAGAGGATGATGTATATAGGTCTACAGTCGCCCTCAGGCCAAAAAAAGACAACCGTGGCTTAACACTAACACTGCAACATTGAAACGGCATTCTCGAGTTGCTGAACGGCATTGGAGGAAATCCAAAACCAAGGAGGACTTCCTGTTATACAAGAAAGCCCTTCAGGAACTCAGGACTGCCCTTTCATCTGCCAAACAGGAATATTTCACATCACTCATATCGGCACAGGCCGGGAATCCAAAACAGCTATTTAACACTTTCAACTCCCTTCTCCGCCCACCGCCACCTGCTCCATCCTCACAGCTAACGGCTGAGCAATTTGCCACATACTTCAAAGAAAAAATCAACAGGATTCGAAGTGGCTTCACCCCCCCAGAACACCTCTCTCCTACCAACATCCCCCCTGCCGCACTCATTCACTCATTTCACAGTGTTAACTGCTCAAGGTCTCTCCTCCCTGGTCTCAAAGGCTCACCTGACCACCTGCTCCCTTGATCCCATTCCATCCCACCTTATCCCTCAACTGTCTCCATCTGTCATTCCAGCCCTAACATCTTTATTCAACCTCTCTCTCTATCCACTGGTACCTTTCCCTCCACCTATAAGCATGCTGTTATAACTCCACTCATCAAAAAACCCTCACTGGACCCCTCTGCCCTCCTCAATTACCGCCCAATCTCTCTGCTCCCTTTCTCATCAAAGCTTCTTGAACAGCATGTCCATACAGAACTTACCAACTGTCTGTCTACAAACTCCCTCCTAGGTCCCCTCCAATCTGGTTTCCGCTCATGTCACTCTACCGAAACGGCCCTCACCAAAGTCACCAATGAGCCAAATCCAAAGGCCACTACTCTGCTCTCATTCTTCTCGACTTATCATCTGCTTTTGACACTGTCGACCATGCTCTGCTCCTCAATATTCTTTCTTCCCTTGGAATCCAAGGTCTTGCATTCTCTTGGCTCTCCTCCTATCTCTCTCACCGCACATTTAGTGTATCTTACTCAAACACCATTTCCTCTCCCCGGCCTCTGTCTGTAGGGGTACCACAAGGCTCAGTCCTAGGACCCCTACTTTTTTCAATATACACTTCTGGTCTAGGACAACTAATAACCTCGCTGGGCTTCCAATATCACTTTTATGCAGACGACACTGAGATCTACCTCTCTGGCCCAAATCTCTCTTCTATCCTCTCTCGCCTTCCAGACTGTCTAACAGCCATCTCTTCCTTCATGACATCTCGCTCTCTTAAACTAAACATGGACAAAACAGAACTGGTCATTTTCCCACCCATCTCACCCCCTCCCCTCTCTAACACCACAATCTCTGTAAATAATCTTACAATAACTGCAACTCATCAAGCTCGATGCCTGGGCGTCATTCTGGACTCCTCTCTCTCGTTCACACCTCACATTCACTCCCTAGCCACCTCCTGTCGCCTCCAACTCAAAAATATCTCTCGCATCCGTCCCTTCCTCTCACCTGTCACCACTAAAATGTTAGTACACGCCCTGGTCATATCCCGACTGGACTACTGCAACACCCTCCTCTGTGGTTTGCCAACAAACAGACTGGCTCCCCTCCAATCTATCCAAAACTCTGCTGCTCGCCTCATCCATCTATCCTCTCGCTTCTCCAGTGCTGCTCCCCTCTGTCAATCCCTCCACTGGTTACCTGTCTCCCATAGAGTTCAGTTCAAACTTCTAACGCTAACCTACAAAGCTCTCTCTAACCAGGCCCCTTCCTACATTTCATCTCTGATCCAGCATTACCAACCAAAGCGCAACCTCCGCTCTGCTTCCGACATTCTCCTGTCCTCTTCCTTGGTTACTTCCTCGCACTCCCGCCTTCAAGACTTCTCCCGCACCTCCCCACTTCTCTGGAATGCACTCCCCCGCTCGATCCGCCACTCTCCATCACTCCAAGCCTTTAAAAGCGCCCTCAAAACTCACTTCTTCAGACAAGCATATGACCTGGCGTAAGCAACTCCTATAACCTTCAATGGCACATGCAGCCATACTCAAGCTCTACCACTTGTGACCCCGCCCCCTTTGTCTCCACCCCCATCCTTTAGACTGTAAGCTCGCAAGAGCAGGGCACTCCTCCCTATTGTCTCCTGTGCTCACAACACTTGGTTTTACCCTGTGGCATCTAATTTTGTATTGTTCTCTGTCCTATATGTTTTACCTTGTCTGTATTCTTACCTTGTAAAGCGCTACGGAAGTTGATGGCGCTATATAAATAAACAATAATAATAATAATAATATAGGTCCTGCGGTGGTGAGGCAATCCTTGGTAGTACACCCTGTGTAGTTGTAGCAAGTGGTGTTTTCTTTGGTAGTAAGAAGGTAAAAAGTGGTCCACGCTGGGTTGCCCCACTCGACCGCTTGGTTCTGTGAATACTCTGTATTATATGTATGAATTTGTAAAGGTTCACTGGAAAAATGGGCACACCACCAGGATTGTGAAAATGGGGGTTGCAGAAGGCTGAAAGGAGGGCGATACTTGGGTGATAATATCTCCTGCAGAAAGAAGAAAAGGAGGTGGGTGTCTGATCAAAAAATAGAAAGGCGTTTGTTATGGGATAACAGGCCATGGTGACATTTGGTGAAGGAAATGATAACATGACTGCCAAGTTATCAGGGTGGGTAAAAGGGTTGAGAAGATATATAAACTCTTACCAGCAGAAGGAGATTGCACTGTGTGTTGAGCTCTGAGCATTACAAGCATTACATTAATTGCAATAAATTATGATCTTAAAGTGGACCAACACCCAGGATTTTGACTATCCTGGGTATTGGTCCACTTCCCCCCGATCGGGGGTGCCCCGCTGTGTGAAACCCCCAGAAAGCCCCCAAAACTCACCTCTCCCCGCTCCCACGTGGCCGCGGCGTCCAGTCGGCGCCGACGGACAAGCTGATTGACAGCGACGTACAAGCAGCTTGCCCGTCGGCACCTCCCGCGCGTCACTCTTGACGTGTGCGCGCCGGCCATTCAGAGACGGCCGGCGCGGGCACGCGCATGTCTAGAGGACCGCGAGTGAGGCGGCGGCGGCGGAAGCAGCGGCTGGAGAGGTAAGGTGTTTTGGGGGGTTTACACCCCGCGGGACATCCCGATCTCGGATGTCCCGCGGTGTGTGAGGTGATCGGCCCAGGAATCTTATAGATTCCCGGGCCGATCACCTAAGGGTGTTGGTCCACTTTAAACCAGACCAACAGCCTGGAACAGTTGGAAAAGATAGGTAGCGGCTATTTTGGAGCTTTATCTCCCAACTGACATAACTGAAGTGTACAGTAACAGATAGCCCAGCAGCACTTCCTGTTTGCAGGTGGCCTGCAAGCCCATGAGCAGCCATCTTGTTTAAGTCATTTTTGACTGTTGGTCCACTTTAAAGCAGAATTCCACTCAAAATTAACCCCCATCCTGCCACCTCTTCTGGCACTGAGGCAGGACGAGGGGGAGGGGTGTTACAAAGAAAAAAAAACGTAACTTGCTCGTGGTCCAGTGCTACTCTCCCGTTTCTGTGAGCTGCCACACAGAAAACCACTAAGTGGAATCCCTCAGCTCCCTGTGTGTGCAGCCGCCGCCTATTCAAGTGAATCGGTGGAGGCTACGCGCACGGACCCAGGGGATGGCAAATTGTGCCTTTCTCTGCAGCCGACCGCACAGAAACAGGCGTATATTACCCTACAGTAAACAATATTCCTGTCTAATCGAGATAATATCAAGAGAAAATAATATTGAAATTTATGGTGAGTGTACCAAACCTTCCTTTATTTTGTTGCACACCCATTTTGTGTTCCTCCCAGTTTGCACACCACGTTTCTTCTGAGAAATGTGAAGGATGCATCAACATTCTTCTTAATGCTGGGTTGATGGAGAATCCATAGGAGAGTGCAGACACTTTTTAAATAACATTTATTCAATCATGGGCTCACCACAACCTCCCATGGCAACCATTGTTAGCTATAAAAGGTCTCCTGAGGAGATTGGGTGCAGGCAGACTAATAAATATTTTATATTTATTTTTGGGTGGTCTTGCAGAGTCTACTATATATTGTACTAATATCAAGCAGATTAGTGTACACTTGGTTCCGAGCTTTTGGGCATATCAATTCACCTCTCTTTTTTTTCTTTTTAACATTTTCCAAAACTACTTACAAAAATGGGAACATTGAGCTCAAAAAATTAAAGCATGTCTCAACAAGACACTATCAGCTCCACCAATATAGGAATTTGTAGTAAAAATCAAGATTAAATAGTATAGGCATATGAAGTAGTTATTGGCTACCCCAAACCATTAGTTAATTACATGAGCAGGTTCATTATTATGTGATTAAGCCAATAATTAACCCCCTTGGCGGCGATCCCGAGCGTGACTCGGGGTTAATTTGCGCTGTAAGTGGCGGTAACCCCGAGTCACGCTCGGGATCGATTTGGGAGCAAGAGCGGGCGGCGCAGCCTCCTTACCTTCTCCCTGCGATCCAGCGATGTCTCCGCCGCGATCGCAGGTGAGAGCCGTGGCTGCGGCGTCCGTCTCCGCTTCCGGGTTCCGTCTCTGTGAGCCGCAGAGGCTCATGGGGGCGGAGCCGTGTGTCAGAGACAAATGCAATGGTAACGCTTTCGTTGCCATTGCATTTGTCTTTTTCACAACGCCAGGGAGGTTAAACAAGATAGCTGACTCAGGTTCCATGTTTGTCTGCTGTATTTACTTGTTTACCAGAATTTCATGGAAGATGATAGAATGTTATTCAAGTTCATTCACACATTTGAGTTTGCACTTACACCCTGTTATCTCAGTTTAATTCATAGCATTAACTCTTATCCTGTTGAGATAAGGGGTGCGTCCCATCAAAAAGACGTTATGTAGGCACTGTGGCATCTTCTAACAAGAGAAAGACTTTTCTCGCTGGTGGGAACGAAGGGCCCTCCCACTACCGAGGGAAGGCTATATATATTACCTGACGTGACGGTGGTATTAATGAATGTCTTCATGTACCAACCGACGTAACAATGTCGGACAGAGGTCCACATTCTCTGCCATCACATCCCCGGTATGATGATGATTCTTGGATAGATTATTACTGGTGTCGGGATGATGTTTTTCTGATTGATTTTTGGCAAGCGCTCTTACTCACTTGGATTATAGAGTTCAGTGATAATAAATTGCATTAATGTTAATTGTATTATTTGAATGCATTTAACCTTTGTCTAGGTTAATTGTATTATTTGAATGCATTTAACCTTTGTCTAGGTTATTGTCAAAAGTATGCTTCAAAACCACCCAGTATCTGTCATTGAAAGTGGACCAAAACCCAGGATTTTGACTATCCTGGGTTTTGGTCCTTGCCCCTGGGGGTGCCCCACTCTTTTAAACCCCCAGGTCACCAGAACAAACACACCTCTTCCTGGTCCTACGATGCATGCGCGGCCGCTTGTCCAATCGGCACACTCGGATCTGCTGACGGCCGCATGATAGAGGGATAGTGGGTACACGGGCGCTGCTCGCGCCTGCACTGTTGGACCATGAAAAAAGGTAAGTTTATGGGTGACCTGGGGGGTTTCACACAGTGGGGCATCTTGATTTTGGATGCCCCGGGGAAGGAAATCAGTTGGCCCGGGAATCTTATAGATTCCTGGGCCTATCTCCGTGGGTTTTTGTCCACTTTAATCAAGTCAGTTACTCAGTATTTAGTTAAGTGTTGGATTTGATACTAATTGCTTATTATTCAATTACATTTTTAATATAATTGATCCCTCATTATTGAATAAAGTTTCTAAAAGCCATATCAATAAGCCTGTAAATATTTTCTGAGTTGGCAATAAAGCATTTCAGCCATTTTCTTTTTCTTTTGCAATGATGGCCCAAGCACAGAGTCAAATTACTTTATCTATGCCATTTGATCCATTCAATAACAACCCTGCTGCACAGATGTTAACTAATTTAGCCAACATGGGTAATTGTAATTAGGGAAGAAGCCTTTCCATGTTTCTGCAAAGTTTTCTAAGGTAGAAGAGGCTGTGATTAAAAAACGCAAAGTGGCGGCTTTACTTTCAGACTATATTTATCTAATCCGGTACTGCCTTTTCAACGAGGTGACAATATGAGAAATACTATTAAATGGGTTTGCTCTCTCCAGTGTCAAAACAGTATGAACATGTTCCAGAGGGGGACTGAGGTTCAGTTTTTTCCCTGATAATTCAGAATTCATTGTGTGTGGCTCCCTAACTTCTGTACCTTGTGCTTGATCATCCTGGCAGCACCAGGCTTCTTTTTTACAATGGCCCGAGCTGTCTTCGATGCAGAGAGAAGCACTTGAAAACATTATATTTCCATCTTGGTGTCGTTAATTTTAAAACAGCCCAAAGTTTTACTGTTATACAAGAATTTTGTAAAAGAACCAGCACTCCAGTGCAAAGGTAAAAGTAAATGAGCTTATATTTGTAATTCAAACACCATAAATCGTGCAAAACAAGGATTGGTTTCTGGTCGACGTTTCGGGGTGCACTGTGGCCCCCTTCCTCAGGACCAACCACATACAACCAGAACAGACAGTGAATAGCCATTATATACAAAAAGGGGGCCTGCTGGCCCATAACCATTCAAAAATTCGCGCCTGACGTCATCAATGACGTCGCCGGTGCTCGGAAATTAGCATATCAATAAGAATGTAAATTAATGCTGTAAATGACAATCGAGGGGCCTCTTGAGGTCCCGGCTTACCTCTGCTAGGGGGCCACAGTGCACCCCGAAACGTCGACCAGAAACCAATCCTTGTTTTGCACGATTTATGGTGTTTGAATTACAAATATAAGCTCATTTACTTTTACCTTTGCACTGGAGTGCTGGTTCTTTTACAAAATTCTTGGACTTTGGCAGTGTCTCCGCGGACCGCGCACTCACCCGACATGGGATACATATGAGTAAGAGTGCGACAGCCACTAGAAAATTTGCTGTTACTGTTATACAAAACATGTGCATATAAGGATGCTTCACTAGGAATATGCAGTGTGGTGCTGCCACTCCATTTGGGGCCATCAGATCGGTGTTGGCTTGCCTTCTATAAAAAGAATCTCTACACACTATAGACGTCAAGGCTTATTTACACATACAGATCTGCTTGATACTTTAACTTTTCTCAGATTTGCTATTAAGGCATGTCATTGCGCCTCGACTGACAGTAGGAGTCGCCGCTGAGCCTTCTCTGCCCCATCCTGTCACTGTCTCTAGCTGAAGTTACGTGCTCCCCCCAGACAGGCGCTAGACGCTGCCCGGCTGGCCATGATGATCATGGCTGCCAGGCTAGAAGTGAAACTGGAGTAGCCCACCGGTGCCGTGGCTGGCAATAGTAATGCTGCTCCAGTGCTGGGAGAGCGAGCTGTGATGACTGCCCCAGCTCGGATATCCTTCACTTCCTCCTGCTGCTAGTGCTACTAGGAGCTGCTACCCAGGTCACAGGTACTGCCCAGAGACTTGCCTGATGCACCTAGTGCTCCTCTGCCAGCGATATACCTGACCCACTGGGTTGTGTTCCTCTGCCAGCGACATGCCTGGCCTACCTGGTTGTGCCCCTCTGCCAGTGACATGCCTGACCCACCCAGTGCCCCTCTGACGGAGACATGCCTGAGTCACCAAATGCCTACCAGCCGGAGTCCTACCTGACCCACTCATCGCCTGCAA
This sequence comes from Gastrophryne carolinensis, assembly GCA_027917425.1. Classification (NCBI taxonomy): domain Eukaryota; kingdom Metazoa; phylum Chordata; class Amphibia; order Anura; family Microhylidae; genus Gastrophryne; species Gastrophryne carolinensis. The sequence continues at coordinate 76,227,589 of CM051242.1, read as the reverse complement.
ACACCTTAACTTTCCTCTTATCCCTTGCCACCGACGCATCCCTGCAGCTGTGCGTGCACACACAGCCTATGATTCTGAGAATGTGCTCCCTATGCACTGTCAAAACAATGGATTTCTGCTGTGCATTACTATGCATGGCAAAGTGCTGATGGACGAGCACCCGTGCATGCGCCATGGGAATGCTGGAAAGGTGATTTGAGTGTGCAATCTGGGGGTTTCACACAGCAAGTCATCCCAATTTGGGGTGCCCCACGGACAAGAATCAATCCCCAGGTTAGTCAACATCATGATAGGTCCACACAACTTAAAGTCAGTTTTTAGGCAAAACATAAAATGCAGCTTCAGTGCTTACCTGGTCGTTGGATCTAGCTCCATCGCCACCCAGTCAATCACGCGCCTCTTCCTGCATCCCTGATGCGGCAACGCCTCCACCATCAGTCATCGTGAGCTGACACGCACCCTCCATTCACTGCGATGGAAAGGGGCGTGTGAAAGCCTAACACACCCCTTTCCATTGCAGTGAATAGAGGGGGCGTGCCAGCTCACAGTGACAAGGCCCAGGGGTCTCGGCGTCAGAGAGAAGGCAAGAGACGCGCACTTGACCTGGCGGCGATGAAGCTGGATCCAGTAATCAGGTAAGACCTGAGCTGCGTACTAGGAGCGGTAGGTTGCATGGGAGAAAAGTGAATATATATTTATTCTAAGTATACAGCATGTCCTGTTCCAGAATATTCCTTACACATGGGTAGTACATCCACAGGATGGCGCTGGACTGCAGAAAACTGCTTGTGGCTCCTCCCGGCCCTATATAAGTCAAGGACCTCCCACAAATTCCCCAGTTCTTTTCTGCAGTCTGTGCTGAGAAGATAGAAGATAGCTCTCTTGTGGCGCAGGTGAGCAGGGCTTATTCCCACCTGTTCCGTCCCAGTTGCTGCCTCCCAGCCTCGGCTGATAAGGTTCGGGTGAAGGTAGGCTATTGAAGCACTATGGTGCTCAGGAGCTAGGCTCCTACCGCAGTCCCTGCTCTAACAGGGTAGGCGGTTTAGGCTAATGGTGAGCCTGTTGGGATGCCCCACTGCCTCATGGATTTTGCCAGGTTTATCCTGTGCAGTTAAACCCTATGCCCATTTTCCCCCTCCACCCGCACTCCTCATCTTAGTCGCTGGTCGCCGTTTCTCCCTGGGAATTTTGCCGTTATACTCCCTCACTCTCCGGGGGGGGGGGGGGGGGGGCTTGTCTAGTGGTTTAAGACTGTATACATATGTTGTGCTTTGTCACTTTTATTAAAACGCGCTGCCGCGCGTTTGTACTGTGCTCCGCGGATGGCAGCCCCATTCACCTCAGAGATGCCGGGCCGCTACTGACCTGCCGGATCACGTGGGCGCGCTTTGCGCTCTTCGGGGGGGGGGGGGGGGGCTCTGTGGATGATGCATTTTATGCATTTTACCTCATATCTCCACGGCACGCCCCTCGAGGTCTGCGGACGCCATTTTGTCTCCTGCTGCGTGCTGCTGGCTCTCTGCGGTCCGTGAGTAACCCTGGTGGGGTGATTTTTTTTCAGTTTTTTTCTTATGCCTTATTCTCATGGGAATGTTTGATTATGTCTTTCAGGCGGGTTAAAGCTTCGGTCCTGTGGTTTCTCCCGGCCTTCTCCCCTCATTATCTCCCACTTCCCTAGTGGTTTATTGGGGCATCCCGGTAGCTCTAACCCTTACTGGCCTACTGTGCCATTCAAATCACCATATGGAGGCTTCTGGAGATAATAGGTCTGGGTTTCCTTCGGGACAAGCCCGGCTATGTGTTGCGTGTGGGGTATCCCCAATCGGTGATGATGTCAGGGTATGTGTATCCTGCGCCCAGCAGGTACTTGTACTGCAGTCTGGGTTACCTGTTGCTGGGCCTGCGCCCCCTTGGGGGCTACCCCCCCACGCTTACATCTGACCCCCTGTGAGGAGCATACCAGCAGGGAGTCTCAGCCTGATTTGGCTGCACGGGTGGCCAGCATTGAGAAACCTATTGCTGGGTCTGCCTCGCGTAAGTCTTCTGCTATCTCCCGCCGTTTCCCTCTTTCCTGTGGAAGCTGAGGGAATTTTTGACACTACTGGTTATTCCCCCCTGGAGGAGGGGGAATTGTTCTCTGATTCAGAATCATCTGAGGAGCAGCCTAGGGGTTATGGTGGTACAGGGTCTCCCTTTGGGGAAGATCCATGGTCCTCAGATGACACTGACAGGCTTTTGGCTCATATTTTTGAAGTGCTCTGTATCTCCCCTCCTGCCGTGACTCCGCAGCAGCAAGATGAGCTGTTTTATACGGTTAAACAACGTTTGGAATTTCCGGAGCAGTCCCACTTTAATAATCTGGTGCTCAAAGAATGGGAGCGGCCTAGCAAGCTGCCAGGGGTGTGCAAGAGTCCGACAAGAGGTATCCCTTTCCTGCTGATGTAATTAAGTGTTGGTCATGTCCTCCCGAGGTGGACGCGCCCATTCTGGGGCTGTCTAATACATCTGTCATGCATTCTCCTGACACTACTACCCTGAGGGATGGTGAGGACAGGCGCATGACCAACTGGCTTGCCATGCTTTTGCCTGTGTGGGGACCACGCTACGCCCGGTTTGTGTCTCTGCCATTACAGCTATTGCTATTAAGGGTTTGCTTAAGAGTCTCTTAGAGGGGGTCTCTGATGACGCAGGAGGAGAAGAGTATAGATCTCTCCTGCTTTGCTATGAATTTGTTGTATATTTTCTGTCTGCCATGGATGATGCCATTAGAATGTGTGGTAGAACTTCTGCCCTGTTGGTGACTATACACCGCTCTGTCTGGCTACGTCAGTGGGTAGCTGATAATTCTGCTAAGAAGGCTCTCACTGGTTTCCCTTTTAAGGGCCTGCGTCTCTTGGTGAACGCTTGGATTTGTTTGCCAGGGGAGGTAGGTTACCTCAACGTAGGAGGCCATCCCGGCCCTTTCGGGGGATGGGTGCCTTTCTCCCATCCTTCCGTGGTTCCAGAACGGGCCGAGGAGTTTCCTTTACTGGGGCCCGTGGAGATCACTGGGAAGGGGGCAGAGGACGTGGCCATTCTGGCCTCTCCTGGGGTCCCAAGACAAAACCCTCACCCAAGCCCCCTCAGGAATGAAGGGGCACCCTAACCCATCCGGGTGGGGGGATGGCTTCGGCTCTTTGCTAACGTCTGGAGGCTTCACGTCTCAGACCGGTGGATTCAGGAGGTAGTGTCCTCCGGTTACAAGATAGAGTTTGCAGCCTGGCCGCCTCCAAGATTCATCAAATCCCGGATGGCTCAAAACCCCCTGTCAGCTCAGGGTCTGTGCCTTGCTGTCCAAAACCTTCTGGAGTTGGGGGTCATCTGCCAGGTGCCTTTGAGGGAAAGGGGCAGAGGCTACTATTCCAATCTTTTCACTGTTCCCAAAAAAGACGGGTCCATCAGACCTATCCTGGATTTAAAGTGCCTCAACAAATTTGTCAGATTCAAACATTTTCGCATGGAGACTCTGCGCTAAGCTGTCAACTCACTATGCCCAGGGGACTTTATGACCTCTGTAGACATCAAGGATGCTTACCTTTATGTACCAATCTTTCCAGGTCATCAGAGATTCCTCAGGTTCGCTCTGGAGGATCAGCACCAGGTTATTCACCAAGGTGCTGGCGGGCATACTGGCTCTGCTGAGATCTCAGGGCATTCGCATCCTTCATTACTTGGACGACATTCTCATCACGTCCCTCCAGCGGGCCGAGCTGGATACTCAGCTGGTGGTGTCCACACTGGAGTCCTTTGACTGGGTGATCAACCACCCCAAGTCTTTCCTGTCACCGTCAATAGTGAGGTTTCCGCCAGATGGCGCTGGACTGCAGAGACATCGAAAATAGGCTCCTCCCGGCCCCTCAAATACCCGGGGACCTCCCACAAATTCCCCAGAATTTCTCTGCAGTCTGGCTGCGAAGGACGAGAAATTGGCTCTCTACTCGCAGGTGAGCGGGGTTATTAACCTGCGGCTCTGTAGGACTATTCCCACCAGTTCCACTAATAATATGCCTCCCAGCCTTGGCTGCGCTGGTCGAGTGAAGGTAGGCAGCACCGCTGTCAGGTGCTTAGGAGCGCTGCTCCACCACAATCCCCCACCAAAGGGTAGGCGGTTCAGGCTTATGGTGAGCCTCTATGGGATGCCCCTCCCGCAATATTGCCCCATGCCCCTGTCTGTCGGTGGGCCCTATTTAAGTGGCCGCCGTCCTCCCTCATCCTCCTTATAGTCTTCGGGGGAAAAGGGGGGGGTGTGTGTGTGTATGCGTATAGATATGTAGGTTATGAAGTCTGTGCTTTCAACTTTCACTTGTCTTTATTGCCTTTAAATTTGCCGCCACCGCGCGCTGACTTGGTTCCGCGCTTGGCGGCGGCATTACCTCAGGCGCTGGTGCGCCATCATTGGCTGTTGGCCTTCTGGCTTCGCGCTCTTCGGGGGGGCGGGGCCCGTCTTTGGCGCCTTCCGCGTCATCGCTGTTACTGGCCCGCCCCTCGAGGTATACCGACGCCATCTTTTCTGACTTGGTTGGCCTATGCGAGACGGACTCCTACCTACCGCGGTCCATAAGTGCCCTCGCGGACGGCTTTACCTGCTTCACTTTTGTTATGATGTACTTCTTGTCTTCTTGTAGGTCTTGTCTGCTTATGTCTTTCAGACGAACCCTGCTTGGCTTCTCCCTGTTTTTAGTATATTACTTGTAGGCCTTGTACAAATTATACTCCCACGTCCCACGTGGGGCATCCAGGGTTGCTATATAGCGTTATTCCCTATCGCGTATTGCACCGTTAGAATCGCCATATGGAGGCATCTCAGGATAATGTTACCGGGGTCCCGTTGGGACAAGACCGGCTGTGTGTAGCGTGTGGGCAGCCTCAAGCTGATGCTTGCCGCCTAATGTTACTGTTTTCCCTATGGGAACTGAGGAGTTTATGAATCTGTGTGGCTATACCCCGTCTGATGAAGGGGAGCTCTTTTCTGATTCAGGCTCATCTGATGAGAGACCAAGGGGTCATGACGATTCTGGCTCTGACCCCTGGGCCCCAGATGACACTGACAGATTATTGACCCAGATTTTTGAGGTTCTGTCTATCTCTCTCCCTCTTGAGGCTCCCAGGCAAAGAGGGGAGCTTTTCCATACAGCAAAACCACGTTTGGAATTTCCAGAGCAGGCACATTTCCATGACCTTGTGCTCAAGGAATGGGAGCGCCCCAGTAAACTGCCCGGGGTTCCAAAGAGTTGGGATAGGAAGTATCCCTTTCCTACTGAGGTGGTTAAATGTTGGTCATCCCCCCCCCAAGGTGGATGCCCCGATCCTAGGGCTATCTAACACCTCTGTCATGCTTTCCCCTGATTCTAGTACCCTGCGGGATGCCGAAGACCGGCGTATTGGTCAACTGGCATCCCACGCCTTTGCATGTGCGGGAACGGCACTGCTCCCGGTCTGTGCCTCTGCCATTACTGCTGTGGCCACTAGAACCCTTATCAGAAATATGCTTGATAGTGCCCCTGATGATTTGCCTTGTGAGGTGTTTAATGCACTCTCCAGTTGTGATGTTTTTGTAAATTTTGTCCTATCAGCATTGGATGACACCATCAGAATGTGTGCCAGAACTTCTGCCCTCGTGGTGGCTATACGCCGCTCAGTTTGGCTGCGCCAGTGGGCTGCTGACAACGCTGCCAAGAAGGCCCTCACTGGGTTTCCCTTTAAAGGACTGCATCTGTTTGGAGACCGCCTGGACCTTTTTGCTAAGGGAGGCAGGTTACCCCAGCGCAGGCAGCAACCTCGGCCCTTTCAGGGTCAGGGTTCCTTATCCTCCCCTTACCGCGGTGCAAGACAGGGAAGGGGGGTGTCTTTCCCTGGGGCCCGGGGAGATTTCTGGGGACGTCCTGGCACCTCCTGGGGTCCCAAAGCTAAATCCTGTCCCAAGCCCCCTCAGGCATGATGGGGCGCCCTCACCCATCCGGGTGGGGGGCTGGCTGCAGCACTTCGCTCACATCTGGAGGCTTCATGTCTCAGACCGGTGGATTCAGGAGGTAGTGTCCTCCGGTTACAAGTTGGAGTTTGCTGCCGATCCCCCTCCAAGATTCATCAGATCCCGGATTCCTCAGGACCCTGTGGCAGCCCAGGAGCTAGTGCAAGCAGTGCAAGGCCTCCTGGAGCTGGGAGTCATCTGCTAGGTCCCCTTTGAGAAAAAGGCAAGGGCTTTTATTCCAACTTATTCACAGTACCCAAAAAGGATGGTTCTGTCAGGCCCATCCTGGACTTAAAGATTCTCAACAAATTTGTCAGGGGCAGGCGCTTTCGCATGGAGACTCTGCGCTCTGCCATCAGTTCCCTGCGCCAAGGGGATTTCATGACTTCTGTGGACATCAAAGATGCTTACCTTCATATTCCTGTGTTCCCAGGTCATGAAAGGTTCCTCAGGTTCGCTCTGTTGGATCAACACTACCAATTTGTGGCCTTGCCCTTCGACCTCACTTCAGCTCCCAGGGTGTTCACCAAGGTGCTGGCGGCATGATGTCTCTGCTCAGATGTCAGGGCGTCCGCGTGCTTCCGCATCTGGACGACATACTCATCACTTCCCAGTCTCTACATCAGGCAGAGTTGGATACTCAGCTGGTGGTGTCCACTCTGGAGTCATTTGGGTGGGTGATCAACCACCCCAAGTCTTCACTGTCCCCTTCCTTGGTAACTTCATTCCTAGGAATGAATCTGGATACAGTTCGGGCAAGGATCTTCCTTCCTCAGCAGAAGGTGGACAGTCTGATTGCACAGGCCCAGTCCCTCCTAGCTTGTCCCCATCCCTCCAACAGGCAGGGGATGCAGCTGGTGGGCCTGATGGTGGCGTGCTTCGAAGCGGTCCCTTATGCTCCGTTCCATTTGAGGCCTCTGCAACTTCACCTATCGTCTGTATGGGACAAGGACCCAGCGTCCCTGGACAGGGTCTGTGTGCTCTCCCCCCTGGTCAGGAGGTCCCTCTTGTGGTGGATGGACTCAAGGAACCTGTTGGGGGGGCAGATCCTTTCTTGCCCCTTCCTGGGAGACGGTCACCACGGATGCCAGTCTATCAGGTTGGGGAGGTTTCTGGAAGTCCCTGCGGTTCCAGGGGAGGTGGGGCCCTCAGGAGGCCCACACACCTATCAATGTCTTGGAGCTGCGAGCGATCAGGTTAGTTCTGGCTCGCTTGACTACTCATCTTCAGGGCCTGCCTGTGCAGGTGCGCTCGGACAACCAGACGGCAGTTGCCTACATCAATCATCAGGGAGGGACCCGGAGCAGGAAGGAAGTGTCTCTGATCCTGACTTGGGCGGAGGCCAATGTCCCCTGCATATCAGCTGTGTACATCCCGGGGGTGGAAAATCACCTGGCGGACTCTCTGAGCAGGGGGACCTCTCTCCAGGGAGAATGGTCCCTATGCTGCAGGGTGTTTCAATCTCTGTGTCACCGTTGGGGCCAACCAGAGGTGGATCTGTTTGCGTCCCGCCACAATCACAAGCTTCCAGCTTTTGTCTCTCTGTCCAGGGATCCTCTGGCCCTACTGGGCAGGGTTCTGCGCAAGATTGCTCTGGAAGGGGTGCCAGCAATTCTGGTGGCCCCTAGGTGGCCAAGAAGAGTGTGGTTCGCAGACGTACAGCTGGCAGTAGATCAGTACGCTCTGCCCTTGGTGCCAGATCTGATCACTCAGGGCTCACTACGCCATCCAAATTTACAAACTCTGTCTTTGACGGCTTGGCTGCTGAAACCTCCATCTTGATGGAGAAGGGGCTGTCTTCCTCAGTTGTGGATACTTTGATTAAAGCTAGGAAGAAGTCTTCCATTTATTACAGAGTTTGGCGCGCCTACATTGACTGGTGTGAGTCTAAGTCTTTTCCCTGTCGTGTCTTCTCTATTCCCAGGATTCTGGAGTTCCTGCAGCATGGGTTGGAGATGGGGCTCCATCTCAGTACTCTGAAGGGTCAGGTTTTTTTTTCCAGAAGTCCTTTGCTCAGCACCCTCTGATCAGGACTTTTTTCCAGAGGGTCACTCATGTGCTTCCCCTTGTAAACCTTTGGTGCCTGTTTGGGATTTGAACTTGGTTCTGTCAGCTTTGCAGGGTGCTCCCCTTGGAACCTGTGCAGGATGCTGCCTTGGCCATTCTTAAGCTCAAGGTTGTGTTTCTCGTGGCTATCACTTCTGTCAGGCGTGTGTCTGAGTTGGCGGCGCTGTCCATTCAGCCCCCCTACTATGAGAGGCACCAGGACAAGGTGGTGTTTCGTTTCAAACCTGATTGTCTGCCTTTCATTTGAATCAGGATATTGTTCTTCCTTCTTTGTGCCCTAATCCTAGCAATGCTAAGGAGAGGGTTTTGGATGTGGTTAGGTGCCTGAAGTACTATCTGGTGGCTACTGCACATTTCAGGAAAACTGATGCTCTTTCTGTGGTCCCTTCTGGTCCTAGGAAGGGTTTGGCTCCTGCCAAGTCTACTATCAGCAAGTGGATTCACCAGGCTGTGATTCAGGCCTACTCTGCTAAGGGGAAGAATCCTCCCGTGCTATTGGTGCCTCTGGGGCTTTTCAGCACCAGGCTTCTGTTGAACAAGTTTGCAAGGCCGCTACTTGGTCTTCTGTTCATACCTTTTCAAAGTTTTTACAAGGTTGATGTTAGGGCCTCAGCTGATGCTGTTTTTGGCCGAAAGGTTCTGCAGGCGGCAGTGGTTTAAACTGCCTGCTGCTGATTTTTCTTGGGGATCCCACCCTACTTTATGGACACTGCTATTGGATGTCCCAACTGTAAGTATTAGATTTGGAGCAGGACGTACTGTATACTCAGAATAATACAATTCTGTGATTACTCACCTGTAGAATTGGTATTATGAGTATACAGTACGTCCTGCTCCAACCCACCCTTGGTTGCATTTTTCTGGATCCCCTGTATGGTGATTGTTATCATTGTTATAATTGATAGTTTGGATTGTTTAATGCTTCTGGCTTCTCCTTAACAGCTTTTCAATGCTGGGGAATTTGTGGGAGGTCCCCGGGTATTTGAGGGGCCGGGAGGAGCCTATTTTCGATGTCTCTGCAGTCCAGCGCCATCTGGCGGAGTATATCCCAACTGTAAGTATTAGATTTGGAGCAGGACGTACTGTATACTCATAATTCCAATTCTACAGGTGAGTAATCACAGAATTGTATTTTCTGACCCCTTGCTGGGAGACAGTCACCACTGACAGGTTGGGGGGGGGGGGGGCTTCTGGAAATCCCTGAAATCCCAGGGTCAGTGGGGCCCTCCCTATCAACATTCTGGAATTGAGGGCGATAAGGTTGGTTCTCGGCCAATTGACTACACACCTTCGGGGTCGGGCGGTTCAGGTCCGTTCAGACAACCAGACGGCGATTGTCTACATCAATCATCAGGGAGGGACCCGGAGCAAGAGGGCCCTCAGGGAAGTGTCCCTGATACTGTCTTGGGCGGAGGAGAATGTTCCCTGCATATCAGCTGTGTACATCCCGGGGGTGGAGAATCTGGAGGCAGACTCCCTCAGCAGGGGGATCTCTCACATGGGAGAATGGTCCCTCAGCAGCAGGGTGTTTCGCTCCCTTTGCCACTGCTGGGGTCAGCCAGATGTGGATCTGTTTGCGTCACATCACAATCACAAGCTTCCAGTCTTTGTCTCTCTGTCCCAGGACCCTCTGGCCTTGGCCATGGATGTACTAGCAATGTCTTGGAAGAGCTATTCTTAGTATACAGTACGTCCTGCTCCAGATATAGTACTTACACTTGGGTTATCCTCCGCCAGATGGTGCTGCACTGCAGAGACATGCAAAAACAGACTCCTCCCGGCCCCTCAAATACCCAGGGACCTCCCACAAATCCCCAGATTTCTCTGCAGTGCTGACTGCGAAGACATGAAGTATCACTCTCTCGCAGGTGAGCGGGGCTATTACAGCCTGCAGCCCTGTTTGACTATTCCCACCCGTCCTCTTTGCGATGTGCCTCCCAGCCTGGGCTGCGCTGGTCGGGTGAAGGTAGGCAGCACCATGCGTGCTTATGGAGCGCTGCTCCTCCGCAGTCCCTCACCAAAGGGTAGGCGGTATAGGCTAATGGTGAGCCTCTATGGGATGCCCCTCCCGCATTATTGCCCCATGCCCCGTGTAGCGGTGGGCCCTGTACGAAGGGCCGCCATTCTCCCTCGTTCCCCCCGTAGCTGGGTTGAAAGGAAGGGGGGTGTGTGTGTGCGCCTGTGGTGTCAGTGTATTGTGATTACACCTATATGGCTTTTGTTCTGTCTTTGGACTTGTGAATTTGGTGTCAGCCGCCGCGTCTTTTTTGTATTTCTAATTGTATAACTGCCGCCGCCGCGAGCGCTTTTTCCTTCACTGGATGCTCCGCGCCGGGCGGCGGCGTTACCTCAGACGCTTCTTTACCTCATTGGCTGCTGGTTGGGCTTGGCGCTCTTTGGGAGGGCGGGGCCTGGTCTGGCGCGCTCAGCGTCATGGCACGCTCTGGTCCGCCCTTCAAGGTACTCGGTGCCTTTTTGTCTGTTCGCGCGCTACACGTGTGACGTTCTGCTGACCGTGGTCCGTAAGTGCCCTCGCGGGCGGTTTTATACACTTTGTTGAGTTATGCCATTCTGACACCCTTCTCTTCTCATTGTGTCTTTCAGACTGTTCAATGACCATGGCTTCTCCCGGCCCGGCGTATTGTTAGCGGGCCTTGTTAAATTCTCCCACTTCCCTAGCGGGTCTTTGGGGCATCCAGGGTTGCTTATAGCATCAATCCCTACTGGCATACTGAGCCTAAATAATCACCATATGGAGGCATCTCAGAGTAATGTGACCGGGGTCCCTCTGGCACAAGACGGCTGTGTATGGCGTGTGGACAACCCCACGCTGACGCTGACAGGGCATGGGTCAGCGTACCATGTGCCGAACAAGCGCTGGCCCTGCAAGCAGGTCTGCCAGTGGCTGCACCTCGTTTCAATTCACCTACTTCCCCATGCTTAAATCTCACTCCTGCTGAGTCGCATACAAGTGGGGATTCTCAGCCTGTTGCGCCTGCCAGACTGCCTACGGCTGCACAGATTATTGCGAGGTTGTCAGAGCGCTAGGGCCCTAGTAAGAAGCGGCACTTGACGCCTCATGTTAATGTTTTTCCAGTGGGAACTGAGGAGTCTACTACTCTGTGTGGCTATACCCCTTCTGATGAAGAAGAGCTCTTCTCTGACTCAGGCTCAGCTGATGAGAGGCCGAGGAGTCAAGACGATTCTGGCCCTGAATACCGGGGCCAGAGCGACACTGACAATTTGTTGATCAAGGTTTTTGAGATTCTGTCTATCTCTCTCCCTGGTGAGGCCCCCAAGCAGAGAGGGGAGCGTTTCCATACAGCAACTGCACATTTGGAATTCCTGGAGCAAGCACATTTCCAGACCCTTATGCTCAAGGAATGGGAGTGCCCCAGTAAACTTCCAGGGGTCCCAGGGGACTGGGATAGGAAGTACCCTTTTCCTCCTGAGGTAGTTAAATGTTGGTCATCCCCCCCGAGGTGGATGCCCCGATCATCGGGATGCTGAGGACCGGCGCATTGACCTGCTGGCTTCCCACGCCTTTGCATGTGCAGGAACGGCGCTGCGCCCGGTGTGTGCCTCGGCTATTACTGCCGTGGCCGCTAGAACCCTCATCAGACAAATGCTTGATCATCCCCCTGATGATCTCCCCTGGGATGTGTTTAATGCACTCTCCAGTTGTGAGGTATTTGTAAAGTTCATCTTATTAGCACTGGATGACACCATTAGAATGTGTGCAAGAACTTCTGCCCTTGTGGTGGCTATACGTCGCTTGGTCTGGCTGAGACAGTGGGGTGCTGACGATGCTGCTAAGAAGACTCTTACCGGGCTCCCCTTTAAAGGGCGTCGCCTGTTCGGGGCCCGCCTAGACCTGTTTGGTAAGAAGGGCAAGTCACCCCAACGCAGGCGGACGTCCCGGCCCCCTCGGGGCAGGGGCACCCCTCCTCCCCCCTACCATAGTGTTAAACAGGAGCCAGGGGTGTCCTTAGCGGGGGCTCGCGCAGATTCCTGCCCCAGGAGCAGCAGACAATGTCCTGGCCCCTCAGGCGGAGTTAAACCCAAATCTTCCACCCCCAAATCTTCCACCAAGTCCCCTCAAGCATGATGGGGCGCCCTCGCCCGTTTGGGTGAGGGGACGGCTGCGGCACTTTGCTCTTGTCAGGAGGCTTCACGCCTCATACTGGTGGATTCAGGAGGTAGTGTCCTCCGGATACAGGATACAGCTTGCTGCGCGGCCTCTCCCAGGATTATCAGGTCCTGGGTGCTTCTGGTCCCTGCCTATGTTCAGGTGCAGGCCATGCAGGGCCGGCGTGGTCTGGGGGTCACTTGCAGATTGCCCTTAGGAGGCAGAGGCAGGGGCCGCTACAACTACCTTTACACAGTTCCCCTAAAGGATGGGTCAGTCTGGCTCATTCTGGATTCACAGATTCTCGGCAATTCCTCAATTGCTGGCAGTTTCTGCTTGGATACTCTTAAATGGGCCATCAGCTCCTTGCGCCCAGGGGGCTTCTTGCCGTCTGTGGAGATCAAAGATGCTTATTTTCACCTCCCTGTGCCTTCTGGGCACCGAGGTTCTACAGGTTCGCGTTGAATGACCAACTCTGCTAAATTATGGCCTGGTTATCTGGCTTCCCTTCAGCCCCCTGAGTACTCACCAAGGTGCTGGCGGGGGTGATGTCTCTGATGAGACCAAGGGGCGTCCGTGTGATGACCTACCTGGACGCCCTTATACCTTCCCAGTCTCTACGTCAGGTTATGTTGGTTACTTGGCTGGAGGTATCCATCGGGAGTCATTTGGATGGGTGGTCAATCACCCCGGGTCCTCATTGTCCCCCTCATTGGTAACTCCTTTCTAGGAATGAATCTGGATACGGTTCAGGCGAGAATCTTCCTTTCTCAGCAATAAATTGGACAATCGAGTTGCTATGGGCTCAGTCCCTCATAGCTGTCCCCGTCCCTTCACCAGGCAGGGATGCAGCTGGCGGGCCCATTGGTGGCTGGCTTCGAAGCGGTCCCTTATGCTCAGTCCCCCTGGGGCCCTTCAGCATCTGCTTCTATGGTTATTACAGGACGAGGATCCAGCATCCCTGGAGCAGGGTCTGTGTGCCTTCCCCCCTGGTTGGGAGATCCTTCTTGGAGTGGATGAACTCAAGGGATCTGTCTGGGGGCGGCCCCCTTCTGGCCCCTTCCCGGAGACGGTCACCATGGATGCCAATCTATAAGTGTGAGGGGAGAGTTTTCTTCCGAACTCCCTGCAATTCCACGGGAGGTGGGACCCTTTTGGAGGTCCATACACCTATCAATGTTTGAAACAGTGAGCGTTCAGATTAGTTCTAACTCGCTTGACTATCCCTCTTCAGGGCCTGTTTGGAGGGCTCGATCTGTCTTGCGGCAGTGGCCTACATTAATCATCAGGGAGGGACCCGGAGCAGGAGGGTCCCCCAGGAAGTGTATCTGATCCTGATCTGGGTGGAGGATAGTGTTCCCTGCATATCAGTGGTATGCGCTCCGGTGGGGGTCCCCCTGCGACAGGGTGTGCTAATCCCTGTGTCTCTATAAAGGGGTCTAACCAGTTGTGGTTCTGTTTGTGTCCCGTCACTATCACTAGTTCTCAGCCCTGGTCTTTTTCCCAGGATCCTCTGGCTGTGGTCATGATGCCATAGTAACTTCATGGCAGGACATTCTGTTCTGTATGTTTTTCTCCATTCCCCCTGCTTGGCAGGGTTCTGCGCAAGATTGCTTTAGAGGGGGACCAGTGAAGAGTGTGGCTCTTCAGAGTGTGGCGGGTGACCAGGAAGAGTGTGGCTTGCAGACATGGTACAGAGGGCAGTGGATCTGTACGTTCTGCCAGGAGTGCCAGCTCTGCTTGTTCAGGGTCACCCCCATCTACAGACTCTGGCCTTGACGGCCTGACTGCTGAAACATCCATCTTGATGGAGACAGCCTTATCTGTCTCGGTGATTGAGACTATGGGAAGTCTAGGAGTAAGTTTCTTCTTCTTCTTCTTCCATCCATTTTTGGGTTTGGTGTACCCATATTGATTGGCATGAGTCTAGGTCTCTTCCCTGTCGGGCGTTCTCTGTTTCCAGGGTTCTAGAGCTATTACAAAATGGTTGGAGTTTGATCTCTTACTTGGTACTCTGAAGGGTCAGGTTCTCCCCTGTCCGCCTTCCTTAGTAGTCTTTTCCTCAGTTTTTTCCTTGGTTAAGACTTCCTTTCTGGGGCTTGCTAGTGTGTGTCCCCTACGTAATTCTATGGTCCCTATATTGGAATTTGAACTTGAGTCTGTCTGCCTTGCAGGGTGTTCCACTTGGACCTATTCAGGATGCTGTTTCTTACCCTCAAGGTTGTCTTTCAGGTGGCTGTTATTTCGGTCAGACGTGTGCCTGAGCTGGCGGTTCTGTCTATCTAGTCCCCAGTCCTTGGGATACACCTGGATAGGTGGTGTTCCGCTTTAAGCCGGATTTTCTGCCTAAAATGGTGTCTCATGTTCATTGTCTCAAGATATTGCTCTTCCCTCTGTGCCTTATTCCTAGCATTGCTGAGGAAAGGGGTTCTGCATTCCTTGGACAGGTGTTGGAAGTTCCTTTGTAGTCTCTTGTCCTTTGGGAGTACTGATGCTCCTTTGTTGGCCTACGGCCACTACATCCTGAATGCGCCCTATCTTGTCTAATCTCGGGGGGCTAGGCGGTGTTGGGACTGGTCATTACTTGGATGGGTTGGTCCCTTCTGGTCCTTGGTAAGATTTTTGGCTTCTGCCAAGCCTACTGTTAGCATTTGGATTCGTCAGGCTGTGACTCAGGCCTATTCCGATAAGGGGAAGTTTCTTCCTTTTTGCCTTGTTCTTATTCTTCTCGTGCTGTGACGCCTCTTGGGCTTTGACAGCACCAGGCTTCGGTTGAACTGGTTTTGCTAGGCCGCTTTTTGGTCTTGCTCATACCTTCAAGGTTTTACAAGGATGATGTTAAGGCCTCAGCTCATGCTGGTTGGCTGCAAGGTTTTGCAGGTGACAGTGGTTCTAACTGTCTGCTGTTGCCTTTTTTGTTGTGGATCCCACCCTACTTACGGACACTGCTATTGGATGTCCCAAGTGTAAGTACTGTATCTGGAGCAGGATGTACTGTATACTAAGAATAATACAATTCTGTGAGGTACTCACCTGTAGAATTGGTATTATAAGTATATAGTATGTCCTGATCCACTCCACCCTGGTTTTTGCATTATTCTAGATCCCCTGTATGGTGATTGTTATCATTGTTATAGTTAGCAGTTTTTTGGTGGTTAAAATTCTCCCGGCTTCTTGTTCACTGCTTTTCAATGCTGGGGATTTGTGGGAGGTCCCTGGGTATTTGAGGAGCCTGTTTTTGCATGTCTCTGCAGTGCAGCGCCATCTGGCAGAGGATAACTCAAGTGTAAGTACTATATCTGGAGCAGGACGTACTGTATACTTATAATACCAATTCTACAGGTGAGTACCTCACAGAATTGTATTTTCAGCTTCTCTATGTGTTCCCTCCTTTTCCTCTGCTGGGCAAGGTGCTGCGCAAGATTGCTCGGGAAGGGGTGCCAACCATTCTGGTGGCCCCCTGTTGGCCAAGAAGGGTGTGGTTCGCAGACGTTGTGCTGTTGGTAGTAGATTAGTATGCTCTGCCCAAGGATCCAGACCTGCTCACGCAGGGGCAGCTACGCCATCCCAATTTACAAACGCTGGCCTTGACGGCCTGGCTGCTGAAACTTCCATCTTGATGGAAAAGGGGCTGCCTGCCTCTGTTGTTATTACCATGATTGGGGCTAGGAAGAAGTCCTCGTCATCTATCTACTATAGGGTCTGGCATGCTTACATTGACTGGTGTGAGTCTAAGTCGCTTTCCTGTCGGTGTTTTCTATCCCTAGGATTCTGGAATTCCTGCAACATGGTTTGGATTTGGGTCCTCAACTTAGTACCCTCAAAGGTCATGTTTCTGCTTTGACCATTATCTTCCACAGATCCTTTGCTCACCATCGTCTGGTTAAGACTTTCTTCCAGGGGGTTACTCACGTGCGTCCTCCATGTAAGCCTATGTTACCAGTCTGGGATTTGAACTTGGTTTTATCTCCCTTTGAGCCTTTGCGTGAGGCCCCTTTTGTCCATTTTGACTCTTAAGGTAGTCTTTTTGGTGGCTATCACTTCCATTAGGCGTGTTTCTGAGTTGGCAGCGCTTTCCATCAAACCCCCTTACTTTGAGAGACACCAGGACAAGGTGGTGTTTCGTTTTAAACCAGATTTTCTGCCTAAGGTTGTGTCTGCCTTTCATATCAATCAGGACATTGTTTTGCCTTCTCTGTGCCCTAATCCTAGTAACCCTAAGGAGCGGGTTTTTACACTCTCTGGATGTGGTCAGGACTCTGAAGTTCTATTTGGTGGCCAATGAATTCATCAGAAAGACTGATGCTCTTTTTGTGCTCCCGTCTGGACCTAAGAAGGGTCTGGCTCCAGCTAAGTCCACTATCAGCAAGTGGATCCGTCAGGACGTGCTACAGGCCTATTCTGCTAAGGGGAAGGAGCCTCCCTTCCACCTTACTGCTCATTCTACTCATGCTATTGGTGCCTCTTGGGCCTTTCAGCACCAAGCTTCTGTTGAACAAGTTTGCAAGGCCGCTACTTGGTCTTCTGTTCATACCTTTTCTAAGTATTCCAAGTATGTCTCACACCCTGCTTCGGAATGATTAATTACACGTGGGTTATGGTCCAGTAGAGGGCGAACTTCTGCAGAGATGACTAGAAAAAGAAGCCCCTCCCGGTCCATAAATACCTGGGACCTCCCACACACCCCCAGTTTAGTCTCTGCAGAAGGCAAAGCAAGTCAAGAAGATGGCTGTCTCTTTCCTTTGCAGGTAAGCCGGGTCTACACTCGGCCCTTTCTTTTTCCTATTGCCGCACGGACCCTTTTTATTAATTCCCCTTTCCTCCCAGCCTTGACTGTAGGGTCCGGGTGAGGGTAGGGTGCACCTTTAGAGGTGTCCTGTTAACAGGAGCCATGCTCCACCGCAAATCCCTCACCAAAGGGTAGGCGGTAGTCAGGTTTTTGGTGATCCTGGCATGGGATGCCCCGTCCGTACAAAAGCCCTCGCCTCACTTCTTGTGTTGCTATCGGCTTCCCCCCTTCACTCCCTTCCCAAATAGTGGGGGTTTTCCTCTCCCTCAGCTCCCTGCCCTTTTTTTTTTTTTTCTTTTGTAGGAAATTAGAGTCCTTTTATTATCGTAGTGGCTCATCTGGCAGTATACCCCCGATGAATGGTGTTTGTGTGACTTCGCTGTTTCACCGCCGCGGACCGGCCGGTCAGATCCATGGCGGCCGGCTCCGCGGCGTGCGGGGAACGCGGCCTCCTTCTCTGTCCGGGGAGGGGGTGTGGCCTGGCGCTCGGCGCGCCCCGTGCTGCACGCCCCCTCCTTTTGCGCGCCTTATTTCCCTGGCCTCCCCTTGGCCGGGAGCTTCCTCGCATGATCTGGAGGGGGCGGGGCCAGGTGCGGCGCACGATCGGCGCTGGCCGGCCCCCCTTCTTCTCCTTCTCCATCCCCGGAGCCACCATTGCTGTTCACCTCCTGGGACTTCAGATCCGTGAGTGCCCCTCGGGCCACCCCGTTTGTTCTAATCTAGTTGGATGATTGTTAATAACTATGTACTGTCTAAGAAAAATTGTATTCCAAGTGTGTCATACACTCCGCTTCCATAATCATGACATGTGGGTAGTCTCCAGTAGAGGGCGAACTTCTGCAGAGATGAATGCAAAAAAGGAGCTCCTCCCGGTCCATAAATACCTAGGACCTCCCTCTAATCCCCCAGCTCCTTCTCTGCAGGAAGGCGAGCAAGACAGAAGATGAAGACTTCTATTCCTTGCAGGTAAGCCGGGCTCGCGCCCTGCCCCATTTTATACCTATTTCTGCCGGACCTTTGTTTCCTAAGTACTATACGAGCCTCCCAGCCTTGGCTGCAGGTCCTGGTGAAGGTAGGCTACACCTCTTTTAGGTGTGATAGGGAGCCATGCTCCCCCGTGAGACCTCATTATGGGGTAGGCGGTTTTCCGGGTTGGTGATCCCGGTTTGGGATGCCCTGTCCCTTCTTTCCCTTGGCACGGTATGGTGCGGGATCTCCCCCCTTCCAGGTCCCTCTATTACCTCTCCAGGGGGGGGGGGGGTCGGCCCTTGAATACCTTATTGTATGTGTGTTTTTTATTCCCTATTGTCTGGGTTTGTGTGTGTGTGATTTACTGTGCACCATATGGAGGCCTCTATCTGTTTTTTTTTTTACTCAGCGCTGCGGGCTTCTGGGGAGCTTCTTCCCCTCAGGTATCCGGTGAGGGGGCGGGCCCTACAGGCCCGCATTGACTAACGTCGGAGGGAGAGGGGCGGGCCGCACGCGATCCGCGCGGGCCCGCCCCCCTTCTTCTTTCCTCTCGCTGAGCTGCTGCTGTTGCCGTCTGGACGCCATCTTTCGCGCGTGAGGGCCCCACCGGGGGCCCCCTCCCTCTTCCTTGCGTTTTATTGCCTCTATTGCCGCTTCTTTGGCAGCACTGCCTGCCTTGGTTTTGATTAATGCATACATTGATATATATATATATATATATATATATATATATATATATATATATACTGTATATATATATATATATATATATATATATATAAATATACTTGTATATTCTTGTTTTATGGTACTGTGGCCATTTATACCTATTACATGTGATGTACTTTTGTATGTGTGTGGGTGCTGATGGGGCCTTTTCACTTAGGCCTTTCAGGAGGACTCCCTGTTTTTTGCATATAAAAAGGGGGTTCTCCCGGTCCTAGGGTCCCTAGCCTTAATTTACAGTTGACAAATCCTCTCACTCGGGACTTTAAGGGGCATCCCGGGGTTGCTTACTAGCATAATTCCCTAGGTCTTGCGACTATCCAAAAAATCACCTTACGGAGGCTCCGCAGGATACTGGGCTCGGGCTCCCTTTGGGACAATCCTGGCCATGTGCGGGTTGTGGGCTATCCCTTGCTGGTGAGAATGTGCTGACTTGTATACCATGTGCACAAAAGGCCATAACACGGCAGTCGGGCCTACAGGCTTCTGGGTCGGCACCTCCCGCTTCATCGCCTTCCCCTCCCCGCCTTATCCGTACCCCATGTGACACGGTCGCTAGCGGGGAGTCGCACTCTGATGTTTTGTGCTATATTGGCCAGCATCGAGAGATTTATTTATAGCGTGTTGGGCAAGAAGGCCCATGCTTAAAAGAGGCATTTGTCGCCGGCCATGGCGACTTTGGATTTTGATGATGATTCCCTTGATTGGTCGGATTATTCCCCGTTAGAGGAGGGGGAATTGTTTGAGGAATCAGAAGCTTATGTTGTGCAGTTTTTTGATGCTGATGTTGGGCAGGCACTGGGGGATGCCGTTGACACTACCAAGGTTTTGGCTCACCTTTTGGAGGTCTTGGATCCTTAGGGAATGGGAGAAACCGAGCGGCTTCCGGGTGTTCCTTAGGGATGGGATAAGAAGTATCCTTTTCCGGTAGAAGTGGTTAAGCGCTGGTCTTCTCCTCCCGAGGTCGATGCGCCAGTTTTGGGATTGTCCAACACCTCCGTGGTCCACACCCCAGACGCCACTACCCTTAAAGTGGACCAACACCGAGAGGTGATCGGCCCGGAAATCTATAAGATTCCCGGGCCGATCACCTCCCACCCCGCGGGACATCCGAGATCGGGATGTCCCGCGGGGTGAAACCCCCCAAAAAACCCCCAAACACCTTACCTGATCTTCGGCGGCGGCCGGCCGCCGCCGCCTCCCTCGCGCCCCTGTAGGCGTGCTCGCGCCCGCGCCGGCCGTCTGCGAATGGCCGGCGGGGGCGCGCGCGCGCCGAAAGTGACGCGAGGGAGGCGGCGGCGGCGGCAGCCGCTTGGACGTTCCTGATCCCCGCCTGGACGTTGGCGGGGATTGGAGCGTCCAGTCACGTGGGAGCGGGGACAGGTAAGATTTTGGGGCTTTCTGGGGGGTTTCACACAGCGGGGCACCCCCGATCGGGGTGCCCCGCCAAAGTGGACCAAAACCCAGGATAGTCAAAATCCTGGGTGTTGGTCCACTTTAAGGATGGCGAGGATAAGCGCCTTGATCAGATGGCATGCCATGCCTTTGCCAGTGTGGGTTCGGCCTTGCGGCCCGTGTGTGCATCTGCGCTAGCGACGGTGGCTACTAGGTCTCTGGTTAGGCACTTGTTAAATGACGCCCACCTTGATCCAGACAGCGCTGAGTTCACTACCCTTAAAAGGTGTAAATTGTTCATGGATTTTGTCTTGGCTGCTATGGAAGACACTATTGTCGTGTATAGTGGAACTTCGGCCTTATTGGTGGCCATGCGCCGATTGGTCTGGCTTCGCCAGTGGGTGGCGGACTTTGCGGCCAAGAAATCGCTCACAGCTCTTCCCTTCCTGGGTACGCGGCTGTTTGGAGATATGTTGGATGCGGTGGCAAAGGGAGGTAAGTTACCTCAGCGTAAGAAGCAGCGTCGTTCCTTTCGGGGGCGTGCTCCTTCAATCCTTCCTTTCGTGGTGCCAGAGCTGTCAGAGGTTTTGGCTACTCGGGTGTCAGCGGCTCTTCCTGGAACAGAGGCAGAGGACGGGCCCGTCCAGCATCGGCCTGGGGTTCCAAGCCTAATCCCATGGCTAAACCAGCTCAACAATGAAGGGGCGCCCTCACCCGTATGGCTGGGGGGATGGCTGCGGCTCTTCTTCCGGACCCAGGAGGTCAAAGACAGGTGGATTCTGGAAGTGGTCTCGTCCGGGTACAAACTGGAGTTCGAGTACTGGCCTCCTCCAAGATTCTTAAGGTCTTGGGTGCCCTCGGACCCTCAGGCTGCACAGGGGCTCCTGTTTGCAGTAAGTAATCTTCAGGACATGGGAGTCATATGCCCGGTGCCTCCCTCAGAGAGAGGCAGGGGCTACTATTCCAGTCTCTTCACGGTCCCCAAGGATGGTTTCGTAAGACCCATTCTGGATCTGAGGATCCTCAACAGGTACATCAGACCCAAGAAGTTGGAGACTCTGCGATCGGCCATCAATTCCCTTAGTCGAAGGGACTTTATGACATCCATAGACATCAAGGATGCGTACCTGCATGTTCCAATTTTTCCAGCGCATCAGAGATTCCTCAGGTTTGAGGTGGTCGATCAACATTTTCAGTTTGTAGCCCTTACCTTCGGGTTGACCTCAGCGCCGAGGGTCTTCACCAAGGTGCTGGCGGGCATAATGGCCCTGCTCAGAGCTCAGGGCATTCGCATCGTGCCGTATCTGGATGATCTGCTGATTTCAGCTTCCTCTTTTCCACAGGCGGAGCTGGACACCAACAGGGTGGTGTCGACCCTTGAGAGGTTCGGTTGGGTGATCAACTGCCCAAAGTCTTCTCTTTCCCCTTTCAAGGAAGATTTCATTCCTGGGCATGAATCTGGATACCATTGAAGCCAGAGTGTTTCTACCCCAGTCCAAAGTGCAGGGGATTCAGGAGCTTATTCGCCTTCTTCTGGCCATTCCTTGCCCTTCCATCTGACTAGGGATGAAGCTGGTGGGATTGATGGTGGTTTCCTTCGAGGCAGTCCCCTTTGCTCAGTTCCACATGCGATCTCTCCAACTACATCTATTGATGCACTGGGATGGGTGTCCGCAGTCAGCTGTTCCTGATGTCTCCCAGGGTTCGGCCGTCACTCAGGTGGTGGCTGGTGTCAAGCAACCTGATGAGGAGCAGATCATTTCTGGCCCTCGTTGGGTGACGGTTACCACGGATGCCAGCCTGACGGGCTGGGGAGGTTTCTGGAGGAGTCATCAGTTCGGAGGGTTGTGGGGTCCTCAGGAGGCTCACACCCCCATCAATGTCTTAGAGTTCAGAGCCATCCGGCTTGTTCTGTCGCGGCTGACACCTCACTTACAGGGCCTACCGGTTCAGGTTCGCTCAGATAATCGAATGGCGGTTGCCTACATCATCACCAAGGAGGGACTCGCAGCAGGAGTGCCCTCAGGGAAGTCTCTCTGATCCTGACTTGGGTGGAGAGCAATGTTCCTTGCATTTCAGCAGTTTACATTCTGGGAGTAGAGAACATGGAAGTGGATTCTCTGAGCAGGGGGTTCTCTCGCCGAGGGGAGTGGCCTCTCAATCCCGGGGTTTTTTCGGTCCCTGTGTCACAAGTAAGGAACTCCGGAGGTGGATCTCTTTGCCTCTCGGCACAATCACAAGCTCCCGTCCTTTGTGTCTCTATCTCAGGATCCTTTGGCTCTGGCAGTGGATGCCTTGTCCCTTTCCTGGAGGGATCTGGGGTTTCTGTATCTGTTCCCCCCCCCCCCTTCTCCATGGTGGAAAAGGTAGTTCGCAATCTGGTGTTGGAAGGGGCACCAGCAATTCTGGTGACCCCAAGGTGGCCAAGACTGGTCTGGTACGCGAACATCGTAAGGCTGGCAGTGGAGAAGTACAGGCTGCCCCTGTTCTGGATTTGATATCTCAGGGTCAACTACTTTACCCCGATTTACAAACGCTGGCTTTGACGGCTTGGCTGCTAAACCTTCATTCTGAAGGAGGAAGGTTTGTCGGAGGCTGTTGTTAAGACCTTGATTAGAGCTAGGAAGCGGTCTTCCTCTGGCATCTACTATAGGACTTGGTGGTCCTATATTGACTGGTGCGAGGCTAGGACCTTACTTTGCAGGGTGTATTCTAAGCAGACAGCACGTCCTGCTCCAGACATAGTCCTTACATGTGGGTATACCTCCGCCTTCAGCGCCGTGCACTGCAGAATCATGAAGAAAACAAGCTCCTCCCGGCCCTACATATACCGAGGGACCTCCCACAAATCCCCAGATTCCTCTGCAGTGCTCAAACTGCGAAGACATGAAGTATCACGCTCTCGCAGGCGAGCGGGGCTTGACAGCCCGAGGCCCTGCGGGACTATTTCCACCCGTCCTCTTTGTGAGTAACATGCCTCCCAGCCTGGGCTGAGTTGGTCGGGTGAAGGTAGGCAGCACCTAGTGTGCTTACGGAGCCATGCTCCACCGCAATCCCCATCCATGGGGTAGGCGGGTTAGGCTAATGGTGAGCCTCATAGTGGATGCCCCTCCCGCACCTTGCCCCACGCCCCATGTAGCGGTGAACCCCGAGTGCTGGGTCACCTTCCTTAGTTCCCCCCGTTAGCGGGGGGGGGGTTGTGTACGTTGGCCTAATCTTGCCATATCACACGCCTTGCCTTAGCCCTATCGGTTTCCGGGGGTCAGAGCCGCGCTTTAAACTTTGTTTTTATGTTGGCCGCAGCGCCCTTAAAATATGTGACTTGGCGCGTAAGGCGGCTCTGTCTCGCGACGCCATGGCGTTATTTCTGTTCTTTTCCTGTCTTGTTCCGCGGAGCTTCGTGCTCTCCGAGGTGGGCGTGGTCTGGTTTGGCGCGCTCCGCGTCACCTATAGCTCTGGCCCGCCCTTCGAGGTTCGCTGGCGCCATTTTGTCGGTCTACCGCACGCGCGTGGTCACGATCCTCCTTCTCCCTTGGTTGCTGTAAGTGCCCTCACGGCCGTTCGTTTATTTTTCCTTTTTGTGCTGCGCATGGCTCTGACACCCTCTTTTCCCCTTATGTCTTTCAGACGCCAAGCTTCCAGTGGCTTCTCCCGGCCTGATATATATATATATATCTCACGGGGTTATATTAGAATCTCCCACATTCCCAGCGGGTATTGGGGCATCCAGGGTTGCTTACAACATAAATCCCTTCCGGCATATTGCCTAGATTAATCACCATATGGAGGCATCTCAGAATTTGGTGTCCGGGGTCCCGCGGGGACAAGACCGGCTATGTACCATGTGTAGACAACCCCATGCTGACGCTGCCAGAGCACTGGTCTGCGGACCGTGTGCTGAACAAGCGCTGGCCCTGCAATCAGGCTTACCAGTAGCTGCACCTCGCTTCGATACACCTGTCTCCCCGGACTTGAATCTCACTCCTGATGAGTCGCACTCGAGCGGGGAGGACCAGCAAGTAGTGCCGCGCAAGCTTCCCACCGCGGAGCATATTATGTCAGGCTTGGCAGAGCGCTTGGGCGCTGGGAAGAAACGATCCCTAGCTATAGGTTTTCCACTGAAACCGAAGAACCTGCCGCTATGCAGGATCTCGATTAGTCCGAGGATGGTGATCTGTTCTCAGGGTCCAGTTCGTCAGATGAGTTGTCTTGGAACCGCGACGGTTCTGGCCCGGAGTCCTGGGGCCTGTGTGAAACTGATGAGTTACTCATTAAGATTTTTGAAGTGATGTTCATCTCTCCGCCTGGAGAGTCTCCCAAGCCCAAGAGGGAGAGTTTCCACACGGCGACGCCGCGCCTGGAATTCTTGGATCAAGATCATTTCCAGTATCTTATATCTAAGGAATGGGAGTCCCCTTGTAAACTCACAGGGGTTCTGGGGGTCTGGGACTGGAAGTACCCCTTTCCCCAGGATTTGGTTGAACGATGGTCAGTTCCTCCAGAGGTGGATGCTCCAATTATTGGGGTTGTTAACCCTCCCTTCATGGCGGCCTCCCCCTCTCGCACCCTTCGGGATGCCGAGGACCGGCGCATGGACAGATTGGCCTCCCATGCCTTCTCTAGTGTAGGGATGGCTCTGCGCCCGGTCTGTGCTGCGGCTGTTACCTCGGTGGCCGCCAGGACGCTGATCAGGAAGATAATTGACCAACAGCCGGAGGATCTCCCTTGTGAGGTCTTCAACGCACTGTCTGATTGTGACGTTTTTGTGAGATTTATCCTCTCAGCTATGGATGACACCATTAAAATGTGTGCTAGAACCTCGGCCCTTGTGGTGGCCATTCGTCGCCTGCTTTGGCTGCGACAGTGGGGGGCTGACAATGACACTAAAAAGGTTCTTACTGCTATTCCTTTTCGAGGACGTCGCTTATTCGGGGCCAGGTTGGACCTTTTTTGCAAAAACGGTAAGGCGCCCTCGCGCAGACGGTCAGCCAGGCAGCCCAGGGGCAGGGACACCTCGCCCCCTCCTTATGTTTCTGTTAAAAGAGAACCAGAAGTGTGCTTCCAACTTTTTGGAGTGGAAGCTCGTCCCAGGGGAGGCAGACATCGCCCTGGGACCTCTGGCAGGTCAAAACCAAAGTCTGCCAAAACCTCACAAGCGTGAAGGGACGCCCTCGCCCTGCGGGCGGGGGAACTGCCACAGCACTGGGCTCTTAGGGCTGGATGCCAGGCTTCGTTCGGGCGATGGCAGGTGATGGCCTTCCTGGACGTGGTTTTTGAAAGAATGGAGTGTTCTGGGCAGTTCCCTTCAAAATTAGCCAGGGGTATTCTAGTCCCCGTTGTATCCTTTAGGGATTGGACTCAAGTTGAGTTTGGCCTGGAGGGTCTGGGCCTTCTCTTAGGTTGGCCTTGGCTGATAATTGCATTCACTCTGCTCTTCCCCCAGGATGACGCAGTCTGCCCAGATCCGGCGTCTAGATCGGGCATCTAGGTTCCACGGGCTCTGCCTACTTGGTATCCATCTGTTGGGCCGCAAACCCCCTTGTCAAGTGAACCTCTTGATGCCTGCAAGGATCCTTTTCCCCTTCGGTCCCTTGTTCTCTCTGGACGCCTAGTCCTTTTTTCCAGCCGGTGTTACAGGACCATTCTTTATATTAGGGTCTTGTCTGGGGTCCCTCCCCTGTTCCCAGATGGCTCGCCAAGGCGAGTACGGGAGCGCTTTCATGCTCATTCACCGGAGCTGTCCGCACTAGTTGCTACTTTGACTTGGGGCTCTCTTGGAGTCTTTTGGATTGGTGCTTAGGCACATCTATTACTTGGTGTAATCTAATTCATACTCCCCCTACGGGATGGCATTTAGATGGATCCAGGTTCAACCCTCCCTTCTGATTGGGTGCCTTGGTATGTAAGGGGCCTTGCCCTCTGTGTAATCTCATTACATTCACCTTGCGGCTGGTGGGCCTATTGCATTTTCTGCTGGAGACAGTTGTACTGTGTGCCCTCTCTTGTGGGCTGTTATGCCTAGTTAGGCTCCTTACTACATCATTCCCTTCACAGGGTTTGGACGATCATTATTCACCCTATCAGAAATTTTCCCTCTGGGTGTCTCTTCCTCTTGGAGGGTTGGGCTTAGATCCCTCCCTTTTTTATTCTTCCCCCTTTTCCACCAGCTATGGTGGGAGTTGGCGCCCTAGTTGAATGGCGGGGACTAGCTCCCTAATCCCTATGGAATGAGGTCTCATGGGTACCGGAGTCCTTATGGCACGGCTGGAGTTGGTCCTCCAACTCAGTTCCCTGAGAGGCTCCAGGGCTCGCCCGGTTTGTCCTCGGTAGAGGCTAGTTTCAAGCTTCGGCATTGAGCATTCCTCAAGGGCGGCTCAGGCGCATTCCCCAGAGAATTCTAAGCCCCCTTGAGGGGAAGGTTGCTTATCCTGTTGCCCTGCTAAGGGGTTTCCCCTGGGTCTTATTCAGGTTCTTGTCTGAACTGTTCCCTGCCTCAGACGACCCTTTCGGGGCGGGTGCCTCAGTCTGCGGCGTGTCATAGGAGACGGCGTTCTTAGCCTAGTCCTTTTTACATTTTACAACTTTCTTATATCGGTACACCGTGTTGGTGAGGATGTGTCCGCCTTGCACCAAACTTGAGTCCAGGCGGGGGGTTGTTTTTCTTCTGTATTCCAGATCCTAGGGTCCTTGGACTGGTGTTCTGCTTACTCTGAGCTTAAAAGGGATCTGTATCCCTCAATAGGCGTTGGGAACCTCTAGACTTTTTCCTGTCCAGGGTTGGGGCTAGGCCCGTTGGGCTTATAGACATCACCATCCTCCTTGCAGCAGGATCTGGTTACTCCCATGAGTATGGGAGCCTGTTGAATTGGTTTTGCTTGGCTGGTTGCCCTTCTGAGCTCCTGATTATCATGTTGGCTCTTGAGGAGCCTTGTTAGCTCGTGTTCAGTATTACGTTGGTCTCGCCGAGACCAGGGTTCGTGTTCCCTTACGGGAAAGGTTCTATGGTTGCCATGGCTACCCTGTTATCGTTAGTAGCATGGTTAGGCTGTTACTCTGGCCTGTTTGTTAAGGGAGATTCATTCTCTCTCTTGGTTTGGATTCTTCTACCGGTGCTTGTTTCATTAGCCTTGCAAGGCTTCATAAGTTTAGTTAGAGCTTTGCTCTAGATGCTCCTGGTAGCAAGGTTACAGGTGATAGTGCTCTTTTTGGCTGTGCCTTTTTTCATGGGGATCCCACCCTACTTATGGACACTGCTATTGGATGTCCCACATGTAAGGACTATGTCTGGAGCAGGACGTGCTGTCTGCTTAGAATAATACAACTCTGTGAAGTACTCACCTGTAGAGTTGGTATTATATGCAGACAGCACGTCCTGCTCCACCCCACCCTGATTCACTTTGTTCTGGATCCCCTGTGTGGTGATTATTATCTTGGATATTATTGCCAGTCTCTGGGTGGTTGTTTTCCTCCCGGCTTCTTCTCTCACTGCTTTTCAGTGCTGGGGATTTGTGGGAGGTCCCTCGGTATATGTAGGGCCGGGAGGAGCTTGTTTTCTTCATGATTCTGCAGTGCACGGCGCTGAAGGCGGAGGTATACCCACATGTAAGGACTATGTCTGGAGCAGGACGTGCTGTCTGCATATAATACCAACTCTACAGGTGAGTACTTCACAGAGTTGTATTTTTCGATACCTAGGATTTTGGGGTGCCTTCAACACGGACTGGATCTTGGGTTCCAGCTTAGTACTCTGAAAGGGCAGGTCTCTGCTCTGGCTGTTTTCTTCCAGAGGTCTTTTGCCTTGCACCTGCTGGTTAAGACTTTTTTTTCCAGGGGGTCACTCTTGTGCGGCCCCCTAGGAAGGCTCTGGTCCCTGTTTGGGATTTGAATTTGGTTTTTTCGGCTCTGCAGGGTCCTGCCTTTGAGCCTTTACAGGATATTGCTTTTTCTGTTTTCACTTAAAAGGTTGCCTTCTTGGTGGCTATTACTTCTGTTCGGCGTGTCTCTGAGTTGGCGGCTCTGTCGATTCAGGCCCCTTACTTTTAAAGACACCAGGACAAGGTGGTCTTTTGCTTTTAGCCAGATTTCCTTCCTAAGGTGGTTTCTGCCTTCCACCTCAATCAGGATGTAGTTCTCCCTTCCTTGTGTCCTAAGCCCAGCAACGACAAGGAGAGGGTTTTGCACAATTTGGATGTTGTTCATTGTGTTAAGTACTATTTGGTGGCTACTTCTTCCTTCCGCAAGGACGCACGGACGCTTTTTTCATGGTGCCCTGCGGGCCTAGGAAAGGTTTGGCGCCCGCCAGGTCTTCCATTAGTAAATGGATTCGTCAGACCATTGTTGGGGCCTATTCTGCCAAGGGGAGGACTCCCCCTTTTAAGTTCACTGTGCATTCTACTCGTGCTGTTGGTGCGTCCTGGGCTTTTCAGCACCAGGCTTCAGTTGAACAGGTTTGTAAGGCTGCTACTTGGTCTTCCGTTCATACTTTTTCTAAGTTTTACAAGGTCGGTGTGCGGGCTTCAGCGTTTGCTGTTTTTGGCCGCGAGGTTCTGCAAGCTGTAGTGGTTTAAGTTGGTACATTCTTTTACTGTTTTCTGTTCCCACCCATGATGGACACTGCTATTGGATGTCCCACATGTCATGATTATGGATGGTATGACACACTTGGAATAATACCATTTTGTTACTCACCTTTAAAATGGGTATTATAAGTGTGTCATACACTTCGCTTCACCCCACCCTTTTGGTGTTCTGGATCCTTTATATGGTGAACCATTTTTTATTTTTTATTGTTAAAGTATTGTTATTGTTTCTTCCTGGTCCCCTTACTGCTATCATACACTGGGGGATTAGTGGGAGGTCCCAGGTATTTATGGACTGGGAGGAGCTCCTTTTTTGCATTCATCTCTGCAGAAGTTCGCCCTCTACTGGAGACTACCCACATGATTATGGAAGCGGAGTGTATGACACACTTATAATACCCATTTTAAAGGTGAGTACTCACAAAATGGTATTTTTTTATTGTCACGGACATATATCGGATATTACCTGGTCAATTGTGAATATGACTACCGGTCAATAGTGAATATGGTTTCTCTTTTATACTGGTGCATGTTTTCAGTATGCCTGTATATATTGTGTGTTAATGGGGGTTCCCTTATTATTATGTCTTTCAGGTGGGACTAGTGACTATTTTTAGGGGTCTTCTCCCGGTCCTCTGTCCCTTTTTTAAATTAGGTTCCTTCCCCGTGTGATTATAAATCTCCCACTTACGGACACTGAGGGACATCCCGGGTAGCTTCATAGCGTAATTCCCATTGATCATTGCGACTATCTAAAACCACCATATGGAGGCTCCCCAGGATACTGAACTCAGGGTCCCCTCGAGACAACCCCGGTCGTGTGTGTTATGTGGGGCATCCCTTTTGGGGGATAATGTGCAAATTTGTATACCATGTGCGCAACAGGCACTTGTGCGGCAAGCCACGCCCCGTGTGGATGGTTCCACCCCACTGGCTTCATCACCTACACCCCCACGCCTGGTTATGACCCCAAGTGACGTTGTCACCAGTGGGGAGTCGCAATCCGATGTATGCGCAAGGCTGGCCAGCATTGAGAGACTGATTGCTAGCTCTGCGGCCAGGAAGGCCCCAGCTAAAAGACGGCACGTGGCGCCTGCGGCGCTGGCCTTTGATTATTCTGAATAGAACCCTTTGACTGGTCTGATTGTTCCCCGCTTGAGGAGGGGGAACTTTTCCCAGACTCTGACTCATCTGAGGATCGGCAGTATCCTGGCGCTGATGCCGGTCCAAAGCGCGGGGATACTGTCGATACCCATAGGCTCCTTACTCAGATTTTTTGAGGTACTTGCCATTTCCCCTTCTGCGGAGGTCCCTCCGCAACGGGGGGAATTTTTTGGAACTGAAAAACCCTGTTTGGAGTTCCTGGATCAGAAGCATTTTAACAATCTGATCCTTAGGGAATGGGAAAAGCATAGCCGACTCCCTGGTATCCCTCATGGGTGGGATAGAAAGTATCCTTTTCCTGTTGATGCGGTTAAACGCTGGTCGACACCTCCAGAGGTCGACGTGCCCGTCCTGGGTTTGTCTAATACTTCTGTTGTGCATGCCCCAGATTCCACTACCTTGAAGGATAGTGAGGACCGACGTTTAGACCAATTGGCTTCACATGCCTTTGCTCGTGTGGGTTCGGCCTTGCGCCCGGTTTGTGCTTCTGCGCTCACGGCCGTGGCTACTAGAGTTCTAATTAGGGGCCTTTTGGAAGGTTCCCAATTGGATCCGATTAGTGAGGAGTTTACAGCCTTGACTCATTGTGAGATGTTCATTGCTTTTGTCTTATCTGCCATGGATGATACTATCCGTATGTGTAGCAGGTTGCTATACGCCGGTCGGTCTGGTTGCGCCAGTGGGCGGCCGATAATGCCGCTAAAAAGGCGCTCACAGGTCTTCCCTTCGTGGGTTTGCGCCTGTTTGGTGAGCGTTTAGACTCTGTTGCCAAAGGGGGTAAGTTACCTCAATGCAAGAAGCAGCGCCGGCCTTTTCGAGGTTCTGGCTCCTTCAACACCTCCTTTCGTGGCTCTCGGTCCTGGGGTAGGGGCAGAGGACGTGCCCGACCCGGGACTTCCTGAGGTACTAAACCCAAATCCGTTGCTAAGCCCGCTCAGCAATGAAGGGGCACCCTCACCCTTGCAGGTGGGGGGACGGTTGCAGCTCTTTGCTCAGGTCTGGACCCTAGAGGTCACAGATGTCTGGATCCGGGAAGTGATTTCCTCCGGGTACAAGCTGGAGTTTGCATGCCGGCCTCCTCTGAGATTCCTCAGGTCCCGGATTCCGTCGGATCCTCGGGCGGCACAGGGCCTGTATATGGCGGTGCAAAACCTTTGGAAGATGGGGGTGGTTTGTCCGGTCCCCTCCACAGAGAGAGGTCTGGGTTACTATTCCTACCTCTTTACGGTGCCCAAAAAGGATGGCTCCATGAGACCCATTTTGGACTTGAAAGCTCTCAACCGGTTCATCAGAACCAAGAAATTTTGCATAGAGACTCTGCGCTCTGCTGTCGACTCACTGCGTCCGGGGGACTTTATGACCTCAATAGATATCAAGGACGCTTACCTTCATGTGCCGGTCTTTCCGGGACACCAAAGGTTCCTCAGGTTTGTGGTGGACAACCAGCACTGCCAGTTTGTGGCTCTTCCCTTCAGGCTGACTTCGGCGCCCAGGGTGTTCACCAAGGTATTGGCGGGCATGATGGCCCTTCTCAGACTCCAGGACATTCGCATATTACCTTATCTGGACGACCTTCTCATTACATCATCCTCTCTCCACCAGGCGGAGCTGGACACCAGGACGGTGGTGTCAACTCTGGAGAGGTTCGGGTGGGTAATCAATTACCCCAAGTCCTCTCTTTCACCGTCAAGGGTGGCTTCGTTCCTGGGCATGACTCTGGATACTATTCAGGCCAGGGTGTTCCTACCCCAGCCGAAGGTGGATGTTCTTCAGTCTCTAATCCGCCTTCTCATGGCCAGCCCTCGTCCGTCCATCAGGCAAGGCATGAGGCTGGTAGGTTTAATGGTGGCTTGCCTAGAGGCAGTGCCATTTGCTCAGTTTCACATGAGACCCCTTCAGCTCCATCTTCTTTTGGTTTGGGACAAATGTCCTCTGTCGCTGGATCAGACTTGTGTTCTGTCCCCTCTTGTCCGGTGGTCCTTCCAGTGGTGGATGGACCAGAGGAATCTCCCGGGGGGCAAGTCCTTTCTTGCGCCCTGTTGGGAGATGGTCACCACGGATGCCAGTCTGTCAGGCTGGGGAGGCTTCTGGAGGCAACATCAGTTCCAGGGCCTGTGGGGTCCTTAGGAGGCCCATATTCCCATCAACATTCTGGAGCTGAGGGCTGTTCGGTTGGTGCTGTCGCACCTGACACGTCACCTTCAGGGCTTACCAGTTCAGGTTCGCTCCGACAATCGGAAGGCGGTTGCCTACATCAATCACCAAGGAGGGATCTGCAGCAGGGGTGCTTTCCGGGAGGTGTCTCTGATCCTTGCTTGGGTCGAGAGCAATGTTCTGTGCATCTCGGCAGTCTACATTCCAGGGGTGGACCTGGAAGTGGACTCCCTGAGCAGGGGGACCTCTCGCCGGGGGGGAATGGTCCCTCAGCAACAAGGTATTTCTATCCCTCTGTCACAGGTGGAGGAGGCTGGCGGTGGATCTGTTTGCCTCTCGTCACAATCACAAGCTTCCGGCATTTGTGTCTCTGTCCCAGGACCCTCAGGCTCTGGCAGTGGATGCCATGTCTCTGTCCTGGCGGGAGCTCGGTCTCCTGCATCTGTTTCCTCCTTTTCCCATGGTGGGCAAGGTGGTACGCAAGCTGGCTCAAGAAGGTGTGCCAGCAATCCTGGTGGCCCCAAGGTGGCCAAGACGGGTGTGGTTCGCAGACATTGTGCGGCTGGCGGTCGATCAATACAGGCTGCCTCTGGTTCCGGATCTGATCACACAGGGTCAGGTTTTTTACCCCAATTTACAAACTCTGGCTTTGACGGCGTGGCTGCTGATACCTTCATCTTAAAGGAAAAGGGTTTATCAAAAGCTGTTGTCCAGACTCTTGTCAGGGCTAGGAAGACATCTTCCTCTAATATTTACTACAGGACCTGGCGGTCCTACATTGATTGGTGTGAGACTAGGACCTTTTCTTGTCGGGTGTTTTTCATCCCTCGGATTCTGGAGTTTCTTCAGCATGGTCTGGACATGGGTTTTCAACTTAGCACCCTTAAGGGGCATGTTTCTGCTCTGGCGGTGTTCTTTCAGAGGTCTTTCGCACTTCATCCTCTGGTTAAGACCTTTTTCCAGGGGGTCACTCATGTGCACTCTCCTCGCAAACCCATGTTACCGGTTTGGGATTTAAATTTGGTATTGTCTGCCCTTCAGGGTCCTCCTTTTGAGCCAGTGCAGGATGCTGCACTATCCATGTTCACCTTAAAAGTTGCCTTTTTGGTGGCTATCACCTCTGTTCGACGTGTTTCTGAGTTGGCGGCTCTGTCCATTCAGGCCCCCTACTTTGAGAGACATCAGGACAAAGTGGTTTTACGCTTTAAACCAGACTTCCTGCCAAAGGTTGTCTCTGCCTTTCACCTCAATCAGGACATTGTACTTCCTTCCTTGTGTCCTAGGCCTAACAATGACAAGGAGAGGGCCTTGCACTCTCTGGATGTCGTTAGATGTGTAAAGTACTATTTGGTAGCTACTTCACCATTTCGGAAGACGGACGCCATTTTTGTGGTGCCCTCCGGGCCCAAGAAGGGTTTGGCGCCTGTCAAGTCTACCATTAGTAAATGGATTCGTCAGGCCATTGTTAGGGCCTACTCAGCCAAGGGGAGGGATCCCCCTTTCCAGATCACTGCTCATTCCACTCGTGCTGTTGGGGCTTCCTGGGCTTTTCAGCACCAGGCCTCTGTTGAACAAGTTTGTAAGGCTGCTAATTGATCTTCTGTTCATACTTTTTTCCAAGTTTTATTAAGTTGTTGTGCGGGCCTCAGCAGATGCTGTTTTTGTCCGAAAAGTTCTGCAAGCTGCAGTGGTTTAATTGTCACATTATTGCCGTTTGGGATCCCCACCCTTTTTTTCTGGACACTGCTATTGGATGTCCCACGTGTAATTAATCATTCCAAAGCAGGGTGTGAGACATACTTGGAATAATACCATTTTGTGATTACTCACCTGTCACACCCTGCTTCGTCTCACCCTGAGTTGTATCTTGGATCCTCTATATGGTGATACTTTTTTCTCATAGATTTTATTTGCTCTTCCTGGTACCCTTACTGCTTTGGGATGTGTGGGAGGTCCCAGGTATTTATGGACCGGGAGGGGCTTCTTTTTTTAGTCATCTCTGCAGAAGTTCGCCCTCTACTGGACCATAACCCACGTGTAAATAATCGTTCCGAAGCAGGATGTGAGACATACTTATAATACCCATTTTACAGGTGAGTAATCACAAAATGGTTTTTTTACAAGGTTGATGTTAGGGCCTCAGCTGATGCTGCTTTTGGTCGCAAAGTTCTGCAGGCGGCAGTGGTTTAAACTGCCCGCTGTTGTTTTTTGGGGATCCCACCCTACCTTACGGACACTGCTATTGGATGTCCCATGTGTAAGGAATATTCTGAAACAGGACGTGCTGTATACTTAGAATAATACAATTCTGTGATTACTCACCTGTAGAATTGGTATTATACGTATACAGAACGTCCTGTTCCACCCCACCCTTGTTTTCATTATTCCTAGTTACCTCTGTATGGTGACTGTTCATATGTTCATTTTTGAATTCTGGTTATTATAGTTCTCCCGGCTTCTTGTTAACTGCTTGTCAATACTGGGTAATTTGTGGGAGGTCCCTGACTTATATAGGGCCGGGAGGAGCCACAAGCTGTTTTCTGCAGTCCAGCGCCATCTTGTGGATGTATTACCCATGTGTAAGGATGTAGCGATAACCCTTATCGCCGGAGGGCTTCACCGCCCGAGACGTCCTTTTCCCAATCGTAAGAGGTGCTGCTGGAATTCCAGAGTCGTCCGTGAGGAAACAGGAACAGCCCTTACAAGGGCTAGTGAATTGTAATATAGCGTTTCCCCCAATAAGAGACAGAACTCAGTATTGAGGGTGAAGGTGAAGTGCTTTTATTAGTGCCACTCTAGGCCTTATATACACAAGTCTCCATGCAATGGGACCTCCCCCGTGGACCTCATGACAAATACACAGACCAACTCTGCCGGTGACGCAATCAGCAAAACAATAGGCGTCTGTAATACACTCAATCAGAACAATGCCATTGCCTGTGACGTAATCAATTAACACAAAGGCAGTTTATAATACAATCCAAACTACAATGACCTAATTAAGAAAAGGCCAGTGAATGGCCCGGTGGGCAACTGAATAGTGATGACATCCAAAAGACAGAGCGTCTGTCACAATGCCCCCTTTTTGTGGAACACCCGGCAGACCCGGATTGACCCTGTTCGGGTTAACGTGGGGCTGTCCGGACTCTTGTTATGGGCAGAGTTCTGTGTAAGGACAAGTCTGCACATAGTGAGTAACCGGACTAAACATTGACGTGGGCTGTACATAGGAATCGGTCATGGGTGGGGTCCAAACACTGGGATATTGTGGCGTTGGTGAGTTCAGCACCAAAGTCCTTGGTTGGATGTGTGCACAGGTGCTCTGCTTTCTTATAGCTGGCCCAAGTTTCAATCTCTTTCCATGGAAGCTGATCGGAGAATCCACAATCTTCTGCACATCTACATCATCGTAAAAGTAGACAAAACCATAACCCTTAGAAACGCCAGAGGCATCCCTAATAATTTTGACACTCTTTACAGCGCCATACTTTGAAAAAACATCCTTAATTTCAGGCTGATTAATCCGACGGCCAATGCCCCCAACAAAAATAGTGTTTGGCATACGTTTCCCTTCTGGAAGGACGTAACCTGATGGCTGATCCTCTTCTTGGCTTCTTGTAACAGACATGACGTGATGCAGACGAAACCCCTGGGTCTCCCCGACCAGTGGGCTGGAGTCGGCAGCTCGGGCTGGAGACCGGGTTGTAACAGGGTTGACGCTGGCTGGTCCAGAGGTAGCGTAGGCAGAAGTCATTGGTCCTAGGTCATTTCCCAATAGTACTTCTGCTGGTAAGTTGTCCATAAGTCCCACCTGTACCCTGCCGGATCCAGCGCCCCAGTCAAGATGTACTCGGGCGGTGGGGAGTCGAAACACAGCTCCTCCCGCCACCCTTACTGCAACGGTGTGTCCAGTGCGGTCTTTGTTCTTGACCAAATGAGGTTGAAGCAAGGTAAGTGTGGCTCCGGTGTCGCGTAATCCTTGCGCGGTGCGCCCATTGACTCGTACCTCCTGGCAATGGTGCTGTCGGTTATCTTGGATGGCCGCTTGTACGGGATCAGCTTCATACAGTACCCCCAGATACTCTTCCGAACTGCTCTCAGCTTCCAAACAGTGTGCCACAGGAGTAGGGGAGGTGGAAGGTTGCTTTTGCCCCCACGTGTTTCGGGGAGGCTCTAGGGCGCAATCACTGCGATAATGTCCCCATTGTTTGCAACGATGGCACTGAACTGTGGAGAGGTTCGGTTGCTGCGCTGGCCTATGTGGCCCAGAGTCACGAGTTGGCGCTGAAGCCACAGGTGCTTGAAATTTGATGGGAGGTTGTGGTTTTGGAGCGGACTGTTCTGTCCGGCGAGCATCAGTGTACTCGTCGGCTAGACGAGCAGCCTCAGGTAGCGTTAGAGGCCTCCGGTCACGTACCCACTCTCTTGGCTCTGGTTGCAGGGCATTGAGAAAATGTTCTAGTAAAAACAACTGTAGTACATCCTCAGCGGTCGTGGCTTTGCATCCAGTGACCCAGTGTGATGCTGTACGATGGAGGCGACATGCCCACTCCGTGTAAGAATCCCCTCCCTTCTTTTGGGATTCCCGAAATCGTCGCCTGTAGGCTTCCGGGGTGACAGCGTACCGGGCTAACAAAGCCTCCTTTACCAGATGGTAGTGTGGTAAGTCCGCATCAGGGATGGCCCGGAAAGCATCGGAAGCTTTCCCAGATAGTTTCCCTGATAATATGGTGACCCATTCCTCCGTGGGTACCCGGTGTAAAGCGCACTGGCGTTCAAAATCGGCCAAAAATCCGTCAATCTCGTCGTCACTTTCCTGGAAGGACTTAAATGCTGCAAATGGAATCTTTCTCCCCCCAGTGTAACTGTAGCTGAGAGGCTGCTGGGTTGAAAGTCGCCGATCTTCCCTTCGCTTACTGGCCTCTGCCTCCGCTGCGGCGAAGACTCGGTCGATCAGTTCCTGTGATGGATTCGGGCCATAGACCGACAATCTGTTCCGAACCGCTTGAACAAGAGCAGCGTCTTCATCGATCTCTATATTGGTTTCAGTCCTCACTGCTGCATAATCCATTTCGATCAGCTCGGCTATCAGTTCCCGACGTGGGCGGTTGCTAGCTGACCTTCCCCGGCTCTCGAGTAAATCCTTCAGGGTCAGCCTTTTCAACTTGTCCTACTGACTCTCCATCAGGGTAGCACTCTCTCTGGGTACAAAGGACCATCCGACCGCTTGCCACCAAATGTAGCGATAACCCTTATCGCCGGAGGGCTTCACCGCCCGAGACGTCCTTTTCCCAATCGTAAGAGGTGCTGCTGGAATTCCAGAGTCGTCCGTGAGGAAACAGGAACAGCCCTTACAAGGGCTAGTGAATTGTAATATAGCGTTTCCCCCAATAAGAGACAGAACTCAGTATTGAGGGTGAAGGTGAAGTGCTTTTATTAGTGCCACTCTAGGCCTTATATACACAAGTCTCCATGCAATGGGACCTCCCCCGTGGACCTCATGACAAATACACAGACCAACTCTGCCGGTGACGCAATCAGCAAAACAATAGGCGTCTGTAA
Source organism: Gastrophryne carolinensis (assembly GCA_027917425.1). NCBI lineage: Eukaryota > Metazoa > Chordata > Amphibia > Anura > Microhylidae > Gastrophryne > Gastrophryne carolinensis. Next base: position 76,190,048 of record CM051242.1, on the reverse strand, counting down.
TACACTCAATCAGAACAATGCCATTGCCTGTGACGTAATCAATTAACACAAAGGCAGTTTATAATACAATCCAAACTACAATGACCTAATTAAGAAAAGGCCAGTGAATGGCCCGGTGGGCAACTGAATAGTGATGACATCCAAAAGACAGAGCGTCTGTCACAAAGGAATATTCTGGAACAGGACGTGCTGTATACGTATAATACCAATTCTACAGGTGAGTAATCACAGAATTGTATTTTTTAATTTACCTGAAAATTGTCTTTAAAAATCTTGCTATCCATGCATAGAAACAATGCTAGGTGCTCTAGAAATGCTGACTTGCATTAAAAAAGCCTGAGTCTGACACTGCTTCTACCTCTATATTGGTCATTTTAATTCCTGCAAATTGCGTAATCCTCTGTGATCACTTCAAGATGCTGGAAAGAGTGTTTCTACTCTTCGGCAAAAAGTCTAGTACAACCTCTGCCAGAACCCCTTTCAACCCCAATTAATATTACTGCAAGCTAGCAAATCATTTTAACATGATTAGCATTACTGTCACTCATTAGGCAGCTTCTAACTTGCTTAGCAGTACCACATCAGACTTTGGTTTTGGTTTTCACCAGACCCTCAGCCCAATTAGTTATACTATGGCCCACCAGGCCCTTAGTCTGATGTGCCATACTCCTCTTGGACATAACCATGGAACATGCACACTTTTGCTAATGTGTATTCAATTTACAATGCATAAACCGTGATCTTGTTCCCTTTTTTGCTACTGTTTATCAACATTGTTTCTAGGCAAGAGTAGTGACTGATCCTCCACAATCTGTAAGCCAAGGTTCCAAACGTAAGAAGGATATGGAGGTAAGTTTAATTATTTATTTATTACTCCAAATTCTAGTACAAACGTCATTTTGCAGACACCAGCCTGAGGAGTAGTATAGCTGTGAGTCTTTTATGAAGCAAACTTGAGTTGTTTAAGTCTGAGTTGAGCAAGCACATGGATTTGGATTTTGTCTTTAATTTTTGGCATTTATCCACCATGCTTTAAAAGGATATTCCAGGCAAAGGGTTAGTGAATTACCTTTCGTGTGCTGGTCCTGTCATGCTAGGATAAGTCATCAGCACTGCTGCTCTATGTATCCCTATAGGGGACCGAGAAAATTGGGTCAGCAGAAGGGAGCAAGTTCAATAGAGTGTGCCCGGCTGACGTCACTGTCCTCAGAATCACACATTATGTTAAATAACAAGTACCATTTGCCAACTGCTCTGGCGATGGGCTATGTGTTTATTTTCAATAATGACAATTCTCTGCCTCTCAGCTGATTCTCCTAGTGCAGAGGAAGCTGTTACATGTTGATGTTACGTTTAGATACATATCTAACAAAACTATTAGCCATCTGTATCTAAATGTAACAAGTTTCTCCTGTACTAAAAGTAACAGATTTATCAGCTGAGAGGCAGAGAAAGCAGCCTGTCAGTAGAGCATTTGGCAAGCAGCAGTCTAAAAACTCTAACCAGCTTTGCGACCCTTTTGCTACCAGTGTTCCTTCCAGCTGTGACTGCCACTAGTTCTGTCAGATACCCCTGGTCAGTTAGCTGGTCCATTAGCTGGAAATATCAGGGTCAGAAACCAGCCCAATAGCTTGTAATTTAACCGAGCAGCCCAAGAGTTAGTTATATATTTAATCACTGTAAGGGCATATTGGGCAATAATGAACAGATTCATATACAGATCTGAAGGGCGGGTTACAAGTTGTAAGTTACAGTCAAAATGAGAAAAGAAATGTGTACCTTAGTACCATTGGGTGATATGCAGTGATGCAGAGCAGCCACAGGGGTCGAGCAGAGTCTGCTAATATACATGGACTCCTTCCACACATCATATGACTTCCATCAAGAGAGATTTGTCAGTTTCATCCCTGGGATTTAACCCTGGCTAAGTCACCCCTACCTTGGGAGGAGCTTTTGCCCACTCCCCTTTGGCTTACAGCTGAATTAACTTCAAAAATTATTTAGCAGCACACCTTTTGATCCTTGTGAAGTTGTGTACTGGGAGAAGGCTCTCCAAAGGGAGGCGGTCAGGTTTCAAACCTTCTGTCCCAAATGCCAGGTGGGAAATGTAGCAAGGATTTTTGTTGCTGCAACACCTTGGACATACAGTTCTTCCTGTGTCACCTAGCGGGGTTACCAAATGGCATGGCAAGTAAAGCCTTTTGAGACAGGAGTCAGGGGTACAATTGTTACCGAACGTAGAAAGGTTTTCTTTTATCAAAAGGGGCCTGGGTGTGTATAATAAGAATATAATATCCCTCACAAGGGTTTATCAAGGAATGCAAAGTGCTGGTGAATAAAAGATGCAGCATCTGACAACCAGCATGGTGCAAGCTAAAAACAGGAAAATGTAATTCTTTGCCTGGAATGACTCTTTAACATGTTGGCAGGACTCCTTATACGGTATCAGCCAAAACATTTATGAACAGGTATAAACAATTGTTATGCAATGTGTTTTAACCAGCTAGTAATATATGATGTGTGCTGCAAGATTGGATGCCATCTTAGCTGTATCAGGAGACTTCAACTGACCAAAAGGGGAGATACAAACAAGTTCACCGTTCGGATGCATCTGTCCAGTATCTGATGCACTGCAAAGGCTGACTTCAGTAGATTAACAAGCTGGATAACCACCATGATTGTATCATACCCCACCGATCCGACAATGGGAGATTGCAGGAGACAAGATTGTACCTGAAGGAAGGAATGGCTTTTCATCTGCTTTAAATAAGTATAGAGTATATGAAGGCATAAATAAAATTCTATTATCTTCACAACAAAAAATAGCCAGTTACTTGAACACATTAATTAAAATTGATAAATAAGTGAATAAATAAGATAAGTAAAAAAATATATATATACTCATGCATATATCACTATAGTGTTCCCTAAAATTGTAGATAACTGGTATAGTCCTGATAACACTACTATTACAACTATCAAGTATTATGAGGTTGTATTGTAAAAAAATTACTTTCTTATACTTAGCTTAAAGTCATTATGCAGCCAAAAAAGGAACAAATGCTACACTACCTTTAATTCCCCGCAGGTGACTGATGCTGTTTGGGCATGCTGACACTTGTGGGAATGCACAATTCAAGTTCTGCACCTCTCGTGCTGTCATCTTTAGCTCGCGACATCGTCCTATAGTGCCTGTGACCATGGTGGTGGTCCGGGAACCCCTGAATGGTGAGCTCCCACGGCAGAAGCCATCTCCAGCACCGACAAAAAAACATACATTGCCAGCGTCCACCGCTGCCATCGCCTCCATCTCTGCTGCCTGCCACTTCCACACAAACAAGTTCCGGCAACTGGGTGGGCTTGCCCTGTGACTCATGCCAGTGTCATTGGACACTGGTACAAGTCACAGGCCACACCCGCCCAGGAGCCAGAATGGTCTCCTGGGAGCTTTGTGTGGAGGCGGACGCCGCTAATGTATTTATGCCACTCACTGCCTGTAATGTGGGATACCACTCACTGCCTATAATGTGGGATGCTGATCACTGCCTGTTGGGGTCTGTGATGGGGTTAACAGACGTGGGGTCTGTTATGGGGTTTATTGGGGGGAATTCTGCACACTGTAATGGGGTGATGGGGGTATTTTAGCACACCATTTGATTCATATATTTTTTATGTTGCGAAAAATACAGTATTTCTATTATTTCATTCAGGTACTCCATTCCCACCCCGCATTATTTATTGGTGACTGCGTTGTGGACAGCCATGTCCTTCCTTGGCTTGTGTCTTTGTTTGCCTGAGTGAGTGAGCCAACTAGGTGCCCTGATTGGGAATGGCCCAATGTATCCCCCCCCGATGGCCCAAACAACCCTTCCGCCAGTACCTCGCCGTAATTGTGGGCACTGGCTGCATCCATGCAGCTTTGCACGCTCCCATGCCCAGCCTTTCAAATGAGCCAGGCTCATTTAGCAACAACATGTGTTACTTTTGTAATCTGTTTACATTAAAATGATACATTTGAAGGCTGAGGTGGAAATGTATTAGCTGTTACACTGCTTATTTACATTGTGCCAATAGAGTTCTGGCATCTGCACAAGCTGTCTTTCTTTTAAACACATCGAAGTGCTCTGTCAACATTGGATATGATAGCAGAAGGATCATGCTGTGGGAGGTCAAGTTAGTGGCGCCTTTTAATGGCACGTGTATATTGACAGTGTATTTGCTTTTTTATACCAAAATGTATCAAACCAAAAGTTTGTTAAAGTGACCCTCCAGTCAAATAAGCAGCTGGGTGGGGCACATCTAAATGACGGATGCCCTGCACCGCATACCTGCACTGATGGCCCAATGCTGGAAGTACTGTGTGCCTGCCTATCGAACACCACAGGCTGCCAGCGGTCATGTGGGTTGAGCTTTTTCAGCCATTTTCAAGGGATCACAATGGGATGTACATATGGGGGCCAGGAGTCGGCTTACCCGGCCGGTAAGCAGTGTCAGGCATCTCCCCTGGATTCCCAGCTGTTCTTAAATTTCCTCAAGCCTACATCACAGGTGGGGCTCTCGTCCAATCAGCTTCTCCGTGCAAATGAATGTGCGGCTGGAGAGGCTGAATCCCCAGCCACACATATAATTCTCATGTGGCATCACTCACATCCTTCGGCTGTGTGCAGCCAAGCACAGCCAGCCAGTTATGGTGGGCGTGAACGAGCACAGTCGGAAAAGGATGCAAGTGATGCTTGCATATGCTATGGGCTCGTTGTCGAGGTAAGTATACTGGACCACTGGGGGTGTTAGAGACAGATCAGGGTGCCCTGGTGCTAGGGAATCAGGAGGCCCTGGAGTAAAATTAATGTACCAAATTGCATTTAACAGGGGTGGGTGGGAGATAACATATTCTAAGTATGTCACACACCCCGCTTCAAGACATTCATTACATGTGGGTATACTGACCTGTAGATGGCGATCTTGCAGAGATGTCAATAAAAAAAGTAAGACCCTCCCGGTCCATAAATACCTGGGACCTCCCACTCATTCCCCAGTCTTTCATCTCTGCAGAGGCGAGCAAGTCAGAAGATGATGTCTCCTCCTTGCAGGTAGCCGGGATGACTCCCTGCCCTCTATTCTTCTATTCCTGCCCGGATCCCTTTATTACATTTCTTGCCTCCCAGCCTAGGCTGCTGGTCCGGGCAATGGTAGATGACACCCTAGGTGCTCATGAGCCCTGAGACCCCATAACAAGGTGTAGGCGGCTAACCGGGTTGGTGACCCCGGTTTGGGATGCCTTGGCCCCTACCCTAGCATAGATTCCCCCTCTGCCGGATACCCTGAGAGGGGGGGTGGTCCTTATGGATTCATGTGTTTATTACTTTGTGTGTGTGTTTGTGTACATGTTTTTACTCGGGCTGGCGCCGGGGGTCTCGCGGCGCCGGCCTCCGGCGCTTTTAAAATACAAAAAAATGGCGGCTGTAGGCGCCCCAGAGGAGTCTCTTCCCCTCAGGGCAGGGGGGGGCGGGGCCGGGCGCTCGCGCACGCGCCTACGGGCCGCCCCCGTGCTGCGGGCGCCGTTTTTAGGTCCCAGCTTCTGCCCGGGAACGACGGGGGAGGGGCGGGGCCGGGCGCGACGCGCGCGCCGGCCCGCCCTCCCTCTTCCTCTGCACACTACGCGCCTTCCGTCCCCTACTGCCAGCGGGGCTCCAGAGGGGTGAAGGTCGGGTGAGTGGCCTGTGGCCATCATTTTTATTTATTGATTATGCCCCTCACTGGGGTTGCTGGGCAATGCTGTTATTAACTCTTTAAACCGGACCTTCAGCGTGATTTAATGAAAAGCCCAAACTCTTAAAAAATGGTTCCCCAGCATTTAAAATTAATATATTTTACGTTTTTAGTCACTAACTTATTATTCTTTCCCCCACTGGGCTGCAACTCTTTTCAGGAATTTAGGATACGGGCGCCACCATCTTGACTCAGAAGCATCACACTTCCTGAGGAGAGGAGAGTGGAATAAGGTACAGGGGGGCGGGTTATAGCTGTGCTTGGCTCAGACAGAGCAGAGCTGGGGTCAGGTAAAGGTCAGCAGTCCCAGAATGCAGAGCAGCACAGTCAGGAGGCACTTCCTGTTTGCAGGCTGCCTGATAAGATGGCGGCTTCCATAAGCCGCCATCTTGGATGTTTAAAGGCTCATAACATGCAGTAGATGCAGGTAGGGTGATTTTTAATGTGGGCAATCTGTATGTACAGGGTGTGGGAAACATATAAGATAGACTCTTATTCAGAGTGAAGGTCCGCTTTAAGGATATTTACTAGCATGGTCTGATTGTGTGTTTTGTTTGTGTGTCCCAGGTGGACCATTGATCCTATTAAAGGGAGGTTCTCCCAGTCCTAGGGTACCTGGTTAAATTTAGTTGGCTTAAAATTCCTCCCACTCGGGAATTAAAGGGGCATCCCGGGTTGCATTACTGCGTAATTCCCTAGGAGCACTGTACACATATATATATATATATTTAAAAAAAAATCACCATATGGAGGCTTCCCCGGATACTGGGCTTGTACCCCCTCGGGGCAATCCAGGCTGTGTTTGGGGTGTGGAGTATCCCTTTTGGGGGATGATGTATTTCTCTGTGTACCCTGTGCGCAACGGTCTATTACGCGGCAGACCGGATCTCAGGCGTCTGGTTCTGCTCCGCCAGTCTCCTCTCCGTCTCCCCCTCGCTTGACACGTACATGTGATGTGGTCATTGGCGGGGAGTCGCAATCTGAGGTGTGTGCCAGATTGGCCAATCTTGAAAAATTGTTTTCCAGCGCCGTTGCTAAAAAGGCCACTGCAAAGCGAAAACATTTGTATACAGCCACGCAGGCCCTTGATATGGAGGAGTTTTGACTCCCTGGATTGGTCTGATTGTTTCCCGTGTGAGGAAGGGGAGCTGTATGAGGAGTCTGAGGGCTCCGATGACCAGCAGTTTGTGGGTGCTGATACCGAGCAGGGCCAGGGTGATTCCGTGGATACCTCTAGAGTCCTGGCTCATATGTTTCAGGTCCTGGCTATTTCTCCCCCCGAGGCGGCTCCTCCGCTGAAGGGGGAGTTCTTTGAGGTGACCAAGCCGCGATTGGAATTTCCTTATCAAAAGCATTTTGATGGTATCATTCTCAAGGAATGGGAGAGACCTACTCGGCTTCCGGGTGTCCCTCCGGGTTGGGACAAGAAATATCCCTTTGCGGCGGACACGGTGAAGCACTGGTCCTTCCACCCGAGGTGGATGCTCCTATTTTGGGGTTGTCCAGTTCCTCAATCCTGCATTATCCAGAGTGCACTACTCTCAAGGGTGGTGAGGATAAACCCATTGAGCAGATGGCTTGTCATGGTTTTGCCAGTGTTGGGTCGGCCTTGCGGCCGGTTTGTGCTTCAGCGCTTTTTATTGGTAGCTGCCAGGTCGGTTGTTAGAGGACTGTTGGCCTCTTCCGGGCTTGACCCGGCTAGTGAGGAGTTTGCCGACCTTAAGCGCTGTGAGTTATTTTTGTCCTTTGTGCTGTCCCCCTTGGATGACACATTGGTGATGTGTAGCAGAGCTTCGGCCTTGCTTGTGGCTATCCGGCGGTCGGTTTGGTTACGTCGGTGTGCGGCTGATTTTGTGTCCAAAAAGTCGCTTACGGTCCTTCCCTTTGTGGGGTTGCGGCTCTTTGGAGAAAAATTGGATTCGGTGGCAAAGGGAGGTAAGTTACCTCAGCGTAAGAAGCAGCGTCGCCCCTTTCGGGAGGGCGGCTTCCTTCTCTCAGTCCTTTCGTGGGGCTAGAGTTGGCAGGGGTTCGGCCTTCCCTTCGTCCAGAGGTGATTCCTGGCCTAGGGGCAGGGTCGGGCCCGTCCAGGACACAGTTGGGGCTCCAAGCCTAGAGCCGTTGCCAAGCCGGCTCAGCAATGAGGGGGCGCCCTCACCCTTGCGGGTGGGGGGACGGCTGCAACTCTTCTCCCGGGTCTGGGTCCAAGAGGTCTCGGACAGGTGGATTCAGGAAGTGGTGTCTTCCAGTTACAAGCTGGAGTTCGAGTTCCGGCCCCCTCCCAGATTCTTCAGATTCTCTGGCCGCCCAGGGGCTTCGGGCGGCAGTAGCAAGTCTATTGGACATGGCTTTCATCTGTCCGGTGCCTCGCTCAGACCGGGGCCTGGGCTTCTATTCCAATTTGTTCACGGTGCCCAAGACGGACGGATCCTTTCGTCCCATTCTGGATCTGAAGTTGCTCAACAGGTTCGTTCGTCCCCGGAAGTTCCGTATGGAAACTCTGCGCTCAGCCATCCACTCACTTCGTCAGGGGGACTTCATGACGTCCATAGACATCAAGGATGCTTACCTGCATATTCCAATATTTCCGGCACACCAGAGATTTCTCAGGTTTGTCGTGGAAAATCGACATTTTCAGTTTGCGGCTCTCCCGTTTGGCCTTACCTCGGCTCCAAGGGTTTTTACCAAGGTGTTGGCAGGAGTGATGGCCATCCTCAGAGCCAGGGGTATCCGCATCGTGCCTTATCTGGACGATCTTCTCATCATGGCGTCTTCCCTCAGTCAGGCGCAGCTGGATACCAGGACCGTGGTGTCCACTCTGGAGAGCTTCATTGGGTGATCACCTATCCCAATTCCTGCCTCTCTCCCTCCAGGGTGGGGGAGTTCCTGGGAATGTCTCTGGATACTTCTCAAGCCAGGGTGTTCCTCCCCCGAGCCAAGGTTCTTCTGATTCAGGAATTGACTCAGCGTCTCCTATCTATCCCTCGCCCGTCCATCCGGCTAGGGATGCGACTGGTGGGATGGTGGCATATTTCGAGGAGGTTCCCTTTGCCCAGTTTCACACAAGGACGCTCCAGCTCCATCTCTTGGCGGCCTGGGACGTGTCCCCGCTGTCATTGGATCAGTCCTTTCTGATGTCTCCCCGGGTGTGGCGTTCCCTTCGGTGGTGGCTGAAACCAAGCAATCTGACGAGGGGCAGGTCTTTTCTGTCCCCTCGTTGGAAGACGCTCACCACGGATGCCAGCCTGTCAGGTTGGGGGGGATTTTGGAAGGATCTTCAGTTTCAGGGACTGTGGGGGCCTCAGGAGGCTTACGATCCCATCAATGTTCTGGAGTTGAGAGCCATCAGGTTGGTTCTGGCTCACTTGACTCATCTGTTATGGGGACTACCAGTTCAAGTTCGGTCGGACAATCGGACGGCGGTCGCCTACATCAATCACCAGGGAGGGACTCGCAGCAGGCATGCCCTCAGGGAAGTGTCTTTGATCCTGGATTGGGCAGAGGGCAATGTCCCATGCATCTCGGCAGTGTACATTCTGGGAGTGGAGAACACGGAGGCGGACTCCCTGAGCAGGGGGTCATCTCGCCGGGGGAAATGGTCGCTCAGCCCCAAGGTTTTTCGGTCGCTTTGCCACCGGTGGAGGACTCCGGAGGTGGACTGCGAAGACATGAAGTAGCACGCTCTCGCAGGCGAGCGGGGCTTGACAGCCCGAGGCCCTGCGGGACTATTTCCACCCGTCCTCATTGTGAATTTATGCCTCCCAGCCTGGGCTGCGCGGGTCAGGTGAAGGTGGGAAGCACCTGGTGTGCTTATGGAGCTAGTCTCCACCGCAATTCCCCAGGTTTAGGCTGATGGTGAGCCTCCAAGGGATGCCCCTCCCGCATTACTGTCCCGTACCCCGCGTCGTGCTGGACCCTATTATCAGGTCGCCATTCTCCCTCTTTTCCCCGTCCACTTAGGGGGAAAAGAAAGGTGGGGGAGGGTACGCGTGTGGCGGTCCCAGTGTACCGTTGTGACACGCTCGTGGCTTCTATTCTGCCCTTTATTAGCTCAGAGATGTCAGGACCGCGCTGCTTGCTCCTTATTTCGTCTGCCACTGTGTGCTTTTTACTTTGATTGTCACTTAATATTGTGCCGCGGTGCCCGCGCTTAGTGTCGGTATGATCTATGGTACGTTAGGCCTGCTGGTTGCATCCTTGCATTATTTTTTACTTCAGAGCTTTGCGCTCTTTAGAATGGGTGGGGCCTTAGTTCAGCGCGCTTTGCGTCACGGCGGAGTATTTAGCCCGCCCTTCGAGCTTTGCCGGGCGCCATTTTGGTTAGCTTCAGGCGCACGCATCGTGACAATCTCCTACCCCACCTGAGCTGTAAGTGCCCTTGCGGGCCAATCCCTCTCATTATTGTCTGCCCATCTGCGCATGTTCCTGACATCTCTTTCCCATTGTGTCTTTCAGACGCTGAGTTCCCGGTGGCCTCTCCCGGCCTCATATACATATATACCTATATACCTATCCATATATTTACTATATACGTATACATTGCTATACTCATACGTATAAGGAGCGGCCTTCCCAAAATCTCCCACATTGATCAGCAGGTAGTTGGGGCATCCAGGGTTGCTTACGGCATAAATCCCTATCGACATCCTATATTTAAACAATCACCATATGGAGGCATCTCAGGATTGTGTTACCGGGGTCCCTTCGGGACAGGACCGGCTGTGTATATCGTGCAGTCTCCCCCATGCTGAGGCGGACGGGGCACGGGTCTGCGCGTCATGTTCTGAACAGACGCTGGAATTGCGAGCGACGCTTACGGTTGTACCTCGCTCCTTCTCCCCCCTTTCCCCCTCCCTAAACCTCACTCCTGTTGAGTCTTGTACAAGCACCGAGTTACAAATAGATCCCTCTCCTAGGCGGCCCACGCTGGCCCAGATTGTGGAAGGTTTGTCTGGCCGGATCGGCCCAATTAGACAACGGCCTTGTACTCCCGCGGCTTCGGCCTGTGCTATGGACTCTGAGGAGTCCTTGTCTACACGTGCTAGTGCCACGTCGGAAGAAGGGGACCTGTTCTCTGACCTAGGCTCCTCTGACGAGAGACCGAGGGGTCAGGATGATGCTGGTCAGGATGACTGGGACCAGCTTGATATTGGCGGGATGTTACTCAGGATTTTTAATGCATTGTCCGTTTCGCCTCCCGGTGCGGTCTCCAGACCGAGAGGGGGGCGCTTTCATACTGCGCCTGCGGGCTTGGAATTTCTTGAGCAGGCTCACTTCCATGCTCTTGTATTAAAGGGTGGGAATGTCCCGCTGCTCTTCAAAAGACCCCGGAGGACTGGGTTTGGAAATACCCCATATCCCCCCGAGATGGTAGATATTTGGTCCTCGTCCCCAGTAGTGGACGCTCCGATTATTGGGGTCCCTAACCCCCCATTCCTTACATCTCCGGCTTACAGCTCCCTGCGGGACGCCGAGGACCGGCGTATCGATAGGCTTGCTTCCCACGCCTTTACCTGTGCTGGCACGACGCTGCGCCCTGTCTGTGCCGCGGCTATCACGGTAGTGGCCGCTAAGACTCTTATAAGGAAAATACTGGAGCATCAGCCTGAAGATTTACCCTGGGAGGTGTTTTACGCACTCTCTAGCTGCGATATTTTTGTTAAATTTATCCTTTTGGCCTTGGATGACACCATCAAAATGTGTGCTAGGACTTCTGCCCAAGTGGTAGCTATACGTCGCCTGCTCTGGCTTCGTCAGTGGGGGGCAGACGATGACGCTAAAAGGATCTTGACGGGGCTTCCCTTTAGAGGGCATCACCTGTTTGGGGCACGTCTGGACTTATTTGAGAAACAGGACAGTCCACCCAGTCAGAGGCGGCCGTTGCGCCCTCCGCGGAGCAGGGAGACCCCTCCTACTCCATATCATTCCATTAAGCAGGAACCGGGGTTGCCCCCTGCTGGGTCTGGTTCGGTTTCCTGTCCCAGGAGTGACGTTAGAGGCCCGGGGCCCTCTGGTCGGGCTAAGTCCTTTTCCTTCCCTGATTTCCCTCATGCATGATGGGACGCCCTCACCCACCTGGGTGAGGGGATGGCCACAGCACCTTACTCCTATCAGGAGGCATCCTGCCTCGCTCTGGTGGCTTTAGGTAGTTCCTCCAGAGATGGAATGGTGTTTGCTGGGTGGTCCTTCCCTGAGTCGGTTAGGAGGGCTATGGTTCCATGCCCTTCTTCGGGCATGGGTGCAGGCTTTACTGGGCCTGTCAGGTATGGCTTCCCTGCAGAACGCCATTATCATATAGAAACTGGGGCCCCTGAGCGGGTCTGCCCCTCTCTCCCTTCTAGGATGAGGGAGTCTATCTGCCTAACACCTAGGGTGGTGTGGCATCTGTACCATAAGCTTTCGGCCTGGCGCCCTAGACAGTGCCCCATGCTCCAGGGGTCCTCTGGCCGCTGGTGGCGTGTTCTGATTTCTTTCTAGACTCCAAGGAGCCTTCTGGATATTGAGCCCTCTACTGCTGCGTATTGGTGATCATTGACACCGCTGAAGCTTAAGCTAAGCCCCTGCTGCGCCCTTGTACGCACTGGGCTCTGGAAGGGTCTCACACGGCACCAAGGGACATCTTCCAGGGGCCCTATCAGGCCCTCCCGTTCCTTCACGAAAGCGGTTGTGGGATGGAACTTGGCTAAACTGGGGCTCTACTCTGCTCCACCCTCCAGTTCCTGGTTGCGCCTAGATTAGGCTTCACCCAGTGCCGTTTTTTTCCCTGGCTATAAGGAGTTTACCGGAATGAGGCCTCTGGTCCTCCATCCTGTATAGTTATTTCTCCAGACAGAGTTGCTTCTGGTGCGCTGGTTGGCGGCTCGTCCTTTGACACCACTTGTCTCTGTGACCTTTGGGCTCTGAGGTGCTTTAGCCATTAGCCCTGGATGAGGGGTTTGTACCCTGGGTCTGGGTCAGCTTACCTTACTCCTAGTGGAGGCGGTTATTCTTCTACCCCCTTTTCTTCTTCCCTGGTTGGTTACCATGGTACCTAATCTGACAGGATGACGAAAGGGGCTTATTCATCCGAATCCCCAGGGGGTTCCTAAGATGGGACCTTGAAGGTTCTGGTTCCTAGGTGAATTTTTGGTCATAAGGAGCACGTTGTGGGCCCTAGTTGGGGACCAATCCTTCTTGTACCTGTCCATTGGGGGACATTTTGCGATGATAGGACAGGGGTTGCTCCTTGTTCATGCGGAATTCTTGGGCCTGGATCTCCAGGGGAGCCCTGATTCCTTAGGGGACTTGATAGTCCTTGTCGTTCCTGTAGTTTCCCTCCCGTGGGAGGTTCTCTGTGTGCCTCTGGGCTCACACTGGCAGGGTCCTATGGGACCCCGTCTTCATTACAGGGGTCTTCCCCTGTTATTGGCTAGATTAGTCTGCCCTGGTTGGGGTTAGTGGTTCTGGCTGGGTAGCCTACTTGAAAGACGTTATATGCTTGCCCTACCGGGCGTGGGGAGAGCTTGCGCTGGGCCCTGATGGCAAGCAGCACCTTATGCTAGGGGCCTGGGTGGCCCAGTGGGGTGTTGGTTCTCAGGGAGTTCTGCTGAGAACAGTAGGACGGTGAGTTCCCTCATGGGGACTATTTTTAACACAGTATGGTACCCTTACTTTAGACCTACCTTAGCGTTGGCAGGATCTGGGGCTTACCCTGTTGGAGATGACAGATCTCGGGGTGTCTTGTTCCTTGGAGGCTCTGGCCTTCGTCTTCCTCTTTATTTTCTTCCTTCTGCCACGCTGGGTTAGCTTATGCTGTCCCTATGGTACTTAGCTGGGTCTAAGCTCCTTCCCTGGCGGGACGATATCTGCTCCTAGGATTAGGGTCCTACAAGCAGTGTTTGATAGGGGCTCTCTACTCGACTCGGTCTATGGTTGGGGCCTGACCTGTTCTTCTATTACAAGACCTGATCCAATCCTTTGTTTGCATTCTTCAGGGTCTGCTCAGGTGCATTCCTGGGGGATTCCTAGTTCCCCTTTTGGGGGAGGACTTATTCTGAAGCCCTACCAAGGGTTCCCACGGGTCTTAGTCAGGTCCTTGTCTGACCTGCTCCTCCCATCATGTTGCTCTTCTGGGGAGGTTACTCCAGTCGGTGGTGTGCCATAAGGAATGGCACTATTGGTGGTCCTAGTCATTATATATATTTGTTTTATATACATACCTTGGTATAGCTCTATACCATGAGGTGAGGGTACCCGCCTCACACCAAGTTGGATTCAGGCGATATTCCGTTCCCTTCTGCCTTGGCCGGATCTTCTGTTCTCTGGGCTAGGGTCTAAATTACTATGAGATGAAAGGGATCTGTGCCCCTCTACCGGGGTTTAGAGATCTGCCGGGACTGTCTTGTCCCTGATGGGGATCTTATCTTGGGGTCTACCGGTGCCCCCTTCTTGAAGTACCGGATTGATTGCTTCCATGGGCTAAGGGCCCTCCGGCTTGGTCCTATTAGGTTGGTCGTCCTTCCGGACCTGTAGTACTCTTTCGGCTTCTGCTGAGTATTGTTGTTAGCACTTATGCTGGTTACGTCTGCGACCTGGTCATGTATTCCCCGTTTGGGAAAAGCTTTGTGTTGCATGGCTACCCTCTCTTGTTGTAGCAGTTACTTGGCCTATTCTTTTAGGGGAAGATTCTTCTTCCTATTGTTTTTCGTTCTCTTACTATTAGTGCTTGGCTTGCCCTGTAGCACTATGTTCTGGTAATCAAGCTGGCTAGTCCACTGCTTGAGCTCAATTCTCCCTTTACGGGTTCAAAGGTTGAGGTTAGAGCATTGCTCTCGTTGTTGATAGCATGGTCAAGGGTGACAGCGCTTTACTGTTGGCTGTGCCTTTTCACGGGGATCCCACCCTTTTGTGGACACTGCTATTGGATGTCCCATACGTTATGAATATGTTCTGGAGCAGGACGTGCTGTATGCTTAGAATAATACAATTCTGTGAGAATCTCACCTGTAGAATTGGTATTATATGCATACAGCACGTCCTGCTCCACCCCACCCTGGTTTCACTTGTTCTGGATCCCCTGTATGGTGATTGTACTCACTTGGTGTTATGGCCAGACATTCTGGGTGGTTTGTTTCTCCTGGCTTCCCTTCTCACTGCTTTTCAATGCTGGGGATTGTGGGAGGTCCTCCGGTATATGTAGGGCCGGGAGGAGCTTGTTTTCTTCATGATCTGCAGTGCACGGCGCTGAAGGCGGAGGTATACCCATACGTTATGAATATGTTCTGGAGCAGGACGTGCTGTATGCATATAATACCAATTCTACAGGTGAGATTCTCACAGAATTGTATTTTTACAGGTGAGTATTCACAAAATGGTATTTTTGTGTTTTACAGTACAGGTGCACTTTAAATCAGAGAGAGAGAGAAGCATGAAGGCATCATTATTTGGGATACTCCTCTATGCATCTCCCTCCCGGCAAGACTGGGCAGTGCTTACTTACCTGCCTCCTGTAATTCAAATATAGTTTAATGGAAACTATTTTGTATTCTTTTAATTGCTGACTTGGCTTTTTTAGAAATGCATTTTTGTAGTTGCTAACTTATAAGAACACAAGTTCTCTACTGCTCACACACGGTTTCTTAAGTGGACCCGAAAATGTCAATTTTTTTTTTTTTACTGCAGATCTGGAATCTATGTCTCATGTGAATTAACCCTTTAAGTGCCAGCCTACCTGCAGCTTTTGTCACCCTCTGTTGCCAGACCATGTTTCACTATTTTGCGCTACATGTGTTCAACTGTGATTTTTGAAAGGATTTCCAGGGATTTCCCCAGGAAAATGATATATTGTCTTTTTCAAGAGAGTCTGGGCTTCAACATGAAATCTCTTGTTTGGCCTTTTTTTTACTGTATTCTCAATACTTTTTGGTGAAATATGTGTAAAAAAAAATAGAAAAAAATCTTTTTTGCAATTTTGTAGTGTTTTTTTGTAATAAAAAAATTTAGTTTGTCAATAAAATTTTATTGCGTGTGAAACCCCAATTTTTCCCAGTCACAGCGGTACCACATATGTATTGATAGACACCCTTTCCTGCCCAGGAGACTCCCCCAAACTGAAACAGAGCTTTAGGAGATTTTCAGATAAAATACAAATATGCTATGCGCTATGCGCACCTTGCAGTTTTTCCAGAAAAACAACCATTTATATTTAAAATACCCGCCACAAACTATATATTCTCTGGAAGTACACACCTCAAGCTTTCTAGGCGTACCAAGCTTGTTTATGTGGGCTTAGTTTTCTAGAAGTAATCCCTCAATGTATTCTTTGGTTGCACAAAGTTTCCCTAAAAAATAATAAAAAGGAAGAATCAAGCCACATTTTCCTAAAAAAAAAACTATATGCAAACAAGAAAAAACAAGTAAAATCTCAAAAAGCAACATGCCCCGAACAGAACGATACCCAACATGCATAGGTACTGTTAGGTACTGTCAAGGGAAGAGTTGGCAAACACCCCAAAGTAAGGCATGCGCATAAAGTTTTTCAACCAAAATAACCCTTTACATTTGGAATATCCCCTATAAACCATATATTCCATGAAAGTACACATGTTAAGCTTTATAAGAGTACCCAGCTTGTTGTAGTAGGCTCACCTTTCTGGAAGTAATCCCTCAAAGAATTCTTAGGTTTCACAGGGTTTCCCTAAAAAATGAATAAAAAAACTGAATAAATAACATGTTTTCCTAAAATATAAATATGCAAACAAGAAAAAACAAGCTAAATCTGAAAGAGAAAGGTCCCCCGAGCAGAACAATACCCAACATGCATAGGTACTATTAACCCTTTTAATTGCCAACCTACTTGAAGTTTTGTCACCCTCTGTTGACAGGTCATTTTTCCCCATTCTGTGCCATGTTTAACCGTGATTTTTGCCGGAATTTCCAGGAAAATGATATATATTTTGCAGCAGAGTTTAGGATTGAACATGAAATGTCTTGTTTGTAATTTTTCTGTTTTTTTTTAATATTTTTGTGTAAAAATAAATAAATAAATATTTTTTAGACAATTGTCTCCTTTATTTTAAATAAAACATTTACGTTATTTGAGAAAACCATATTGCATGTGAAAGCCCAATTTCTCCCGACTACAATGGTAGCACATATGTATCGGTAGCACTTTATAACATTTACAAATAAAATACTACTACTATCCACACTATAAACATAAGGGGTTAATTTAAAAAAAAATGACATAGGGTCCCCCCTCCCGGGTGGGGGGTCCCCATTTTTTTGGGAATTTTAAGGGTTAAAAACCCTTAAAAATCCCCAAAAAATTGAAATGGGGTCCCCCTTACCCAGCATTACCCCCCCCCCGGGCTTTGGGGAGGCAGGTAATAGGGGTGCTGGGGGTTAACGGCAAGTCACCTGCTAGCGGCAGGTGTCTTGCCAGCCCCAAGCCTTGTGAACTGGTATAAGGGGTCTCATGGACTCCTTACAAGTTCACAAGGGGTTAAGTATAAAAAACACACAGAAACAAGCAGAAAAAATATTTTATTTTTTTTTTGTTTTACTTTTTAATACTTATCTCCCATCCATCCCTGTGTCCCACGCTGATCAATCTGGCTTCTGCTCTCCTGCTGCAGCTGGAAGCCTTTTATAGCTGCTAGGCGACAGAACATAAGGGGTTAATTTAAAAAAAAATCCCTTAAAAATCCCCCCAAAAAAATGAAATGGAGTCCCCCTTACCCAGCATTTCCAGCCCGGGACCAGCTTTGGGACTTGTAGGAACAGAGTGGGGGGGACAGGTTTAGTCTATCAGGAGTGACAGGCTCTGTCACTCCTGATAGACTAAACCTGTCACCCCTGGATTTTATTCCTACCATATGAAGAAAACAACAAGCTTGGCAGGAGTTTTATTCAGGCCATGTGTAAAAATGACTCCTCCTCTCAATAATCAACGTATTTATATTGATTTTTAATATATCACAATTTTGCGATAGTGCTCCTTTAACTAATGGCTTCTGAAATACTTTTTAACCCCTTAATGACCCACCTAATTTTAGCCTTGAGAATCAGTACATTTTTGTCCCTCCTTGTGTTCCAGCGGTCACGCAAACACATAGATAGGTGGGAGGGCAAGTAGGCAGAGAGGTGGATGGGCAGATGGATGAATGGCTGGCAGCAGACATGTAAGTGGGTGGACAGAAGGGTAAGTGACTGGGCGGGTAGAGGGGGTGAGTGGTTAGTAGGTGGGTGGATGCATGGGTGGCTGGCTGGGGCAGTGAGGCAGGAAGGTAGGGGAATGAGCATGTAGGCAGATGGGTGGGTAGGTGGGCATTAGGGTGGTTGGCAGGTAGATGGGCATGATGACAGGTGGATGGTAGGTGGGCATGCAGGGCGGTAGGTGGGCATTATGGCAGGTAGACGGGCAGGTAGGTAGATGGGCAAGCATGTGGTTGGGTAGGTAGGTGGGCATCATGGAAGGCAGGTGGTAGGTACGTGGGCATGCAAGCCTGTAGGTAGGCAGGTGAGCGGGTAAGTAAGCATGCAGGTAGGTGGGTAAGATGGCAGGTAGGTAGGATGGCATGATGGTAGGCAGGTGATATAAGGCATTATATAAAGCAAGATTCAAAGAAGAAAGAACATTTCAGGAGTTTATTCCAAGTATGTCACATACCCCGCTTCCAGTATTCATGACATATGGGTTATGGTCCAGTAGAGGGCGAACTTCTGCAGAGATGAAAGCAAAAAAAGAAGCCCCTCCCGGTCCATAAATACCTGGGACCTCCCACTCATTCCCTAGTTCCTTCTCTGCAGGACGGCGAGCAAGTCAGAAGATGTCTGCGTCTCTTCCTTGCACCCGGCCATTTTACCTATTTCTGCCCGGACCTTTTTATATTAAAGCCTATACTAGCCTCCCAGCCTTGGCTGCAGGTCCGGGTAAGGGTAGACAACACCTTAATAGGTGTTCAGGGAGCTATGCTCCCCCGTGAGACCTCATATAAAGAGGGTAGGCGGTATCCGGGTTGGTGATCCCGGTTTGGGATGCCCTGCCCCTTACTATCTCTTTCACCCCTGGTGCGGGATTCCCCTCCTTCCGGATCCCCCTTGTCAGGAACCGCTTACCTGGGCCCCGTTCCAGCGCTGGTCCTGGGCGCCCCACCGCAGCTGCAGCGTCTGTGCGACGGCCGCGACGGGCAGCGGCGGCGGTTGGCGCGCCTGCCAGCACCGCTCTCGGCCGTCCTCGCTCCCGTCCTCCTCTGTCACTCCTGCTCTCAGCGCGACCGCCGGAGGTAATTGCTGGCCAGTGCGCGTTCAGGGTCCTCCCTCTCCTTCTGTCGGGCCAATGAGCCCTGGAATTACACAGTGGGCCAATGAGCCCAGGTAGGGACTGGATGGCATTCCCATTGTTCTGGCCAATCATTATTATGATCCTGTGTGCACCAATCACAATACCTTCCCTCCTATGTCTGTCCCTATAAAGCTCTTTTCCCCGCAGTTGCTTGTTGCCTGTGATAGCGCCTTGTACCTTGCTTTGACTCGTGATATACCTTGATCTGATCTCCGTTGCCGACCCCTGCCTGAACCGACTATTCTCAATCTGATCTCTGTTGCCGACCTCTGCCTGAACCGACTATTCTGATCTCCGTTGCCGACCTCTGCCTGAAACCGACTATCCTGATCTCCGTTGCCGATCCCTGCCTGAACCGACCATTCTCGATCTGATCTCCGTTGCCGACCTCTGCCTTGTACCTTGACCTCGAGCTGTCTCTCCCCTCTGTACCGCTGTGAAATCTGACTCCCCGTGTCAACCTCAGGCCTGTCTCTGGACCTCCGCTACTTTCGCTCTTAGCCATTGGTTCTTCAGACCTCTATACCTGTAAGCTCTCATCCTTTGAGCCATTGAAGTCCTGGGGGCAACCTATCCCGGGCAGGCGTATTCTGCGTCCCGGCAAGCGGGGGCTCCTACAGGTGAAGCTGGCTGCGGAGATTGGGGGTTGAGGGCTTACCTAGAGGGATGGAGTTACCAGAGCGTGACATTATCACAGGCCACAACATGGATGACCTGGTACAGCAGGTGCAAGCTATGGCCACAGCGATCAACCAACTCGCTCAAAGAGTGGCCACCCAGGAGTCTCGTCAAGTGCTGACTTCCTCTGTACCACCTCATTTCTCCGAACCGAAGATTCCTCTGCCTGAAAAATTTTTTGGAGAGCGAGCAAAATTCTCTAACTTCAAGAATTCATGTGAACTATATTTCAAGCTGAGGCCTGTCTCCTCTGGCGCTGAGACCCAACGAGTAGGCTTAGTCATCTCTCTACTTCAAGGAGACCCGCAGTCCTGGGCCTTTAGTTTGCCGAGTCATGATATTGCCTTACAATCTGTAACTGCATTTTTCAACGCTATGAGCGTCCTATACGCTGACCCTGATTCACAGTCTACCACAGAGAATAGGCTTCGGGCCTTAAAACAAGGGCGGAATTCGGCTGAAGATTACAGTGCTGAATTCCGCCGCTGGGCTATCGAAGCTAGATGGAACGATCCCGCTCTGTGTAGTCAGTTCAGGGTGGGGCTGTCGGAAAGCATCAAGGATGCTTTAGTCAATATTCTAAGTATGTCACACACCCCACTTCAATCATTAATTATTACACTTGGGTAACTCCACCAGCAGGTGGCGACGTGCAGAGAAGTCATGAAAAACAAGCCCCTCCTGGTCTATACATACCTGATACCTCTCACTCATTCCCCAGTGTTTCTTCTCTGCAAGACGGCAACAAGACAGAAGAAAGAAGTCTCCTGCTTGCAGGTAGCCGGGGTATCACCCCGCCCCCCCCCCAATGGTCTATTTCTGCCCGGTTTCTTTTTCTTTTTATTCCTGATTATTGGTAGCCTCCCAGCTTAGGCTGGTGGCCGGGCAATGGTAGATGGCACTTAGTAGTGCCCAGGAGATTAGCTCCTCCACTCGTCCCCATATTATGGGGCATAGTGGTATTCCGGCCGTGGTGATCCGGATGTGGGATGCCCCAGTGTTAGGTAGGACAGGTCCCCCTTTTGGCATTCTCCCTGTTGGTTTTTATTATTGTACTTGTGTGTGTGTTTGTGTAACTGTGTTACATGTACGGCGGGGACGGGGGCCTGGAGGCCGGCCCGTCGGCTCGCCTGGTCTCTCCCTGGGGGGGGGCTTTCTTAGCCCTCGGGATCGTGCTTTTGTCTGTACTGGGGGGGGGGGCGGGGCGGGCGGCGCAGTGCCGCCGATCCGCCGCTCTCCTCATGAAGAGACAGGCGCCGGCCTCGCGGCAGGTAGGCGGTTTATTCTTTCCCTTGTTGGGGTACTGCTGGACCGGGGGGGGGGGGCAGCCTTGGTTTTGGCCCCCTTCCTCGCCGATCGGGGGGGGGCGGCCTTCCCCTTGTCCCGGTTCTAGGCCAGCTGGCAGGGGGCTATTGCTGCCCAGGAATCCACACCAGCTTGTCAGCATGTATTTATATATTTTTACATATATATATATATATATATATATATATATATACCCTTATATACTTCCCATGTAGATATGTGTATATATTTATGTTTTATGCAGACTGCTTATGTCTCATCTTTCTTATAAATTTAGCCAGGTGTTATGGTGTGCTTTGTTTTTCAGTTTCTCGGGATCCCATCCTACAGGGCTCTCCCGGTCTTAGATACCTGGTTAGTCGGGGGGGCCATTGTTTGAATTAGGGTTTTGTTGTGTCAAAATCCCAATTTTTTTGTGGATAGCTATTTAGTCAGTACTGAAGGGGCATCCCGGGTCGCTTTAGGCGTAAATCCCTGGTTTCTGCGAATACCATAATTTCACCATAATGGAGGCTACCAAAGATACCGGAAATGGCTCTTCGGGGCAGTCCAGGCTCTGTGGGGGGTGTGGGTCTCCGCTCCCAGGGGATGGTGTCAGTTTATGTATTCCATGTGCACGACGACCAGCTGTAGTCGTGGCCGAGTGGTTAAGGCGATGGACTAGAAATCCATTGGGGTCTCCCCGCGCAGGTTCAGATCCTGCCGACTACGGGAAACTTTGAACATTGAGCGTCAGTCCGGCACCCCGGTGCCCGGTACGTCCTCGGCCGCACCATCTCCCTCCCCTCCCCGCCTGTTCCGGACCCCGTGTGACGCTGTCGTTGGGGGTGATTCGCAGTCCGAGGTTTGCACCTGATTGGCCAGCCTCGAGAAGATGTTTTCCGTTGTGGTCGCTCAGAAGGCTCTGGCTAAGTGGAGACACCTGTCCCCGCCTCTGCCGGACTCAGATGAGGAGGTTGAGGACCTGGATGGGCCGGGCTGGCCCCTTGAGGGGGGCGAGCTCGCTGAGGATTTAGAAAAAAAAAAAAAAATAAATAAAATAAGAATCCCGAGGGCCAGCAGTTGCTGGGTGCTGAGGAGTGGACGGTCTGATGGGCCTGTCCTGGATACGCCTTCCTTTCTGGCCCAAATGTTTGAGGTTTGGATTTGGACCCTCCTGAAGCTGCTCCTCAGCCTTTTGGGGTGTCCAAGCCACGCTTGGAGTTTCCCAGTTATCAGCATTTTGAGGGCATTGCCCTTAAGCGATGGGAGTAACCTACGCATCTTGTTGGGGTGCCGCCTAGCTGGGATAGGAAGTATCCCTTTCCGGCGGACTTGGTTAAGCATTGGTCTGTCCCTCCCGAGGCTGAGGCTCCGGTTTTGGGACTATTAGTACGGCGGCTGTACATTCTCCTGACACGACTGCTCTTAAGGACGGCGAGGATCGCCGGATTGGTCGGCTGGCCCGCCATGGTTTTGTCTGTGCGGGTTCGGTCTTGAGGCCTGTTTGTGCTTCGGCACTTTTATCATTGGCGGTTAGGTCTTTTGTCAGGGATTTATGTGTGGATCTTGAACCTACTCGTGATAAGTTTCATTTCTTCTTGCCGTTCAGGATGATGCCATGTTATTGTGTGGCAGGGCTACGGCTCTGTTGGTGGCTATCCGCCGCTCAGTGCGGCAGTGGACTGCTGATTTTAATTCTAAGAGATCGCTCACGGCTCTTCCCTTTCGGGGTTTGAGACTTTTCGGTGAGAAGCTTGATTCTGTTGCCAAGGGAGGTAAGTTACCTCAGCGCAAGATATTTCGTCGCTCCTTTTGGGGGGCGGCCCTCCTTCCATCTTCTTTTCGGGGAGCCAGAGCCGGCAGGGGTGCGGGTTTCTTGGCTTTCCAGGGGTGCCAGCTGGAACAGGGGTACTGGCCGCGGCCGTCCCATTCACGTCTGGGGCGCTAAGCCCAAGCCAGCTGCCACGCCCGCTCGGCAATGAGGGGGCGCCCTCACCCTTACGGGTGGGGGGACGGCTGCGACTCGTCTCCCGGGTATGGGACCAGGTGGTCTCGGACAGATGGATCTGGAAGGGAGTGTCGGTCGGTTACCAGCTGGAGTTCGAGTCCCGCCCTCCTCCAGGGTTATCAGGTCTCGTGTCCCTTCAGATCCTTTGGCTGCGCAGGGGCTCCTGGCAGCGGTAAGGAATCTTCTGGGAATGGCAGTTATCTGCCCGGTCCCTCCTTCCGAGGTGGGGCACGGGTATTATTCCAATCTCTTCGCTGTGCCCCGAACGGATGGGTCATTCCGTCCCATCCTGGATTTGGATTTTCTCAACCTGTTTGTTTGTCCCAGGAAGTTTCGCATGGGAACTCTGCGGTTTGCGATTAATTCGCTTCGGCAGGGGGAATTTATGATGTCCATGGACATCACGGATGCATACCTTTACATTCCGATCTTTCCAGCTCACCAGAGGTTTTCTTCGCTTTGTGGTGGAGGATCGGCATTTTCAGTTTGATTCTTCCATTCGGCCTCACCTCGGTTCCGAGAGTTTTCACCAAGGTGTTGGCGGGCGTGTTGGCCCTGCTCAGAGCTCAGGGGATTCGCATTGTGCCTTGTCTGGACGTTTTTGTCTCATCCTGGCTCCTTCCTTCAGTCAAGTGGATGGGGACACCAGCACGGTGGTGTCCACTATGGAGAAGTTCGGCTGGGTGATCATCTACCCCAAGTCCTCTCTGGTTCCGGCCGGGGTGGTGACCTTTTTGGGGATGTCCTTGGACTCTTGCCAGCACAGAGTCTTTCTCCCTCAGGCCAAGGTTCTTTTGATTCAGGAATTGGCTCAGCTTCTTCTTTCCAATTCTCGCCCGTTCATCCGTCTAGAGATATGGCTGGTGGGGCTGATGGTAGTTTCTTTCGAGGCAGTTCCCTTCGTGCAGTTTCACACGCGGACGCTTCGGCTTTTTCTGTTGGCATCTTGGGACCGGCGACCGCGGTCGTTGGATCGGTCTTTCTGGATGTCCCCCCGGGTTTGGCAGTCTCTACTGTGGTGGTGGACAATCTCTTGAAGGGCAGGTCCTTTCTGACCCTGCTTTGGGAAACTGTCACCACGGACGCCAGTTTGTCAGGAGGCGGTGGGGTCCTTTGGAAGCCCGCTTGCCCATCAATGTTTTGGAGTTGGGAGCCATCAGGTTGGTTCTGTCTCACTTGCCGCAGCATTTACAGGGCTTGCCGGTTCAGGTTCGATCGAACAATCGGACGGCGGTTGCTTACATCAATCACCAAGGAGGGACTCGCAGTCTGAGTGCCTTCAGAGAGGTGTCTCTGATCCTAGTTTGGGCGGAGACTCATGTTCCTTGCATCTCGGCAGTGTACATTCCAGGAGTGGAAAACTCGGAGGCGGACTTTCTGAGCCAGTGTTGTTCCCGCCGGGGGAAATGGTCTCTCCATCCCCAGGTGTTTCGGTCGTTTTGTCTCCGGTGGGGGACGCCGGAGGTGGATCTGTTTGCCTCTCGTCACAATCACGAGCTTCTGACATTCGTGTCGCTTTCTCAGGATCTTCTGGCTCTGGCGGCGGATGCCATGGCCCTGAGCTGGAGGGACCTGGGGTTTTCTTTATCTGTTTCCTCCGATTCCCATGCTAGGCAGGGTGCTGCGAAAGTTGGTTCTGGAAGGAGTTCCCGCCATTCTCGTGGCTCTAAGGTGGCCAGGGCGGGTGTGGTTTGCAGACATCGTTCGTCTGGCAGTGGTTGAGTTCGATCTGCCTCTTCGGCCAGATCTTCTCACTCAGGGTCAACTGTGTTACCCCAGTTTACCAACGCTGGCTTTGACGGCTTGGCTGCTGAAACCTCCTTCTTGAGGGAGGAGGGTCTTTTGGATTCGGTCATTCTGACTCTTGTTAGTGCTAGGAAGAGGTCTTCCTCTTCCATCTATTATAGGGTCTGGAGATCTTATATTGATTGGTGTGAGGCTAGATCTTTGCCCTGCCGGGTCTTTTCTATTTCTCGGATTTTGGAATTTCTTCACTCGGGGCTGGATTCTGGTCTTCAGCTGAGTACTTTGAAGGGGCAGGTTTTGCCTTGTCTATCTTTTTAGGTTATTTGCACTCCGTCCTTTGGTCAGGACTTTTTTCCAGGGGGTTTGCACCTGCGGCCTCCTAGGAAGCCTTTGCTCCCTATTTGGGATTTGAATTTGGTTCTCTCTGCTCTCCCGGCTTCTCCTTGAGCCTTTGCAGGTTATTGTTCTTCCTACTCTGACTCAGAAGGTTGCTTGTTGGTGGCCTTCACTTCTGTTCTACTTGAATCGAAGTTGGCAGCCTTGTTGGTTCAGACTCTTCACTTTGAGAGACATCAGGTCAAGGTGGTTTTCCGCTCCAATCCGGACTTTCTTTCTAAGGTGGTCTCTGTTTTCATTTTGACCAGGACATTGTTCTTCCTTCCTTGTGTCCTAGGCCTAGGAATGACAAGGAGAGGGTTTGTTTACTTCTTCTTTTTCGTCAGACTGATGTATTTTTCGTGGTGCCCTGTTGGGCCTAGTCAGGGTTTGGCTCCCGCTAAGTCTTCCATTAGCAAATGGATTCGTCAGGCTGTTGTTGGGGCCTATTCTACCAAGGGGAAGGTTTTCTCCCTTTTTCGTATCACTACTCATTCTATTTGTGAGTGCCTTAGGTTTTTCAGCACCAGGCATCTGTTGAACAAGTTTGTAAGGCTGCTACTTGGTCTTCTGTTCACACTTTTTCTAAGTTTTTCCAAGGTTGATGTGCGGGCCTCAGTGCATGCTGTGTTTGGCCGCAAGGCTCGGCAGGCTGCAGTGGTTTGTGTTTTGCATTATGGCCTTTTTGGATACCCGCCCTTTTCTGGACACTGCTGTTGGATGTCCCAAGTGTAATAATTAATGATTGAAGTGGGGTGTGTGACATACTTAGAATAATACCATTTTGTGAATACTCACCTGTAAAATGGGTATTATAAGTGTGTCACACACCCCACTTCACCCGCCCTTTTGGTATCCCGGATTCTTTATAGGGTGAAGTTTTGTTTACAGTTTGAGGGTTTTTTCCTGGTACCTTGTCTTTACTGCTGTTTGAATACTGGGGAATGAGTGAGAGGTACCAGGTATGTATAGACCAGGAGGGGCTTGTTTTTCATGACTTCTCTGCACGTCGCCACCTGCTGGTGGAGTTACCCAAGTGTAATAATTAATGATTGAAGTGGGGTGTGTGACATACTTATAATACCCATCTTACAGGTGAGTATTCACAAAATGGTATTTTTCCTCCACCAGCGGACCTAGATCAATTAATGCAGGTCTCCATTAAAATAGACCGACGTCTTAGAGAAAGGGCCAGGGAGAGAGTCAGGGCTCCCAGGTCCTTCAGGCCAGTCCAAGGTCATAGGTCTCCGGTTCCCCGTGGGGAAAGTACCTCATCATCTCCCCAGGAAGAACCTGTGCAATTAGGGAGAACCCGCTTATCCCAAGAAGAGAAACAGCGTAGGCGATCCGAGGGGTTATGCCTGTATTGCGGGAATTCTGGTCATTTTGCAGGGTCCTGTCCCAACAAGGGGAGACCGGCGGAAAACTTCCACACCCAGACCAGGTAGAGAGTACTGATCTGGGTGAGTCAGTTTGCAACTCTCGCCAAAATTAAATGCTAGTGCCTATTGACTTGTCTTGGGGTTCTTCTAAGCAAACAGTTTCCGCCTTTATCGACAGCGGTGCGGCGGGAAACTTTTTGGACAGGAGTATGATCTCCCTTTTAGGTATCCCTTTAGTTCCTCTTGAAAGATCCCTACAAGTTTTGGCTATCAATGGGAAGGCCATCCAGGGGGGACCTATAAATACCAAGACCCCACCTCTTCGGTTAATTGTTGGCTCTTCACACTCCGAATTCTTAGAATTCTTTATTTTTGATTGTCCAGAAACCCCGGTGGTTTTGGGATACCCCTGGTTGCAACTCCATAACCCGGTGTTAGATTGGCAGGCTGGAGAATTGACCAAGTGGAGTGATCACTGCAAAGGTCACTGTTTTACTACTGGCCTCAGAAGCGTTCAAGTCTTACCACAGGAATTACCTCAGCAATATGCTGATTGGATCGATGTATTCTCTGAACGCTCTGCTGATACTTTGCCTCCACATCGGTCTTACGACTGCCCCATTGACTTGCTGCCTGGCACTATTCCCCCGAGGGGAAAGATCTATAACCTTACCCTGCCCGAGGAGCAAGCAATGAGGGAGTATATTACCGAAAATCTTAGGAAAGGATTTATCCGTCCCTCTACCTCGCCTGCTGGGGCCGGGTTCTTTTTTGTAGAGAAAAAAGATGGTGGCTTGAGACCGTGCATAGATTATTGAGCCTTGAATAAGATCACTGTAAAAAAACGATACCCCTTACCCTTGATTGGGGATTTGTTCAATCAAGTCACAGGAGCTCAAATTTTCTCCAAATTGGATTTGAGAGGGGCTTACAATCTGATCCGCATCCGACAGGGGGACGAGTGGAAAACTGCATTTAACCCTTTAAGTGCCAGCCTACCTGGAGTTTTTGTCACCCTTTGTTGCCAGACCATTTTGCACTATTTTGCACTCCCCATGTTCAAATGTGATTTTTGAAGGGATTTCCCAGGAAAATGATATATTGTTTTTTTTCAGCAGAGTCTGAGCTTTAACATGAAATGTCTTGTTTGTCATTTTTTAGGTGTATTCTCAATATTTTTGAGCGAAATATGTGCAAAAAAATAAAAAAAATAAATTTTTTTACAATTTGTAGTGTTTTTTTGTAATAAAAAATGTAAGTTTGTCAATAAAATCTTATTGCGTGTGAAACCCCAATTTCTCACAGTTACAGCGGTACCACATATGTATAGGTAGACACCTTTTCCTGCCCAGGAGACTCCCCCAAACTGAAACAGAGCTTTAGGGGATTTTCAGAAAAAATACAACTGTGATATGCGCTATGCGCACCTTGTAGTTTTTCCAGAAAAACAACCCTTTACATTTGAAATACCCCCCACAAACTATATATTCTCTGGAAGTACACACCTCAGGCTTTCTATTTGTACCAGGCTTGTTGATGTGGCCACAGTTTTCTAGAAGTAATCCCTCAATGTATTCTTTGGTTGCAAAGAGTTTCCCTTTATAAAATGATAAAAAAGCCGAATCAAAGCCACATTTTCCTAAAAAAAACTATATACAAACAAGAAAAAACAAGTATAATCTGAAAAAGCAACATCCCCGAACAGAACGATACCCAACATGCATAGGTTCTGTCAAGTGAAGAGTTGCCAAACACCCCAAAGTAAAGCATGAGCATAACGGTAATTTTTCTTGAAAATTTCAGCTCTGCAGACAAAGTGCGCACCTTGCGATTTTTCAACCAAAACAACCCTTTACATTTGGAATATCCCCCATAAACCATATATTCCCTGAAAGTACACATGTTAAGCTATCTAAGCGTACCCAGCTTGTTGTAGTGGGCTTATCTTTCTGGAATTAATCCCTCAAAGAACTCTTTGGTTGCACAGAGTTTCCCTAAAAAATGTATAAAAAAGCAGAATAAAAAACACTTTTTCCTAAAATATAAATATGCAAACAAGAAAAAACAAGCTAAGTCTGAAAGCGCAAGGTCCCCCAAACAGAACAATACCCAACATGCAGAGGTACTATTAACCCTTTTAATTGCCAGCCTACTTGAGATTTTGTCACCCTCTGTTGACAGGTCATTTTTCCCCATTTTGGGCCATGTTTTGCGCCATGTTTTGCGTCATTTTTGCTGGAATTTTCAGGAAAATTATATATATATTTTTTGCAGCAGAGTTTAGGCTTTAACATGAAATGTCTTGTTTGTAAATTTTATTTATTATTTTATTATTAAGTAAAAAATAAATAAATAAATAAACATTTTTTTTAGAAAATTGCCTCCTTTATTTTAAATAAAAAATGTATTTGATTAGGGAAAACCATATTGCATGTGAAAGCCCCATTTCTACCGATTAGAATGGTACCACATATTTATCGGTAGCCCCCTGTTCCTGCCCAGGAGACCCCCCTAACTGAAACAAGTAATTTTTAACATTTACAAATAAAATACAACTACCATCCACACTACAAAGGGTTAAATCGAGAAAAAAAAATGACATAGGGTCCCCCCTCCCAGGAGGGGGGGGGGGGGGCATTTTTGGGGGGGATTTTTAAGGGTTAAAAACCCTTAAAAAAAAATGCCATGGCCCCCCCCCTTACCCAAAGTAACCAGCCCGGGACCAGCTATGCAGGGTTTGGAGGAACAGGGGGCAGCTTTTGTGGCCCCTGGCCCTGCAGGCTACAAGCCCGCATAGCCAGTGGGCCCGGGCTCTTCTGCCCCCCCCCTGGGCTTTGGGGAGGCAGGTAATGGGGGTGCCGGGGGTTAATGGCAAGTCACCGGCTAGCGCAGGTGACTTGCCACCTCCCCCAGCCTTGTGAACTGGTATAGGGGTCATGGACCCCTTACCAGTTCACAAGGGGTTAAATGTAAAAAAAAAACACAGACACACAAAGAGAAAAAATATTTTATTATTATTTTTTTTTTAATACTTACCTCCCATCCATAGTGGAGCACTCTTTCAGCCTTTTATAGCTGCTGGATGACAGAACACAAAAGGGTTAATTAAAAAAAAAAATGACATAGGGTTCCCCCTCCTAGGGGGGGGACCCCATTTTTTTTGGAATTTTAAGGGTTAAAAACCCTTAAAAATCCCCCCAAAAAATGACGTAGGGTCCCCCCTAACCAGCATTACCGACCCGGGCCAGCTATGGGGGCTTGTAGAACAGGGCGCAGGGGCCAGCGTTGGTGGCCCCTGGCCCTGCAGGCTACTAGCCCACATAGCCACGTGGCCCTTCTGCCCCCCCCCTGGCCGTTGGGGAGGCAGGTAATGGGGGGCTGGGGGTTATGGCAAGTCACCCGCTTGCCGCAGATGACCTGCCATACCCAGAGCCTTGTGAACTGGTATAAGGGGTCTCATGGACCCCTTACCAGTTCACAAAGGGTTAACTGAAAAAAAACACCACACAAAAGTATTTTATTTAAAAAAAATATATATATTTTTTTTACTGTACTTACCTCCGATTGCAAGCTCTTGTCCCGCGCCGCTCTGCTGACAGATGCCGGTGATCGGCATCCAGAGAAGGGGGAGGCAGGAGATCAGAGGATCTCCTGCCACCTCCTTCCCCGGCACCGATCACCGGCATCTGACAGCTGAGAATGCTGAAGCTGGTGATCGGGGGCTGGGATGGCGCGGAGACGGACCGGAATGACGTCATAGCCCCGCCCCCAAGGGGCAAGATGGCGGCCGCCATCGAGGAGGAGAGAGCCTCCCGGGCTCTCTCCTGAAGATCGGTAAGCCCTGGGGGGGGATCGGAGGCCCCCCAGGTGACGAGGAGGGACAGCGGGAGCCAGCGCACACACAGGTAAGTGAATGTCATTTTTATTTTTTATTTTTTTTTACAGTTAGCAGCTGCTGCTGCAGAAGCGGGGGGGGCGGCCTATTCCGGGGGCTCTCCTGGAGCCATCCGACCCCCCACGGGGGATCGGATGGCACCAAATTAAAGAGGAGACCCGGCCGGATCCAACGAGGGGTCAGGTGAGTATTTTTTTTTTTTTTTTTTTTGCCCACTAGCAGGGGTAAATGCCAGGCACGTAAATTTTATGTGGCTGGCACTTAAGTGACGGAGAGGCAACCACGTAAATTTTATGTGGCTGGCATTTAAAGGGTTAATGTGAAGGATGGGCACTATGAGTACCTGGTCATGCCCTTCGGTCTTTGTAATGCGCCAGCCGTTTTCCAAGATTTTGTTAATGATATATTCAGGGAATATCTCGGTAGATTTGTAGTCATCTACTTGGATGATATTCTCATTTTTTCTAATTCTTTACCGGAGCACAGACACCATGTTAAGTTGGTGCTACAAAAATTAAGAGAGAACAACTTATTTGCTAAACTGTCTAAGTGTGTGTTTGAAGTCACTACAGTTCCCTTCCTAGGGTATGTTATTACCAACCAGGGTTTGGAGATGGACGCGGGGAAGGTTTCAGCAGTTCAGGATTGGGTCCAACCCAAAACTTTAAAGGAATTGCAACGTTTTCTAGGTTTTGCAAATTTTTATTGGCGTTTCATAAAAGGGTTTTCCCATGTTGTTGCACCCCTTACCAACCTTACCCGCAAGGGGGCTTTTACTGCTAACTGGTCCCCCTCTGCCTGTGAGGCCTTTCTAACCTTGAAACGGGCCTTTACTTCGGCACCTGTGTTAATTCATCCAGATATTCATAAAGCCTTCGTTATAGAAGTAGATGCTTCTGAGCTGGGAGTGGGTGCAGTTTTGTCAGAATATTCTGGTAACCCTGAGCGTCTCCATCCATGTGCTTATTTTTCGCGTAAATTCAGTACCGCGGAACAAAATTATGATGTTGGCAATAGGGAACTATTAGCTATTAAACTGGCATTTGATGAATGGCGACACTGGTTGGAGGGTTCATTACATCCTATAACTGTGTATACCGATCATAAAAATCTCGAATACATAGGTTCTGCCAAGAGGCTGAACTCTCGTCAGGCACGTTGGGCATTATTCTTCTCGCTCTTTAATTTTATTATTACTTTCAAGCCGGGTGTAAAAAATACTAAAGCTGATGCTCTATCTCGCATGTTCGGTGAATGTAAGGATCGGGGTGATTCTGGTGAACCAATTTTACCCACAGGTTGTGTGGTCGGGGCGTTACCTCCTGATCTCTCCAATACCTTGGCGACGTTTCAAGATGAATCTCCTAGTGATGTACCCTTGGGGTGCCAGTTTGTTCCGCCGCACCTGCATTCGGATGTAATTCGCGAATTTCACGATGCCAAAACTGCTGGTCATTTGGGTAACCGTAAGACGTTTATGCTTGCCCGTCGTCATGTATGGTGGCCTACCATGAGACGCGATATCACTGCCTTTATCGACGCTTGTGCTATTTGTGCTCGAAGTAAAGGAGTTCACAAGGCTCCTAGTGGCGGTTTGGTTCCTCTTGAAATTCCTGCTGAGCCATGGACCCATATTTCTATGGATTTTATTGTGATTTGCCTCTCTCACATGGTAATACTGTAATTTGGGTGGTCGTAGATCGTTTCAGTAAGATGGCACATTTCGTTCCTTTGGCCAAACTTCCTTCTGCACCTGAGCTTTCGCGGCTGTTTACTTCGCATATTTTTCGTATTCATGGTATTCCGTCCAATATAGTCTCTGATCGGGGTGTTCAATTTACTTCCCGTTTTTGGAAACACTTCTGTTCGCGGTTGGGAATACAGATCTCTCTTTCTTCTGCCTACCATCCCCAGACTAATGGGCAGACAGAAAGAACTAATCAAACTTTGGAACAATACTTAAGGTGTTATGTTTCTGATGCCCAAGAACAATGGGCGGAATTTATTGATTTCGCCGAATTTGCTTACAATAACGCGCCTAGTGAGAGTACCAAGGTATCTCCTTTTTATTGAAACTTAGGGAAAAATCCTAGAGCTTCTTCCCTTTCAGGGTCACCTTCCAATCTGCCGGCGTTGGAGGAGTGGCTTCAAGAACGGAAGAATATCTGGACACACGTTCAGGAGATTCTTAAGACCACTGGTTTGAGGTATAAGAAATTTGCCGACAGCCGCAGATCACAGGAACCTACTCTTCGAGTAGGCGATCTAGTTTGGGTCTCCACTAAAAATATTGCGCTCCGTCAGCCATCTAGCAAATTAGGTCCAAAATGTATTGGTCCTTTTCCTATTATCAAGAAGTTGAATAATGTGTCCTTTAAAGTTCAACTCCCGCCGACCATGAAAATACCCAATTCTTTCAATGTTTCTCTGTTAAAACCGGCGAAAAATGCTCCTCTTCCTGGTCCTGCACCAATTCATCTTGATAAAGAGCCCGAATATGAAGTGAATAAGATCTTGGATTCACGTAAAGTGCTTAATTCTTTACTTGTATTTGGTGGATTGGTTTGGCTATGGTCCGGAGGAAAGATGCTGGGTGGCAGCGAGGGATGTTCATGCCAAGGCTCTTGTAAGAAGGTTCCATCGTGACAATCCAGGGAAACCGGGTGAGGGTCCGGAGGCCCCTCGTGAAGGGGGGGGTAGTGTCAGGAACCGCTTACCTGGGCCCCGTTCCAGCGCTGGTCCTGGGCGCCCCACCGCAGCTGCAGTGTCTGTGCGACGGCCGCGTCGGGCAGCAGCGGCGGTTGGCGCGCCTGCCAGCACCGCTCTCGGCCGTCCTCGCTCCCGTCCTCCTCTGTCACGTGCTCGCGCGCACGTTCTTCTTATGTCCTCCGGCGGCGCTTCTCTCAGCGCGGCCGCCGGAGGTAATTGCTGGCCAGTGCGCGTTCAGGGTCCTCCCTCTCCTTCTGTCGGGCCAATGAGCCCTGGAATTACACAGTGGGCCAATGAGCCCAGGTAGGGACTGGATGGCATTCCCATTGTTCTGGCCAATCATTATTATGATCC
Source organism: Gastrophryne carolinensis (assembly GCA_027917425.1). Lineage (NCBI taxonomy): Eukaryota > Metazoa > Chordata > Amphibia > Anura > Microhylidae > Gastrophryne > Gastrophryne carolinensis. The sequence goes on along the minus strand of CM051242.1, from coordinate 76,156,524 downwards.
TGTGTGCACCAATCACAATACCTTCCCTCCTATGTCTGTCCCTATAAAGCTCTTTTCCCCGCAGTTGCTTGTTGCCTGTGATTGCGCCTTGTACCTTGCTTTGACTCGTGATATACCTTGATCTGATCTCCGTTGCCGACCCCTGCCTGAACCGACTATTCTCAATCTGATCTCCGTTGCCGACCTCTGCCTGAACCGACTATTCTGATCTCCGTTGCCGACCTCTGCCTGAAACCGACTATCCTGATCTCCGTTGCCGATCCCTGCCTGAACCGACCATTCTCGATCTGATCTCCGTTGCCGACCTCTGCCTTGTACCTTGACCTCGAGCTGTCTCTCCCCTCTGTACCGCTGTGAACTCTGACTCCCCGTGTCAACCTCTGGCCTGTCTCTGGACTTCCGCTACTCTCGCTCTTAGCCATTGGTTCTTCAGACCTCTATACCTGTAAGCTCTCATCCTTTGAGCCATTGAAGTCCTGGGGGCAACCGATCCCGGGCAGGCGTATTCTGCGTCCCGGCAAGCGGGGGCTCCTACAGGTGAAGCTGGCTGCGGAGATTGGGGGTTGAGGGCTTACCTAGAGGGCTGGAGTTACCAGAGCGTGACACCCCTGTTACCCTCCAGCGGGGGGGGGGGGTGTTTTTTACTTCAATCCTTTTCTCTCTTTCACTCTCACTTTGTATGTGTGTTGTGCGCTTGGGTGCCTTTATTTCTTTTTTTGTGCCTTCACCTGAGGGCGCGCTGAAGCACACTGGAGAGCTTCTCCCCCTCAGGCGCGTTGCTCCACCACAGTCCCCCACCAAAGGGTAGGCGGTATAGGCTGATGGTGAGCCTCTATGGGATTCCCCTCCCGCATTATTGTCCCATGCCCCGTGTAGCGGTGGGTCCTGTACAAAGGGCCGCCATCCTCCCTCTTTCTCCCGGTAGCCTTCGGGGGAAAAGAAAGGGGGGGGGGGTGGGTGTCAGTGTATCGTGATTACGTGCATATGGCCTTTTGTAATGTCTTTTGGACTTTATATGTGGTGTCAACCGCCGCGCTGACTTGTCTTTTTACTTGGCAAATGCCAAGTGGATGTTCCGCGCGGGGCGGCGGCGTTACCTCAGATGCTTCTGCGTCCTCATTGGCTGCTTGTTGGACTTCGCGCCCATCAGGGGGTTGGGGCCTGGCTTGGCGCGCCCCGCGTCACGGCTCGCTCTGGCCCGCCCCAGTGGTCCGTAAGTGCCCTTGCGGGCGGCTTTATACTCGTAGAGTTTTTCGTTCTGACACCCTTTTCTTCTCATTGTGTCTTTCAGATGGGTGAATCCTTTGGCTTCTCCCGGCCCGGTGTAATTGATAGTCGGGCCTTGTAAATTTACTCCCACTTCCCTAGCGGGTCATTGGGGCATCCAGGGTTGCTTTATAGCGTCAATCCCTACTGGCATATTGTGCCTAAAGATCACCATATGGAGGCATCTCAGGATTCTGTGACCGGGGTCCCCTTGGGACAAGACCGGCTGTGTATGGCGTGTGGACAACCCCATGCTGACGCTGACAGGGCACGGGTCTGCGTACCCTGTACCGAGCAAGCACTGGCCTTGCAATCAGGCCTGCAGTGGCTGCACCTCGTTTCACTTCACCTACTCCCCCAAGCTTAAATCTCACTCCTGCTGAGTCGCATACAAGTGGGGATTCTCATCCTGATTTGTCTTCCAGACTGCCTACGGCTGAACAGATTATTGCGAGGTCTTTAGAGCATAAGGGCCCTGGTAAGAAGCGGCACTTGACCCCTTATGTTACTGTTTTCCCTATGGGAACTGAGGAGTTTTTGAATCTGTGTGGCTATACCCCTTCTGATGAAGGAGAGCTCTTTTCTGACTCAGGCTCATCTGATGAGAGGCCGAAGGGTCATGATGATTCTGGCTCTGACCCCTGGGCCCAGGATGACACTGACAGATTATTGATCCAGATTTTTGAGGTTCTGTCTATCTCTCTCCCTGGTGAGGCTCCCAGGCAAAGAGGGGAGCGTTTCCATACAGCAACATCACGTTTGGAATTTCTAGAGCAGGCACATTTCCATACCCTTGTGCTCAAGGAATGGGAGTGCCCCAGTAAACTTCCCGGGGTTCCAAGGGATTGGGATAAGAAGTATCCTTTTCCCCCTGAGGTGGTTAGATGTTGGTCATTCCCCCCCCCGAGGTGGATGTCCCGATCATAGGGCTATCTAACACCCCTGTCTTGCATCCCCCTGATTATACTACCCTTCGGGATGCTGATGACCGGTGCATTGACCTGCTGGCCTCCCACGCCTTTGCATGTGCGGGGATGGCGCTGCGCCCGGTCTGTGCCTCTGCCATTACTGCTGTGGCCGCTAGAACCCTCATCAGAAAAAGAGGTGTTTAATGCACTCTCCACTTGTGATGTGTTTGTAAAATTTGTCCTATTGGCATTGGATGACCTCACCAAGGTGCTGACGGGGGTGATGTCCCTGATGAAACCAAGGGGAGTCCGCATGCTCCCCTACCTGGATGTCCTCATCACTTCCCAGTCTCTACATCAGGCTACTCAGCTGGTGGTGTCCATTCGGGAGTCATTTGGGTGGGTGATCAACCACCCCAAGTCCTCACTGTCCCCTTCCTTGGTAACTCCATTCCTAGGAATGAATCTGGATACAGTTCAGGCAAGGATATTCCTTCCTCAGCAGAAAGTGGACAATCTGGTTGCACGGGCTCAGTCCCTCCTTGCTGTCCCCGTCCCTCCACCAGGCAGGGGATGCAGCTGGTGGGCCTGGTGGGCCTGCTTCGAAGCGGCCCCTTATGCTCAGTCCCACTTGGGACTTCTGCAGCTTCTCCTATGGTTTGTATGGGACAAGGACCCAGCATCCCTGGACAGGGTCTGTGTGTCTTCCCCCCTGGTAAGGAGGTCCCTCTTGTAGTGGATGGACTCAAAGAACCTGTTGGGGGGGGGCAGATCCTTTCTTGCCCCTTCCTGGGAGACGGTCACCACGGATGCCAGTCTATCAGGTTGGGGGGGGGGGTCTTCTGGAAGTCCCTGCGGTTCCAGGGGAGGTGGGGCCCTTAGGAGGCCCATACACCTGTCAATGTTTTGAAACTGTGAGCGATCAGGTTAGTTCTGACTCGCTTGGCTACTCATCTTCAGGGCCTACCTGTTCAGGGGCGCTAGGTCAACCTGACATCAGTTGCCTACATCAATCATCAGGGAGGGACCCGGAGCAAGAGGGTCCTCCAGGTAGCGTCTCTGATTCTGACATGGGTGGAGGCCAATGTTCCCTGCATATCAGCGGTATACATTCCGGGGAAGGGGGGGGGTCCCTCTGTAACAGGGTGTTCCAATTTCTGTGTCACCGTGGGGACCAACCATATGTGGAGTTGTTTTGGCGGTTAAATTCTCCCGGCTTCTTGTTTACTGCTTTTCAATGCTGGGGATTTGTGGGAGGTCCCCGGGTATTTGAGGGGCCGGGAGGAGCCTGTTTTGCATGTCTCTGCAGTGCAGCGCCGTCTGACGGAGGATAACCCAAGTGTAAGTACTATATCTGGAGCAGGACGTACTGTATACTTATAATACCAATTCTACAGGTGAGTATTTCACAGAATTTTATTTTTCAAAAGGACTCCTTGTGCCTTGCTAAAAAAGGGGGTTCTCCCGGTCCTAGGGTCCCTAGCAGTAATTTTGGCACTTATAAATCCTCCCACTCGGGACTTAAAGGGGCATCCCGAGTTTCTTACCAGCGTAATTCGCTCTGGTCATTGCGACTACCTTAAAATCACCATATGGAGGCTACACAGGATACCGGGCTCGGGCTCCCTTCGGGACAATCCCGGCCATGTGTGGGTTGCGGGGTACCTCTTACGGGGGAGAATGTACTAATTTGCATACCATGTGCGCAACAGGCCTTAACAAGGCAGTCGGGATCCCAGGCGTCTGAGTCAGTGCCGCCCGTCTCATCTCCTACCCCACCCTGCATTATCCGTACCCCAAGTGACACTGTCATTAGTCATTAGTGTGCTAGGCTGGCCCTCCTCGAGAAAATTGTTTCTAGCTCAGTGGGCAGAAAGGCCCCTGCTAAGAAAAGGCATCTGTCACCGGCTACGCCGGTAATTGATTTTGACGATTATGACTCCCATGACTGGGCTGATTATTCCCCGCTTGAGGAGGGGGAATTGTTTGAGGAATCTGAGACTGAGGAACTGCAGTTCTTTGATTCTGATGCAGGGCAGGCGCTGGGGGATGTTGGATATCCAGGTTCTGGATATTTTCCCACCAGCGGAGGCCCCTCCGAAGAAGGGGGAATTTTTTGGGTTCTCTAAGCCCCGCTTGGAGTTCCCAAACCAGGATCATTTTGACAGCATGATTCTTAGAGAATGGGAGAAGCCGAGTCGGCTTCACGGCGTTCCTCAGGGATAGGATAGGAAGTATCCTTTTCCGGTTGACACAGTGAAGCGCTGGTCTTCCCCTCCCGAGGTCGATGCGCCCATATTAGGGTTGTCCAACACCTCCGTTGTGCATACTCCTCACGCCACTACCCTTAAGGATGGCGAGGACAAGCGCATTGACCAGATGGCATGTCATGCCTTTGCCAGTGTGGGTTCAGCCTTGCGGCCTGTTTGTGCATCGGCACTCGTGGCTGTGGCTACCAGGTCTGAGATTAGGGACTTGTTAAATGGGTCCCAGCTCAACCCGGCCAGCGTTGAATTCACAGCCCTTAAGAGGTGTGAATTGTTCATGAATTTTATTTTGTCTGCTATGGACGACACTATCACCATGTGTAGTAGAACTTCGGTTCTGCTGGTGGCCATGCGCCGATCGGTCTGGCTACGCCAGTAGGCGGCTGACATTGCGGCCAAGAAATCACTTACAGCTCTGCCCTTCCTGGGTACGCGGCTGTTTGGAGACAAATTGGATTCTGTGGCGAAAGGTGGAAGACTACCTCAGCGTAAGAAGCAGCGTCACTCCTTTCGGGGGGCAAGCTCCTTCAATCCTTCCTTTCGCGGTGCTACAGCGGGCAGAGGTCTTGCCTAATCTAGCTTCAGGCTGCGGCTCTTCTTCCAGGTTTGGGCCCGGGAGGTCACAGACAAGTGGATTTTGGAAGTGGTATCATCCAGGTACAAACTGGAGTTCGAGTACCGGTCTCCTCCCAGATTTCTAAGGTCTCGGGTGCCCTCAGATCCCGGACTGCGCAGGGGCTCCTGTTGGCTGTGAAGAGTCTCCTGGACATGGAGGACATATGCCCAGTGCCTTTCTCAGAGAGGGGCCGGGGCTACTATTCCAACCTCTTCACGGTTCCCAAAAAGGATGGTTCCATAAGGCCCATTCTGGATTTGAAGCTTCTCAACAGGTTTATCAGAACCAAGAAGTTCCGCATGGAGACTCTGCGCTCTGCCATCAGTTCCCTTTGTCAAGGGGACTTCATGACGTCCATAGACATCAAGGATGCTTATCTCCATGTACCGATATTCCCAGCACACCAGAGATTTCTCAGGTTTGTGGTGGGAGATCAGCATTTTCAGTTTGTGGCACTCCCGTTCGGGCTGACCTCGGCACCGAGGGTGTTTACCAAGGTTCTGGCAGGCATAATGGCCCTGCTCAGAGCCCAGGGCATTCGCACTGTGCCCTATCTGGACGACCTGCTCATTACAGCTTCTTCCCTATGCCAGGCGGAGCTGCACACCAGGATGGTGGTGACGACGCTGGAGAGGTTCGGATGGGTGATCGACCACCCCAAATCTTCTCTCTCCCCATCAAGGGAGATCTCTTTTATGGGCATGATTCTGGATACCAGTCAGGCCAGAGTGTTCCTACCTCAGTCAAAGGTGCAGAGGGTTCAGGATCTGATTTGTATTCTCCTGACCAACCCTCGCCCCTCAATCCGGCTAGGGATGACACTGGAAGGTTTGATGGCGGCTTCCTTCGAGGCAGTCCCCTTTGCTCAGTTCCACATGAGGTCGCTCCAACTCAATCTATTGCTGAACCGGGACAGATGTCCACAGTCTTTGGATCAGTCCTTTCTGATGTCTCCCAGGGTTCGGCAGTCCCTTCAGTGGTGGCTGGAACCAAGCAATCTGATGAGGGGCAGATCCTTTCTGGCCCCTTGTTGGGAGACGTTACCACGGATGCCAGCCTGTCGGGCTGGGGGGAGGTTTCTGGAAGGATCATCAGTTTAAGGGCTTGTGGGGTCCTCGGGAGGCTCACACCCCCATCAATGTCTTGGAGCTCAGAGCTATCCGTTTGGTGCTGTCACGTCTGACACTTCACCTCCAGAGCTTACCGGTTCAGGTTCGATCAGACAATCGAACTGCGGTAGCTTACATCAATCACCAGGGAGGGACTCGCAGCAGGAGTGCCCTCAGGGAAGTCTCTCTGATTCTAACATGGGCGGAGAGCAATGTTCCTTGCATCTCGGCAGTGTACATTCCGGGAGTGGAGAACACGGAGGCGGACTCCCTAAAACGGGGTTTTCTCGCCGAGGGGAATGGTCTCTCAATACAGGGTATTTCGGGCCCTGTGTCACAAGTGGGGGACTCCGGAGATGGATCTCTTTGTCTCTCGGCACAATCACAAGCTTCCATCCTTTGTATCTCTGTCTCAGGATCCTCTGGCCCTGGCAGCGGATGCCTTGTCCCTTGCCTGAAGGGATCTGGGGTTTTCTGTACCTGTTCCCCCCTTTCTCCATGGTAGGCAAGGTAGTGCGCAAGTTGGCTCTAGAGGGGGCACCAGCAATTCTGGTGGCCCCAAGGTGGCCAAGACAGTTTTGGTTCGCAGACGTTGTAAAACTGGCGGTGGATCAGTACAGGCTGCCTCTGTTTCCAGATCTGATTTCTCAGGGTCAACTACGTTACCCCAATTTACAAACGCTCGCTTTGATGGCGTGGCTACTGAAACCTTCATCCTGAGGGAGGAAGATTTGTCTGAGGCGGTTATTCAGACCTTGATTAGAGCTAGGAAGAGGTCTTCCTCTATCATTTACTATAGGACTTGGCGGTCCTATATTGACTGGTGTGAGGCTAGGGCCTTACCTTGCAGGGTTTTTTCGATTCCTAGGATTTTGGAGTTTCTACAGCATGGTCTGGATCTGGGGCTCCAGCTCAGTACTTTGAAGGGTCAGGTTTCTCCCCTGGCTGTCTTTTTTCAAAGGTCTTTTGCTTTGCATCATCTGGTCAAGACTTTTTTCCAACGGGTCAATCATGTTCGGCCCCCTAGAAAGCATTTGGTTCCCGTTTGGGACCTAAATTTGGTTCTCTCGGCCCTCCTGGGGCCTCCTTTTGAGTCGGTGCAGGATGTGGCACTTTCTGTGCTCACTCAAAAGGTTGCCTTTTTGGTGGCTATTACCTCTGTTCCGCGTGTCTCTGAGTTGGCGGCTCTGTCTATTCAGGCACCTTACTTTGAGAGACACCAGAACAAGGTTTTTTTTTGCTTTAAACCAGATTTCCATCCTAAGGTGGTTTCTGCCTTCCATCTCAATCAGGATGTAGTTCTCCCTTCCTTGTGTCCTAAGCCTAGCAATGACAGGGAGAGGGTTTTGCACTCTTTGGATGTGGTTCGTTGTGTGAAGTACTATTTGGTTGCTACTTCTCCTTTTCGTAAGACGGACGCCTTGTTCGTGGTGCCCTCCGGGCCCAGGAAAGGTTTGGCGCCAGCAGATCACTGCTCATTCTACTCGTGCTGTTGGGGCTTCCTGGGCCTTTCAGCACCAGGCTTCTGTTTAACAAGTTTGTAAGGCTGCTACTTGGTCTTCCGTTCATACTTTTTCCAAGTTTTATAAGGTTGATGTGCGGGCCTCAGCGGATGCTGTTTTTGGCCGCAAGGTTCTGCAAGCTGCAGTGGTTTAAATTGGTGCATTTTTTGCTGTATTTGGATCCCCACCCATGACGGACACTGCTATTGGATGTCCCATATGTCATGAATAGTGGAAGCGGGGTGTGTGACATACTTGGAATAATACCATTTTGTGATAACTCACCTGTAAAATGGGTATTATAAGTATGTCACACACCCCGCTTCATCCCGCCCTTTGGTATTCTGGATCCTTTATATGGTGAACCTTTTATTGTTAAGAATGTTTTATTGTCTCTTCCTGGTCCCTTTACTGCTGTCATATACTGGGGAATGAGTGGGAGGTCCCAGGTATTTATGGACCGGGAGGGGCTTCTTTTTTTGCTTTCATCTCTGCAGAAGTTCGCCCTCTACTGGACCATAACCCATATGTCATGAATAGTGAAAGTGGGGTGTTTGACATACTTATAATACCCATTTTACAGGTGAGTAATCACAAAATGGTAGTTTTCTGGGGCATGTGGAGGACGCAGCACTTCTGCATTATTCTAAACATATGGGTTGGTGGAGTATCCATATGGGATTGTGGACACTTTCTAAATAAAGTTGATTCAAACCTGGGTGTAACCCTGCCTCCCTCAACAACTATAACCTGTTCTAAACAGTGTCCTGAGGAATTTTCAGAATTTAATTATCCACCTAGCTTCTGCACTAGCATTATTTTGACTTGACATTCCCCCCAGCTGTCAGCATCCAAGCAAAATGTAACTTTTGATATATCTTGTTAAAAATAGAAGAATGCCAAGGTGAGTGAAAATAAAGCAGGGACCCAGAATCCAACGAGTCCTGCCACCAGAACCCTGTTATGCGTTTCGGGCCACAGGGGCCCTTAATCATTCCCCCCAACTGGTCCATCAGGGAAGATCTAACACACTGATGAGGCTCCTGGAGTGGGGGAAAATGTATAAAGGGTCGTGGGTGCACAGATTTTTGAAATCCTTTGTTATTATGATGCAATTATAAATTCTATATAAATGTATAAACTGGACTGCTTGCTTTGCAGGCTATCACCATGCAGGGTAGCTGGCTCAGACTGACCCACAAGGTTACCGGGTTATCCCCTAGTGGGCCCCTATACCTAGAGGCTCCTTTCAGGACCTTTATCACCAGAACCTGAACTATGTATTTGTGGAATCCAAAGTGCACACACAGAGACAATACAGTTTGGCATAATACCTCTGTGCATGGGCCTATATGCCAATATTATTTTGTATGTTGTGCTTCAGCTCATTTTTGACTAGCTATGTGTGTGGACTGATTCCAGGTCTAACTTGAGCAACTCGACTGCTCATTTGCCACTGCTGCTCTGAGCTAAGGTGAAATAAAAACTTCAAATTGGGGCGTGTATACAGTGCCAGACTGGGAAAACCTCTGTACAGAAGATAAAAATATTGTTTTTATGAGCATGTATGTATAGAGATATTTATAAATACCATGCCATTATCTTAAAGGACATTTATTGTGAGGTAAAGAACCCACTCAGAATTTATTTTAATAATGGAGCAATCTTAATGTTCTATTGTCCAGTAGTGCAGTCCTATCACTCAGGGCTGCAGACTGATTTACATAGAGCAGTTTCCCTGTTACTGCACGCATGAACTTTCCTAGGATTACAAAACACCCAAATTTAGTCCACTATTAATACTGGCCCACAGAGTAAATATTGAAATAAGGACAATACGAGGACTGGAGCCAGCCACTCAGGACCACAAGTTATAATATATATTTTGTTACAAAAAATAAATAATGTCCTTAAGGGAAAGGTGATAAAGGTGAAATTGCCAGGATAGCCCAAAGATGGTATGTAGATCAACACCCAGCAGATCGCAAAATAGGATATTACTATATTAAAATATATGTTAAACCCCAATGTCTACTAGTAATCCCAAATTATTATATCCTATACAAGTCACAACAATACAGAGCCTGCCAAACAAAAGGATCAATATCTCCAAATGAGTCCTAGACATTAGATAAACGGTAAAGCAGATACTCACATCTAGCGATCCATAATGGGCAAGCACTGAAACCCAATCCATGCCGCTGGTTGCAGCTAAGCACTTCTTGTTTGGTATGCTCTGTATTGTTGACTGTATGGGTATCTTAATATATGGTTATTATTAGACACTGGGGTTTAAACCAGACCAACAGCCGGGCACAGTTGGAAAAGAAGGGTAGTGGCCATTTTGGAGCTTCCTCTCCCAGCATCTCAGCCATGCTGCGGCTAGGATTCAACTGACATAACTGACAATGCACAATAACAGGAAACCCAGCATCACTTCCTGTTTGCAGGTGACCTGTAAATGCACAAGCTGCCCTTTTGTGTTTAAATTTTACTGCAGCAGGAGTTAGAAAAAAGTAAATGAATTTTTATGTGCAGCAATCTAAATTGCCCTGGGGAGATAAACAGTATATGTTATAGTGATATTCTGTTTTGCCATTTCCTGGGTGTTGAGCAAATTGTTCGAGCCATCCTGGCAATTTTATTGCCCTTTAAGTGGTTTTATCATGTTTCCCTTATGTGCATTATCATTTATTTTGTAATAAAGATTTAAATTTGTAGCTATAATGTATGGCTTGTGGTGCTTTGTGGCTGGATTCAGCCCTTGTATTGTTTCTTATCCTTGGATTGTCACATTGTTTTTATTCTTCTTTGCGATGTATGGTTTCCTCTTACTCAAATTGGATTGACTTTTAATATACAAATGAGGTTATTTTGCTGCACTGAATTGGTGGACTGAATATGGCGGCATCTATGTATTTTTGTAAATCTGTTGTGCATTAGCCTGGTATACTTAAACTGGAACAATACCCTTTTAACAATTAGTGCTAAAATGCATCTTTACTCAGGGCTGTTCAGATTGCTGTACATAAAAATTAAATTATCTTTTTCGAATTCCTGCTGTGGTCAATTTTAAAAACGAAATGTTATCACCTGGAGCTGCAGGCTGCCTACAAACAGGAAGTGCTGTTGGGTTTCCTGTTACTGTGCATTGTCATTTATGTCAAATGAATCCAGGCAGCATCACAGCTGGGATGCTGGAAAGTAACCTTCAAAATGGTGGCTACCACTAGAAAATTGTTGAGGCAGTGTTTTAGCTCTGATTGAATACAGGAGCAAATGTAAATGTTGGTCCGGTTTAAGCAGTACATTAAGCTGCCAAACAACCATATATATTTATATAGTATGACTCCGCGGGAGTCATACTATATAAATATATATGGTTGTTTGGTTTGTTAATTTTGAAACTGCCCTGATACAGTTTCTGGACTCCTGCGCTGGACTTTTTACTGCTACATTCATTCCTTAAGAATACCGTTTGGAGATATAAATTGTTTGTTAAAGTTATAGCGCAGCTTTTTTAGTGGTTTTAGCATTTGGGCTTATCTCCAGCCCAGATTCTATATACCAGTATTCTAGTACATTAAGCTGGGTTACACCCAGGTTTGAATTGAATTTTATTTAAAAAGTGTCCGCAGTCTCCTATAGATACCCAATCAGCTTATAGGTTTAGAAAAATGTAGAAGTGCTTTATTCTCTACATGCCCAGAAGAAAATACCTTAACGGTGAGTACTAAAACTTTTTTATAAATGCCTAAAAAGTCAAATATGCTGGATATTAAGACATACAGAGTCATAAAGATCCGCATACTGTATAACTTTAAGTTCAGTTAAGATTTTCTTTAAAAATCAAATGAAATATTTTGTCACATCCTAGTGAAGGTTAAGTGCAAATCATGCTCTATCCCTCCCTTCTTTACTGAATCACGCCTTATATTAACACATGCCTTATTTTAAAATTAAGCATAAAACAGGTCTTACTTAATTGAGGCCTATGTCTTTTAAATCCAGGTTCTTGATTCAGAAATGCTTCAGTGTGCGTCACCATCAAACCAACCTTCATTGCATTCCAATGTTGTTCCTGGAGCAGACTTTGATACAGTCATGAATGGTTGGTATTTCAGCTTTGCAACTGCTCAATGCTTGAACTTACATAAGTATAAGTTACCGTGGACATAATTGTTGTCTTTTTTTAAACAGATATGAGCAAAGAATTAAACATTCTATTTTTAAAATATGCGAAGATATTGAGGTAAATATTGTTTTTGTAAAACTAGCCTGCACATGCTTTTCATTGAAATTACAGATTTCTGTCTTAACTGACTGTCTCATGTGTGAGTACACCTGGCTTCTCACCAAGACTAGTTAGCTAATCTAGGATGCACATCCTGGGCTGGTCAGTGATCTGCTTCCGCATCCCACAGTGTATTGTTTCCTGTACATGGTTTCCCTGGAAAGGAAGAGTTGCTAAGTACAGTCACATGACCTGGCAAAAAACTTCAGAGGTACATTAAAGCGGACCTTCACTCTAAATAAGAGTCTATCTTATATGTTTCCCACACCCTGTACATACAGATTGCTCACATTAAAAATCATCCTACCTGCATCTACTGCATGTTATAAGCCTTTAAACATCCAAGATGGCGGCTTATGGAAGCTGCCATTTTTGCAGGCAGCCTGCAAACAGGAAGTGCCTGCAAACAGGAAGTGACTGTGCTGCTCTGCATTCTGGGACTGCTGACCTTTCCCTGACCCCAGCTCTGCTCTGTCTGAGCAAAGCACAGCTATAACCCGCCCCCCTGTACCTTATCCCACTCTCCTCTCCTCAGCAAGTGTGATGCTTCTGAGTCAAGATGGCGGCGCCCGTATCCTAAATTCCCGAACAGAGTTGCAGCCCAGTGGGGGAAAGTATAATAAATTAGTGACTAAACATGTAAAATATATTAATTTTAGATGCTGAGGAATTGTTTTTTAAGAGTTTGGGCTTTTCATTAAATCATGGTGAAGGTCCGGTTTAAAGGAGAACAATCGCAAAAAATGTCCCAACGATAAAAATCCACATAAATATGCTGGATGGCTGGGTGCTCTCTCAGCTCTCCTACGTGCCTGCCTAAATGCTGGAACACAAGGAGGGACAGAAATGTACTGATCCTCAAGGCTAAAATTAGGTGGGCCATTAAGGGGTTAAAAAGCCTTTCAGAAACCAGAGACATGCACTCCAGATTCCATATCTGCAATAAAAAAGCGACATATTCTTAGTATACAGTACGTCCTGCTCCAGATATAATACTTACACTTGGGTTATCCTCCACCAGATGGCGCTGCACTGCAGAGACATGCAAAAATAGGCTCCTCCCGACCCCTCAAATACCCGGGGACCTCCCACAAATCCCCAGATTTCTCTGCAGTGCTAAAAGTGAGTATTGTGAATGTGCACTGCCCATTATATATTGCAATGTAAGGTGCTGGCTAAATGGGACAACAACCGCTTGTAGAAATTTATGCAATGGGGGTCCTAGACCAACCCCCTAATGTCCCCTATACATCTGCCGCACACTAATAATTATCTCAAACTATCATTAAACCAATTGACCTTTAGATACTTATTACAAATTTATTAGTAGGACTCACAAAATACACACCAACAATACATACAGGACTTGATTAAAATACATAAAATTACACACACAGGAGAGAGGTATACCCCACAACTGGCTCTCTTATATGTTATAATGCATCAAAAATTGTTATCACATATATATATATATTTGGGGCCTCTAGAGATAATGAAAAAGTGATACGTGCTATACTATGTGAAAAAAGTGTATTATCTATTTATGCCAAACTATCAAACTCTACATACCAAAAAAGTTACTAAAAAATGTCGATAAAACCACTATACAACCTTGAAAACTATATACATCTATTATAGTATGCAAACTAAAGTGCTTAGTGCAAAAACATACCATAGAGTTCTATTGCAACAGCCCCAAATGGATCACAAGTAATATATTGCCAATAGTTAACACAGAATTACTATTTACATCACCATTTAATTCGGCCTCCGGGGTCCCTCCTCCACAGCTCGCCACCGACGCGTTGCGTGGCTCTACGCCACTTCGCCAGGGTGTATTTCATTATCTCTAGAGGCCCCAAATATATATATATATATGTGATAACAATTTTTGATGCATTATAACATATAAGAGAGCCAGTTGTGGGGTATACCTCTCTCCTGTGTGTGTAATTTTATGTATTTTAATCAAGTCCTGTATGTATTGTTGGTGTGTATTTTGTGAGTCCTACTAATACATTTGTAATAAGTATCTAAAGGTCAATTGGTTTAATGATAGTTTGAGATAATTATTAGTGTGCGGCAGATGTATAGGGGACATTAGGGGGTTGGTCTAGGACCCCCATTGCATAAATTTCTCTGCAGTGCTGACTGCGAAGACATGAAGTATCACTCTCTCGCAGGTGAGCGGGGCTATTAAAGCCTGCGGCCCTGTTGGACTATTCCCACCCGTCCTCTTTTGTGATGGGCCTCCCAGCCTGGGCTGCGCTGGTCGGGTGAAGGTAGGCAGCACCATGCGTGCTTATGGAGCGTTGCTTCACCGCAGTCCCCCACCAAAGGGTAGGCGGTATAGGCTGATGATGAGCCTCTATGGGATGCCCCTCCCGTATTATTGCCCCATGCCCCATGTAGCGGTGGGCCCTGTACATCCTCCCTCGTTTCCCCCGTAGCTTGGGGTGAAAGAAAGGGGGGGGTGCGTGTGTGTCAGTACTGAGTTTACATGCAATGGCCTTCGTATTGTCCTTTGGACTTGTACCTGTTGTGTCAGCCGCTGCGCTGATTTGTGTCTCATGTTACTTTCATACGGCTAAGGCTCGATTGGAATTTCCTGAGCAAACCCATTTCAATAACCTCGTGCTTAAGGAGTGGGAACATCCCAGTAGACTTCCCGGGATACCTAAGAGCTTGGACAGAAAGTATCCTTTTCCTGCTGATATGGTCAAGTGTTGGTCATCCCCCCCAAGGTCGATGCCCCTATTCTGGGGCTGTCTAACACCTCTATCATGCACTCCCCCGACACTACTACGCTGCGGGATGCCGAGGATTGACCAATTGGCATGCCATGCCTTTGCGTTTGTGGGGGCGGCGCTGCGTCCGGTTTGCGCCTTGGCCATTACTTCTGTGGCGCACAGGGCCATGGTCAGAAATGTACTCGAAGGCCCAGATGAATTACCACCTGATACGGTTAATGCACTGTCTAACTTTGATGTGTCTGTAAACTTTATCCTGTCTGCATCGGGTGATGCCATTAGGATGTGCGCCAGATCTTCTGCCTTGGCGGTAGCTATACGCCGCGCGGTGTGGCTGCGACAGTGGGCTGCTGACAATGCTGCCAAGAAAGCCCTTACTGGACTTCCATTTAAGGGGCTACGTCTGTTTTGGGACCGCCTAGACCTCTTTGCTAAGGGAGGTAAGTTACCCCAGCGCAGGCGGCAGTCTCGACCCTTTCGGGGGCCAGGCCCCCCTTTCCATTCCCTACCGAGGCGCTAAGCAGGGAAAGGGGGTGTCCTTCGTGGGGGCTTGCGCCGATTCCTGGCATAGGAACAGAGGACGATGTTCTGGACCCTCCTGAGGGCCCAGGCCCAAAGTCCCCCCCCAAGACCCCTCAGGCATGATGGGGCGCCCTCGCCCGTCAGGGTGGGGGGACGGCTACAGCACTTCGAGCACATCTGGAGGCATCACGTCTCAGACCGGTGGATTCAGGAGGTAGTGTCCTCTGGTTACAAGATAGAGTTTGCTGTGCGGCCTCCTCCAAGATTCATCAGGTCCCGGATCCCACAGGATCCAGTCTCAGCTCAGGTCTTGATGATGGCCGTGCAGGGACTCCTGGATCTGGGTGTCATTTGCAGGGTCCCCTTAAGAGAAAGGGGCAAGGGGTTCTATTCCAACCTTTTCACAGTACCCAAGAAAGATGGGTCAGTCAGGCCCATTCTGGATTTAAAAATCCTCAACAAGTTTGTCAAGAACAGGCGCTTTCGCGCCCAGGGGACTTTATGACGTCTGTGGACATCAAAGATGCTTACCTTCACATCCCTGTGTTCCCGGGACACCAAAGGTTTCTCAGATTCGCGTTGGAAGATCAACATTACCAATTTGTGGCCTTGCCATTTGGCCTCACTTCAGCTCCCAGAGTGTTCACCAAGGTGCTGGCGGGGGTGATGTCTCTGATAAGGTCAAGGGGCATACGCGTGCTGCCCTACCTGGACGACATTCTCATCACCTCTCGGTCGCTACAGCAGGCAGAGTTGGACACTCAAACGGTAGTGTCCACCTTGGAGTCCTTCGGCTGGGTGATCAATCATCCCAAGTCCTCTCTGACCCCTTCTTCGGTGACCCCATTCCTGGGAATGATTCTGGATACGGTTCAGTCAAGGATATTCCTTCCCCAACAGAAGGTGGAAGCTCTAACTGCGTAGGTGAGGTTCCTGCTCTCGTGTCCCCAGCCCTCCCTCAGGCAGGAAATGCAGCTGGTGGGTCTGATGGTGGCGTGCTTCGAGGCGGTACCCTTTGCTCAGTTCCACTTGAGGCCTCTGCAACTTCACCTTCTGTCAGTATGGGAAAAGAACCCAATCTCCTTGGACGGGGTCTGTGTGCTTCCCCCCTTGGTCAGACGGTCTCTGTCGTGGTGGTTGGACCACAGGAACTTGCTAGGGGCAGGTCCTTTCTGGCCCCCTCCTGGGAGACGATCACCACGGATGCCAGTCTGTCAGGTTGGGGGGGATTCTGGAAGTCCCTGCACTTCCAGGGGAGGTGGGGCCCTCAGGAGACCCACTTGCCCATCAACATTCTGGAACTAAGGGCAATCAGGTTGGTTCTGGAGCATTTGACCGATCACCTGCAGGGTCTGTCTGTGCATGTGCGCTCAGACAACAGGATGGCGGTTGCCTACATCAACCATCAGGGAGGGACCCGGAGCAGGGGTGCCCTCCAGGAGGTGTTGCAGATTCTGACATGGGCGGAGGCCAATGTTCAATGCATATCGGCTGTGTTTATCCCGGGGTGGAGAATCTGCTAGCAGACTCCCTGAGCAGGGGGACTTCCCGTCAGGGGGAGTGGTCCCTCTGCAACAGGGTATTTCAGTCCCTGTGTCACCATTGGGGTTTACCGGATGTGGATCTGTTTGCATCCCGTCACAATCACAAGCTCCCGATCCCGTCACAATCTCAAGCCTTTGTCTCCCTGTCTCAGGATCCTCTGGCCTTGGCCACGGATGCTCTGTCCATGTCGTGGCAGGAATTTCGGCTCCTGTATGTCTTTCCTCCATTCCCCCTGCTGGGCAGGGTCCTGCGCAAGATTGCTCTGGAAGGGGTGCCAGTGATTCTGGTGGCCCCCAGGTGGCCAAGAAGAGTGTGGTTCGCAGACGTGGTGCAGATGGCAGTAGACCAGTACGTTCTGCCAGGGGTGCCAGATCTGCTCACTCAGGGCCCCTTACGCCATCCCAATTTACAAACTCTGGCTTTGACGGCCTGGCTGCTGAAACCTCCATCTTGATGGAGAAAGGCTTGTCCGCCTCGGTGGTTGATACCATGGTGAAGGCTAGGAAGAAAACGTATTCTTCCATCTATTACAGGGTATGGCATTGAGTGGTGTGAGTCTAGGTCTCTTCCCTGTCAGGTGTTTTCAGTCCCCAGGGTTCTGGAGTTCTTACAGCATGGGTTGGAGTCGGGACTCCAACTCAGTACTCTGAAGGGTCAGGTTTCTGCCCTGTCTGTTTTCTTTTGCTCAGTATTCTTTGATTAAGACCTTTTTCCAGGTGGTTACTCATGTGCGTCCCCCACGTAAACCTATGGTCCCTGTTTGGGATTTGAACTTGGTTTTGTCTGCCTTGCAGGGTGCTCCCTTCGAACCTATACAGGATGCTGCTCTGGCTGTACTTACCCTCAAGGTTGTCTTTCTGGTGACCATTACTTTGGTCAGGCGTGTGTCTGAGTTGGCGGCTCTGTCTATTCAGCCCCCATACTATGAGAGACACCAGGACAAGGTGGTGTTCTGCTTTAAGCCAGACTTTCTGCCTAAGGTGATGTCTGCTTTTCATTTGAATCAAGATATTGTTCTTCCTTCATTGTGCCCTAATCCTAGCAACGCTAAGGAGAGGGTTTTGCATTCCTTAGATGTGGTCAGGTGTCTGAAGTATTACCTGGTAGTCACTGCGTCCTTCAGGAAAACTGATGCTCTTTTTGTGGTCCCTTCTGGGCCCAGGAAGGGTTTGGCTCCTGCCATGTCTACTATTAGCAAATGGATCCGTCAGGCCGTGATTCAGGCCTATTCTGCTAAGGGGAAGAGTCCTCCCTTTCGCATTACTGCTCATTCTACTCGTGCTATTGGTGCCTCTTGGGCCTTCCAGCACCAGGCTTCTGTTGAACAAGTTTGCAAGGCCGCTACTTGGTTTTCTGTTCATACCTTTTCAAGGTTTTACAAGGTTGATGTTAGGGCCTCAGCTGATGCTGTCTTTGGCCGCAAGGTTTTGCAAGCGGCAGTGGTTTAAACTGTCTGCTGTTACCTTTTTGTTGGGGATCCCACCCTACTGTTTGGATACTGCTATTGGATGTCCCTAGTGTAAGTATTACATTTGGAACAGGACGTACTGTATACTAAGAATAATACAATTCTGTGAAATACTCACCTGTAGAATTGATATTATAAGTATACAGTACGTCCTGCTCCACCCCACCCTTGGTTTTGCGTTATTCTGGATCCCCTGTATGGTGATTGTTATTGTTATAGTTACCAGTTTGGGTGGTTAAATTCTCCCGGCTTCTCGTTCACGGCTATTCAATGCTGGGAGGTCCCCGGGTATTTGATGGGCCGGGAGGAGCCTGTTTTGCATGTCTCTGCAGTGCAGCGCCATCTGGCGGAGGATAACCCTAGTGTGTAAGTATTACATTTGGAGCAGGACGTACTGTATACTTATAATATCAATTCTACAGGTGAGTATTTCACAGAATTGTATTTTTACCAGCTTGGTGCTTAAAGATTGGGAACGTCCTAACAAGCTGCCTGCTGTGCCCAAGGGTCTGGATAAAAGGTATCCCTTTCCTGTTGATCTTGTTAAGAGGTGGTCTTTTCCCCCTGAAGTGGACGCTCCCGTGCTAGGCTTGTCCAATATTTCGGTCACGCCTTCCCCTGACACTACCACTCTGAGGGACGGTGAGGACCGGTGCATGGATCAATTGGCCTGCCATGCTTTTACCTGTGTGGGGGCTGGCTTGTGCCCGGTATGTGCTGCCGCCATTACTGCTATTGCCCTTAAGAATCTGCTCAAGCGTCTCATTGTTGGCGCAACAGCTGGTAGTGTGGGGGAGGAATATAGGACTCTCTTACTTTGCTCTGATTTTGTGACCTTTATCCTTACTGCTATGGATGATGCTGTGCGGCTGTGTGGTAGGGCCTCTACGCTCTTGGTGGCTATGCGCCGCTCTGTCTGGTTGCGACAGTTGGCAGCTGACGCTGTGGCTAAGAAAGCTCTCACTGGCCTCCCCTTCATGGGGCTGTGGCTATTTGGGCAGCGTTTTGATGTTCTAGCCAAGGATGGAAGGCTGCCTCAGCGTAGGAGGCAGTCTCTTCGGGGGTCCTCTGCCCCCCTCCCTTCCGTATTCCCAGAGGGGGCCGTGGCTCCCTCTCCAGTGGTCGGAGAGATTCTTGGGGCCGTGGCAGACCCCGTGGCCGTCCCGGTCTCTCCTGGAATCCTAAGCCCAAAACCTCTCCCAAACCCCCTCAGGCATGAAGAGGCGCCCTCACCCATCCGGGTGGGAGGACGGCTTCGGCTCTTTGCTCACATCTGGAGGCTTCATGTCTCAGACCGGTGGATTCAGGAGGTAGTGTCCTCCAGTTACAAGATAGAGTTTGCAGCCTGGCCACCCCCAAGCTTCATAAGATCCCGGATGTCTTTAAACCCCCTGTCTGCTCAAGGGTTGCTTCTGGCGGTTCATTGCCTGTTAGAGTCCGGAGTCATTTGTTTGGTGCCCCATCATATCTTCCCAGGTCATCAGAGATTTCTAAGGTTCCAGCTGCAGGATCAGCATTACCAGTTTGTGACTCTATCCTTCGGTATCACCTCGGCAACTCAGGTGTTCACCAAGGTGCTGACGGGAGTGATGGCTCGGCTAAGGAACTAGGGCATCCGCATCATTCCTTACCTGGACGACATCCTGATTGTGGCCGAGTCTTTTCCTCAGGCCGAGCGGGACACTCAAATGGTGACATCCACTCTAGAGTCTTTCGGCTGGGTGATCAACTATCCCAAGTCTTCTCTGTCCCTGTCCTTGGTGAGGTCTTTTCTGGGCATGACTCTGGATACCTCCCAGGTCAAGGTGTTCCTTCCTCAGCAGAAGGTGGAGGGTCTTTAGCTGCAGGCTCGGGCTCTGCTGTCGTGTCCTTATCCCTCCATCCGTCAAGGGATGCAGTTGGTGGGCCTGATGGTGTCCTGCTTCGAGGCAGTCCCCTTTGCTCAGTTTCACATGAGACCTCTTCAGTTGCACCTCTTGTCAGTTTGGGATCGGGACCCTGTGTCCCTGGATCAGAAATTTGTTCTGTCTCCCCTGGCCGGACGGTCTCTCTCGTGGTGGCTGGACTCAAGGAACCTTCCTGCCCCCATGCTGGAAAACGGTCACCACGGATGCCAGTCTGACCGGCTGGGGAGGCTTCTGGAAGTCCCTGAGGTTCCAGGGTCGGTGTGGCCCACGAGAGGCCCATGCTTCCATCAACGTCCTGGAACTGAGGGCAATCGGGTTGGTTCTTTCTCGCCTATCCACTCACCTTCGGGGTCGGGCTGTTCAGATCCGCTCAGAGAACCAGACGGCGGTGACCTACATCAATCGTCAGGGAGGGACTCGGAGCAAGAGAGCCTTCAACGAAGTGTCCCTGATTCTGTCTTGGGCGGAACAGCATGTTCCCTGCATCTCAGCGGGCTACATCCCAGGGGTGGAGAACCAGGTGGCGGACTCCCTGAGCAGGGCAACGTCTCGTCTGGGGGAGTGGTCTCTCAACAACCGGGTGTTTCCTCTCCCTCTGTCACTTCTGGGGTCAGCCGAATGTGGACATGTTTGCGTCCCATCACAATCACAAACTTCCCAGATTTGTCTCAGGATCCTCTGGCCTTCGCCACGGATGCCCTGGCAATACCTTGGACGGAGTTTCAGCTTCTCTATGTGTTCCCTCCTTTTCCTCTCCTGGGCAGGGTCATGCGCAAGATAGCCCAGGAGCAGGTACCAGCCATCCTGGTGGCCCTTGTTGGGCGAGAAGAGTTTGGTTCGCAGACGTCGTGCAGTTGGCAGTAGACCGGCACGTCTTGCCCAAGGATCCAGATCTTCTCACTCAGGGGCAGCTACGCCATCCCAATTTACAAACTCTGGCTTTAACGGCTTGGCTGCTGAAACCTCCATCTTGATGGAAAAGGGGTTACCTGCCTGGTTTATACCATGATTCGGGCTAGGAAAACGCCCTCGTTCTTTATCTATTACAGGGTCTGGCATGCTTACATTGCCTGGTGTGACTCCAAGTCTCTTCCTTGTAGGGTGTTTTCTATTCCCAGGATTCTGGAATTCTTGCAACATGGTTTGGATCTGGGCCTTCAACTTAGTACCTAAAAAAAAAAGGCCATGTTTCAGCTCTGGCAATTTTTTCCAAAGACCTTTTGCCAATCACTGGTTGGTTAAAACCTTTTTCCAGGGTGTTTCTCATGTGCGTCCACCCCGTAAGCCTTTGCTACCAGTCTGGGATTTGAATCTGGTGTTGTCTGCTCTGCAAGGGCCTCCCTTTGAGACTATCCGTGAGGCTGCCTTGCCTATTTTGACTCTTAAGGTAGCCTTTCTGGTGCCTATCACTTCTGTAAAGCGAGTTTCTGAGCTGGCGGCGCTTTCCATCAAACCTCCTTATTTTGAGATGCATCAGGATAAGGTGGTGTTCCGGCTTAAGCCGGATTTCTTGCCAAAGGTTGTGTCTGCCTTTCATCTCAATCAGGACATTGTCTTGCCTTCATTGTGTCCTAATCCTGCTAATTCCAAGGAGCGGACTCTGCATTCTCTGGATGTGGTCAGGGCTCTGAAATTTTATTTGGTCGCTACTGAGACTTTCAGGAAGTCTGATGCTCTTTTTGTTCTCACTTCTGGACGTAGAAGGGGTTTGCCTCCGGCTAAATCCACTATCAGCAAGTGGATCCATCAGGCAGTGGTACAAGCCTATTCTGCTAATGGGAAGGGACCTCCCTTTAGGATTACTGCTCATTCCACTCGTGCTATTGGTGCCTCTTGGGCTTTTCAGCACCAAGCTTCTGTTGAACAAGTTTGCAAGGACGCTACTTGGTCTTCTGTTCATACTTTTTTCAAGTTCTACAAAGTAAATGTTAAGGCCTCAGCGGATGCTGCTTTTGGCCGCAAGGTGCTTCAGGCGGTAGTGACTTGAACTTGGGGATCCCACCCTATTCTGGACACTGCTTTTGGATGCTTCAACTGTAATGAATACCGAAGCGGGCCGTGCCATGCAATAAAGAAAAAAGCAATTCTGTGAGTACTCACCTGTAGAATTGTTTTTGTTCTTGCATGGCACGGCCCGCTTCGCCCCACCCTTGTTATCGTTTTTCTTGGTTGCCTCTTTATGGTGATTGTTCCAAGTTAATTTTTTAGGTTTTTTTTTTACCTTTTTTACATTCTTTACCTTATTCTCTCCCGGCTTCTTGTCTCACTGCTTGTCTACGCTGGGAACTCTATGGTTAATCCCGTTTTTATAGGGAGCCAGGACATGCCACAGCTTTCTGCAGTACCACTGTGCCACCTAGTGGCGGAATAACCCAACTGTAATGAATACTGAAGCGGGCCGTGCCATGCAAGAACAAAAACCATTCTACAGGTGAGTACTCACAGAATTGCTTTTTTTATTGCCTGTATAACTGCAGGTGTCAGCCAGGAGGGATTTAATTTGAGTTGCTTATACTTTTTACCTTTAGGAATACATTTTGGAATTTTGGTACTCACAATTCAGCCAGAGAATGTTTTTACAGTTTATGTTAAATACAACTATGTTGTGGTCACTTTTACCAATGTTTTTCATGAACTGTTACAGTACCTACCAGGTCATCATCATTTGATTTTACCAGATCCAATAGAGCATCAGCCCTAGTAGGTGGCTCCACCAACTGGCTCATAAAGTTATCTTGCAGCAAGCTCAGGAATACTGTCCCCCTTGTACTAGATCTGTGGCTACAGTCAATACCTGGGTAGTTGAAGTCCCCCATCATCACCACTCTTCCTGCCTGTGCTGCCCCCTCTATCTGTTTATGCAGTTGACGCTCTATTTCCTCAGTTATGGTGGGGGGTTTATAGATTACTTCATCGCCCCCTGCACTTCTACCCACAAGGATTCTACATCTTCACAATCCTCAGCTTGTATCCCCTCATTAACATATGCTTTGAAGTCAAGTTTTACATAAAGGCACACTCCACCCCCTTTCTATCTTTCCGAAAGAACATTAACATTAACAGCACAATCATGTCTGGAGTCCAGCCGTGTCTTAGCCACACCAATAACATCAGCCAAGTCCAACTATCAGCCTGCCAGCGGCCGCATCCCCAATTCCCTCTGAGAGTGTGCCCATGCCGGCCATTCACAAATGCCTGACGCGGGCCCACACCTTGCTAAAGGTATAGCAGGCGGCGGCCACGAAGTAAAATCATAAAAAGATTGCAAACCTAAGACATAGAGTTTGCTTGCAAAACTTCATGTGTATTAAGGTGAGTATAATAATAAACAGAATGAATACATACAATATACATATAACCTCCTAAACTAGTTGAGCTATGGATTGCCAGAATTCAGATGTCAGAAATATATTAAATAGCCACAAGGTGGCGCACAAGTACTAGACAGTCTACATGGATATAGAATACACCGTAAACCCTTAGCCAGGAGGCTAAAACATGAAGATGATGCAAAGTCCAAACTGCCATCAGTTAAATACTTAGTAGTGAGCGCAGGATACGTTACAGCAGGTTTGCAGAACAATAGCCTCGATTCAAAGACACATTCGTCCGGACTTCCGTAGCTGTCTGTGAAAGTTTTGGTGGATGTTTATAATTCTTTTGTTTTTTTTCGTCCATTTTTCATTCGTACGAACGTTCGGGAAAATGCGTATATGCTCTTTCAATGATCCAAAGCAAATCGCTATTCGCTATTTCGGGAGCTTTTTTCCACCAAATCTGAAATGTTTCAACCGTTCAGATAACTTACGTTATTGCAATGGGCTGGCGATTAATTCAGAGAGCTGATTGCTGAGGGTCCAACACCCAATAAATCCGTTTCATTGTCGATCCACTTACGGGACCATTTTGACGTCGGAACTAGCAGGCATGGACGAGACTACTGCATTTGAGGAGCATGAGGATCTGCAGCTCATGGGCATTGAGATCGTCCGGAGGTCAGAGGCCAGACTGCAGCGGCGGCGACGCATGGACATCAATGGCATGCATGACGTTGAGCTGTTTGAGCTCACCAGGCTTAATCGCGCTTCCCTCCATAAGTTGTATAGTGAGCTGCGGCCATGGTTAGCCCGAACCACAAGGAAGGGGCAAGCAATTTCAGGTATGACCAAGATGCTTGGCTGCCTGCAATTTTTGGCGAACGGCTCGTTCCAGAGGCTGGGTGCCCTCTCTGTGGGGATCTCACAGCCTACGCTGAGTCGCGCCCTATCCAAGTTTTTGGAAGGCATGGCTACCCTAACTCGGAAATATATTTGTTTTCCTGAGGATATATTAGCCAGAAATGCGATTAAGCTGGCATTTTATAATATCGCCGACATGCCCAATGTCATGGGTGCCATTGACTGCACCCACGTTGCCCTTGTCCCTCCTGCTTGTGACGAATACATATACAGGCAAGTTTATTCTTCCATTAAATGTTTTTTTTTTTTTTTTGGTGTCCCTCCTTTGGTCAATTACATCAATTGTTTTTGTCCCTACTTGTAATAAATCCCTCATTGTTAATAGTCCCTCCTTGAAATTATTGCATCCTTGATAATAGTCCCTCTTTGTAATTATTGCATCCTTGTTAATAGTCCCTCCTTGAAATTATTGCATCCTTGTTAATAGTCCCTCCTTGAAATTATTGCATCCTTGTTAATAGTCCCTCCTTGTAATTATTGCATCCTTGTTAATAGTCCCTCCTTGTAATTATTGCATCCTTGTTAATAGCCCCTCCTTGTAATTATTGCATCCTTGTTAATAGTCCCTCCTTGTAATTATTGCATCCTTGGTAATAGTCCCTCCTTGTATATATTGCATCCTTGGTAATAGTCCCTCCTTGTAATTCTATCATTGTTAATAGTCCCTCCTTGAAATTTAGCCCTCAACGTTACAAGTCCCTCCTTTTAATTATGCCCTCTATGTTACTAGTCTCTCCTTTTACATATTCCCTCATTGGAATCTGTCCCTCCTTGCTAATCCTCCCTCCTTGCAAAAAGTGTATGTGGACCAATGGACCGTATTTTTCACTTCAAGTCCAAAAAGTCAAACATTTGAAAGTGTACTTCAAATTGAATAAGTAACTCAACCTTTTAAAGGCTCTAACCTACATCTCCTTTTGGTGGGCACTTAAATTTAAGGTAGTTGTTTAGTGTTAGTTGGCTTGATGATAACGTTTGACTTAGGGTGTTAGAAGTAATTTTTTTTTACCCAGGAACAGAAAAATGGGCCACTCACTGAATGTGCAAGCAGTGGTGGCCCAGGACATGCGCTTTCTTAGCTTCCTCGCAGGCTACCCTGGCTCAGCCCATGACGCCTACATCCTTCGCAGATCAGGATTATTCCGTCAGTTTGAGTCAGGGGAATTTGCGGGTGCATGGCTCCTTGGTAAGTTGAGTCCAATTACATTTTTAGAATTTATATGTCTGCCTTGGATTTTGGTTTGAGTCACCTTTCTTAAACGATGGCTTGGTCATCACCTTGTGAACATGTGAAACCCGACTGGACCCATTACATTATCCAAACTACATTGGCTGGCAAATTGTTTGTCCTGCATTGTTTCAACTACAAAGTGTAATGAGAGCAAAAGTCTTAAACAGTGTTCCCCACACTTTTCGGTCAATCTGTTAAGTGACTTTAGCAGAGGGTCTGCGCCATCTTTGCTTACATGCATTCCACTTACTGAGTAGAGGTGAGCGGAATAAAGTGCAGGAGCCGGCTTAGACCTGTTTTGGACTCAGACAAAGCAGAAAATGGGTCATGTAAAGTTAACCCATCCTACATTGTTCTGCAGCACAGACAGGAAACAATAGCTGTTAACAGTCTGCCTGATTGCCCAGCATCCGCAAGATTATTTACCAACTTTGGTCCCCCATCTATCAGATATGTTTATTTCTTGCTTTTGCCTGTGCAATATGTATGTTCATGTGTGTGTGACAATGTCACCTACCTTATTAATCATGTATTTTTAGGATTTGGGCCCTGCAATGTATGCATTAATGGTAATATTTGTTTCCCTTACATTTTTCTAGGATTCGGGGTATCCACTCCTCCCGTGGCTGATGACTCCTGTACTCCGCCCACAGACTCCAGCACAAGAGGCCTATAATCGGGCGCACAGAAAAACCAGGGCAGTGGTGGAGAGGGCCTTTGGACTCTTGAAGACCCGATTTCGGTGTTTGGACCACACTGGGGGCTCCCTTCAGTATGACCCCAAAAAGGTCATCGATATAATTATGGCCTGTGCAGCGCTGCATAATTTTGCGATTTTGCAGCGGGTCCCCCGCTATGTTGATTTGCCACCCTCTCCACCCACCGATGAGCCATAGGACGCCTATGTTGGCCAGCACAGTGCGTCTGGCCAAGCCGTCCGTGCTAATTTAATAGCAACACATTTTGGTTAATTTTTTTGGCTTTGTTTAATTTTCGGGGGACTTTCTTTAGTGTGATCGTTTTGTTACTTTTTTTTTTTTTTGGGGGGGGGGGGGTTAATTTAATTATGACCAAAACAATCATGATTTATTTACACCAATCAACAACAATGGTTGTGGACTTATTTTGAAATATTTGTTAGTGTTTGTTTTGGTGGCTACTTGAACTCATATTTCTACATAAAAAAAACACAGACATTAACTTGGGCAACAACATTTTTTTATAATTTGTAAAAGGTTCCTTTTTTAACAACATAATGGTAGGTGATGGCCACTCACATACTTCGGGGGAAGACATGGACATGAAATTAATGTCAAAACATGTTCCATAACACAAAAATGCACACAAATAAGCCCTCTCCTGCTTGCCCACATTTGCCACAGGCACAGGTTGAAAGCAGACATACCTATGCCACCTCTTTCTCAGTGGGCCACCCAAACAAGAACACCCAGTCCCAATCCAAGTACAGTACAATCACAGCCAGACTCCAAGGTCTTAGTTTGCCAGGCCAGAATTTCACCCAATCATGGCTCCAAACATGAGGAGCCACCACAAATGTAATTATGGGCAAGGCTGCCGCGCAACAGCTTAAGTTGCCGCTTCAGTGAGGCTTGTCCTCTGGCATTATGGGGGCAAATCCTAAACATACTAGCAATTGCAGCGCAAAATGCAAGATTTGTAGGCCTCACCAGATAAGTCAATCCAGTGGGGATGTCGATCAAAGATGTAGAACAGATTCATGCCAAATACACATTAATATGGGTGATGCCCATAGAACCCAGGTTGTGGCCCTTGGGGGTGGGCCATAACCTGGGCCTGTGTTGCATTCAGAATCTGCAACTGTTCCAAAATGTTTCTTTGGTTACTTTGCATTTCTGCCATGCTGGACCTGATTTCTGAGGTCAAGTTGGCCATGTGGCTGTTATGGGTCCTAAATTCAGTCAGCATGGCACTTAAGGTATTATTGAGGGAATCTAATTGGCCAATAATATTCTTGTGGTTTTGTTGATTTTGGCGCCGAAATAGCCGCCTCTCATGGTGCCATGCTGACTCCATCATCTGCACGCCCCTCCCCTGGGAAACTGGGCGACGTTGCTGAGTACGCCTCCCAATTCCCCGGGTTGTGGGGCGTGCAGATGATGTTGCTCTAGGACCCCCAACAGCCACAGGTATGCTGGGCAAATCCTCAACAGCAGATCTTAAACTGGGGACTGGAGGGTCAATCTCTGCATGCCGCCCACGATGTGCAGGCAGCATGCAGCCAGCTTCCCTCTGCTGCTGAGGATTTATCGGAGAAACATTTTGGGACAGTTGCAGATTCTGGGCCAGGGGGAGATCTTCATAAGCTCCAAGGAAGCTTCCATCCTCCTCCAGCTCCTGGATTTCCTCCATCAGTGTGTGGCTCTGTTGGGACATGTAAAACAAAAAGGTTCAGTGTGGGGAATACATATGTAATTCAGGCCAAAGAAACATGGCAAGCCACATGCATACGCCACATCATCAAAAAACACTTACCGTAGATATCGGATCCTGGGTCCGAGGCAGCACGGAAGTAGACGGCATAGTTAAAATGGCAGAGGATTCCCCAATAGCTGAGGGATGAGGCTGGGCTGCATTAGAAGAAAACAAACAATGTAAACACACAACTATGCATTGGTAATGGTTAATAACACATATGCTTAAATCAAACACGTGGCCAAGCTGGAATGGACACTCCCACAACGGTGCAACTTGACCTTCACTATGAATGCCATTATATTGAAAATGGATTATGAAACAAGAACAGACACATTGGTCACGTGAAGCCAAACAAACATGCAAGTACTGGCTGTTGTGTGTGTTTAAACATCCCTTATAGCCCATTAAGTTAACACACTCAGCTGGCAAATAGCAGTTACAATATGATTCTAGTGGTTACCATTGTATCTATAAAAACATTGCAATCACACCATCTTAAGCCATTGGGCCCCAAGCACAGCTCAAACCCAAGTGGCCAACAGAAAAAGATGGAAGTGTTGCATGTGATTGAATAGAAATACATAGCACACAGTGCTAATCTCAATACTTTACTACTCTTCCTAAGTGTTCCTAAACGTCATGTATGGTCCTGCTAATTTGCACATTACCTGTCGACACACATGACACACCCTGCTCAAATTGATCACTCCACTACAAGGCACACCCTAGGGGCATGTGTTTAGATATGCCTTGCTGGCTAATTTGACTGTTTGTCCCATTTTGAGGGAAATTCACACATTACTAACCTGCTGAAATTGGCGGGTTGTCCGTGTCCTGTTGTGCCGAGTGTCCCTCTAACGCAACAGGATGTAGCAGGCCCAGCACCATCTCCTCAGCCTGGGTAAATTTCAATTTAGTGGGGAATCCTCAGCCAGTTTGTAAGCTGAAAAACATAGTAATCATAAGCTCACTGATGTCTATACAAGAAGAATAAAAACCCAAAAATATGATATGTACCTGTACTGCCGCCTTTTATTCTCTTTCTTCCGTGCGGCATATTTGAGGTCCGATATTTTCCGTTGAATCTGTTCGACATCTTTGAGTTCGTCCCCCGCTGCATTGACTTGTCTGGTGAGTTCTGCCAAAATCTCCGCTTTCTCCGCTTTGCGCTGCTTGCTAGTTGATTTGGATTTGCTCCCATATAGCTCATCATAATATAACGTTAGACCACTAGCCAATGCCAGAGTTTGTGACTCACCAAAACGGCCACTCAAGTGGCCTCTGCGCAATGTGCGCCCTGTTTGTGGTGGTTGTGGCTCCTCATTGTTTGCAGGCAAATGGGGTGACATTCTGGCCTGGGTGTGTGTAGGAGACATCAAGGACTGGAGGCTGGCTGCTGATCGAACTGGACTGGGAAAGGGACTGGGTGTTCGTGGCTGGGTGGCCACAGAAGTTGCAGGGGTTGATGTGGCATAGAGTGATTGCCTGCCAACCTGTACCGGTGGGGAATGTGGGCGAGGAAGAGAGGGTCTTGAGGAACTGGAACTGGTGCTTGGGGCCCTGTGGGCCCTTGGAAGGAGCATGGCCCTTGGAGGTACTTGGCTGGGGTGACCCAGAGCTGGTGGGTCGGCCACTCTTGGCCGTTGATTGGTAACCACGTGCGGGTGGGGAGGGGGAGCTTGGCATTGTCTGCCTTTTAGGGCTTCTGGGCCTGCTGTGGCTTCTTTTTCTTCTTGGGCTTCTAGCCCTGGTACGGCTTCTGGCCCTGCTGCGGCTTCTAGCCCTGGTGCGGCTTCTGGCCCTGCTGCGGCTTCGGGCCGATGCCGAGTGCCTTGGTGACACATGTGGGGTGGGGCTTCGTACCCTCTTACCCGTTTTTTGGCCAGTAGAGGTTGTAGGCTTTGGGGCCTGTATCTTTCCTTTGCCTGCTGCCGCCTCCTTTTTTTTGGCATAGCTGGTAGTTGGCTTTGGCGGAGCCTTGGTAGTAGGCTGTAACTTGGCTTTGGCCTATTGAGACCTGGTTTGGGGCCCTTCTGCATGCTCCTGCCGCTTGGCTGCCTTCTTCCCCGTTGTCTCCTTGCCAGTTTTGGCTGCTGCTTTTTTGGGGGCCATTTTGATGGGACTCTCAAAGAGAATGAGCTGTGTGTCCAGGGACCTTTCAATAAGCTAGCCGGCGTGTGACGCCTACGCGTTCGCTTACGTGTACGTCCGGCTGTTCGCACGGCCGTGCAGAACCCGGAAACCGCTGGGGCATTACTTATCTGCTGCCGAGAAGAAGAAGAAAGATGGCGCCCACTATCTTTACCCGCCAACAAGAAGAGATCATCATACTCGTAAGTGTATTTGTCGCCCTTTCAATTGACATCTAAATGCTGCTCTACATGTTAAGGATTCGCAGGAAGTAAGGGATTTATGTCAAAATGTGTTAAACTACATGCACAACCAAAGGCACGGCACACACGTGCCAAACAACAGTGCAGCCAGATTCTAAAATTGCCTTAGCCTAGAAATGTGTGTGTGTTAAGGGCATTTCCTAAAATAATGTATTGTTGCCACATATTGATAGGCATTTATAAGTAATTGCTGTGTTTTCTTTCTGTTTTGTAGACCATGACGGAGCGCAGGTACGACTACCTGCCCAACTCTTTTGAATAACGCAACGTCGCCCTGGAGATCATCTCGGAAATCCAACATCAGACCAACACCACCTTCACCCACACGCAGATCATGCAGCATTGGTCGGACCTGAAACGACTGCACATGCCCCGGGTGCAGAGGTTTTTCGGAATCAATTTCCCAAGTAAGTACATAGCGATTGCATGCAAGATGTAACTACGACAGAAGGTAGGCCTTTAGTTATAATGCCTTCTCTTTGGTAGTGTTGGAAATGGATTACCGCATTTGCCGCACCCGGAGGCGCACAGGCCGACCAGTGCTGCATGATTCTGCAGCTGGAAGTGAAGGTGGTGAATCACAAGGGCGACGGTCCTACCCCTCCTCTGTTGGGTCCTCCGACCAGCCCCTGGACCTTACCCCAGAGGAGGGGCGGCACGGCGTGGGCAGGCAGTCGTACCCTGCCGCGCATGTGGGAGCCTCTGGTATGTCACTCTTCATGTATACGCACACACATATACATGCTATCTCCTACCAAACTGATTCCTTTCATCTATTTTTCTAGATGCTTCGGGAGCGGGTGAGGTGGCGGAAGAGGCAGCAGATCTGCTACAAGCAGAACCTGGAGAAAGTGAGTGATGTGACCAAGACTTTGCAAGAGACATTTGATGACTGTGGAATAAGACATTAAAACTGACCGTATTTCCCATGTTTCTACAGGCACTTCTTCACAGGAGACCCAGGACATCGTGTTGTCCCCAACGAGCCATCTCTCGGCCACCAACCAAGTAAGTAGTCATGCCATTATTTGCATTTATGTGGTATTTGACATGAACACACAGATACATCAAGCCCTAGGCAATGACAATATAAGACTGACCTGTGGCCACTTCCTTAGCTTAATTACTTGACAGACTGACCTGTGGCCACTTCCTTAGCTTAATGACTTGACAGAATTACATATGTCGCCTTTATTTAATTTGTTAGCTTAAAAACATTCAATCCACAGGTGGCAAACATGTATTGGTCTCAAACTAATTATTTTTTCTCTATTTGTTACAGGGACCACACGCCAAAAATTTTGGGAAATGAATCGGAGGGTCCTTGCGTTGGTGGCCGATATGAAGGTGATGGTTGACTCATTGGGGACAACAGAAGAAGACGAAGAGTATTAGAGTCCTGGGTCTTGGCCCTGTTCTGCTGACCAAATTATTTTAATATTTTTTTATAATAATACAAATTTTAATCAACAAGTTTTACCAAAAAAAAAAGGTTATTAACCAAGTTTTAATATAAAAAAAAAATAAAGTTTTAATAAAAAAAAAAATATATAAGATTATCCAAATAATTTATATTAAAAAAAAAACATACACAACAAACACATACATTTACACCAAACAAAGGGTCAAATACATATTTTGAGCTCAAGATTCAGATGTCCGGGAAGTGTTTTGGGTAAGTTTTAGGATGATGAAAATGATGAAGAATCTAACCGCAAAGTGATTTGGCTATGTTTTAGGGGCCTAAAATGGAAGAAGAACCTAACCTCGAAGTGATTTGGGTAAGTTTTAGGGGCCTAAAATGGAAGAAGAACCTAACCGCGAAGAGATTTGGGTAAGTTTTAGGGGCTTAAAATGGAAGAAGAACCTAACCGCAAAGTGATTTGGGTACGTTTTAGGGGCCTAAAATGGAAGAAGAACCTAACCGCAAAGTGATTTGGGTAAGTTTTAAGGGTTCAAAAGGGAAGATGGAGGATAGTGCTAAGTGGTTAGGGTGAGCTTTAAGGGTCCAAAAGGGAAGATGGAGGATAGTGCTAAGTGGTTAGGGTGAGCTTTAAAGGTTCAAAAGGGAAGATGGAGGATAGTGCTAAGTGGTTAGGGTGAGCTTTAAGGGTCCAAAAGGGAAGATGGAGGATAGTGCTAAGTGGTTAGGGTGAGCTTTAAGGGTCCAAAAGGAAAGATGGAGGATAGTGCTAAGTGGTTAGGGTGAGCTTTAAGGGTCCAAAAGGGAAGATGGAGGATAGTGCTAAGTGGTTAGGGTGAGCTTTAAGGGTCCAAAAGGGAAGATGGAGGATAGTGCTAAGTGGTTAGGGTGAGCTTTAAAGGTTCAAAAGGGAAGATGGAGGATAGTGCTAAGTGGTTAGGGTGAGCTTTAAAGGTTCAAAAGGGAAGATGGAGGATAGTTCTAAGTGGTTAGGGTGAGCTTTAAGGGTCCAAAAGGGAAGACGGAGGATAGTGCTAAGTGGTTAGGGTGAGCTTTAAAGGTTCAAAAGGGAAGATGGAGGATAGTGCTAAGTGGTTAGGGTGAGCTTTAAGGGTCCAAAAGGGAAGATGGAGGATAGTGCTAAGTGGTTAGGGTGAGCTTTAAGGGTCCAAAAGGGAAGATGGAGAATAGTGCTAAGTGGTTAGGGTGAGCTTTAAAGGTTCAAAAGGGACGATGGAGGATAGTTCTAAGTGGTTAGGGTGAGCTTTAAGGGTCCAAAAGGGAAGACGGAGGATAGTGCTAAGTGGTTTAGCTAAACATTGTAGTAGAAGTGAGGGTGTCAAATATGTAGGCGAGCACTTTAATGAGTTAAGCTTGTAGTGCGCAGGCGCAAGATCGTAAGGATTCCGTCCGGACGATTATTTTTTGTAAAAGGGAAACAGAATCTATCGGGAATCGTAAAGGATTCGTGGGAGGATACGATGGGAAAAGAGCAAAAACGAAAGCCTACGTTGTTACCTGAGAAAATGAAACAGAAAACTCTCGATGGAAAATGACATCCTCGTACTCTGGCATACGAACGGACGGAAACTTTACAGAAGGCTTACAATGCATGCATAGAATTGCTCGCACATTCATACGAGAGCAGGAACATTTGAAAATAATACGACATCGCCACCAAAATGGAAGGTTTTTTTTGTCTCTGAATCGAGCCTAATATCCAATGTTTCAGACCCCTGCGGGTCTTTCCTCAGGGAGGTAGAAGCGGCGATACCAGTCCATGGTGACTTCAAAGTTACTTTGGCGGGCTTTCCCCAGCCGAGCCGGTAACGTGGCTGGAGGCGTTTTCGTCAGGGGGGCCAGCCAGCTACATCACTCTTCCTGATTTGCTCTGTCCCAGCCCACCAAACGCAAGGTGGCACCTGCGCCGAAAACATTGTAGATGGCAGCCATTGCTTGCTCTTGCGCCGTTGGATCGGGAGAAAAAGGTGAGTTTATTGGGTGACATGAGGGGTTTTATGAGGGGAGGGAGTCAAGTGTTCCTTGGTTTCGGTCCACTTTAAAGTAAAAAAAAATTAAGTTTAGTGAATTGTAGTAAATTGCTCCCGTAACTGCCCCTCTGATGGTCACTGGCAATAAGCAGTTTGAGAGGGCATAACCCTATGTAGACGTTTGCTTACACATGGTCATGAAAGGGAAGCTGTGCCTGAGAGAGATATATCTCTGAGAAACACGGTGAAGCTTATCTTTGATTCTACACAAATCTATAACCAAAACCTAAACCCCTTTCCCAAGTTTAGCAGGTAATTTTCCAGATGTGTTGTTTCAAAGGGTACTGATGTTTAATGAAATAGCAAAAAAAAAAATAGGTGTTGATCCTATTAATTCATCTTAGGGCCCAAAATGAACCCACAATCCACACAAGGATTTAAATCAGGGACAAGATTACAAGATGAATAAATCCCGGGATCCCAGGTTTTGTTCCCTGCTTCTGGGGCATCCTGAATTGTGAAACCTCCCCCAGATCGGTCAGAAAAACACACCTCTTTCCAGGCACATGCACGTTTGGCATTCAGCTCGGAGCGAGAGTGGCCGCATCTCCTGCAGCACACACGCTCCTGCCCCAGCCTGAAAGTCTGGCCGCAGGAACACACGGACAACCCAAAGATTTGGGGATGCTGCCACTGTTGTTCACACCCGCGAGGAAGCCCCAGAAGTAGGTAAGTGTTGCAGCACCCTGGGGGGGGGGGTTCACACAGCATGGCATCCTGATCTGGGATGCCCCAGGAGAAGGCCAGTGGCCGGTCCTGGAATATTTTCGATTGTTGTCTTTTTGTTCCGCTTTAAGGAAGGTAACCTGGTCTAAGGCCACGCTCCTGAGGGCATTAAGCATCTGCATGGTTACAATGCCTAAGAATACAGGACTGTATATGCCAGCAAATTGAAAACGTGGGAACCAAACCCATAAAACGCATTAGTATACCTGAAGTAAAATATACATCTCTACTCTGAAGAGTGTTGAGAAAATGTCAAGCAGAATTTATCACCACTAGATGACATTGTATAGGATTTGTCAGTAGATTAATGCTAATTGATGCATTTCAAGATGAGGATTATGTATTTTTAATATTTAATAATTTAATTACATTTTGTATGTTTGTTAAAAAAGCTCTAAGATGAATTAATACTTGAAATAATGCAAAAAGAGCAATTTAATGGGAAGTTCATCTCTTTTTTTCTTTCTCCTTTGGGAGGATCAACACCCATTGTTTTTTTCATTTGCATTCTACACACACTGAATAAACAGCTGTTGGAGGAATCCAGGAGCTCTCTGCTGTGAGCAGAGCAATGCGGGGTCATTACAGCTCATGGATTTCTACTTCTGGCTAAAAAGGATGATTGCGCAGATATTTGAGGCAATTTTTTTCAGAATTTTTTTCAGAAGCTGTATATAACAAGATGGCAGCTCCCATGTAGTTCAAGAGCACATCATCTTCATGCTATCTCACAATATATGCATGGGCTAGGCCCTCTCAAATAGCTTATGTCACTGATTGCTAGAGGGGGGCTTTGGGGGGCAATTTACTAAGCTTTAATTGTATTACTGCTTTAACATACTTATTACTTTCCTGAAGTATACCCTGTCCATTTATAGTTTGTGATCATTCATAAATTTTAACCCTTTAACTGCCAGCCTACCTTGAGATTTGTCACCCTCTGTTGCCAGATCATTTTTGAAGGGATTTCCAGGAATTTCCCAGGAGAATTATATCTAAATATTTTTGGGTGAAATATGTGGAAAAAATGCGTACAAACCATGTTGTTTGTAAAAGCTGCATTCCTCCTGATTACAACAGTATCGCATATGTATGACTATAACTGAGGAGTGTTTTATGACATTTTCTACTATGTACAGGGTTAAACTCATACCAGTTGATGTGGAGATGGGAATGCTGCAGAGTGCATCTAAGTTTAGCCGTGTGATTGATGTGAAACCAGGGGGTTCACACTGCAGGGCATCCCAGTTTGGAATGCCCATAGGCAAATCTTTTACAGAGCCAATTCATTTTTGTGTTTTGGTCATTACAGGCAAATGGTTAAATTATCAATTTTTTCAATTCCAAGGGTTGAATCTTTAATTCAGTCATCATTCAGCCTGCTTTATATTTCTTAAGTCCTAGGGAATTTTCTACCTGCTGGACCTCCTCAGCAACAGAGAATGACTCGTCCAACCATGTTTCAATGTAAAACTCCCTTCAAAAGTGAATTCATTTTGGGGACTGATAATGATGAGTCAGTAGGAAGGAGCAGGTTCTATGGGTTTTTGTTGTGGAATGCAAACTGCTAGTGAATGAAAGATGCATCCCCTGGCCGCCAGTGGGGCAAGCAGAAAGCTGCCTAATTTAACGCTTTACCTTGAATGTCCCCTTTATGCACTTACACATCAAGGGGATGCATTTTAAATTCTGTTGTATTTTTAAGGTTTCTTCAGTGTTGTGTGATTATACACTTTACAGTCTTTACTCTCTTTTTAGGGAGCAGGCTGCAGTGGATACTTTTTATGTGGAGGAGTTTGATGCATGTCTTAAAGAAGCCAAATCATTGGAAACACAGTTGAAGCAAAAGAGGGAACATCTTAGGAAACACCTGACTATGATTGCAAATAAGTTGTGAATAAATGCACGTGTGGAAATTTTTGTAGTATATAAATATATATGAATAAATTATAAGAAAAAAGTAATTGTATTTATTTAATTGCATTTGTTTTGAAAAAATGTGTGTTTTGTTGTTTGTTTTTTCAAAATCAGAATGAATAAACACGTTTTTATTAATATCTGTGTTTTAATGGCAGTGCTATGCTACAACCCCCCCCCCCCCCCCCCCAATATGTTTATAGTTATGATTTAGAGAGTTTTAAAATCCCTGAACACAGTGGGGGTCATTCTAAAGATTTAGTGAAGCATTAATTATTTAGAAGTTTGGAAACAGCAGCACCCTATGTGGTATACAGAAATAAATAAGTCTTTAGCATAGCCCATAGGGTGCTGCTGTTTCCAAACTTTCAAAATAATATTTTTACCTCATTGAGAAAATGATGCAACTCACCTGTAACATGCATGTGTGCAGGGTTTTTTTTAGGAAAAAAGAACAAATATTTTTTATTGCACTTTTTTGTGTTAAAAAAATGCAGGCTACAACTAACACTCAAATGTGCACCCAGTGTTGAACTTGCTTCAGTAAATCTTTAATAATTTAGAGCTTGAGATCAGTCCCAGCATTCAGACTATTGGTCATTCTAATTATTTGGTAAAGCAAGGTACACTTGCGGTGTGAATTGCATTTTTCATCTCAGTGAGCTTTTATAATTTTGCCACACAATACATCACCTGTACTTGTGATGCGGCATTTTTACATATGAGATGCATTATTTTTCCAATGAGGTAAGGATATTTTTTAGGAATATGTTTCAATAAATGTCTCCATTACAGACATGGACCTGTGATCTCAAAAATCAATATCAATTGGTGATTGATATTAGGGTATGTGTTGATAAGAGCACTCTTCATACTATATAGAACACAGAATGCTAAACAATATCCCCTTAAACATATTAGCTAATCTTACCAAAATGGTTATAGCAATAAAACCTTTTTTATGATATATGCCGATTACCAGCACTTTTAAGTATCACTCTTCTGAATCCAAGCCTGTGCCATGTCAATTATTATATCGGTAGTCCAGGCACAATGCCTTAAGAGTTTTTGAAATATTAAAAAGGAGACAAAACAACAGCGAAAAAAAAAATACATGAGTAATAAAAGAAAAAAAAAAACAGCAAATATTTAATCCACTTCTTTAGTCCAAAATGATTGAACTATTATGCAGTTCCACCACACATGAAATATATGCCCAATATTCTTAGTATACAGTACAGCCTGCTCCAGATAAGAATCATTACACTTGGGTATTACTCCGCTAGATGGCGCTGGACTGCAGAGACCGCGTAATTGGCCCCTCAAATACCCGGGACATCCCACAAATCCCCGAATTTCGCTGCAGTCTGGACTGCGAAGGACAAGAAGATGGCTCTCTCTTCTCGCAGGTGAGCGGGGCTATTAGCCTGTGGCCCTGTAGGACGATTCCCACTTGTTCCATTTTTAATTTGCCTCCCAGCCTTGGCTGCACTGGTCCGGGTGATGGTAGGCAGCACAGCTGTCAGGTGCTTAGGAGCGCTGCTCTACCGCAGGCCCCCACCAGAGCCTCTATGGGATGCCACTCCCGCCCTATTGCCCCTTGCCCGTGTCTATCGGCGGGCCCTATGTTAAGTGGCCGCTGCCCTCTCTTGTAGCTCTCGGGGGGGGGGTGTATATGCCTTGGTGCTTCACTGTATTATGTGCTTCTGGTTGGTGTCAGTCTCCGCGCTGACTTGGTTGTACTGGTTGCTTTTTTTGAAAATGCCGCCGCCGCGTGCGCTTCCACTGTGCTCCGCGGTTGGCGGCGGCCTTACCTCAGGTGCTGGTGCGCTGTTATTGGCTGCTTGTCACGTGTGCTGCTTCGCGCTCTTCGGGGGGGCGGGCCCGCGGATGGCGCGTTCCGTGTCACTGTCTCCGCGGCCCGCCCTTCGAGGTATACCCGGCGCCATTTTTCTCTGGATTCGGCTGCTGCGTGGCTGGCATCTACCTACCGCGGTCTGTGAATGCCCTTGCGGGCGGCTTTATTTCCCCTATACATGTCAGTTATGGGGTTCTCTTCGCTTATGTCTTTCAGACGGGTCGAACTCTATTGGTTTCTCCGGCCCTACTCCCTCTATTTAGTTATTAAAGTGGACCAACACCCACCCCTGATTGGCCCGGGAATCTATAAGATTCCCGGGCCGATCAGCTCCCTCCCGGCGGGGCATCCGAAATCAGCATGCCCCGCTGTGTGAAACCCCCCAGAAAGCCCCTAAAATCTTACCTTTTAGGCGACGGATAAGCCGCTGCCGCCTCCCGCGCGTCCCTCTAGCAGGGCGCGCTCCCGCGCCGGCCGTTTGTGAATATCCGCCGCTTGTCCGTCGCCTAAAAGGTAAGATTTTAGGGGCTTTCTGGGGGGTTTCACACAGCGGGGTGCCCCACGGAAGTGGACCAACACCCAGGATATTGAAAATCCTGGGTGTTGGTCCACTTTAAACTTGTGAGGCCTAGTGTGTAAAATACTCCCACTTCCCTAGCGGGCTATTGGGGCATCCCGGGTTGCTTTTATAGCGTGAATCCCTATGCGCCAATTGGGCCGCTATAATCACCATATGGAGGCGTCTCAGGATAATGTGCTCTGGGTTCCTTCGGGACAAGCCCGGCTGTGCGTAGCTTGTGGGGTGTCCCCTACTAGTGCTGACAATGTGCGGGTCTGTATACCTTGTGCCCAGCAGGTGCTTGCGCTGCAGCCTGGTTTACCAGTAGCTGGGCCTGCGCCTCGTATGGCGTCACCTACTCCCCCAAGCTTAAATTTAACTCCCATTGAGTTGCATACCAGTGGGGATTCTCAGCCTGATGTGTCTTCCAGACTAGCTAATGTTGAGAAGTTGCTTGCTAATACCTTGGCGCGTAAGGCCTCTGCTAAGAAGCGGCACTTGACGGCTGATGTCACTCTTTTCCCTATGGAGGCTGATGAGTTCTTGGAACTGTCTGGTTATACCCCCTTGGAAGAAGGGGAGTTATTCTCTGACTCGGAGTCATCTGATGAGAGGTCGTGGCTTAGCAGTATGAAACAATTCCCCCTGCTGCCTGGGGGCCGCAACCGGGGGAGAGATAGACAGTACCTCTAAAATCTGAGCCAACAGCCTATCAGTATCATCTGGGGCCAAGGGGTCAGAGCCAGAATCATCATGACCCCTGGGCCCCAGATGATACTGATAGGCTGTTGGCTCAGATTTTTGAGGTACTGTCTATCTCTCCCCCGGTTGCGGCCCCCAGGCAGCAGGGGGAATTGTTTCATACTGCTAAGCCACGTTTAGAGTTTCCTGAGCAAGCCCATTTTAATAATCTTGTGCTCAAGGAATGGGAGCGTCCCAGCAGGCTTCCCGGAGTCCCTAAGAGTTGGGATAAGAGGTATCCCTTTCCTGCTGATGTGGTGAAGCATTGGTCATCCCCTCCAGAGGTGGATGCCCCGGTCCTAGGGTTATCTAACACCTCTGTCATGCATTCCCCTGACTCTACTATGCTGCGGGATGGTGAGGACCGGCATATTGATCAGCTGGCGTCCCATGCCTTTGCCTGTGTGGGGATGGCGCTGTGCCCAGTCTGTGCCTCTGCCATTACGGCCGTGGCTATTAGGACCCTGCTTAGAAGTGTCCTAGATGGTGCTCCTGATGATGTTTCTAGTGAGGAGTTTAATGCACTCTCTCGTTGTGAGGTTTTTGTGACTTATGTCCTCTCTGCCTTGGATGATACCATTAGGATGTGTGGCAGAACCTCTGCCCTTGTAGTGGCTTTACACCGCTCGGTTTGGCTGCGCCAGTGGGCTGCTGACAACGCTGCCAAGAAAGCTCTCACTGGGTTTCCCTTCAAAGGACTACGCCTGTTTGGGGACCACCTGGACCTGTTTGCTAAGGGAGGCAGGTTACCCCAGCGCAGGCGGCAGTCTCGGCCCTTTCGGGGACAGGCTCCTTTTCTTCCCCCTACCGTGGAGCCAGACAGGGGAGGGGGGTCTCCCTTACCGGGGCCCGAGGAGATTTCTGGGGTAGGGGCAGAGGACGTGGACGCCCTGGCTCATCCTGGGGCTCCAAGCCTAAGTCTTCTCCCAAGCCCCCTCAGGCATGAAGGGGCGCCCTCACCCATCTGGGTGGGGGGATGGCTTCAGCATTTTGCTCACGTCTGGAGGCTTCATGCCTCAGACTGGTGGATTCAGAAGGTAGTGTCCTCCGGTTACAAGATAGAGTTTGCTGCCTGGCCGCCCCCCAAGGTTCATCAGATCCCGGATTCCTCAGGACCCTGTGTCAGCTCAGGATCTAGTGCAGGCGGTGCAAAGCCTTCTGGAGCTGGGGGTCATCTGCAAGGTCCCTTTTAGAGAAAAGGGCAAGGGCTTCTATTCCAACCTTTTCACAGTGCCCAAAAAAATGGGCCAGTCAGGCCCATCCTGTACTTGAAGATCCTCAACAAATTTGTCAGGTGCAGGCGCTTTCACATGGAAACTCTGCGCTCTGCCATCAGTTCCCTGCGCCCAGGGGATTTCATGACGTCTGTGGACATCAAAGATGCTTACCTTCATATTTCTGTATTTCCAGGTCATCAAAGGTTCCTCAGGTTCGCTCTGGAAGATCAACACTACCAATTTGTGGCATTGCCTTTTGGTCTCACTTCAGCTCCCAGGGTGTTCACCAAGGTGCTGGCAGGAGTGATGTCTCTGCTCAGGTTTCAGGGCATCCGCGTGCTGCCCTACCTGGACGACATTCTCATCACTTCCCAGTCTCTACATCAGGCAGAGTTGGATACTCAGCTGGTGGTGTCCACCCTGGAGTCATTTGGCTGGGTGATCAACCACCCCAAGTCTTCTCTGTCTCCCTCCTTGGTGACTTCATTCCTGGGAATGAATCTGGATACAGTTCAGGCAAGGATTTTTCTTCCTCAGCAGAAGGTGGACAGTCTGATTGCGCAGGTCCAGTTCCTGCTATCCTCCTCTTGTCAGTATGGGACAAGGACCCTGCGTCCCTGGACCGGGTCTTTGCGCTTTCCCCCCTGGTCAGGCGGTCCCTCTCGTGGTGGCTTGACTCCAGGAACCTGTTGGGGGGCAGATCCTTTCTGACCCCCTCCTGGGAGATGGTCACCACAGATGCTAGTCTGTCAGGTTGGGGGGGGTTTCTGGAAGTCCCTGCAGTTCCAGGGGAGGTGGGGCCCTCAGGAGGCCCACACACCTATCAACGTCTTGGAGCTGCGGGTGATCAGGTTGGTTCTGGCTCAGTTGACTTATCACCTTCGGGGCCTTCCTGTTCAGGTGCGCTCGGACAACCAGACGGCAGTTGCCTACATCAATTATCAGGGAGGGACCCGGAGCAAGAGGGCCCTCCAGGAAGTGTCTCTGATCCTGACCTGGGCGGAGGCCAATGTTCCCTGCATATCTGCGGTGTACATCCCGGGGGTGGAAAATCTGCTAGCAGACTCTCTGAGCAGGGGGACCTTTCGCCAGGGAGAATGGTCCCTCTGCAACAGGGTGTTCCAATCTCTGTGTCACCGTTGGGGCCAATCAGATGTGGATCTGTTTGCGTCCCATCACAATCACAAGCTCCCGGCCTTTGTCTCCCTGTCCCAGGATCCTCTGGCCTCGGCCACGGATGCCCTAGCAATGTAATGACAGGACATTCAGCTCCTGTATGTCTTTCCTCCATTCCCCCTGCTGGGCAGGGTTCTGCGCAAGATTGGTCTGAAGGGGGTGCCAGCAATTCTGGTGGCCCCCAGGTGGCCAAGAAGTGTGGTTCGCAGACGTGGTGCAGCTGGCAGTAGATCAGTACGTTCTGCCCAGGGTGCCAGACCTGCTCACTCAGGGTCCCTTACGCCATCCCAATTTACAAACTCTGGCTTTGACGGCCTGGCTGCTGAAACCTCCATCTTGATGGAGAAGGGGCTCTCTACCTCGGTTGTTGATACCATGATTAAGGCTAGGAAGAAGTCTTCTTCTTCCATTTATTACAGGGTTTGGCGTGCCTACATTGACTGGTGTGAGTCTCTTCCCTGTCGTGTGTTCTCTATTCCCAGGATCCTGGTGTTCCTGCAGCATGGGTTGGAGATGGGGCTCCAACTCAGTACTCTGAAGGGTCAGGTTTCTGCCCTGGCTGTTTTCTTCCAGAAGTCCTTTGCTCAGCATTCTCTGATCAGGACTTTTTTCCAGGGGGTTACTCATGTGCATCCCCGTGTATGCCTATGATGCCTGTTTGGGATTTGAACTTGGTTTTGTCAGCCTTGCAGGGTGCTGCCTTGCAAGGTCTCCCTTGCTGCCCTGGCCATTCTTACTCTCAAAGTTGTCTTTTTGGTGGCTATCACCTCTGCTAGACGTGTGTCTGAGTTGGCGGCGCTCTCCATCCAGCCCCCCTACTATGAGAGACACCAGGACAAGGTGGTGTTCCGCTTCAAGCCAGACTTTCTGCCTAAGGTTGTGTCTGCTTTTCATTTGAATCAGGACATTGTTCTTCTGTCATTGTGCCCTAATCCTATCAATGCTAAGGAGAGGGTCTTGCATTCTTTGGATGTGGTTAGGTGTCTGAAGTACTATCTGGTGGCTACTACACCTTTCAGAAAAACTGATGCTCTTTTTGTGGTCCCTTCTGGTCCTAGGAAGGGTTTGGCACCTGCCAAGTCTACTATCAGCAAATGGATCCGTCAGGCTGTGATT
Source organism: Gastrophryne carolinensis (assembly GCA_027917425.1). Taxonomy (NCBI): domain Eukaryota; kingdom Metazoa; phylum Chordata; class Amphibia; order Anura; family Microhylidae; genus Gastrophryne; species Gastrophryne carolinensis. The sequence goes on along the minus strand of CM051242.1, from coordinate 76,113,267 downwards.
CAGGCCTACTCTGCTAAGGGGAAGAATCCTCCCTTCCGCCTTACTGCTCATTCTACTTGTGCTATTGGTGCCTCTTGGGCTTTTCAGCACCAGGCTTCTGTTGAACAAGTTTGCAAGGCCGCTACTTGGTCTTCTGTTTTTTTTTTTCCAACAGCCCGCTAAAGCACTCTGAGAATCCAGTAGGATTTGCTTTGACCAATCGTCTGGAGTTATATACCAACACAACAGCACCTTATAATTTGCTTAAATCAAGGATGTATTGATTGCTGCTATCAATGCCAATTTACCCCATTCAATGACATCCACAATAAAGTCTTTTCCCAAAGACATGACTACTGGCTGGCAATATTGCTAGACCCTTGGATCCACAGCAAGATATTTATCTGTTTCCAGCTTGCTAGAGAAATGCCAAAAAGGCGTATTGCAAAGTGTTACTCTGTAGTTGCTTGGTTGAAGCTTACCAATCTGAAATTGTCGCTAAGAGATCATCGGGGGGGGGGCCCTGTGCACTCAGTCTCCACTACCACGAGTATTGGGGGGGGCAGGAGGGGCAGGAGAAGCAGCAGTAGCCAAGCTAGCCATTCAAGCTGGAGTCTATGATGAGCAGTTGTATGCAGCCATTACCCAGCAGCAGTTGAATCACCAAGTGGCCCCCTCCATCCCATGAAATTTTGGACCTGTGGAGTTCTGGGCAGGAAACTCAACATCTGCCACAACTGGCAGAGTTAGCTAGACAGCATTGTGGCATCCGAGAGTGTATTAAGTGTGGCAGGGCTATTGTTTTTTGGACATATATGGCCATTGTATGCTTGCTTACATATAGGAGTTTTTCCTCTGTTGTGCCAAAATGTGGAGATCATGACATTCAGAAAAATAAATCAGGTCTGTATAACACTAGATTTCACCACCTCTGTGCTTGAAGCTACTGACTAGAGCATTGATCCCCAAGGATGGGAGTGCCCGGACTACTTTTTAGGCTTTGCCTTGTGATGGCTGCTCACTGTGCCTTTTCATGGTCCACCTTGCCAAATGTTTGTGTCAGTGTGCCAAACTTCACTATATCACAACATCCCATTAGGGTAACTGATGCTGTTTCTATCCTCAAAATGGCTGTCTTAGGTTCCTTGGGGTCACAGAGAGTCCTGCTGTTGTTATCCTACTCCATTGGCTGTCATAGATGCTGTTGGCTCGGACACAGGTGGCACAACCCAAGCTAGAAACAGTGTTATTGCTAGACCCTAGCAGTAGATTAATTCTAGATGAAAGAACAGCAAGTGACACACAGGTGACTAATTTAAAAGCACGTTTTTCTTGTATAAAAGACACCTCTTACTGCCCCTCCCCAAGATGGTGAGTGAGAGCAGGATAGGGGATGCTATTCAGTGCAATACCCAGACCTAAGTATAAGGTTGAGGGTTAAAAAACAGGGTATGTGTGAAATCAAAGGGGGTGGCTTGTGGGGGCTAGGAGCAGATTGGCCGGCTGCATCGCATCAATTCTGAACCCACTTCCTGTGACTTTGCCATTGCCACTTCCTGGCGCCCAAGGCCATGTGTAGTACCCAATGAAAACTGCAAGTTTTGAACAAACTCGTGGAGAATATCTGGACCATGATGAACTGAATTTTCAACCTGAACACTAGTTTGAACTGTTGGGTTTGCTCATCTTTTCTTAAAATCCAACAGATATAAACATTTGCAATATTATTTTAGAAATAAAAATAGAAAGAGTGTGCACATGTGATAAGCTGTTCCATCTTCCTCTTAAAAGGACGTTATCAAATGATAACAGTCCATACACAGATATCCAGGAGTACATTAGGGGTGAGGTCCCTACTGTTCGGCACATACAATCTAAAGGACCTAAACTTCATCAATCATCTTTAAATAAACAGAAAAAGATTGTACTCATGTCATGAGCATTTCCATTTTCCTCCTAAAAGGACAGTATTCATTGATATCTAGGTCATTATCCATTGGACCTCTTATTGGCACTTGCAGTCATCTTAGAATATTCCAAGAAAGCAGTCCATACTTACAGATACAGGAGTACAATATGGGTGAGCAATCTAGATATAGAGTTTACTCCTGTAATAAGTATTTCCATCTGCTTTCTAAAAGGACAGTATTCATTTACATGTGGGTCATTGTTCACTTCAGTGATACCTGTAGTTGTCTCATGACAGCTTTCTGTTCCTCACTCTCGAGTATACTTAGAAAGCAGTCCATATGCATTAATACAGGAGTACATTTGGATTTAGATCCCTTAACATAGAAAAATATTTACTCATAAGCATTTTCATCTTCCTCGTAAAAGAACATTGATATTTAGAACATTACCCCTTGAACCTCTTCAATGGCACTTGTCCTACAGCAGCATTCTGTTCTTAATCCTAGAAAATTTTTAGAAAGCACTCCATACACATAGATACAGGAGTGCATTAGGTCCCTGCCTTTCAGAGTGTATAATTGAGAGCTTACAATCTAAGAAACATCAGCAATCGCATTTATATAAATAAAAAATAGAAAAAAAATATACTCGAATGGTGAAGCGTTTCCATTTTCTTTCTAAAAATACATTATCCATTGATATACAGGCCATCACCCCTTAGACCTATTCTGTGGCACTTGCATTCTTCAAATGGTAGCATTTTGTTCCTCATACTTCTAGAAAGCAGTCCATACACATTGATACAGTATCCAAATCATTACCGCTTGAAATCAGTGGCACATTTGTCACACACCAGCATTTTGTTCCTCATAGAAATATTATTTGAAAGCCCTGTCCTTGAAATATTTAATCTAAAAGGCATAAAATTGTTTGGCCAATTGCCCCAGGCTGGCCTTCCAGCTGTAATCTGGTCACATGAGCGCACACATATAATCTTACCATGACAAGGTGGCGATACCCTCAGTATAGACCCTCCTTCCCCCACCTACTTGAACTACCATTTTGAACCCTCAGGGCACTGGGGCTCAGTAGATTTGGCCAACCGTAGCACCTGTTTTACCCTACATGGCACTGGGATACAGGTGCTGTTGATACCCCTATTTTCTTCCAACTACCTGAAGCATCCCTTTCTGCAATCCTGTAGGGCACTGAGGCTCAGGGGGTGTGCCCTCCCCACCACTCATGTGTTGCTTTACTGGTGGGGCAGAGATCGTCCACACATCCGTTTTTATGGCATTTACATAGAAACATAGAAGGTTGGCGACAGAAGGAGACCATACGGTCCATCTATTCTGCCCTTATATACTGTATGTACTCTTTATCTTAGAATAGATGTATTCTTATCCCAGGCATGTTTACATTCACTGACTGATGATATTCTAAGCATACAGCACGTCCTGCTCCAGATATAGTAATTACATGTGGGTAATCCTCCGCCCGAGGGCGCCGTTCACTGCAGACATGTAGAAAACAGGCTCCTCCCGCCCCCACACACACGAGGGACCTCCCACAAATCCCCAGATTTCTCTGCAGTGCTGAACTGCGAAGACATAAAGTATCACACTCTCGCAGGCGAGCGGGGCTTTACAGCCCGAGGCCCTGCAGGACTATTTCCACCCATCCTCTTCGTGAAGAATATGCCTCCCAGCCTGGGCTGCGTTGGTCGGGTGAAGGTAGGCAGCACCTTGAGTGCTTAACGGAGCCATGCTCCACCGCAATCCCCCACCATAGGGTAGGCGGGTTAGGCTGATGGTGAGCCTCTAGTGGATGCCCCTCCCGCATTATTGCCCCGTACCCCGGGTAGTGCTGGACCCTGTGTAAAGGGTCGCCATCCTCCCTCATTTCCCCAACTAGTTAGGGTGAAAAGAAAGGGGGGGGGGTATGTGTGTGGCGGTCCCAGTGTACCAGTATGTCATGCTTATGGCCTTATTTCTGCCCTTCATTAACATTGAGATGTCAGAGCCGCGCTGCTTGCTCTTTATTCGGTTTTCGGCTGCCGCCGTATGTCTTATACATAGTTTGCTGCGTCGTCTAGATGCTGTGGCGCCTTTTCCTTACTAGATGTAACGGTTTTTCTATGAATCCTTAAGCGTGTGATTGTATCCTTGCCTTGCCATTACCTCAGAGCTTCGCGCTCTTCGGAGTGGGTCGGGGACTTGAATTGGCGCGCTCCGCGTCACGGCCGAGCACCGAGCCCGCCCTTCGCGGTTCGCTGGCCGCCATTTTGTTGATATTCGCGCGCGCGCGTGCGTGGTGGCGGTTCCCCTCCTCCCTTGGTCTGTAAGTGCCCTCGCGGGTGACTCCTTTTTATATGTTTTTCCAGCTGCGCATGGCTCTGACACCCATTCTTCTCCTTATGTCTTTCAGACGCCTAGATTCCGGCGGCATCTCCCGGCTTTATATATATCTTAGCGGGTTCACATTTTAAATTCTCCCACATTCCTAGCGGGTCTTGGGGCATCCAGGTTTGCTTATAGCACAAATCCCTGCTGGCATATTACTTAGATAAATCACCATATGGAGGCATCTCAGAATTATGTGTACGGGGTCCCGCGGGGACAAGACCGGCTGTGTACAGCGTGTGGACAGCCCCATGCTGATGCTGACAGAGCACGGGTCTGCGGACTGTGTGCTGAACAGGTACTGGCCCTGCAATCAGGGTTGCCAGTGGCCGCACCTCGTTTCAATACACCTGTGCCGCGCAGGCTACCTGTGGCTGAGCAAGTGATGTCTGGTTTGGCGGAGCGCTGGGGCGCTGGAAAGAAGCGGTCCCTGCCGCCTCCTGGTTCACTGAAAATGAAGAGTCTGTTGCTATGTAGGACCTCGATCCTTCTGATGAGGGTGAACTGTTCTCAGGTTCCAGTTCCTCAGACGAGATACCCTGGAGCTGTGACAATTCTGGCCCTGGTTCCTGGGGCCTGTGTGACACTGATGAATTACTTATAAAGATCTTTGAAGTACTGTCCATCTCTCCTCCGGGAGAGTCTCCCAAGCCTAAGAGGGAGAGTTTCCACACAGCGACGCCGCGCTTGGAATTTCTGGAACGGGATCATTTCCAGGCTCTTATATCCAAAGAATGGGAATCACCTTGTAAACTTACATGGGTTCCAGGGGTCTGGGATTGGAAGTACCCTTTTCCCCCTGATGTGGTTGACTGTTGGTCAGCCCCCCCGAGGTGGATGCACCGATTATAGGGGTCGCTAACCCTCCCTTCGTGACAGCTCCTACTCATCGTACCCTTTGGGATGCTGAGGACCAGCGCATTGACAGACTGGCTTCCCACTCCTTTTCGTGTGCAGGGACGGCGCTGCTCCCGGTCTGTGCCGCGGCCATCACTGCGGTGGCCGCCAGGACCCTTCTTAGGAAGATACTTGATCACCAGCCGGAGGATCTCTCTTGGGAGGTCTTTAATGCACTTTCCAATTGTGAGGTTTTTGTGAGGTTTATCCTCTCAGCGATGGATGACACTATTAAGATGTGTACTAGAACCTCTGTCCTTGTGGTAGCTATTCGCCGCCTGCTTTGACTGCGACAGTGGGGAGCTGACATTGATACTAAAAAGGCTCTCACTGGTCTTCCTTTCAGGGGACGGCGCTTATTTGGGGCCCGTTTGGACCCAAATAAGGCACCCTCGCGCAGAAGGCCGTCTCTGCCTCCTAGGGGCAGGGACACCCCTCCCCCTCCCTACGTTAGTGTCAAACGCGAACCAGAGGTGTGCTTCCAACTTTTGGGAGTAGATGCCCGCCCCAGGGGGGCAGGCAACGTCCTGGGCCCTCCGGCAGGGCTAAGTCCAAATCTGCCAAAACCGCCCAAGCATGATGGGACGCCCTCGCCCTTTTGGGTGAGGGGACTGCCGCAGCTCTTGGCTCCTATCGCAGGGCGCCATGCTACTTTCTGGTGGTTCCAGGAGGTAGTTCCCCTGGATGCAAGATAGAGTTTGCTGGGCGGTCCCTTTCTGAGGTTGTCAGGGTTCTTCAGGTCCCTGTTTCTCTTTGGGAGTTGATACAGGCCGAGTTCGGCATGCAGGGTCTTGGCCCTTAACTTGGGATTGCATCTACATTACCTTTTCCCTCTGGGGATGAGGCAGTCTGACCTAGGCTGGCATTTTGTGCCTGGCTTTTATACTTTCACAGGCAGTTCCTACATGGGATCTATGTGTTGGGCCGCAGCGCTCTTGTCCAGTGGGCTTCTTGACGCCTGTGAGGATCTAAGGTCCTTTTTTAGTTACCTGTGCCTTCTAGACACCTAGGCCATTACTAGCCAGTGTTGAAGGACCAACTCTACGGATTGGGGCCTTGTTTTTGGTTCCTCTTCTGCTCCCAGATGGCTCGCCTAGGCGAGTACGGGAGTGATATCTTGGACGCGTCCGTGTGGCGTCGGCGCTAGGGTCTTCTTGATTGTCTTTCTTTACTTCCAATTTCTACGTCAGGCCGAGTTGGCTATTTGACTGGTGGTTCCTTTGGGAGTCTTTTGGCTTGGTGCTCAGGCACCTCACTTACTTAGTGTCCCCTGGTTCGGTATCTCGCTCCTGGGTGACTATTGGATTCGGTTCAGTTTAGAGCCTTCTTCCTGGGTAATAAGTGGACTTCTGCTTATAGGGGCTCTGCCCTCTTTGATGTCACCTTACTTTCACCATTGCAGCTGGTGGGCCGTTGGTGGCGGCCCAGATGCTGTCCCTTATACTCAGAGGCCCTTCCCCTCCCTTTTTGCTTCTCCCTGTTGATGGTCACCATGTGTACCAAGTCTTGCAGGTTGACAGGGGGGCTTGTTTATTCTGAAATCCCCCGTGGTTCCTAGGTGGGGCCCCATAGGGGGTCCATTTTCACACTGTTTTTCGTTGACACAGTGAGCCCTTGGTGGGCTCTATTTTGCTGGGCTACTCCTCTTCAGGACCTGTCTTTTTGGGGACTCTCGGTCTGTCTGAGGACAGTGGCCTGCCCTTTTTTATCTGTGAAGGTCTCGGAACAGGTTGATCCTTCAGGAAGGTTCTGGTTCAGATTTAAGTGGGGGTTTACATTCCTTGCACTTCATTGGTATTAGCTTCGATGGCTGTCCTCCTGTGGCAGGAGGTTTTATCCTAGTGTCCCACTGAGTCCCTACTGGTGTGGCTCTGTGGGGCCCCTTCACTATTACAGGGACTCTGCCCTGGGTTATTGTCCCAGAATTCTCTGGCCTTGGTCATGGGGGCCAAGTATTTCTCTTCTGTCAGGACATTATATTCTATATGTCTTATCTTCATTCACCCTGCTAGGCGGGGTTCTGCACAAGATTGCTGAAGAAAGGGAGACCCGTTATGCCGGGGGCCCTGGTTGGCCCAGTGGGGTGTGGTTCGCAGATTTTTCTGCTGAGGACTACGGTCCTGTACGCTCTCTCACGAGGGCTGCTCTGTCTATTCAGGCTCTTTACTATGTCGCCCCTATCTTCAGGCTCTTTTAGACGATTGGACGGTCTGCTCTTCACCCTATTGGAGATGGGTGTCTTGTCTCTATTGGAGGGCTAGGACCTAGCTCCCTCTTCTTCTCCCTTTTCTGCCGGCTATGTCAGGGTATGTTGTACTCGTATTTCCTTGTTTGGACTAGCTCTCTCCCCCGCGGGACGTTCTCTGTTCCCTGGGTTCTAGAGTTATTACAGCATGGTTGAAGTTGGCTCCCCAACTCAGTTCTCTGAAGGTCTTCAGGGCTCGCCCTGTTCGCCTACTGCAGAAGTTTGGTTCAATCTTCTGTCTTGAGCATTCCTCAGGGGTTGCTCAGGTGCATTCCCCAGGGAGTTATACGCTCCCGTTTGGGGTTACTTAGTCTGATGCCCTGCGAGGGGTTCTCTTGGGTCTTATTCAGGTTCTTGTCTGAACTGTTCTTCCCTCATGTCGCTCTTCTGGGGCGGTTGCTCCAGTCAGAAGTGTGCCTTGAGGACGGCTCTGTTAGCGGTCCTAGTCATTATATATATATTTTTATATATCTGTACACCATGAGGTGGGGGTGTTCCGCCTTACGCCGAGTTATGGTCCAGGCGGTGTTTTTTATGCCCCTTTATTCCAGACCTTTCTGCCTCTGGGCTATTGTCTGGATTACTCTGAGCTAAAGGGATCTGCATCCCTCAACAGGTGTTGAAGATTTTCCTGGACTGTCTCTTGTCCCTGATAGGGATTTAGGCCCTTTGGGCTTATAGGTGTCTCCATCCTTAAGTACCGGATCTGATTGCTTCCATGGGTGTAGGTGCCCTTTGGATCGTCTTATTCTGTAGGTTTTGTCCTTCTGATCCTAAAGTAAGCGTTTCGGCTCTTGCTGATTCTTGTTAGTGTTGTTTTCAGTATTTCTGCCGGTCTCGCCGGAGACCTGGGTTCATATTCCCCGATGGGGAGAGTTCTAAGGTTGCCATGGCTACCTTTTTCTTGCAGTAGCATGGTTAGGCTGTTACTCTGGCCTATTCTTTTAGGGGAAGATTCTTCTTCTCCTTTTTTTTGTTCTCTTCTACTTGTGCTTGGCTTGGGCCTTTCAGCACTAGGTTCTGTTGAGCAAGCTGGCTAGTTCGCTGCTTGTGTTCAGTTCATCCTTTACAAGGGTTTCAAAAGGCTGAGGTTAGAGCATGTGCTCATGTTGCTCTTGGTAGCAAGGTTGCGGGTGACAGCGCTTTTACTGTTGGCTGTGCCTTTATTCTAAGCATACAGCACGTCCTGCTCCAGAACATATTCATAACGTATGGGTATACCTCCCCCTTCAGCGCCGTGCACTGCAGATCATGAAGAAAACAAGCTCCTCCCGGCCCTACATATACCGGAGGACCTCCCACAATCCCCAGATTTCTCTGCAGTGCTGAAACTGCGAAGACATGAAGTTTCACGCTCTCGCAGGCGAGCGGGGCTTGACAGCCCGAGGCACTGCGGGACTATTTCCACCCGTCCTCATTGTGAATTTATGCCTCCCAGCCTGGGCTGCGTCGGTCGGGTGAAGGTAGGCAGCACCTGGTGTGCTTATGGAGCTAGACTCCACCGCAATTCCCCAACCATAGGGTAGGCGGTTTAGGCTGATGGTGAGCCTCCAAGGGATGCCCCTCCCGCATTATTGTCCCGTACCCCGCGTAGTGCTGGACCCTATTATCGGGTTGCCATTCTTCCCCTTTTCCCCGTCCACTTAGAGGGAAAAGAGGGGGGGGGGGAGGGTACGCGTGTGGCGGTCCCAGTGTACCGGTGTGTCACGCTCGTGGCTTCTATTCTGCCCTTTATTAGCTTAGAGATGTCAGGGCCACGCTGCTTGCTCCTTATCTCGTCTGCCACTGTGTGTTTTTTACCTTGTTTGCCACTTGGTGTTGTTGCCGCGGTGCCCGCGCTTATTGTCGGTCCGCTCTACGGTACTTTAGGCCGGTTGGTTGCATAGGCCTTAATTTTTTTCTTCAGAGCTTCGCGCTCTTTAGAATGGGCGGGGCCTTAGTTCGGCACGCTTCAACGTCACGGGGAGTATTTAGCCCGCCCTTCGAGCTTCGCCGGGCGCCATTTTGGTTAGCTTCACGCGCACGCGTCGTGGCGGTCTCCTCCTCCACCTGAGCTGTAAGTGCCCTCTGGGCGAATCCCTCCCATTATTGTCTGCCCATCTGCGCATGTTCCTGACATCTCTTTCCCATTGTGTCTTTCAGACGCTGAGTTTCCGGTGGCCTCTCCCGGCCTCATATACATATATACCTATCCATATATTGACTATATACGTATACATTGCCATACTCATAGGTATAAGGAGCGGGCCTTCCCAAAATCTCCCACACTGATCAGCGGGTAGTTGGGGCATCCAGGGTTGCTTACGGCATAAATCCCTATCGACACCCTATATTTTTTTTTTTTAAGTTTTTATTTACGCTTTTCAAGTTGTACAACAAAGCAATACAATTACAATTGCAATTATACCACCATTACACTATATTACAACTATAATCATAACCACTACAACAACAACAACAACGGTACACACGCACCCGTATTATTCACACCTCATTCACTCTCATTCTCACCTGCTTAAATAGCTATCAGATTATAAAGGAGAGATTTCAGCCCTGGGAAGTGAGCCACCGGTAGACCCTAATCATTAGTAGAGTTGGGGGCATTGAGCCATGCCCCCCATACTCGCTCAAACTTGTCTGGACATCCTCTAGCCTGGTAGGTCATCTTATACAGAACCAGTTTACCGTTAATCAAACTCTTCCAACCTGAGAGGCTCGGCTTATTTGGATGTTTCCAATGTAAGAGAAGGCATTTCCTCGCATAAAACATTAGTAGACGTATCAGGATTATCTGCGGACCATCATCTAAGATGGGTTCTACCACACTTAAGAGACAGAGGGGCGCTGCCTTCCTCACAGGGAGGTCCATGGAGATCGAGATAAAGTTGGACACCTCATCCCAGAATGCCGAGATAGTCGGGCATTCCCAGATCATGTGGAGTAAAGAACCGGTGCCAGTGTTGCACCTAGGGCAAAGGTCTGTTTCTGTCAGGCCCATCCTTTTCAGTCTAACTGGGGTCAGATACACCTGATGAAGCCATTTGGCCTGGATCAGCCTATCTTTAGCATCTATAACGGAGGAGTATAGATTGTCCACCGCTTCCTCCCAATTCTCCTGGTCCATACCCGGGATCAAAGCCTCCCATTTCCTCTGTGCTTTTTCTAAGGGGGACGGTTGGCTTGTAAGAAGGGCAGTGTATAATGTAGAGGTGGGTTTTCTCATATCAGTGGATCTTATCAGGGATTCAAGCGGTGCCTCCACCAGTTGCAGTCCCTCTATAGGGATCTGGGATCTCAGGGCGTGCCGGAGCTGTAAGTACCGGAAGAAGTCCCTGGATGATAGCGTGTACACATGGCACAGCTGCTCGTACGTCATCAGAGTCCCTCCCGTAAATAGCTGCGCTAATACGGTTATTCCTTTTCTTTTCCAAAAAACTGTGTCAGGAAGGGCCTTCAGTTCTGGCAGATTAGGATTATCCCAGAGGGGGGTATTGGGAGACCATTCAGTGGGGGATCGGGGGGAACTCCTCATAGCCTGTGCTTTATGCCACACATGTAGTGTCGCTCTCATACATGTAGTGGTGCATGGGAGACCCTTTGTTCCCCTGTACACCAGACCCTGCAAAGGGAGCAGTGGGCCCAACAGAGCGGACTCAAGAGCCACCACCGGGTTGCCAACGGGGGGGTTCATCCACCACGTAGTGTATACTAACTGTGCGGCATAAAAATACAGCATCATGTGCGGAGCAGCCAGGCCACCCAGTCCCGACGGGGCTCTAAGGATGGTCCTGTTCATTTTGGGGGGAGAGACCCCCCATATGAACCGGAATATGATGGAGTCTAGAAGTCAAAAGTGTGAGGCCGGCAACACCACAGGCGACGCTTGGTATAGATATAGGAACTTAGGGAGAAAGATCATTTTAATTATGTTAATGCGGCCAATGACCGATAGGGGGAGTGTCGCCCACTGGGTCACTTTTTTCTTAAGGGCGCCTACCATTGGAAGGATATTAAGTTCGATAAATTTGGAGGGGTCCGCATGCATGACAATCCCCAAGTATTTAAAGCTGTCCACTCTCCGAAGTAAAGAGACCGGGGAGATACGGGCTCCCCCCAGCTCATCCACCACGTACAAGCTGGACTTCTCCCAATTAACTTTTAGCCCTGAGAATGAACCAAAGTTTGTTATTAGCTCCAGTAGCGCCTCTAGAGAGCCCTCAGCATCAGCCAAATAAACCAAGGTATCGTCCGCATACATGGAGACCTTCTCAACCACCCGCTGCAGTCTCCACCCTTGGATCTTAGCAGAGTCTCGGATTAATGATGCCAAGGGTTCAATAGCCAGCGCAAACAGTAGTGGGGAGAGTGGACACCCCTGTCGCGTACCCCGACCCAACTCCAGCTCAGCCGTTACGATTCCATTAACTCTAACTCTCGCCTTGGGATTCCGATAAAGTAGTTGGACATATTTGACATATGTTGGGGGGAGGCCAAATTTATTTAACACTGCCCATAGATAGTGCCATTCAACCGAGTCGAAGGCCTTCTCATTATCGAGAGAGACCACCACTCTACTCCCCGCATTGTCATGTCTGATTTGCAGGTTACTAAACAGCCGTCTAAGGTTAATGCTTGTCGTTCGGCCTGGCATAAACCCCGATTGATCATTGCCAATGAGGGAGAGTATTACCTTATTTAAGCGGAGTGCTAGTATTTTGGCGAGAACCTTGGCATCCTGATTCAAGAGAGAAATCGGCCTATAGGAGCTGCAGGTATCCGGGGGTTTCCCATCTTTATAAATAAGGGTGATAGTCGCTTGTGCAAAGGTTTCAGGGAGATGCTCTGACTGCAGGGCCCCCAAGAAAGCCTCCAGCAGCCTCGGCGCTATGGTTTCGCTATTTTTCTTGTACCACTCGGAAGGAAGTCCATCTGGGCCTGGTGCCTTCCGGTTAGACATTTGGGCTATTGCTCTCGCCACTTCATCGCAGGTTATTGGGCCATCTAACATTTCCCTATCTGACTCCGACAGGGAAGGGAGAGCTATCGGGGCAAGATAAGAATCCAGCTCATCCAGGCTGTAACTGGCTTTAGAGGAGTAGAGATGGCTGTAATAATCATAGAATTGTCTAGATATTCCCTCCGAATCCGTGATGAATTGGGCCTGATTGGTAATACCCGCAACCAACGTTTGTGGACTTTCTGCTCTGGAGAGGTATGCCAAGGTTCTCCCATTTTTATCCCCCTTCTCAAAGATTGTATGCTGTTTAAATAATAAGCTCTTTCTAGTGGATTCTGTTAATGCTAGATTATATTCCCTCTGTAGGGCATTAAGTAGATTATGATCTGAGGTGCTAGTGGTTTCCACAAATCTTACTTCCGCTCTGGCTATTTTCTCTTCCAGCTCTCGAATGGTCCTCCCCCTCTTTATCCTGGCCCCTTTTATGGCACTGATGGCACTGCCCCTGACCACCGCCTTTAAAGCGTCCCATCGTGTGTTAATCGAGGTCTCCTCCCCGTTACACTGCCAGTATCTTTCCTGTTCTTTAGCCAATGAACCAAAGACCTCCCCATCCTCCAACCATAAGGGATTCAATGTCCAGGGCCTCAGGCTCTCCCGGTTCCCAGACATACGAATTGTAACCATTAACGGTGAGTGGTCTGAGATGCCCCGTGACAGGTACTCACAGGCTACCACTCTGGCCAACAGGCACTTAGACCCGAAGGCCAAGTCTATGCGCGAGAGGGACTTATGAGGGATAGAGTGGCAGGAGAAAGCCCGTTCCCGGGGATGTCTCCACCTCCATATTTCCGTTAGGCCTAGGGCCTCCGCCCATTCCGTTAATGGAGTGGGCGGGCCCGTCCCAGGCGTCAGCCGGTCTAGGGCTCTATCGAGGATCATGTTGAAGTCACCGATCAGCAAAAGTGGATCTGGTGGGAGGGTAGCCACTCTATCCATAATCTCTCGGAGGACCCCAATGTCAAAAGGGGGCGGGATGTACAACCCCACCATCAGGATTTTAACATCGTATACTTTCGCATGTATGATAACAAACCGGCCTTTAAAGTCAGAGTACACTGAAATGATAGCAAAGGGCAGATGTTTGGCCACTAGAACCGAAACGCCCCTGGCATAGTTAGAGTAATGGGAATGAAAGAAATGCGCGATCCATGGTCTTTTAAGAGACATTGATTTCTGCCCTAGTAGGTGGGTCTCCTGCAGGATCATAATATTAGGTTTGTGGTTTTTCAAAAACTGGAGGACCAAGGATCTCTTTATCTTGTCATTGAGGCCGAGCACGTTCCACGAGATCACTTTACCCCAGAGCTCTAGAACAGCAGGTCACACCATTCACTCCATCACACACATACCAACAGCTTACACAACCAAACCACATTAGATGCGCAAACATCAACCAATAAACTTAGACATCAACCAATAAACTTAGCCTCAGAAGAAAAAAAAAAAAAGAGGAGAAAAATATATATACCCACTCCCACCCTGCTCTACCTAACCCAACTTTGGCGAGCTTATTCCCTTAACTAACAGTTGACCTAACTTAAACACTGGTTGTCCGTAGTGTTAACCACAAGACGTGTTCACTGGATGTGGGCACTCCGAGGGGTATGCAGGATACATACACCCCAGGGGGTCTAACCATCCCCGAACCAAGGGCAACGAAGAGGGAAGGGGGAAAAAGAGAAAACCCACAGGCTCCTGCGGCAACAACATGGGGGGGGGAGGGGAAGGATGATTACCCTAGACCGGAGTCCCCCCCAAAGGTCCCAGTCCCTTCAGGCCGCAATGGTGGACGGCAGGTATATACGGCCTTCCAGGCCGCCCGCCGGTGCGGACCCCGCCCTCAGTCCGCCGGCAACGAGTCAATCCAGGCACTTGCATTCTCTGCTGTAAGGAAGAATCTTGTAGTCTCCCCGTCCTGTACTCGCAGCTTGGCAGGGAATAGCATTGCGTACTTGATTTTCTTTTGTCTGAGGCGTGCTCTCACATCATTAAAGGAGCGACGTTGCCTCTGCACCTCTGACGAGAAGTCCGGGAAAAAGGACAAGCGCGATCCGTTATACAGGATATCCCGTTGCCTCCTGGCAGCCGCCAAAACTGTGTCTCGGTCTCTAAAGTTCAGTAACTTCAGGATAAAAGGGCGCGGGGGGGCCCCGGGCGGCGGGGGCTTGAACGGGATCCGATGTGCCCTCTCCACCGCAAAGAATGGTGAGAGGTCCTCTGGTGCCAGAGCCTCACGGATGAGACCCTCAGCGAATTTTTCCGGGGCGTCCCCCTCCGCTCTCTCCGGTATCCCCAATATTCTTATGTTGTTGCGACGATTTCGGTTTTCTGCGTCTTCTGCTCGGTCCGTGAGGAGCCTCACCTGGCGCTGCAAAGCCTGGACCGCCGAGGTAACTGACGTCAAACCATCTTCCGTCGCACCGATTCGCCTCTCTGACTCGGACGCTCTGTCCTTTATCTTGTCCAGATCATGCTTGAAGTAGTTAAGTTGTTCTTGCAAGTTGTCGAACTTCGCTGTTAGGACACTTTGGCAGTTGTTGATAGCTGCCATTATTGCAGCGTTATCAGGAATAGAAGTAGGCGAGGCTGTGCAGTCCTTAGGCGAATCGGCCATGGTCTGTGTGCCGCAGTGTAGAAACCCGGTGCGCCTCTTTTTATTGCCCTTCATATAGGGACAGTGGATTTAGGGCTGTCGCTCTCACCGCCCCCCTGAGATGGAAGCCCTCTGTAGGCAGGCAGCGACCGGGGCAGCCGCACCGATGAGGTGCCTGTGTTGTCGACCGGAGGGGGGGGGCAGCCGCCTCCGTCCACGTCCCTGACTCAGCGCCGCCCGCAGCAGGTGGTCAATGTCCCCTTCGGGTCCACTGCAGCGCGTTCCCCTTCAGCAATGGTGTAGCAGCCAGGAGCAGGCAAAGATGTTAGGGGGTTGAGCTGTCAGGGGCGTTAGGAGGTTGTGCAACCAGGGGCAATGGGGGGGTGAGCAGCCAACAATATCAATATTAGGGGGATGAGCAGGCAGTCAGTGATATTAATATTATTATTATTATTATTATTGTTAGGGGGGCACTGATCCCAGCCCCACTATCAGGGGGCCACACACCCTGCAGCCAGAGTCAGTAGCCGGCACACTGTCTGTGGAACGGAGGAGGTCGGTGGGGCGGCACACGTTACACCGCCTCTCAGAGCTGCTGCCGGTGAAGCGGCGGGGGCCGCCGCCGATGGCAGCACGTGGGTCCCGGCCGCGCGCTGCAGCGAACCAGAGGAGCGGAAGCGGCGAGCTGAGTAAAGTGGCAGGGGCCGCCGCCGATGACAGTGTGCGGGTCCCGGCCCCGCGCTGCAGCCAGTCAAGGAGCCGGTGCGACAGGCCTGGATGAAGTGTCAGGGGCCGCCGCCGATGACAGCGCACGGGTCCCGGTCTCGCGCTGCAGTTGGACAGGAGGAGCGGCTGTCAGGGGAGGTCCGCGGTCACCGGCGCCGCCAGCGGAGCGGGCAGCACAGTTCCAGCAGGAGGTAGAGGGGGGTGGACGAGTCTTCGGGTGGGGTCCCGCTCACCTCCTCACTCGGCGTCCAGGCAGGGCAGCCGCAGCCAAGCAGGGCGTCCCCTCCAAAGCGGGGATGGGCTCCTCAGTCTGCAGGTCTCCCCTCTCCACTCCAGTCTCAAGATGGCGCCGGGTCCGGACACCCAGGAGTTCTCGGATCCACCAGGCTCCACCGTTGACCAGATCACTTCACTATTCACCCCAGGTACTGCAGGTATTGTACTGGATCGTCCCTCTTCGTTTAAGGCTGGTTTAAGGTGATATATGGGGTTTTTTAAGGATGATTTTCAGGAGCCCTCGTGCCACACGTCCTTCCAGTCCTGTTACATAGCCACGCCCCCCCTCGACACCCTATATTTAAACAATCACCATATGGAGGCATCTCAGGATTGTGTTGCCGGGGTCCCCTTGGGACAGGACCGGCTGTGTATATCATGCGGTCTCCCCCATGCTGAGGCGGACGGGGCACGGGTCTGCGCGTCTTGTTCTGAACAGATGCTGGAATTGCGAGCGACGCTTGCGGTTGTTCCTCGCTCCTTCTCGCCCCTTTCTCCTTCCCTAAACCTCACTCCTGTTGAGTCTTGTACAAGTGGCGAGTTACAAATAGATTCCCCTCCCAGACGGCCTACGCTGGCCCAGATTGTGGAAGGTTTGTCTGGCCGGATCGGCCCAGATAGACAACGGCCTTGTACTCCCGCAGCTTCGGCCTGCGCTATGGACTCGGAGGAGTCCTTTTCTACATGTGCTAGCACCACGTCGGAAGAAGGGGACCTGTTCTCTGACCTAGGCTCCTCTGACGAGAGACCGAGGGGTCAGGATGATGCTGGTCAGGATGACTGGGACCAGCTTGATATTGGCGGGATGTTACTCAGGATTTTTAATGTATTGTCCATTTCGCCTCCCGGTGCGGTCCCCAGGCCGAGAGGGGGGCGCTTTCATACTGCGCCTGCGCGCTTGGAATTTCTCGAGCAGGCTCACTTCCATACTCTTGTTCTTAAAGGGTGGGAATGTCCCGCTGCTCTTCAAAAGACCCTGGAGGACTGGGCTTGGAAATACCCTTTTCCCCCCCCGAGATGGTAGATATTTGGTCCTCGTCCCCATTAGTGGACGCTCCGATTATTGGGGTCCCCAACCCCCCCTTCCTTACATCTCCGGCTTACAGCTCCCTGCGGGACGCCGAGGACCGGCGTATCGATAGGCTTGCTTCCCACGCCTTTACCTGTGCTGGCACGGCGCTGCGCCCTGTTTGTGCCGCGGCTATCACGGCAGTGGCCGCTAAGACTCTTATAAGAAAGATACTGGAGCAACAGCCTGAAGACTTACCCTGGGAGGTGTTTTACGCACTCTCGAGCTGCGATATTTTTGTTAAATTCATCCTTTTGGCCTTGGATGACACCATCAAAATGTGTGCGAGGACTTCTGCCCAAGTGGTAGCTATACGTCGCCTGCTCTGGCTTCGTCAGTGGGGGGCAGACGATGATGCTAAAAGGATCTTGACGGGGCTTCCCTTTAGAGGGCATCGCCTGTTTGGGGCACGTCTGGACTTATTTGAGAAACAGGACAGTCCACCCAGTCAGAGGCGGCCATTGCGCCCCCCGCGGAGCAGGGATACCACTCCTCCTCCTCCATATCATTCTGTTAAGCAGGAACCGGGGTTGCCCCCTGCTGGGTCTGGTTCGGTATCCTGTCCCAGGAGTGACTTTCAATGCCCGGGACCCTCCGGTCGGGCTAAGCCCATTTCCTTCCCTGAATTCCCTCATGCATGATGGGACTCCCTCACCCACCTGGGTGAGGGGATGGCCACAGCACCTTACTCCTATCAGGAGGCATCCTGCCTCGCTCTGGTGGCCTTAGGGGATAGTTCCTCCAGATATGGCACGGTGTTTGCTGGGTGGTCCTTCCCTGAGTCGGTTGGGAGGACTACGGTTCCATGCCCTTCTCCGGGCATGGGTGCAGGCTTAACTGGGCCTGTCAGGTATGGCTTCCCTGCAGAACGCCATTATCACATAGAAACTGGGGCCCCTGAGCGGGTCGGCCCCTCTCTCCCTTCAAGGTTGAGGGAGTCTATCTGCCTAACCCCTAGGGGGATGTGGCATCTGTACCATAAGCTTTCGGCCTGGCGCCCTTGACAGGGCTGTCTGTGCCCCATGCCCCAGGGGTCCTCTGGCCGCTGGTGGCGTGTTCGCCTTTCTTTCTAGGCTCTAAGGAGCCTTCTGGATATTGAGCCCTCTACGGCTGGGTATTGGTGATCACTGACACCGTTGAAGCTTAAACTAAGCCCCCTGTGCGCCCTTGTTCGCACTGGGCTCAGGAAGGGTGTGATGACTCACACGGCACCAAGGGGCATTTTACAGGGGACCTATCAGGCCCTCCTGTTCCATCACGAAGCAGTTGTGGGATGGAACTTGACAAAACTGGAGTTCTACTCTGCTCCACCCTCTAGTTCCTGGATTGCACCAGGAGTAGGCTTCACCCAGTGCCCTTTTTTCCTTGGCTATAAGGAGTTTACCGGTATGAGGCCTCTGGTCCTCCGTCCTGTATAGTGATTCCTCCAGACAGCATCGCTTCTGGTGAGCCGATTGGCAGCTCGTCCTATGACACCTCTTGTCTCGGGGATCTTTGGGCTCTGAGGTGCTTTAGCCATTAGCCCTGGATGAGGGGTTTGCACCCTGGGTCTGGGTCTGCTTACCTTACTCCTTGTGGTGGCGGTTATTCTTCCACTGGTTACTCGATAGTACCGTGGGGGAGCATTCCATACCCTTTTATTTTTTCCTGTTGGTTGCCATGGTACCGAATCTGGCAGGATGACGAAGGGGGCCTATTCTTCTGAAATCCCCCGGGGGTTCCTAGGAAGGGACCTTGAAGGTTCTGGTTTCCTAGATGAACTTTGGTCATAAGGAGCACGTTGTGGGTCCTAGTTGGGGACTACTCCTTCTTGTACCTGTCCATTGGGGGACTTTTTGCCATAATGGGACAGTGGTTGCTCCTTGTTCCTGCGGAATTCTTGGGCCTGGATCTATTCCAGGGGAGCCCTGATTCCTTAGGGGACTTGATATTCCTTGTCCTTCCTGAAGTATTCCTCCCGTGGGAGGTTCTCTGTTGTGCCTCTGGGCTCACACTGGCAGGGTTCTGTGGGACCCCGTCTCTATTACAGGGGTCTACCCCTGTTATTGGCCAGATTGGTCTGCCCTGGTCGGGGCTAGTGGTTCTGGCTGGGTAGTTTACTTGAAGACGTTATACCCTTGCCCTACCGGGCGCGGGGAGAGCTTGCGCTAGTCCCTGATGGCAAGCAGCACCTTATGCTTGGGGCCTGGGAGGCCCAGTGGGGTGTGGGTTCTCAGGGAGCTCTGCTGTGTACAGCTGGACGGTAAGTTCCCTCATGAGGACTATTTTTTTAACATAGAATGGTGCCTTTACTTTAGACCTACTTTAGCGTTGGCAGGATCTGGGGCTTACCCTGCTGGAGATGACAGATCTCGGGGTGTCTTGTTCCTTGGAGGCTCTGGACCTTGTCTTCTTCTTTATTTTCTTCCTTCTGCCACGCTGGTTTAGCTTATGTTGTCCCTATGCTATTCGCTGGGTCTAAGCTCCTTCCCTGGCGGGACGATATCTGCTCCTGGGATTAGGGTCCTACAAGCAGCGTTAGGTATGGGCTCTCTACTTGACTCGGTCTACGGTTGGGGCCTGATCTGTTCTTCTATTACGAGACCTGATCCAATCTTTTGTTTGCATTCCTCAGGGTCTGCTCAGGTGCATTCCTGGGGGATCCCTAGTTCCCCCTTTGGGGGAGGACTTATTCTGAAGCCCTACCAAGGGTTCCCACAGGTCCTAGTCAGGTCCCTGTCTGACCGGCTCCTTCCATCAGGTTGCTCTTCTGGGGAGATTCCTCCAGTCAGTGGTGTGCCATAAGGAACGGCACTATTGATGGTCCTAGTCATTATATATATTTCTTATATATATACATACCTTGGTATAGATCTATACCATGAGGTGAGGGTACCCGCCTCACACTAAGTTGGATTCAGGCGTTATTTCGTCCTTTCTGCCTTGGACGGATCCTCTGGTCTCGGGACTATGGTCTAAATTACTATGAGATGAAAGGGATCTGTGCCCCCCTACAGGGGTTAGAGATCTGCCGGAACTGTCTGGTCCCTGATGGGATCTTATCTTGGGGTCTACCAGTGCCCCCTTCTTGAAGTACCGGATTGATTGTTTCCATGGACTAAGGGCCCTCCGGCCTGGTCCTATTCGGTTGGTCGTCCTTCCGGACCTGCAGGACTCTTTCGGCTCTGCTGAATATTGTTGTTAGCACTTCTGTTGGTTCCGTCTGCGACCTGGACATGTATTCCCCGTTGGGAAAAGTTTTGAGTTACCATGGCTACCCCCTCTTGTAGCAGCATGGTTAGGCAGTTATTTTGGCCTATCCTTTTAGAGGAAGATTCTTCCTCCCTATTGTTTTCGTTCCTTTTCTATTAGTGCTTGGCTTGCCCTGTAGCACTATGTTCTGGTGATGAAGCTGGCTAGTCCTCTGCTTGCGCTCAGTTCTCCCTTTACAAGGTTCAAAGGTTGAGGTTAGAGCATTGCTCTCGTTGTTGATAGCATGGTTAAGGGTGACAGCGCTTTACTGTTGGCTGTGCCTTTTCACAGGGATCCCACCCTATTGTGGACACTGCTATTGGATGTCCCATATGTTATGAATATGTTCTGGAGCAGGACATGCTGTATGCTTAGAATAATACAATTCTGTGAGAATCTCCCCTGTAGAATTGGTATTATATGCATACAGCACGTCCTGCTCCACCCCACCCTGGTTTCACTTTGTTCTGGATCCCCTGTATGGTGATTGTACTCACTTGGTGTTATTGCCAGACATTCTGGGTGGTTTGTTTCTCCTGGCTTCTCTTCTCACTGCTTTTCAATGCTGGGGATTGTGGGAGGTCCTCCGGTATATGTAGTGCCAGGAGGAGCTTGTTTTCTCCATGATCTGCAGCGCACGGCGCTGAAGGCGGAGGTATACCCATACGTTATGAATATGTTCTGGAACAGGACGTGCTGTATGCATATAATACCAATTCTACAGGTGAGATTCTCACAGAATTGTATTTTTCATGGGGATCCCACCCTACTTTATGGACACTGCTATTGGATGTCCCACATGTAATTACTATATCTGGAGCAGGACGTGCTGTATGCTTAGAATAATACAATTCTGTGAAATACTCACCTGTAGAATTGGTATTATACGCATACAGCACGTCCTGCTCCACCCCACCCTGGTTTCACTCTGTTCTGGATCCCCTGTATGGTGATTGTTATCCTTATAATTGCCAGTTTTTGGGTGGTTGGTTTCTCCCGGCTTCTCTTTCTCACTGCTTTTCAATGCTGTGGATTTGTGGGAGGTCCCTCGGTGTGTTTGGGGCCGGGAGGAGCCTGTTTTCTACATGTCTGCAGTAAACGGCGCCCTCGGGCGGAGGATTACCCACATGTAATTACTATATCTGGAGCAGGACGTGCTGTATGCGTATAATACCAATTCTACACGTGAGTATTTCACAGAATTGTATTTTTTCAACTACCTCTGCTGGAAGATTGTTCCAAGCATCTACTACTCATTGCTCCTGATCTTCCCCCCCAACTAGCTTCAGGTTGTGCCCCCTTGTTCTATCATTAAGTTTCTTCTTAAAAACACTTCCCTCCTGAACCTTATTCAATTCTTTTACATATTTAAAGGTCTCAATCATGTCCCCTCTCTCCCTTCTTTCCTCCAGACTGTACAAATTAGGTGCAGAAGTATTTTGTTCAGTTTGTTCTGTTCAGTGGGAAACCTTGCCATTTTCAGCAGATCCATCCTGTTCTTTCCTGGTTCCAGCAGGCTTACATTTGTTCCCTGAGGCTGCTGGATTCTGAATAAAGTCTGCCCGGTGTAAGTGCCAGCTTCCTGGGCCTTGGGATCCCCTTGTGGCCAGCATGGGGTTTTCTCCCACCTGTGTGGTTAATGTTCCTGAGTACTGTCCCATTGTTACTGCTTTTACTCATTGTTAGAATAAACATTAAAATGCGCTAGTACTGTACATGGGTAGGTATAAACAGCAGGGTTAATTCCTTGGTCTATAGGGCTTAATTTATGCTTCTAAAATGTAACTGTCCACAAATGCAGAAGTATAGGTATTCCCTGTGCTTTAACTTTCCTTTAGTAAGTCCTTTATTTATTATTATTTGCAAGGTGGTACAAATACCTTAAATGAACTAATTGAGTTTGCTCAATTTAGGAAAGCTGAGCCACCCAGCTAGCTTTACCTATTAATCTATGAGTAACACCTATTTACAGGTCTCAATCACAGTTATAGTTAAACAGTGTTACATATATTTCAATTGAAGAGTAACTGAGAAAATATGTCACTTACCCTTTGCCTGGGTCCTTACCCAAAATGAAGACCCAGACCACTTTTCATCTGCTTGATATATAATGTTGCTCCACCCACTGGTTAGTGTCCTGGTGTATTGAGAAGCTGCTGACCCAGTCCACTCTGCCGCTGGTTTCTTGATGTCTCTAGCGCTTCGACACCAAACACAGATGATGGATGCTTCTCCCCTCAGCGATCCGGCCTCATTTTGGGTAAGGACCCAGCCAAAGGGTAAGTGACATATTTTCTCCATTACTCTTAAGTTGAAGAGGCTGCATATCTGATAGGCTGGAGTGTTCCTGGGAAGGAGATATGTCTTAAAGTGGATCAACACCCAGGATATTCTAAGCATACAGCACGTCCTGCTCCATCTATAATACTTACACATGGGTAATCCTCTGCTAGATGGCGCTGTTCACTGCAGACATGCAAAAACAGGCTCCTCCCGGCCCTTCATATACCCAGGGACCTCCCACAAATCCCCAGATTTCTCTGCAGTGCTGACTGCGAAGACATGAAGTATCACTCTCTCGCAGGTGAGCGGGGCTTTTGCAGCCTGCGGCCCTGTGAGACTATTCCCACCCGTCCTCTTCGACAAGATGTGCCTCCCAGCCTGGGCTGCGCTGGTCGGGTGAAGGTAGGTAGCACCATGTGTGCTTGCAGAGCAACGCTCCACCGCAATCCCCCACCATAGGGTAGGCGGTCAAGGCTGATGGTGAGCCTTCAGGGGAGGCCCCTCCCGCATCATTGCCTCACGCCCCATGTAGCGGTGGACCCTATGTTAACGGGTCGCCTTCCTCCCTCGTTCCCTCCTTAGGGGGAAAATAAAGGGGGGGTTGTGTGTATAGCGGCCTTAGTGTATACTTACACGCTTATGGCTTAACTGTGTTTCACTGGGATCGGGAATCAGAGCCGCGCTCTTACCTTACTGTTTACCGCAGCACTAGTATTCTGCCTTCTGCTCACACCGCACGTACGGCGGCGGCTCACAGACGCCCTGGCGTCTTCTTCTTCCCTCCTTCTCTTCTTAGCCTTATCGGCTCTTCATAGGCTGCGCCGGCTTGAGCGCCTGTCTTAATAACAGTGTCTCTGTCACAGACCGGGATTCTTCCCCGATGGGGAGCCGCAGGAGAGCCCGAGCACAGATCTTGGCTGGAACTGCCACGGCTCAGAGCGCCATTTTTAATACGCCTTCTGCCTTTTACTCTCCTGTCTGTAACACCATTGGCTGGTTGCCTCACGAGCTTCGCGCTCGCTGGAGAGGGGTGTGGTTTTGGCTTGGCACGCTACGCGTCACGATCAGCTCAGGCCCGCCCCCTGAGGTTCTTCAGCGCCATTTTCTTCTCCCGCGCGCGTGGTGGAGATCGTTCCTCCTCTCTGTATGTAAGTGCCCTCGCGGGCGACTTTTCTTTACTCTCATCCCCATTGCGCATGGCTCTGACATCCCGTTTCCCCTTATGTCTTTCAGACCGCGGATTCAAGTGGCTTCTCCCGGCCCAGCATAGCTCCCGGTCGCGACCATATAAACTTACTCCCACTTCCCAGCGGGTTATTGGGGCATCCAGGGTAGCTTACAGCGTCAATCCCTACTGGCAAATTGTGCCGATTAAATCACCATATGGAGGCATCTCAGGATATTGTGAACGGGGTTCCTTCGGGACAAGCCCGGCTGTGTGTAGCTTGTGGGGTCTTACCTAGCAGTGGTGACAATGCACGGGTCTGTGTTCCTTATGCACAGCAGGCGCTATCGGTGCTTCCCGTCTCCTCTGAGGCTGGGCCTGCACCCCGCCGCACTTCACCTACTCCCCCAAGCCTTAGTCTAACCCCCAATACCAGTGGGGATTCTCATCCTGATCTGGCCACGAGGCTGGCTAGTGTTGAACACTTCCTTGCTAATTCCCTAGCGCGTAAAGCCACCGCCAAGAGGCGGCACTTGAACCCTGAATCGACCCTCTTCCCTGTAGAACCTGAGGATTTGTTGCATTCCTATGCCCATATCCCCTCGGACGAAGGGGAACTGTTCTCTGACTCAGGGTCATATGTCGATGAGTCCAGGGGTCAGGAAGAGTCTGGCTCCGAGCATTGGTCCTCAGATGATGTCGATAGACTGCTGGTTCAGATCTTTGAGGTTCTGTCCCTCTCTCCCCCTGCTGTGGCTCCCCGCCAAAGGGGTAATCTTTTCCATACTGCTAAAGCTCGCTTGGAATTCCCTGAGCAGACCCATTTCAATAGCCTCGTGCTTAAAGAATGGGAACATCCCAGCAGACTTCACGGGGTCCTAAAGGGCGTGGATAGGAAATATCCCTTCCCTGGTTAAGTGCTGGTCATCGCCGCCCGAGGTCGATGCTCCTATTCTTGGGTTGTCCAACACCTCTATTATGCACTCCCCTGATACTACTATGCTACGGGACTCTGAGGACCGGCGTGTTGACCAACTGGCATGTCATGCCTTTGCATTTGGGGGAGCGACTCTGCGCCCGGTTTGTGCCTTAGCCATTACGGCGGTAGCGCTCAGGGCCGTGGTTAGGAGTGCTCTTGATGGCACAGATGAGTTGCCTCCTGATACTGTCAACGCTCTGTCCAGCTGTGATGCGTTTGTGAACTTTATCATGTCTGTATCGGACGATGCTATTAAGATGTGTGCCAGGTCATCTGCCCTGGTGGTTGCGATACGCCGCACGGTCTGGTTGCGCCAGTGGGCCGCAGACAATGCCGCCAAGAAAGCCCTCACGGGGCTGCCATTTAAAGGGCTGTGCTTGTTTGGGGATCAATTAGACCTCTTTGTCAAGGGAGGCAAGTTACCCCAGCGCAGGCGATAGATTCGGCCTTTTTAGTGGCCAAGGCTCCCTCTCAACCCCCTATCGTGGGGCCAAGCAGGGTAGAGGGGCGTCCTTCGCAGGGGCCCGCGCTGATTCCTGGCACAGGAACAGAGGATGCTGTTCAGGTTCCTCCTGGGGAACCAAACCCAAAGCCCCTCCCAAGGCCCCCCAGGCATGAGGGGGCGCCCTCACCCGTCAGGGTGGGGGGACGTCTACAGCACTTCGAGCACGTCTGGCGGCGCCACGTCTCAGACCGGTGGATTCAGGAGGTAGTGTCCTCCGGCTACAAGATAGAATTTGCTGTACGGCCCCCCACCAGGTTCATTGGGTCTCGAATCCCTCAAGACCCTGCCTCAGCTCAGGTCTCTTGTTTCTGGCCGTACAGGGTCTCATGGACCTAGGGGTCATTTGCAAGGTCCCCCCTGGAGACAGGGGCACGGGGTTCTATTCAAACCTTTTCACAGTACCCAAGAAGGATAGGTCAGTCAGGCCCATTCTGGATTTAAAAATCCTCAACAAATTTGTCAAGAACAAGCACTTTCGCATGGAAACTCTGCGCTCGGCCATTGGCTCACTGCTCCCAGGGGACTTCATGACGTCCGTAGACATCAAGGATGCTTACCTGCACGTCCCGGTTTTTCCGGGACACCAAAGGTTTCTCAGAATTACACTAAAAGATCAGCATTATCAATTTGTGGCCCTGCCATTCGGCCTCAGGAGGCCCATTTGCCCATCAACATTCTGGAATTACGGGCAGTCAGGTTGGTACTGGAGCGATTGACCCAACACCTGAGGGGTCTGTCGGTCCAAGTTCACTCAGACAACAGAACGGCAGTTGCCTATATCAATCATCAGGGAGGGACCCGGAGCAAGGGTGCTCTCCAAGAAGTGTCTCAAATTCTGACATGGGCGGAGGCCAATGTTCAATGCATTACGGCTGTTTACATTCCGGGGGCGGAGAACCTGCTGGCGGACGCCCTGAGCAGGGGAATGTCCCATCAGGGGGAGTGGTCCCTCTGCAACACGGTATTCCAGTCCCTGTGCCACCGTTGGGGTCTACCGGATGTGGATCTGTTTGCTTCTCGTCACAATCACAAGCTCCCAGCCTTTGTCTCCCTGTCTCGGGATCCTCTGCCCATGGCCACGGATGCCCTGTCCATGTCTTGGAGGGAGTTTTGACTCCTGTATGCGTTTCCACCGTTTCCCCTTCTGGTGAGGGTTCTATGCAAGATTGCTCTGGAAGGGGTACCTGTGATCCTGGTGGCCCCCAGGTTGCCAAGAAGAGTGTGGTTCGAAGACGTGGTTCAAATGGCAGTAGATCAGTACGATCTGCCAAGCGTACCAGATCTGCTAACCCAAGGGTCATTACGCCATCCCAATTTACAAACGCTGGCTTTGAAGGCCTGGCTGCTGAAACATCCATCTTGATGGAGAAGGGGTTGTCTGCCTCTGTGGTGGCTACTATGGTGCAGGCTAGGAAAAATACTTCTTCTGCTATTTATTATAGGGTATGGCGTTCCTACATTGACTGGTGTGAGTCCAGGTCTCTTCCCTGCCGAGAATTCTCCATCCCTAGGGTCCTGGAGTTTTTGCAGCATGGTTTGGACTTAGGTCTCAAACTTAGTACTCTGAAGGGTCAGGTTTCTGCCCTATCTTCTTTCAGAAGACCTTTGCTCAGCATCACCTGATTAAGACATTTTTCCAGGGGGTCACTCACGTGCGTCCCCCTCGAAAGCCTACAGTCCCTGTTTCGGATTTGAATTTGGTTTTGTCTGCCTTGCAGGGTGCTCCCTTTGAGCCTATTCAAGAGGCTGCTCTGGTCGTTCTCACTCTCAAGGTTGTCTTCTTGGTGGCTATTACTTCGGTTAGGCGTGTGTCAGAGCTGGCCGCTCTATCTATTCAGCCTCCATATTATGAGTGACACCAGGACAAGGTGGTGTTCCGCTTCAAACCAGACTTTCTGCCAAAAGTGGTTTCGGCTTTTCATTTGAACCAGGATATAGTTCTTCCTTCTCTGTGTCCCAATCCTCGCAACAACAAGGAGCGGGTTCTGCATTCCTTGGACATAGTCAGGTGCTTGAAGTATTACCTGGTTGTCACTAAGGCCTTCAGGAAGACTGATGCTCTCTTTGTTGTGCCTTCGGGGCCTAGGAAGGGTTTGGCTCCCGCCAAGTCTACCATCAGTAAATGGATTCGTCAGGCTGTGATTCAGGCCTATTCCACTAAGGGGAGGCCTCCCCCGTTCTGCCTTACGGCTCACTCCACTCGTGCTATTGGCACCTCTTGGGCTTTTCAGCAACAGGCCTCTGTTGAACAAGTTTGCAAGGCCGCTACTTGGTCTTCTGTTCACACCTTTTCAAAGTTTTACAAAGTTGATGTTCGGGCCTCAGCTGATGCTGCCTTTGGCCGTAAGGTTTTACAGGCGGTTGTAGTTTGAACTACGTGCCGTTGCCTTTGTTGTTGGGGATCCCACCCTACTTTATGGACACTGCTATCGGATGTCCCATGTGTAAGTATTATAGATGGAGCAGGACGTGCTGTATGCTTAGAATAATACAGTTCTGTGAAATACTCACCTATAGAACTGGTATTATACGCATACAGCACGTCCTGCTCCACCCCACCCTGGTTTCACTTTGTTCTGGATCCCCTGTATGGTGATTGTTACCATTGGTATTATTACCAGTTTGGTGGTTGGTTTCTCCCAGCTTCTTTTCTCACTGCTTTTCAATGCTGGGGATTTGTGGGAGGTCCCTGAAGGGCCGGGAGTAGCCTGTTTTTGCATGTCTGCAGTGAACAGCGCCATCTGGTGGAGGATTACCCATTTGTAAGTATTATAGATGGAGCAGGACGTGCTGTATGCGTATAATACCAGTTATACAGGTGAGTATTTCACAGAACTGTATTTTTCACTATCCTGGGTTTTGGTACCCCGCTACTTGAAACCCTCGTCCAATCAGAGCGCTCAGAGCCGCTGTGGTATGCACGTACAAGCGACGGACAACCACAGCGGCTCTGAGCGTGCTGGAGGGCGTGTCTCGCGCTTCCTTCTAACAGGGAGCGCGCCTGCGCTGGCCATTCACAAATGGCCAGCGCGGGTGCGCGCCCTGCTAGAAGGAAGCGCGAGATGCGGCCCGCGCATGCACCGTTGGAACAGGGATAAGGTAAGGTTTCTGGGCGTCCTGAGGGATCTGGCATTAGAGGAGGATTGGTAGAGGGTGGGAGAGGGGGGACATTTATAAGATTTATAAGATTCCCGGGCCGATCCCTCCTGGGTGTTGGTCCACTTTAAAGTTAAAATATAAGCAGGTCCGAAGCAGGTAAAAATAATAAGACTTTCTGTCTCGTGTGCCTCTCCCTCCGCTCTCTCTTCTATTTCCATGTATAGCTTTGCATCGTCCTTTTCACTAAATGTCCCCCCTCTCCCACCCTCTACCAATCCTCCTCTAATGCCATTCACAGAATTTACAAGCCACTGCAACAGAAAAGCTGACTCTATAGTTCTAACAGTATCTTATTTGTTAAATAGCATATTCATTTTTTTCAGTTTTCCCTATTCTTAGTATACAGTACGTCCTGCTCCAGATATAGTACTTACACTTGGGTTATCCTCCGCCAGATGGCGCTGCACATGCAAAACAGGCTCCTTCTGGCCCCTCAAATACCCAGGGACCTACCACAAATCCCCCAGATTTCTCTGCAGTGCTGACTGCGAAGACATGAAGTATCACTCTCTCGCAGGTGAGCTGGGCTATCACAGCCTGCAGCCCTGTTGGACTATTCCCACCCGTCCTCCCTGTGATGTGCCTCCCAGCCTGGACTGCGCTGGTCGGTTGAAGGTAGGCAGCACCATGTGTGCTTACCAGGGCTGTGGAGTCGGTAGAAATGTGTCAACTCCAGCATAAGAAGACAATCTCTAAATAGTATTGTATAATTAATGAAGCTTTCATAAGAAGCGTAAAATGTTATTTATAGATATATTTTATATTCTATCAATCTAAGACCCATGTTAGACGGAACATTGGCTTACCGACTCCACAGCCCTAGTGCTTACGGAGCCATGCTCCACCACAGTCCCCCACCAAAGGGTAGGTGGTTTAGGCTGATGGTGAGCCTCTAGGGGATGCCCCTCCCGCATTATTGCCCATGCCCCGTGTAGCGATGGGCCCTGTACAAAGGGTCGCCATCCTCCCTTGTTCCCCCCGTAGCTCGGGGGGAAAGAAAGGGGGGGGGTGTGTGTGGTCTCAGTGTATTGTGATTACACGCGTATGGCCTTAGTATTGTCCCTTGACTTGTATACTTGGTGTCAGACGCCGCGCTGATTTGCATTTTTATTGTGTATCTGCCGCCTCAGACGCTGCGGCGTCTTCATTGGCAAATCATCTATTCTAAGTGTGTCATACACTTCGCTCCTCATGACAAGTTGACTACGGTCTTAGAGTTTCGCGCCCTTCGGGGGGGCGGGGACCTGGCTTGGCACGCTCCATGTCACGGGCCGCCCTTCGAGGTTTTCTTGGCGCCATTTTGATGGTAGTCACGCGCACGCGCGTGGTAACGGTCCCCCTCCTCCCTTGGTCTGTAAGTGCCCTCGCGGGCGATTTTCATGCTCCTTGCTTACTGTGCATGGTTCTGACACCCTTAATTCTCATTGTGTCTTTCAGACTGGTGAACACCATTGGCTTCTCCCGGCCCGGTGTAATTATAGCGGGCCTTGTAAAATTCTCCCACTTCCCTAGCGGGTCTTTGGGGCATCCAGGGTGGCCTATAGCGTAAATCCCTGCTGGCATATTGTGCCTAAATAATCACCATATGGAGGCATCTCAGAATTATGTGACTGGGGTCCCTCTGGGACAAGACCGGCTGTGTATAGCGTGTGGACAACCCCATGCTGATGCTGACAGGGCACGGGTCTGCGGACCCTGTGCCGAGCAAGCTGGCCCTGCAATCAGGCTTGCCAGTGGCTGCACCTCGTTTCAATTCACCTATTTCCCCATGCTTAAATCTCACTCCTGCTGAGTCGCATACAAGTGGGGATTTGCAGCCTGTTGTGCCTTCCAGACTGCCTGCAGCTGAACAGATTATTGCGAGGTTGTCAGAGCGCAAGGGCCCTGGTAAGAAGCGGCACTTGACGCCTCATGTTACTGTTTTTTCTATGGGAACTGAGGAGTTTACTACTCCGTGTGACTATACCCCTTCTGATGAAGGAGAGCTGTTCTCTGACTCAGGCTCATCTGATGAGAGGCCGAGGAGTCATGACGATTCTGGCCCTGAATACTGGGGCCAGTGTGACACTGACGATTTGTTGATTAAGGTCTTTAAGGTTCTATCTCTCTCCCTGGTGAGGCCCCCAAGCCGAGAGGGGAGCGTTTCCATACAGCGACAGCACGCTTGGAATTTCTAGAGCAGGCTCATTTCCATGCTCTTGTGCTCAAGGAATGGGAATGCCCCAGTAAACTTCCAGGGGTCCCAGGGGACTGGGATAGGAAATACCCTTTTCCCCCTGAGGTGGTTAATTGTTGGTCATCACCCCCCGTGGTGGATGCCCCGATCATAGGGGTTCCTAACCCCCCCTTTATTACAACCCCTGCTTATAATACCCTTCAGGATGCTGAGGACCGGCGCATTGATCTGCTGGCTTCCCACGCCTTTTCTTGTGCAGGGACCTCGCTGCGCCCGGTCTGTGCCGCGGCTATTACTACAGTGGCCGCTAGAACCCTCATCAGAAAGATGCTTGATCATCACCCTGAGGATCTCCCCTGGGATGTGTTAATGCACTCTCCAGTTGATGATGTGTTTGTAAAATTTATCCTATTAGTGTTGGATGACACCATTAGAATGTGTGCAAGAACTTCTGCCCTTGCGGTGGCTATACGTCACTTGGTCTGGTTGCGACAGTGGGGTGCTGACGATGCTGCTAAAAAGACTCTTACTGGGCTTCCCTTTAGAGGGCTATGCTTGTTTGGGGCCCGTCTAGACCTGTTTGGTAAAAAGGGGTAAGTCACCCCAACGCAGGCGGCCGTCCCCCCCCACCATAGTGTTAAACAAGAACCAGGGGTGTCCTTCCTGGGGGCTTGCGCAGACTCCTGCCCCAGGAGCGGCAGACAACGCCCTGGCCCCTCCGGCGGGGCTAAGCCTAAATCTTCCACCAAACCCCCTCAAGCATGATGGGTTGCCCTCGCCCGTCTGGGTGAGGGGATGGCTGCAGCACCTTGCTCTTGTCAGGAGGCATCACGCCTCATTCTGGTGGATTCAGGAGGTAGTGTCCTCCGGATACAGGATAGAGTTTGCTGCACGGCCTCCCCCAAGATTGTCAGGGTACTCCTGGTCCCTGCCTCTGTTCAGGTGTTGGTGCAGGCCATGCAAGGCCTGCGGGGTCTGGGGGTCACTTGCAGATTGCTCTTAACAGGCAGAGGCAGGGGCAACCGTTCCACAGTCCCCCGAAAGGATGGGTCAGTCTGGCCCATTCTGGATTCACAAGTTTTCGGGCAATTCTCCAATTACAGGCAGTTTCTGCATGGAAACTCTGGGATGGGCCATCAGCGCATTGCTCCCAGGGGGCTTCTTGCCGTCTGTGGAGCTCAAAGATGCTTCTGTTCACTTCCCTGTGTCTTCAGGACACCGAGGCTTCAGGTTCGTGTTGGAGGTCTTGTTGTGGTCTTGTTATCTGGCCTCTCTTCAGCCCCCAGAGTGCCCACCAAGGTGCTGACGGGGGTGATGTCTCTGATGAGACCAAGGGGCGTCCGCGGCATGACCTACCTGGACGTCCTTTTTCACTTCCCAGTCTCTACGTCAGGCTAAGTTGGATACTCGGCTGGTGGTGTCCATTGGGAGTCATTTGGATGGGTGTTCAATCGCCCCAAGTCCTCATTGTCCCCTCAATTGGTAACTCCATTCCTAGGAATGTATCTGGATTCGGTTCTGGCGAAAATCTTCCTTCCTCAGCAATAAAGTGGACAATCTGGTTGCATGGGCTCAGTCCCTCATTGCTGTCCCCGTCCCTTCACCAGGCAGGGATGCAGCTGGTGGGCCCGTTGGTGGCTTGCTCAGAAGTGGTCCTTTATACTCAGTTCCCCTTGGGCCCTTCTGCACCTTCTATTGTTAGTACAGGACAGGGTTCCAGCATCCCTGGAGCAGGGTCTGTGTGCCTTCCCCCCTGGTAAGGAGGTCCCTCTTGGAGTGGATGAACTCAAGGAACCTGTCTGGGGGCAGTTCCCTTCTTGCCTCTTCCTGGAGACGGTCACCATGGATGCCAATCTATCAGGTTGAAGGGGGGGTTTTCTTCTGAAACTCCCTGCGGTTCTGGGGGAGGTGGGGCTTTTAGAAGGTCCATACACCTATCGATGTTTGAAACAAGTGAGCGTTCAGGTTCGTTCTATCTCGCTTGACTACTCCTCTTCAGGGTTTGCCTGTTTGGGGGGGCGCTCAGTCTGTCTGACGACAGTGGCACACCTTAATCATCTGGGAGGGACCTGGAGCAGGAGGGTCCTCCAGGAAGTGTCTATGATCCTAATCTGTGTGGAGGACAAGGTTCCCTGCATATCAGTGGTATTCGCTCCGGTGGGGGTCCCTCTGCGACAGGATGTGCTAATCCCTGTGTCACTATGGGGTCCAACCAGTTGTGGATCTGTTTTGTGTCCCGTCACTATCACCAGCTCTCGGCCCTTGTTTCCCTATCCCAGGATCCTCTGGCCGCGGTCATGATGCCTTGGTAACGTCATGGCTGGACATTCTGTTCTGTATGTCTTTTCTCCATTCCCCCTGCTAGGCAGGGTTCTGCGCAAGATTGCTCTGGAAGGGGGGACCAGGGATTCTGGTGGCCCCCGGGTGGCCTAGTAGAGTGTGGTTCGCAGACGTGGTACTGAGGGCAGTAGATCTGTGCGACCTGCCAGTGGTGCCAGCTCTGCTCACTCAGGGCCCCTTTACGTCACCCCAATCTACAGACTCTGGCCTAGACGGCCTGACTGCTGAAACATCCATCTTGATGGAGACAGGCTTATCTGTCTCGGTGATTTAGACTATGGGAAGACTAGGAGCGAGCTTCTTCTTCTTCTTCCCCCATCTATTATAGGGTATGGTGTACCCATATTGATTGGTGTGAGTCTAGGTCTCTTCCCTGTTGGGCTTTCTCTGTTCCCAGGGTTCTAGAGTTATTACAGAATGAGTTGGAGTTGTTTCTACTACTCAATATTCTGAGGGGTCAGGTTCTGCACTATCCGCCTTCCTTTAGAAGTCTTTTGCTCAGTTTTCCTTGGTGAAGACTTTCTTTCAGGGGGTTACTCACGTGCGTCCCCCATGTAATCCTATGGTCCCTGTTGGGATTTGAATTTGATTCTGTCTGCCTTGCGGGGTGTTCCCTTGGGAACTATTCAGGATGCTGTCTGGCTGTTCTTACCCTCAAGGTTGTCCTTCTGGTGGCTGTTACTTCGGTCAGACGTGTGTCTGAGCGGGTGGCTCTGTCTATCTAGCTCCCATTCTTTGAGATACACCAGGATGAGGTGGTGTTCCCTTTTAAGCCGGACTTTCTGCCTAAGGTGGTGTCTTATGTTCATTGATTTAAGATATTGTTCTTCCTTCTGTGCCTTATTCCTAGCAACGCTGAGGAAAGGGTTCTGCATTCTTTGAACAGGTGTTGGAAGTTTTTCCTTGGTAGTCACTGTGTCCTTTAGGAGAACTTATGCTCCTTGGCCTACGGCCACTCCATCCCGAAGATGCCCGATCTTGTTTGATCACGGGGGGTTAGGCGGATTTGGGCCTGGTCATTACTTGGATGGGATGGTTCCTTCTGGTCCTTGGAAAGGTTTTTTGGCTTCTGCCAAGTCTACTGTTAGCGATTGGATTCGTCAGGCTGTTACTCAGGCCTATTCCACTAAGGGGTAGAATCTTCCCTTTCGCTTGACTTCTTATTCTTCTTGTGCCTTGGTGCCTCTTGGGCTTTTCAGCACTAGGCTTCTGTTGAACAAGTTTGCTAGGCCGCTACTTGGTCTTCTATTCATACCTTTTCAAGGTTTTGCAAGATTGCTGTTAGGGCCTCAGCTCATGCTGTCTTGGCCGCATGGTTTTGCAGGCGTCAGTGGTTTAAACTGTCTGCTGCTGCCTTTTTTGTTGGGGATCCCACCCTACTTTATGGACACTGCTATTGGATGTCCCAAGTGTAAGTACTATATCTGGAGCAGGACGTACTGTATACTAAGAATAATACAATTCTGTGAAATACTCAACTGTATAATTGATATTATTTGTATACAGTACGTCCTTCTCCACCCCACCCTGGTTTTTGCATTATTCTGGATCCCCTGTATGGTGATTGTTATCATTGTTATAGTTGCCAGTTGGTGGTTAAATTCTCCCGGCTTCTTGTTCACTGCTTTTCAATGCTGGGGATTTGTGGGAGGTCCCTGGGTATTTGAGGGGCCGGGAGGAGCCTGTTTTGCATGTCTCTGCAGTGCAGCGCCATCTGGCGGAGGATAATCCAAGTGTAAGTACTATATCTGGAGCAGGACGTACTGTATACAAATAATATCAATTCTACAGGTGAGTATTTCACAGAATTGTATTTTTTTAAAGCAGACCAAAACTCTTATTGCCTGCTGCTGGGGTCTCAGAATTTTCAAGGCTGGATGAGTCCCTGCGGAATCCCAATTGGGATGCCCTACTTTGTTAAACCCACAATTCATTTTATACTAACTGAGGCAGCGATCTCATAGCGCATGTATGGGTTAACTCCCACTTCTCTTTTCTGGCAGTGTGTGCCTGTGCCAGCCATAAAATATAAAGCAGGTGTAATGTCAGCATATCAGCTCCCTGAACCCATTTCTGTCCCCCTTTCCCACACCCTGCAGGATCACAAATGATGTCCCTTCCTTTTTCAGTGACCAATGGCAGAAGCTTGATGCTGTAGTTTTGTTTTCTGGTCTGCTAGAACACTGGAGATCTTGAGCGTCTCGTCACTCAATCACAGGAGAACCTGTGTGGCCACTGCTGCAGTGACTGGGTCACCAGACCATCACTCACAATCTCCAGCAGCTGCAGTCATTACAAAGAAACCGTTTTGCCATTGCCATTGGAATAGGCAAACAGCTGGGACCAGATTTTTTAAATTTTTGCTACCCTAATCATGCCAGTACGTGACCAGATTATAAGGTGTGTGGTCTGTATAAAGCTGACTTTCTAAAGGGGATCAGATTTTAGAGACAGACAGCCATCCCAAACTAGCATCCACACTGCTATCTATAGTAGGTGGCATGGTGATAAATCCTGAAACAACCACTACCATGTTTTTATAAATGGCAATTAGGAGTTTATATTAGTGGCCACCCTGAGTACAATAAAAGTAAATAAACTTTAAGTGACTTTTTTAAACAGACCCCTACCATTGGCAGCTGATGTTCCTCTGCTCACTTGCTGCCTCTCCTGCACCCTATCTAGCTCTCTTGAGGACTGACGATCTACTTGTCTCCTAGCTTTTGGCTGACGTTCCATATCCTTTAGGTCTACCTTTCCATATTCCCCACAGCACAGGCGTGGTAACAGCAGGTATAGGGAAGCCTGAGCTGGCAACTTTTTTCTGATCTAGATTCTGTTTAAAAAGTCTGCTAAGATAGACTCTGCATTTAAAGCAGACCACAACCCCAGCCACCCCCCCCCCCCCAGGGCATCTTGATGTGTAAAATCCTCCCTGGTATGGCTTATACTCAACCCAGCAATCTCACAGCGCATGTGTGGGCCTCGAGTGGCATTTCTGGTTTGGCAGTAACCATGCCAGGAGTGATGGGGAATGCTGTGGCAGTGCAGAGCGCTCTGCTCCTTGCCACAGTGAACCCCCATGGCATCCCAGATCAAACTGAGTATACAGTGATGCAAGAGTGTTTCACACAATGGGGATTCCCATATTGAAATATCCCTATGGAAGACTTTCATCTAACCCTAAATTCTTGCACTGTTCCTATTTAAAGAGAAACAAAACCCTTGTCCTCTGGTCCAAGGGTCTAAAAGACTCCTGGGCCGGATGACCGTTCTTCCCTGTGTGAAACTCTGGATGGTCACAGATATTCTTACCTATCTGACTATCTCACAGCGCTGCAGCAGAACCCCCTGCATCTCTCTACCCGCTGCACACAGCCATACCAAGAGTCCAGACCATTTATCAGCATTTTGCACTACATACCATATTTTTGCAGCAATTTTATTCCTCAAGAAGTGTGTGTGTGTGTGGGGGGGGGGGGGGGGGCGGCAGCTGTGGGGACAGCGGGCAGGCTTCATTTACCCAGCCCACCTACCACTCCTCGATCTTCTGCCCTCCTGGCAGTTGTGGTAGCCTGGCCAGCTGTGCGAGAGTGCCAGTATATGGAACTATACTATTTGTTTTTTTAGGGAGGGGTAAGAATACCATGCTCCCTTTTTTGGGAAATGGGATGGGGGTGGAAATGTTACACTGCCTATGGAAATGGGATGGGGGGTGCCGCACTGCCTATGGTAATGGGAGGGGGGAATACCACACTGCCTATATGGAAAATGGGATGGAGGGGAATGCCACACTGCCTATATGGGAAATGGGAATGCTACACTGCCTATAGGAATGGGATGAGGAGGAATGCCACGCTGCCTATGGGGATAGGGATGGGGGGGGAATGCCACACTGCCTATGGGAATGGGAGGGGGAATACCACACTGCCTATATGGGAAATGGGAATGCCACACTGCCTATAGGAATGGGATGAGGAGGAATGCCACACTGCCTATGGGGATAGGGATGGGGGGGAATGCCACGCTGCCTATGGGGATAGGGATGGGGGGGAATGCCACGCTGCCTATGGGAATGGGAGGGGGAATGCCACACTGCCTATATGGGGAGTGGGATGGGGGGAATGCCACACTGTCTATGGTGATAGGGATGAGGGGGAATGCCACAATGCCTATATGGGGAGTGGGATGGGGGAATGCCACACTGCCTATATGGGGAGTGGGATGGGGAGAAATGCCACACTGCCTATGGGAATGGGATGAGGAGGAATGTCACACTGCCTATGGGTATAGGGATGGGGGGAAATGCCACACTGCCTATAGAAATGGGAGAGGGAATTCCACACTGCCTATGGGAATAGGAGGGGGGGGAAAGCCACACTGCCTATGGGGAATGAGAGCGGGGAATGCCACACTGCCTGTATAAGGGGGATTCTGCACCTCCCATTATTTGTTTTTTTTTAGAGGGATGTTGTTTTCCTTATTTTCCTCCTCCAAACTCTGTGTGTCTTATGGGCGAAAAATACGGTATGTTTTATATGTGTGATTTTTGTAGGAATTTCCAGGAAATTTATATATTGTTTTTGGAGCAGAGTTTGGCCTTTAACGTGAAATGTCTTGATTTTTTGCAAAATATTTTTGGGTGAAATATGTTAAAAAATTATATATATATTACATTTTGTCATGCTTTTTAAATAAAAATATTTTATGTAAAAGATTGGTCGAGGAGTCCCCTGGCGCTGGATCGACGATGGAGGTGAGCATTTCTTTTTTTTGAACCACAACTAGGGGAAAATGCTAAGAACGTAAATTATACGTGCTTGGCACTTATCGGTTGTAAAAGCAAGCATGCAGAATCTACGTGCTTAGCAATAAAAGGGTTAACAATGAGCTCTATAAAGTCCTCCGATTTTTGCATTCTAAATCTATGCCTTTTTCTTGGTAAAGACGGGAAAGGGCCTTGTATGGGACCAAACCAAACTGTTACAGCGGGCCCCAGTCATGCCTAACTGACCATTTTATTGTATGTGCCAGTATAAGCTTGCCAAGTGGGCATGTTGAACAAGATAAGGGGGTGTAAGGAAAATGAGGACTAATATATCAGAATTTCAGATAGAGATGAGCGAACCGGTTCGGACGAACCGGAATTCGCTCCGAATTTCAGGAAATATTCGATTCGGCACGAACCCGAATATTTTGTGGTTCGTGCCGATCGAATTTTTTTAAAAAACAAAAAAAAAAAAAAAAAAGCATTTTTGCCGGCATTGTGGGAGCGGGCCGGCCGGCTCCGCTGTCAGCGGAACCGGCCGGCCCGCTCCCACCATGCCGGCATTTTAAAAAAAAGCAAACACTTACCTGCAGGTCCGGGGCGTGGAGGCCGGCCCCCGAAACCAATTCCATGCCTAGTACTTTCATTGCAGTACTGAGGCCAAAATCTGGTAAACTGGAGTTCTCGGGTTCTGACCCATCTGAGAAGCCCATCGTTGGAATCTCCAGGTGCCCCATGACTAGCCCACTAGTTTAAAACCAGAGCCAGGTAATGTGACCTTCCAATCAAATGCTGTGATCCAAAAATGGTTCTGGCAGTTCCCCGACTGCAAGGAAAATGGGAGGAGGGAACCCCTCCTTCCTTATGGGAGGAGGGGTGAGGGTCCCAAGCATAAAAGCAGCCTGAGGCTGGACAAAGGGTTTCATCTTCTCGGAGTTACCTGCATGTGTAAGAAGAGGTCCCAGGTTCCAGCAGGCTGTCTTAGTCCCCCAGAGGCTGCTTTGCTGATTACACTTATCTGATTGCATTGAGCTAACCTGACATTCTGTTGTATCGCTGTTTTGTAATGATTGTGACCTGTAACTGTACTGCCTAGTGCCCCCAGAGCTTTATAACACTTAAAATAGTATAATTGTCACAGTGTTATGTTCAGCACAGCTTCTGTTTTAGTAGTCGCCAGCAGATGTGCTGTGGAGCTGCCTCACTAGCCTAGTTACCTCCACCCGTGACACCTGACTGCTGGGGCTTACAGGCCCCGTTCGCATTGAACCATTGTGGGTCGATCACACTTGCAGTGCAAGCACCCTGCAATTGCTGATGTTCAGCATTTGGAAATCGCTCAATGGAGTTGAATCATTATTGCGGTGCCCTCTGAAAGTCTGTAGGGAAGGCTTTTGGAGGCAACTGCAATTGGTCAGCGATCACAATCGCCTCCTTGAATATGCCCATAGCCAGACATAGGCAGCATTTCAAAGCTTCTTGCCGGGTGCTTGCCTTGAAACGGGGATCATCCCTCAGTTTCCACAATGTGAATCGGCCCTATGGAAATATACACCCAGCAGTAGGTGTCACTGGGACATTGTCTTTTTACCCTTCTCTGGATGTTCCAGATTCTGTCCTTGGTGGCTCATATGAGCCAGTGGGTGCCAGTTGGAGCCATTCCTGGTTGTCCTGCTCAGAGGTGAGTACTCAACTAAGCACTTTGGAGTTCCCTATCTTGATTCCCATACCTGCTGTAAGGTGTCCTTGTTTAATTTTACACCATGTAATGTTTCCCTTTCAATAAACCTTGTGTTTCTATAAGCCTGTTCTATAATCCTTGCCTTTGTGGTGGGCCCTGGGACACACCCCTCATGCACACAGAAACCCCATTCATGCACACACACAGCCCATTCACATACCTCCCAAGTGTCCCTGATTTTGCAGGACTGTGCCTCTTTTGAGTCCATGTCCCCCTGTCCCTCTTCGTTCTCCTTTGCCTCTCTTTGAGGTGTAACATGCAGATCTGCATCAATAAATGACAAATTTGCCTTTTCAAAGCATTTATATTGTTGTAACTGTTACAGCCTCCTATCTGTTACAAATCTCCTGTCCATCACACAATGAGGGAGTGTGGCCTAATTTAACAATTGTCCCTTTTTCCCACCCTGGAAAGTTGGTAGGTATGCATTCATGCACACACACACACCATTCACACATTCAGGGACCACAATTAACCATACAGACTGGCTATTTAGATGAGAAAGTGGTCTGAAAATCTTTGTGATGGCGAGAATATAGCTTTTGATGTGTTTTTTTACCCTGTTTCAAGAAACTGAGCCAGTTGATGAATACCGTGCTGAGAGATTGATGAATCCTCACTGTTCATAATCTTCAGTGATTATAGTGGCTTTTTAAAAATATTAGTAAGATTTTACCAAGGTTTTTAGTTTTAAATCTATTTAAGACTATATTTTAGTAAACAGTGACATATTATAATTATTTGTTATAATTATTTATAACAACCAAACATATGAAATAAAAAAACTATATTTTACTAGTTAAATATTAGGTTTACATAACAATTATGGAGTGGTGTGAATATTTTTGGTAGAAAAGAGAAAAATAAACCTGATTAGTAAGGGTTAGAGGCAAGTCATAACATACATGTTGGGCATAAATACTAAAATACATAAAATAAAAATACAATTCAACAAATCTGGAGGAGAAAGTAGGGACCGTCAGTGAACCTTTGAAGCTGCAGAAGTCATGCGAACATGCTTCGTATTGAGAAAGCAGGGAGAGTGCTTTAATTTTTCTCACAAATATGTCTGCTAGATGTAATTTCTCACTTAAAGCGGTCCTTTACTCTGAATAAGAGTCTATCTTATATGTTTCCCACACCCTGTACATACAGATTGCCCACATTAAAAATCATCCTACCTGCATCTACTGCGTGTTATGAGCCTTTAAACATCCAAGATGGCGGCTCATGGAACATCAGGCAGCCTGCAAACAGGAAGTGTCTTATGACTGTGCTGCTCTGCATTCTGGGATTGCTGGCCTATTACTGAACTCAGCTCTGCTCTGTCTGAGCAAAGCACGGCTATAACCCACCCCCCCTGTACTTTATCCCACTCTCTTCTGAGTCAAGATGGCGGCACCCATATCCTAAAGTCCTGAACAGAGTTGCAGCCCAGTGGGGGAAAGAATAATAAGTAAGTGACTAAAAACTTAAAATATATTAACTTTAGATGCTGGGGAATTGTTTTTTAAGGGTTTGGGCTTTTCAATAAATCATGGTGAAGGTCCGGTTTAAATAGGGTGCAAGTGATCTCCATCGCCTTTCTGACAAGCGCATACATGAGCATGAACATCTCACATGTGTTCCTGGAATCATATCACATGTGTAAGCTCGAGAATTCATGCTTGCAAGTTGGCTTGTTGGCTTGCAAGTTTTTTTTGAATGGTACTGAATCAACCCTATTGGCTGGTATGAGCGTCAAAGGAGAGAAACTCATGTTATGGCCACTATCCTTCCCTGACCTCAGAGGTATTAAGAACCTTTGGAGTATCCCCCATATGGATTCACAGTTTTTTACAACCTGAAAAATGTATTGAAACTACCATAACTTTGCATGACTGCTGTCATTTGCATAATAATTTGGAGTATGGTGTAGTGGGTTAGGAGATAAGGAATAAGGTGGGAACTAGTTATCATCATAGAATGTTACCTGCTACAACGGGACCTGAATGAGCAGTTTATGAGTATATTTTCTAGAGGTATACTTTTTGTATGAAATCTGTTTTTATTTTAAAATATTACTTTCGGAATTTTGGATTATTTTTTAATTTCCTTGTACCAAACCCTTCCTAGATTCAGCTGCATTACGTTTACATAGTAGACTAGATATTGGCAGGAGTGCTTTTGTCTTTACCATATTTCCCTTTCATCGGGGCCGGCTCAAACTGCAGTGCTGTTTTCCATAACTAACAGGTGACAGCTGGCCAACATCTTAGGGTTGATTCAAAGAAACATGTAACAGCTTGGATTTGGGTCACGATCATCCTATTTTTCACGTCCGCTCATGCGTTCGTATGAACTTGCGAGTGATTCAATAAGCAAATACGTTTCTATCCTAAAATGTACGTCCGTTCGTATGATATCTCCCGAACTTGCCTCAGTCAGTTGGCAATCGTAAAAATCACGTTCATGTGCTCACCTGTTGCGGCGGCAGGCTGTTTTTTCTGCTGCTTCCATCGTCCACCTCTTCCAATTACTTGCGTTTGCCTCTGGTTTTCATTGGTTTTTGGCCTCTTAGATTCGTGCGTTCGTATGTTTATAAGATCTTGCGCATGCGCACCCTCAACCAGAAACTTACCTAAACCCCTTAGCGCTTGCATCCAACTTCATTTCTCGGTCCCTCAAACTTACCTAAACCCCTTAGCGCATGCATCCTTCTTCATTTAGCGGTCCCTAAAACTTACCTAAACCCCTTAGAGCCTGCATCCAACTTCATTTCTCGGTCCCTCAAACTTACCTAAACCTCTTAGCGCCTGCATCCAACTTCATTTCTCGGTCCCTAAAACTTACCTAAACCTCTTAGCGCCTGCATCCAACTTCATTTCTCGGTCCCTCAAACTTACCTAAACCTCTTAGCGCTTGCATCCTTCTTCATTTCTCGGTCCCTAAAACTTACCTAAACCCCTTAGCGCTTGCATCCTTCTTCATTTCTCGGTCCCTCAAACTTACCTAAACCCCTTAGCGCCTGCATCCAACTTCATTTCTCGGTCCCTCAAACTTACCTAAACCCCTTAGCGCTTGCATCCTTCTTCATTTCTCGGTCCCTCAAACTTACCTAAACCCCTTAGCGCCTGCATCCAACTTCATTTCTCGGTCCCTCAAACTTACCTAAACCCCTTAGCGCCTGCATCCAACTTCATTTCTCGGTCCCTAAAACTTACCTAAACCCCTTAGCGCATGCATCCTTCTTCATTTCTCGGTCCCTCAAACTTACCTAAACCCCTTAGCGCCTGCATCCAACTTCATTTCTCGGTCCCTCAAACTTACCTAAACCCCTTAGCGCCTGCATCCAACTTCATTTCTCGGTCCCTAAAACTTACCTAAACCCCTTAGCGCCTGCATCCAACTTCATTTCTCGGTCCCTCAAACTTACCTAAACCCCTTAGCGCCTGCATCCAACTTCATTTCTCGGTCCCTAAAACTTACCTAAACCCCTTAGCGCATGCATCCTTCTTCATTTCTCGGTCCCTCAAACTTACCTAAACCCCTTAGCGCCTGCATCCAACTTCATTTCTCGGCCCCTCAAACTTACCTAAACCCCTTAGCGCCTGCATCCAACTTCATTTCTCGGTCCCTCAAACTTACCTAAACCCCTTAGCGCCTGCATCCAACTTCATTTCTCGGTCCCTCAAACTTACCTAAACCCCTTAGCGCCTGCATCCAACTTCATTTCTCGGTCCCTCAAACTTACCTAAACCCCTTAGCGCTTGCATCCAACTTCATGTTGACGACTCTAAAACGTACACAAACCACATAATGTACATATGTCTATATGTTTATAATCGTGTTTTTTCTTGTTTGTGTAATTGTTTTTTGGTGCGCATATTAGAAAAGACACATTTATGAAGGCTTAAAATATAATTTATTTAAATAATTTAGATATTTGTTTTTTTTTTCGTTTAAACATTTTTTTTTTGTGTTTTGTTTAACCCTTTCGCTGCCAGCCTACCTGCAGCATTTGCCACTCCCTGTTGCCAGACTGAGTTTCACTGTTTCGCGCTACACATGTTCAACTGTCATTTTTGAAAGGATTTCCAGGGATTTCCCAGGAAAATTATATATTGTTTTTTTCAACAGAGTCTGGGCTTTAACATGAAATGTCTTGTTTGTATTTTTTAGGTGTATTCTCAACATTTTTGGGTGAAATGTGTGAAAAAAATTAAAAAAATATATATTTTTTTACAATTTGTAGAGTTTTTTTGTAATAAAAAATGTAAGTTTGTCAATAAAATCTTATTGCGTGAGAAACCCCAATTTCTCCCGGTTACAGCGATACCACATATGTATAGGTAGACACCCTTTCCTGCCCAGAAGCCTTTTATAGCTGCTGGATGACAAATGGTTAATTAAAAAAAAAAAATGACATAGGGTCCCCCTTCCCGGGGAGGGGGACCCCATTTTTTTTTGGATTTTTAAGGGTTAAAAACCCTTAAAAATCCAAAAAAAAAAATGACGTGGGGTCC
Source organism: Gastrophryne carolinensis (assembly GCA_027917425.1). Taxonomy (NCBI): domain Eukaryota; kingdom Metazoa; phylum Chordata; class Amphibia; order Anura; family Microhylidae; genus Gastrophryne; species Gastrophryne carolinensis. Next base: position 76,069,297 of record CM051242.1, on the reverse strand, counting down.
CCCTTACCCAAAGTAACCAGCCCGGGACCAGCTATGGGGGCTTGTAGGCACAGAGTGGGGGGGCCAGCTTTGGTGGCCCCCCCACCCTGCAGCCTACGAGCCCACATAGCCTATGTGGGCCCGGGCTCTTCTGCCCCCCCCTGGCCTTTGGGGAGGCAGGTAATGGGGGTGCGGGGGTTAATGGCAAGCCACCCGCTAGGGCAGGTGACTTGCCACCCCCCCAGCCTTGTGAACTGGTATAAGGGGTCTCATGGACCCCTTACCAGCTCACAAAGGGTTAACTGTTAAAAAAACCACCACACAATAATAAAAAGTATTTTATTCAAAAAAAAAAAAATTTTTTTAACTGTACTTACCTTCGATTGCAAGCTCTTGTCCCTCGCCGCTCAGCTGACAGATGCCTGTGATCGGCATCCAGAGAAGGAGAAGGCAGGAGATCAGAGGATCTCCTGTCACCTCCTTCCAGGGCACCGATCACCGGCATCTGAGAAGCTGAGAAAGCTGAAGCCGGTGATCGGGACCGGGATGACGTCATAAGCCCCGCCCCCAAGGGGGCGGGGCTTAGAGGCAAGATGGCGGCCACCATCGTGAAGAAGAGAGGAGAGAGCCTCCCAGGCTCTCCCCTGAAGATCGGTAAGTCCTGGGGGGGGATCGGAGGCCCCCCAGGTGAAGAGGAGGGACAGCGGGAGCCAGCACACACACAGGTAAGTGAATGTCATTTTTATTTTTTTTTACAGTTAGCAGCTGCTGCTGCAGAAACGGGGGGGGGGCGGCCTATTCCGGGGGCTCTCCTGGAGCCATCCGACCCCCCACGGGGGATCGGATGGCACCAAATTAAAGAGGAGACCCGGCCGGATCCAACAAGGGGTCAGGTGAGTATTTTTGATTTTTATTTTTTAAACTAGAAGCGAGGAAAGTCAAGCACGTAACACCTACGGGCTTGGCACTTAAGGCCCAGCCAAGCCAGCACGTAGGTGTTACGTGCTTGGCAACAAAAGGGTTAAAACATCTTTTTTTTTTTTTTTTTTTTTTTACAAACACATTAAAACTTTTTTTTTTTTTTTACAAACAGATAGAAATTTTTTGTTTTTTGGGTTTCCCAAAATCTTAAAATTTTTTTTTTTTTGGTTTAAAAACATAGATAAAAGGTTTTTTTTTTTTTTTTTTTAACAAAAAAACAAAAAATTGAAAAACTATTCAAAAATGTTAAAAACATTTAACAAAAGTAGCCAGGACCAAGGGCACTAATCCTCCTCCTCTTCTTCATCTGTTGGCCCCAATGTCGCCTGTATGGCCAGCAGCTCGGCCACCAACTCCTTGATTCTTTTTTTTTTCCCAGCCAATGTTTTTGGGATCATCCCTGTAACCAATAGAGAAATAAACATAAATAGGAGTCCCAGACCGGTTTGTATGCTGGAAATAGATTTGGGGTTAATCAAATACATGTAAATGCATGACATATGTCATTCTTCCAAGGGATAAAGTTAATGCATTTCCCACAGGTAAGTCTTTAAACTCCTTAAACCGGACCTTCAACATTATTTAATGAAAACCAATAACTATTCCCAAATGATTCTGCACCAGATCAAAGTACATTTGGGAGGTTTTTTGATTACAGCGCCGCCATCTGGACTCTGAAGCATAACACTTAATGAGGAGTGGAGAGTTGGATAAAGTACAGGGGAGTAGGTTACAGTGGTGCGTTGGGAATCCAGAGCATAGCTGGGTTGAGGGAAAGGTCATCAGTCCCACAATGCATGGCAGCACCTTACTTTTTTCAATCTGTATCCCATGCTGCCTGTAAATATTGCGCATTCCATATTCCGCAATATTGGTTTTGTTCAGTCTAATAACATGCATTAGATGGCTGAAGGCTGTTTTTCAATGTTTCAAATCTGTAGGTACAGTGTGTTGGCTAATTATTATGTTCTTAATACAAGTTAGGGTCCGCTTTAAGCTAACGAAGTGCCCACATGAAAGTGTTAACTACACATTGGCTACGCCTTTAGTTATGTGTGTGTTATTAGCTAACCAAACATTAATATGAATAATGGCATGGAGACTTACGGAGTTGGTGGCCGACAGATGGCTGGTTGGGGCCAACAGGCTGCCCTTGGTCCTGGCTATGCTGTGAAGAAGTCCCTGGAGAAACATGTGACATTTGGTTAGTACTTGTATAGAGTCACTATTCCCAACATATCTGGCTCCCAGTCTGGCTGACATCACTCACCTTCGCCAGGATCAACTTCCAGCATCTCTGCTGCCTCCTCCTCCACTATCTCACCCGCACCAGAAGCTTCTACAAATACATAATAAAGGATAACTTAGTTTTTGGCCTGCCATGTATATCTTTGTGCCTATACATGAAGAGTGACATACCAGAGCCTTCCCCATGCCTGGCCAGGTATGACTCCACGCCCACGCGGTTGGGCCCCTCCTCTGTGGTAAGGTCCAGGGGCTGGTCTGAGGAGGCCACAGAGGAGGGGTAGGTCCGTCGCCCGGGAGATCCACCACCTTCACTCACAGATGCAGACTCATGCAGCACTGGTCGGCCTGTACGCCTCCGGGTGCGGCGAATTCTGAAATCCATTTCCAACACTACCAAAGAAAAGTCATTATAAATAAAGGCAGAACTTATACATTTGGAACATATACCATGCAATTGCTTTGTACTTACTTGGGAAATGGATCCCAAAAAACCTCCGCACCCGGGGCATGTGCAGACGTTTCAGGTCCGACCAATGCTGCATTATCTGGGTGTGAGTGAAGGTGGTGCTAGTCACACGGTGTATTTCCGCGATGATCTCCCGGGCGATGTCCCTTTTCTCGCACACATTGGGCGCGAAGTCATACCGGCGCTGAAGCATGATCTGAAAAACATAATGGACACAGAGCTTTTACTTTTACACACAGACCCATATGTGTTGCATCACAAGTTGAGAATTTCATGTCATTAACACACACATTTAGAGTGGCAGCCATTTTTGGGGAGTGCCTTAAAGAGGACGTTGACTGTGAATGAGAGTCTGGTCTTATGTTATATGTATCACACACCATGTACATACAGATAATAGCCAACATCAAGAATCAGGCCACCTGCATCTATGGCATGTTAGGATGGTTTAAACATCCAAGATGTAGGCTTATGCTTAGGCTTTTGGACCACGTGTGTGGCTTCCCGTTGTGTTTTTATGGCTTAGGAAAACAGTGTTCCTCAAACATCCGCATCAAGGTCCGAGACAGGCCAGGTTTGACAGGTAGCCCCGCTACTTCACAGGTTAATTAACTGTTGCTAAGCCTGAGCAATTTCCCTAATTAGGACATCAGCATAGACAGGTGAAAACGTGGCCAGGCTCGGCCCTTGAGGATGAAGTGTGAGGAGCCAGTTATTAAACATTAAGAGACCCCAAACTAGTTGCAAACGCATCATTTACATTTAGGCCATCATTGACTATTACATTAAAATGCAGAGGCAGGCACTTACCAGCATGAGGATCTCTTCCTGTTGACGGGTGAAGATAGTGGGCGCCATCTTTATGCTTCTTCAAGGCAGCAGATAAGTGAAACCCCAGCGGTTTCCTGGTTCCGCTCGAACGTACGTCCGTACGAGCGCGTAGTCGTGCGCATAGGCGTCACACGCTGGGCTCATTATTTAAAGGTCCCTGCACCCAAAGCTCATTCTCTTTGAGCATTTGTGGAAGATGGCACCTAAAAAGGCAAGCTCCAAACGACCCCAGCAAAGCCAGACGTCGGAGGGCCCAACCACCAGGTCCCAGCAAGGTAGGAAAAAGCTGCGATCCCAGACTACTACCTCTGCCCCACCAAGGGACACTGGACCCTCTGGAAGCCAAAAAAGGGGCCCCAAGCCACGTGCCCCTGCCGCCAAAAAGCAGGCAACAGCAGCACCCACCACCTCTGCCCCCAGAAGAGGCCGCCCAAGGGAGCCCACACCGCCCATGGGTTCAAGTAGGGCAGTTCGGCAACCCAGGCCCCGCAGCAGGGCCCGAACCCCATCCAGGGCCCGAACCCCATCCAGGGCCAGAAGCCCATCCAGGGCCCGAACCCCATCCAGGGCCAGAAGACCATCAAGGGCCCGAACCCCATCCAGGGCCAGAAGCCCATCCAGGGCCCGAACCCCATCCAGGGCCAGAAGCCCAGCCAGGGCCCGAACCCCATCCAGAGCCAGAAGACCATCAAGGGCCCGAACACCATCCAGGGCCAGAAGCCCAGCCAGGGCCCGAACCCCATCCAGGGCCAGAAGACCATCAAGGGCCCGAACCCCATCCAGGGCCAGAAGCCCAGCCAGGGCCCGAACCCCATCCAGGGCCAGAAGACCATCAAGGGCCCAAACCCCATCCAGGGCCAGAAGCCCAGCCAGGGCCCGAACCCCATCCAGGGCCAGAAGCCCATCCAGGGCCCGAACCCCATCCAGGGCCAGAAGCCCAGCCAGGGCCCGAACCCCATCCAGGGCCAGAAGACCATCAAGGGCCCGAACCCCATCCAGGGCCAGAAGCCCAGCCAGGGCCCGAACCCCATCCAGGGCCAGAAGCCCATCCAGGGCCCGAACCCCATCCAGGGCCAGAAGCCCATCCAGGGCCAGAAGACCATCCAGGGCCCGAACCCCATCCAGGGCCAGAAGCCCAGGCAGGGCCCGAACCCCATCCAGGGCCCGAACCCCATCCAGGGCCAGAAGACCATCCAGGGCCAGAAGCTCATACAGGGCCCGAACCCCATCCAGGGCCAGAAGACCATCCAGGGCCCGAACCCCATCCAGGGCCAGAAGCCCTTACAGGCCCCGCAGCAGGGCCAGAAGCCCTTACAGGCCCCGCAGCAGGGCCAGAAGCCCACGACCTGCCACCAGCCGGGAACAGAGCCCCCGACCTGGCACCAGCCGGGAACATAGCCCCCCAAGAGGGCCCAGAATGTCCACCATGACCACATCTACACCTGGAAGTTCGGTGGCCAGCCACGCAAGAACACCCAGTCCCTTGGCCAGTCCAGTCCAGTCATTGGGAAGCCAACAATCCGGCCATTCCCCTACCCAGCCCCAGGCCATAATGTCACCACATGTGTCTGCACACATGGAGGAGCAGCCAAGCCAACCATCTGGCCGCCAGTTGAGTGGGAGATTCTCCCATGATCAAAATATGGCATTGGCTAGTGGCCTTACATTATACTATGACGAGCTCTATGGGAGCAAATCAAAACACACCACAAAGCAGCGCAAGATGGAATTGTTTGAAACCATCCTACGACAAGTAAATGCAGCGGGGGAAGAGAGGAAAGATGTGTCCCAAATTCAGAAGAAAATCTCGGATCTGAAATATGCTGTACGGCAAAAAGAAATTAAAAGGCATAATTACAGGTAAATAAATGATGTCTCCAAATATAAGGTTTAGGATGTACTGTATGCACCTTTTCTGAGTACCAAACGATTTTCTCTTTTCAGCCTGAAAAAAAAGAGTTTACCCCTGCTGAGGAGATTGTGCTGGGACTTCTCCATCCGGTCGCGGTCGGTGGACATGCTGGTCTAAGGGACACAGACTCACCGACCCGTACCCACGGTGAGTACTCTTAAATCTGCATGTTTGCCTGTTTGCTAAATAATCTAAAGTTCACTAGTAACAAGATGACGGGATGGCCCTATGGTTTGCCTTGCTTGGCCTCGCACTACTGTGCCTGTTTGTGTCCTCTTTTGGTCCCTGTGAATCACACATTTAGGACCACATCCATTATGGCAAAGATCAAATTTCCAATTGTATTGGTCAAGTCATGAAGTTTATCATGAAAAGTGATATATTTTGAATCAATCACAAAACACACATCATTATGGATGGGTTGGCTATTTGTTGTGTGAGTTGTGTTTGAGTTAACAATTTAATTACCCACCCCCAAACATATCTGACCTAGAGCAGCGAGACTCAACTGGCGGGCCGGGGTCCCAATGCGGACCTTGGCACCAGATTCCAGGACCCCTGCCCAGACAGCCCTGCACTCAGTTACTTCTGTGTTGACGTGCTCAGAGCTGCCCCCTTGATCGGCGATGTAGTGGTTGTTCTCCTGCCCAATGTAATGGCTCCCTGAAACATAGCATTGCAATATGAAGTACTGCACAGGAAGTGGCATTGCAAGGTACACAGTAACTTGGTACATCTTTCTCTTGGCACAATCGTGTCCCGCTGCCCCTGCTCTGCCCCATCTGCCACAGTCCCCCCATTCCCCCCCCCCCACATAAGCCCCATACATTTGTAACAGATTTGCTCCATCCATCCCATCACCATCAATTCGTGAACTCCCCCCTTTAGCCATCCAATCCCTGTCCCCTCAGCTCTGCCCCATCCAGCCCAGCAAGGGCAAGCAGCCTTTATTAGTTTGCACTTTGAAATCTCAAGCCCCTCCACCAGTGTGTTTATTTCTAACTAGACACCCCCTGCGTCAGCCCCATGGCCAGACATTCACCTCTCACCACATACCTTTAAATGGACCTTTACAAGAAGTGTTTGAGTACCCCGGACCTAGCGAATGGTAGTCTTAATCCAAAAATTTGCGTTGCAAGTTGTATGCTGACTGGGTACACTTCCTGACTTAGAACTGAGGTCAGTTAGCAGTTTTCGCGAGGCATTGCACCTATCTAAACTTGCGTGTCTTTTAACAAATGTCCCCATTGCTGTAGAGTTGCTTAATATTACAAATAGTGGTTTATTTGATTACCTATCCAAAAAATGGTTATGTGTGTGTTTACCTTGTTTGTTTTTCTCTTCTTCAGCCCAGCATGATCCCTCAGCAAGGGTAAACTCACCCCCCAGTTTGGTTATGCCTACCAGGTCCGTACAGCATAGGAGCCCAGATCCGAGATTTCCGGTAAGTTAATTTAGTACCATAAATACTACCAAGTGCTTAAGCATGTGTTAAACTGTGGGAATCCCAAATTTGGACGCCAACTTACACTTTTTTTTTTATATGTCCCTACAGACCCGCACACTCATGGAAGAGATCCAGGAAATGGAGGAAGATGATGTCTCCATGCAGGGCACGTCGGATGACCTCCCCCTGGGTCCCAATTTGGAACTGCTCCATAATGTTTCTCTGGCCAATCCTCAGCAGCAGAGTGAATCTCCATCCATTGTGCATGCACATGGGGAGACTGACACAACAGTCCCCAGTGTTCACTCTGCTGCTGAGGATTTGCAAAGCAGGCCTGTTGCTGTTGAGGGGACGACACCACGCGGCAGGGCACGCCCAAGAGCCAGGGTAATTGTGCGGCGGACTCCATTACGCCGCCCCACAATTTCCCAGGGGAGGCAGAGTGCCCTGCTTCAATTATGGACCCAAGAAAGGGACTCTTATGAGGCACAGCTCGCTACAGAGCGTGAGGAAAGGCATGCCGACATGGTGAACATCAATACCAGCTTACAGGGCATCCTCGCGGAGTTGCGTACCCTCAACAGCAACGTGGTAACTGCAAGTAATGGCATCCAGTCAGCCATGGCTGAGATGACCAATATGCAGAGAAACATTGTGGAGCAGTTTCAAATTCACAATGCTGCCATGGCCCAGGCTAGGTCCCATTCACATGGACCTCCACCTGGACCTCCACCTGGGTATTATGGGCAGCCACCCTATTAAGCCATGGTTGTGTGGGACATCTTTTCTCTTAACCCCCACTGTATTTACTTGTCCTTTGAGGTTTCAAACAATCCATTTTGTGTTGCTCATGCAGGTTGTGTTTTGTATTTGCTCCCATATAGCTCCTTAGAGTAATGATTAAGGCCACTAGCCAATGCCATAGGTCTATGTGGAGTGTATCTGGCCACTTATGGCTTTAAATATGTATTTGGTTGGTGCTCCTCCTGTTTGCAGACATGTTTGTGTGACATTATGGCCATGCCCAAATATCCCTGGGCACAGGCAAGATTAATGACTGGACTAGGCTGGCCTTTGGACTGGGTGTCCTTTTTTGGTTGTGCCACTCACTTCCAGGTGTAGATGTGCTTGATGTTTTTTTTGTTATCTCATCCATTTGTAACCACAGATGTATGTGGAATGTTTTCTGTTAAGCACAATAATTTTAACTTTCCTAAGTAAAAAAATATTCTCACTTACAATACTTGTGGCGTTTTTAGTGGGAACACATTTTAAACAGCTTGGGCTAAACCAGATAATTTTGGTTTTAAGAGGTGTAACAATGCAAATATCAAGCTAAGGAAACTACATGAAATACATTAGGCAACAATTAAGGTAAAAATGTTTTACTTTGAGGTAATGCCACATTACGGCAAAACAACATATTTAACAAAAAGGCTAACACAGACACACAGAATGTTGATACACGAAATAAAATTAACTAAAATGCTGCAATATCAAGTTTGCTCTAACTGATTGGGCAGACTCACTGGGTGGCCCAACAAAATTCTCTCCATCATCCTCTAGGGCTGTAGAGGGCAGGCTATCCACATAACATGGGACACGTTCCAGTATAGCAAAATTGTGCAAAACAGCACATGCCATGATTATGTCGATCACTTTTTTTGGATCATATTGCAGGGCGCCCCCAGTATGGTCCAAGCAACGAAAACGGGTCTTCAACAGCCCAAAGGCCCTCTCCACAACAGCCCTGGTCTTGCGGTGCGCACGGTTGTACGCTTCCTGAGAGGCATCCTGGGGCCGCAGCACAGGCGTCATGAGCCAGGGTAGAAGTGGGTACCCGGAATCACCTTAAACAGACAATTAAATGTAATAAAAATTAAAAAGGCAACACAACAAACACAAAGAATTTTACATATATCATAATGATGTAAGGTAAAGGGCCAAAAAAAACACCCAGGGCACATTAGCAAAATAACTATTGCCACTAATGTAGTACATAATTAAAAATGGCACTTCAATATACCAATTAATTAACAAACATCTGCACGGCCAAGGGTAGTTGGAATTTAAATATATTTTTAGGTTTCTGACATGTTACAATTAGGATGCTGCTGAGGGGCTATCAACATTTATATGAAAACTACAATGTATGCAGTTTAAGTCCACTTTGACATTTAAAGACCAATACTACAAAAGGAGCAAAAGCTCACAGATCCTTGGGTATAAACTCCCAACCAATATATTTAGGGACATGGAACTTACAGACATCCTAACTAAAGGGAAAACATTCTGAAGGACAAAGCGAGGCAAGCATTTTGGTTTGGAGTTCATAATATATGACCCAACAAAAAGGCAGTTTCTGGCTTATGTAAAGAATTCAAATACAAAAATATCAACAAATACAAGATTAATCCCACATTTAATAGCACACAAATAGGACACACTTACCAAGCAGCCATGCACCCGAAAATTCACCTGCCTCAAATCTCCTAAACAACCCAGATCGCCTGAGGATATACGAGTCGTGCGACGATCCTGGGTAGCCGGCAAGGACACTCATAAAACGCATGTCCGGACCAACCACGGCCTGGACATTAAGGGAGTGTCCCATTTTTCGATTCCTTAAGGCAAAAACATACAAAAAGGGTAATTGATATTTGAAAAAATGAAAATAAAAAAAAAAAACATGTCTGCACTCTATTGGGAAATACTAATGAAAAGCCTAGATAAAGCAGCTAAACAAATGAGGGATAAAAAAATATGCTGCCGCAAAGGAAAACAGGTTACATTACACGTTGGCCAACATAATAACCAATCTCAATACCTATATATATACTCGTCGGCAGCCCTAGGTACGAGTGCCACATGTGTGCAGTCAATAGCACCAATAACGTTGGGCATGTCGGCCACATTATAAAACCCAAGCTTAATGGCGTTTCTGGCTGCCATATCATCCGGAAAATAAATATATTTTGGAGTTATGGCAGCCATGCCTTCCAAAAATTTAGATAGTGCGCGGCTCAGCGTAGGCTGTGACATCCCCACGGAGAGGGCACCCAGCCTCTGGAACGAGCCGTTCGCCAAAAATTGCAGGCAGCCAAGCATCTTGGTCATACCTGAAATTGCATGCCCCTTCCTTGTGGTGCGGGCTAACCATGGCCGCAGCTCACTATATAATTTATGGAGGGAAGCGCGATTAAGCCTGGTCAGCTCGAACAGCTCAACATCATTCATGCTATCGATGTTCATGCGACGACGCAGGGGCAATCTGCTCTCAGACATCTCGATCAACTCAATGCCAAAAAGCATAAGCCCTTGATGTGCCACAAACTCGCTCCTCTCCATCCTACTCCCGAGGCCAAATAGCTGCCGGCAAACATTTCGTAAAGCAGCTCTTTAATGGGCTTCAAAACAATTAGCAATCACCTCTCTGAATTGGTCGCAAGCCCATGTGAAGGACGTAAAAAATAGGATCTGACGCAAATAATACGATTTGGACGGGAAAAACACACGAACTAACGCAAAATATACGATTCCCGTACGAAATGCGTATGTTCATATACGCCTATGCGCGAACGATCGTGCGAATACGAAATGGGCAAAAAAACAAGAAAAAATGACAAACACCCACCCAAACTTACGATTCTCGATACGAAATCAATTAACTTTTGCTCTTTGAATCGAGGGGCTTGTCTGCATTTATAAAGCTTGACCATGTGGCCCAATCTCAGCCACTTATATCATGGGCAGACACCTACAGATGTAGTCAGGCTCACCTTATCTCCAAATTGGTTAAATTGAGCCATTTGTTGTGAAATTAGTCCTATCACTTAATTAGTTAGGATTTTTTATCTCAGAAAATTCAGCATTTTACTCCAGGGACCACTAAGGGGAGCAGTGTACTGCAAAGGTTTCATTCAGTTGCAAATACAGTACTTACTGTAAACAATTTTGGAAAGAAAATGCGATTCTCTGCTGTATTTTTTTACTGCTGCTGATATATTGCAATATTTTTATTTCATAGAAGTACTAAAAATTATTTTTTCCTTTTTTTTTTTTTAAAATGTAACCTCCTTTTACAGCAGACCTTAACCCTGCCTGAAGCTCCTTGCCATTCGTTTAAATAGAGCAACTGCCACCCTAGAGTCTATAAGAGTCTAGGGGCAGTGGTTTCCCCCTACATTTACTCATCTGTGGCCGCAATCTCTCCTGCCGGGTCTCCTCTTTACCAAGGGGGCCTCCAATCAGCTGAAATAGGCCCTCTCCACCACTTCTGCTATCGTCCTCCGCTTACCCCGCTTTTGGTGGGTGGGTAGGAATACATCATTCCGCACCCACCAAAGATGCTCAGTAGCGCCAAGTGATTGGTAAAAGAGGGTTGGAGGGTCGAGGGGCAGTGACCCCTTGCCCCCTAGCCCCCCTCCACTGTTATCTGAGCTCCGTGGGACAGGGTTGCTGTGGATCGGAGGTGAGTAAACTCTGTGTCAGTGTCTTTTTTAATGTTAACACTTTGGGAACTAGTAAGGGATCTATGAGACCTAGGGGGTGACATGCCATTAACTCCCCCCCAATTACCTTCCTCCCAAAAACCCGGGGGGGCAGAAGAGCCTGGGGCCATTTAGGTTTTGCAGGCTTGTAGCAGGGCGGAGGGTTGGCCTCTGTGCCCTGTTCTACACGCCCTGCATGCATACCCTTAAAATTCAAAAAATGGGGTGCCCCCCAGGAGGGGATGACCCTATGTCATTTTTTTAAATTAACCTCTTAAGTCCTGTCACCGAGCAGGTATAAAAGGCTTTCAGCAGCAGCAGGAGAGCAGAAGCCAGAGTGATTGGTGTGGTATACAGTGCTCGGAGATGGATCGATCAGAGGTGAATATTGTATTTTTTGTGAGGTGTGTGTTTTTTACATCTAAACCTTTGTGAACTGGTAAGGGGTCCATGGGACTTAGGGGCTGGCAAGTCACTTGGCCCTTATGCTCTGTTCTACAAGCCCTGCACAGCTGGTCCCGCCCTGCACAGCTGGTCCCCAGGATAATTATGCTGGGTAGAGGGGGGCCCACATCATTTTTTGGAATTTTTAAGGGGGACCCACGGCATTTTATTTGTTTAACCCTAGGGATGAGCGAACCGGTTCGGACAAACCGGAATTCGCTCGAATTTTCCCTGAAATAAAAAAAAAAAAATGCCGGCATGGTGGGAGCGGGCAGGCCGGCTACGCTGTCAGCGGGCGGCGGAAGCCGGCCCGCTGACAGCGCAGCCGGCCTGCCCGCTCCCACCATGCCGGCATTTGTTTAAAAAGCAAACACTTACCGGCGCCGCTCTCAGCTGTCATCAGAGGACGCGTCATCAGAGGGCGACTGAGAGCGGCGCCGGCCTCCACGCTCCGACCATGCAGGTAAGTGTTTGCTTTTTAAACAAATGCCGGCATGGTGGGAGCGGGCAGGCCGGCTGCGCTGTCAGCGGGCTGGCTTCCGCCGCCCGCTGACGGCGTAGCCGGCCTGCCAGCTGCCACCATGCCGGCATTTTTTTTTCAGATGAGCGATTCGTGAAAGTTCGATTCGGGCGAACCCGAATTTCTTGGGGAAATTCGGCGAATCGCCCGAATCGAACTTTCAAGAAGTTCGCTCATCTCTATTTAACCCTTTATAGTGCGGATAGTTGTTGTATTTTATTTGTTAATGTTATAAAGTGCTCTTTTTAGTTTGGGGGGTCTCCCGGGCAGGAATGGGGGGCTACTATCCATATGTGGTACCGTTGTAATCAGGGGAAATGGGACTTTCACATGCAATATGGTTTTCTTTAATAAAATAAATGTTTTATTTAAAATAAAGGAGACACTTATTTAGAAAACATGTTTATGTAAAACATGACTTGTCACATTTCAACCAGGCTGGCCTTTAAAAGGGTTCTAAGTGCCTATGCATGTTGAGTATTGTTCTATTCTTTCAGATTTAGCTTGTTTTTTTGTTTGCATATTGATATTTTAGTAAAATTTGTTTTTTATTCTGCTTTTATATACATTTTCTTTGGGAAACCCCGTGTAACCTAAGAATTATTTGAGAGATTGCTTCCAAAAAGATGAGCCTAATGCAATAATGTGTACTTTCAGGAAATATGTGGTTTTTGAAGGGCATTCCAAATGTAAAGGGTTGTTTTGGTTGAAAAGGTGCAAGGTGCGCACTTTGCCTGCAGAGCTGAAATTTTCAAGTAAAATGACCCTTACACGCATGCTTGGGGGTGTTTGGCAACTCTTCTCTTGGCAGCACCTATGCATCTCGAGTATTATTTTTTCCATATTTTCCATATTTTTTTTAGGAAAAAAATGTGGCTTTGATTCTGCTTTTTTATTCTCTTTTTGACCCTGTTTAACCAAAGAGTTCATTGAGGGATTACTTCCGGAAAACTGCGCCCACGTCAACAAACCTGGTAAACCTAGAAAGCTTGAGGTTTTTACTATCCGAGACTATATGGTTTGTGGAGGGTATTTCAAATGTAAAGGTTTTTTTTTTTTTCTGCAACTGCAAGGTGTGCATAGCATTTCTATTTTAGCTGAAAATCTCCTAAAGTGCTGTTTCAGTTTGGGGGAGTCTCCTGGGCAGAAAAGGGTGAGAGGGGGAGAAATAGGGATTTCACATGCAATAAGATTTTATTGACAAACGTACATTTTTTTAGTACAAAAAACACTACAAATTGTAAAAAAATTTTTTTTGTTTTTTGCACATATTTCACCCCAAAATATTGAGAATATGCATAACAAATGACAAACAAGACATTTCATATTAAAGCTCAGACTCTGCTGAAAAAAACAATATAAAAAAATAACAGTTGAACATGTGTAGAGCAAAATAGTGAAAAATAGACTAGCAACAGAGGGAGACAAAAACTCTAGGTAGGCTGGAACTTTAAAGGTTAAACACCCATTGGACAATATCCAACTTGCTCACACAGTAGGATATCCTGATTTGGGATGCCCCAGGGGCACTTGAAAGTGTAAATCTTTTGTGTAAAAAAGGTGGTCCCAAGCTGCTGATCCTATATGATGTTTTTTATGTTAGTAAATGTGTTTTTTTTCACTACTTTAATCAGTTGCTATTGGCAACTGTACACACAAACTCACCTTTCCCCAGCCCTACGGCGCATGTGCATGCTATCGTCCAGTCAGAGCCATTTGGTGTGCATATTGTTTGGCATACGGCTCTGTTTACGGCCATGGGGAGCGAGAGCAGCAGCAAACTCAGGCATAGGTGTGCTCCCTTTCCTGCCCCCAGTCTATCTGTATGGCTTAGCTCTGAGATGCTGGGGATGCACCCGCTCTCCATCCAGATTGCTTTCATCGACAAGAGAGCCTTCAGAAAAGGTGAGTGTTGTGGCGACCTGGGTGTTGGGGGTCACACAGAAGGGCATCCTGATCTGGGATGCTCAATGGGAAGGCCAGAGCCTTAAAGATTCTAGGGCCGGCCAGGTTGAGTTCTGTTTTCTGCTTTAAGTTCCAAATTTGGATGCCCCAAGAAATCCCATGTTTGGGTCCACTTTAAAGACACTCAACACCCCGCCAAGCTTAACGTGGACTATGGCCCAGGGCAGCCAGCTCCTGGGGGCATCCCAAATTGGTTGTGTGACCCCTCCGAATCCCCAGTTAAACCTACCTGACCCCCAATCCAACGGAACATGCATGGGCCGAATTTGGAATGCCCTACAAAGAGGTAGACCAGGAGTCTTAAAGTGGTACAAAACCCTACATGGCCAACTTTCCACTTTTCCCCTTGGGCATCTCAAATTGGTGCACCAAACAGTGAAATTGCCAGCCCTGTTGATAGCACCACTACATATTTTCTCCGGGGCTACACATTGTTTTAAATGGACCAAACCTAGCACATGCGCAGGCTCTCTTGTTCAATTAGTGCTGCATATGTATAGCCCTGTACACACTTTCACACTTCTTTTTTCTTGTGGATCTTGGTGTACAGACTTGGCATATAAGGCTCGATTCAGAGAGACAACAAAAACCTTCCGTTTTAGTGCCAATGTCGTATTATTTTCAAATGTTCCCGCTCTCGTATGAATGTGCGAGCGATTCTATGCATGTCTTGTATACCTTCTGTAAAGTTTCCGTCCGTTCGTATGCCAGAGTACGAGGATGTCATTTTCCATCTAGACTTTTCTGATTCATTTTCTCAGGTAACAACGTAGGCTTTCGTTTTTGCCCTTTTCCCATCGTATCCTCACACGAATCCTTTACGTTTCCCGATAGATTCTGTTTCCCTTTACCCAAAAATAATCGTCCAGAAATCCTTACGATCTTGCGCCTGCGCACTACAAACTTAACTCATTAAAGTGCTAGCCTACATATCTGACACCCTCACTTCTACTACAATGTTTAGCTAAACCACTTAGCACTATCCTCCTGCTTCCCTTTTGAACCCTTAAAGCTCACCCTAACCACTTAGCACTATCCTCCTGCTTCCCTTTTGAACCCTTAAAGCTCACCCTAACCACTTAGCAATTTCCTCCTGCTTCCCTTTTGAACCCTTAAAGCTCACCCTAACCACTTAGCACTATCCTACAGCTTCCCTTTTGAACCCTTAAAGCTCACCCTAACCACTTAGCACTTTCCTCCAGCTTCTCTTTTGAACCCTTAAAGCTCACCCTAACCACTTAGCACTATCCTCCAGCTTCCCTTTTGAACCCTTAAAACTTACCCTAACCACTTAGCACTATCCTCCAGCTTCCCTTTTGAACCCTTAAAACTTACCCTAACCACTTAGCATTATCCTCCAGCTTCCCTTTTGAGCCCTTAAAACTTACCCTAACCACTTAGCGCTATCCTCCAGCTTCCCTTTTGAACCCTTAAAACTTACCCTAACCACTTAGCACTATCCTCCAGCTTCCCTTTTGAACCCTTAAAACTTACCCAAATCACTTCGCGGTTAGGTTCTTCTTCCATTTTAGGGTGCTACAACTTAACCAAATCACTTCGCGGTTAGGTTCTTCTTCCATTTTAGGTCGCTAAAACTTAACCAAATCACTTCGCGGTTAAGTTCTTCTTCCATTTTAGGTCCCTAAAACTTACCCAAATCACTTCGCGGTTAGGTTCTTCTTCCATTTTAGGTCCCTAAAGCTTACCCAAATCACTTCGCGGTTAGGTTCTTCTCCCATTTTAGGTCCCTAAAACTTACCCAAATCACTTTGCGGACATCTGAATCTTGAGCTCAAAATATGTATTTGCCCCTTTGTTTGTTGTAAATGTATGTGTTTCAAGAAATGACACTGAAACGTTGGTTTCTTTAGTTTTTTTTTAATATTAAATATTTGTATATTTAAAAAAAAAAAAATTTAATTAAAACTTTTTTTTTTGGTTTTTGGCTGGCCTAATAAAACTTTGTTTTTTTTTTATTTTAATCAAACAACTTGTTTTAAAAATGTTTAGCTTATAAAATTATAAAAAATTGGGTCAGCAGAACAGGGCCAGGACCCAGGACTCTACTCCTCTTTGTCTTCTTCTGTTGTCCCCAACGAGTCAACCATCACCTTCATATCGGCCACCAACGCAAGAACCCTCCGATTCATTTCCAAAATTTTTTGGCGTGTGGTCCCTGTAACAAATAGAGCAAAAATCATTAGTTTGATACCAATACATGTTTGCCACCTGTGGCATATGTAATTCTGTAAAGTCATTAAGCTAAGGAAGTGGCCACAGGTCAGTCTGTCAAGTAATTAAGCTAAGGAAGTGGCCACAGGTCAGTCTT
This sequence comes from Gastrophryne carolinensis, assembly GCA_027917425.1. Lineage (NCBI taxonomy): Eukaryota > Metazoa > Chordata > Amphibia > Anura > Microhylidae > Gastrophryne > Gastrophryne carolinensis. Next base: position 76,052,685 of record CM051242.1, on the reverse strand, counting down.
ATTTTGCCATTGCCTAGGGCTTGATGTATCTGTGTGTTCATGTCAAGTATCACATAAATGCAACTAATGGCATGACTACTTACTTGGTTGGTGGCTGAGAGATGGATCGTTGGGGACAACACGATGTCCTGGGTCCTGGCTCTGCTGTGAAGAAGTGCCTGTAGAAACATGGGAAATACGGTCAGTTTAAATGTCTTATTCCACAGTCATCAAATGTATCTTGCAAAGTCTGGGTCACATCACTCACCTTCTCCAGGTTCTGCTTGTAGCAGATCTGCTGCCTCTTCCCCCACCTCACCCGCTCCCGAAGCATCTAGAAAAACAGATGAAAGGAATCAGTTTGGTAGGAGATAGCATGTATATGTGTGTGCGTATACATGAAGAGTGACATACCAGAGGCTCCCACATGCGTGGCAGGGTACGACTGCCTGCCCACGCCGTGCCGCCCTTCCTCTGTGGTAAGGTCCAGGGGCTGGTCGGAGGACCCAACAGAGGAGGGGTAGGACCGTCGCCCTGGAGATCCACCACCTTCACTTCCAGCTGCAGAATCATGCAGCACTGGTCGGCCTGTGCGCCTCCAGGTACAGCGAATGCGGTAATCCATTTCCAACACTACCAAAGAAAAGGCATTATAACTAAAGGGCTACCTTCTGTCGTAGTTACATCTTGCATGCAATCGCTATGTACTTACTTGGGAAATGGATTCAGAAAAACCTCCGCACCCGGGGCATGTGCAGTCGTTTCAGGTCCGACCAATGCTGCATGATCTGCGTGTGGGTGAAGGTGGTGTTGGTCTGCTGTTGGATTTCAGAGATGATCTCCAGGGCGACGTTGCGTTTTTCATAAGAGTTGGGCAGGTAGTCGTACCTGCGCTCCAGCATGGTCTACAAAACGGAAACAAACATAGCAATTAATTATAAATGCCTATCAATATGTGGCAACAATACATTCTTTTAGGAAATGCCATTAACACACACACATTTATAGGCTAAGGCAATTTTTTAATCTGGCAGCACTGTTGTTTGGCACGTGTGTGCCGTGCCTTTGGTTGTGCATATAGTTTAACACATTTTGAAATAAATCCCTTACGTCCTGCACATCCTTAACATGTAGAGCAGCATTTAGATGTCAATTGAAAGGGCTACAAATACACTTACGAGCATGAAGATCTCTTCTTGTTGGCGGGTGAAGATAGGGGCGCCATATTTCTTCTTCTTCTCGGCAGCAGATAAGTAATGCCCCAGCGGTTTCTGGGTTCTGCATGGCCGTGCGAACGGACGGACGTACGCGTAAGCGAACGCGTAGGCGTCACACGCCGGCTACCTTATTTAAAGGTCCCTGGACACACAGCTCATTCTCTTTGAGAGTCCCATAAAAATGGCCCCCAAAAAAGCAGCATCCAAAACTGGCAAGGAGACAACGGGGAAGAAGGCAGCCAAGCGGCATGAGCATGCCGAAGGCCCACAAACCAGGTCTCAACAGGCCAAAGCCAAGTTACGGTCTACTACCAAAGCTCTGCCAAAGCAGCATCCAAAGCCAACTACCAGCTATGGCAAAAAAAAGGAGGCGGCAGCAGGCAAGACACAGGCCCCAAAGCCTACAACCTCTACTGGCCAAAAAACGGGTAAGAGGGTACGAAGCCCCACCCCACTCTGCCCCACATCCCCCCCCCCCCACGTGACACCAAGGCACTTGGCATCGGGCCAAAACACAGGCCAAGAAGCGGAAGCAGGGCCAGAAGCCGCAGCAGGGCCAGAAGACCAAGAAGAAAAAGCAGGCACAGCAGGCCCAGAAGCCCTAAAAGACAGACAATGCCAAGCTCCCCCTCCCCACTCGCACGTGACTACCAAACGATGGCCAAGAGTGGCCGACCCACCAGCTCTGGGTCACCCCAGCCAAGTACCTCTAAGGGCCATGCTCCTTCCAAGGGCCCACAGGGCCACAAGCACCAGTTCCAGCTCCTCAAGACCCTCTCTTCCTCGCCCACATTCCCCATCGGCACAGGTTGGCAGGCAATCACCCTATGCCACATCAACCCCTGCAACTTCTGTGGCCACCCAGCCACGAACACCCAGTCCCTTTTCCAGTCCAGTTCGATCAGCAGCCAGCCTCCAGTCCTTGATGTCTCCTACACACACCCAGGCCAGAATGTCACCCCATTTACCTGCAAACAATGAGGAGCCACAACCACCACAAACAGGGCGCACATTGCGCAGAGGCCACTTGAATGGCCGTTTTAGTGAGTGAAGTGGGGATCCACGGAACGCGTCGGCGGGCCAGCACTCACACGGGGGACTTGAGGAGGGCGAGCTACTACATGTGGTAATGTTGATTTGATCCTTCATTGTCAGCTGTTGATGTTTTCCATTTGCCTGCACATTATCAGTATGCTTGTGTCTGTTTCACAGACACTCTTGTACCTCATTGTTACATTTGTCTACAGATTGTTATAAACATGTTACATTGTTAGCATTGCTAGTAATACCTTGGATATATATGAATTAGGTACACCAGGATATTTATCACATGCACATTGCGGGCTCTGGAGACAAAGCTCATTGATAGGAATAATAACAGCTGTTTTATATATATGAAGCCCTATTACCCTCTAACCTCCCTCCTGTGTTTTTGTGTTTATGTTTTTTAGCATTATTGTTGTACATTTGTATGTGCGTGGGCTTCCCTAGGAGTCTTTTTAATCATTAATAAATTGTAAAAAATTTTCTTAGCAACAGCTTTGTGGTTCATTGAGAGTATTCATATAAATTTTGGGTGGAGTGCAGATCTTCTGGTGTCCTGTTTGGGATCCCCAGAAATCCCTTCATTTGCTCCTCAGTCTTAGTATAGACAGGCACACAGTGATCTAGCACCCCCCATTTAGTGATAAGTAGTGGGCTGTGCGCGTCCAATTCATTGTTTAACTAACAGTAAGTATCTGGCTGGGGGCTGTGTAGGCGGCCTCTTTTGACGCAGCACGCCCTCATTATGTATAACTTTGACTCTGCGGAGGACAGTTGGACCAAAAAATTGGCAGCTTTTAAGGACACCGTCCTATTGCCACATGGAACACAAATACAAAGTGATCCTTCCTTTGAACAGATTTATAGAACTATTAGACGCTACAGAAGGGACTACATACGAGTCAGATGGAATCTTCATGCTCTTCAAATTTACAGGGAACAACAAATTGTTCCCCGAGGTTTAAGGGTACAAATTTTTCCCTCTTGGGAGGTTTCAGGTGATTTCAAGCAGGAATGGGAGACTGTCCTCCTCAATTGTTCCCTTAATCTCATAGATTTATTAATCAAAGAAGACACTAGATTGTTGGAGGCCATCAGTGCAAAGCTTAAAGATTTGTATGTACAACTCAATCAGCTGATTTTAGATGTACGCTCCAACAATCTGATGGACTCACTCAGTCAAGAACTGGATAAATATGAAGAGGAGATTATATCTCATAAACGTCACAAATTGGATAGAGATAGAACAGACTTGGCTCAGGGGAGGATCTACAAATGGCATCATTTTGGAAACAAGAGGGATATCCAACAAGGGAATTTGAGATACAGAGAGGAGGGGGACTCAAGAGGACGATCCAACTTTAAACAGGGGGACAATCAACGATACAGGACATCTAGGCCTGGACGTGGACCCACACCTCCTAATACAGACTTTCCCTCAGACCAGTCCAACTCCTCTGACTCGAGTTTTTTAGATCAGCTCAGCGTAGACGGACGAGGAGGGGGACTGGGAAGAGGAGAAATAGACAGCAGAAAGGATCGGGTGAACACCTGGGAACACCACCGGTTGAGACCGAGGGAACCACGGGGGAGGAGGGATGTCTCTCCACCATTTTCAAGACGGCGCAAGACTCATCGGAATTAGAAATAATTAACTTGACTGATATCCCCCTTACAGACATCCAAAGACGAGTATTATCTAGAGGCCTCAGTTTCTCGCCCACACACTCTATAGACAAATTTGACACCATCAAGGATTTGTTTATGTTCTGCAGGCAACTTGCATTAAAATGTCATTTCTCTGATACAGAGCAGGGAGAATTTGAACCTAATTGGAATAGTACTGAAATACAAGCCCTCAAGGATTTGACAGAACTTTTGGAGGAACAGGAACCATCAAGGTCGACCAGATTTAAGAGACCCTCCACATTCTCACCATCGTGGCATAACATCCCTGCGTTACAGATCTTCTTTGATTTAGTAAGTAGTGACATTAGAGCATTACAACCTAAACTACACCAGAACAACTTGACAAAAGAAGAATCGCAAGCCTTGAAATCTCTCCAGGATAGGGAGGATCTGGTCTTGAAAGAGGCAGATAAGGGGGGAAATGTGGTCATGATGACTCGTGAATACTATATAGGGGAAGCCCAGAGACAATTGAGAGATACCAACACATATAGACTACTAACAGGGAATCCTGTGACTCCCTTTAAAAGGGACTTGGATCTATTACTAGAGAGGGCGTTTAATGCTGGTATCATCACCAAGACAGTCTTAGAATTTCTGAGGGTGGATTTCCCACGGAATCCAACCTTTTATATTTTGCCAAAAATTCACAAGAGCCTAACTAGACCACCAGGAAGACCCATTGTCTCGGGCATAGGAAGTCTTACTGAACAAGTCTGTACCTATGTGGATCAAACACTCCAACCACATGTACAATCACTTGAATCGTATATTAGAGACACTACGGACGTTCTGAATCGAGTACATATGTTACATGTACCAGAGGGCACATTACTCGTCACCTGTGACGTAGAATCTCTATATACGAGCATAGCACATGACTTGGCCTTACAAGCGGTACAATATTTTCTGGCCATGGAGTCAACAGAAAATCAGGAACATCATGAATTCATCCTGGATCTATTGGAATTTGCATTGACACATAATGCATTTGTATTCAATGGGAAACACTATCTCCAGATTAGGGGGGTGGCGATGGGCGCTAAATGCGCCCCATCTGTCGCCAACCTTTTTCTGGGTTGGTGGGAGCGTGAATTTGTGTGGGGCGAGACATTGAACCTGTACCAGCCCCACATTTTGGGCTGGTACAGGTTCATAGACGACATTCTGCTCCTGTGGCATGGTTCTCAAGTGTTATGTGAAGAATTTATTGGAAAGTTAAATGACAACGATATCAACATACGATTGACCCACCACATCTCTTCTTCCACCATAGAATTTCTAGATCTTCAATTACAATTACAACATGATGGGACCATTACTACTACCTTGTTTCGGAAGAAAACTGCCACGAACAGTATACTTCACTATTCAAGCTTTCACCAAAAAAACCTAAAGGACGGGATACCGACAGGACAGTGGCTTAGAATCAGACGGAATTGCTCTAGAGAGGAAGATTTTTTGGCAGAATCAGATAAGCTGAAAACACGCTTTCTAAAGAGAGGATATCCGAAAAGGGTCCTTAACAAAGCCACATTAAGGGCAAAGAACACCCCGAGAGAAGAGTTACTCCAATACAGAAGAAAGAAAGCACAAAACCAGGTGAGATTTATTACAACATTGAATAGTGATTGGGGGTCTGTGAAACAGATACTTAGATCACATTGGAAGGTACTGGAATCAGATCCCTGTCTGAAGGAGTTGGTACAACCGGGTCCTCTAATGACGGCTAGACGGGCTCCTAACTTGAGAGACAAGCTTTGTAACAGTCATCTTGAGACAATACCCACCTGGTTGGAACGAGGGAAAAAAATCTTGGGGTGTAGACCCTGCGGACACTGTAGTGTCTGTGGACTCATTGTCAAAACAGATCATATCAGCAATCTGAACAATCAAGAGGTCTTTAAAATTAGACATTCTCTCACGTGTCAATCAAAGGGGGTGATTTATGTATTACGATGCTCGTGCCCGCGTGATTACGTGGGAGAGACAAAAAATGTAGTCAAGACACGATTACAAAAACATCTTTCTACCATTAGATTAGCAGAGAGGGATGTAAGAGAACTACAATCAGTCACCCCAGTGGCCGCACACTACCTGGAACACCATCAAGGGAAAGTGGTAGGTACCCAGATTTTCCTGGTTGACCAAGTGTGTTTGGGCATCAGAGGAGGGGATGTGAAGAAACGTCTCCTCCAAAAAGAAGTACAGTGGATCTACAAACTGCAGAGCAGGGCGCCTATGGGAATGAATGAGGAATTTTCCTTCACCCCTTTTTTGGGGAGATAGGGTAAGAACATCCTCAGCTGGCTCCCTAATGTGACAATCATCTGGATAATCAAACCACTGACCATCCATTAGTAGATCTAGTATGTTTTTTATTGATCACATTTTTATTATGATTAATATCGTAATTTTCTCACACAATTTTTGTAATTGCAGTATTATTGATTTTTCATCACCATTAATCACCCTTAATATTGATATAGTGTGTTTCTTTCACTTATGACACTTTTTATAGGTCTGTTTTCGGTAGCACTTGGTTGTAGTGTGGTACACACTTTCACCATATGTTTTGTTTTTAGAATAAAAGTCTACACATGGGATAAGCCGGTTTGAAAGGAGAGCATGACGAGACAGCAACAGAAGATCTTTTATTTGATTCAACTAACTTCCCCAGGGGATCCACTGTACTACATAACATCAGGAAGACTGGACTGATGTGGAACATCTCCAAGAAAGAATGTCTGGGTTGAACGGACACTGATTTAGATTAGTCAACTTTGACACTATGACTGATCATGTGCCATGGAATGGAGTTGTTGATTGGACACCATCTTGAACAACACCCAATTACATTCCTTGATGACTCAATCAGTTCGACAATTGGACTGGAGCCAATACATTCTTTTGCAGCAGGAAGTGGGTGTTACTTTTATTGGGAGGAGCACAGGTCTATGCCCGTGACCCATTCTTGGGACCAATATAATAGGTCCAAATGATAAACCAACGGGTAGATTGGGCATGAGGTTTTTTTTTTTTTTTTTTCTTACACACTTTGGGCACTTAATTTTGGTAGTGGTAACTTTTGGCTTATTAGTGTGTGGTTGGCCAAATACAGTAGGGGTAGTTCTGTAAGTTTGGCTACAGCAGTGGAATTGACTCACAATTGGCAGGTTTAGTCTTATAATATTGGGAGGTATGTCACATCGGTTTTATTTGTGTGGCACATTATATTTTTCACTTGAGAGTGGTTTATTATTTTTCACTATGATAAATATTCCATATTTTACACTTTTAATTATTATTTACACAGGTGTGTCAATTATTAATAGTCACTTAATGACACACCAGGTTTTGGATATATTTATTACACATGTGGGGGTTGTATTATCATGTTGTTTAAAATCCCTTTAGAAGCACCTACTTCGGTCACCCGCTGATAAAAACTTTTTGATGTTTTAGTCTATGGGGTGGATAGTATTATATGGGAATATTTATATTCCATAATCTTTATACAATAATTGTTGTATATTTTGTTAATTGTCATTTTTGAATGTAGATTTTGACTCATGGTGGATGGCAATAGAGTTTGGGTCCGCATGATAATTTTTTCAATTTGGGTCCATGAGGGGCACTGCAGACAATAACCTACTGCACGGAAAGCGACATAACAATGATAGACAGCAATATCTAATGTGCATACCTACATCAAGGGATGCCCTGGCTCTGGCGTCTTGCAGTTTTTTGCTGCAATATGCCAGAGCAGAGACAGCCTTCTTAGTTCCTCCTAATAGGAGGTTAGTAGGTGTTCCAACTGGTGTTTGTGGCAGAAGTAACTGTAGTCTTTACCATATTCAACTCACAAACACAAGTGTATTGGGTTTATGGCATTAAATAGTTCATTGTCACCATGGTTTTGTCCCAATAGCAAATAGGGATTTGGGTCCAAATTATTGTGGACATGACATAAGAGGAAAGGGAGCAGAATATATGGTCCATTGTTCCATTGTAATGTAGTAGATGGTTAGCATTACAGGAGGGACAGATGGAAGCAATTAATGTATGTACTTATAACTATGGGGGCTGTGGTTGTGGCACCTTGCAATTAACCATCTCAAATATGTGAGAATAGGAACCAGCCCTTACCCTCTTTATATTAATATAGGTTATTTCATTATATCTGCCAGAGAGATAATTGCACTGACAGTCTTTAGAAATACATAGCATCTAAGCGTTCTTTCTGAGCAACCTTTTTGTTCTAGCAGTCAATAGTAATTCAGGTCCAGCTGATTGTAGACATGTTACATAAATTAATAAATTAATAGAGGATCATATATAGTTTATTGTCATTATTAGTACCACAAGTGGATATCATGGACAGAGAGTGTTATAGAGATGGGAGACCCCAATAGGGAGATGCAGACTCTAATGTGTTGTATTGTGTTTGTGATTTATGTTTACTCTAGTGGTCTTCCCCGCTCTCTTCCTCCCCCTCTCCCCCTTGTTATGCTCATCACATCCAGGTGGTCTCACACTAACATTGTGGCCTGTTCGGGCGGCGGGCGCGCGCCCCCGCCGGCGCTGAGCCGACACCTCCTACTGCAGGGGAGTGTGGGCGGCTCGGCGCCGGCGGGGGCGCGCGCCCCTATCTGTTGCCAGGGGGGCGGTTGCGTCTCCGCTGGCGTTGACCCGGCACCTCCCACTGCAGGGGAGTGTGTGCGGGTCGGCGCCGGCGGGGGCGCGCGCCCGCCGCCGGTACGTCACAGTGCGGCTGCGCGGGATGGAGCGGCCGTTTCCCGCCACGGGTTGTTGCTGCATTGACGGCGGCTCTCCATTGGCCGGTTCAGGGGGCGTGGGTGGGCGGAGGCTGCTTGTCAGTGCGCCGCTCGCTTACATAAGGGGAGGAAGGGAGCGTGGATCCAGCATGGCCATTCTAGTGCCCAGGTGAAGTGGGGATCCACGGAACGCGTCGGCGGGCCAGCACTCACACGGGGGACGTGAGGAGGGCGAGCTACTACATGTGGTAATGTTGATTTGATCCTTCATTGTCAGCTGTTGATGTTTTCCATTTGCCTGCACATTATCAGTATGCTTGTGTCTGTTTCACAGACACTCTTGTACCTCATTGTTACATTTGTCTACAGATTGTTATAAACATGTTACATTGTTAGCATTGCTAGTAATACCTTGGATATATATGAATTAGGTACACCAGGATATTTATCACATGCACATTGCGGGCTCTGGAGACAAAGCTCATTGATAGGAATAATAACAGCTGTTTTATATATATGAAGCCCTATTACCCTCTAACCTCCCTCCTGTGTTTTTGTGTTTATGTTTTTTAGCATTATTGTTGTACATTTGTATGTGCGTGGGCTTCCCTAGGAGTCTTTTTAATCATTAATAAATTGTAAAAAATTTTCTTAGCAACAGCTTTGTGGTTCATTGAGAGTATTCATATAAATTTTGGGTGGAGTGCAGATCTTCTGGTGTCCTGTTTGGGATCCCCAGAAATCCCTTCATTTGCTCCTCAGTCTTAGTGAGTCACAAACTCACTAACGTTATATTATGATGAGCTATATGGGAGCAAATCCAAATCAACTAGCACGCAGCGCAAATCTGAGATTTTGGCAGAACTCACCAGACAAGTCAATGCAGCGGGGGACGAACTCAAAGATGTAGAACAGATTCAGCGGAAAATATCGGACCTCAAATATGCCACACGGAAGAAAGAGAATAAAAGGCGGCAGTAAAGGTACATATCTTATTTGTTGTTTTTTATTCTTCTTGTATAGACACCAGTGAGCTTATTTCTGAATACTATGTTTAAACTATGTCTAAACACATGCCCATAGGGTGTGCCTTGTAGTGGAGTGATCAATTTGACCAGGGTGTGTCGACAGGTAATGTGCAAATTTGCAGGACCTTACATGACGTTTAGGAACATTTAGGAAGAGTAGTAAAGTATGGAGATTAGCAAAGGACTGCGTGCTATGTATTTCTGTCCATCACATGCAACACTTACATCTTTGTCTGTTGGCCACTTGGGTTTGAGCTGTGCTTGGGGCCCAATGGCTTAAGATGGTGTGATTGCAATGTTTTAATAGATACAATGGTAACCACCAGAATCATATTTTAACTGCTATTTGCCAGCTTAGTGTGTTAACTTAATGGGCTATAAGGGATGTTTAAACACACACAACAGCCAGTACTTGCATGTTTGTTTGGCTTCACGTGACCAATGTGTCTGTTCTTGTTTCATAATCCATTTTCAATATAATGGCATTCATAGTGAAGGTCAAGTTGCACCGTTGTGGGAGTGGCCATTCCAGCTTGGCCACGTGTTTGATTTAAGCATATGTGTTATTAACCATCACCAATGCATAGTTGTGTGTTTACATTGTTTGTTTTCTTCTAATGCAGCCCAGCCTCATCACTCAGCTAGTGGGGAATCCTCTGCAATTTTAACTATGCCGTCTACTTCCGTGCTGCCTCGGACCCAGGATCCGATATCTACGGTAAGTGTTTTTTGATGATGTGGCGTATGCATCCCACACTGAACCTTTTTGTTTTACATGTCCCAACAGAGCCACACACTGATGGAGGAAATCCAGTAGCTGGAGGAGGATGGAACCTTCCTTGGAGCTTATGAAGGTCTCCCCCTGGGCCAGAATCTGCAACTGTCCCAAAATGTTTCTCCAACAAATCCTCAGCAGCAGAGGGAAGCTGGCTGCATGCTGCCTGCACATCGTGGGCAGCATGCAGAGACTGACCCTCCAGTCCCCAGTTTCAGATCTGCTGTTGAGGATTTGCCCAGCATACCTGTGGCTGTTGGGGGTCCTAGAGCAACATCATCTGCACGCCCCACAACCCAGGGAATAGGGAGGCGTACTCAGCAACGTCGCCCAGTTTCCCAGGGGAGGGGCGTGCAGATGATGGAGTCAGCATGGCACCATGAGAGGCGCCAAAATCAACAAAACCACGAGAATATTATTGGGCAATTAGATAACCTCAATAATACCTTAAGTGCCATGCTGACTGAATTTAGGACCCATAACAGCCACATGGCCAACTTGACCACAGAATTCAGGTCCAGCATGGCTGAATTGCAAACTAACCAAAGAAACATTTTGGCATAGTTACAGATTCTGAATGCCACACAGGCCCAGGTTAGGCCCCAAGGGCCACAACCTGGGTTCTATGGGCATCCCCCATATTAATGTGTATTTGGCCTGAATCTGTTCTACATCTTTGCTCTACATCCCCACTGTATTGACTTTTCTGGTGAGCCCTACCAATCTAGCATTTTGATCTGGCTTTGCTTGTATGTTTTGGATTTGCCCCCATATAGCTCATTAAAGTCCTGAGGTAGGCCACTAGCCAATGCCAGAGGACAAGCCTCACTGAAGCGGCCACTAAAGCTGTTGCACTGCAGCCTTGCCCATAATTACATTGGTTGTGGCTCCTCCTGTTTGTAGGCATGATTGTGTGACATTCTGGCCTGGCAAACTAAGACCTTGGACCCTGGCTGTGATTTTACTGTACTTGGATTGGGACTGGGTGTTCTTGTTTGGGTGGGCCACTGAGTAACAGGTGTAGATGGGGCATAGGTATGTTTGCTTTCAACCTGTGCCTGTGGCAAATGTGGGCAAGCAGGAGAGGTTGTGTTTGTGTCCATATTTTTACAATGTAATATCTGTGATTTGTACATTGACAATGCTTGGCACACATAATTTACTATGTTATTTTGAAGGTTACATTTCTCCTGGAGTGCCTTACTTAGTAAATCCAGACTGTGTGCAATTGGTCTGTGGCATGTTTTGACATTAATTTCATGTCCATGTATTCCCCTCTAACTATGTGAGTGACCATCACCTACAATTCTGTTGTTTTCCCAATTCGACCTTCAAAAATTAAACAAACGTGTTTCTGACTAAGTTACTGTCTGTCGGTTTTTGGTTAATAAATATGACTTAAAGTAGCCCCAAAAACAAACACACACAGATATTCTATAAAGAGGAAAAATACATTGTTGTTGGTTTGGGTAATTAATTCATTATTGTTTTGTTCTTAATCAAACCAAAATAAACAAACAAATGGCACAAAGCAATCACAACAAACAATGTCAAAACCAACAAAAAAAAGGAGAAAACAATTAAGCAAAATGTGTTGCTATTAAAATAGCACGGACGGCTTGGCCAGACGCACTGTGCTGCCCAACATAGGCATCCTCTGGCTCATCGGCGGGTGGAGAGGGTGTCAAATCCACATACCGGGGGACCTGCTGCAAGATAGCAAAATTATGCAGCGCAGCACAGGCCATGATGATATCTATGACCTTTTTTGGGTCATACTTAAGGGATCCCCCGGTATGGTCCAAACATCTAAATCGGGTCTTCAATAGGTCAAAGGCCCTCTCCACCACTGCCCTGGTTTTGCGCTGCGCCCCATTATAGGCCTCTTGGCGGCATTCTGTGGGCGTAGTACAGGCGTCAACAGCCACGGGAGGAGTGGATATCCAGTATCTCCTGGCAAAATTAAAGGTAAAAAAATATAAAGATTAATGCATACATTTCAGCACAAAAATGCACAAAATACCTGATTAAGAGGCTAAGTGACATTGTCAAAAAAACATGAGCATACATATTGCACAGGCCAAAGCGACAAAGAAACATATCTAATAGATGGTGGGCCAAATTAGAGAAATAATATTGCGGATGCTGGCCAATCAGCCAGACTGTTAAGAGTTATTGTTTTCGGTCTGTGCTGCTCAGCAATCTTGGATGGGTTAAGTTTGCATTACCCATTTTCTTCTTTGTCTGAGTCCAAAACAGATCTAAGCCGGCCCCTGCACTTTATCCCGCTCTCCTCTACTCAGTAAGTGTAATGCATCTAAGCAAAGATGGCGCAGACCCTATGATAAAGTCAAGAGCAGATTTACAGAAAAGTGTTGGGAAGACTGATTACTAATTTGGCTTAAATTACTCTTTGGAGTTTTAACAATGCAGGACAAACATTTTGCCAGGCTTTGTTGTTTTGCTAATGTAATGGGTCCAGTCGTGTTTCACATGTTCCCAAGGTGATGAAAAAGGCATCATTTAAGAAAGGTGAAGAAATCAAAAATCAAAGCCATACATAGAAAATCAAATGATGTTATTGGACTCAACTTACCAAGGAGCCATGCACCCGCAAATTCCCCAGACTCAAACCGACGGAACAATCCAGATCTTCTTAGGATGTAGGCATCATGGGATGAGCCTTGGTAGCCTGCGGGGACGCTAAGAAACCGCATGTCCTGGGCCACCACTGCTTGCACATTCAGTGAGTGGGCCATTTTGCGGTTCCTCGGAAAAAAGTGAGAAAAAAACATCAGTAACGCTTGAGAAATTAGTCAAACACTCACTTATAACACCCTAAGTCAAACGTGTTTATCAAGACAAATAACACCAAACAACTACATTAAATTTAAGTGCAGACCAAAAGGATATGTATGTTAGACCCTTTAAAGTTTGGATTTACTTGTTCAATTTTAAGTACACTTTAAAATGTTAGACTTTGCACAACATGAAAAATATTTGAAGTGAAAAATTCGGGCCATTGGTTCACATGCACTCTTTGCAAGGAGGGACTGTTTACAATGAGGGAGTATTTGCAAGGAGGGACTGTTTACAATTAGGGATTAATTACAAGGAGGGACTAGTTTCAATTAGGGATTAATTACAAGGAGGGACTTGATACAATGAGGGATTAATTACAAGGAGGGACTTGATACCATGAGGGATTAATTACAAGGAGGGACTAGTTTAAATGAGGGATTAATTAAGAGGGGGGACTAGTTTCAATGAGGAATTAATTACAAGGAGGGACTAGTTACAATGAGGGAATAATTACAAGGAGGGACAAAAACAAAGGAGGAATTTTTTTCAAAGGAGGGACCAAAAAAAAAAACCCCATCAGAAAACGTTTAGCTCAACATAAAAGACTGAACTTTCCTGTATATGTACTCGTCGGCAGCCGGAGGCACCAGGGCGATGTGGGTACAGTCAATGGCACCCATGACGTTGGGCATATCAGCAATATTATAAAATGCCAGCTTAATCACGTTTCTGGCTACCATATCCTCAGGAAAACAAATATATTTTCGAGTTATGGTAGCCATGCCTTCCAAAAACTTGGATAGGGTGCAGCTCAGCGTAGGCTGGGAGATCCCCACGGAGAGGGCAACCAGCCTCTGGAACGAGCCATTCGACAAAAATTGCAGGCAGCCATGCATCTTGGTCATACCTGAAATTGCTTGCCCCTTCCTTGTGGTGCGGGCTAACCATGGCCGCAGCTCACTATACAACTTATGGAGGGAAGCGCGATTAAGTCTGGTGAGCTCGAACAGCTCAACGCCATGCATGCCATTGATGTCCATGCATCGCCGGTGCAATCTGGCCTCTGACCTCCAGACGATCTCAATGCCCATGAGCTGCAGATCCTCATGCTCCTCAAATGCACTAGAGTCGTCCATAGCTGCTAGCCTGCTATTTCCGACGTCAAAATGGTCCCGTAAGGGGATCGAAAATGAAACGGATTTATTGGGTGTTGGCCCCTCGGCAATCAGCTCTCTGAATTAATCGCCAGACCATTGCAATAACGTAAGTGTTCTGAACGATCGAAACATTTCAGATTTGGTTTGAAAAAGGTCCCGAAATTACGTAAAACTTCCGATTTCCTTTGGATCATCGAAAGAGCATATACGTATTAGTTTCGAACGTTCGTGCGAGTAGAAAATGGACGAAAAAAAACAAAAAAATGACAAACACCCACCAAAACTTTCACAGACAGCTATGAAAGTCCGGACGAATGTGTCTTTGAATCGAGGCTATAGCAAATAGCAACAGATTGCAGGTGGTAAAAGTGTATTTTATGGAACCAATTTTCATTACTCACAACCTGTTGCTATTAGCAATGGTACGATGCAAGTCTGTACACCAAGGTCTACAAAAAGCAAGCCCTGTACACACAGGTGCTATGGCCATTGCAGAGCCTCACATAGTTTCTCGGTTGGATGCAGCTAGACAACTAAAGACTAAAACAGCAGAGAAAAATTATGCTTCCCTTCTCCAAATGATGCCAAGTGAGCACAAATATGGTAAATAATTTGGATGAGCAACAATAAGGGGCTCTGGTGTGGTTGCAACCTCTTCATCCTCTAAAGTTACACCCCTGCTTACACATGGCCAGCAGCAGTGGTCTGTGTGTACAGGACTCACTTACCTCTTCTTGTAGCTCTTGGTGTAAAGGCTTGGTGCACTTTTGCTAATAGAAACAGATAGTAACAGGTAGTAATGTGTGTTTATGGAAGCAGTTTTCACTGCCAGCAATCTATTGGTATTGATAACTGTACATCAAGTCTGTACACCAAGATTTACGAGAAGAGATAAGCGAGCCCAGTACACACAGAACCCTGCTGCTGTGAGGGCTGCACACTGGAAACTTTGACTATCGAAATTGTTATGATTTTTTGAGAAAACTGTTACTAAATAGAGGCCAGTGTGTCTGTTGTAGTTATGATACCCTACTAAATAGCACCCTACCAGAATATGGAATTTCAACACAATAGCTAAATAACTTTACCAGTTTCACTTAACCAATTGTGTTAAGATATAGGAAACAGTAATGAGATACACTTGTACCCTTTCTCTCACAAGCCTGAAAGAGGGTGAATCAATATCAGTTAATTTATCACCAAGTATACACATGACATATATACATAGAATTCTTTTGACGAGAGCAAACAAGGGGGGTGGGAGTAGACACATTACCAAGCAAGGTACAGTAATTATATTAACTTAAGTAACAACATATTTGAACATCAAACGTTACAGCAAAATGGATCATAGAATAAACAGTCTTTGTGAAGGACTATCACTTCATTCATGGGATTGAGTGATCACAAGTGTTTCACACAAGAATTAAGATAATAGTGTAACTTTTTTTATTGAGTAAAATCAATCAATCATATACAATATATACAAAGTTACAATAAATATATAAATAAAATAAATAACTAAACAAAAAGAAACAGGCCTAACAATTCAGCATATATCATAATTCTATATACAACCTAACACTACACTATAAACAATTCAGCAGGAAGACTAATGCCCTTATTCATCAAGCGATAGCGCCAGGTAGTGTCTGATGAGCGCCAGGTAGCGGCATCTAACGGCGACTACCGACTCAAGTACGCCCGGCGGCGGTCACAATGACGCATTTATCAAGCAAAATGAGGCTAGCGCCGGCGAGAGCGACGGCTAGTGCGGCATTCATCATGAAGCCGCCTGGACCAAACAGCGCCGCTGCAAATTCCCTCACAGCGCCAGGTATGAGCTGTCGCTCCCTGGCGATGTCCAATGCATTTCAATGGAGCAATCTTTAATAATTCATGATTAATTGGTAATAATTTTTTTAAACATTTTTTTAATGTCAAAAAATCGGAGAACACTTCTGCAATGTTAGGATTTATTTTTAAGTCAAAAAAAAAAAAAAAAAAAATATGTGCAGAATTGATCAAACAGGTCTGAGATTAATGTATTCATATAACAAAATGATTCTAAAAACATGTATAATGTTACATTCAAAAAATATGGTTGTTTAGGGGTTAAAAACTAGTTAATACAGATCGCCGCCAGCGCTCTGGGGTTTAAACAAGGAATGGACAGCGACAGCACATTCGGAGCGTGATTTTTTGATGAATATGAAGCTAGCCGTTCGCTCTGGCCATTCGTTGTCAGGCGCTCACATACAACGCTGGACCTGTGAAACAGCGACCCCCCAGCCCGTATTCAACATTACCGCACACCGACTGAGTCGCTGTCATCAAGCTAATGCCGGCCAAGCACAGCGAATACTGGCTGGCGCTGAAAAAATCACGCTACAGTCGCTCATCTGTCGCTACCTGGCGCTATTAATGAATCGG
This sequence comes from Gastrophryne carolinensis, assembly GCA_027917425.1. Lineage (NCBI taxonomy): Eukaryota > Metazoa > Chordata > Amphibia > Anura > Microhylidae > Gastrophryne > Gastrophryne carolinensis. The sequence continues at coordinate 76,035,783 of CM051242.1, read as the reverse complement.
CCTCTAAGAGACCCCGTCCCCTGTGCACGCAGCCGTTCAAAAATCTGTCATTGTTATAAAAATCTACGGGTGATAAGAGACAGAAAAGCCCACCCAGAGGGAAGTCATGAGGACTAAGCAGACCTGATGTTCCTCCACGCCTTCATCCAGGCCCCCCCGTTCCCACCTGTCCCTCTCCAGCACCTGGATCTTCCCCACCTCATGCAGGATGTCATGCACCACCACCGGGACAAGGAGGACTTTCTTCCTAATGCAGAGCTGGCAGCGTGCATTCCATGTGAAATAGCGGGTCACTAGACTAACTAGATATAAAGTGTCCAAACAAAAATCCCCTCTGTTCTTGAATGCACCATACACCCACTCAGCATAGGAAAGCTGGGAGAAGAAGGGGGCACCGAGGGCCAACCCCACCTGTTTACACAGTGGTCTGAGAGATCCTTTGACAGTTGAGAAAAAGTAATCAATGGTCTTTGATGGGACAGGATATGCATTGCCTGTATCTAGGAATCTCTAGACTCATCTTAGTTTGACTGAAGTAATCCATTAATAGTTTCAGAGCTTCTAGGTGTGGACTCCCATGTGATGATTCTAACAACCAAGGGCCTTATTCATGAAGGGATAGTGCCAGGTAGTGGCTGTAATGTGGCAGTTAGCGGCGGTTGAACGCCGGCCACGGCACGCAATTCCACATTTATGAAGCGGATTCTGGTGAGAGACTAGGACAACGCCATGTAGCGTATGATTCATCATTATCCCAGCCTCAGCGTACAGCGTTCAGCCTTGCAGAGCGCCACGTCTTACCTGTCGCTACCTGGTGCTCTCCCATACATTTCAATGGACGATCCTTAAATCCCTTTCCTGATCCCATTTTTTTGTTTGCTCACAAATACTTCTGACATGTATGCTAGGCAGGAAAATGCTTTCGCTTTGTTACTATTGGATACATGTTCAAAAATACACTTTGATCACACAGCCTCTTGCGCTATGCACTACAACTACATGATTTTGAGCACTGGCGCTGTTTGAGGTTGTTTTTTTGATGAATGTGGTGTGAATCGAGCGACTGAGGTGCTCTGAAACAAAGAACTATGGCCAAGCACAGCGACTACTAGCGTTCGCTCTGAAATCCGTGCTACAGACGCTCATCTGTCGCTACCTGGCATTAGTAATGAGTCAGCCTGCCCGTCGCCTAAGGACAGGCTAAAGCCAATGAGTATCAATGATGAAAATTCTCTTGGTGCATAAAATGGTTTGCAGTTAATGGCCAGGAATTCCAAGTTTAGTGAATAGCCTGCTCCCAGGATATTAATCTGTACACCAGATTGTTGCTATAAAAGCAGACACTTCCTCCTTTTTGTTTACCAGAAGCACCTGGGTCATGGTCGGATCTATAGATGTTGAAGCCACAAAGCCATATGCTATTAGGAATAGACTCCTTTTAAGTCAGATTTCAGTAAAGCATAATGCTGCAGAAATGGACAACCCAGAGCGCTTCTTGTAGAATAGTTTTTCTATCTTGTGATTAGAAAATAAGCTATGGCAATGTGAAAACCTTGTCCAATCCAATCTATCTGAATTTGAAGCAGAGTTTCTCTTAAAGCTATATGCTTAGTACCATAGTACCATACCTCCGTCCACTAGCAGGACAGTTGTCATGCATATGTCATATATACATATGCTGAGTTATGGGTTTTCCTAGTTTCGAAAAATCCATATGATATCATTAATGTTTACCATGTGTTCTGATTGGTTTTCACTACAGTACTGTCTCAATAAAAAGAAGCTGCCAGGGAGAGATGAAAACACAGCTCTTCAGCATTGCACAGAATGCAGATGAGCAATTTCCCCATCATATCTGGTGAAAGAATGTGGGGTCAGGACAAGGTAAGCAATGACAAAACTTTCATGTTTGCCTATAAAAATTCTGGACAGTAATGGTGGATATGAAACTTCTGATATTGTAAGTTGTTGCCTATCTGTGCTATTGTATTCATGCCGACTTTGAACACTGCCTCTATTAAGATTACAATTACTCCATTGGTAACATGCATTACAAAAGAAAGACAGATGTTGAGAATAGTAGTAGTAGTATATTGCTGGTATAGTGCTGTTAGTATAATATCAAGTGGATGCGAGCTATAACAACACTAACCTTTAACACTAAATGAAACATGACATTGTCAACCAAAAATTAATATCTGAGGGTACAGTTTTTGTTCGGGGAACAATTACAGTACAATTAAATATTGTTATTTGGGATTACATGATGCTTAAATGCAGGTTTGAGTGGATATCTAGGCTGTCAGGGATAGCAATTTTTTAAGAAAGGTTCTACAGGCAGTGGCGTACCTTGCCACCACACAACCTATGGGGTGCCCCAGAAATCTGGAACGCTGGTAATAGGGGTGTAAAACTAATGATGCTGTCAGTGCTGAGGCTACATGAGAAAGAAAGCAGCTTCTCTTCGTCATTTGTTCCTCTTTACTATTACTGTTTAATAAAAATGTCTTTGATTAGGGCCCCCAGACACAACTTGAGGCCCCAGAAATGATAAGCCTATCCTGTCTAGAGGTTGACAGGGGCCCTCTGAGTTTTAAAAGGGCCTTGAAGAAATCCAGGCAGCTTGGGATATAATACAAAAATCGACAGTGTCCCCATCTGTATCAGGGTTATTTGGTGGTAGACATAAAAATATTATATCAGTTTATAGATCTGTCCACTAAGCAGGATTCTCTATAGGAAAATTTCAGATTAGACTATTAAGAGAAAAAGTAAATGCATGAAATGAAGATCATCAACAGTGCATGCGCTGGCTCTCGTCCAATTGTTTACAATAGAGATCGATTTACTCAGTTAGACTGGGACATCAGCAGACACATGGTGGGGCATACGGCAGCGTGCGCTCACCATTCTAGTTAGTGAGAAATGCCTGCCGAATGACGTAGTCATTCCAGATGCCTCTCATTGGATAAGAGCCTGCACATGTGCTGTTGGAGCATGGTGAGGTGAGTTTTTTCTGACTTCCTGGGGTGTGTCACACAGTGGGATATCTCGCTTAGGATGCTCTGGGGGGCACGGAACAAAGTCAAATTTCCGGACTCCACTTTAAATGTTAAACTATTTGCTTGTCACTGCATATTTAAATATATTGTGTGTGCATTTGTTTAAGCCATTCAAACTTAAAGCAGACCAAAACACATTGAACTTGTAAAATATATTTGGCAAAAGTCCATGTCAATACTCCCTTTTTTTTCCTTTGGGGTAGAACTAGAAATTCATATTTTTGCAATTTTTCAATTTGTCCCGGAACACTCATTTTGTTGCAGTCTCTCAGTGTGGCAATGACATAATTGCCACACACAACAATGGCAATGAATGGAGGAGGCAGGGCTTTACAGCTAACACAGGTGGCATTATCTGAGATTAGAGTGAAGCAGGAGCAGTAAAAATTGGCAAAAAGGTAGCCAATTTAGGGGATGCTAGTTAAAATGTGGGTTTTGGTCCGCTTTAATTAAGCTGGGAAGGGAAACGGGCATGTCCACATTGGGGCCAAGAATTTGGATTTGGGAGTATAAAAGGGCAGGAGGTGGGGAATTGTATTAAATACATTCTTTGAGTTTGGTGGTTTGCACTCCCATAAAACTCCCCTAACGCCCTAAAATTGTCTGTAATCAGAGGGTCTTCTGTGGTTCAATGATTATAGCATTGCAGGTAGCATTGCATCAGTAAGTAGTGCAGTCTAGAGGGGCAAAGGGATGTGATCTTAAGAGGAGTATTCCTTTAAGCACTATCCGAGGCACAAAGAAAAATACAAGATATGCATGCAGTGTGTGCAGTGTGTGCAGTGTGAGGGGAACCACATTTCTCTATCTGTGCCCAAACCTATACTTGATTGAAGTGTTTGTGATACATTAAGGTCTTCTACTAATCGACTAATTAGGTCTCCTAATAACGTACCAAGGTGGATCCTGATTTCTGGGTTGTTGGAAGATCTGAATCACTGGATGTGATCCTTACAGATGTGGTTTTTGTAAGGGCTTGAAACAATGGATCATCCTGGATATGTCCATCAACACACGTCCATTTTGTTTTTGTTTGCCAATAAAATTATAAATCAACATGCACACATTATAAGTGTAACAATATTTGTTTTACTATTAGACATTCACAGTTCACATACCTGTGTTGCCTCATCCCCTGAGCGTTCCAACATCTGTGGTGGTGTGGAAAGCTGCTTAACATCAGATAATGGTGTGCATTCAAAACAAGCTGTATTAGATACACAAAATATTGTTTAAAACCCAATTGCCAAGAAGAGATTTTGCATTGGAAACATAAGCCAAACATTCCATAACCCACTCAAAGAACAAAAACAATGCCAGTCTGATTGTATTTATTATGCTGTGGCAGCACCATATAGGAGACATCAGCAACAATTTGTAGCCAAATAACAAACCGGAAATGTGGCAGACAGCTGGGTGGACTCATACATACTGTGTCACAAGTTGGATTCACAAGGGTATGCCTTACAATTTATCTAACAAAAAAAAAAGAATAATTAATACTTAACGAGTAGGATAAGATGGCTATATATGTGACAAATGACCAATAATAGTTATCAGGCAAAGACTGACTTACACACATGTGTGGTAAAGGAGTTTGGTATGGACATGTAACAAAGATATTGTGTGCATTGTAATTTTTAATTTCAATATTTAAACTAGCTAGAAACTAAACAATAAGCCAAATTTGGCCAGGGGCAGGCTGACTAAAAAAGAAGGTTGTGGTATTGTGTCCATCCATCTCTATTCCTAAACATCTCTAACCAGAAACTAAAATGAAGTGGTCAGCAGCCATGTTAGCAGCAAATGTGAACAGGTGATTTGGGAATAGACAATGAAGAGTAAACTTACAGACAGGCCCTGGTTGGCTTGAAGGACAGGTTAATGATGCCTTCTCTGAATGGTTACCGGTTGTAAGCAGTGTACCCCAGGGTTCAGTGCTGGGCCCACTATTATTCAACTTGTTTATAAATGACATAGAAGATGGAATCAAATGCACTGTCTCTATTTTTGCAGATGACACAAAGATATGTAGCACAGTGCAGTCTTTTGAAAATGTTCACAAGCTTCAAGCTGAGTGTCTGGGCATGCACTTGGCAAATTAAGTTCAATGTGGAGAAATGTAAAGTCATGAACTTGGGGTCTAATAACCTGAAGGCCACATATGTCCTTGGGGAAATAAAACTGGGAGAATCACTTGTTGAGAAGGATTTGGGGGTACTAGTAGACCACAGGGTAAATAGCAGCATGTTATGCCAAGCAGCTGCTTCCAAGGCCACCAAAATATTATTATGCATTAAAAGAGGCATGGAATCACGGGATAGGGATGTAATTTTGCCTCTTTACAAGGCACTGGTGCGCCCTCACCTGGAATATTCCGTTCATTTCTGGATACCAGAAGAAAATAATACTTATAGCTGTTATCAGTAAAAAAAAAGCAAATAAAATAAAAAATAACTTCCCCCTACCCCAATACTTAACCGTATTAACTATGTAATAGCTAGCTGTGGGTTGCACACTATTGACTAACAACCATAGTAAATGAAACCAAGGGTTACCCAAATACATAGCAACAATGGTACAGGGTGCACCGCCAGGTATAGGGATAATGAGGGTGTGCTCACTCAAAATGCATAACCAACCAAAGAATAGAGTGGACGTGCAACTACGCACACCTTTCTCTCACAAAGGAGCACCACAACCAATATGAGGCAAATATATACAAAACGTTATTAATACAGAAAAAAGGCTAAAACCATATATCACAAGACATGTTAAAAACCAACCGTTCTGTCCAACATTATACAATGAATAGTGTCTATACAGACCTAATTAAATAATACCACATGGAAAATGGCCTACAGATTTGTCACCCTGAACTTTGTGCCGGCACAAAAAAATCAAAGAAACAAAAATCTAAAAGATTAAAAAAACAAAAAAGGATAAACAAAAACAAAACAAAAAATATGGAAAAATGTGCTATAGTGCAAAACATCTCTTACTAAAAATAAATCTAACAAACAGTGTAAGTATGATGAAAAACCCAATGTGAAGACAATAAAAGTGTATTTATATTAAGGATTATAATTATCCCAAAATAATTCTAAACATTATATATAAATGCAATTGATAAATCATACATATCAAATAGCCAGACAAATTACACAAAGCTATCCTAATCTATATTGCACAAACCCAATATATATTGCACAAAAAATCATGGCAAACGGTAATTAATATAAAATCCAATTGAACCCGAATATGTACACAATAACAAGTCCCAGCAGACAATGCAATCATAATCTTACGAATCAAGGGCCACCATGGGTGTAATACAAGTGGATCAGAACTGGTAAGAACCACCCGCGCACGCGGCTCACATGCCGCTTCAAGCCGCTTCACCCTTGAAGCGGCATGGGAGCCGCGTGCGCAGGGGGTTCTTACCGGTTCTGATCCACTTGCTTGCACTATTTTGCACTATTATGCTCTCCCCATGTTCAAATGTGATTTTTGAAGAGATTTCCAGGAAAATTATATATTGTTTTTTTCAGCAGAGTCTGGGCTTTAACATGAAATGTCTTGTTTGTCAATTATTAGGTGTATTCTCAATATTTTTGGGGTGAAATATGTGCAAAAAAATAAAAAAAAAATCTGTTTTTTACAATTTGTAGTGTTTTTTTGTAATAAAAAATGTAAGTTTGTCAATAAAATCTTATTGCGTGTGAAATCCCAATTTCTCCCAGTTACAGCGATACCACATATGTATAGGTAGACACCCTTTCCTGCCCAGGAGACTCCCCCAAACTGAAACAGCGCTTTAGGGGATTTTCAGATAAAATACAACTATGCTATGCAATATGCGCACCTTGCAGTTTTTCCAGAAAAACAACCCTTTACATTTGAAATACCCCCAACAAACTATATATTCTCTGGAAGTACACACCTCAAGCTTTCTAGGTGTACCAGACTTGTTGATGTGACCATAGGTTTCTGGAAGTAATCCCCCAATGTATTCTTTGGTTGCAAAGAGTTTCCCTAAAAAAAAAGGATAAAAAAGCATAATCAAAGCCACATTTTCCATAATCTGAAAAAGCAACATCCCCCGAACATAACGATACCCAACATGCATTGCTACTGTCAAGGGAAGAGTTGCCAAACACCCCAAAGTAAAGCATGTGTTTAATCGCAAGTGCGCACCTTTTCAAGCAAAACAACACTTTACATTTGAAATACCCCCAACAAACTATATATTCTCTGCAAGTACATACCTCAAGCTTTCTAGGTGTACCAGGCTTGTTGATGTGGCCATAGTTTTATGGAAGTAATCCCTTAATGCATTTTTTGGTTGCAAAGAGTTTCCCTAAAAAATGGATAAAAAAGCAGAATCAAAGCCACATTTTCCTAAAAAAATTATATACAAACAAGAAAAAACAAGTTGAATCTGAAAAAGCAACATCCCCCGAACAGAACAATACCCAACATGCATAGCTGATGTCAAGGGAAGAGTTGCCAAACAGCCCAAAGTAAAGCATGTGCGTAACGGTAATTTTACTTGAAAATTTCAGCTCTGCAGACAAAGTGCGCACCTTGCGATTTTTCAACCAAAACAACCCTTTACATTTGGAATATCCCCCATAAACCATACATTCCCTGAAAGTAAACATGTTAAGCTTTCTAAGCGTACCCAGTTTGTTGTAGTGGGCTCATCTTTCTGGAATTAATCCCTCAAAGAATTCTTTGGTTGCGCAGGGTTTCCCTAAAAAATGTATAAAAAAGCTGAATAAAAAACACCTTTTCCTAAAATATAAATATGCAAACCAGAAACACCACCTTGTCCTGGTGTCTCTCATAGTAGGGGGGCTGAATGGACAGCGCCGCCAACTCAGACACACGCCTGACAGAAGTGATATCCACCAGAAACACAACCTTGAGCGTAAGAATGGCCAAGGCAGCATCCTGTGCAGGTTCAAAGGGAGCACCCTGCAAGGCTGACAGGACCAAGTTCAGATCCCAAACAGGCAACATAGGCTTACGTGAGGGACGCACATGAGTGACCCCCTGGAAAAATGTCCTGATCAGAGGGTGCTGAGCAAAGGACTTCTGGAAGAAAATAGCCAGGGCAGAAACCTGACCCTTCAGAGTACTGAGTTGGAGCCCCATCTCCAACCCATGCTGCAGAAACTCCAGAATCCTGGGAATAGAGAACACACGACAGGGAAGAGACTTAGGCCCTTATTCATCAAGCGATAGCGCCAGGTAGTGTCTGACGAGCGCCAGGTAGCGGCAGCTAACGGCGACTACCGACTCAAGTACGCCCGGCGGCGGTCACAATGACGCATTTATCAAGCAAAATGAGGCTAGCGCCGGCGAGAGCGACGGCTAGCGCGGCATTCATCATGAAGCCGCCTGGACCGAACAGCGCCGCTGCAAATTCCCTCACAGCGCCAGGTATGAGCTGTCGCTCCCTGGCGATGTCCAATGCATTTCAATGGAGCAATCTATAATTATTCATAATTAATTGGTATTTTTTTTTTTTTTTTTTTTTTTTTTAATGTCAAAAATTCGGAGACCACTTCTGCAATGTTAGGATTTATTTTTAAGTCAAAAAAAAAAAAAAAAAAAAATATGTGCAGAATTGATCTAATAGGTCTGAGATTAATGTATTCATATTACAAAATGATTCTAAAAACATGTATAATGTTACATTCAAAAAATATGGTTGTTTAGGGGTTAAAAACTAGTTAATACAGATCGCCGCCAGCGCTCTGGGGTTTAAACAAGGAATGGACAGCGACAGCACATTCGGAGCATGATTTGTTGATGAATATGAAGCTAGCCGTTCGCTCTGGCCATTCGTTGTCAGGCGCTCACATACAACGCTGGACCTGTGAAACAGCGACCCCCCAGCCCGTATTCAACATTACCGCACACCGACTGAGTCGCTGTCATCAAGCTAATGCCGGCCAAGCACAGCGAATACTGGCTGGCGCTGAAAAAATCACGCTACAGTCGCTCATCTGTCGCTACCTGGCGCTATTGATGAATCGGCCTCCCCGACTCACACCAGTCAATGTAGGCATGCCAAACCCTGTAATGAATGGAAGAGGAAGACTTCTTCCTAGCTTTAATCAAAGTATCCATAACCGAGGAAGACAGCCCCTTCTCCATCAAGATGGGGGTTTCAGCAGCCAAGCCGTCAAAGCCAGAGTTTGTAAATTGGGATGGCGTAGTGAGACCTGAGTGAGCAGATCTGGCACCAAGGACAGAGCGTACTGATCTACTGCCAGCTGTACCACGTCTGCGAACCACCCTCTTCTTGGCCACCTGGGGGCCACCAGAATTGCTGGCACCCCTTCCAGAGCAATCTTGCGCAGAACCCTGCCCAGCAGGGGGATTGGAGGGAAGACATACAGGAACTGAAAGTCCTGCCATGACATTGCTAGCGCATCCGAGGTCAGGGCCAGAGGATCCCTGGACAGAGAGACAAAAGCTGGGAGCAAACAGATCCACATCTGGTTGGCCCCAACGGTGACACAGAGATTGAAACGCCCTGCTGCATAGGGCCCATTCTCCCTGGCGAGAGGTCCCCCTACTCAGAGAGTCCGCCAGACGATTTTCCACCCCCGGGATGTACACAGCTGAAATGCAGGGGACATTGGCCTCCGCCCAAGTCAGGATCAGAGACGCTTCCTGGAGGGCCCCCTTGGTCCGGGTCCCTCCCTGGTGATTGATGTAGGCAACTGCCGTCTGGTTGTCCGAGCGCACCTGAACAGGCAGGCCCCGAAGATGAGTAGTCAAGCGAGCCAGAACTAACCTGATCGCCCGCAGCTCCAAGACATTGATAGGTGTGTGGGCCTCCTGAGGGCCCCACCTCCCCTGGAACCGCAGGGACTTCCAGAAACCCCTCCAACCTGACAGACTGGCATCCATGGTGACCGTCTCACAGGAAGGGGCAAGAAAGGATCTGCCCCCCAACAGGTTCCTTGAGTCCATCCACCACAAGAGGGACCTCATGACCAGGGGGGAGAGCACACAGACCCTGTCCAGGGACGCTGGGTCCTTGTCCCATACTGACAATAGGTGAAGTTGCAGAGGCCTCAAGTGGAACTGAGCATAAGGGACCGCTTCGAAGCATGCCACCATCAGGCCCACCAGCTGCATCCCCTGCCTGATGGAGGGATGGGGACAAGCTGGGAGGGACTGAGCCTGTGCAATCAGACTGTCCACCTTCTGCTGAGGAAGGAAGATCCTTGCCTGAACTGTATCCAGATTAATTCCTAGGAATGGAGTTACCAAGGAAGGGGACAGTGAGGACTTGGGGTGGTTGATCACCCACCCAAATGACTCCAGAGTGGACACCACCAGCTGAGTATCCAACTCTGCCTGATGTAGAGACTGGGAAGTGATGAGGATGTCGTCCAGATAGGGAAGCACACGGACGCCCTGACATCTGAGCAGAGACATCACGCCAGCCAGCACCTTGGTGAACACCCTGGGAGCTGAGGTGAGGCCGAAGGGCAAGGCCACAAACTGGTAGTGTTGATCCATCAGAGCGAACCTGAGGAACCTTTGATGACCTGGGAACACAGGAATATGAAGGTAAGCATCTTTGATGTCCACAGAAGTCATGAAATCCCCTTGGTGCAGGGAACTGATGGCAGAGCGCAGAGTTTCCATGCGAAAGCGCCTGCCCCTGACAAACTTGTTGAGGATCTTCAAGTCCAGGATGGGCCTGACAGAACCATCCTTTTTGGGTACTGTGAATAGGTTGGAATAAAAGCCCTTGCCTTTTTCTCTTAAGGGGACCTGGCAGATGACCCCCAGCTCCAGGAGGCCTTGCACTAGCTCCTGAGCTGACACAGGCTCCTGAGGAATCTGGGATCTGATGAATCTTGAAGGGGGATCGGCAGCAAACTCCAACTTGTAACTGGAGGACACTACCTCCTGAATCCACCGGTCTGAGACATGAAGCCTCCAGATGTGAGCGAAGTGCTGCAGCCGTCCCCCCACCCGGATGGGTGAGGGCGCCCCATCATGCCTGAGGGGGCTTGGGAGAGGATTTAGATTTGGGACCCCAGGAGGATCCATGTCCTCTGCCTCTACCCCAGACATCTCCCCTGTCTTGCACCACGGTAAGGGGAGGAGAAGGAACCCTGACCCCGAAAGGGCCGAGATTGCCGCCTGCGCTGAGGTAACCTGCCTCCCTTAGCAAAAAGGTCTAGGCGGTCCCCAAACAGGCGCAGTCCTTTAAAGGGAGACCCAGTGAGGGCCTTCTTGGCAGCGTGGTCAGCAGCCCACTGGCGCAGCCAAACCGAGCGGCGTATAGCCACCACGAGGGCAGAAGTTCTGGCACACAAGGCAAATCCTCAGGGGCACTATCAAGCTTATTTCTGATAAGGGGTCTAGTGGCCACAGCAGTAATGGCAGAGGCACAGACCGGGCACAGCGCCGTCCCCGCACATGCAAAGGCGTGGGATGCCAGCTGATCAATACGCCGGTCTTCAGCATCCCGCAGGGTAGTAGAATCAGGGGAATGCATGACAGAGGTGTTAGATAGCCCTAGGATCGGGGCATCCACCTCGGGGGGAGGGGATGATCAACATTTAACCACCTCAGCAGGAAAGGGATACTTCCTATCCCAACTTTTTGGAACCCCGGGAAGTTTACTGGGGCGCTCCCATTCCTTGAGCACAAGATCTGGGTCAATAATCTGTCAGTGTCATCCGGGGCCCAGGGTCAGAGCCAGAATCGTCATGACCCCTTGGTCTCTCATCAGATGAGCCTGAATCAGAAAAGAGCTCCCCTTCATCAGACGGGGTATAGCCACACAGATTCCAAAACTCCTCAGTTCCCATAGGGAAAACAGTAACATTAGGCATCAAGTGCCGCTTCTTAGCAGGGGCCTTATGCGCTAAGGACTTCGCAATCAACTGTTCAACAGTAGCCAGTCTAGAAGACACATCAGGCTGAGAATCCCCACTAGTATGCAACTCAGTAGGAGTGAGATTTAAGCTTGGGGGAGTAGGCGAAGTGAAACGAGGTACAGCCACCGGCAGGCCAGATTGCAATGCAAGCACCTACTCAGCACAGGGTACACAGACCCGCGCCTTGTCAGCATGAGGCTGCCCACACACTACACACAGCCGGTCTTGTCCCGAAGGGACCCCGGTCACATTATCCTGGGATGCCTTCATATGGTGATTATAGCGGCGCTATACGCCGATAGGGAATAACACTATATAGCAACCCCGGATGCCCCAATAACCCGCTAGGGAAGTGGGAGTATTATTTTACAAGGCCTACAAGTAATATACTAAAAACAGGGCCGGGAGAAGCCAAAAAGGGTTCGCCCCGCCTGAAAGACATAAGCAGACAAGACCTTAAGTACATCATAACAAAAGTGAAGGATATAAAGCCACCCGCGAGGGCACTTACGGACCGCGGTAGGTAGGAGTCTGTCACGCATAGGCCAAACAAGCAGGAAAGATGGCGTTGGTATACCTCGAGGGGCGGGCCAGTAACAGCGATGACGCGGAACGCGCCAAAGACAGGCCCTGCCCCCCCCCGAAGAGCACGAAGCCAGAACGGCAAGCAGCCAATGATGGCGCAACAGCACCTGAGGTAATGCCGGCGCCAATCGCGGAACCAGGTCAGTGCGGCGGCTGACACAAGACTAAATAGCAAGTGAAAGAGAGTGTAAAGCACAGAAAACATACATATCTACACACACACACACCCCCCTCTTTTCCCCCGAAGACTAAAAGAAGAATGACGGAGGACGGCGGCCACTTAAATAGGGCCCACCGATAGGCAGGGGCAATAGTGCGGGAGGGGCATCCCATAGAGGCTCACCATAAGCCTGAACCGCCTACCCTTTGGTGGGGGATTGCGGTGGAGCAGCGCTCCTAAGCACCTAACAGCGGTGCTGCCTACCCTCACCCGACCAGCGCAGCCAAGGCTGGGAGGCATAATACTAGTGGAACGGGTGGGAATAGTCCTACAGGGCCGCAGGTTAATAGCCCCGCTCACCTGCGAGTAGAGAGCCAATTTCTCGTCCTTCGCAGCCAGACTGCAGAGAAATTCTGGGGATTTGTGGGAGGTCCCCGGGTATTTGAGGGGCCGGGATGAGCCTATTTTCGATGTCTCTGCAGTCCAGCGCCATCTGGCGGAGTATAACCCGATTGTAAGTATTATATTTGGAGCAGGACGTACTGTATACTAAGAATAACGATTTTTTTCTCTTTGTGTCAGTGTCTTTTTTTTTACATTTAACCCCTTGTGAACGATCGGAGCCTCCTCGCCTCACACCCGCCCTGCTCCGATCACCACCGCCCCCCCCCAGGAAGAGTGGACCCCAAGCTTTTTTTCTATTTTTTAACTATTAGGGGGAAATGCCAGGCACGTAGTTTCTACGTGCTTGACACTTAACGGTAGGAGAAGCAACCACGTAGAAACTACGTGCTTGGCACAGGCTGTAGTGTCATCCTGTACATCCACACCCTGCAGCCGACATTAAGGTATCTTGTGCTTCAACATGACCTCATATTCCCGGTAGCTATTCATGGCTCCTTGGTGTTTGCCACTCTCAACGAGCATATCTGACTCCATTTTTTTGGTGAGGGCCCTGTGTATCGTGTTGAATCTGTTTTAGGTGCTGCAGTGGTCCACTGATGTGCATCAGTGCTATTGAGGGTCTCCGCTATTCCAGCCCAGATTTTGGTGCGCTCAGCCTTGCTGAGGCCCATACAAGAGTGACCATTTTGCCAATTGAGTGAGCGTGGAGGAGGAAGATGGTGAACATGTAACATTGCTGTTATCCAAGCATATTGCCAGCTAGGTATAAAAGAAATACTTTGGGATGGTACAACTAGGTTATTCTGCTATTGTATTTGCAGTGTGTGTGTTTGTGGTGAGTGCCCACAACCAATGTAACCCAGACAGAGCCAGTCTGTGTTTGTTGTGCATTGTCTGGGGACAAGTTTGCGCTTTGTGCCACCGGTAGTGTTTTCTTGTGCTCTTCCATCTGCTGTGGTAAGCAGATATTGTGTAGCGCACTGCAAGACATGACTGTCTTGGACTCCTTCTCTGGGACAGGCCAATAGGGTAGATGCAAGCACAGAATAGGGTAGCATGAGGCAAGCACAGAAATGTGCTTGCCTCATGCTGTTGGTCTTTTCAACAACGCTTCTGGTTTAGTGGTGAGCTGCATTTTGCACTTGTTTGTATCTGAGTTAGTGTGTTAGATGGTCAATTTGAGGTGTGCATTGTGTGTGTATGTGTGTGTTTTCGGGTGCTTTAGTGTGTGCATTTGTGTTAGCAGTGGCAATGCAGTGCATTGCAGAGCCCGATTTTGGACTGATGTTTGGTGTGTGGATGAGTTGTGTGGCTGCTGCTGAGGAGAAGGAGATTGAGGAAGCACCAATGGTGCGACTACGAACTGACAGGGTGAACACCTGGTTGGTAGAGGCAGATTTGAGTGATAAGCAAATGCGCTGCCGCTTCAAGCTGAATCGTGGTGCCCTTTTGGAACTGTACGACCAGATTTGCCACAAAATTGAGCCCACCACTGTCTCCAGTCATGCAGTCCCTGGAATAGTGTGCCTCCGTGTCTCTTTAAATATCCTTGTGAGGGGCACATTTTAGGCCAATGCTGCTCTCTTAAGCGGCATTAGCAAGCTGATCATGTGCCGCATATTTCATCAGTATTTCATGAGGTGATCCTGGTCTGTGACCTCCCGAACTACATCAGGTTCCCATCCAATGAAGACAAGGTCCAAAACACCAAGCTGGCATTCTATACGATGGCAGGAAAGCCAAATGCTTGGTTGCATAGATGGGACTCATATTCAGTTTCACCCCCCTTGAGCACAAGAGCTGCACTAACGCAACCTCAATAGCTTTAATTCTATTAATTGTGATGGTGGTGTGTGATCATGAGATGTGGCTGCATGCTGTGAGGTCTGGCTTCCCAGTATACTGGTGCCTGAAGTCCCAGACATAACTACAGACTGTGCAGAAGACACACAGACTGGCTTTGCCCGGCGGGCACAAATAATTCATTCCTTTTTTCAGGTCAGTGACACTGGACTGCTGTAGTAGCTACAGTCAGAAAATATGATGATGATCGCATACACACTTGCAACTATCAAAAGGGTCTGACAGATATAGCTACAGAAACCCTAGAGAGTTAGGCCCTTATTTATGAAGGAATAGCGACAGGTAGCGACTGGTGAGTGGCCGGTAATGACGGGCCCCGCCACGAGAACGCCGGCTCCCCACCACAATCACACATTTATCAAGCCAATCCTGCTTAGCGACTGAGATAGCGCCATATAGCGACTCATTCATCATTATTCCAGCCTCAGCCCACAGCGCCAGCGTCCGACCTTGAACAGCGACAGGTATGACCTCTCGCTACCTGGTGCTCTCCAATGCATTTCAATGGAACAATCTTTAAATATTAAT
The DNA here is from genome assembly GCA_027917425.1 of Gastrophryne carolinensis. NCBI lineage: Eukaryota > Metazoa > Chordata > Amphibia > Anura > Microhylidae > Gastrophryne > Gastrophryne carolinensis. The sequence goes on along the minus strand of CM051242.1, from coordinate 76,020,256 downwards.
AATTAATTGTTATTAATGTTTTTTTTGTTTTTTGAAATGTGAAAAATTCTGTGTCCACTTCTGCCATTTTAGATTTTTTTTAAGGGAAAAAAAAAAAATTGTACAGAATTGATATTACAGGTCTGATATTAATGTATTCATATTACTAAATTATTTAAAATACTTTTTTTTTTGGTTTCCAAAAATATGGTGGTTTGGGGGTTAAAAAACTACTTTTAACACATCGCCTCCAGCGCTCTGGGGTTTAAACATGCATTTCACAGCGCTTGAATTTTTTGAACGTGATTTTTTGATGAATATGGTGGAAGCCGGACGCTCTGACCAGTCGCTATCATGTGCACCCATACATCGCGGAACCTGTCAAATAGCGACCCGTAACCTTGTATTCAACATTACGCCACACCGACTGAGTCGCTGTCAACAACCGAACAACGGCCAAGCACAGTGACTACTAGACGCTACATGTCGCTATTAATAAATCAACCTCCCAGTGAACCCATAGGTTAAATGAATAAATGTGAAATTGATTGATATCAATGACACACTCTTTTCCTTTTACTTCTAGGCACCACAAAGTGGATGAAGCAATTTTATTTGATTATAAAAAAATAAACCTAAACAATGTGTGTGATCTGTATTCAGGGCTGTATTTCCCATTAGGCAACCCTAGGCACGTGCCTAGGGTGGCAACCTGGAAGGGGGGGGGGTGCAGCCCTTACTAACTTATTAAATAAAAGTAAAGAAAAGAAATTAAAACTCCCAGCTGGAACATTTATGCCTCCTAACAAACAACTCCTAGCAGTGTTCAAGGGGTTGAACACAGGCCAGAGCATATACCCTCCCCTGCTGTGGTCATGTGACTGTATATCTGAATGCTGGAAAGATGGAAGATGCTTGCCTGGTCCTTTGTATTTCCCCCCCTTATGCCTTCTCCATCCTCCCACACAAATACTCTGCATCTAGCCCATTGCACCCTCTCCCCCTCCACAATTTTTTTATATGAACCATGACCTAACATTAAAAAAGGGGGCGCAAGTACTTAAAGGGCCACTCCAGCCCCCTTCCCAAAAAATGACATACCCCCCGCCCTGTCCCCATTCACCCCCGAATCCAGCCAGCGGTGGCGCAGCTGAGGTATCGAAAGCCTGCAACCATCTTCCATCAAGTCCCGGCCAGGCGATTGGAGCAGACGCTCTCTGCATCGTGGGCGGACGGAAGCATGCGCTAAGCGGAAAACGCCAGTTTCCAAGCAATTTGAAGAGACTGCAGGAAAACGGCGGCGGGCTTTTGGTGCCTCAGCTGCAGCGCTGCTGGCTGGATTCAGGTTAAGGTGAATGTCTCCCCCCCCCCTTTTATTAGACATTCAGTATCGCTAATAGGAGGGGGAAGGGAGGGGGTATGTCATTTTTTGGGAAAGGGGCCCTCTAGGGCACCATGAACATCAAATACGGCCCTGCGTGTGTAGTAGTAGAGAACACTGCTATGAAATGGCTATAAGCCACCAGCAGCATTGAATGGCAGAGATGTAACACAGGGAGTCTGCATCATGAGCACCCAGCGTTCATGATTTTTATCAAAGTGAGACATAAAAACGCAGCGCCACATAGCAAGAAATGTTAACCGGCAATATCGCCTTTGGCCTTTCTGCAGCATTCCACCGCAGAAGCTGTCAGCGCCGCTCCATAGCAGCACAATTGTCACTCAGTGGCACTAGCAATAAATTACCCTCCAAAGCTCATTTCATGTTTTGTCACAAGTTTTTCTTCTGTTGCATGTGAACAATTGCCAATTCTAAAATGTGTCTTTAGGAAAATGGATGCAGGCAGAGTTTCCCTTTTCCTAATTTTTTTCAGAAATGTTTATCCGCCTAGTTAGCTCTAGAATGAAGGTGTTTCATCCTGATGTACGTTCACATCTAGTTTGGTCCACCCTGTGCTGAGATTCTGAGCGGTCAGTGATTACATGGAATTGGGTCAGTTTCCATATTATCTAATATAATCATTATATTTACCATCAAAAGTTCACAGGTCACTGTGCCCATTATTGTCTCTTCACCATAAAGGGCAGCATATTGAGCCATTTTAATTTTTGACTGTGACATTTTAAAATGATTTACTAGTAATTTATTATTTTACTATGTTATATTTTTAAGTTAATTTTCTCTCAGACATTCTGGGAGTTTTATTCTGTGTGGGTGCAATGGCATCTTACTCGGTGTGAGACTTTAATATTCAGACAGGTCATACAGTGCTGTGAGGGAGATGCAGTTTTCTATTTGCGGTAATTTTATTTTAATAACAGACTCCTTCTTTAGCTGCTTTTGTCACATTTACCTGCAGTCATGTTTTTATTTACTATAGCTGATCATCTATTACACCTTTTTCCTCAGCTTTGGCCCATCCATGTCTACTTTCTGAGGTAATTTTTTATGAATTCTGGTAATAAAATTTGCTGCTCTTACATATTTTTGGTAAAGAATGGTGAAAGTATTTTCAATTCTAATAATTGTGTCTTTCAACACCTATGAGATGTAATTGTATGATTCTGCCTTTATCTTTTAATTGTTCAAGCTAATCATTTTTATTATTTTATCTGTGGGAAACATTATTTTTAGTTTGCCCAGTGTAAGCATGTCTGTTACTACAAAACATAGAGGAACACTATCCTTCTACCCTAGGGCCAGCGTAAACATAGCAGTGGATTATTAACCTTATACTGTAGTTTCATGCTCTGGTTGGCAATCCCATAATTTGCAAAGCGATTCATTTCTCACACCTAAAAAGGGGTTAAATCACTGAGCAGACTTAAGCTGTGCATTTTCACAGCCAATAGGATAGCAGATGTGCTATGCAATAGAACCTGTATTATAATAGGGAGGGTCATGAAGGTCACAGGCAGGACAACAGACTTAATGCGGTGAAGCGCGGGCATCTATTCAGCCTGCAGCGCTCGTCAGCTTCAATAACATCCCAGCAAAAAGCACATGCTCACATTCAAGAGTTCACATTCAGCTTTCACTACGCTGTTTCATCATTACCCAGCAAACCTTCCTGCGATCTGCATTATCTGAACACATATCATGGATTCCATCTTATCTGTATTTTACAACATACCAGGTAATGTAATCCTTGTGCGAGCGTTAGATGATGTAGCAGATTCAGCAACATAATCAATGTATTAATGTTTATTTGGCACATACGGCATGGAGAATGGCTTGACTGTGGTCCTGCACCAAGAGGCTACAGAGTTATTTCATATCCTTTTTTTTAATATAAGCTGTATCACAGATATTATCACTGTATCTGTATTAGCACAGGATCACTGATCTGAAGAGATACAGTTGGCACATACGGAATGGAAAATGGCTTGATCCCCTTGACAAAACCTGTGGTCCCTCACCAAGAGGCTAAGGAGTTATTTCATATCCTTTTTTTATAATATAAGCTGTATCACAGATATTATCACTGTATCTGTATTAGCACAGGATCACTGTGATACAGCCAGGCCAACCGAAATGCCCGTTATTGCATATACTTGACCAATCATATTTCAGGGAAATGGGAAGTTGGGATTATGCAAGCTTGAGACTTTTAAGAACAAAACCCCATCTTATTTTGTCTTATATCACAGATTCACAAGGTCGCCAGCACTGGCCAAGCATTGAAATCGTCATTTTATTAAAAGAGACCTAACCCCTCCAAATTTGCGATAGGGGGTGTCCCAGCCTATGGCACCATTACCAGTCCTGCAATTAAGAAATCTTTTCTTTTCCCCAGAGCTATGTTTGACTGGGAATCTGGAACTGGCTGCACACAAAAAGCTAAACTTCTAACAATAGGGATATGCAGTAACATACATAGTATCTATGGCTGAAAATTAGGTTTATTTCAGTTGGAAAAGAGACCCCTGAGATGTGACTTAATAACTATGTATAAATATATCCTTTTAAAGCCAGGACTGTACATAAAACTAGGGGGCATCCACTAAGTTTAGAGGAAAGAGGGTTCTTGCACCAGCATAGGATGGGATTCTTTACCATAAGAAGGGTAAGACTATGGAACTCTGTGCCTGGCAAGATAGTCATGAAGACTACTAAAAGAGCTCAGCTCAGCCCAGTGACCTGGATGCCTTCCTTGCATGGAACATTATCAACTATGGCTACTAGACCACTAAGAAACTTGCTGAACTGGATGGACTAAAGTCTTTTTATGCTGTGTGCAGCCTCTCAGGGTTTCCCACCAGACAAAATTCTGTGAGAAATAGGTATTCTGTAACTTTGGGGCTTACCAGGGGTGGGAGGAGTGAGTCGGCATACCACAAATCAGTATCAGCTATCATGGAGGGTTTAGTAGGAGCAATGCCTGACCACGTGACCTCTGGCTTACAACTATGCCCTGGGGGGGGGGGGGGGGGGGGTGCTGCTGCTGCAGAGTCCCAATGTGGACCCACATATGTTCAAAAATGGGTGTGGGACTGCTTTAAAGAGACACTTACAACAATACTGCTAAACCCCAAACTAGACAGAACTGGAAAAAAGAAGGGAACATGTCTCTCAGTATTTCTACTGTAAACTCACCAAATAATTTCAAACTGAATTTGTTTATTCAATAGGTTACTCAACAATTCTTCATTCAGTAATATCCAATTTATTTTTTGTTTAATAAAGGGTATACCCTTTTTTTCCCTTTTTCCAGGACTTGGCAATTGTTACTTGCCCACTGTCAAAATCAACTGAGCCAATCTCCCCTTGACTTTGTTCAGTCCTAGGTTGCAAGTCCCTAATAAAGCAGTTTTAGGGACACATTAAACATGGCCTGTGGCCTTTCTAATTACCCAAAACACTTTACACCAAAACTTTCTTACTTGGGGGCAAAACCACTACATAAGCCACATGTCACCCCTTCATACTAAAGCCCCTAAGACAGTGTGCGGCCTTTTAGCTACCCTGGCTGGGACCAGTTACCCTAGTCAAACTTTAATAGGAGCCTCCATAATAGTGCTATTTCCAGATAAGCACCTCGCCTGCCCATATGGTCTGTCCACCATTCTAAGGGGAATTCTGCTTCTAGATCTTTATCCTAGGTCGCCATGTTAGGGAGTTTCTCAGCTTATCTCCGAGTAAATCAGGGATTTCATTTTTAATTACACACTACTATGAAAAATATACAAAAATTATACTATCACATTATTTTTGTGAATATTTGGTTTTAAAGGACAAGTATTATTTGAAACCTCTGAACAATGTTATGTGCCTATATTATTGACTTTTGAAAAAGAAACATTTCACCAATATTCCTTATTTAAAAAAGTTTTCTGTTCTTTTACCCACTTGAAAGTCAGGAAACTTTCTGAGTCAGTAGAAATCACTATAAATGGTCTGCACAAAACTGGTACTTATGATGGGCGAGGGATTGTGATGTGTGTGTCTAATGAAACAGAACTGTGCTTAAAATCTTTGAGAGCAGACATTTACTGAGCACAATTCTCCTGTCAGACATGACTGGTCCGACACTTTTTGTAATTTTAAAAAGTGTCAGGCCTGCCATGCAAACTGTTCCCCTATTAAAAGTCTTTGAGGTTTAGAATTAGTGATAAGCTTGGAAATAAAAGTGAATAAATTTGACCTGAATTTTGCCCTATTTGTTTTGTTGTGGCCAGACCTGAATAGAAAATTCAGTTCAAAGGGTGTGTGTGTGTGTGTGGCAGACCACCTGCTCAGTGTGTGGGCAGTTACGTGCACCCTGTTCTAAACTGGGGTGCAACCACGGGTGAAAGTCTGTTGTACAGCCCCGAGATCTGAAATACTAGATGCTATGCTTAGTGCATTGGCTGGTAGGCTCTGGGGGGAAAGGCATTATTTTTTTCTTAAAACAATAACAAAGAAAAAGGTGGAAGAGATTTAGAGGCCGATTCATTAATAGCGCCAGGCAGCGACAGATGAGCGCCAGTAGCGTGATTTTCACAGCGCCCGCTAGTATTCGCTGTGCTTGGCCGTTGTTCGCTTGTTGACAGCGACTCAGTCGGTGTGCGGTAATGTTGAATACGGGGTTAGGAGTCGCTGTTTCACAGGTTCCGCGCTGTATGGGTGCGCCTGACAGCGAATGGCCAGAGCGAACGGCTCCCAGCATATTCATTAACAAATCGCGCTCCAAAAATTCTCGCGCTGTGAAGTGCTTGTTTAAACCCCAGAGCCCTGGCGGCGATGGCTTAAAAGTAGTTTTTAACCCCCAAACAACCATATTTTTTGATTAAAAAATTAAACAAGTTTTTCTAAACATTTTGTAATATGAATACATTAATATCAGACCTGTAATATCAATTCTGCACAAATTTTTTTTTTTTTTTTTTTTTTTACCTTAAAAAAAATATCTAACATTGCTGTAGTGGTCACAGAATTTTTGACAGTTAAAAAAAAAAAAAAAAAAAAAAACTAAACTAAAATCAATTAATTATGAATATTTAAAGATTGCTCCATTGAAATGCATTGGAGAGCGCCAGGGAGCGACAGGTCATACCTGGCGCTGTGATGGGATTAGTAGCGGCGCTGTTCGTTGCAGTTGGCTACATGATGAATCCCGTGCTAGCTGACGCTCTCACCGGCGCTAGCCTCATTTGGCGTGATAAATGCGTGATTGTGTCCGCCGCCTGGCGTTCTGGAGTCGGTAGCCGCCGATAGCTGGCGCTACCTGGCGCTAGTCAGACACTACCTGGCGCTAGCCCTTGATAAATAAGGCCCTTAGTAGGACTATTTGAGCCAAATGCCGTCTGAACTGAACAGGACAGTGTTTATTAAGATGTTCAATAAGAGTTGAAAAAATTCTCATGGTAGTAAAAAATTCCCTTTATGAGAAGAAAGCCTGAGAGTGTCACTGTTAGTGAATCACCAGATAGGAAGACAATGAAAGTCAAAGGCACTTTACTACACTACATGTAAAAAGGAGTAAAAAAGTACAATTTACTGTCATTGTTTTCCTAGCTGATTATTCAGCAACAGCGATTTTCTCAGGCTTTTATTCTCATAAAGTGAATTTCTTCCTACTATGAGAATTTTTTTCATTTCTTATTGAATAAAGGCCATTGTCTGTATTTGGCTCCACTCCCCCTGCCAGGGGTAATACTAGTTGCCCCCTTGGACTGTTACCAAACATTTCTAACAGTAGGAATTGGAATATTATCCGTTATCATACTAGTGATAGACTAATGTGTAAAACTGCATCATGTATATAGCTGCACTGTGTATGAGCCATCACAAATGGGTTAACTAGTGCTGGAAGGTTATCAAATCGGCGGACAAGGGGGGCAACATTGTTGTAATGGCCCGCTCTACATTTGAGAACATGTGTTTTCAGATTTTGAATAATAGAGCTTGCTATACTAAAGCCCCATACCCTGTGCCTACTTTTTATGCCCTTCCTAAGATGCATAAATCTGTCACATCACCACCGGTATGGCCCATTGTGTCAGCATGGGGTCTCTGATTGAAATGGCTAGTTGTTATCTAGATACCTTTTAACAACCTTTTGTCAGGGAATTACCATCCTATGTGAAGGACACCGGCCATCTGTTACAGATCCTGAAGGACATGACCATTCCATCAGAGGCACACCCCGTGACTTTGGACGCAGAGGCCGTATATTCTAGCATACCACATGATAAGGGCTTTCTTACCATTGCACAGTTCCTAAATGAGCTGGATTTTTCTTTGCACAATCACAATCTCTTTTTATTTAGATTGATTAAATTCATCCTCATCCACAATCTCTTCCTCTTTAAGGGGCAAAAGGCTCAAGTAATATAGTACTTACATATAGTAATAATATTATTATATATTAAAATAATATTAAAACAGGCCTATACAAAGGCAAGAGACCACCCACAAATGTTATTCCTATCTAGAAAACATTCTAAATCAATGGAGAGGGGTATTTCTTTAATGCTAACATATACTAACATGAGTTCAGACATAAAGACAATAGTGAACAGACAATGGCATTTTTTAATGGTCAACCCGGGCTTGAAAAATAGTACTTTGAAAAATGTTGAGACCAAGACAGTACAATGCTGCAAAACCAAGGGCACGTATAGGTGTGGGGCTTGTTATATCAATCAGGGCAGGGAAATTTTAATACCTGGCAAGACACCAATTTTGGCTAAACACTATATTAACTGTAGTACATCTCATGTGATTTAATTGTTAACATGCCCATTTTGCTGATATTATGTCGAAAAAAAACGCAAACTGAAACAAAGAGTATAGGAGCACCACTTTGCTATTAAAACAGGTAATCTTAAAGCGGACCTAAACCCACTGAACTTGTGAAATACATTTGACCAAAGCCCCTGCCGATACTCTCGGGTGTAGAACTAGAAATGGATATTTTTGCTTATCAAATCACCCAAAAAATCTTTTTTTTTGCTCTCCATCTCTGTAAACTGAACACACAAAAGTCCGCCGCACCAGCAGAGAAAAACAGGTGTGCGGTATTCTGGTAGGATAATACAATCTAATACAATCTATGAACAAAATAGTTGGGGGTAGCACAAAACCCCCACAACCATACCAAAGACAGACTCCTGCACCACCATTAGATTCCAAAACCATATAATGTTTTATTATGTTGGGCAAACACAAAAGACACAATTAAAACAATTTCAAAAAGACATTTAACATATACATGACACTTGGATGATATCCAAGGGCCATATATAATAATAACAATGTGGCTCCTTAACAACAGAATGTGCTATTCCTCCATAAACAAATAATCCCAAAGTGAAAAGTGCATGATATCATTGCCACACACAGCAGTGGAAATTAATGGAGACGGCGGAGCTTTACAGCTAAAACAGGCGCCATTATCTGGGATTAGAATGAAACAGAAGCAGTAAAATGAGGCATACATTACTATTCGTAGGGGAAGCAATTCAGGAGATGCTAGGTAAAAATGTGGGTTTTGGTCCACTCTAAGACCCCAGTGGGGAGACATTTTTGCGACCCCAGAGGCCTCAGAGTCCAAGGCCTAGAAAGGATTCATCCAACTATTAGAGGTGGAGACATAGAACATGTCACATTAAAAGTGGAGGCCAGATGGCTATATAGATTAAAAGCAGCAATATACCCAGGTCTCAATGAGACTGTTAGCTACGTTTCATTCTTAGAATAAATAAATAAGAAAGGTGCAATCCCCATATAAGCTATTCTGTAACAAATGCAACATTTTTTCTCAAAAATAGTAAAACTGTAAAAGGTTAGCCATTGTTCAGGATTCACTGTGATTATATATTAAGTTGGACAGATATGGTCCATATGTTTATCCTTGCTGCTAATTTATATAATTTAAATGCAGGCAAGCATATTGTAGACTTAATGGAGATGTGCCTTCCTTTAATTAATCTGAGTTCAGATGGAGACAAGAGCCGGTGGTCTCTATGGAGGTGGCAAAGGGGGTTAATACGGCAGGAATGTGGTTCCCGCTGGGATAGGCTCCTGCCATCCACAAGAAGCCAATCAGGTGCACCAAGCGAAGAAGGACACCCTGTGCTCCAAGGCTTGGCTTGCATTCTCTCTCCCCCGGTGGTTCCGGAGAGGGCTGAACCTCTGGTGGCACATTGTAGCGTCTGATTGTGAGGGAACCAAATGCTGTGGTGGGCGCGGCCGTGGTGAAGGTGCAGTAATTTAGATTGGGGAACCAGGAGACCTGAAGAGGCACCACGCCATGGGCGGCTGCAGGGGAATAGCAACTGTTGTCATGCTTGCCTCCCACATCGGATCTGTTTGTTACCATCCTACCTTTTTGTGGTGAATTTCTAATGGAAATAGACAGCATGTCCCATGTAATTTCTGCTGTGGACATCCCACGGTCAGACAACGTCCATGCATACTTCCTTAGCTGGGTGAACGACAGCCAGGGAGAGTGGGCTCTTCATGCCGATGTGGAGGGTTCCGGATGTGGACCTATTCACGTCCAGGTGCAACAGGAAGATGATTGTGACTCTCTCCTGGGACCCTCTAGCCTTCACAATGAATTCCCTGGTAACCTCTTACCTTGGTCGTCTCTGCACAACTTTTACTTCCTTTTACAAGGTGGATGTCTGAGCATCAGAAAATGCTATGTTCTCTAGGAAGGTGCTCCAGGCGGAAGTTCATCCCCCCACCAGACTCATACATCCTTCGCCAGACTAAATATTACACTTTGGCATGTTTTCCCACCATTTTGGGACTGCTTTGTTCATCCCATTAATGATGGCTTGGTGTCCCTGTATGGACAACCTTGACAGGGAAAATACAACTGAGTCGCTGTCAACAACCGAACAACGGCCAAGCACAGCGACTACTAGCGGGCGCTGTGAAAATACCGCTACAGTCGCTCAACTGACGATACATGTCGCTATTAATAAATCAGCCTCCCAGTGAACCCATAGACAGGTTAAATGAATAAATGTGAAATTGATTGATATAAATGACACGCTCTTTTCCTTTTACTTCTAGGCACCACAAAGTGTATGAAGCAATTTTATTTGATTATTTGTTGATCTTTGATCATTTCGATGTTTCAAAACATGGTTAATAAAAGAATAAACCTAAACAATGTGTGTGATCTGTATTCAGGGCTGTATTTCCCATTTGGCAACCCTAGGCACGTGCCTAGGGTGGCAACCTGGAAGGGGGGGGGGTGCAGCCCTTACTACCTTATTAAATAAAAGTAAAGAAAAGAAATTAAAACTCCCAGCTGGAACATTTATGCCTCCTAACAAACAACTCCTAGCAGTGTTCAAGGGGTTGAACACAGGCCAGAGAATATACCCTCCACTGCTGCGATCATGTGACTGTATATCTGAATGCTGGAAAGATGGAAGATGCTTGCCTGGTCCTTTGTATTTCCCCCCCTTATGCCTTCTCCATCCTCCACACAAATACTCTGCATCTAGCCCATTGCACCCTCTCCCCCTCCACATTTTTTTTTATATGAACCATGACCTAACATTAAAAAAGGGGGCGCAAGTACTTAAAGGGCCACTCCAGCCCCCTTCCCAAAAAATGACATACCCCCGCCCTGTCCCCATTCACCCTGAATCCAGCCAGCGGTGCCGCAGCTGAGGTATCAAAAGCCTGCAACCATCTTCCATCAAGTCCCGGCCGGGCGATTGGAGCAGACGCTCTCTGCATCGTGGGCAGACAAAAGCACACGCTAAGCGGAAAACGCCAGTTTCCAAGCAATTTGAAGAGACTGCAGGAAAACGGCGGCGGGCTTTTGGTGCCTCAGCTGCAGTGCTGCTGGCTGGATTCAGGTTAAGGTGAATGTCTTTTTTCCCCCCCTTTTATTAGACATTCAGTATTGCTAATAGGAAGGGGAAGGGAGGGGGTATGTCATTTTTTGGGAAAGGGGCTGGAGTGGCCCTCTAAAGTGCCTAGGGCACCATGAACATCAAATACGGCCCTGAGTGTGTAGTAGTAGAGAACACTGCTGTGAAATGGCTATAAGCCACCAGCAGCATTGAATGGCAGAGATGTAACACAGGGAGTCTGCATCATGAGCACCCAGCGTTCATGATTTGTATCAAAGTGAGACATAAAACGCAGTGCCACATAGCAAGAAATGTTAACCGGCAATATCGCCTTTGGCCTTTCTGCAGCGTTCCACCGCAGAAGCTGTCAGCGCCGCTCCATAGCAGCACAATTGTCACTCAGTGGCACTAGCAATAAATTACCCTCCAAAGCTCATTTCATGTTTTGTCACAAGTTTTTCTTCTGTTGCATGTGAACTTACCCGGCAACAATTGCCAATTCTAAAACTTGTCTGTCATGAATCAAGGAGGTTTTATGCCTTAATCCAGACCGGATTTTGATCGTATTACAAACGATCGTTACACACAGACGTTTTTTGGGGACCTGGCCCTAATAGCCAGACACTACATACACACACAGGTCTTTAAGCTAAGATCTCCCTTATACAGTTAATATATCCAATTACCTGATAAGGTCCTAGGCCCGACTATACAGCAATAAAGTCACACTGGTAGCGATGGGCAAGCCCACAGGGCACAAGATTAAGCATATACACAATGTCTCTTCTAAAGGCTAGGAAGTTAGCACACAGAAGTTCACTTTATAAATTTTTAAGATTTAATTCACCCGTAAGGGGCAGTGCATGTAAGACAAAGATGTACAATAAAAATAACAGACATACAATAGATGGCAATATGCTTATAAAATAAAAAGGAGAAATAACAGATTGTTACCTTTTGAAGATAATGTCTTGTGAGGAGACGCACAGAGAGTAATGTGACAACACGCCTGCTTATCGGAAGCAGTCTCCTGGCATGCCATCTCTAAATGTGGTACCTCTCTCATTTTTAAGCTCATTTTTGGGGCGGGCAGAATGCTGTAGGCAGCCAATCATGTGTCGGGGGGGGGGTTTCATTGCACAAGATTAGTGATGAGCGAGTAGTATTCGACCGAGCTGGTATTCGATCTAATACTACGCTGTTCGTCATACTCGATTTCGATCGAGTACAGCGGCGATGGCGCACTCACAATTCGTTTCCCCTCCCACCTTCCCTGGCGCGTTTTTTACACCAATCACCATGCAGGGGGGGTGGGACAGGTCCGGGGAGGACGCTGGCATCGCGAAAACGGCGTCTACACGCATTGGCTGGAAAAACCATGTGACCTCGAATATACAAAACTCAGCACTTCCTCTTCGTCAGCATTAGCAGCTTGAACTTAGTGAGGGACAGACGCTCACAGCAGGGAAAGACAGGCTGTCGCTGGCAGGGCCCCAGAAGCTCGGAATATCGCTTTTACCACCATCTATACCAGCTACCAGAAGACAAGACAGTCCTTAAGAGCCCTTATTAGGGCTGCTACGCTGAACAGTATATAGCTCATATTCTATGTAGTCAGGCAGGGCCCCAGAAGCTCAGAATATACCTTTTACCACCATATATACCAGTTACCAGAAGACAAGACAGTCCTTAATAGCCCTTATTAGGGCTGCTACGCTGAACAGTATATAGCTCATTTTCTATTTAGTCAGGCAGGGCCCCAGAAGCTCAGAATATACCTTTTACCACCATATATACCAGCTACCAGAAGACAAGACAGTCCTTAAGAGCCCTTATTAGGGCTGCTACGCTGAACAGTATATAGCTCATTTTCTATGTAGTCAGGCAGGGCCCCAGAAGCTCAGAATATACCTTTTACCACCATATATACCAGCTACCAGAAGACAAGACAGTCCTTAATCCCTTATTAGTGCTGCTATGTTGAACAGTATATAGCTCATATTCTATGTAGTCAGGCAGGGCCCCAGAAGCTCAGAATATACCTTTTACCACCATATATACCAGCTACCAGAAGACAAGACAGTCCTTAATAGCCCTTATTAGGGCTGCTACGCTGAACAGTATATAGCTCATTTTCTATTTAGTCAGGCAGGGCCCCAGAAGCTCAGAATATACCTTTTACCACCATATATACCAGCTACCAGAAGACAAGACAGTCCTTAATAGCCCTTATTAGGGCTGCTACGCTGAACAGTATATAGCTCATTTTCTATTTAGTCAGGCAGGGCCCCAGAAGCTCAGAATATACCTTTTACCACCATATATACCAGCTACCAGAAGACAAGACAGTCCTTAAGAGCCCTTATTAGGGCTGCTACGCTGAACAGTATATAGCTCATTTTCTATGTAGTCAGGCAGGGCCCCAGAAGCTCAGAATATACCTTTTACCACCATATATACCAGCTACCAGAAGACAAGACAGTCCTTAAGAGCCCTTATTAGGGCTGCTACGCTGAACAGTATATAGCTCATTTTCTATTTAGTCAGGCAGGGCCCCAGAAGCTCAGAATATACCTTTTACCACCATATATACCAGCTACCAGAAGACAAGACAGTCCTTAATAGCCCTTATTAGCGCTGCTACGCTGAACAGTATATAGCTCATTTTCTATTTAGTCAGGCAGGGCCCCAGAAGCTCAGAATATACCTTTTTACCACCATATATACCAGCTACCAGAAGACAAGACAGTCCTTAATAGCCCTTATTAGGGCTGCTACGCTGAACAGTATATAGCTCATTTTCTATTTAGTCAGGCAGGGCCCCAGAAGCTCAGAATATACCTTTTACCACCATATATACCAGCTACCAGAAGACAAGACAGTCCTTAAGAGCCCTTATTAGGGCTGCTACGCTGAACAGTATATAGCTCATTTTCTATGTAGTCAGGCAGGGCCCCAGAAGCTCAGAATATACCTTTTACCACCATATATACCATCTACCAGAAGACAAGACAGTCCTTAATCCCTTATTAGTGCTGCTATGTTGAACAGTATATAGCTCATATTCTATGTAGTCAGGCAGGGCCCCAGAAGCTCAGAATATACCTTTTACCACCATATATACCAGCTACCAGAAGACAAGACAGTCCTTAATAGCCCTTATTAGGGCTGCTACGCTGAACAGTATATAGCTCATTTTCTATTTAGTCAGGCAGGGCCCCAGAAGCTCAGAATATACCTTTTACCACCATATATACCAGCTACCAGAAGACAAGACAGTCCTTAATAGCCCTTATTAGGGCTGCTACGCTGAACAGTATATAGCTCATTTTCTATTTAGTCAGGCAGGGCCCCAGAAGCTCAGAATATACCTTTTACCACCATATATACCAGCTACCAGAAGACAAGACAGTCCTTAAGAGCCCTTATTAGGGCTGCTACGCTGAACAGTATATAGCTCATTTTCTATGTAGTCAGGCAGGGCCCCAGAAGCTCAGAATATACCTTTTACCACCATATATACCAGCTACCAGAAGACAAGACAGTCATTAAGAGCCCTTATTAGGGCTGCTACGCTGAACAGTATATAGCTCATTTTCTATTTAGTCAGGCAGGGCCCCAGAAGCTCAGAATATACCTTTTACCACCATATATACCAGCTTCCAGAAGACAAGACAGTCCTTAATAGCCCTTATTAGCGCTGCTACGCTGAACAGTATATAGCTCATTTTCTATTTAGTCAGGCAGGGCCCCAGAAGCTCAGAATATACCTTTTTACCACCATATATACCAGCTACCAGAAGACAAGACAGTCCTTAATAGCCCTTATTAGGGCTGCTACGCTGAACAGTATATAGCTCATTTTCTATTTAGTCAGGCAGGGCCCCAGAAGCTCAGAATATACCTTTTACCACCATATATACCAGCTACCAGAAGACAAGACAGTCCTTAAGAGCCCTTATTAGGGCTGCTATGCTGAACAGTATATAGCTCATTTTCTATGTAGTCAGGCAGGGCCCCAGAAGCTCAGAATATACCTTTTACCACCATATATACCAGCTACCAGAAGACAAGACAGTCCTTAATCCCTTATTAGTGCTGCTATGTTGAACAGTATATAGCTCATATTCTATGTAGTCAGGCAGGGCCCCAGAAGCTCAGAATATACCTTTTACCACCATATATACCAGCTACCAGAAGACAAGACAGTCCTTAATAGCCCTTATTAGGGCTGCTACGCTGAACAGTATATAGCTCATTTTCTATTTAGTCAGGCAGGGCCCCAGAAGCTCAGAATATACCTTTTACCACCATATATACCAGCTACCAGAAGACAAGACAGTCCTTAATAGCCCTTATTAGGGCTGCTACGCTGAACAGTATATAGCTCATTTTCTATTTAGTCAGGCAGGGCCCCAGAAGCTTAGAATATACCTTTTACCACCATATATACCAGCTACCAGAAGACAAGACAGTCCTTAATAGCCCTTATTAGGGCTGCTACGCTGAACAGTATATAGCTCATTTTCTATTTAGTCAGGCAGGGCCCCAGAAGCTCAGAATATACCTTTTACCACCATATATACCAGCTACCAGAAGACAAGACAGTCCTTAATAGCCCTTATTAGGGCTGCTACGCTGAACAGTATATAGCTCATTTTCTATTTAGTCAGGCAGGGCCCCAGAAGCTCAGAATATACCTTTTACCACCATATATACCAGCTACCAGAAGACAAGACAGTCCTTAAGAGCCCTTATTAGGGCTGCTACGCTGAACAGTATATAGCTCATTTTCTATGTAGTCAGGCAGGGCCCCAGAAGCTCAGAATATACCTTTTACCACCATATATACCAGCTACCAGAAGACAAGACAGTCCTTAATCCCTTATTAGTGCTGCTATGTGGAACAGTATATAGCTCATATTCTATGTAGTCAGGCAGGGCCCCAGAAGCTCAGAATATACCTTTTACCACCATATATACCAGCTACCAGAAGACAAGACAGTCCTTAATAGCCCTTATTAGGGCTGCTACGCTGAACAGTATATAGCTCATTTTCTATTTAGTCAGGCAGGGCCCCAGAAGCTCAGAATATACCTTTTACCACCATATATACCAGCTACCAGAAGACAAGACAGTCCTTAATAGCCCTTATTAGGGCTGCTACGCTGAACAGTATATAGCTCATTTTCTATTTAGTCAGGCAGGGCCCCAGAAGCTTAGAATATACCTTTTACCACCATATATACCAGCTACCAGAAGACAAGACAGTCCTTAAGAGCCCTTATTAGGGCTGCTACGCTGAACAGTATATAGCTCATTTTCTATGTAGTCAGGCAGGGCCCCAGAAGCTCAGAATATACCTTTTACCACCATATATACCAGCTACCAGAAGACAAGACAGTCCTTAAGAGCCCTTATTAGGGCTGCTACGCTGAACAGTATATAGCTCATTTTCTATGTAGTCAGGCAGGGCCCCAGAAGCTCAGAATATACCTTTTACCACCATATATACCAGCTACCAGAAGACAAGACAGTCCTTAATAGCCCTTATTAGGGCTGCTACGCTGAACAGTATATAGCTCATTTTCTATTTAGTCAGGCAGGGCCCCAGAAGCTCAGAATATACCTTTTACCACCATATATACCAGCTACCAGAAGACAAGACAGTCCTTAAGAGCTCTTATTAGGGCTGCTACGCTGAACAGTATATAGCTCATATTCTATGTAGTCAGGCAGGGCCCCAGAAGCTCAGAATATACCTTTTACCACCATATATACCAGCTACCAGAAGACAAGACAGTCCTTAAGAGCCCTTATTAGGGCTGCTACGCTGAACAGTATATAGCTCATATTCTATGTAGTCAGGCAGGGCCCCAGAAGCTCAGAATATACCTTTTACCACCATATATACCAGCTACCAGAAGACAAGACAGTCCTTAATAGCCCTTATTAGGGCTGCTACGCTGAACAGTATATAGCTCATTTTCTATTTAGTCAGGCAGGTCCCCAGAAGCTCAGAATATACCTTTTACCACCATATATACCAGCTACCAGAAGACAAAACAGTCCTTAATCCCTTATTAGTGCTGCTATGTTGAACAGTATATATCTCATATCCTATGTAGTCAGGCAGGGCCCCAGAAGCTCAGAATATCGCATTTACCACCATATATACCAGCTACCAGAAGACAAGAGAGTCATTGAGAGCCCTTATTAGGGCTGCTATGCTTTAAAAATTGTGTGGAGGCCCAAGAGCTGAGACCTTTTAAAAATTGTGTGGAGGCCCAAGAGCTGAGACCTTTTAAAAATTGTGTGGAGGCCCACGAGCTGAGACCTCTTAAAAATTGTGTGGAGGCCCAAGAGCTGAGACCTTTTAAAAATTGTGTGGAGGCCCAAGAGCTGAGACCTCTCAAACATTGTGTGGAGGCCCAAGAGCTGAGACCTTTTAAAAATTGTGTGGAGGCCCACGAGCTGAGACCTCTTAAAAATTGTGTGGAGGCCCAAGAGCTGAGACCTTTTAAAAATTGTGTGGAGGCCCAAGAGCTGAGACCTCTCAAACATTGTGTGGAGGCCCAAGAGCTGAGACCTTTTAAAAATTGTGTGGAGGCCCAAGAGCTGAGACCTTTTAAAAATTGTGTGGAGGCCCAAGAGCTGAGACCTTTTAAAAATTGTGTGGAGGCCCAAGAGCTGAGACCTCTTAAAAATTGTGTGGAGGCCCAAGAGCTGAGACCTCTTAAAAATTGTGTGGAGGCCCAAGAGCTGAGACCTTTTAAAAATTGTGTGGAGGCCCAAGAGTTGAGACCTCTTAAAAATTGATTGTATTAAGCCTAAGAGGTGAGCCATAATTTTTTTCATTAATACAGCAATTCTACGGCGGTTAAGGAGGAGGAGGAGGAGGAGGAGGAGGAGGAAATGGCACTTCATACAGATGGCACTTCACTCTTGGCTGCTTTCCACTGTTGTACAAGCAAAGTCCGGGTCAATCCACTTGCTGTTCATTTTGATTAGCGTCAGCCTGTCGGCACTGTCGGTTGACAGGCGGCTGCGCTTATCGGTTATAATGCCCCCGGCTGCGCTGAACACACCCTTTCTGATAGCACGCTGGCGGCAGGGCAGGCAAGCACCTCCAAGGCGTACAGGGACAGTTCCAGCCACGTGTCCAACTTGGAGACCCAGTAAGTGTAGGTCGCCGAGGGATCGGGGAGGACAGGGGTGTGGTCTGCCAGGTAGTCCCGCAACATCCGCCGATACTTGTCCCTCCTGCTGATAGCGGGCCCCGCAGTGATGGAAGTTGCACGAGGGGGTGACATGAACGTGTCCCACACCTTGGAGAGTGTTCCCCTGGTGGCTGTGGGCCTGATCGATGTTGTCAGACTCTGGGAGACACTCTCCTCTCTGCCGCCAGCGATGCTGGGTGGGAAAATCTGCATCATGTTCTGCAAGAGTTCCCTCTTGTATTCCAGTAATCGATTCGTCCTCTCCTCTACCGGAATAAAAGAGGAGAAGTTATCTTTATACTGGGGGTCCAGGAGTGCGAAGACCCAGTATAGTTTGTTCTCCAATATCCGGACAACACATATGTCCCGGGAAAAGCAGCCCAGCATGAAGTCAGCCATGTGTGCCAGACTCTGAGTAGGCATGACCTCACTGCCCCCACCAGAAGGATCATTTTCCATTTCCTCCTCTTCCTCCTCCTCTCCGCCCCATCCGCGCTGAACCAATGGGACGCACACAGCCTGACTGCTACCCTCGCCGCCAGCATCCTCTTCCACAGCCACCTCCACGTTGTCCTCCTCCTCCTCATCCTCCTCCTGCAACTGCCACCGAGCAGCAGACAAAAGTGTGGTCTGACTGTCTACCTGCGTTGCGTCTCCTCCTACCCCCATCTCCTCTGTGTGCAATGCGTTCTCCCTTATTGCGATGAGCGATTCTTTAAGGACGCCTAGGAGCGGGATGGTTACGCTCACTATAGCGTCCTCGCTGCTGACCTTCTTAGTGGACTCCTCAAAGATACGCAATACATCGCATATGTCTGCCATCCATGGCCACTTGTGGTTGGCAAACTGAGGGAGCTGAGTTGGAGGCACGCGTGGATGCATCATCTGGTACTCCATCAATGCTTTCTGCTGCTCACACACCCTGGCCAACATGCAATAGGTGGAATTCCAGCGAGTGGGCAGGTCGCACAACAGCCGATGTTGAGGCAAATGGAGGCGTTGCTGGATTTTTTTTTAAGCTAGCAGCAGCTACAGTTGACTTCCGAAAGTGAGCGCACAAGCGCCGCACTTTGACCAGTAGCTCTGCCAGGTTGGGGTAAGTCTTTAGAAACTTTTGTACTACCAAATTAAAAACGTGGGCCAGGCATGGTACGTGATTGAGTTCTGCAAGCTCCAGAGCCGCCACCAGGTTACGGCCGTTATCGCACACGACCATGCCTGGTCCTAGCTGCAGCGGCGACAGCCACATCTCTGTCTGCTGCAATATGGCGTGCCTCACCTCTGCGGCGCTGTGCTTCCTGTCGCCCAAGCTGATGAGCTTAAGCACCGCCTGCTGACGTCTCCCCGTGCCAGTGCTGCAACGCTTCCAGCTAGGGGCTGAGGGCGATGTTAAGGCAGAGGAGGAGGAGGAGGAGGAGGAGGAGGAGGAGGAGGAAGAGGAGGGGGGTCTATCAGAACCTGTGCTGGCAATCTTGGGCGGGGGTGGTATGTAGGCCGTCCCTGTTTGCGACCCCGTCCCCGCTTCCACAACATTCACCCAGTGTGCCGTCAAAGAGATGTAGCGTCCTTGGCCGCAAGCGCTTGTCCACGAGTCGGTGGTCAAGTGGACCTTTGCGCTGACTGCGTACCTCAGGGTCCGCCTGATGTTACGCGACACGTGCTGGTGCAGGGCGGGGACGCCACACCGGGAAAAATAGTGGCGGCTAGGGACGGAATAGCGAGGTGCGGCAGCCGCCATCAGGTCGCAGAAGGCCTGCGTCTCCACAAGCCTAAACGGCAACATCTCCAGGGCCAGCAGTTTGGAGATGAGGCAGGTTAAGGCTTGGGCTTGGGGGTGACTGGAGGCGTACTTCCGCCTGCGGTTGAACGCCTGCGAGATGGACAGTTGATGGGACGAGGAGATGGAAGGTGCAGACGAAGATGCGGGGGAAGGGGGGGCTGAAGGAGAAGGCCCCAAAGTAGCCGAGGCAGAGGCAGATGTGGAGGTGTCCTGGCTGGAGGTCTGGACCGCAGTGGCAGCACACAACAAAGGGGAAGAGGCAGTGGCAGCAAGACCGGGCGCAGGTTGTATTGCGTTTGCTCTCTCCCACTCAGCCCAGTGCTTGAATTCCAAGTGACGGCGCATGCCTGAGGTGGTCAGATTGCTCTTCTCAGAGCCCCTACTCAGTTTTGAGTGGCAGATTGTGCAAACCGCGCTCAGTTTGTCATCCGCGCAAACATTAAAAAATCTCCACACCACAGAAGTACGAGGTCTCGATGGGGGAGCTTCGCGCGACTGCCTGCTGCCGGGAAGAGCTTCGGCCCTGCTGGCTGTGGCCTGCCTTCTCTGTCTGGACTGTCCTCTGCCTCTGGACTGTCCTCTGCCTCTTGCTGCCTTATTCGGTGATGCGCAGACCGCATCTCCACTGCTTTCCCCGCTGGACATCACCCCTGTCCAAGTGGGGTCGGTCATTTCGTCGTCCACCACCTCCTCTTCCACTTCCTCTCTCTGCTCCTCCTCCTGCCCACTGGACATTCCAACAGCCTCCCTTGATGGCAACTGCATCTCATCATCATCGCTCATGATAGCAGATGCTGGTTCCGGGTCCACATCACTAGCAGATGGCGGATACTCAAGTGTTTGGGCATCACTACAAACAAATTCCTCTGCTAGCTCCTGGGATTCTTGCAGCACATCTGGAAAAGGACCCGAAAAGAGGTCCTGGGAGGGGTCAAGGGTGGGCTGACTCTGTTGGCCAGGTTGGGAGGAAGGAGGGTCAGAGTGAGACTGTGTGGATGACTGGGTGGTGGACAAGTGACTGGAAGCGTTATCGGCCATCCATTGCACCACCTGTTCACGCTGCTCAGGCTTTAACAGAGGTGTACCCCGCCCCCCGCATAACTGTCCCATAAAGGCAGGGAAGCTGGATGAGCGTAATGCTGGCTGCCCCTCACCAGCACGCATTGTATCCCCACTGGCTTCAACGCGGTTTGTGCCCCCACCAGCATTTCCGCGCCTCCGTCCTCGTCCACGTCCCTTTGCGCTAGCCCTCCGCATTTCAGACGTTTTACTTTTTTGGCCACGCGTTATGCCAAATATAAAAATATTTTTAAGAAGAACACCTGGCTATACAGCCGTATACTGCCAGAAGGTGAAATGGTGCCTATACGCACCGGGTATATAACAAGGTTTTGTTGGTAAAGAGGACACAAAACAGTAGTGCCAAATATAAAAAATATTTTTAAGAAAAACACCTGGCTATACAGCCGTATACTGCCAGAAGGTGAAATGGTGCCTATACGCACCGGGTATATAACAAGGTTTTGTTGGTAAAGAGGACACAAAACAGGAGTGCCAAATATAAAAAATATTTTTAAGAAAAACACCTGGCTATACAGCCGTATACTGCCAGAAGGTGAAATGGTGCCTATACGCACCGTGTATAAAACAGTGTTTTGTTGGCACAGAGGACACAAAACAGTAGTGCAAAATATAGTTTTGTATATAGGTGGTAATACACCACTGAAGTCTTTCTGTCCCTATTCCAGCATCAGCAGCTACCCCTCACTAAAGCAGCCGTTTTGAGCAGAGTGTATATAGTTTTGTATATAGGTGGTAATACACCACTGAAGTCTTTCTGTCCCTATTCCAGCAGCAGCAGCTACCCCTCACTAAAGCAGCCGTAGCTGCAGCACTAATAAGTGCTCAGCTCTTGGGCCTCCACACAATGTTTGAGAGGTCTCAGCTCTTGGGCCTCCACACAATGTTTGAGAGGTCTCAGCTCTTGGGCCTCTACACAATTTTTAAGAGGTCTCAGCTCGTGGGCCTCCACACAATTTTTAAAAGGTCTCAGCTCTTGGGCCTCCACACAATTTTTAAAAGGTCTCAGCTCTTGGGCCTCCACACAATGTTTGAGAGGTCTCAGCTCTTGGGCCTCCACACAATTTTTAAAAGGTCTCAGCTCTTGGGCCTCCACACAATGTTTGAGAGGTCTCAGCTCTTGGGCCTCCACACAATTTTTAAAAGGTCTCAGCTCTTGGGCCTCCACACAATGTTTGAGAGGTCTCAGCTCTTGGGCCTCCACACAATGTTTGAGAGGTCTCAGCTCTTGGGCCTCCACACAATTTTTAAAAGGTCTCAGCTCTTGGGCCTCCACACAATTTTTAAAAGGTCTCAGCTCTTGGGCCTCCACACAATTTTTAAGAGGTCTCAGCTCTTGGGCCTCCACACAATGTTTGAGAGGTCTCAGCTCTTGGGCCTCCACACAATTTTTAAAAGGTCTCAGCTCTTGGGCCTCCACACAATTTTTAAAAGATCTCAGCTCTTGGGCCTCGACACAATTTTTAAGAGGTCTCAGCTCTTGGGCCTCCACACAATGTTTGAGAGGTCTCAGCTCTTGGGCCTCCACACAATTTTTAAAAGGTCTCAGCTCTTGGGCCTCCACACAATGTTTGAGAGGTCTCAGCTCTTGGGCCTCCACACAATTTTTAAAAGGTCTCAGCTCTTGGGCCTCCACACAATGTTTGAGAGGTCTCAGCTCTTGGGCCTCCACACAATTTTTAAAAGGTCTCAGCTCTTGGGCCTCCACACAATGTTTGAGAGGTCTCAGCTCTTGGGCCTCCACACAATTTTTAAAAGGTCTCAGCTCTTGGGCCTCCACACAATTTTTAAAAGGTCTCAGCTCTTGGGCCTCCACACAATGTTTGAGAGGTCTCAGCTCTTGGGCCTCCACACAATTTTTAAAAGGTCTCAGCTCTTGGGCCTCCACACAATGTTTGAGAGGTCTCAGCTCTTGGGCCTCCACACAATGTTTGAGAGGTCTCAGCTCTTGGGCCTCCACACAATTTTTAAAAGGTCTCAGCTCTTGGGCCTCCACACAATTTTTAAGAGGTCTCAGCTCTTGGGCCTCCACACAATGTTTGAGAGGTCTCAGCTCTAGGGCCTCCACACAATTTTTAAAAGGTCTCAGCTCTTGGGCCTCCACACAATGTTTGAGAGGTCTCAGCTCTTGGGCCTCCACACAATTTTTAAAAGGTCTCAGCTCTTGGGCCTCCACACAATGTTTGAGAGGTCTCAGCTCTTGGGCCTCCACACAATTTTTAAAAGGTCTCAGCTCTTGGGCCTCCACACAATGTTTGAGAGGTCTCAGCTCTTGGGCCTCCACACAATTTTTAAAAGGTCTCAGCTCTTGGGCCTCCACACAATTTTTAAAAGGTCTCAGCTCTTGGGCCTCCACACAATTTTTAAGAGGTCTCAGCTCTTGGGCCTCCACACAATGTTTGAGAGGTCTCAGCTCTTGGGCCTCCACACAATTTTTAAAAGGTCTCAGCTCTTGGGCCTCCACACAATTTTTAAAAGGTCTCAGCTCTTGGGCCTCCACACAATTTTTAAAAGGTCTCAGCTCTTGGGCCTCCACACAATGTTTGAGAGGTCTCAGCTCTAGGGCCTCCACACAATTTTTAAAAGGTCTCAGCTCTTGGGCCTCCACACAATGTTTGAGAGGTCTCAGCTCTTGGGCCTCCACACAATTTTTAAAAGGTCTCAGCTCTTGGGCCTCCACACAATGTTTGAGAGGTCTCAGCTCTTGGGCCTCCACACAATTTTTAAAAGGTCTCAGCTCTTGGGCCTCCACACAATTTTTAAAAGGTCTCAGCTCTTGGGCCTCCACACAATTTTTAAGAGGTCTCAGCTCTTGGGCCTCCACACAATGTTTGAGAGGTCTCAGCTCTTGGGCCTCCACACAATTTTTAAGAGGTCTCAGCTCTTGGGCCTCCACACAATGTTTTAGAGGTCTCAGCTCTTGGGCCTCCACACAATTTTTAAAAGGTCTCAGCTCTTGGGACTCCACACAATTTTTAAAAGGTCTCAGCTCTTGGGCCTCCACACAATTTTTAAGAGGTCTCAGCTCTTGGGCCTCCACACAATGTTTGAGAGGTCTCAGCTCTTGGGCCTCCACACAATTTTTAAAAGGTCTCAGCTCTTGGGCCTCCACACAATTTTTAAAAGGTCTCAGCTCTTGGGCCTCCACACAATGTTTGAGAGGTCTCAGCTCGTGGGACTCCACACAATGTTTGAGAGGTCTCAGCTCTTGGGCCTCCACACAATTTTTAAAAGGTCTCAGCTCTTGGGCCTCCACACAATTTTTAAGAGGTCTCAGATCTTGGGCCTCCACACAATTTTTAAGAGGTCTCAGCTCTAAGCTTCCCTTACTGCTGGGGTGACACACTGTAACAAACCTCCTCCTGTAAGCTTCCCTGACTGCTGGGGTGACACACTGTAACAAACCTCCTCCTGTAAGCTTCCCTTACTGCTGGGGTGACACACTGTAACAAACCTCCTCCTGTAAGCTTCCCTTACTGCTGGGGTGACACACTGTAACAAACCTCCTCCTTTAAGCTTCCCTTACTGCTGGGGTGACACAATGACACAAGAGGACATGTCTGACCACATCTCACACACACACACACACACACACACAATGACAATTAAGGGTGGGGTCTATTTATTTTCCCCCTTGCCTATGCCATCTGTGGTTGTCATTAGGCAACGTGATTTTAAGGGGTGCAGAATTTTGTTCTTCTTTTTTGTACAGTTTGGCTTGGGGTCCATGGCAATGTAGAGGAAAGAAGGTTTCCTTGTCTTGTCTCACTTTACGTAGAAGTAATATTGTGTTTGGAGTGTATTGTTGAGAGGCTGTGATAGTGGCGTAATAGTGCGACTTGGGCGCGTTATATGCACCCAGACATGCTTCCCCTGCTGTCCCAGTTGCATTCCAGCAGTGTTGGCATCATTTTCTGATGTTTCAGGGTGGACTTGGTGACCTCCAAGTGGTCGAATTGAGATTTCCAAGTGTCGAGCATTTTTTTCCCATAGACTATAATGGGATTCGATATTCGGTCGAGTAGTCGAGTAACGCGGTCTATTCGAATCGAAATTCGAAATTTCGAATATTTCACTACTCGCTCATCTCTACACAAGATATGATTTAACATTCTTTTGAAGCGAGATGAGCTGCAATGTTTATCAAGTGTCTCGTTTGCTGATTTGTAGCGAACGTGTGTCAATTACCCCCCCTGGGGAACCGTGTTTTGCCTTTTGCCAGAGAACCTATTTGGCTTGTAGCTGCTGATTACCTCATGGGGTGTTTTGCCTTTTGCCAGGAAACCTACTTGTCATATGTAAATGGCTCTTTGTACGAGCAGTTCTAAGGAATGCATTGACAAGCATTTATTTCATGTCTTATGACATCCCAATATATATTTCATATCGCATCACATCTATGTCATATCTTATCACACATATATGTCCTATCTTATCACAGTGTCTTTAGGAAAATGGATGCAGGCAGAGTTTCCCTTTTCCTAATTTTTTTCAGAAATGTTTATCCGCCTAGTTAGCTCTAGAATGAAGGTGTTTCATCCTGATGTACCTTCACATCTAGTTTGGTCCACCATGTGCTGAGATTCTGAGCGGTCGGTGATTACATGGAATTGGGTCAGTTTCCATATTATCTAATATAATCATTATATTTACCACCAAAAGTTCACAGGTCACTGTGCCCATTATTGTCTCTTCACCATAAAGGGCAGCATATTGAGCCATTTTAATTTTTGACTGTGACATTTTAAAATGATTTACTAGTAATTTATTATTTTACTATGTTATATTTTTAAGCTAATTTTCTCTCATTCTGCGAGTTTTATTCTGTGTGGGTGCAATGGCATCTTACTCGGTGTGAGACTTTAATATTCAGACAGGTCATACAGTGCTGTGAGGGAGATGCAGTTTTGTTCTATTTGCGGTAATTTTATTTTAATAACAGACTCCTTCTTAGCCGCTTTTGTCACATTTACCTGCAGTCATGTTTTTATTTACTATAGCTGATCATCTATTACACCTTTTTCCTCAGCTTTGGCCCATCCATGTCTACTTTCTGAGGTAATTTTTTATGAATTTTGGTAATAAAATTTGCTGCTCTTACATATTTTTGGTAAAGAATGGTGAAAGTATTTTCAATTCTAATAATTGTGTCTTTCAACACCTATGAGATGTAATTGTATGATTCTGCCTTTATCTTTTAATTGTTCAAGCTAATCATTTTTATTATTTTATCTGTGGGAAAAATAATTTTAGTTTGCCCAGTGTAAGCATGTCTGTTACTACAAAACATAGAGGAACACTATCCTTCTACCCTAGGGCCAGCGTAAACATAGCAGTGGATTATTAACCTTATACTGTAGTTTCATGCTCTGGTTGGCAATCCCATAATTTGCAAAGCGATTCATTTCTCACACCTAAAAAGGGGTTAAATCACTGAGCAGACTTAAGCTGTGCATTTTCACAGCCAATAGGATAGCAGATGTGCTATGCAATAGAACCTGTATTATAATAGGGAGGGTCATGAAGGTCACAGGCAGGACAACAGACTTAATGCGGTGAAGCACGGGCATCTATTCAGCCTTCAGCGCTCGTCAGCTTCAATAGCATCCCAGCAAAAAGCACATGCTCACATTCAAGAGTTCACATTCAGCTTTCACTACGCTGTTTCATCATTACCCAGCAAACCTTCCTGCGATCTGCATTATCTGAACGCATATCATGGATTCCATCTTATCTGTATTTTACAACATACCAGGTAATGTAATCCTTGTGCGAGCGTTAGATGATGTAGCAGATTCAGCAACATAATCAATGTATTAATGTTTATTTGGCACATACGGCATGGAGAATGGCTTGACTGTGGTCCTGCACCAAGAGGCTACAGAGTTATTTCATATCCTTTTTTTTAATATAAGCTGTATCACAGATATTATCACTGTATCTGTATTAGCACAGGATCACTGATCTGAAGAGATACAGTTGGCAAATACGGAATGGAAAATGGCTTGATCCCCTTGACAAAACCTGTGGTCCCTCACCAAGAGGCTAAATAGTTATATCATATCCTTTTTTTTATAATATAAGCTGTATCACAGATATTATCACTGTATCTGTATTAGCACAGGATCACTGTGATACAGCCAGGCCAACCGAAATGCCCGTTATTGCATATACTTGACCAATCATATTTCAGGGAAATGGGAAGTTGGGATTATGCAAGCTTGAGACTTTTAAGAAGAAAACCCCATCTTATTTTGTCTTATATCACAGATTCACAAGGTCGCCAGCACTGGCCAAGCATTGAAATCGTCATTTTATTAAAAGAGACCTAACCCCTCCAAATTTGCGATAGGGGGTGTCCCAGCCTATGGCACCATTACCAGTCCTGCAATTAAGAAATCTTTTCTTTTCCCCAGAGCTATGTTTGACTGGGAATCTGGAACTGGCTGCACACAAAAAGCTAAACTTCTAACAATAGGGATATGCAGTAACATACATAGTATGTAAGGCTGAAAATTAGGTTTATTTCAGTCGGAAAAGAGACGCCTGAGATGTGACCTAATAACTATGTATAAATATATCCTTTTAAAGCCAGGACTGTACATAAAACTAGGGGGCATCCACTAAGTTTAGAGGAAAGAGGCTTCTTGCACCAGCATAGGATGGGATTCTTTACCATAAGAAGGGTAAGACTATGGAACTCTGTGCCTGGCAAGATAGTCATGAAGACTACTAAAAGAGCTCAGCTCAGCCCAGTGACCTGGATGCCTTCCTTGCATTGAACATTATCAACTATGGCTACTAGACCACTAAGAAACTTGCTGAACTGGATGGACTAAAGTCTTTTTATGCTGTGTGCAGCCTTTCAGGGTTTCCCACCAGACTAAATTCTGTGAGAAATAGGTATTCTGTAACTTTGGGGCTTACCAGGGGTGGGAGGAGTGAGTCGGCATACCACAAATCAGTATCAGCTATCATGGAGGGTTTAGTAGGAGCAATGCCTGACCACGTGACCTCTGGCTTACAACTATGCCCTGGGGGGGGGGGGGGGGGTGCTGCTGCTGCAGAGTCCCAATGTGGACCCACATATGTTCAAAAATGGGTGTGGGACTGCTTTAAAGAGACACTTACAACAATACTGCTAAACCCCAAACTAGACAGAACTGGAAAAAAGAAGGGGATATGTCTCTCAGTATTTCTACTGTAATCTCACCAAATACATATTTTCAAACTGAATTTGTTTATTCAATAGGTTACTCAACAATTCATCATTCAGTAATATCCAATGTATTTTTTGTTTAATAAAGGGTATACCCTTTTTTTTCCCCTTTTTCCAGGACTTGGCAATTGTCACTTGCCCACTGTCAAAATCAACTCAGCCAATCTCCCCTTGACTTTGTTCAGTCCTAGGTTGCAAGTCCCTAATAAAGCAGTTTTAGGGACACATTAAACATGGCCTGTGGCCTTTCTAATTTCTAATTACCCAAAACACTTTACACCAAAACTTTCTTACTTGGGGGCAAAACCACTACATAAGCCACATGTCACCCCTTCATACTACAGCCCCTAAGACAGTGTGCGGCCTTTTAGCTACCCTGGCTGGGACCAGTTACCTAGTCAAACTTTAATAGGAGCCTCCATAATAGTGCTATTTCCAGATAAGCACCTCGCCTGCCCATATGGTCTGTCCACCATTCTAAGGGGAACTCTGCTTCTAGATCTTTATCCTAGGTCTCCATGTTAGGGAGTTTCTCAGCTTATACTTATGATGGGCTGTTCCCCTATTAAAAGTCTTTGAGGTTTAGAATTAGTGATAAGCTTGGAAATAAAAGTGAATAAATTTGACCTGAATTTTGCCCTATTTGTTTTGTTGTGGCCAGACCTGAATAGAAATTTCAGTTCAAAGGGTGTGTGTGTGTGTGTGGCAGACCACCTTCTCAGTGTGTGGCCAGTTACGTGCACCCTGTTCTAAACTGGGGTGCAACCACGGGTGAAAGTCTGTTGTACAGCCCCCGAAATACTAGATGCTATGCTTAGTGCATTGGCTGGTAGGCTCTGGGGGGAAAGGCATTATTTTTTTCTTAAAACAATAACAAAGAAAAAGGTGGAAGAGATTTAGTAGGACTATTTGAGCCAAATGGCTTCTGAACTGAACAGGACAGTGTTTATTGAGATGTTCAATAAGAGTTGAAAAAATTCTCATGGTAGTAAAACATTCCCTTTATGAGAAGAAAGCCTGAGAATGTCACTGTTAGTGAATCACCAGATAGGAAGACAATGAAAGTCAAAGGCACTTTACTACACTACATGTAAAAAGGAGTAAAAAAGTACAATTTACTGTCATTGTTTTCCTAGCTGATTATTCAGCAACAGCGATTTTCTCAGGCTTT
The DNA here is from genome assembly GCA_027917425.1 of Gastrophryne carolinensis. Lineage (NCBI taxonomy): Eukaryota > Metazoa > Chordata > Amphibia > Anura > Microhylidae > Gastrophryne > Gastrophryne carolinensis. Next base: position 75,990,500 of record CM051242.1, on the reverse strand, counting down.
TATTCTCATAAAGTGAATTTCTTCCTACTATGAGAATTTTTTTCATCTCTTATTGAATAAAGGCCATCGTCTGTATTTGGCTCCACTCCCCCTGCCAGGGGTAATACTAGTTGCCCCCTTGGGCTGTTACCAAACAGTTCTAACAGTAGGAATTGGAATATTATCCGTTATCATACTAGTGATAGACTAATGTGTAAAACTGCATCATGTATATAGCTGCACTGTGTATGAGCCATCACAAATGGGTTAACTAGTGCTGGAAGGTTATCAAATCGGCGGACAAGGGGGGCAACATTGTTGTAATGGACCGCTCTACATTTGAGAACATGTGTTTTCAGATTTTGAATAATAGAGCTTGCTATACTAAAGCCCCATACCCTGTGCCTACTTTTTATGCCCTTCCTAAGATGCATAAATCTGTCACATCACCACCGGTATGGCCCATTGTGTCAGCATGGGGTCTCTGATTGAAATGGCTAGTTGTTATCTAGATACCTTTTAACAACCTTTTGTCAGGGAATTGCCATCCTATGTGAAGGACACCGGCCATCTGTTACAGATCCTGAAGGACATGACCATTCCATCAGAGGCACACCCCGTGACTTTGGACGCAGAGGCCGTATATTCTAGCATACCACATGATAAGGGCTTTCTTACCATTGCACAGTTCCTAAATGAGCTGGATTTTTCTTTGCACAATCACAATCTCTTTTTATTTAGATTGATTAAATTCATCCTCATCCACAATCTCTTCCTCTTTAAGGGGCAAAAGGCTCAAGTAATATAGTACTTACATATAGTAATAATATTATTATATATTAAAATAATATTAAAACAGGCCTATACAAAGGCAAGAGACCACCCACAAATGTTATTCCTATCTAGAAAACATTCTAAATCAATGGAGAGGGGTATTTCTTTAATGCTAACATATACTAACATGAGTTCAGACATAAAGACAATAGTGAACAGACACTGGCATTTTTTAATGGTCAACCCGGGCTTGAAAAATAGTACTTTGAAAAATGTTGAGACCAAGACAGTACAATGCTGCAAAACCAAGGGCACGTATAGGTGTGGGGCTTGTTCCAGCTGTCAATATATCAATCAGGACCGGGAAATTTTAATACCTGGCAAGACACCAATTTTGGCTAAACACTATATTAACTGTAGTACATCTCATGTGATTTAATTGTTAACATGCCCATTTTGCTGATATGTCGAAAAAAAACGCAAACTGAAACAAAGAGTATAGGAGCACCACTTTGCTATTAAAACAGGTAATCTTAAAGCGGACCTAAACCCACTGAACTTGTGAAATACATTTGACCAAAGCCCCGGCCGATACTCTCGGGTGTAGAACTAGAAATGGATATTTTTGCTTATCAAATCACCCAAAAAATCTTTTTTTTTGCTCTCCATCTCTGTAAACTGAACACACAAAAGTCCGCCGCACCAGCAGAGAAAAACAGGTGTGCGGTATTCTGGTAGGATAATACAATCTAATACAATCTATGAACAAAATAGTTGGGGGTAGCACAAAACCCCCACAACCATACCAAAGACAGACTCCTGCACCACCATTAGATTCCAAAACCATATAATGTTTTATTATGTTGGGCAAACACAAAAGACACAATTAAAACAATTTCAAAAAGACATTTAACATATACATGACACTACGGGACACTGCACCGTTCAATCATATGATATCCAAGGGCCATATATAATAATAACAATGTGGCTCCTTAACAACAGAATGTGCTATTCCTCCATAAACAAATAATCCCAAAGTGAAAAGTGCATGATATCATTGCCACACACAGCAGTGGAAATTAATGGAGACGGCGGAGCTTTACAGCTAAAACAGGCGCCATTATCTGGGATTAGAATGAAACAGAAGCAGTAAAATGAGGCATACATTACTATTCGTAGGGGAAGCAATTCAGGAGATGCTAGGTAATGTGGGTTTTGGTCCACTCTAAGACCCCAGTGGGGAGACATTTTTGCGACCCCAGAGGCCTCGGAGTCCAAGGCCTAGAAAGGATTCATCCAACTATCAGAGGTGGAGACATAGAACATGTCACATTAAAAGTGGAGGCCAGATGGCTATATAGATTAAAAGCAGCAATATACCCAGGTCTCAATGAGACTGTTAGCTACGTTTCATTTTTAGAATAAATAGATAAGAAAGGTGCAATCCCCATATAACCTATCCTGTAACAAATGCAACATTTTTTCTCAAAAATAGTAAAACTGTAAAAGGTTAGCCATTGTTCAGGATTCACTGTGATTATATATTAAGTTGGACAGATATGGTCCATATGTTTATCCTTGCTGCTAATTTATATAATTTAAATGCAGGCAAGCATATTGTAGACTTAATGGAGATGTGCCTTCCTTTAATTAATCTGAGTTCAGATGGAGACAAGAGCCGGTGGCCTCCATGGAGGTGGCAAAGGGGGTTAATACGGCAGGAATGCGGTTCCCACTGGGACGCAAGAAGCCAATCAGGTGCACCAAGCGAAGGACACCCTGTGCTCCAAGGCTTGGCTTGCATTCTCTCTCCCCCGGTGGTTCCGGAGAGGGCTGAACCTCTGGTGGCACATTGTAGCGTCTGATTGTGAGGGAACCAAATGCTGTGGTGGGCGCGGCCGTGGTGAAGGTGCAGTAATTTAGATTGGGGAACCAGGAGACCTGAAGAGGCACCACGCCATGGGCGGCTGCAGGGGAATAGCAACTGTTGTCATGCTTGCCTCCCACATCGGATCTGTTTGTTACCATCCTACCTTTTTGTGGTGAATTTCTAATGGAAATAGACAGCATGTCCCATGTATTTCTGCTGTGGACATCCCACGGTCAGACAACGTCCATGCATACTTCCTTAGCTGGGTGAACGACAGCCAGGGAGAGTGGGCTCTTCATGCCGATGTGGAGGGTTCCGGTGGACCTATTCACGTCCAGGTGCAACAGGAAGATGATTGTGACTCTCTCCTGGGACCCTCTAGCCTTCACAACGAATTCCCTGGTAACCTCTTACCTTGGTCGTCTGTGCACAACGTTTACTTCCTTTTACAAGGTGGATGTCTGAGCATCAGAAAATGCTATGTTCTCTAGGAAGGTGCTCCAGGTGGAAGTTCATCCCCCCACCAGACTCATACATCCTTCGCCAGACTAAATATTGCACTTTGGCATGTTTTCCCACCATTTTGGGACTGCTTTGTTCATCCCATTCATGATGGCTTGGTGTCCCTGTATGGACAACCTTGACAGGGAAAATACAATGTTTGTACTTACCTTGTAAAATGGTTTTCCCTTAGTTGTCTATACAGGGACACCGCATCCTCCCAAGGGTGCTGCAACTGTGCTTATTTCCGTTGCCTTTGACAAGCTGTCTATTGCCGCTGATCATCCAGCCTTTTTTTGTTAATTATGTTGTCATGGGGCATAGGCTGGTCTCGACAGCTTCGTACTGGGAATCCTATAAGCGGCTGCCCCTTAAACCTGCACCTGGGAGAAATTACAGCCCACTCCTATTCTAGTCCCGCCTTCCTAGTACTAGTTAACCCATTCATGATGGCTCGGTATCCCTGTATGGACAACTAAGGGAAAACCATTTTATAAGGTAAGTACAGGAAAAGAGAAGATAAAGAAAAGGGATAAGGTAAGGTACAAAAATTGTATTATTCTGGCATCCCAAGTGCGCACACACACACACCAAAAGTCCTGATTTAGTAACACCTTTTTGGTCTTGGTGACTCTCAAGTCTCTCACATGTGGGAACAGGCATAGAAACATATTACAAATCCTCAAACTCCTCTCTGTGCCATTTAAAATGCATACCAGATCCATTAGGGCAATGCAAATCTAAGATGGTATCTACAAATGTTACTGTCTTGGGAGAATCTCTGCAGGGATTTCCTAAAACCCTGTTTGTTTTTTGTTTGTTTTTTACTTCTGTGACCCGAGCTGCACATAACACTTTGATTAGCCTTGGAGCTCTTCCACCTGATGATCAGCTGGCTGCCCCTGGAGCTCTGCAAATCACCTCCCAAAGTGCTATCACCTGACACCCAGCAGACTGCTCCCTGAAGCTCTGCCAATAATCTCCTCGCCAAACACCTTCTGAAACTTTACAATCTGAAATTGATCTGACATTGATCACTTCCCATCAATGTACAGTACCAATATCTGAATCAAGGTGGAAGAAAAGTGTAGAGCCCTTGCTAAGCCTCTACTATATCAGTCTTTGTTTAATACTGTCAGCAGAGGAGAGAAACAGGTGCAGGCTGAGTTGCAACATTGTAATGTTTCAATTTGACGTCTTAAGCACAACAAACTCTGACCAGGGCTGCTGTATGAAATGACCCTTAAAAACTTCAACTTCCTTAGGTAGTTGAAGGAAGGTGGAAAGACTACAAGACCAATAATTCTAGGACGCTGAGTTGGGAAAGCTAAGACTTGTTCCTGATTAACAAAGGGGGAGTGGCAGCTGCTCAGACCCTTTTATAACTAACCTGGGAGGTGCAAGTCAGCAGGGCAATTAGGTTACTAAAGACTTAAAGGAGCCGCAGCACTCAACCCTGTTAGCTTGCAGACCAACCTAAAATCTGTCTCTAAATCTGGTAAAAACAGAGGCTCGGTCACACACATCTGCAGAAATATGCTAAGCTGCACCACGGCGCCAAGGTGCCTCTAAGGGTGCAGTCCTAACTCTAATCTATGAGAGCCCCATTTGGGACATACAATGCAAGAGATAAAAAGGGAGCAGCTTACCTGAGGTTGCCCTAAACCTCATGTGCAAGCCATGGGGTGGAAGGTTCAAGACCTTGCAATACAGCCTAGACCCCACACCCCATGTGCTTGCACAAATTCAAAATGAACAAAGGGGGAGTGGCAGCTGCTCAGACCATTTTATAACTAACCGGGGAGGTGCAAGTCAGCAGGGCAATTAGGTTACTAAAGACTTAAAGGAGCCGCAGCACTCAACCCTCTTAGCTTGCAGACCAACCTATAATCTGTCTCTAAATCTGGTAAAAACAGAGGCTCGGTCACACACATCTGCAGAAGTATGCTAAGCTGCACCACCGCGCCAAGGTGTCCCAAATGGGGCTCTCATAGATTAGAGTTAGGACTGCACCCATAGAGGCACCTTGGCGCAGTGGTGCATCTTAGCATACTTGCACCTCAGTTTTCCACCTGATTCATGGTCATCAAAATGGGATGAGCTTTTGTTTTAGTGTCAGTTTGCGATCTAGCGTTTGCCATTGCGCCAATTTGCGCCTGAAATTTTCCACTAGTGTCCTTTTTGCACACCAAAGTGAATTTCCTCCAGCAGATAGGAGGAGGAAACTGCTGATTTCAATGAATAACAGGCTTATTTCATTCCAAAAACACATGCCAGCAGCGTCCTGCATGCTTATGAACAATGAAAGTCAACAATGTCAGTCGCAAGTTCTTTTTAGCGATTGAACCCTTTTATTTGGTTTGGGTTCCTACAAAAAATGTTTTTTTTTTAAGTTTTCAAAAAACACACAAATTGAGGTCCAAACAACAAAAAAAATGTGGATATTGTGCTCCAAAGTTTAGGAAAAACAAAATAAAATGATAGTTAAATTACTAAGCATTAATATGCAAAAGGGAGGGAGGGTTAAAGAGAACATCTCGGACAAAACATTGGGCAAAAAACATTAAGGCTTAACTAGATTCAGAATATCCCCCCCAAAAAGCAGTAGCAGGGCTCTAAAGTTTGCTCCTCCAGTGCCATGCAAAAAAGTGCCCTAACCGCCAATCTTCCCCTTGTTTTCTCAGGCTGAGCGAGCATGGGTAGACACAGTAGCCTCACAGCTGTCTTTTATCACAGCAGAGCATGCTCAAGGCTCATAAAGCTGCACTATGATATGCCCTTCCCAGAAATTGAAGTGAAAAATTCAACTTTGCTTATAATAAATAAGGTACTTGCATGTAATCAGAGATTTAGAGTGCTTTGGCTTATTTTACAATGGCGTATTTTACAATGGGATATTTTACAATTGCTAATTTTAATGGGATAGGGTGGGGAGAAAGTTAGTGTGTGTCTGGACAGGGACTTTAAAGATGAATGAAACCCAAGAATTCACTTTCTTGTTTTTTTTTCTCCCTGGTGGGGCTTCCAAATTAAGGATGCTCCGCTGTTTGTATCACCAGAGATTGCCAAAAAACTCACCCCCTCCTGTTTCCCACATGGTCCATTCAGCCAATCAGCAGTGCTCGTTCGATTCAGATTTCCATTGCCGCACTGAGCTCGGTGCAGCAAGGATATCTACATAGACCGAGTGCCACATCCTTGCTTGCCACTAACTGTAGGTGTGCTCATGCTGGCCATTCAGAAAGACCTGACGCAGGAACATGCCCCAGAGAGAGGTATGCTGGGGAAACGAATGCTGCAGGGGCCCCCGGGAAGAGGTTAGTGATTCGGCCGGTTTGGGGGATTCACCCAGTGGGGCACCTCAGTTTGGGATGCCCCACAAACAGGAACACCGGCCCCTTGAGTCTTGAACCCTCTTTGACTGATAATTACTGAAGTCACTGAAAAGCACTGAAGATATTAAGATAATGTTATATGCCATTGTAAATGTAAACTGTCAAGTTGAAGTTTGCTAGCAGGGGCAGACTGGCACTGGCCATAGGTAGACCCAGGGCAATGCGCAGTGGGCCGCACTGCTTTCGGTCCAGTTTGGCTGCTGCTTTTAACACCCACATTAAATCCCTGCCCCCCTTAGGGCTTTATTCATGAAGGGATAGCGACAAGTAGTGCCTTGTAAGTGACAGGTTGCGGCAGGTGAACGTAGGGGAAGCACACAATTCAACATTTATGAAGCTGATTATGGTGAGCGACTGGAACAACGCCATGTAGCATACGATTCATCATTACCCAAGGCTCAGCGTAGACCGCCGGCGTTCAGGCTTGCAGAGCGCCACGACTTACCTTTCGCTACCTGCCGCTGTCCCATACATTTCAATGGACGATCCTTATAATCTCCTTCCTGATCCCATTTTTTTTTTTTTTTTCAACTCAAATCTTTCTGAGTCCTGGCCTAGAAAATGACATTTTTGAAAACTTTTCTGATTTATAATATTTTTATGCAGAATTGTCCTTTCATGTCTGGTATTAAATTGTTAATGTTACAATGTAATTACAATGTAATTCCATATGTTTCCGCTTTGTCACTACTGGATACATGTTCAAAAACAAACTTTTATCACACCGCGTCTGGCACTCTGGGCTACAACAACCCGATTTTGAGTGCCGGGGCTGTGTGGGGCTATTTTTTTGATGAATATGGTGTGAGTCGGTCGCACTGAGCTGGCGCTACCCATACAGCACTGTACAGGTGTTAGAGCGACTCACACAATATATTCATCAATGCCAGCCAGCGACTGAGACGCTCTGAAACAGCGAACCATGGCCGAGCACAGCTACTACTAGCGACCGCTCTCAATGCCTCGCTACAGACGCTCATCTGTCGGTACCTGGCGCTAGTAATGAATCAGCCGGCCAGTCTCTCTCAGCCCCTGTACCCAGTCCCACTGTAGCCACATGCAAAGGAACCCCAGCTAGCCAATGCTATAACCCCGGCATCATGGTTGGGGGGCCTCAGCAATGTCTTGGGCTTGCCAGGGGCTGATAAAATCCGGGGCTGATTTTCGGCTCTAGTCCACCACTGTTTGGTACATCTGTAAAAAAATGGTTAAACCTTATTTAAGAATTTTATGTTTTGTCTTTAGTCCTAAAGAATTTTTTTAGCAAAGAAAAAAAGGTTTGCTTTACCCCTGAGGAAGGCAAAGAATGCATTGCACCTCTAGTCAAGACGGTTCAAGAGACCCCACAGCCTATCCCTACCACAGTAACTGGGACCATCCCAGCATGGATCGAAGGTAGCCTGCTGCGAAATGGACCGGGCAAATTTGAGTTTGGAAAGTCCAAGTAAGAACTATTCGACTTGTCTCCGTTTCCAATATTTTAATATTTCCACTATTGACAGTAGTCTGCCTTAGACTCTTATTTACATTATGTTCAGATCCCAGTGATCAAATCTTTATGATGCTTTTGATGGATTTTGTGAATTCTTTCCTTTAACCCTTTCAATGCCAGCCTACCTGCAGAGGATGTCATACTGTTGCCAGACCATTGTTCACTATTTTGTGCCATACATTTAACTGTAATTTTTACAGGAATTTCAGGGGATTTCCAAAAAAATAATATATTGTTTTTTTCAGCAGAGTTTGGGCTTTAATATGAAATGTCATGTTTGTAATTTTTTCAGTACTTTTGCAATATTTTTGGGTGAAATATGTGAAACAAAAATAAAAAAAAACAATTTTTTAAATTTTGTAGCTTTTTTTAAGTAAAGAATGTCATTTTTGTAAGAGTATCATATTGTATGTAAATGTGTTGCCATAGTGGCAGATGCAAACCCTTGAGGAATTCACTGGTTGTACAGGTTCTCCCTAAAAAGATTTATAAAAAAAAAAAACAAATTCAATGAGCAAACCAGAAAAAACAAGCTACATTTGAAATCCCAAGTTGGTTAAAACCCTTAAATATTAAAAAAACGTGAGTGGGGTCCAACAAAACCAGCCCGGGCACCAGCTATGAGGGCTTGTAGATCAGGATGCAGGGACCAGCCTGGGTGGCCTCAGCCCTGAAAGCTAGAAGCCCACATAGCCCTTGTGAGCCGTTGGCTCTTTTGCCCCTCCTTGGGTTTTGGAGAGGCAAATAGTCTCCACGGTGAGGGTGTCGGTGGCCTCCGACACCACTGCAGAATGCTGGAGTCCCCCCGCACAAAGCCCCCCAGGGCACCTGTAAACCTTATCTTAACCTTGCTCCCCCGCAGGGAATCCAGTGCCGTGATTGGCTGCTCTACTCTCTCACGTAGGCAGTCAACAGTGATGGACTGGGGACAAAATTCAGCCCTGGGTTTTATGAGTCCCTGGCTGGCTTAAGACAACCCTGCTGAGGTCCCCAACCATGATGCTGGGACCATAGCATTGGGGGCTGTGGTTGCTTGACTTATGGGTACAGCGGGGCTGGGTACAGGGGGCTGAGAGGGAGACAGAATTGAGTGTTAAAAGCAGTAGCCCAACTGTCCCGAAAGCAGTGTGGCTCACTGGGCATTGTCCCGTGTCTCCCTATGGTCAGTCCGTTCTGGCCTCCGAAAGTCCCGCAGCTGTGCAGCCAAACACAGTGACTTGCCAGCCCTTCAAGCCTTGTGAGCTGGTATAGGGGTCTCATGGACCCCTTACCACGTCACAAAGGGTTAAATGTAAAGAAACACACCACACACCAGAGTGAAATGTCATTTTTTAAAACCAGGTATCCTCCTTCAACCTTATTAAAGCTGGCCTTCTGCCATACCTACATTTCTGTGGGAGCAGACCATCAAGTCTTATGTTGCTCATACAGTAATTTCTGTCACATTCAGCCCCTGGAAACTAACCTAGCTGCACTGAGAATACCAAACAATGAAGCAGCATATACAAATGGTCACTTCCTTCTTTACATGATGCCATCAGATAAATAAGGTAGAGGGGCAACAGTGATGGTGTTCCCTGATCTCATGGGCTCCCAGTGTGGTCTGCCCCTCCTGTAGTGATGCCCCTGTCTCTGCCCCATTCTTCATCTCTGTGGCTTACAAACTATTTCGTACTATTAGGCAGTTATGTTGCTCTGGGGCGGATCTCTAGATTGACTTGGCAACAGGTAAAGTTGTGGCTTTTTGCTTTTATGCTACTTAACACAAATACATTTGACCATATGGTTTAGCACCCTAACAAATTACAACACAAAATATCCACTTCATTTTTACAGCTTCAACCACTGGTTTGATGGCATGGCACTCATGCACAAGTTTACAATTGCAAATGGAAATGTAACTTACATGAGCAAATTCCTGCAAAGTGATGCTTACAAGTCCAATGAGAGTGAGAACCGAATTGTTGTGTCCGAGTTTGGAACTTTGGCTACACCAGACCCTTGTAAGAGTCTCTTCCAGCGCTTCTTATCAAGGTTTGAGCTTCCAAGTAAGTTATTTTCACAGTATTTTTAAAAACACTATTTAATAGTTTTTACCATTTTTAAGCTTTGACTAGGCTGAGTAAGGATAGTTTCCAGATGGTAGATCAGGCCAGCCATTTGGCAGAAGCTTTTGAGAAAGGTTGAGTTAAAGGCAGGATGAGACAGATAGTAACTGCTTACTGTAAAGCATATTCACAAGCCACCATCTGGAGCGACCCCTGTTGGGGGGGGGGGGGGGGGTAAAGAGACCAAAAGACCCTCTACTCTAGTCTTTGCAGTGGGCGGAGCCATTAAAATAATACACATGGTAGCTTGCAACTTTGTTCTGGTACACACCAAGTCTCACACCACCATACAGCCAAATACTTCCAGACTCGTGCTGATGAGAAGAAGAAGCGCATGTCCACAAGTGGAGGTATTTGGCTGTGTAAAGTTTAAGTTAATCCCCCTGTGGCACACTGGCAGCAGCTTTTTGAGTGTCTTGCATAGAACAGAGATGTAAAGAGATGAATGTGGGGTAAATCTAGTCCTTATGTTGGGTGCTGTGTATATACTTTCCTTTCTTGGACTCTTTTTCTTTTACCTTAAAGCTGCCTGTGGCAGCAATAATGACCTATGCTGTGCTGTGCAATTGCCTATTTAAATGTCACACACCAAATTAATTTCCCATTAACTGGAAGGCAGTAATCGGCACATCTGGATTCATGGGCTGTGGATTCCTCATAGCCCACAACTAGTGTTGGTCGGACCTGAACCACAAAGTTCTGTGCAGAGCAGCCCATCAAGCAGTTTCTAGCCCTCCCCGTAGTCAATCAGTTTGGCCAGTAGGCTGACCATCTCACTGCCCCTGCCCCTCAACCAAACAGGAAGAGGAGTATGGGGGGGGGGGGGGCGTTTTGCGACAGGGATGAATGCAAGCAGGGATGACCGCGCCCAGCCAGCCAGCAAGCAGGCTAGTACACACAGAGCTCTGCCTGCTATAGGAGAATATGGGGAGCTCTGCCACAGTCTGCTATGGGGTGATGCAGGGATTCTATCATAGTTTGCTATGGGGGATGATGGGAGTTGTTCTGCCACACAGTCTGCTATAAGGATGATAGGGTTTGTTCTGCCACACAGTCTGCTATGGGGTTTATGGAGAATTATGTCACATAGTTTGCTATGGGGATGATGGGGGTTGTTCTGCCATACAGTCTGCTATAGGGATGATGGAGGTTGTTCTGCCACAAAGTCTGCTATGGGGATGATGGGTGTTGTTCTGCCACACGGTCTGCTATAGGAGTGATGGGGGGCTCTGTCACACAGTCTGCTATGGGGGTGATGGGAGCATTCTGTCACACAGCCTGTTATAGGGTTATAGAAACATAATAGGTTGACGGCAGAAGGACACTATACGGTCCATCTAGTCTGGCCTTATGTAACTGTATGTATTTTTCAACTACCTCTGCTGGAAGTTTGTTCTAAGCATCTATTACTCTTTCTGTAAAATAATATTTTCTAACATTGCTCCTGATCTCCCCCCAACTAGCTGTGTTATGGGGGGGTTCTTATATTTTTACTAAAGCATACATAATATTAGTACTGTCCCTACCACATTTTTGTAGAGGGTAATCACCCTGATGCCCCCTCCCCCAAAATTTGGCACCTGAAATCCATGAAGAATGTAATATTTTAATTAGGTAATTATTTTTTTCCTTATGTATTTATGTATTTTTTTGGTTTGGTGTGATTATTTGGAGTACTTTCCCTACCCCATTTAGTGCAGGGCAATCACCCTGGTGTTACTCCCCGATTTGCAGCCCTCTTACCCTTGCTACTCCCATTTTACATCCATTTTTGGGCCCCCAAGTTTGGGTTGATTTCAATGAGGTTCGGGTCAAGTTCAGGAAACTTCTACAGTAATTTCCTTTGTAAGGCAGCATCTATTTTCCCTTAAAATGACTGACAATTATGACAACCGACAGTGTTGTATTTGTCCGCAAACACCGCCAATACATTATTGTCACTTTTGAGTAGTGGCGGCTTGCTGGAAGGAGTCCTTGCACCCACTCTGCTAGAAAGATACAGCATGCATGGACGAGATTACTGACCCGCCCCTGGGGAAAGTTGGAAAATCTGCTTCAGTCAATGCTGGTCCACTTTAAAGTGGGAACCCCCGCTTAGTTGCCCAGAGTGAAGATGTATAGAAGTATACTGTAATTTAGTGTTTAATCTGCAAGTTATTTATCTAGGTCACTATCTAGAACTGCAGGATTGAAAACAGTATAGGCATGCAGCTGGCTAAACACTAGAGGGGGTCTATATTTCTCCCAGAATGCTGGCTTGGGTGAAATAAGAAGTCCAAGAGGCTGTTTGCTTCAGTGCTCTCAGAAAACTGAGGCCATTCTTAAAGTTTTTACGGGTCTGGATTTCTATTTCTGGATTGCATAACCGAAACGTTTATGTTGATAAGTCCGCCAGATTCCAAATATTTGACTTATTTAACCTGACTGGGAGATGGCTAGAACCTGACTCCTCAGCGCAGATTGTAGAAAACGACTAAACTGCAGCGCTGGGTTGGTCAGGGTGGCCCTACAGTTACAGATCAACTTGTCAGCATGGTTGAAAGATATCTTGAGAGTTTTTGATGCTGGGGGTGTGCCAAGGGGGAGGTCACGGTGGAAGGGACCTTGTGTTCAAGTGAACCAGGCCACTCCAGTGCTGGAGATGTGGTGAACTGGGACATATTTCTGCACACTGCCCTCAGAACTCTGAGTCTATGGAATGTGATGTAGGGTGGCGCCAATCACTATTTGCCTTGCCTAGGTGCACTGCATCACCAAGGGGCGAGAATGAGCCCCAAGTGAACAACTTGTGAACAACTACCCTGTCAAAGCCTTGCAGAACTATGGTAGCCTTGTGTCCCTGTGAATGCCAGCCTGATAGCTGGGGACTATGCACTCGCTTTTAAAGACTTTTAAAGATCCTGCCCCTATCCAAGTGGATGAGCAAAATGTTGATAAATTGCCTGATGTAAATGTGGACAATCATCCTGTCAGGAATCGCCACTTACCTGGGCCCCGTTCCGGCGCTGTTTTCGGGCGGCCGGCCGGCCGCAGCAGCTCCTGCCCGGCGGCCACGCCGAGCACGGCCGCCCTCCTTCCTTGCTCCCGCGTCACTGTCACGCGCGCGCGAGCACATAATCTTTATGCCCTCCGGCAGCGCTGCACACGGCGCGCCTGCCAGAGGCTGTAGTAGGGAGGGGTTAAACCAAGGGGCACAGGCACGCCTCTACTGAAGACTCTACTGAATCCCTGTTGCCGACTTTGATTGTACCGACCACTCTCAATCTGAACTCCTGTTGCCGACCTTGATATTACCAACCACTCTCGATCTGAACCCCAGTTGCTGGCCTGAATCCTGACTATGAGTTGCCTGATCCCTGGTGCTGCTACGATCTCTGTCTTCCCGCTGTCGACCTCTGGCCTGTCTCTGGACTTCCTCTGCCAAGCTCTAGCTATTGGTTCTCCAGACCTCCCACATATAAGCTCACATCCTTTGAGCCATTAAGTCCTGGGGGCAACCGATCCCGGGCAGGCGTATTCTGCGTCCCGGCAAGCGGGGGCTCCTACAGGTGAAGCTGGCTGCGGAGATTGGGGGTTGTGGGCTTATCAAGAGGGCTGGAGTACCCCGAGCGTGACACATCCATTGCAGGTTTTGGGCTAGAGAAGATGACGCTCTTGCTATTGAGCAAAATGTGCTTGATTTAAAAGTTTCCGAGGGAAAATTTGGTACTTCCCAATTGAGGGATCCTACCATGGTAAATGCTTGAGAGGCCATCAAGGTTGTGAATGGGGTGCCCCAGAAGCTGACCAACAATTTTCACATTTTGCCAAGAATAATGATTTCTTATATCGCTTATCGTTAAGAACAGGGCCGCCACTAGGAATTTTGGAGCCCTGTACAGCCACAATGTCTGCCCCCCCTCGTTTTGATCCCACAAACGTATATCAAAAGATTTGCCCAAAAATATTTTAAGTCTGCTGCCACAACAAGCTAGGGTCTTTTAGCAGGGCCCTAACCTAATGCAATGCTGAACAAATCAGGGAAGTTGCCCCCCCCACCAGTTATCTTTAGTTGGCGCTTTATGCGTGGCCAATGTTGGCCATGTATTTACTCCACATAATAAAGTTAATGTTTATAATGACTGAGAATAATGGCCTCTCTGACTAAGTCCTGGTGGACCAGAGTGTCAGAGGAGATGCAAGTATTGTGCTACAATTGGCCAGAAATTCACTACCTGTAACCTGCCTACATAACTTATATTAATGATTTGTTCAAGCTAATTTGCTTAATAGTGCACAATGCTGCCAAAAACTGCTGTTCACACATCTTACAATCTGATTGCACACTTTTGCAAAATACAATCTAATTTGTAAAGCTTAAACCGGACCTTCACCCTGAATAAGAACATATATGTTTCCCCCACACTGTACATACAGATTGCTTACATTAAAAATTATCCTTGCTGCATCTACTGCATTTTCTGAGCCTTTGAACATTCAAGATGGCTGCCCATGGAGTTTCAGGCTGCCTGCAAACAGGAAGTGTCTTCTGACTGTCCCACTCTGCATTCTGGGATTGCTGACCCTTTCCTGACCCCAGCTCTGCTCTGTCTGTGCAAAGCAAAGCCATAACCCAGCTCCCCTGCACTTTTGACCCTTGTCCTCTCCTTAGTATGTGATGCCACTAAGCCAAGATGGCGGCATCCGTATCCTAGAGTGTTGAACAGAGTTGCAGGCCCATATGGGAAATGAATAAAAAGTGATTAAAACCGTTAAATATATTAATTTTAGATGCTGGGAAATAGTTTTTTAAGGGTTTGGGCTTTTCATTAAATGATGCTGAAGGTCTGCTTTAACTAAATCTAGATTTTTCAGTCCTTCAGTCCTTTTCGTTAAAGAGTTTACGGCATTGTGTAACCAGACTTAATGGTCTGTAGAGGTTTCTTGTAGTGCATGCCAAAGTGCCAGCATGTATCTTTATTTTACTATGTCCTGTTCAATCATGTGATGCTACTGGGAAAACATAACATACATAACAATAGAAACTGCTCCAAAAAATCCAAAGATAACAGGTCTAAAGATTTTTGTAAAAAGTGTAAAGGTTGTTACTGCAGAGATTTGTATGGCTAACCATTAGGGTGTGGAATGTACTGCACCTTTAAAAATGCTTTAATATAAGGGCACATAAAACTTCACCCTGATTCAGAGACCTGTTATTTCTGAACCTCTGAAACCACATACATAAATAAACAAAACAAACCAATAAACAAAAAAACACAAAGTAGTGCAAAAGTTTAAACCGTTCAAATACACAAACCAAAATTTAAAAACTCAGGCTGCATAAATAAAAATGTAAACAAACTCAGGCAGCCCAAGGACTAGTTGCAAACCACAGACTATGAATGACATTGCCTATTAAGTAAACATTTGCACAAAAATGGGTACATGTTTGAATTCTGTTCAATATATTTACAGTCTGGACCCTGTTGGCTTTAGGTTTCGATCAATGCACTGCAAAAGTAAGTTGGGTGGACAGCCTTCTCACTTTCTGGCAGGTAAAAGTTTTAATTAGGTCCTTGATATGCAGCTGGCTTGCAAGCTCATGTTCAATGGAGAGGATGGCAAGGCTATTCAAACGCTGTTCACTCATTGTCGACCTCAAGTAGTTTTTGATCAAAGACAACTTGCTGAATGCCCTCTCCTTCTGCCACAGAGAGTGGAAGGGTAACAAAAATCCTAAGCGCAATGCACACTTGACCAGATATTGCTTGAAGCTATAGACCATGAATTTGATTCTGCAGATCCAGGGGTCCTAGGTCTTTACTGAGGGCAGATCATGTCAGACCAATCTTATTGATTTCTTAGACAATGTCACTAAAGTGTTAGATGAAGGTGGTGCTGTGGATATCGCCTATCTGGATTTTAGCAAAGCCTTTGACACTGTACCACATAAGGAGCTCATAGATAAGTTATTGAAGGTAGGACTCAATCCCTGGATAGTTCAGTGGATTTCCAGTTGGCTGAGGGATCGGTATCAGAGCGTTGTTGTAAATGGTGTGCAATCTGAACAAAGGCGAGTTACAAGTGGTGTGCCGCAAGGCTCTGTCCTGGGCCCCATTCTTTTTAATATATTTGTAAGTGTCATAGGAGAAGGCTTGGTAGGAAAAGTTTGTCTGTTTGCTGATGATACAAAGGTGGCTAACAAAGGTTAGTAATAGGGTGGATATTCCTGGAGGTGTCTGCAACATGGAAAATGATTTAGCTTTACTGGATAGATGGTCAAAACTGTGGAAACTAGAGTTTAATGTCTCGAAATGTAAAATCATGCACTTGGGTAGAAGGAATCCCTGCTCTGAGTACCGTATGGGCAGTACTATGTTAGCCAGGACCTCGGAGGAGAGAGATTTAGGGGTACTGATTACTGATAGCTGCAAGATGAGTGAACAGTGTAGCCAGGCAGTGGGAAAAGCAAGCAGGATGCTCGGCTGCATAGCTTGAGGCATCACCAGTAGGAAGAGGGAGGTTGTGATGCCGCTGTATAGAGCCCTGGTAAGGCCACAGCTAGAATACTGTGTGCAGTTCTGGAGACCTTACCTGCAAATAGAACGTGTCCAAAGGCGGGCAACGAAAATGGTGGAAGGACTTAAACTTAAAACTTATCAGGAGAGACTTAAAGAACTTAATTTGTACAGTCTGGAGGAAAGAAGGGAGAGGGGGGACATGATTGAGACCTTTAAATATGTGAAAGAAATGAATAAGAATCAGGAGGGAAGTGTTTTTAAGAAGAAGCTTAATGATAGAACAAGGGGGCAACCTGAAGCTAGTCGGGGGGAAGATCAGGAGCAATGTTAGAAAATATTATTTTACAGAAAGAGTAGTAGATGCTTGGAACAAACTTCCAGCAGAGGTAGTTGAAAAATCAACAGTCACTGAATTTAAACATGCCTGGGATAAGCACACATCTATCCTAAGATAAAGAGTACATACAGTATACACATAAGGGCAGACTAGATGGACTGTATGGTCTCCTTCTGCCGTCAGCCTTCTATGTTTCTATGTTTCGATGTTTCTGGAAATGTAGCTTCATAGACATTTTTTTTAGATGTTGAAGTTGATCCAGTAAGGACTCTTTAAAGTCATTACGATATGCAGCAATCAAATTGAGGGCTGATGTCCAGAGATCTTCTTCATCATGGAGTGCTCTTATTTTCAACTTGCAAACATATTGCATGGACTTAAATCGCAGGTCCATGTCAGAAATGATCATATCCAACAAGAAAAACATTGGCTTTGAAGCTGTTTTCTGGATCACTCTGTTGTTGATTGATGAAGTTGCTGTGCATTCATCAACTCTGTGGTAATATTCATGCCGTTAGCAACCAGTTTGACTTCTGAGAGCAGAGCCTGACAGCTATCCCAAAGTAGCTACAATTCTTCAGTCAAAGACTTGATGTTGGCAGCTCCAATATCCATGTGAAAAATCTTGTTTCACTTTTCAAAAAATTGCAGCACTTTCACCCAAATTGTTGCAAGAAGAATTGCTCTAAAGGAGGAAAAGTATTCCTAAGACCTTGAGCATTTGAATGTGCCTCAAGTGTTAACTTCCCAGATGCAATGATCTTCTCCAATGCTACAAGAACACATGGCAGTTTTTGAGCAACTGGGCGGACGGCTTCAATTCTTGCACTCCATCTAGTGTTGCTTAGACCATGCAAAGAACTGTCCACTTCTTCAATCTTGGTATTCCACCGTTCAGGGCTGCTGCTGAAGAGAATACACATTTTGTCAACGCTACCCCAAAAAAAGTCTTCTTTTCTGGACATCCTAAAATGTTATGGAGTGCAAAACCTGTTTGAACATCTATCAACATCTTTATCCATTGTCTGTGCAATTTCAATTCTTTTTCATTCATTAACCCAGAAACCACAATGCTTTCCCTATGCTTGTCCTGGAGTACATTGGGCCAAGTTGCTGGGTCTTTCCAATTTTCAAATTGTCCTGTGCTTCTAATAGTTCACTTTCAACAGAGCAATGGGTAACGCTGCTACAAGATGGTTCCTCAACGTCTGGAGTCAGGACTACGGTTTGTGCTTCTACAGATGTTGACTCTTCTGCCACACCTAAAGTGTTGCCAGTTAGTATGGTGCCAGAAGAAAAAGAAATCTGTTAATTTATACATATTACATGGGAACAGAAAAGAAATTATCAAGCGCTGGAATAGAAAGCTAGTGTTTCAAGTGCTGCAACCTAGGGGTATAAGCGACCGTTAGCTTATAGTTAAATTGGATAAAAGTGGTGCCTTTGTGGTCAAATGCTTGGCCACGACAAGCTTTAAGGTTGCGCTCTCTAAAGAGTGTGTATCACAGAGACAACAATCCAGGTTAATGAGGATAACTAGGATGTTAGTTTTTCTCTGGGAGTTTAGTCTGTGCTGGATTGCAGGGACTTAACTGGTTCTGGGTTCCAGCCGTGGAAGTATAGAAATTAATCCAAATGGACATGTAAAAATTGATACAATTATTAATATTATGGCTATTCTATTATAAAGTACAAATTACCTTCAGAATAGACATATGGAAGAGCAAGGCACTTGCCGTCACGGTGACTTTTTTGAAACTTAAGACAGCAGAGAGGCCGCTGGAACGCGCCCCTGCCAGCAGTGAATAACGGTTATTGAAGTTTACCCTAAGGATTATTCTTCACCCTTTTTATCAACTTTTTACCACGTCTGGGAACAAATATACCAGCGAACAAGGACTGGCTATCATGGAATACTGAAAGCTATCAAGTTTTTAGCTGACCATTTTTACCGTGAACCTTGAAACAGCTGCCGGCCTGACAGGACTTCTACAGGCCCTACACCCAGGACTACTACCCTTAGCCATATAAAAGTTTTTATATCTTTTGTATTGAAAATAAAATCACTTTCCTACCGGATTTCTGAGCAGAGAGGCATTTTTGTACACCTTCAATCACACCAGCCTGGATACACCTGCATAAGAAGCCATCAGCAGTGCATCAATTCACTGACACGATTACAACTGAAGAGTATCAACTTAGAGGCCCTGGGTAGGTCAAGCACCCCCAGGCCGCGGCGGTAAGTGCCTTGCTCTTCCATATGTCTATTCTGAAGGTAATTTGTACTTTATAATAGAATAGCCATAATATTAATAATTGTATCAATTTTTACATGTCCATTTGGATTAATTTCTATACTTCCACGGCTGGAACCCAGAACCAGTTAAGTCCCTGCAATCCAGCACAGACTAAACTCCCAGAGAAAAACTAACATCTTAGTTATCCTCATTAACCTAGATTGTTGTCTCTGTGATACACACTCTTTAGAGAGCGCAACCTTAAAGCTTGTCGTGGCCAAGCATTTGACCACAAAGGCACCACTTTTATACATATTACATATTGACCACTCCTTGAGATGATTCACCACATTCAGCCTCCTGTTGAGTACGTTGCGGCTTAAAATACTGCAAGATAAATTTGTTCATCAAGTTTTCTACTTCTTGCTCTCTCCTTTTCCTCTCCTTCTGGGATCCAGACTTGTGAGGATACATTTTTCTCTTGCCGTAAAGTAAAACTATACAAAAAAGGGTTCCCTTTCCCCAAGTGATAACACACAGACTATTGGTGTCTAAAACGTTTATGACATTAAAAAAAGAGTGTAATACACTGCTGAATAAATAAAAGAAATTGAAAGTGCAAATGTAACAAACTCCCTAAAATGGTTCCTGTAATGCTTATTAAAGAACTGCAACTTTAAAATGTATTGAAAGGATAATTGACAGACTATATGATCAAAATAGAATTGAAAATGTAAAAAAATGTAGTGCAAACTGCTTTGAATTGCTTCTGCAATGTTTACTAAATTACTGTGACTGTAAAACGAGTTTATGTCAATGTTACATTCAAATTTTAAATCAAGAACTGTAAGTAGAAAAAAGCAATGCAGATGTATTATCAGGCCCCGTGGGACACCAGCCTTCAGGTGAGTCCGCAACCCCCAATCTCTGCTGCTCCTTCCGTTTCGGGGTTCCAAGGAGATACACAGGAGAATGGTCAAGGGTCAAGCTAGGGGTCATGATGGGTTGTCAGAAGGTTCACGGTACAGATGAGTAGACTAAGCTTGAGGTCAGACAGACAGGCGTTGGTCCAGGCAGCGATCAGAGGAGGGTCAGAAAAAGCTAAAGTCAGCAAGTAATTAGAATGCAGCTAACAGTGGTACAATAAACCAGCAAAAGCTATAACAGGCAATGCATACTGGGAGAGGCCAAGCTTTATGTGGCTATCGGCCAATCGGGAAAGGAGGCTAGAGTCAGCCCACCACCTTAACCCCAGCAACACCTGTGGAGAAGCTAACCTGCAAAATATGATGATAAAATGAGATAGCACACCTAAAGGTATGCCTGGGATGAGCAGCCAATCTAACAGCCAGAGCACACAGAGAAGGTGATTAACCAGCATGTGGGGAAGCTGAATCCATGTCATGTGTTGTTTAAAAAAAACACAAGATCTTATAGCACTAATAGCTAATAGCAACTAGGCCTAAAGAAAAAGTGCTTCAAAACTGTAAAACAAATGTACAAATTGGTACTAGAATAATAAAAATATAACAAAACTGAAGAGAAAAACTCTAATTAATCTAAAAATTACACTTGAGGAGACAAAGTTTATCAGGTTATATTTAACTCCTGCTGTCTTCCCTTCTCTTTAGTGGGAGGGCATCAAGCGTCAAGTGCATAATAATGCCACACTTCAGCTGAGCCACTCAATGTCAATAAAATAAAATACCGTATTTGCTGGCGTATAAGACGACTTTTTCCCCCTGTAAAACATGCTTCCAAGTGGGGGGGGGGTCGTCTTATACGCCGGGTGCACCTGGGTCACATACATATAAATGTACTTACCTTCACCAAGCTGGGCAGCACGATCGTCCTCCTCCTTCTCCTCCTGCAGAGTGATGCTCTTGCTCAGGCAGCACTAGTTGATCAGAGCAGGGAGAGACTGAGCAGGCCAGCAGGGTGAGCGCCGAGCAGATCAGCTTTCCTGCTCTCAGGCACTGTGTGGGCAGGCAGGGGGCTGGCTCCTGGCACGCACTCCTGACATCGCCCTCGCTGCTCTCCACTTTGAAGGGGACTCTTCAGCATCTGATCTGAGGTGTGATTTATTTAAGATTTATTAAAAAAAAAAAAAAGTTTCTATGGGGCATCCCCCAGTGTAAAACCCCCAACTGGCCCCTTTCCCAGACCCCACACATTACACACTATGCCATTAGCTGGGACACATTCTAAACAACCCGGGCATGTCCCCAGCTATAGGCGAGCAGGGATGTGGCCGCAGTGTAATGTGGTGCGGACTCTGGGAAACGGGGTCATTGGGGAAGTTTACACAGGGGGTACCCCAAATTGGGGGAGTTTACACAGGGGGCATCCCAACTTGGGGGAGTTTACACAGGGGCATCCCAACTTGGGATGCCCTACTGGGCTTTGTTCCCTGCATCAGGGGCAGCAAAATGGAATGCCCCCCTGTCTGAATCCCCCGTTTGGCCTTTTTCCCAGACTCCACATTACACTGCGGCCACATTCCTGCTCGCCTTTAGTTGGGGCCTGTGCTGGCTATTCAGAATGCGGCCCATCTAAAGGCATAGTAGGGATGTGGCTGCAGTGTAATGTGGTTTGGGCTTTGGGAAAAGGGCCAGTTGGGGGGTTTCACACAGTAGAGGAAACCCAATTTGCCATACCCCTGGAGGAGGGAACAAACCCACTGGGGCATTCCCATATCGGGATGCCCCACTGTAAAACCCTCCCTATTGGCCCTATCCCCAGAGCCAACACCACATTACCCTGCAGCTGCATCCCTACTAGGCCTTTAGCTGGGACGCATTCTGAATAGCCAGCACAGGCACATCCCCAACTGCAGTGTAATCTGATGTGCGCTCTGGGAAAAAGGCCAATCGGGGGTATTTCACACAGTGGGGCTTCCAAATTTGGGAGGCCCCACTGGGTTTTGTTCCCTACTCCAGGGGTATCCCAAATTGTGATCCTCCACTTTGTGAAACCCCCCATCTGGCCCTTTTCCCAGAGCCCAAACCACATTATACTGCAGCTGCATCCCTACTATGCCTTTAGCTGGGACGCATTCTCAATAGCCAGTGTGGGCACATCCCAAACTAAAGGCGAGCAGGGATGCGGCTGCAGTGTAATCTGATGTTCTTTTACGTTTTATTCGGTGTGCGGAAGAGGGAGTAGTCTTATAATACGGCGAGTATATAACAAACTCTATATTTTGAGTGGAAATGTTGGTGGGTCGTCTTATACGCCCAGTCGTCTTATACGCCGGCAAATACGGTAAGCGTAATAAGTATGTGCTGCAATATTTTTACTTTCAGCCTCCTTGTCACTATTTAATCCATAAGCCAAAATCATGTCACCCACGCTGAGGTTGGTAGTAGGACCTGTTGTTTGCCTCCCTCTGGAGTTTGCTGGCCTGTTTCAGCCGCGCAGGTGTCTGGGCCTGGCTCATTACAGGGCTACAAAAGATTGCTTTGTTCTGCAATCTGGGGGGAAGCTGTGTGAGGAGACAATCAGTCTCCAGGGTGGAGCCTGAGAGAGAGGCTTTTGCTGCAGGCCTAAACAAATGGATTTTTGCTTATTTCCAAAGTCTGTTATTGCCTTTAGCAACCCCGACCCTGGCAATAGATAAAAGTTAAAGGTAAATGGCTAGAGTAATTTTTTAACTTGTGGTTATAAGTTTAAAGTCCCTGTCCAGGCACACGCTAACTTCCTCCCACCTTTTTCCCTATGTCGATAGTGTAAAATAAGCCATTTCAAGGCATCTCAAAGTCTTTCATTATATGTAAATACCTTATGTATTCTAAATGAAGCCAGTTTTTTTGCTTCAATTTCTGGGTGCGGCTGAGCTGGGAAGGGCTTGTCATGGCTCAACCTTGAGTCTTGAGCATGCTCTGCTGTGGTCAGAGACAGCTGCGGAACCACTGGCGCTTGCTGTGTACACTTGTGCTTAGAGCAGGGGTGGGCAATTATTTTTTCCATGGGGCCACATGAGAAACTAAAAATATTGTGGAGGGCCGCTGAGCTATGGGCGTCTAAGCGACGTCTAAGCTCAGCGGCTCTGAGTGCGCTGGCGGCTGCATCTCGAGCTTCCCTCTAACAGGGAGCGCGCCCGCGCTGGCCATTCTCAAATGGCTGACACAGGCACGCGCCCTGCTAGAGGGATAGCGGGCATGCGGCCGCAGCTCGTGCATGCGCCGTTGAACTGGGAAAGAAGGTGAGTTTATGGGCGACCTGGGGGTTTCACATAGCGGGGCATCCCGATTTTGGATGCCCCGCGGGGAGGGGATCTATAAGATTCCCAGGCTGATAAAGCAGGGTTTTGGTCCACTTCAAACGTTCTGATGTGATAATTTCCCAGCCAATCAGAGAAGCCCTTGGCTTCTGGCAGTCTGGAAGGAGAGCTCATATCAGCTGGGGCAAAGTGTAAGAATGGTGGGCAGCAGGAAGGGGGCATGGTGAGAGCATGGTGGACAGCAGGAAGGGGGCATGCTGAGAGCATGGTGGACAGCAGGAAGGGGGCATGGTGAGAGCATGGTGGACAGCAGGAAGGGGGCATGGTGAGAGCATGGTGGGCAGCAGGAAGAGGGCATGGTGAGAGCATGGTGGACAGCAGGAAGGGGGCATGGTGAGAGCATGGTGGACAGCAGGAAGGGGGCATGGTGAGAGCATGGTGGACAGCAGGAAGGGGACATGGTGGACAGCAGGAAGGGGGCATGGTGAGAGCATGTGGACAGCAGGAAGGGGGCATGGTGAGAGCATGGTGGACAGCAGGAAGGGGGCATGGTGAGAGCATGGTGGACAGCAGGAAGGGGGCATGGTGAGAGCATGGTGGGCAGCAGGAAGGGGGCATGGTGAGAGCATGGTGGACAGCAGGAAGGGGGCATGGTGAGAGCATGGTGGACAGCAGGAAGGGGGCATGGTGAGAGCATGGTGGGCAGCAGGAAGAGGGCATGGTGAGAGCATGGTGGACAGCAGGAAGGGGGCATGGTGAGAGCATGGTGGACAGCAGGAAGGGGGCATGGTGAGAGCATGGTGGACAGCAGGAAGGGGACATGGTGGACAGCAGGAAGGGGGCATGGTGAGAGCATGGTGGACAGCAGGAAGGGGACATGGTGGACAGCAGGAAGGGGGCATGGTGAGAGCATGTGGACAGCAGGAAGGGGGCATGGTGAGAGCATGGTGGACAGCAGGAAGGGGGCATGGTGAGAGCATGGTGGACAGCAGGAAGGGGGCATGGTGAGAGCATGGTGGGCAGCAGGAAGGGGGCATGGTGAGAGCATGGTGGGCAGCAGGAAGGGGGCATGGTGAGAGCATGGTGGACAGCAGGAAGGGGGCATGCTGAGAGCATGGTGGACAGCAGGAAGGGGGCATGGTGAGAGCATGGTGGACAGCAGGAAGGGGGCATGGTGAGAGCATGGTGGACAGCAGGAAGGGGACATGGTGAGAGCATGGTGGACAGCAGGAAGGGGGCATGGTGAGAGCATGGTGGACAGCAGGAAGGGGGCATGGTGAGAGCATGTGGACAGCAGGAATGGCACATGGTGAGAGCATGGAAGGGGGCATGGTGAGAGCATGTGGACAGCAGGAAGGGGGCATGGTGAGAGCATGGTGGACAGCAGGAAGGGGGCATGGTGAGAGCATGTGGACAGCAGGAAGGGGGCATGGTGAGAGCATGGTGGGCAGCAGGAAGGGGGCATGGTGAGAGCATGGTGGACAGCAGGAAGGGGGCATGCTGAGAGCATGGTGGACAGCAGGAAGGGGACATGGTGAGAGCATGGTGGACAGCAGGAAGGGGACATGGTGAGAGCATGTGGACAGCAGGAAGGGGGCATGGTGAGAGCATGTGGACAGCAGGAAGGGGACATGGTGAGAGCATGGAAGGGGGCATGGTGAGAGCATGTGGACAGCAGGAAGGGGGCATGGTGAGAGCATGGTGGACAGCAGGAAGGGGACATGGTGAGAGCATGTGGACAGCAGGAAGGGGACATGGTGAGAGCATGGAAGGGGGCATGGTGAGAGCATGTGGACAGCAGGAAGGGGGCATGGTGAGAGCATGTGGACAGCAGGACGGGGGCATGGGGAGAGCATGTGGACAGCAGGAAGGGGGCATGGTGAGAGCATGGTGGGCAGGTACATGGTGAAAAAGAGACAGCAGGCAGGAAGGGAAAACACAAGCAAACTACATAATCTTTCTGAGCAGACTTACTGATGCTCTGGAGCCCCTACTCTGTCCTTCCAAAGTCCCCAGGTCTCTATCACCTGCTCATCGGGTCTGGCTTCCTCAGAGGAAGGGAGAATGTGCCAGACCCGACGAGCCGAGCGGCCGATCAGCTGCTGCTTAACCTAAGCCTCTCACACTGTACACAGGCGATCACCTAAGTTAAGCAGCAGCCGATCGGCCACTCGGCTCGTCGAGTCTGGCATGTTTTCCCTTCCTCTGCGTCTCTTACTGGCCAGCTCAGCCCGGGCCGGTAAGAGCCTAGCAAAGGGCCGTATAAAGCCCGCGGGCCGTACATTGCCCAGGTCTGGCTTAGAGCAACAAGGAATGGTGTGGCTGTCTTTTTTGTGTGATCCCGGAGGAATGAAATTTAAAGTAGGGCTAGATTTGGAGCTCTGCTACAGCTTCTACCCAGTACAGCAGGAAATAAAGGAGAGGTACATAAACCAGGCATCAGGTGAGCAGCTTGTGGCCTTTTTATTGCCATTGGGTTTACAATCCATGTACTAGAGAAACAAGAGAAATAGAAGGGAAACGGGAACTAACTGGTTACAAGAGGCCCCAGGCACACCTGGCAGTCTTGCTTAGACATGATCGTAAGGGGGGACTGTGCCAGCTCAGGGCTGGCTCCAGGCTTGTGGGGGCCCTTTGGCAAGAGCACCCCAGTCATACCCAAACACATAATTTATACACACACATCATTCATACATACTCACACACATTCATACACACACACACACACACACACACACACACACACACACACACACAATTCATACATATATACACACATAATCCATGCAGACATACACACACACACACACACACACACACACACACACACACACACACACACACACACAATCATTCATACACACACACCCACACCAGTCATACCCACACACATAATTCATACACACAATATCATTCATACATACATACACACATAATTCATACACACAATATCATTCATACATACATACACACATAATTCATACACACAATATCATTCATACATACATACACACATAATTCATGCACATACACATAATTCATACATACACATCATTCATACATACACACATATACACACATCATTCATACATACAAACATACAATCAATCATACATGCACACACACGCACACACACACACACACACAACCATTCATAAACAAACACACACACCCCAGTCATACCCACAGACATAATTCATACACACACACATCATACATACATACATACAATCATACATACACACACAACCATTCATACACACACACCCCAGTCATACCCACACACACAATTATTCATACATACATGCACACATAATTCACACACACACACACACACACACACACAATCATACATACACACAAACAATCATTCATACACAAATGCGCGCACACACACACACACACACACACACACACACACACACACACACACACACCATTCATGCATACACACATCCAGAGGTGTAGCTAATCTATTCGGCATCTGGGGCAAATATCCAGAATGCCCCCCCCCCCCCCATCATGCCAGTCACTGCTCCTAAGAAATGATCATTTTGGAGAATGGGGGAAAATACTCACCTTGCAGAGCTATCCTCCTCCGATCTCTGTGGTAGCCAGGCACTGTTCCCAGGGCAGAAAATTAGCTTTTAGTCACACCAAGAGTGACTAAAAGAAAAGGTAAGCATCTCTGCAAGATCAGGATCATAGGCGGCATGATATGTACTCAGTATATAGTATATACTGTATGCAGTGTGTGTGGTGCTGCAGTGTGCCATTTTTTGGTCCATAGTGGTAGATTAATATCCTTGCATCACAGCACCACAAAGTCCCCACTAGGGATGTAAATATAGGAAGTGCGACCGCACCGGGCCTAGAAGGTCAGAGGGACCCCATCATCGTTGCTTTCTCCTCCTTATTTATCATATTTGGAATCAGCATTTGTCTCTGCTGTTTCTCTCTTTAGTTGTTTAGCTTCATCCGGTTAAGTTAAAAGACAGAAAAATGTTACTGTATGAGCATTGACAGGGCCGCATTTAATGTCCACACCAGGGCCCCAACACATTTAGTTACCCCCCCCCCCCAACAACTACTATCCATGTGCCTTCCCGTGCCCTTAGAACAAAAATGAATAGACACACAGTGTGAGCATATTCCCTAAAAGAACCTAAAAGTAATTATCAGAGTTCAAGCAGATTCCGCCCTCCTGAGTTGGGATGCCCTGATCCGCCTGACATTCACTTACAGCAAGCTCTTTATTGCTGCAGTACCTGCCACCATGTCCGCTCCAACCATTCAAGTCTGCCTGATGCAGATGACCATGGATGACACGGGGGGCCCGCGCATGTGCAGGATTGCTGAATTTAGGTATCAGGTGAACTGAGGGCTTTCACAAAACTCAGGGGAGCCTGTGGGGAGAGAAGAATGAGGCCAGTATCACCTGCTTGGTATATGGGGCATATATATGAGAACATATCAGGATGTCCTCATGCTGTGGAGAACTGTGGAAGTACATGTTGTGTGACCTTACTTTCTCTTTAAAGCAGACCAAAAGGCACAGATTATTTTGTGATACACATAACTTAAATCTCATCCCAAATCAGGATGCACCCAAAGAGTTAGGTTATGTGGATCAGAAGTCATTTGTGCTTTTGGTCTGCCTTGATAACAAACTAACAGCAAAACCATAACAATGCCTTCGAAGTGTCCCCTTCCCTCTACAGCAAATACAATACCCCCCCCATCCTGTACCTCCGTGTTGCTGCCCCCGGCCATCATAGGCTGCAGCGCTGTGCACTGGGCGGCTGGAGGTGGAGTCGTCCTTCCTCATCGAGGAGGGCCGGGCTCATACACAGGCTCACGCTGTTGTGCCGGGCAGTGAGGGCCAGCTGACAGTAATAAAAAAGAAAGGGATTGCTGCTGTCTGCTGACCCTGTCCCCGCCCCTGCCATAGCTCCGCCCTAGGCACGTGCCTTTGTGTGCCTAGTGACAAATACGGCCCTGATGTCACCTTTCAGATCCGCTGCCACAAATCTGCTGCTGCTGATCGCCCTCCAGTTCTTGTTGCCTTCCCTATAGCCACCAATTGTCCTCTAGTCCTTGTTGCATTCTGTACTGCCACCAAGCACCCTTCAGCCCTTACTGCTTGCTCCTCTGCCATTAACGACTCCATCATTGCTGTCAGTTGTCACCTGGTTCTCGCCACCTTCTGAGCTTCCATCAATTCCCCTTCATTCCATGCCACCCTCTCCATTGTTGCTGATCATCCCTCGTTGCTGAGGTCAGCCATGAGCAGGTCTGCACACAACACCTGACATTCGGGGGTTCAGGTCCACTGTAAAATAATACCATGACCAATTGTAAGCCTAAATGGGCCCCTGAAGATGCCCTGGCAATTGCCAAGGTTTGCCCTGCGCTGGCCCTGGTGCAATTTATCTAAAATGTAACTAGTGGCTCTTAGTTGTTAGCAGAGCAATACCGAGTCATTGCAGCTGATGGATTTCTACCTCTGGCTAGAAATAAGGGATGTTTGCAGAGATTTGAGGCAATTTGGATTTTTTTTCAGCAAGGATCTCAGGTGTAAAGCAAGATGTCAGCTTCCATGTAGTGCACAAGAGCACATAATCTCCATGCTTTTCCACAATATCTGTATAGAGTTAATCCCTTGCAAATAGCTTATGTCACTGACAGCCAAAGGTTGGCTTTAAGGGAGCAATTTTTCATTTTTTTAGCGGGAGGTTGGCTTTAAATAGAAAGTCCCTTGCTGTGCAAACTGCCTCTGGACACCTACTTTGCTTGTGGCTCTACTGTACTTCAGGGCACTCCTGGTGTGTTTGCGCACACACAGAGCCTCAGAATCCTCAACCAATTGCACCAATCCATGTGGTCCCAGCACCCCAAGGTTCTATCTGCTTACCAACTGTGAATACACCCAACACCACAAGATTGGGAGGAGACTTGTGTGGGCACTTTCACATATATGCTCTGCATTGTGTTTGGGTAAGAACTGCATACAGCACTTGTTCTGCAACCCGATCACAATGCATCTCATAGATGTCTATGGGCACTAAAAACAATCCGGGGTTAAAACCTGACCTCACTGTCTGGCTTGAAGAAGTATGCAGAACTGCTGAGTAAAGTATATATCAAGACAAATGTATTTACACCCAACAATACAATAACTACAAAACATAGATAAGGTTGCCGAGAGATTTGTTCAGAAAACTGCACATCAGTAATTACAGCATCCTTTTGGATGTATTTGACAGTTGCTTCACTGAGGTGAAATGTGGTATCAGTGCCCTGACGCAATTCGCCTACGGGTGTCATCATAGGACAGGAGGGTTCATCCTGCTGTGCTGAAAAGTGGTTCAGTAGTGGAGTGGGTCTGAAACCACAGGGTGATATAGTGTAAGGAGGTTAACTGATGGGATGTAACCATAGTTTTGTAGAGAGGTAGGTAGAATATATCCACTGGTCAAACAATTGCCAGGTAGGTGAATAAGCATAGTCAGAGCGTATGTCTGTATATCTATAAGTAAGTGGAGTGAAATGGGTTATGCCTCTGCTCAGAGGTAAGTAGGTCAATACTGATGTTGTGTTGTTACCTTAATCAGCCAGGTAAGTTCATGGGCTTCTCCCCAGATGAGTATTATCAGGAATGGTGAACTTTAGGTAGCTCCCTGTTGGGTAACAAAGGCCAGAGAGGGGTGGGTAACAGCTGCTGGTGTCCCAAGTTGCTGACAGCTGTGGGTAGGAAATAGGGTTACCTTGAGCATGTGGTGTGGTGGTTGGCAAAAGGCCATTCAATATGGTCCTTGTCATGTATTGATATACATGGGTAGGGGTGCCTGGGTGTGCATTCGGTATGTAGGTTATTCGTAGCTGAGCATGCCCTGGCAGCATAGATAGAGCACATGTATGCATTTCAGCTTTTCCTGTGTAGCAGGTCATACTCACCCCTGCCACCAGGTCTATCGCTAGCCCTGGCCGTCACTTCAGGCATCTGCTGCGGGGTCCTTCCAGTGACTGGTCCTTCTGCCACGGGCAGGGAAGGCCGCAACCCAGTGGAAAAGATGCTGGAGGGTGAGGGGCAGCATCTTTTCCACGGGGTTGCGGCCTTCCCTTCCTGCTGTTCCTGCTGCTGCCACTACCGTCGTCGCTCTCACACACACACACACACACATACATGCTTACCGGCACTTCCTGGCTGTTGCGCGCTGGTTGGTGGGCGTGTCCCATATGGCCGGCGTCCAATGAAAACAATGGACGCCGGCCATATGGGGCACGCCCACTGACCAGCGCGCAACAGCCAGGAAGTGCTTGTAAGCATGTGTGTTTGTGTGTCTGAGAGCAGCAGCAGCAGCGGCAGGAACAGCGGGTCAGGCAGGCAGGCCCTCCGACTATCAGAAACCAAAGGTAAGCATGAGTGGGCGTGTGAGTGGCGTCACAAGGCGCGGCGGGGGGAAGGGGAAATGCCACTCATTGGCTGTACTGAGGGGTTCCCCTATGTGGCTGCACTGAGGGATGCCCCGCACTGGCTGCACTGAGGGATGCCCCGCACTGGCTGCACTGAGGGATGCTCCGCACTGGCTGCACTGAGGGATGCCCCGCACTGGCTGCACTGAGGGATGCCCTGCACTGGCTGCACTGAGGGATGCCCTGCACTGGCTGCACTGAGGGATGCCCTGCACTGGCTGCACTGAGGGATGCCCCGCACTGGCTGCACAGAGGGATGCCCCGCAATGGCTGCACTGAGGGATGCCCTGCACTGCCCGTAATGGAAGATGCTGCAACGTGCCTCTGTGGGATGCCCCTCACTTGCTTTAATGAGGGATACCAATTACTGCCTGTAATAGGGGATTCTGCCTGTAATGGGGGGATTTAAGTACACCATTTGGTTCAGAATATTTTCTTTCTTATTTTTGTCCTTTAAACCCTGGGTGTGTCTTATGGAGCGAAAATAAGGTGTTGTATATATAGTGACATTAAGATACTATACCGGGCCAGAAACAGGGCAGCAGGGCCGGTGTGCCCCAAAAAGTCCCGGGCCGTTTTCTAGCCCCAGTCCGCCCCTGGCCACGGGATACTGCTGTCTTTGGCTTTTCTCCTGGATTCCTCAGTCTCCACCACCACCAGATGTTTAAGCCTCCCTGCCATCAGATGCTCCAGGTGCCTCTGCCCACCTCCACATGCCTCTCAGCCTCACTGTCACATCCTGAGTCCTCATTGCGGTCTGCTCTTTTGCACCTGCTGCTGTTGACTCTCTGCTGTTATCAAAGTCCTTTGCTGCTGCCTGCTGGCTGATGTGGAGCTGCCAGGGGCCAATCTTTGGAGTGCTGCACCTTCTTGGCTGTTGACAGCCTGTTGATAGGCTGCTGCTTCTAGCTTGCTACTCCAACACTGCTCTGAATACAAAAAATGTACCGCACTGTTTTGTGCATTTTCACAGAAACAAATGTATAGCTAGGAATTGTTCCTAACAGCTGCACCAGATCTCCTTTATTGGGCTCCTGTGCTGGAACCAAGGATTGGATTGGGTGGAATACATCTCCAACTACCTGAAATCCAGGGATGTATCTTGTGAAATCTTTTGCATTAGTATAAACATATTAAACCTGATGATTTTGTAACTATGATGCCAAACATTGCAACTATTTGTTTTTCTTCTCCTGATAAAGGTAAGGTACTGTCAACAGTATTTTGCGACAGAAGTCTAGTACAGCATTTCAAAACCCTGTCCTCAAGTACTCCCAATGGGTAATGGCACTGCTGTACATCCCCTAAGCTAAACCAAAAATATTAGTCTATTTTCTAGTGCATCATTTGCCAAAACTTTTATATAAGATAAGTCTCCAGTCTACATTTAAAATAGCAGTCACAGGCTTCCAGATCTGGGATGCCCTCCGCAAGAATCACTGTAGAAAGACTTAAAAATCAAAAATCTCTTTATGTAACTTCTAGTGGCTAATGATGCTCTCAACCAAGTGCAATTTAAACTAATCATGCTAGAGGCATGTGGCCACATACTTGACACAAGGGTCCATTTAACAGTCTGTACACTCATACAGGACTTTTCTTGTGGTTTGCTGGACAATATGGATGCAGCTGCTGTGTCCCTGTTGGGAATGTGACCTCACTTTCTGTTTGTGATGCCCAACAAGTGTAAAAGACGGGATGCTCATTCACAAACAGAAAAAAAGGAAAAAAAAAGAAAACATAAAACTTTCCCCCAGCCCAACAAAAACTAGAAAATATTGTATATAAATCTCTGTGTCCTTCCTTGAAATTATGTACTGTAGTATTTTTATCTTTTTTTTTTTTTAGAAGGAACAGACAATGGAAATGTAAATTTTGTAAAATACAACAAGGATTATTATGTCAGCACTGAGACAGACACCATGCGTAAAGTGGATCCAGTAACATTAGATACTAAACAAGGGGTAATTGTATTTATTTCAATACTTTTCCAATATGCAAACTGATTAAACGAAACAAGCTCCCTGCCTCATATAGGGGAGCTCTACCTCAACACCTAAGTGGAAAAATCACAGGTTTTAGGATGGAGAGGTTCCCCAGGTGTGGAGCAGGATTTTGTTTTAATGTGGTGGACATTTTACACAGATTAGTAAATAATAGCCCCCTAATGGTGTATATCAATAAGGGCAGATTCCCTTTATTGTGAATTAGGTTTTGTGAAAATATCTCCACCCGATCTATCGGGTGCTATTCTGATAACAAGGTTTTGAAACACATACGACAGATTAGGTTCATTTAGGTTAGTTTTTGTAACTAAGCTAAACTGTAGTCACCTTAGGGCACACATGCTCAACCTGTGGCCCACGGAAATACCTGTTGTGGCCCCTGACCTGCTGTAGGTAATAGTTTTTTCAATATTAATTGAATGCATAGCATTGGTAGGAGTTTAAGGAGCATGGTTAAAATTTGGGACTCATGGGAGAGAGCTATAAATGCAAGACTATATATATTTGGAGAGATAAGGTAATCATTGTGTGTATTGGTAGAATGTGGAGATTATTCCATATGAATGTGACAAGGGGATGGTGGAAGGACATGGGAGTCTAAAAAAGACAGTGGGTAACCCGGTTATTGTAGAATGGTATACAAAGCAAGAATATTCTGAACCCATTGATTTGGCTTGTGACCGCACTCTATAAGGTTAAGTACCCCTGCATCAAATGTCCATCCCTTCAATGTGCTTTATCTATTGCATCCATTTTTTATAGAAAGTGATTAAATCGATACCTTTTCAGGCTAACTGAGTATATTTAAGGTAAGCTTTCGAGAAAACTCAGTTCTCTTCGTCAGACATGATGTTATCAACTGACGAAGAGAACTGAGTTTTCTCGAAAGCTTACCTTCTACTCAGCCTGAAAAGGTATCGTTGTATTTCTTCACTTTCTACTATGTCGAATAGCTAACACAATACAAGACCATACCGCATCCATTTTTTATGCCAAGGGGGTGTATGATGTGTTTTTGAGGTTTCTTGTTCTGCACCAAAAGCAGACAACGGGAGTCATGCTAATTAATTAGTGAAGCCAGTGTGACTTTTTAGCAGTAACACACAAAAAGTACAAAAAATGTTTGTTCTACCCTTTTCCCAAAAAAATGGGCTGTACCTGTGATGGGGCATTTTTACATGCGAGGTACATGTTGCAAGGATTGGAAACAGCACTCTATGGGATATTCAAAAAAAATTTGAATTTTCAGTATACCCCATAGGTTGTTTCTAAACTTAAAAAAAATACAGTTCTGTGAATACTCACCTGTAGAATTGGTATTATGAGTATACAGTATGTCCTGCTCCAGATAGAATACTTACTGTCGGGTAATACTCCGCAAGATGGCGCTGGACTGCAGAGACATCGAAAACAGGCTCCTCCCGGCCCCCTCAAATACCCAGGGACCTCCCCCAGGATAATGCAAAACCAAGGGTGGGGTGGAGCAGGACGTACTGTATACTCATAATACCAATTCTACAGGTGAGTAATCACAGAATTGTATTATTCTTAGTATACAGTACGTCCTGCTCCAGATAGAATACTTACTGTCGGGACATCCAATAGCAGTGTCCATAAAGTAGGGTGGGATCCCCAAAGTCAGCAGCAGACAGTTTAAACCACTACCGCCTGCAGAACCTTACGGCCAAAAGCAGCATCAGCCGAGGCCCTAACATCAACCTTGTAAAACTTTGAAAAGGTATGAACAGAAGACCAAGTAGCGGCCTTGCAAACTTGTTCAACAGAGGCCTGGAGCTGAAAGGCCCAAGAAGCACCAATAGCACGAGTAGAATGAGCAGGAAGGCGGAATGGAGGATTCTTCCCCTTAGCAGAGTAGGCCTGAATAACAGCCTGACAGATCCATTTGCTGATAGTAGACTTGGCAGGAGCCAAACCCTTCCTAGGACCAGAAGGGACCACAAAAAGAGCATCAGTCTTTCTGAAAGGTGCAGTAGCCACTACATAGTACTTCAGACACCTAACCACATCCAAAGAATGCAAAACCCTCTCCTTAGCATTACTAGGATTAGGGCACAATGAAGGAAGAACAATGTCCTGATTCAAATGAAAGGCAGACACTACCTTAGGCAGAAAATCTGTCTTGAAGCAGAACACCACCTTGTCCTGGTGTCTCTCATAGTAGGGGGGCTGAATGGAAAGCGCCGCCAACTCAGACACACGCCTAACAGAAGTGATAGCCACCAGAAAGACAACTTTGAGAGTAAGAATGGCCAGGGTAGCATCCTGCACAGGTTCAAAGTGAGCACCCTGTAAGGCTGACAAAACCAAGTTCAAATCCAAAACCAGCACCGTAGGCCTACGAGGGGGACGCACATGAGTGACCCCCTGGAAAAAAGTCCTGATCAGAGGGTGCTGAGCAAAGGACTTCTGGAAGAAGACAGCCAGGGCAGAGACCTGCCCCTTCAGAGTACTGAGTTGGAGCCCCATCTCCAACCCATGCTGCAGGAACTCCAGGATCCTGGGAATAGAAAACACACGACAGGGAAGAGACTTAGACTCACACCAGTCAATGTAGGCACGCCACACCCTATAGTAAATGGAAGAAGAAGACTTCTTCCTAGCCTTTATCATGGTATCAACAACAGAGACAGACAGCCCCTTTTCCATCAAGATGGAGCTTTCAGCAGCCAGGCCGTCAAAGCCAGAGTTTGTAAATTGGAATGGCGTAAGGAGCCCTGAGTGAGTAGGTCTGGCACCATGGGCAGAGCGTACTGATCTACTGCCAGCTGCACCACGTCTGCGAACCACACTCTTCTTGGCCACCTGGGGGCCACCAGAATTGCTGGTACCCCCTCCAGAGCAATCTTGCACAGAACCCTGCCCAGCAGGGGGAATGGAGGGAAGACATACAGAAACTGAAAGTCCTGCCATGACATTGCTAGAGCATCCGTGGTCAAGGCCAGAGGATCCTGGGACAGGGAGACAAAGGCCGGTAGCTTGTGATTGTGACGGGACGCAAACAGATCCACATCTGGTTGGCCCCAACGGCGACACAGAGATTGGAATACCCTGTCGCAGAGGGACCATTCTCCCTGGCGAGAGGTCCCCCTGCTCAGAGAGTCTGCCAGGAGATTTTCCACCCCCAGGATGTACACAGCTGATATGCAGGGAACATTGGCCTCCGCCCAGGTCAGGATCAGAGACACTTCCTGGAGGGCCCTCTTGCTCCGGGTCCCTCCCTGATGATTGATGTAGGCAACTGCCGTCTGGTTGTCCGAGCGCACCGGAACAGGCAGGCCCCGAAGGTGAGGGGTCAACTGAGCCAGAACTAACCTGATCGCCTGCAGTTCTAAGACATTGATAGATGTGTGGGCCTCCTGAGGGCCCCACCTCCCCTGGAACCGCAGGGACTTCCAGACACCCCCCAACCTGACAGACTGGCATCCGTGGTGACTGTCTCCCAGGAGGGGGTAAGAAAGGATCTGCCCCCCATCAGGTTCCTTGAGTCCACCACGCCACGCTGTCTTGCTTTACTATGACTGTACTTAAAATTACCGCCGCCGCCGGCGCGCCGTCATTGGCTGCTTGTCATGTGCTGGCTTCACGCTCTTCGGGGGGGCAGGGCCCGTCTATGGCGCGTTCCGCGTCATTGCCCCTCGAGGTATACCGACGCCATCTTTGTAAAGCTGAGGGACATCATTTTTCCAATGAGGTAAGAGTATTTTTTTTTGTTTGGGAATAACAGCTAGAGATGAGCGAACTTTTGAAAAATTCGATTCGACTGATTCGCCGAATTTTCCGACAAAAATCGTTTCGACCCGAATAAATTCGCGACGAATCGCTATTAAAAACGGCTATTTCTGAGCCTCCTACAGCCTCAATAGGGTTGTAAACCATTCAGCCTTGCTGTAACACGCACAGGATGCGTGCTGGGTTTGTTAAATAATACTTTGAAGAAATATCACATGCAGATCAGAGGCATCGCTAATAGAATCGCAGAGCGGCACAATTGCAGAGAGTTGAAGTGGCATCACTATGAGGGGCAGAAGGAGCCCAAATATACACTGGAGTTGGCCTCAGGAGCCCAAAAATTGGATGAATCACACCCTGGAGTTGGCAGAAGTTGGCAGCAGCAGCAGCAGGAGCCCAAATATACACTGGAGTTGGCTTCAGGAGCCCAAAAATTGGATGAATCACACCCTGGAGTTGGCAGAAGTTGGCAGCAGCAGGAGCAGGAGCCCAAATATACACTGGAGTTGGCCTCAGGAGCCCAAAAATTGGATGAATCACACCCTGGAGTTGGCAGAAGTTGGCAGCAGCAGCAGCAGGAGCCCAAATATACACTGGAGTTGGCCTCAGGAGCCCAAAAATTGGATGAATCACACCCTGGAGTTGGCAGGAGTTGACAGTAGTAGCAGCAGGAGCCCAAATATACACTGGAGTTGGCTTCAGGAGCCCAAAAATTGGATGAATCACACCCTGGAGTTGGCAGAAGTTGGCAGCAGCAGCAGCAGGAGCCCAAATATACACTGGAGTTGGCCTCAGGAGCCCAAAAATTGGATGAATCACACCCTGGAGTTGGCAGAAGTTGGCAGTAGTAGCAGCAGGAGCCCAAATATACACTGGAGTTGGCTTCAGGAGCCCAAAAATTGGATGAATCACACCCTGGAGTTGGCAGAAGTTGGCAGTAGCAGCAGCAGGAGCCCAAATATACACTGGAGTTGGCTTCAGGAGCCCAAAAATTGGATGAATCACACCCTGGAGTTGGCAGGAGTTGACAGTAGCAGCAGCAGGAGCCCAAATATACACTGGAGTTGGCCTCAGGAGCCCAAAAATTGGATGAATCACACCCTGGAGTTGGCAGGAGTTGACAGTAGCAGCAGCAGGAGCCCAAATATACACTGGAGTTGGCTTCAGGAGCCCAAAAATTGGATGAATCACACCCTGGAGTTGGCAGAAGTTGGCAGCAGCAGCAGGAGCCCAAATATACACTGGAGTTGGCTTCAGGAGCCCAAAAATTGGATGAATCACACCCTGGAGTTGGCAGAAGTTGGCAGCAGCAGCAGCAGGAGCCCAAATATACACTGGAGTTGGCCTCAGGAGCCCAAAAATTGGATGAATCACACCCTGGAGTTGGCAGGAGTTGACAGTAGCAGCAGCAGGAGCCCAAATATACACTGGAGTTGGCTTCAGGAGCCCAAAAATTGGATGAATCACACCCTGGAGTTGGCAGAAGTTGGCAGCAGCAGCAGCAGCAGGAGCCCAAATATACACTGGAGTTGGCTTCAGGAGCCCAAAAATTGGATGAATCACACCCTGGAGTTGGCAGAAGTTGGCAGCAGCAGCAGCAGCAGGAGCCCAAATATACACTGGAGTTGGCTTCAGGAGCCCAAAAATTGGATGAATCACACCCTGGAGTTGGCAGAAGTTGGCAGTAGCAGCAGCAGGAGCCCAAATATACACTGGAGTTGGCTTCAGGAGCCCAAAAATTGGATGAATCACACCCTGGAGTTGGCAGGAGTTGACAGTAGCAGCAGCAGGAGCCCAAATATACACTGGAGTTGGCTTCAGGAGCCCAAAAATTGGATGAATCACACCCTGGAGTTGGCAGGAGTTGACAGTAGCAGCAGCAGGAGCCCAAATATACACTGGAGTTGGCTTCAGGAGCCCAAAAATTGGATGAATCACACCCTGGAGTTGGCAGAAGTTGGCAGTAGTAGCAGCAGGAGCCCAAATATACACTGGAGTTGGCTTCAGGAGCCCAAAAATTGGATGAATCACACCCTGGAGTTGGCAGAAGTTGGCAGTAGTAGCAGCAGGAGCCCAAATATACACTGGAGTTGGCTTCAGGAGCCCAAAAATTGGATGAATCACACCCTGGAGTTGGCAGAAGTTGGCAGCAGCAGCAGCAGCAGGAGCCCAAATATACACTGGAGTTGGCTTCAGGAGCCCAAAAATTGGATGAATCACACCCTGGAGTTGGCAGAAGTTGGCAGTAGCAGCAGCAGGAGCCCAAATATACACTGGAGTTGGCTTCAGGAGCCCAAAAATTGGATGAATCACACCCTGGAGTTGGCAGGAGTTGACAGTAGCAGCAGCAGGAGC
Organism: Gastrophryne carolinensis; assembly: GCA_027917425.1. Taxonomy (NCBI): domain Eukaryota; kingdom Metazoa; phylum Chordata; class Amphibia; order Anura; family Microhylidae; genus Gastrophryne; species Gastrophryne carolinensis. The sequence goes on along the minus strand of CM051242.1, from coordinate 75,951,495 downwards.
CCAAATATACACTGGAGTTGGCTTCAGGAGCCCAAAAATTGGATGAATCACACCCTGGAGTTGGCAGGAGTTGACAGTAGCAGCAGCAGGAGCCCAAATATACACTGGAGTTGGCTTCAGGAGCCCAAAAATTGGATGAATCACACCCTGGAGTTGGCAGGAGTTGACAGTAGCAGCAGCAGGAGCCCAAATATACACTAGAGTTGGCTTCAGGAGCCCAAAAATTGGATGAATCACACCCTGGAGTTGGCAGAAGTTGGCAGTAGTAGCAGCAGGAGCCCAAATATACACTGGAGTTGGCTTCAGGAGCCCAAAAATTGGATGAATCACACCCTGGAGTTGGCAGAAGTTGGCAGTAGCAGCAGCAGGAGCCCAAATATACACTGGAGTTGGCTTCAGGAGCCCAAAAATTGGATGAATCACACCCTGGAGTTGGCAGGAGTTGACAGTAGCAGCAGCAGGAGCCCAAATATACACTGGAGTTGGCTTCAGGAGCCCAAAAATTGGATGAATCACACCCTGGAGTTGGCAGGAGTTGACAGTAGCAGCAGCAGGAGCCCAAATATACACTGGAGTTGGCTTCAGGAGCCCAAAAATTGGATGAATCACACCCTGGAGTTGGCAGGAGTTGACAGTAGCAGCAGCAGGAGCCCAAATATACACTGGAGTTGGCTTCAGGAGCCCAAAAATTGGATGAATCACACCCTGGAGTTGGCAGAAGTTGGCAGTAGTAGCAGCAGGAGCCCAAATATACACTGGAGTTGGCTTCAGGAGCCCAAAAATTGGATGAATCACACCCTGGAGTTGGCAGAAGTTGGCAGTAGCAGCAGCAGGAGCCCAAATATACACTGGAGTTGGCTTCAGGAGCCCAAAAATTGGATGAATCACACCCTGGAGTTGGCAGGAGTTGACAGTAGCAGCAGCAGGAGCCCAAATATACACTGGAGTTGGCTTCAGGAGCCCAAAAATTGGATGAATCACACCCTGGAGTTGGCAGGAGTTGACAGTAGCAGCAGCAGGAGCCCAAATATACACTGGAGTTGGCTTCAGGAGCCCAAAAATTGGATGAATCACACCCTGGAGTTGGCAGGAGTTGACAGTAGCAGCAGCAGGAGCCCAAATATACACTGGAGTTGGCTTCAGGAGCCCAAAAATTGGATGAATCACACCCTGGAGTTGGCAGAAGTTGGCAGTAGTAGCAGCAGGAGCCCAAATATACACTGGAGTTGGCTTCAGGAGCCCAAAAATTGGATGAATCACACCCTGGAGTTGGCAGGAGTTGACAGTAGCAGCAGCAGGAGCCCAAATATACACTGGAGTTGGCTTCAGGAGCCCAAAAATTGGATGAATCACACCCTGGAGTTGGCAGAAGTTGGCAGTAGTAGCAGCAGGAGCCCAAATATACACTGGAGTTGGCTTCAGGAGCCCAAAAATTGGATGAATCACACCCTGGAGTTGGCAGAAGTTGGCAGTAGCAGCAGCAGGAGCCCAAATATACACTGGAGTTGGCTTCAGGAGCCCAAAAATTGGATGAATCACACCCTGGAGTTGGCAGGAGTTGACAGTAGCAGCAGCAGGAGCCCAAATATACACTGGAGTTGGCTTCAGGAGCCCAAAAATTGGATGAATCACACCCTGGAGTTGGCAGAAGTTGGCAGTAGTAGCAGCAGGAGCCCAAATATACACTGGAGTTGGCTTCAGGAGCCCAAAAATTGGATGAATCACACCCTGGAGTTGGCAGGAGTTGACAGTAGCAGCAGCAGGAGCCCAAATATACACTGGAGTTGGCTTCAGGAGCCCAAAAATTGGATGAATCACACCCTGGAGTTGGCAGAAGTTGGCAGTAGTAGCAGCAGGAGCCCAAATATACACTGGAGTTGGCTTCAGGAGCCCAAAAATTGGATGAATCACACCCTGGAGTTGGCAGAAGTTGGCAGTAGCAGCAGCAGGAGCCCAAATATACACTGGAGTTGGCTTCAGGAGCCCAAAAATTGGATGAATCACACCCTGGAGTTGGCAGGAGTTGACAGTAGCAGCAGCAGGAGCCCAAATATACACTGGAGTTGGCTTCAGGAGCCCAAAAATTGGATGAATCACACCCTGGAGTTGGCAGGAGTTGACAGTAGCAGCAGCAGGAGCCCAAATATACACTGGAGTTGGCTTCAGGAGCCCAAAAATTGGATGAATCACACCCTGGAGTTGGCAGGAGTTGACAGTAGCAGCAGCAGGAGCCCAAATATACACTGGAGTTGGCTTCAGGAGCCCAAAAATTGGATGAATCACACCCTGGAGTTGGCAGGAGTTGACAGTAGCAGCAGCAGGAGCCCAAATATACACTGGAGTTGGCTTCAGGAGCCCAAAAATTGGATGAATCACACCCTGGAGTTGGCAGAAGTTGGCAGTAGTAGCAGCAGGAGCCCAAATATACACTGGAGTTGGCTTCAGGAGCCCAAAAATTGGATGAATCACACCCTGGAGTTGGCAGAAGTTGGCAGTAGCAGCAGCAGGAGCCCAAATATACACTGGAGTTGGCTTCAGGAGCCCAAAAATTGGATGAATCACACCCTGGAGTTGGCAGGAGTTGACAGTAGCAGCAGCAGGAGCCCAAATATACACTGGAGTTGGCTTCAGGAGCCCAAAAATTGGATGAATCACACCCTGGAGTTGGCAGGAGTTGACAGTAGCAGCAGCAGGAGCCCAAATATACACTGGAGTTGGCTTCAGGAGCCCAAAAATTGGATGAATCACACCCTGGAGTTGGCAGGAGTTGACAGTAGCAGCAGCAGGAGCCCAAATATACACTGGAGTTGGCTTCAGGAGCCCAAAAATTGGATGAATCACACCCTGGAGTTGGCAGAAGTTGGCAGTAGCAGCAGCAGGAGCCCAAAAAATGGCCTAAAGACATAAATATGTTTTGCACCATTTGTAAAGTGTAAAACGTGGCACCATGCTGAATCTAGTCGCATGCATCAGGCATTGGTGGGTGGAAATCCTGGCTGATCCATCCCTGATTCATTTTGACAAAGGTGAGTCTCTCCACATTTTTAGTTGACAGACGAGTTCTCCTCGCCGTAACTATGGCCCCCGCCGCACTAAACACCCGCTCAGATGGCACGCTACTTGCCGGGCAGGACAGCTTTTCCAGGGCAAACTCTGCTAGTTGCGGCCACAAATCAAGTTTGGCTGCCCAGAAGTCCAGCGGATCCTCAAGGTGTGTTGGCATGGTCATGTCAAAGTATGACATGACCTGCTGGTTCAGGTCCTGCTCCAGGTCTTCCTGCTGCTCATGAGTAGCCTCACTATGCGGGTGTAGAAAGCTACTCATTAGCGACTGAAGACTGAGGCTGCTGCTGCTGATGGAGCTTCTGCTGCTGCTGCTGCCAACCCCCCCAGCGGCCATGGCAGTGGAAGGTGAGCGCAGAGGTCCCCTCGAGTCAGACCTGCGAGAGTATGGACCATGGCGCAGATAGGCATCGGCCAACTGCCTACGTAGAATGTCTTTGTAGTAGTTGAGTTTGTCCTCCCTCTCGGTGGGTTTAAAAAATGCCCCCATTTTGTGCCGGAAGCGAGGGTCCAATAAGGTGGACAGCCAGAAGTCATCCCGCCGACAGATGGAAACAATTCTGGGGTCACTACGCAAGCATGTGAGCATGCTTCGTGCCATTTGCGCAAGTGACTCGGATGGACTACCTGTCTCCATCTCCACTGCATACTGCCACGGTGTGCCCGGGTCCTCTGTCTCTCCTTCCTCAAAAACCTCTAGCTCCTCTGGCTGCTCCTGCTCCTCCTCTCCTGTCCGCTGACTAGATAAACCAGCCATTTCGCCAAGCCTAAACTGTGTTTCGCTGGGCAACTCCTCCTCCTCCTCTTCCTCCTCCTCCTCCTCCAGTTCAGCTCCAACGGGGTTCATGTGGCCGTAAGATGTAAACGCCATGTCTCCAGTGCCCTGACCAGCCATGGTTTCCAACATGTGCTGTAGTACATGAAGCAGTGGAATCACGTCGTTCATCCCGTAATCCTGCCGACTGACAAATAAAGTGGCTTCCTCAAAGGGCCTGAGCAAACGGCAGGTGTCACGTATGAGCTGCCACTGGTTGACATTGAAGTTACACAGGGGAGTCCCCCTATCTGCTTGGATCATCAGGAAATCCGTGATGGCTTTTCTCTGTTCATATAATCGGTCCAACATGTGAAGGGTGGAATTCCAACGGGTGGAAACATCGCAAATCAGACTATGTTGGGGGATACCATTCTGACGCTGTAGCTCAAGAAGGGTGTGTTTGGCGGTGTAGGAGTGGCTGAAGTGCATGCAAAGTTTCCGTGAAGTTGTTAGGATGTCCTGCAGATGGGGGGAACACTTCAGAAACCGCTTGACAACCAGATTGAAGACGTGAGCCATGCAGGGGGCATGGGTCAGGCTTCCTTGGCGCAGCGCAGACAAAATGTTCTTCCCATTGTCGGTAACCATGATTCCCATTTTAAGTTTTCTCGGAGTAAGCCATGTTTGGATTTCCTGATGAATACATTTAAGCAGTTCCTCCCCTGTGTGACTCCGTTCGCCAAGACAAACCATGTGAAGCACTGCGTGACACCTCCGTGCCCTGCACACATGGTAGACTGGAGGGGCACTGAGACTTGAGCCTACAGTGGAGGGTGAGGAGATGGCGGAGGATGAGGAGGCCGAGTCGCACGGTGTCACAGGCCCAATGGGCAGAGAGCGCGGAGGCCGAAGCGGCGTGACCTGTCCAAGTTGCTGCTGCAAAGGGACCACATTCACCCAGTGGGCCGTAAACGACATGTACTGCCCCTGACCGTAGTTACAGCTCCAGATGTCGGCGCTGCCATGTATTTTGCTACACACCGACAGGCTCAAGGACTGGCCCACCTTCTGTTCAACAAAAGTGTGCAGCGCTGGTACTGCCTTCTTGGCAAAGAAATGACGGCTTGGGACTCTCCACCTCGGCTCGGCACAAGCCATCAGTTCTCTGAAAGGTGCAGATTCCACCACCTGAAAAGGGAGCGACTGCAGCACCAGCAACTTGGACAGGAGCACATTCAGCTTCTGCGCCGTAGGATGAGTGGGCGCATACTGCTGTCTCTTGGACATGGCTTCGCTGATGGATTGCTGGCGGGATGCATGACTTGGAGGAGGAGGAGGAGGAGCAGGAGCGACAGAGGATGGGTGTGACGCACAGCTGCCTTCGGCTGAGGTGCTGGAGCCTTGGCTGGCAGAAATTGGGAGCTCACTTGGTGAGGAAGCAGACTGGACCACCCCTTGGGAGCCTCGGTTCTCCCAGGTCGTTTTATGGTGACGCATCATATGTTGACGCAGGGCCGTGGTGCCAACATTTGGACCCTGGCCACGCTTCACCTTTTGCCTACATATCTTGCATGTGGCCATGTTACCCTCCTGCGGATGCCTCAGGAAAAACTGCCACACTGCCGAGTAGCTACTTTTCCCACCCCCTGGCCTCACTGATTCACTGCTGCTGTTGCCAACTCCAGGAACCCCTGCTCCACTACCTCCCGATAAGGTAGACTGCCGCACAGCAGGTTCTCTACCCCGGCCCCGGCCCCGGCCGGCTCCAGCCTTTGGAATTGTGCCCCCATGCTGACTGCTACCACCTTGCTGCCTCAGCTGCTGACTCCGGGGCAACCTGCGCCCCTCTTCTCCTGATGATGACGATGAAGCCCCTTCATCACCCGGCTCCCAAGTGCGATCGGCTTCATCGTCATCATCATCATCATCACCGGGTTGTGGCTGTACGTCACTGATGTTCGTGGATTCGTCAACAGTGTCTGGCGCAGGAGCTGGAACGCTCGCAGCACCCACGACACTGTCCACATCACTATTTGTCTGCCTAGCTAAAGAAGCCACCTCCATTTCTTGGCTGGGCAGTAGCTGCTGACTGTCCTCCTGTATCTGATCGTCCTCCTCACTAAAGAGTGGAGCTGAACCCAAAGCATAGGATACGTCGCTGGGGGAGGGAACGGCGTAGGACAGAGGCAATGGGAGGACAGGGACTGCTCTCGGGGCATGCCAACTCAGGGTTGTGTCAGAGGAACCTACCGACCCTAGACTGGGGGTCTCAGATGTAAGTTGTGATGATGTTGTTGATGAGCGCGTCAGCCAATCTACCACGGCAGATGCGTTACTGGTGGAGACCCGACCGCTAGCAGATACTGGCAGATTAGGTCTCTCAGCGTGACTCCTGCTGCTACTGGCCCCCAGTCTGATGCGAGCTCTGCCTGCGGAATCTTGGCCTCTGCCACTCCTCTTTTCACTTCCAGGCACTTGTCTGCCCGACATAGTCTAACTGGCGTGGTAGTAGGTGATATTTTAAGAACCCCCAGGCAGCAGTGGGTCTATATAAAACAGAATATAATGCACACCAAAAGTGAGCAGTAACACTCAGCCTCCAACAGGCCTGCTTAGTGTAAATAAGAGAGCTGCTTAGTGTAAATAAAGAGGGGTATGCTATGTTACAGAATGGGATGCCTCAACAGAAGTGCACCTGGCAGGCAGCAGTAAGCCTATGCCCAGCAAAAGTGTCTTATAATATAAATATAATAAGAGCAAATGCTTATATGGTCTTAAACAGAGGCTGCTTTAGTCACAGAATGGGATGCCCTGGGCAGGAATGGACCTGGCAGGGTCCAGTAGGGCTTTGGCCAGCAAAAGTGTCTTTATCAGGCTAATTTCAAATATGATAAGAGCAAATGCTTATATGGTCTTAAACAGAGGCTGCTGTAGTCACAGAATGGGATGCCCCGGGCAGGAATCGACCTGGCAGGGTCCAGTAGGGCTTTGGCCAGCAAAAGTGTCTTTATCAGGCCTGATTTCTATGAGAATAAGTGCAAATGTTTATTATGCTATTAAATAGAGGCTGCTTTAGTCACAGAATGGGATGCCAGTGCCACAAAAACCAGAGAGCATGCACAGCAAAAGTGTCTTTATCAGGCCTGATTTCTATGAGAATAAGTGCAAATGTTTATTATGCTATTAAATAGAGGCTGCTTTAGTCACAGAATGGGATGCCAGTGCCACAAAAACCAGAGAGCATGCACAGCAAAAGTATCTTTATCAGGCCTGATTTCTATGAGAATAAGTGCAAATGTTTATTATGCTATTAAATAGAGGCTGCTTTAGTCACAGAATGGGATGCCAGTGCCACAAAAACCAGAGAGCATGCACAGCAAAAGTGTCTTTATCAGGCCTGATTTCTATGAGAATAAGTGCAAATGTTTATTATGCTATTAAATAGAGGCTGCTTTAGTCACAGAATGGGATGCCAGTGCCACAAAAACCAGAGAGCATGCACAGCAAAAGTGTCTTTATCAGGCCTGATTTCTATGAGAATAAGTGCAAATGTTTATTATGCTATTAAATAGAGGCTGCTTTAGTCACAGAATGGGATGCCAGTGCCACAAAAACCAGAGAGCATGCACAGCAAAAGTGTCTTTATCAGGCCTGATTTCTATGAGAATAAGTGCAAATGTTTATTGTGCTATTAAATAGAGGCTGCTTTAGTCACAGAATGGGATGCCAGTGCCACAAAAACCAGAGAGCATGCACAGCAAAAGTGTCTTTATCAGGCCTGATTTCTATGAGAATAAGTGCAAATGTTTATTATGCTATTAAATAGAGGCTGCTTTAGTCACAGAATGGGATGCCAGTGCCACAAAAACCAGAGAGCATGCACAGCAAAAGTGTCTTTATCAGGCCTGATTTCTATGAGAATAAGTGCAAATGTTTATTGTGCTATTAAATAGAGGCTGCTTTAGTCACAGAATGGGATGCCAGTGCCACAAAAACCAGAGAGCATGCACAGCAAAAGTGTCTTTATCAGGCCTGATTTCTATGAGAATAAGTGCAAATGTTTATTGTGCTATTAAATAGAGGCTGCTTTAGTCACAGAATGGGATGCCAGTGCCACAAAAACCAGAGAGCATGCACAGCAAAAGTGTCTTTATCAGGCCTGATTTCTATGAGAATAAGTGCAAATGTTTATTATGCTATTAAATAGAGGCTGCTTTAGTCACAGAATGGGATGCCAGTGCCACAAAAACCAGAGAGCATGCACAGCAAAAGTGTCTTTATCAGGCCTGATTTCTATGAGAATAAGTGCAAATGTTTATTATGCTATTAAATAGAGGCTGCTTTAGTCACAGAATGGGATGCCAGTGCCACAAAAACCAGAGAGCATGCACAGCAAAAGTGTCTTTATCAGGCCTGATTTCTATGAGAATAAGTGCAAATGTTTATTATGCTATTAAATAGAGGCTGCTTTAGTCACAGAATGGGATGCCAGTGCCACAAAAACCAGAGAGCATGCACAGCAAAAGTGTCTTTATCAGGCCTGATTTCTATGAGAATAAGTGCAAATGTTTATTATGCTATTAAATAGAGGCTGCTTTAGTCACAGAATGGAATGCCAGTGCCACAAAAACCAGAGAGCATGCACAGCAAAAGTGTCTTTATCAGGCCTGATTTCTATGAGAATAAGTGCAAATGTTTATTATGCTATTAAATAGAGGCTGCTTTAGTCACAGAATGGGATGCCAGTGCCACAAAAACCAGAGAGCATGCACAGCAAAAGTGTCTTTATCAGGCCTGATTTCTATGAGAATAAGTGCAAATGTTTATTATGCTATTAAATAGAGGCTGCTTTAGTCACAGAATGGGATGCCAGTGCCACAAAAACCAGAGAGCATGCACAGCAAAAGTGTCTTTATCAGGCCTGATTTCTATGAGAATAAGTGCAAATGTTTATTATGCTATTAAATAGAGGCTGCTTTAGTCACAGAATGGGATGCCAGTGCCACAAAAACCAGAGAGCATGCACAGCAAAAGTGTCTTTATCAGGCCTGATTTCTATGAGAATAAGTGCAAATGTTTATTATGCTATTAAATAGAGGCTGCTTTAGTCACAGAATGGGATGCCAGTGCCACAAAAACCAGAGAGCATGCACAGCAAAAGTGTCTTTATCAGGCCTGATTTCTATGAGAATAAGTGCAAATGTTTATTATGCTATTAAATAGAGGCTGCTTTAGTCACAGAATGGGATGCCAGTGCCACAAAAACCAGAGAGCATGCACAGCAAAAGTGTCTTTATCAGGCCTGATTTCTATGAGAATAAGTGCAAATGTTTATTATGCTATTAAATAGAGGCTGCTTTAGTCACAGAATGGGATGCCAGTGCCACAAAAACCAGAGAGCATGCACAGCAAAAGTGTCTTTATCAGGCCTGATTTCTATGAGAATAAGTGCAAATGTTTATTATGCTATTAAATAGAGGCTGCTTTAGTCACAGAATGGGATGCCAGTGCCACAAAAACCAGAGAGCATGCACAGCAAAAGTGTCTTTATCAGGCCTGATTTCTATGAGAATAAGTGCAAATGTTTATTATGCTATTAAATAGAGGCTGCTTTAGTCACAGAATGGGATGCCAGTGCCACAAAAACCAGAGAGCATGCACAGCAAAAGTGTCTTTATCAGGCCTGATTTCTATGAGAATAAGTGCAAATGTTTATTATGCTATTAAATAGAGGCTGCTTTAGTCACAGAATGGGATGCCAGTGCCACAAAAACCAGAGAGCATGCACAGCAAAAGTGTCTTTATCAGGCCTGATTTCTATGAGAATAAGTGCAAATGTTTATTATGCTATTAAATAGAGGCTGCTTTAGTCACAGAATGGGATGCCAGTGCCACAAAAACCAGAGAGCATGCACAGCAAAAGTGTCTTTATCAGGCCTGATTTCTATGAGAATAAGTGCAAATGTTTATTATGCTATTAAATAGAGGCTGCTTTAGTCACAGAATGGGATGCCAGTGCCACAAAAACCAGAGAGCATGCACAGCAAAAGTGTCTTTATCAGGCCTGATTTCTATGAGAATAAGTGCAAATGTTTATTATGCTATTAAATAGAGGCTGCTTTAGTCACAGAATGGGATGCCAGTGCCACAAAAACCAGAGAGCATGCACAGCAAAAGTGTCTTTATCAGGCCTGATTTCTATGAGAATAAGTGCAAATGTTTATTATGCTATTAAATAGAGGCTGCTTTAGTCACAGAATGGGATGCCAGTGCCACAAAAACCAGAGAGCATGCACAGCAAAAGTGTCTTTATCAGGCCTGATTTCTATGAGAATAAGTGCAAATGTTTATTATGCTATTAAATAGAGGCTGCTTTAGTCACAGAATGGGATGCCAGTGCCACAAAAACCAGAGAGCATGCACAGCAAAAGTGTCTTTATCAGGCCTGATTTCTATGAGAATAAGTGCAAATGTTTATTATGCTATTAAATAGAGGCTGCTTTAGTCACAGAATGGGATGCCAGTGCCACAAAAACCAGAGAGCATGCACAGCAAAAGTGTCTTTATCAGGCCTGATTTCTATGAGAATAAGTGCAAATGTTTATTATGCTATTAAATAGAGGCTGCTTTAGTCACAGAATGGGATGCCAGTGCCACAAAAACCAGAGAGCATGCACAGCAAAAGTGTCTTTATCAGGCCTGATTTCTATGAGAATAAGTGCAAATGTTTATTATGCTATTAAATAGAGGCTGCTTTAGTCACAGAATGGGATGCCAGTGCCACAAAAACCAGAGAGCATGCACAGCAAAAGTGTCTTTATCAGGCCTGATTTCTATGAGAATAAGTGCAAATGTTTATTATGCTATTAAATAGAGGCTGCTTTAGTCACAGAATGGGATGCCAGTGCCACAAAAACCAGAGAGCATGCACAGCAAAAGTGTCTTTATCAGGCCTGATTTCTATGAGAATAAGTGCAAATGTTTATTATGCTATTAAATAGAGGCTGCTTTAGTCACAGAATGGGATGCCAGTGCCACAAAAACCAGAGAGCATGCACAGCAAAAGTGTCTTTATCAGGCCTGATTTCTATGAGAATAAGTGCAAATGTTTATTATGCTATTAAATAGAGGCTGCTTTAGTCACAGAATGGGATGCCAGTGCCACAAAAACCAGAGAGCATGCACAGCAAAAGTGTCTTTATCAGGCCTGATTTCTATGAGAATAAGTGCAAATGTTTATTATGCTATTAAATAGAGGCTGCTTTAGTCACAGAATGGGATGCCAGTGCCACAAAAACCAGAGAGCATGCACAGCAAAAGTGTCTTTATCAGGCCTGATTTCTATGAGAATAAGTGCAAATGTTTATTATGCTATTAAATAGAGGCTGCTTTAGTCACAGAATGGGATGCCAGTGCCACAAAAACCAGAGAGCATGCACAGCAAAAGTGTCTTTATCAGGCCTGATTTCTATGAGAATAAGTGCAAATGTTTATTATGCTATTAAATAGAGGCTGCTTTAGTCACAGAATGGGATGCCTCACAGCAGACTTAAGATCAGTTCAGTATATATGCACAGTTAGTATAAGCAGCCTGAAAACGCTAACAAAGCCTGTCAGGCTGGATGAAAAAAAAAAAAAAAACTGACAGCCTCCGATTTTCCCTTCCTTTCCCTGTTTTTCGCTGACTTTCTGTCTATCTCCTGTCTGTCTCCTGCCTGTCTCCAGCCTGTCCCTGTCTGTCCCTGCCTGTCTCCAGCCTGTCCCTGTCTGTCCCTCAGCTACACAGCGTTCTGTCTCTCACGAATGCAATAGAGAAATGAGGAAAAGCAAGATGGCCGCCGTTAAATACCGCTGTGTGACGTCACCGGGCTTGCTGGCTGCTGATAGGCTGCATGTGACTGCCCCAGCTTGCACTGGCGCGGGATACATGTCCAGACATGTCCCGCCCGCCATCTTAGAATGCCTGTAATGTAAATGAATGGATGTTAAAGGAAAACTTCGAGTGATCGAATCGCGGGGAAATTCGGATTCGATCCGAATCGAATTTTTCCTGAAATTCGGATCGAATCCGGGTTCGTCCGGATCGATTCGCTCATCCCTAATAACAGCGCACTAAGGGATATGCAGAATATTTTGGAATTTATTTTTCTGCATACCCATTAGGGCTCATTTGTTTCTAAAATTCTAAAGTATTTGTATGATGCCTGTGGGCTCTGTTGGTGGGGTGTGAGAGGTAACCCCATCATTGTATATATCTTGGCTTGGGTAGTGCTCCACAGGGCAGTGCACCACAGACAAGATCATTGTTGTTGGTGCTACCCACCTTTCCTTCCCCCTTTTCCCTTACCCAAAAATTGAGCATATTATGAATATGCAGAGTACACGAGCATGGGGGATCCTGCAAATACCCCCTCATCAATTTAAGATGACAGGGGCGTGCAACCGCACCAGGGCCAAGAAGGTCCGGAAGCCCCATCATTGTTGCTCCTCCACCTTATTTATCATATTTATGCTCACTTTGCATCATTTAGAGAAAGGAAGCTCCATGTGTTTAAGTCTTTCGTTGTCTAGCTTCATCCATCTGGGTTAAAATCTGGAAAAAAATGTACTGTGTAAGCCATGAAAGGACCTCACACATGGAGGCTGATTCACTACTAGTGCCACGTATTGCCAGATGAGCGTCTGTATAGCGACGCTTAGAACAACCGCTAGTAATTGCCCAAAATGTAATTTCATACTAGTGCCCAGAAAATGTAAATAGTAAAATACACTGGCTTCATCAAATATTTAGCATGACCCGCAATACGATGTCCTTTGCATTGAGGCTGCTAGAAGCCCATAGGCAGCCAATACGGGGGGTAATTTCCCATGCCAACACAGCCACACCCACCTCTCTGTGTAATCTCCCCATCACTGGCAGCATTCAATGCCTACAGCCACTTGTAACAGAAATATCAGCAGTAGTCAGTAGATTGAGCACTTAGTGGTCACAGTGACAGGATATAGCCTACAACACTCCTTAGAAGAGGCAAATGCCCCCACATTGCAGTAGTTATGTGGGTGAATTATGTGTGAACAAAACCAGATTTGTACATGCTAAATGTAGTATTTACTGAAAAATATGACTGGCTATTGTAACATTTTTTCCAGGTAAAGTGGACTAATTATATTGCTGTGAATGGGGCGACAGCTCACCCTCATTATGACGCCTGTGGCACTGCTTACAATTTGGGGAATTCCTATGGAAAACATGGTAAGGATAGCTTGATATTTTACATACAAATCTTCTTCATTCCCCATTTAATGTAAGTATTATCCATTTAAAGTGGTTTATTAGCTTAGAAAAAATAGGTGGGGGTAACACTGCAGCAGACATACAATGCGTTAGCTGCTTCAGTGTGTGCCGTAGCTTCTTCCCCTATATCAGATGGAGACTCGGAGGAGAAGTGAAGGACATAAACAGGCTGAACTGGATGAACTAAAGTCTTTATTCAGCCTTACTTAATATGGGGTTTATTCATGAAGGTCTAGCACCAGGTAGTGCTTGGTAGCGGCAGCGTCTGGTGAACGCTGGGTGCTGTACGCAAAACCACATTTATGAAAGCGATTCTGGTGAGTGACTCTAACAGATCCATGTAGCGTAAGATTCATCATTTCAGGTGGCTCAGCATATAGCGCCGGCGCTCTAGCTTCCAGAGCGCCAGGTATTACCTGTCGCTACCTGTTGCTCTCCTATACATTTCAATGGACGTTCCTTCTAATCTCTTTAAAATGTTTTTTTTCCTCAAATAATTGTGTCACCTCTCCTGGCCTTTCTGAATTTTTTTTTTTTTTAATGCAGAATTGTCATTACAGGTCTGGCACTCAAGTGTTAATGTCACAATGTTCCAACAATGAAGGGTAGTAGATGCTTGGAACAAACTTCCAGCAGAGGTAGTTGAAAAATCAACAGTCACTGAATTTAAACATGCCTGGGATAAGCACACATCTCTCCTAAGATAAAGAGAACATACAGTATACACATAAGGGCAGACTAGATGGACCGTATGGTCTCCTTCTGCCATCAACCTTCTATGTTTCTATATGTTACTTCTCCTAGTGCAGGGGAAGTTCATCACATTTAGATACATATATAACCGAAACTAAGCCAACTGTATCTAAATGTAACACGTTTTTCCTGCACTAGAAGTAAAGAATTTATCAGCTGAGAAGCAGAGAGAGGTGTCATTAAAGTGGACCAAAACCCAGGATTTTGGGGGTGCCCCGCTGTTTAAACCCCCCCAGGTCGCCCGATCTCACTTACCCTTCCCCAGTCCTATGGCACATGCGCAGCCCTCTCAGCGCACTTAGATCCGCTCAAGCCCCTTCGCCCAGGAGCTTGTCTAATGTGATCTGAGAATGCTGGTGGGTGCATCCCCCGCTACCCTTTAACAGGGATTGTGCCCGCGCTGGCCATTCACAATGAACGGGAATGTGGGTGAGTTTTCAGGTGACTTGGGGGGTTTTACACAGCCGAGTGCAGGGAGGGAGAGCGAATATGCCTGCCCTGGAGTCTCATAGACTCCAGGGTGGGTTTTGGTCCACCTTATTGTAAATATGTAATGTAAAGCACAGAGCCCATTGCCAGAGCAGTTGGCAAACAATACTTTGCTTTTAAACTGCGGATGGCTCTCCATGTAGTGAGCAGCAGAAACATCCTTTGGGCCATTTTGGCTGTAGGTCTGTTTTAACTGGAATACAATTGGGTATAACTACAATATAAATATTACCATTTTTTTATCATATAGTCTATTTAATACATATATTATTTTACATTATTTGTATTTTACAGGGACATTTTACAATATTATAAAGGTACCTTCTCAGGGATCAGAAGATCAGGATGTGCTACATGGGGCACAAGTAATCTGCTCTATACCTGCAACAGACTCATGGAAACCATGTTATTACCACAGTTTTGGTAAGTACCTTAACATAAGCGCAGAAGGTCGGGTTTACAAAGACTTGTATATAGGGAAGACTACTTTTAATAGATGGGCAGGGCCACTGCAAAGTATGGTCATCAGTTGGGCGGGGGGGGGGGGAACTGTAAAGTTGCATTTTATACATGCATTTATCAAGAGAGAGAGGCAAGCAAAGATAAAGCTTATAGATACAACTATAAACATCACTGTGTGTGGTCCACACTGCTATCATTACTGTGCATGTGGTCTACAACTTTACATCACAATGTGTAACATTACTGTGTGTATTCTGCTCTGTGTATGATCCACTTATATCCCTGTTCATGACCTACCATGTTAAAACAACTGTCTATAGACCTATTACTATGTATGATCATCTCTGTTAACCTACTGCATTTGTTCCACTCTGTTAACATCACTGTAAATGGCTCATTCTGTTAACATCACTGTGTATGGTCCACTCCATTTACACCACTGTGTATATGGCCTGCTTTAACATCACTACATATGATCCAATCCAGTAATCCACTAATCCCCGTGTATGGTCCACTCTGCTAACATTTCTGTGTATAATATACTCAAAAAAATCGGTGAATATAAAGGGTAAGTTCACTTTCAATGGGATTTTTCGAAAGTGTCTATTTTTTGTGCCAAAAGGATGTATGTGCTTAAGGTACTGAGCTGATTTAGTATTTATGTTGGTAAATATGTGTTTCATGGAAAAAGATTTCACTGTTGCTATTGGAAACGTACACCAAATGAGAGAAGAGAGCCCTGTAAACACAGAACACTGCTATGGCCACTGCTGAGGTGCTCACTCAACCTTACACATGCCCAGCAGCAGTGTTGCTATTGCAAATAGTGAAAACTGCTTCCATAAAATACACATTTGTATAAACAGTGGCATTAACAAGTGAAATAAAATGGGTAAGCCCCAAAAGGCATTTTTATGGTACTCTGCCCCTTTTAAAAATCATAGCATCATTAAGATCCCCTCACCCCCAGGGGATTTTTAGGAGGGAGGAAATGGCACATGTGAACTATAAGCACAAGATTGTTAATGCCAAGAAAGAAAAATAGTGGGGTTTTCAAAAGTTTCATTTGGTATCATACTCATATGCTCAATAGACAGCCAGATAATTACAGGGAAAAAAAAAACTTTTGGTACTGGTTACTGACAAAATGTAATTTTCATGTGTTTTCTTCTATTCTTCAGGTATGACAGAAAACTACGTGGTGTTCATAGAACAGCCGTTAAAGTTTAACGTGCTAAAAATTGTTACAGGCAACATTACCGGCATACCTATATCTGACACCTTTAGCTGGGATCCAAACTGTGACACGGTTTTTCATGTGGCAAATAAACATACGGGAGAGGTAGAACCATTTAATTACAGCTTAGCATATTAGATTTTTTTAGACTAGCAATATTAGCTTATAACCAATAGAAAATATGGTGTAAGTGTAAGTTTTGGCATAACATATTGCAATCTAGTTATGGCTAATATAGTACATACAGTACTGTATATTCAGGTCTGAATTCACTAAAATGCCAGGGCTGGATTATACAATGGACACATGGGGCTCCACCACTTGGGGGCCTTCACCACTCAATTTTGTACCACAATGCTGTGAGTACACTGGCTGTGAATGCCTTGCTAGCCAATATGGCATTGCCAGGCAGATGAGTCGTTTGTAGTTAGGCCCCCAAATTAGGAAGCGCCATGCAAGGGCTGGAAGTGGGACTTCCACTATAAAATCTTAACTCAGGCACAAAGATTATACATCTCACATGTTCTATAGGATATATGTGAAACATATGAAAATATATAGGTAAATTATGATGGTGACTCCCCGTGGACTCTCTACTGGACCGGCAATTGCGGATGGCGTTTCATGGGTCTCGGCTTACAGGGTGTTAAAGCAGACAAAAACTCTCCCCACTAACTTGCCCCAGGGGCATCCTAAATGGGTTTCGCTCCACTTTAATGTGCGGGTTGGTACCGGCACTTAGTACAGCCATGACCAACACCCATGTTACATAACAATCATTTTTTCTTCTTTAAACCAGACTTTCTACTGAGGGGTCTCCACCCCATTTCAAGCAGAACGAAACCCCAAGTGGGCCCCCAAACACTGGCCTTCCCCCAGGGCATTCTATGTTGCCCCCAAAACTGACAGTTTCCCCAGCATCTCTCAAAACAATCAGATTGAATGAATCTATAGGTAGGGGGTCAGACGAGGGCTTTTTAAATCTTTAATTTAGCACATTAGAGAATCAGTTGTATTTTGGAAGATTTATTTAAAAAACTATCACACAAATCACCAATAAACGCAGAGGCTGATTTAAGGCTAGCACCAGGTATTGCCATTCGTGTGTCTATGTAGCAGCGCTTAGAGCATCCACAAGTGGACGCTGCAAGTGGGTGTTGGGCGCTATAATACAATGCTCCAGCGAACACTAGGTAGCACCAGTTAAGTGCATCTGGCACTTAGTGCTGAAGCCCACATTAATTAAAAAAACACAAAATCAGCATTGGCGCTATAAAACTGGGCGCTCAAGCAACGAATGGCTGACGCTATATGAAAAAAACATATAGAATGTCGTTGTTTTTAACACTGGTACACTGCAATATACACATACACATTTGCTTAAAAAAATTGTATTATAATATAACAATATGTGTTTGATTGCTGGGAAGGAGAGGCCACACAATCATTTGATCTTAAAATTGAGAAAACTATGAGCAGGGATGAGCAGGAGTGGGACCATCTAGTCTGGCCTTTGCCCTCTAGTGCCTCAGTGATCTACTTCCTCCGGTACTTACTATAGGTTGTGATTTGTTCATTTTCCCCAAGCCACTTGTGTGTTTTATTACCAGGTGGGAGGGGGAAGAAGTCAAGGGAAGAGGAACCATGTACTCATTTAGGGTTATCACAAGTGACCATTTGGTCACAGTCACAACGGTGACTTGAATGTTTAATTGCATTTGGAGATAGGTAGGCCGAGTCTGCTGTGAAGGATCCTGCAACCCAACATAGGGTCTTATTCATGAAGGGATAGCAACAGGTAGTGCCTTGTAAGCATCAGGTAGCGTCAGGTGAACGCGGGACACAGCACACAATACCACATTTATGAAGCCAAATCTGGTGAGCGACTGGAAAAACAGCATGTAGCATACGATTCATCATTATCCCAAGCTCAGCGAACAGCACCGGCGTTCAGCCTTGCAGAGCGCCACGTCTTACCACTCGCTACCTGGCGCTCTCCCATACATTTCTATGGACGATCCTTAAATTCCTTTCCTGATCCCAATTTTTTTTTTTTTATAAAAACTTAAATCTTTCTGACATGTATCCAGGTCTACAACGACCCAATTTTAAGCGCCGGAACTGTGTGAGGCTTCTTTTTTCATGAATATGGTGTGAGTCGTCGCACTGAGCTGGCGCTACCGTTCGCTCCCATACAGCGCTGAACTGGTGTAAGAGCGACTCACACAATATATTCATCAACGCCGGCCAGCGACTGAGACGCTCTGAAACAGCAAACCATGGCTAGCGGTCGCTCTCAATGCCTTGCTACAGATGTCCATCTGTCGGTACCTGCCACTAGTAATGAATCAGCCTGATATTTGACAGCTGCAATAAATGGGTGAGAAAAAATGATCAGCATGGCTGGCATTAAAGGGCCATATTTAGGAGAATCTACTCTAAAATATAGATAGAAATAACTGTCACAATTGTAGACTGGAAATCTTTTACTCCCTGACATATATGAACTCCAAGCTCTCAATTCTCAGCATATATTGAGAGAATAGCTTTTATGGGGTGGAATGAATGCCTCACTTAGGTGGCTTAGGTGGCTTACCCTTCACATACAAGACTAACTGCATTCAAAAATACCTGAATAATGCAGATCAAAACAAGTAACAACTAGAAAGAACTAACTTTGTACCATATATTGCAAAAGAACAACCCATAAGTAATTACTGTAAAACTGGTGTTTGTTTTGTATCTGGGTTGCTACAAATATATGCACATATGCTTAATGTCTCGAAGCATAATGTGCATATTTTAAAAAAATTAAAAAGGTCAGGCCAGGCAAAAGCAAAAGGGCAGCTCACCTGAAGTCAGTACCATATACCATTTACTGCAGTGCACTGTATTTGTGGTAGCTGGTCTCCAAAGTTTGCCCCTCCATTAATTTCCATTCCTTTATGACCACATCCAAACGTGGGCTCATTGTTGCCTTTCTTTTGCCATTGACTGGACTGACCCTTTAAATGTAAAGGGTCTAATAATATAAATCCTCAGAAATATCCTGGAATGAAAGTGGAGGGGTTACTAGCCCCCCTTTATGAGGCAGAAGAATTAGGGGGTGACCGGTTAATGTAGTTACCATGCTGCTCCTTTAAGTAAAAATTACAGCATAACATAAGTAAGAAAATACTATTTGGACTGACACATTTGCATAAAGTAATTTAGTGCATAAAATAATTAAATATGTGAAACAAACTAGCAAGAATAAAAGGAAGAAGAAACCAATATGGTTTACTAGGGAAGTCAGAACTATCATAAAAGATAAGAAGTCTGCCTATAAGAAGTATAAAGTAAGTGAAAGTGTAGCTGACAGAGAGGCGTATAAAATTAAACAGAGGGAAGCAAAACTGATTATAAGGACTGCTAAAGGGCAAAAGGAGGAAGAAATGGCCAAATCTATGAAGAGGGGAGATAACACCTTTTTCCGATATTTTGGTGACAGAAAGAAGAAAAACAATGCAGTCTCAAAAATTAGAAATAGGGAAAATAAATATATTGACGGAGATAAGGCTGTGGCTGACCATCTGAATAGCTACTTTTGTTCGGTATTTTCAGATAGTAGCAGGCACGGCCATAGCACAGCATCCCGCTGGGAGGGCACAGCTCCGGAGTTTCTGGAGGCTGATGTCCTATCCGAGCTGGCACATCTAAAGGTAAGTAAGGCGATGGGTCCAGATGGAATCCACCCCAGAGTTCTACGGGAACTTAGGTTTGTGATTGCAGCCGCTCTGACTGATAACCATTCCCTTTCAACTGGTGAGGTTCCAGATGATTGGAGAATGGCCAATGTCGTACCAATCCATAAAAAGGGGAGTAGAGAAGAAGCCAGTAATTACAGGCCAGTTAGTTTAACATCTATAGTGGTCAAATTAATGGAAACAGCATGGCTTCACTGAGGGCAGATCATGTCAGACCAATCTAATTGATTTCTTTGACAATGTCACTAAAGTGTTAGATGAAGGTGGTGCTGTGGATATCGCCTATCTGGATTTTAGCAAAGCCTTTGACACTAGTCCACATAAGGAGCTCATAGGTAAGTTATTGAAGGTAGGACTCAATCCCTGGATAGTTCAGTGGATTTCCAGTTGGCTGAGGGATCGGTATCAGAGTGTTGTAAATGGCGTGCAATCTGAACAAAGACGAGTTACAAGTGGTGTGCCGCAAGGCTCTGTCCTGGGCCCCATTCTTTTTAATATATTTGTAAGTGACATAGGAGAAGGCTTGGTAGGAAAAGTTTGTCTGTTTTCTGATGATACAAAGGTTAGTAATAGGGTGGATATTCCTGGAGGTGTCTGCAACATGGAAAATGATTTAGCTTTACTGGATAGATGGTCAAAACTGTGGAAACTGGAGTTTAATGTCTCTAAATGTAAAATCATGCACTTGGGTAGAAGGAATCCCTGCTCTGAGTACCGTATGGGAAGCACTGTGTTAGCCAGGACCTCGGAGGAGAGAGATTTAGGGGTACGGATTACTGATAGCTGCAAGATGAGTGGACAGTGTAGCCAGGCAGTGGGAAAAGCAAGCAGGATGCTCGGCTGCATAGCTCGAGGCATCACCAGTAGGAAGAGGGAGGTTGTGATGCCGCTGTATAGAGCCCTGGTAAGGCCACAGCTAGAATACTGTGTGCAGTTCTGGAGACCTTACCTGCAAATAGAACGTGTCCAAAGGCGGGCAACGAAAATGGTGGAAGGACTTAAACTTAAAACTTATCAGGAGAGACTTAAAGAACTTAATTTGTACAGTCTGGAGGAAAGAAGGGAGAGGGGGGACATGATTGAGACCTTTAAATATGTGAAAGGATTGAATAAGGATCAGGAGGGAAGTGTTTTTAAGAAGAAGCTTAATGATAGAACAAGAGGCCCAACCTGAAGCTAGTCGGGGGGAAGATCAGGAGCAATGTTAGAAAATATTATTTTACAGAAAGAGTAGTAGATGCTTGGAACAAACTTCCAGCAGAGGTAGTTGAAAAATCAACAGTCACTGAATTCAAACATGCCTGGGATAAGCACACATCTATCCTAAGATAAAGAGTACATACAGTATACACATAAGGGCAGACTAGATGGACCGTATGGTCTCTGCCGTCAACCTTCTATGTTTCTATGTTTCAGTTACTGGTGCTCTTCTGTTTGGCAGCTTTATCCTGTAAAATACCATTGTCAAGCTATGGCAATGTTCCATCAGATCAATGCCTATGAAGACCAGGACTGCATTGTGCTTGACCTATGCTGTCTAGATGGGAACATTTTGCCCCTGTATAAATTGCAGAACTTGCGCAAATCTGGAAAAGCTTTAGATGAGGTACAGTATTGTCTTTACATTTATAAACTGTTTACAGACACACATTCTTAAATTACATTCTTAAAAAGTAGTGGGCTAGTTTTGGAGTAAACCTGTATCTAAAACTTTGTAGACTCCTAAAAAAGTACAATTATTGGATCTTTCTTTAGCCGCCTAAAAGGAGGTAAAAACTTGATAGGAGCTTGACAGGGAGACTTCAGTTTGACATACACAATGTTATAGGGCAAATGGAGCACTGATATGGAATTAATTTATTTGGACCAAAACAAATTTTAACACCTAAACATCCAAAATTACACTCAGATCTGCTCTTTCCTTCTGTAACTCAATATCAAAATTATGGTTAAATTAGAGGCACGTGGTGTGTCCTCATAGCTGTCTCCTACTTACACCCCTTTCTCTATTTGCTAACTTCATTTTTGAAGTTGAGGGTGGTGAAGCACCCTCAACTTCAAAACCCTATTTGTGAATGTATTTAATTTATAATTAACTATTTGTCATGTATTAGTGCCAAAGCTCATGTTAGCCTACTTGAGGGCCTTATACACAAAAGGATTCCCTACACTGTTCCCTACCCAAAGGCTTCTTTTACATTGTATGTTTTCATCCCATTTGTGGTGGAAGTGCCGCACAGTGCAGGACACTGTTGCATGCTGTGCTGTTCCACTACAGTTTTGGCCTTATAGGCCACCCTGCAGCATATGTAGTGTCCTTCCGCCCAAGTCATTAGGTAGTGGGAGGCCTGAGGGGACCAGCGATGGTGGAAGCAGGACTATGCAAAGAAGGTGGCAGCAGCAGGCCCTGGCAGTGAAAGGAGCTGGCGGCAGGACCTACTGACAGAAGAGGTGGCTGGTACTGCTGTTGTGCAACAGGTCTGTGCAGTCTGAATATACACAAACATATCCCAGTGCTGTTACAATATGATATAATATTATGCTCACCAACTGAATTTATTTTATATTCAACGAGGCTCATTCTTTCACTACATTAAACTACATATTCTTAACAGGTCTATAATTCCATGTCAAAGGATTACCCTCGCAGATATGTTCTTCCTCTTAGTATTGATTCTGATGCCCCAGAAGGAATAAATATAAACCCACTAGAGTACACATCAGCTACATCAATAAAGCAAGCCCATGGAAAGGTATGTTAACTTGGTACACTATCGGAAGTTACTGTATATAATAAAATGTTTTGTTGCTGAAACTAAGCAACAACGTGTATAATAAAGAGAACCTGGCACAAATTAAAATATTAGCCTCAACAAACCTGATGTGGTAGATGTATAACACATATTGCTTCAAGTTTAAATACCCTATAATCCCCCTACGCCCATACACACGCACACAATATAATGACTTTTTAACTTTTTTCTTTATTTTGGTGTATGACACACCAAGTAACTGAACATCTACTTAAAATCAACATTCAACATTTTTCTAAAAGACAAATCTTCTACTAAGGTTGTATGTGTAGCCTCTTATGGCTTTTGAGCTCTTAGTAGACTGAGTGAGTAAAGCTTTACTATTTCCTGATGGCAACTTAAAATGGAAGAAAAAAGCCCTTACATCCCCTGGGATCTAACACCGATCGCTAGTGATTCTGGTGCTGGACACAGTGATCTTGGATCTACTGCACGGTGGGATCCCCCTCCAAGCTTCCGGCTGGCCACCCACCCATTCTTTTGGGCAACACTGTCAGCGGCAGTCACTCGAACGCAGATGTGGTGAGTATCTGCATGCCCTGTATCAGGATTGCCAGGCTGTACTGCACTGCGGGGCACCCCAGATTGGAATATCCCTAAGTTTCTGCTGCTAGGAAAATAATAGAGGAAACAAAGCTTTCTTAGAAGAAGGTATACAAGTCCACAAAAAGGGGGAGTGAATGGCAGATCTCACCCGATCTGTAGAAGAAAACATATAAGGAACATATATTGGAAGCAGTAAGACCCAAAGCAACTATTCTTCTCTACAATTTTACATGATTCTTGGGACAGCCAAAGGTGACCTCTCCACAATACATGCAGCTACCCATGGGACAACTATAAACCTGATCTGTAGATAGTCTTGTGGTCCCAATTGCATGTCCTCCTCACTCACTGGAAGGAACAGCATGACACTACAGGCAAAAGTGAATGAAATTGGCTAAAGATAGCAATGTTATTGCAACCCGTGCATTCTAACTTTACTTGTACACTCAAATGTAAAGGGTTCCTCTGGTTTGTGGACCACAGTACCTGGATGCATTAAGCTGCCTGACTACATGCTGTTTATTGTTTTGGGTTCTGCATGGATACTAGAGTGTAGGATCAACCAAACACCACTGCAGGTGCACACAGGTCTTCTGCCCCCCTTGGAAAGGGAGCAGCTGAAGGCAGGGCCGGCTCTAGGGTTTTGTGGGCCCTTGGGCGACAGGGTTTCAGTGGGCCTCCTTCAATTGGTCCCATGACAGGGTATACCCTGCACTGTCCCAAGTGCTCCTGTAACTGCCGCACAGACTATGCACAGAGTGACTTCCCCTACTCTGTGTGCGTGCTACCCACCTATTCAAGTGTAAAGGTGGGTGGGGGTGTGCACAGAGCAGGGGAAGCCACTGTGTGCATCAGAACCAAAATGAATGCACCCAGTGCCAGAATCGCCTGGTGAAGAGTCCAGGATCCTGGCAGGGGTAAGGAGCGTTTTTTTAAATTAAACCCCCATCCTGCCTCAGCATAAAGGAGATGGCAGGGTGGGGGGGGGGTGGTGGACTGCATTCCTGGTTACCTGAGGCACTTCCACACCCAGCATCTGGGCAACAGATGTAAAAGATTCCAGGGTCGCTTGTTTTTCCCTAGGGCATCCCAAACCAGGATGCCCCACTGTGTGACCCCACCGAAAGCTGCTATTCACTCACCCCTTCCTTGTCCCATGCGGACTCCCATTTAATGGGAGCTGTCTGCTGTGACTATGTCATTCATCAATTGGGTATCATGGGGAGAACGCACTCCCGTGAGCAACAACAAGAGCTGTCTGCTGAATGACATAGTCACATTATTCGGGATGCCCCTGGGTAAAAGACAGCAGCCATTCCAGGGCCAGACCACATTGCTTTTTTTAAGTTTTCACACAGTGCCGCATCTCAGTACGGGATGCCCCAGGGAGAGGGAATCAGCCAGCCCAGAAGTCTCATTGGGATGCCTCGCTGTGTGAAACCCCCCCAGAACCCCCCCTCAGTAAAACTCAACTCTCCTTGGTCCAATGGTGCATGTGCAGGCCCTCGTCCAATCAGAGCCCTTTGCCTTGATGTCCTTCGGCAAAGTGCTCTAATTGAAATGAATGGGGGAGTGCACGCTGCCGTATCCCTGGTTTTTTGCACTCCCCATTGTAAACAACCGTAGCTGACGAAAGGCGAGCGGCTCTGATTGGATTAGACCGTTGGAGCGAGGAAAGGTGAATTTTTATGGGTGCCCTGGGGGGTTTCACACAGTGGGGCATCCCAAGTCAGGGCATTAAGATTTCAGGCCAGCTGCTGGTTTTGGTTGTATTGATAGGTAGGTTGCATTCATAGGTAGGTAGGTGGGTGCCTCAGTTGGTAGCTAAAAGTAGGTATGTTAGTGAATAGCTAGGTAGGTGTGTGGCTAGGAAACTGTGGGAGTTGGTAGGTAGTTGTTGGGTAAGTAGGTGAGTAGTTGGGGGGTGGAAGATTGGGATAGCAAGGAAGGGAAGAGAAGGAGCAGCAGTTAAGCAACCAGTGCAGAGATACACACAAATGTAGAGACATACCCTGTGTTCTCTCCTATTCATATCTTCTCCCTTCCTCTCCCCTGCTTCCTCTAGTAGTCCTCCAGTCATAAACCCTATCATGGTCACCTCTCCCCTCCTCCCCACTTACTCTTCATCCTGGCTGGCATCATCATCTTGCTGGTGGGCCCGGCAGTCACAAAGACGCCCAGGAGCCGCTGGGGCGGCAAATCATTCACACACAGGATGCGAGGATGACGTAGGCCAGAAGCAGCCAGACAGCCATTGCATGGTAGGGAGGGGGGGCGATGACAGCCCGCCCCTGCCCACACCTCGGCTCTGCATTCGTCTCTCTCCTGCACTGCTGATTAATGATTAACGACCAAAGCTACACGTCAGAGCTTCTGTCATTTCAATGAGCGGTGCAGGGGAGAGCTGAACGCAGAGCCGAGGGGGGAAGTATACAGCCTGCTCTCAGCCCCACACTCTGCAATACAGTGGCCGTCCGCTCTGCTCCCCAGTACACAGCCGGACAATGCACATGCTGACGGCGCCCTTCTGTGCTGCCAGCAGCGCCGGGTTTTCAATGTGGGAGGAATGCCCCCATCTCCCCCTTAGCACTCACTCAGGGAATTGTGCCTCACCTCCCTGTCAGTAGGCCCCCCCTTATCCCTAGGGCCCTCGGCAGATGTCTGACCTTGCCGGGTGCTAGCGCCGGCCCTGGCTGAAGGTCAGGTTTAGCATTCTGAGCACCAAGGCGAATGGCTGGGCTAGGAGGTTAAAAAAAACTGTTTACAGATGTGCATATTGATTTAAGATACCCATCCACCATATATGCCTATAAATGCATCAAAACTAATCTAACATGCTTCCACAGCATCTTATGTGGCAGTAGCAGCAACTGGCTGGCCATGTGTTTACCAGTTACCAATATCATTTGCTAGATGGACTTGGAAAACTCCACATAATGTTTTCTTATATGATTTTAACTTACAAATGTTTTTCTAGGTATGGTGCAATCCTGAAAATCTATATGATGATACATTTGAGCAGATTGGAAGTTTTGATTTTCCCACCATCAATTATTCCAAGTACAATACAAAGAAGTACCGCTTTTTTTATGGATGTGGACTTCAACATTTTTTTGGAACAAGTCTTATAAAAATAGATGTTGTGACAAAGGAAATGAAAGTAAGTATAGTTTATTTTCTTTTTGAGAACAGACAAAGGAATAGGGTCCCCACACACCTAAAAAGGAACCAGGACTAAGGAAAAAAGTGGCACTACCCTCTAAAAATACTAATATCAATGATTTTATTAAAGATATTATTACAAAAAGGACACAACACAATACATTTTAAAAAACACATTACACATCACTGGGGCGCACCAGCATTCCATCTAAGAGTTTATAATATTACAATTACACATATAAGATACTAAGGGCTGGAAATACAATATATCAATACTTGATAAAGAACAAAATGCTAATACTAAACACCTCTACTTATGATTAATTATATACAATTTGTGCAAATCGGCCAAAAAATGTGCAGCAAATAAATAGCCACATAGATACAAACAATAAAGCGCCTGTGCAAACCAATACATCTATCTTACAAAACTGTCAGGACCAGCCAGGGTAATTGAAAGAGGCATGGAACAAATAATAAAAAATGTACAAACCAACTGGACCTCCCCCCGTCAGTATGCCCGCCAACGCGTGTCGTAACGTGCACCCCTTACTTCCTCAGGGCGAATATGGACTGGGACCATGTGCCATACTCTCTATATACTCACAGATGCCAAGTCCATTACACCCCACCGCCAATGAGGAGCTATAATGTGTGTGTAGTACCTCCCATTCCCCACAGCCATAGGGCGCCTTAACACCAGCTACACCTGTGTGCATATAAACAGATAAGCAACAATCAGGAACAGACGTAAATCGCCTGTCACGTGACCAATAAGTGAAACCGCGTGACTTACTCCGGCCGGAAGTGAGCCACAGCAGCAATTGCGTTCCAGCATTGCTGCATGACCCACTCCGGCCGGAAGTGAGCAACGCAGCAACATGGTAAAGCAAAAATAGAAGAGGCGCCATATATGAATGAAGTGGGCGACGGGGGATGCGCCACCACCGGCATAGACAAAGAATAAAAAGCCGACAAATGTATGTTATATACACAAATTGTATATAATTAATCTTAACTAGAGGTGTTTAGTATTAGCATTTTGTTCTTTATCAAAAAGTATTGATATATTGTATTTCCAGCCCTTAGTATCTTATATGTGTAATTGTAATATTATAAACTCTTAGATGGAATGCTGGTGCCCCCCGGTGTCTATTGTGTATGTGTAATGTGTTTTTTAAAAAGTATTTTGTCCTGTGTCCTTTTTGTAATAATATGTATATTTAATAAAATCATGGATATTAGTATTTTTAGAGGGTAGTGCCACTTTTTTCCTTAGTCCTGGTTCCTTTTTGGGTGTGTGGGGACCCTATTCCTTTGTCTGTTTTGCTATTGCAATTTACCAGCCCTAGTGAGCACACCACCCTATATTGCTGCCTATTATAACTAACTGGTGCTGTCCACTATTTCTTTTCTGCTCCAATTTCTTTTTGAGAACTGTATCTGTGTTAAAGTCAGTGACCAGGCATAAAACAAAAAACACACATTACCACCTTTTGACTCACCAGGCTTCAGCAGCACAATCTCTCTACTAAAGTCACTGATGTGGGGCAGTTGTTTGACAAGGAGGTGGGCAGGGGTCAAGTGGAGACGCGACATGCAAAATTATCACCAAAAATCTTACATTCTTAGAGGAACAACACCTGGCATTTGGGATCCCACAATCTCTTAACATACGCGGCTGTCAGACAATCAGGGACTCACACTCTATTCAGCCTAACTAGGTGAACTGATGTCAGGGAAGAGCACCATCTGTTGGCCGCTCCCCCACGTACCCATGTCAGCCATTCAGAAATGCCTGTTGTGGGTACTTTCATCAACTGAGAGAAACCAGGGCCCTGCTTCACTCCATTACTGATGGTGAAGCACTTGTGGAACAGTGTTCTTGTTAGTCACATCTATTTTCTTTTGGTTTTAAGGTTTGGCAAGAAGATGGTTTCTACCCCTCAGAGCCTGTATTTGTACCAAAACCAAATTCCAGTGAAGAAGATGATGGGGTGATCCTGTCTGTCATTGTGACACCCAGGCAGGTAGGTTTAAATTGCCAAAAATCCCAAAGATTTAAAAGAAAGTTTGTAAACCTTCTTAATGGAGCTCAGATCAGGGGGGCATAGCCCCTCTACTTCTGGATGCCCTGCTCTGTGAAACCTGGGGGGTCACTGGCAAATGCACCTTTACCGGCAGCTCACATAACAATGTCTTTCATCCCTGGCTTCCCTGTAGCTGTGGATCACTCCTCAATGGCTGGATGGGGGAGTGCTCCATAGCTACAGGGTAACTGAGTATGCAGCCAGGGGAATTGGTCACATCAGCTGGCATTCTTGAGACCAGCCAATCGTCACTCATCACTTGGCAGTGGAAAAACATTTTTTTTTAAAGCCAAGCCACTGCCAAACTGTCTTTGTAACCCAGGGTAAGAGTTACAGCGTGGCTTGAATCCCTGATGCAAGACAAAAGCAGAATAAAATATACACTGCTTTGCAAACTATTATGCAAATTCAATTCTCACCTGCCTATCCTAAATGGTTGATGCAAATGATAGTCATTATAATAGTCATTAGAGATGAGCGAACCGGTTCGGACGAACCGGAATTCGCTCCGAATTTCAGGAAATATTCGATTCGGCACGAACCCGAATATTTTGTGGTTCGTGCCGATCGAATTTTTCCTGAAATAAAAAAAAAAAAAAATGCCGGCATGGTGGGAGCGGGCCGGCCGGTTCCGCTGTCAGCGGAGCCGGCCGGCGGGCCGGTAAAGCCGGCCGGCCCGCTCCCACCATGCCGGCATTTAAAAAACAAACAAACAAAAAAAAAAGCATTTTTGCCGGCATGGTGGGAGCGGGCCGGCCGGTTCCGCGCTGACAGCGGAACCGGCCGGCCCGCTCCGCTGTCAGCGGAACCGGCCGGCCCGCTCCCACCATGCCGGCATTTTTAAAAAAAGCAAACACTTACCTGCAGGTCCGGAGCGTGGAGGCCGGCGCCGCTCTCAGCTGTCATCTGAGGGCGCGGAACCGGCCGGCCCGCTCCCACCATGCCGGCAAAAATGCTTTTTTTTTTTTAAATGCCGGCATGGTGGGAGCGGGCTGCCCGGCTTTACCGGCCCACCGGCCGGCCCGCTCCCACCATGCCGGCATTTTTGATGGGGAACTTCGTAAAAGTTCGATTCGGCCGAACCCGAATTTCTTTGTGAAATTCGGCGAATCGGCCGAATCGAACTTTTCAAAAGTTCGCTCATCTCTAATAGTCATCAACCTCTAGAATATAAATCCAATCTTTATTGAACAAACATCCCAATGATAACCAGATTTCTAAGTCAAAATGCTTTTCTTTTTGTACCATGGAATTAAATGATCAGTCAGATACTCTATAAACTCTTCCAAGGTCATTTTCACACCTTCAGGGATCCGAAAGGGGCCTGCCAGCTCTTTCTCCATGATTCCAGCCTAAAACATGACTTGTTGGGACATGGTGAACATCTACCAATCAATTCATGTGGACCATCCGGGGTTGCCCGGCACTCATCAGTAAAAAAGACTGAGAATGAGTCTTCATGTACGTCTAGGCTCACTGCAGCCATTTCTTCTTGTGAGCACTGGTTAGTGTTGGCTGAATAGCAGGTTTATGCACAACCGCAAGCCTCTGGAGGATCCTAAATGTTGAGGTTCGCCAGACCTGTTTGCAGCTTTGTAATGACTTTGTTCTAGCAGCTGCTCTTTTAATTCAATTCATTTATCTGGAAGATACCTTCCTTTATTATGCCTTTAACTGCACCAACCCGCCTGTGCCACAAATCTCTTAACACTACGATGATCACGTCTGCTTTTCAGCAGCAGAGAAATACTTTTTCTTTTCCATATTGCTTTAAGCATGTGGCCTGCTTAATAATGTGCAACATCTTTCTTAAAGAGGAACACATCATTGTTCTTCTTATGGTCCGCAGCACGCTGCTGGCCCAAGCCTCTGAATGACTGGTCGCCAGATCATCAGATACAGGGTATGTGGCCTGAAAATGTGCTGGGAAAAGGTGGGTGATCAGGTACGTATGTGGATAGGCAGATAAATGAGTAGGTACGGGGATGGACAGGTAGGAAGGTAGTGGGGTAGATGAGTATGTGGGAACAACACCCAGAATTTTCACTCTCCTTGGTATCCATGGCACAGCTGTGGCCCATTCTGCCAATCAGTGCGCTTGGCTCTAATCAGCTCTGATAGCTTTTCCAGACATGCAGCCAGCCAAATTCCCACTCACCTATAGCTTGGAGCACCTGCATCAGCCACTCACAAATGCCTGCCATGGGTACACACCTTGCTAAAGGTATAGCAGGTACGCCGCCCATGCCGTTGGATCTCTCATAGTTGAGTTAATGTGGTGATCCCCCGGGGTTATCACACAACTGGGCATTTCGGCCTTGATTCACAAAGAGTTGAAAAAAACTCTCATGGTAGTAAAAAATTCAATTCATGAGAAAAAAGCCTGAGAATTTCACAGTTAGTGAATCACCAGATAGGAAGACAATGGAAGTCAATGGTACTTTTTTACTCTTGAAAAAGTTATTGAACTTTTTACCCCTTTTTACCTATAGTAAAAAGTGCCATTGACTTTCATTGGCTTTGATTCACAAAGGGTTGAAAAAAACTCTCATGGTAGTAAAAAATTCAATTCATGAGAGAAAAACCTGAGAATTTCACTGTTAGTGAATCACTAGTTAGGAACGCAATGAAAGTCAATTTTCACTACAGGTAAAAATGTAAATACTTTTTTCAGGAGTAAAAAAGTGCCATTGACTTTCATTGTCTTCCTAACTAGTGATTCACTAACAGTGACATTCTCAGGCTTTTCTCTCATGAATTTAATTTTTTACTACCATGAGAGTTTTTTTCAACCCTTTGTGAATCAAGGCCATTAAATCAGGATTCCCATTGTTAGGGAATCAGGTGGTCTTGGAGTGTTTTAGACTTCAAATTGTGCTGATGTTCCTCGTTAAGGAAGGTTAGCTAGTTGTGGGGGTGGGTAGACATGTAGATATATAGGTAGGTGAGTGAGTGGGCATGTAGGTATATAGTTGGGTAGGGAGGTAGATAGGTAGGCAGATGGATCAGTTGGTGGGTGGGTAGGTAGATGGTTAGCAGCTAGGTAGGTGGGTGGATGACTGCTACTTCCACTCCATGGTCCGATTATTCTGCCTTCGCACCAGGGTCTAGGTAGGTAGGAGAGTGGGCATGTAGCTAGGTGGGGGTATTCAGGTAGGTACATGGTCAGGTAGGTAGCCATTGCTAGTGCAGCCCACCGCTCCAGTCACGTGTGTTTGTCCACTGCACGGACGGGTTAAATATAGAGGAAAAATTCATATGTGTGCGCAAGCATACAATGGCCATCTATGCACAAAAATCCCCCCAAAACAATAGGTAGGTGGTAGATAGATGGGTAGGTACATGGATGGACAGCTGGAAGGGGAGGTAGTTGGGTAGATGAATATGTGGGATGAAAAGTGGACCAAAATTCAGGATTTTGACTAGCCTGGGTTTTGGTCCTTTGCCCCTGGGGCACTCTGATTTGGGATGCCCCGCTATTTAACCCCCCCGGATTGCAGGTAAACTTACCCGTCCACCAGTCCAAAAGCACATGCGCAAGCACACAGCCAATCAGCAAGCTCGGGTTTGGCCACGCTTCTGCTTCTTTCGACTGCTAAGGGCTGATTGGAGCGGAGCATGCCGTTGGCCGCATCCCTGCTAGCCTCTAACAGGGGGCGTGCCTGCATCGGCTATTCACGAATGACTGGCTATACATATAGTAGAATGCGGCTGCAGGCCACACATGTGACGTTGGATTTGGGGGTCAGGTACACTTTACAGGGGATGTGGGGAGTTTCACACAGCAGGACATCCCACATTCGGATACCCTGCTGTTGGTCCACTTTAAGCAGGAGGAACAACACCCGGGATTGTCACTCTCCTGGGAATGCCAATTTGGGATGCCCTGCGGTGTGTATACTTGTGGATCACCAAGCTCTTACCTTCTGGTGATCCCAGGGCACAGACCCGGGCCACTAAGCCAATGTGCGCGCTCGCATCCTTTCAGCTCTAATAGCCTCTCAGACATGCAGGCGGCCGCATCCCTGCTCACCTCTAGCTGGGAAAACCAGCACCAGCCACTCACATGCATGGTGTGAGTTTAAAGGTACAGCAGGGACACAGCCTATGCACCTATGTTTATGCAGCTATCCAAGAGGGTATCACACAATAAGGCATCCCAAATCAGGATGCTCTAGGGTAAGGGAATAGGCTGGCCCTGGAGTCGGGAGGACAGGCAAAATGTGCCAATGTTCCTCTTTAATGGCCAAAAGCAGTCCTGCAGTCCATAAGACTCCAGGGCCACTTGATTCCCTCTCCTAGGTCCCCCCTAATCCCCAGTGCATGTGTGGCTGGCTTTTGGGCTATATTGGATGGCTGGCATGGCTGCACACAGCCCAGGGATGAGAGGGGGCTGTACACCAAGTTTGGCTGGGCTTCCATTTAACTTCCCCAGCCACACATTAATATGTGCAGCCAGAGAAGCTGATTGGAGGAGAATTGTGCGTGCACCGTGGGAACCTCTGCAAGGTATGTATTACTAGTGTTTGGCAGGGTTTCACACAGCAGGGAATCCCAGATCAGGATGGCCCAAAACTAAGGGCTACTTTAAAGCGAAACAAACCCCAGGAATTTGGAATGGTTTTGTTCTTGAATACCCTGCAGTGTGAAAGCCCCCAGTTCGCTCACTACCATTCACCTTTCCATGCAGTGACTAGGTCATTCGGCAGGTGTCTCCCATAGACTCCCATATGGATAGGTCTGAATGGCTGGGATGGAAGAGCATTCATGACGCTGGTGATGTGGCTGTGTGCATTCTCCATTTAAAACAATGGGCATTGTCTGCCAAATGATGCAGTCTCATTGGACAAGAGCCCGTGCATGCACCGTTGGAGCATGGAAAGGTGAGTTGCAGTGGGCAAACAGGGGGTTTTCACACTCAGAATCGCGCCAGCCATTTGTTATTGCCTAACTTGGGTACTTGCCTTTAGCAGGGATGCAGAGGGGGAGCCGGTGAATATACCAGGCGGCCTGGGGATTTCACACAGCAGGGTATCCTGATTCTGGATGCTCCAGTGGCCGATAGCTGTGGGCTTTGGTCCACTTTAAGGTAGGTTAGGTAGCCTAGTGGGTGAGTGTAGATACTCAGGTGGGTCGGCTGGTGGGTAGGTAGGTTAGTAGATGGGTGAGTGGGCAGGCAGGTAGGTTGGTGGGATAGAGGTGGGTCAGGAACCAACACAAGGCACATTAATGATATGTTCTGGGGGGGGGGGGTAGGGTTATGTGCAAGGGGGCTCCAGCATGTCTGCGGGATCAGCACTCATTAAAGAAAAGGGTGTTGGTCTGGTTTCAGCATATTCGGTGTGTGATTCTTTCTGTATATTTTGGTCCCAAAGTAGTGAAGCCCACCAGGAATTTTCCCTGTGTTCCCTATTACCAGTCCACCCCTGGACTTAACCTACTCCAGCTGTGATTCATGTCATAAAGTCCAGCATTGTAGTCTATGAATCATTTTTTTTCTTATCATTTTTGTAGGACAAGGCAACATTTCTGCTCATCTTGGATGCCAAGGCCTTCACGGAAATTGCCAGAGCGGAAGTTCCTGTCAACATGCCTTATGGATTTCATGGGATTTTTATTCAGTAGAACTGATTTATTTTATATTATATTAGGCTTGATTTTTTAAAATGGTAAATTTTCAGCTTTAAAGGGGTAGTGCCAATATTTTTGATAAAGCATTAGTCTTGAGTCAATTTACAATTCAGATATCTAGCCCTGAAAGTCTGTAACTGGTGGACTCATGCCCTTCGATTGAGACTCTATTCACACCTATCTGCTTGCACTGCCTTGGTAAATACAGTCGCAAGGGATAATGCTGTCTATTATTTTTAACAGGCAAGTTACAAACAGAATCTTTAATGCAAAGAAACGCTAAAATAGGGTAACAATGCTGCTATACCTGACCTATTACCAGTGGGGCTTCATAGGGCCTGAATTGTATTGTATTTAGGATCCCAAGAGGAGGATATTTTAGGTGTGGATTATTGTGGAGATTATAGGGAGTTTTGCAGCAGTGTTTTAAAGTGTCTTGTGTCTTATGTTTTATGTATTTTAATCTATATTTGTGAGTGTAACTATTCTGTAATAAAATTTACAAATTTGATATGTGTTTTGGTGCTCCTCATTGGGAGGAAGGTGTGGCCGAGGTCCACGTCCACTCAATGATGGTCTTTGCTTGACAAAGAAACAAATGCACACTGTTCGTGGCAAATACCGTGGGTGCGATGACCTGGGTCCTCCAGTCCCAAACGACCAATTAGAAAGAAGAGTAGAGGGTCCGTACTCCTAAAACGTAGCTTTTATTGCCATCCGGTAAAATAGTCAAATCAAGATCAGCGATAAAAACAATAGAGCAATCCTAGTGTTCTCTAACGCGTTTTCGGGCTAGGCACCCTTAATCATAGATAAATATATGGTCTTTGCTTGTGTTTAAAGAGTGAGCACATTTATCAGTACTATAGGTGGTGCACCCTTATATCTAAAGAGCAATGCAGCTATAATGTGGTGTACTTGCAATGTGCTTGAATTGCCATTTACTGCAATGAGAATGCATCAAAAGATTCAAAAACACATTTTTGGTACAATACAGAATCACAAAACGCCTGTGCTTAGTGTAATATATGCACAACAAATGGTTGTGACCTATCCACTTTCACTGCATTGTGGGCTTTGTATTGGGATTTATGTTGGGTTCATGTTGGGAAGTAAGGAAATCTTATTTTGCTTTCTTATTTTTTTTCCTGATAATCTTGGCTAGTGCTTTCCCTAGTTGCGAAAACCAGGCCATAACTTTAAGCGGCTTTTAGTCTATTAACTAGTGTTGAACCCCGCCCCCTCCTGCTCACTTGTGGCTTATTCCCAGCATCCTCCTGGCTAGATTTACTCTTTCCTTTCAATTTGGTGGTTCCCTATGCTGTGTGCTGCCACCCCACCACCATAGGGTCATCCCCCGACGCCTAGATATCCCCAAGCCCAAGATGCCCTGCTCGCACAAATCCAGGGCAGCTGAGACAAGCCTGTCATAGAGACATAAAGGGAAGGTGGTACGCAGGTGCAGTAACCCCAGCTGAAACACGAAACAAGACAAAATTTGGTCAGGTAACAAAAGTGATAACCAGCGCACACAGCACTGAACAACATAGTGCTGAGGACCAGGACATTGAATAATCAGTGCACATGGCACCAGGACTTTCTTAAAAACTGAACTGATATTGGATAAAGGGCTTGTACTACACTATTGGTTTGTGTTTTAATGATTTTAGTATCACTGTAAATGGAGACATGGGTACTGGCCTGATTTGCCCTAACTATAACAGAAATGGATCCCACCCCCAGCGCCTGCAGCTCAACGGCGAGTGGGGGGGCGGAACATTAGGACAGAGCACCCATCATACGTAGCGCCAAACACGGATTCTCCAGGGGGGCTTGGGCTGTGTTAACACACATGGGCCTAGGCAGTGACTTGATTCTATTCTTTTTTAGCTTTTATGCAATGTGTATGTTAAATACAAGAGGGGGTAAACTTGTGTTCTATGGGTAGGCTAACACAGGGGTGCAGAGAAAAAGTCAGTCCCATACATTATAATGTACAGTGGACTGATACCAATGAGCACACCTGAGGTGAAAGACACATGTTTGACCCCATAGCAATCTAATGCATTCTGTATTACCTACTGTTGGGTTAACCCCTAGTTGTCCGAGGTCAGCAAGTTTGGTACCCCACCTTAAGCTGCACCCATTGAAATCAATAGGGACCCAAACTTTGGGGTGATTCTTCCTCTGGGGGCCCCTCTACCCCCCATTCCTCACCCACTGAGCGAAAGGGGTACCCGCCTGTCAAGGGGCTCCCAGAAGCCGAATCATGACTAGGACTGGGTGGGGGGGGTGCTTTAAACTGCAGTATGTACAGCAGGAAGCAGCTGTACACTTACCTGAGCCCTGCAATCCCTTTCCGGACTGCGTTCCTTCCGCTGTCAAATAGGCTATGGCCAGGGCTTCAGAGAGATGGCTGCCACTTCCATGGGTGATGTTGATATGGGCAATGTGAAATCTTTTTACTCCCCTGCTTGGTAAGTAGGTCTGACAGGGGGCACAAATGCCACAGCCATACCCCCAGAAATGAAAGCACTACAATATACATTCATCTCCAGTATCTCACATTAGGCAAAACTCCCAGAAACATGCAGGTGGTTTTAAAGCAGGTCATTTTGTACTTTAGTGCTACATTAAAACATAGAAGGTAATCACACCTAAAGAATAACTACCAGGTGCAATGCAACAAAGGGGAGTTCCCTAATACCCCTACTCTTTACTCAACCTTGAAAGATGCAGTAGAATAGTTTGCAATTGCAACAACAGATGAAATAACAGTTATACCTAAATCAATATCAATACTACACTATATAAGATCATGCAACACTATCTGCTTCATATTGAAAAGGATACATGGTTATGGTACAGGATGTAGTCCAAGGATACTCTTTAGACCCACAGATTATAAAGAAAATAGCAACTAACAGTAACTTTGAGTATAGAGTATACAACAAGACATCAGACACACACAAAAAGAGACATTCGATATACTGTAGTACAACAAACATACATTCTGGTGAAAAACATATCATGATGTGCAATTAGGCCTATAAGGAACCTGGATAGCACGCCATGATGTGTTTTTCACCAAAATATATCTTGACAAAACTGACTGACAGTGAAATACATTGAAGTCATGGAAGAGGTGATGATGTTGCAGAATGAGAGCTGGGTCTGGTTTTAGGGAAGGTAATGGGTGGTTACAGCATGTACTGGAATTACCCAACCCTGTTGGATCTGGAGCAGGATGCTGTTTTGGTAACCCGGGCGCAGCTGAGTGCATGTTAACACGTGCCACCTTGTAAGTACTTGCAATTTTCACTATTAAAACAGCCTAATATTACATTATTGGGCTATGAAAGCTGTTTTTTGTATTGTGTTATACGCTGAGTTGAAGAGCTGGAGTTTGTCAACTGTGATAAAGAAATATCAGTAGTAAGCGCAGTTGGCCATCTCTTGCGGAGATATATTGTCTGGTAAGAACTTGTGAGGATGACAGGGATCTCTTCACTCTGATAAGAAAGTTACATGCACCGAGGAGGATTCAGACCAAAAAGATTAATTACATTAAGTAAGCACCGCTATTGTTGTGCACAGGGTGTAGGAGGTGTTGAGCATCCACTTTAAAGTGGACCAACCATGTCCTATGGAATATTAAATTAAAAAAAAAAACACGTATCAACTCCCCTTAGTGTCCTGGTAAAGAATTGGATACAAATACAAACGATTTTGTGGGACAGCTAGGGAAATTAAACATCGCCTAATTGTCCTTTTCAGGGTACTTCCAGGGACAGACTGCTCATATACTAAATGACAGCTAGGGACAAACAACATCTGCTAATTCTCCTTCTCAGGGCACACCCAGGGGCAGTTGGTCCATTTAATGAGAAAAAAAATCTGCTAATTGTCCTTTTCACGTTTCAGGGACAGGCTGCTCATATACTGAGGGAAAGCTAAGGACAAACACACATCTGTTAATTGTCCTTTTCAGGCCACTTCCAGGGACAGACTGCTCATATATTGAGGGGAACAAACAAACATCTGCTATTGTTTCTTCCTATGGAAGGTTAAATAAAAAATATGCATTTATTCCCTTTCCCTTTTAGTGTCCTGGTAAAGATAAAAATACTCATAAACTATTTTGGTTTCAAATGAAACATTGGGGGGGGGGGATTAAAGCTTCCTTTGGCTCTTATTTTCCTTCTTGGCTTAAAGTGGACCAACACCCTTGCCTGATCGGCCCGGGAATCTATAAGATTCCCGGACAGATCAGCTCCCTGACTGTGTGGCACCCCGATCGCTGTGTGAAACCCCCCAGATCCCCGAAAATCCTATCTGATCCTCGTTCCAGCGGCGCATGCGGTGGCCGCCGCCGCCTCCCGCGTGTTCCTCTAGCAGGGCGCGCACCGACGTCGGCCGTGAATGGCTCAGCTTGTCCGTCGCTGCCTCTCCTTGTCCGTCGGCGGCGACTGGACGCGCGAGTCACGTGGGAGCGGGGTCAGGTGAGTTTTCGGGGCTTTCTGGGGGGTTTCACACAGCGGGGCACCCACGATCGGGGTGCCCCGCGGAAGTGGACCAATACCCAGGATAGTCAAAATCCTGGGTGTTGGTCCACTTTAAACAGCTAGTTTAGAACAATGGTATCCTGTCAGAATCCAATGGCATATAATGGCATAGCTGGGGAAAAGGAAAATTGAAATCACTATAACAGGAATATCAAGCAGAATTGAGGGCAGACAACATCCAAACGGTAATGGACCTGGGGTGGGGGAGCAAAATGGATTGAGTTGTTTTTAGAGGTTTTAGTCTGCTTTAAGAGAAAAATTATAGTATGGTGGCCTTCACCAGACTTTCTGCCCAGGAGCCCCCACCACACTTAAAGAGGAACAATACCTGGTATTCTGACTACAGTATCCTGGGTTTTGTTCCTTGCCCCCCAGGTGTCCCAATCTGGGATCCGCTGATGTGTGAAACCTTCTAGATCACCCAGTAAAATTCAGCTCTTCCTGGTCCTACGGCCCATGCATGGGTTCTAGTCCAGTCAGAGCTGTTTGCGTCAGAGCACAAGCGACCACATTCCCAGCAATGCACACGCTCCCAGCCTATCTGACTAGCTGGGGACGGGAGCATATGAAACCCCATTAAATCGGATTTAATCCACTAACTAGCTTCTTACAGAACTACCAACAAATCAAGCCCTGTTGTGTATGCATTGATGGGAGTAAATACTACAGTGTTATGATGTTGCTATGTATTCTTCAGGGAGAATCTTGTTAGTACATCACCATGAGCTTTCTCACAGGGGAATTTATCATGCATATTCATTAAGTACACAAATTCTGAACTATTTGAACACATCATTATACTCCCTGGTATCTGTTTACAAATGCTTAGTGCCTGCAGTGGTAAGAATTTCAAGAGAAAAGGGGTAAAGGATGAATCCATCTTATTTCTGTATGGATAGGTTAAGTAGCAAGTATTTTAAGGATGGTTGTAAGAGTCAGACCTTGAAGAGTGACATGCTGTACAAACTATTGTGCTTACTTGTGGGGACTGACCTTGAAAGGGGCCCTAAACTTGTGATGTATGGTCTGCTATCACTCCAAGTCTGCTGCTTTCCCTATTGCACCATCTGCTGTATTGTGTGTGTTTGGCTTTTGTGTATATCTGGCTGGTAAGGTAAGTGTATAACTCCTCCTCCCTGCTGGATCATTGCATCACACTGCTTGTGTGTCCCTGTTCTCTCTTGGTTGTACATCCAGTCAACCCTCTGATTTCAGTGTTGCTCACTTGTCCTGCTGTTAGGACTACAGTAGGCCTTCTGTTCTCTGTACAGATGGCCAGGCCCTCCATCATATGTACTGGGTTTAGGACTTATGGTTCTCTCTGGCTAGTTCTTGCCTCCCAATTCCTACTGTAAGTCTGTCTGTCCTGTGTGTCCCCAAGAACACCACAGAACTTCCCTGGTCCTAGTGGGAGGTCAGCTGAAGACGTGGGTTGGTATGTGTAGTGTTGAGCGAACCCAAACTGCAAAGTTCGGGTCTGTGTGGAATTTTACAAGTTCGGGTCTCCGAACCTGAACACAAACTTCAGGAAGAAGTCTGGGTTGGGATTTGGTATTCAGATGAACACGGAAAGCTAGCCCGTCAAACAACTTTCGTCCCCTAGCAACCACAATATGGGCGTGGCTGTGAATGGCCAGCACTGTAGGGTATATATTGTGATAGGCTGTGGCTGAATTGCGTAAAATAATAATTGTACTGTTCAGGGCAGTTAGGCAGGGAGAGGAGGTTCATATACTAAGGGGCAGCTAGGGAAGATGAAACATCAGCTAACTGTCATTTTCAGGGCACTTCTAGGGACAGGCTGCTCATATACTGAGAGGCAGCTAGGGCCAAACAAACATTTGCTAATTGCCTTTTTTAGGGTATTCCAGGGAAAGGCTGCTCATATACTGAAGGGTATCTAGGGACTAACAAACATCTGCTAATTGTGCATTTCATGCAACTTCCAGTGTCAGGCTGTTCATATAATGAGGAACAGCTAGGGACAAACAGACATCTGCTAATTCTCCTTGTCAAGCCACTTCCAGGGACAGGCTGCTCATATACTAAGGGGAACAAACAGACATCTGCTAAATGTCTTTTTATGCCGCATCTAGGGAAAGGTGGCTCATATACTGAGGGGAAAAGCAAGCATTTGCTAATTGTACTATTCCCAGTATGTCACACACCCCGCTTCCGAATATTCATGACACTTGGGTAACTGTCCTGTAGAGGGCGATCTTGCAGAGATGACATGAAAAAAAGGAGCCCCTCCTGGCCCATAAATACCTGGGACCTCCCACCATTCCCCAGTCTTTCGTCTCTGCAGTCGGCGAGCAAGTCAGAAGATGGTTGTCTCCTCCTTGCAGGTAGCCGGGGTAACCCCCCGGCCTTTTGTTTCTATTACTGCCTGAACCTTTTTTAATTTAAACTATAGCAGTATGCCTTCCAGCCTAGGCTGAAGGTCCAGGCAATGGTAGGCTGCACCTTATGGTGTATATGGGAGCTTGCTCCCCCGTGAGGGGGAGGCGGTGTCTGGGTTGGTGATCCTGGCTTGGGATGCCTCGTCCCTCTTACCCTTTCACCTATTGGTGTGGGTTCTCCCCCCTACCGTGTCCCTCTGTGCCCCTTGGGGGGGGGAGGCCTTTTCTCCTGTGGGTTGTTTTACTTTATTTGGGGGAAAAGGTGTGTGGATTGTGTGTGTGTTTGTATGTGTTTTTGCGGCCATTGTTGCTGGGACGGTTTCACTTTTCAACAGGTGCTCATTGTGGCCCGTCCAACCCCCCCCACCCCCCCCCTCGAGGCCGGCTTCTCTCAAGCACTCTTTCCGGCCTCGCTGCCTGCTTTGCTGCTCTCCCTCTCATTCCCTTGCTGCTGTGAGGGTTGACGGTCGCTGCTTTGCTGCGGTGAGTGGATTTTATTTATTTCACCATTTTTAATTGTCTTATATGGTGGGTGATGTGTATGTTGACACTTATGTCTGTTCTCATGTCTTCTAGGTGGGATTCCTTCTTTTAAAGTTTAAAGAGGGAGTTCTCCAGGTCCTAGGGTCCCTTAGAGTTTAATTTAGGGTTCCCAAAAAAAAAAAAAATACTCCCACTTGGGACCTGAAGGGGCATCCCGGGTAGCTTAATAGCGTAAATCCCTCTGGTCATTGCAACTACATTAAAATCACCATATGGAGGCTTCTCAGGATGCCGGGCTTGGGCTCCCCTCGGGGCAACCCCGGCAGTGTGTGGGTTGTGGGGCATCCCTTGCGGGGAATAATGTACTTGTTTGCATACCTTGTGCTCAGTGGGCCATAACGCAGCAGTCGGGGGCCCAGGCGTCTGGGTCCGGGGTCCCGGCCTCATCTCCTTCCCCACCCTGCCTTATCCGTACCCCTAGTGATGTTGTCACAGGTGGGGAGTCGCAATCTGATGTATGTGCCAGACTGGCTAATATTGAGAAATGTATTTCTGGCTCTGTTGCCAGAACGGCCTCGGCTAAGCGAAAGCATTTGTCTCCAGCCGCGCCGGCCTTTGAGTTTGATGATTATGATTTCCTTGACTGGTCTGATTATTCCTCGCTGGAAGAGGGGGAATTATTTGAGGATTCTGAGGGTTCTGACAATCAGCAGTTTGTTGGTGCTGATACTGAGCAAGGGCAGGGGGATGCTGTGGATACCCCGAAGGTCTTGGCTCACCTTTTTGAGGTTCTGGCAATTTCTCCTCCTGAGGAGGCCACTCCTCAAAATGGGGAATTCTTCGGGACTTCAAAGCCGCGCCTGGAGTTCCCAAATCAAAAGCATTTTGATGGCATTATTCTTAAGGAATGGGAGAAGCCTACTCGGCTTCCAGGTATTCCTCAAGGTTGGGATAAAAAGTATCCCTTTCCGGTGGACGTAGTAAAAGGATGGTCGCCTTCTTTAACCCTTCCTTTCGTGGTGCCAGAACTAGCAGAGTTTTGGCCTTCTCTACCCTCAGAGGTGATTCCTGGAGTAGAAGCAGAGGTCGTGCCCGTCCAGGTCACAATTGGAGTTCCAAACCCAAGCCCGCTGCTATCCGGCTCAGCAATGAGGGGGCGCCCTCACCCTTGCGGGTGGGGGGACGGCTGCGGCACTTCTTCCAGGTCTGGGACCAGGAGGTCTCAGACAAATGGATTCTGGAAGTGGTGTCTTCCGGTTACAAGCTGGAATTCGAGATCCGGCCTCCTCCCAGATTCTTCAGGGCTCGAGTGCCTTCGGACCCACTGGCCGCACAGGGGCTCCGGGCGGCAGTAAGTTATCTGCTGGACATGGCTGTCATTTGCCCAGTGCCTTTCGCGGAAAGGGGCTTGGGATTCTATTCCAATCTATTCACGATGCCCAAGAAGGACGGCTCTGTTTGACCCGTTTTGGATCTGAAGCTCCTCAATCGGTTTATCCGCTTCAGGAAGTTTCGCATGGAAACCTTGCGGTCAGCTGTCGATTCTCTTCGTCAGGGGGACTTCATGACGTCCATAGACATCAGGGATGCTTATCTGCATGTACCTATCTTACTGGCACACCAGAGATTCCTCAGGTTCGTGGTGGAAGATCAGCATTTTCAGTTTGTGGCCCTTCCATTCGGGCTTACCTTGGCTCCGAGGGTGTTCACCAAGGTATTGGCGGGGGTGATGGCTCTCCTCAGAGTCCAGGGCATTCACATTGTACCATACCTGGACGACCTTCTCATTTTGGCTTCCTCTCTCAGCCAAGCGGAGCTCGACACCAGAGTGGTGGTATCCACGCTGGAGAGGTTCGGTTGGGTGATCAACTATTCCAAGTCCTCCCTCTCCCCGTCCAGGGAGGTTTCGTTTCTGGGCATGACTCTGGATGCCTTTCAGGCCAGGGTGTTCCTTCCTCAGCCCAAGATTCTTCTGATCCAAGATTTAGTTCGGCTTCTGCTTTCCAATCCTCGCCCGCCTATCCGGCTAGGGATGAGATTGGTAGGTCTGATGGTGGCTTCCTTCGAGGCAGTCCCTTTTGCCCAGTTTCACATGAGGACACTTCAGCTCCATCTTCTAGCGACTTGGGACAAA
This sequence comes from Gastrophryne carolinensis, assembly GCA_027917425.1. Lineage (NCBI taxonomy): Eukaryota > Metazoa > Chordata > Amphibia > Anura > Microhylidae > Gastrophryne > Gastrophryne carolinensis. The sequence continues at coordinate 75,907,867 of CM051242.1, read as the reverse complement.
TGTCCGCTGTCATTGGATCAGTCTTGTCTGCTGTCTCCCCGGGCTCAGCAGTCCCTTCAGTGGTGGCTAGTGTCAAGCAATCTGTTGGAGGGCAGATCCTTTCTGACCTCTTGTTGGGAAACGGTCACCACGGATGCCAGCCTGTCGGGCTGGGGGGGCTTCTGAAGGGAACATCAGTTCCAGGGGTTATGGGGGCCTCGGGAGGCTCATAACCCTATCAACGTTTTGGAGCTATGGACCATTTGGTTGGTTCTGTCTCGCTTGACTCTTGTATTGCAGGGATTGCCAGTACGGCGGTCGCTTACATCAATCACCAAGGAGGGACTCGCAGCAGGAGTGCCCTCAGGGAGGTATCCCTGATCCTTGTTTGGGCAGAGAGCAATGTCCCATGCATCTCAGCCATTTACATCCCGGGAGTGGAGAACACAAATGCGGATTCCCTGAGCAGGAGATCCTCTCGCCGAGGAGAATGGTCTCTCAGTTCCAAGGTATTCCAGTCCCTTTGTCACAAGTGGGGGACTCTGGAGGTGGATCTTTTTGCCTCTCGTCACAATCACAAGCTTCCTGCCTTTGTGTCTCTGTATCAGGATCCTCTGGCCCTGGCAGTGGATGCCATGTCCCTGGCTTGGAGGGAACTGGGGTTTCTGTACCTGTTCCCCCCCCTTCTCCATGGTGGGCAAGGTGGTGCGCAAGCTAACTCTAGAAGGGGCACCAGCAATTCTGGTGGCTCCAAGGTGGCCAAGACGAGTGTGGTTCGTAGACATCGTGCGGCTGGCAGTAGATCAGTTTTATCTGCCTCTTCTTCCGGATCTTATCACCCAGGGTCAGCTACGCTACCCCAATTTACCAACGCTGGCTTTGACGGCATGGCCGCTGAAACCTCCATCTTAAAGGAGGAAGGTCTTTCTGATGCGGTGGTTCAGACTCTTGTTAGAGCTAGGAAGAGATCTTCCTCTAACGTCTACTATAGGACTTGGAGGTCTTATATTAACTGGTGCGAGGCTAGGGCCTTGCCTTGTAGGGTTTTTTCTATTCCCAGAATTCTGGAGTTTCTTCAACATGGTCTGGACTCGGGGTTCTGTCGGCTCTCCAGGGGTCCCCTTTTGAGCCGGGGCATGCCCTTTCTCTGCTCACTCAGAAAGTTGCCTTTTTGGTGGCTATTACCTCTGTTCGGCGTGGCGGCCTTGTCTATTCAGGCTCCTTACTTTGAGAGGCACCTGGACAAGGTAGTTTTCCGCTTTAAGCTGGATTTCCTTCCTAAGGTGGTTTCGGCTTTCCACCTCAATCAGGATGTAGTTCTCCCTTCCTTGTGTCCTAAGCCTAGTAATGACAAGGAGAGGACCTTACATTCTTTGGATGTGGTTCGATGTGTGAAATATTATTTGGTGGCTACTTCTCCTTTTCGTAAAATGGGCCGGGCCCAGGAAAGGTCTGGCGCCAGCTAAGTTTTCCATTAGTAAATGGATTCGACAGGCCATTGTTGGGGCCTATTCTGCCAAGGGGAAGGTTCCCCCTTTTCATGTTACTGCTCATTCTACTCGTGCTGTTGGAGCATCTTGGGCTTTTCAGCATCAGGCTTCTGTTGAACAAGTTTGTAAGGCTGCTACTTGGTGTTCTGTTCATACTTTTTCCAAGTTTTATAAGGTTGATGTGCGGGCCTCAGCGGATGCTGTTTTTGGCCGCAAAGTTCTGCAAGCTGCAGTAGTTTGAGTTTGCATTATTGCCTTTTTGGGATCCCCACCCATTATGGGCACTGCTATTGGATGTCCCAAGTGTCATGAATATTCGGAAGCGGGGTGTGTGACATACTGGGAATAATACCATTTTGTGATTACTCACCTGTAAAATGGTTATTACAAGTATGTCACACACCCCGCTTCATCCTGCCCTTTTTTGGTTTTCTGGGATCCTTTATATGGTGAACCTTTTTCTTTGCTGTTTACATTTGGCTCTTCCTGGTCCCTTTACTGCTGTCTTATACTGGGCAATGGTGGGAGGGCCCAGGTATTTATGGGCCAGGAGGGGCTCCTTTTTTTCACGTCATCTCTGCAAGATCGCCCTCTACAGGACAGTTACTCAAGTGTCATGAATATTCGTAAGCGGGTGTGTGACATACTTGTAATAAACATTTTACAGGTGAGTAATCACAAAATGGTATTTTTCAGGTTACTTAAAGGGACAGGCTGCTCATATACTTAGGGACAAACAAACATCTGCTAATTCTCCTTCTCAGGACACTTCCAGGGCAGTCGGCTCATTCACAGAGCGGGAAAGAGAAACATCTGCTAATTGTCCCGTTCAGGCCACTACCAGGGAAAGGTGCCTGTATACTGAGAGATAGATAGGGACAAACAAACATATGTCAGTTGTCCTTCTCAGGCCTCTTCCAGGGACAGGTGGCTTATATACTGAGGGGGAGAGAGAATCATATGCTAATTGTCCTTTTCAGGGCTCTTCCATAGACAGACTAATAATATATTGAAGGTGACAAACATCTGCTAATGGTAATTTTCAGGCCACTTCCAGGGACAGGCTGCTCACATACTGAGGGACAGCTAGGGACAAACAAATATCTGCTAATTGTCCTTGTCAAGCCGCTTCCAGGGACAGGCTGATCATATACTAAGGGGGGCAAACAAACATCTGCTAGTTGCCCTTTTCTGGCCAGGGGTCACACCGGGTTGTCAATGGGTTCAAGTTACAGATGGATGGACATGCTCAAGGTCAGACAGGCAGGCGTCGATCCAGTCAGCGATCAGAGGAAGGTCAGACAAAGAGAAAGTCGCCAGCAGGTAATCAGAAATCAGCTAACAATGGTACTATAACACCCAGCAAATGCATGCTGGAAGAGGCACAGAATATGGAGTTCCAGACACAGGACTGGATATAGGGTGGGTCAGACTTAGGTACAGACTCTGGACAATAAGACAACAGGGTATGCCTAGTATGAAGTTCCCAGCTGCCCCACTATCCACAAGGGCACAGGACTGGACGTAATGGGAGCCCCAGGAAACTGTAATGGCCAATGATACAGTAGGAAACCCAATGAGGAATTTCACAACACCAATGCTAGGTGAAACAGACACATCAGACTGCTGAAGCCTTTTCACAGGTTCCGGGGACAGGTTGTAACGAAATAGCCGGCTTTTCGACAGTACAGACACAAGCCCTGGGACTGCCTCCTACCTCTCTCTGCCGGATATAATTTAGCAGCCCCAAGCTGCCTCAGCTCCTGTTCGGGAGGGCAGCGGCGAAGCACGGAGCTAGAAGGCAGGAGAGGAAGAATGTCACTATAGGCTGCAGATCAATCTGGATTGCCAGTTGCATAGCCTCATCAAGGGACTTAGGTGCAGGATAACTACCCAGGACATGGGGTCAGAAAGCCCTACTCTAAGCTGACTGGGGTCAGAAAGCCCTACTCTAAGCTGACTTCTAAGTGCTGGGTCATTCTACTGACTACTGACAGCCCAGCGGCAGAATTCAGCACAATTGTCTTCAGCTGTTTCACACCCTTGCAGGAGTTTGTGCAGATTTGTGTCGACTATCAAAACAATGTCTGGGTCAGAGTAGAGCACCCTCATAGCTTCAAAAAAAGTGTCCACAGTTTGCAGGGCAGGATCTTCAGGCAAGAATCCAAAGGTCCAGATCTAGGGGTTTCCCAGGAGCCAGGAAATTATACTGCCAACTCTCTGGGGCCCTGGTACAGTTGAATGGTGCAGAGCTTGAAATACAACTTACAAGCATTCTGAAATTCAGCAGACTTATGGCATTCCCCCGAAAACTTCCCTGGAAGGGGAACCTTAGGCTTGGCGAGAGGTATGGTCACTTGTGGTTGAGTAAGTTTGTTGATAGCAAACGATCTTCCATTTTTTTGGGCCATTATAATGTCCGTGGAACACCCGCCATCAGGTGAGTCCACAACCCCCATTCTCCGTGCCTCTTCTGCCTATAGACAAGCCCCCATTTGCCAGGATGCTGGATACACCTCACCGGACACGGTTGCCCCCAGGACTTAGATAGCACAAAGGATGCGGACTTACAGGATGAAGACAGATGAACCAAGTACGAGGCTGGGTGAAAAAGCTAGGAATGACAGTCCTTCCAATTGGGGATACACAAGATGGTCAGGGGTCAAGCCAGGGGTCAAGCTGTGTTGTCAGAAGTTCACAGTGCAGATGGGTAGACAAGGTCAGGTAAGAGGCGTCGGTCCAGGCAGCAATCAGAGAAGGGTCACACAAAGCGAAAGTCCCAAAACACCCAGCAAAAAGCTTTAACAAGCAATGCCTGCTGGGGGAGGCCTGATTTTATGTAGCCATTGTCCAATCGGGACAGGAGGCCTGAGCCAGCCACCACCTTAACCCCAGCAATACATGCGGTGATGATGACCTGCAAAACTAGAAAAACACAGGAGAGAGCACACCTAAAGGTCTGCCAGGGGTGCACAGCCATACTAACAGCCAGAACACACAGAGAAGGTGATTGGCCAGCAAATGGAGGAACTGAAAGCCTAAAAATTGTCCTTGTCTAGCCACTTCCAGGGACAGGCTGCTAATATACTGAGAGACAGCTATGGACAAACAAACATCTGCTAATTGTCCTTTTCAAGCCACTTCCAGGGACAGGCTGCTCATATGCTAAGGGGGACAAACATCTGCTAATTGTCCTTTTCAGGCTACTGCCAGGGACTGGCTGCTCATACAAATAGGGACAAACAAACATCTGCTAATTGTCCCTTTTTAAGCCACTTCCATGTACAAGCTGCCAATATAATGAGAGGGACAAACACCTGCTTATCGTCCTTTTCAGACCACTTCCAGGGACAGGTGGCTCATTTACTGATCAGGAGAGAGAAACATCTGATAATTGTCACGTTCAGGCCACTTCCAGGTGGGGGATATACTGAGGGATAGCTAGGGACAAACAAACATATGCTAATTGTCCTTTTCCTGACACGTCCAGAGATAGGCTGCTCATATACTTAGGGGCATCATTTGCCAATTATGATTCTCAGGGCACTTCCAAGGACAGGTGGCTCATATACTGAGTAGGAGAATCATCTGCTAATTGTCCTTTTCAGGCCACTTCCACAGACAGGCTGATCGTATATTGAGGGTGACAAACAAACATCTGCTAAAAGCCACTTCCAGTGATTGGCTGCTCATATACTAAGGGGGACAAATACACATCTGCTAATTGTCCATTTTAAGCCACTCCCAGCTACAGACTGCTCACTTACAAAGGGGGACAAACAAACATCTGCTAATTATTCTTTTCAGGTGACTTCCAGGGACAGTTGGCTCATTCACAGAGCGGGAGAGAGAAACATCTGCTAACTGTCACGTTCAGGCCACTACCAGGAACAGGTGGCCTATATAACATATGCTTATTGTCATTTTCATTACACATCCAGGGACAGGCTTCTCATATACTTAGGAACAAACAAACATCTGCCAATTATCCTTCACAGAGCACTTCCAGGGACAGGTAGCTCATAAACGGAGGGGGGTCAAACATCTGCTAATTGTCATTATCAGACCACTTCCAGGGATAGGCTACTCATATACTGAGGAGGAGAAAGAATCGTCTTCTAACTGTCCCTTTCATGCCACTTCCAGTGATATGTTGCTTATATTCAGAGGGATAGCTAGGGACAAACAAACATCTGCTAATTTTCCTTGTCAAGCCAATTCCACGGACAGGCGTCTCATATACTGGGGGGACAAACAAACATCTGGCAATTTCTCATTTTCAGACCACTTCCAGGGACAAGCTGCTCAAATACCAACAAACAAGCATCTGCTAATTATCCTTTCCAAGTCACTTCCACGGGCAGGTGGCTCATAGGGAGCCACCTGTGTCCCAGCCATAGGGAGGGACAGCTAGGGACAAACAAACACCTGCTAATTGTCCTTTTCAGGCCTCTTCCAGGGAAAAACTCGTCATATACTAAAGGGAGAAAACAAACACCTGCTAATTGTCCTTTTCAGGCCTCTTCCAGGGACAAACTCGTCATATACTAAAGGGAGAAAACAAACATCTGCTAATTGTCCTTTTCATGCCACTTCCAGGGACGGGTGGCTCATGTACTGAGGGGGACAAACAAATATCTGCTAATTGTCCTTTGCAGGCCATTTCCCGCAATAGGTGACTCATATACTGAGCCAGAGAGAGAAACATCTGCTAATTGCCTTTTTCAGCCCTCTTCCAGGGACACACTGTTCATATACTAAGGAGGACAAACAAACATCTGCTAACTGTCCATTTTATGTCACTTCCAGTGACATGCTGCTCATATACTGAGGGACAGCTAGGGACAAACAAACGTCTGCTAATTGTCCTTTAGAAGCCACTTCCAAGGACAGGCTGATAATATACTGCGGGGTTCAAACAAACGCCTCTTTCAGGGACAGATAGCTCATATACTGACCCAGACAGAGAAACATCTGCTGATTTATATTTTCAGGAACAGGCTGCTCATGTACTGAGGCACAGCTAGGGACAAACAAACATCTGCTAATTGTCCTTGTCAAGCCACTTCCAGGGAGGGGCTGCTCATATAATGAGGGGCAGCTCTCCTATTGTTTCCTGTGCTCACAACACCTGGTTTGAACCTCGTGGCATCTAGTTTTGTATTGTTCCCTGTACTATATCTTTTACCTTGTCTGTAATCCTACTTTGTAAAACGCTACGGAGGATGATGGTGCTATATAAATAAGCATTATTATCAGAGCCGTAGCAGCCATGAGGCGAATGAGGCACTGGCCTCGGGCGCAGCCAGGCCCGTATTCGGCAGGGGCGGGGATAGGGGCAGCGGCAAGCACCAATTTAATAAAAAAATAAATAAATCATCTGCCAGCAGTGATGGTCAGCATAGGTGAGAGCGATCAGGCAGGGGCGAACATCATTTGGTGGTTGAATAGTTAAGAGCCCATCTCTCTCTCTCCCCGTGCTCCGTGCAGACAGCAGGTGACTGATGAGGCAGCCAATCACCACCCACTTCCTTGATAAGAAGCTCGGAGGAGGCGGGGGATGAATGACGTCACCCTCAGCAGTGCAGCGCGGGACCCTCAGAGGAGCTGATGGGCCATTCATCATCTTTTATCAGGTACTTGTCTGCAGGCAGAGCACAGGGTGACAGGGAGAGAGGAGCCATTAACCATTGAGCCACCAATGATTTATAAAGCACAGTAAACGGTGAAGGTGAATGGTTTGATTGCTGTTTCTGTTTCATCTGTTGTTGCTTTAAAGCAGACCAAAATGTGGCATTATACCCCCGAGGTTTTGTTCCCCCCTGTAATCTCTGGTCTCTTACCTTCCTCCATGCTATAACAGGGCTTCCTCTGCATTCCCACATGCAGAATTTCTTGAGCCCCCCCCTGTGCATTGCGTCCCCCCCCCCCCCCCCAGAACACCCACAATTTTTACCTTCCTCGACCCTCAGCTGGCAGCCAGTCAAGGGGCAGCATTCCTGGCTGAGGATAAGGTAAGGATTACGGGAGGCCCACTCAACCTGTCTGAATGCAGCCGGACCCAAACCCATTAGCTGGAAATGGGTGAAATTGTCATGGCAGCCCCGGTTGCACAGTATAGTTTTTTTTTATCCCCCCCCCCCCCTAAAAAGGATAAACTCATATTGCCCTGGTCTCTTTAGGTGGACCAAAACCCACCGAGATTGGCCCAGGAATCTATAACATTCCTGGGCCAATTTATTCCCTCTGCCCGGGGCATACAGATTCACCTTCGTACCCGGTCTAATGGTGCATGCGCGAGCAGCAGCTGCATCCCCGCCCGGAATTTGTGATCGAGGTGCCCAGGTGGGGGAAAGGACCAAAACCCAGGATAGTTGAAATCCTGGGTTTTGGTGCACTTTAACCATGCAGACTGAAAGGCATAGCACACATTGCAGAAGGCATTGTGTGTGCTCAGTCATTTCCAGTCCCCGCTGCAGCCAGGTCAGACATTATGTTAAATGGCCAGTGCAAGGGCTGGGAAAATAACAAGGGTGCATATCTCTCAGCCAGCAGGCTTGATCTCATAGCTGCACCGCTCCAATTTCTGACCAGTGAAGAACAGTGGCTCTGACGGCCGCATCCTTTGCTTCCCTGTAGCAGTGCGCGTGCCCGCGCCAAGCATTTGTGAATGACCGGCGTGGGCACGCTCCCTGTTAGAGGTGAGTCAGGTGAATTGCGTAAGCCTAAGTGCTGCCTAGGTGCTGCCTAGGGCAGCATGAACCCTAAATACGGCCCTGAGCGCAGCTACAGCTTCATGCAAGGGGGCGCAGCCAGGGCTGTATTTGCCACTAGGCACGAGTAGGCACGTGCCTAGGGCGGAGCTATAGCCTGGGGGCGGGTACGGGGTGGTGGCCAGCAACAAATAAAAAAAAAAAATTAACTTCATACAGCATGAATGCCCCGCCCCCCCCCCCCCTGCTGCCACCAGTGCGCCACAATAGGTGTGTGGGCAATCTCCAGCCCAGCGCAGACCAGGACCACCCTGCCCAGTCCCAGCCGGTCCAGCCTCTTCCCGTGCAGCCCCATCTAGCACAGCCCAGCCTGCCCTGTCCCACTCCGCCCAGCCGAGCCCCGCCCCTGCTTGCAGCCGCCTGTCTCCTTCTCCTTACAGTGCGGCGTGTCAGCGTGTCAAGTGCGGGAGTCGGGGGTGTGGTCTCTCCAGGCGCTCTCTCGTGGTAAGACTTACTGCCCGAGGTTTGTGGGGGTTAACTGGGGGGGTTACAGTGGACCAACTGCAGGTTGATCAAGTGACCTTGGGGCATCCTGGAAAGGGATGCCCCAAGGTCACTTAATCAACCTGCGGTTGTGTGAGCCCCCAAGATCCCCAGGTCACCACGATTTCCGGCCATAAGTTGAGTGTTTACAGGCGCCTTGGGGGTTTCACACAGTGGGGCATCTGGAATCAGGATGCACCATGGAAAGCCAGCAGCTGGCCCTGGAATCTTTAGGTTGGAGTTTTGTTCCACTTTAAAAGCTGGTAAACCTGGAGATGTCCCTGTGTGTGAAAACCCAGGTAATGCCAAAAATCTTACCTCGCTCCCATGGCGCATGCCCAGGCTTACAGCAAATTAGAATATTTTGCATCACCCTGCAAACAATTCTGAATGAATGACGTGCCAGGAACCTCCCGCTCTGCATGCCTGCACATGCACTGTGGGATTGATGGAAAGGTAAGTCTTATGGCTATCCCAGGGGGCTTTACACAGTGCCCGCACTGGTCATTTAGCCACAGAAATGCCATCTCTGGCTGCACATGTACTGTGGGATCGATGGAAAGGTAAGTCTTATGGCTATCCCAGGGGGCTTTACACAGTGGGATATCCTAAATCAGAAGAGGCAAACGGCTGGCCCTGGAGTCTATTAGACTTTAGGGCTGTCCAGCTTGGTTTTGATATGTTTTTACAATATGTGGGAAGTGTGTGTAGTGAGGGGTAATGAAGTGTTTGGGAGGTGATTGTGTGTGTACGTAAGGGGTTGAAGTGGAAAAAACCCCAGCCTGGCCAGCACCAGGGGCATTCCTGAATTGCCCTGCTGAGTTAAGCCCCCGGGGTGCCAGTAGTCACTCACCTTTCCTGGTTCCAGTGGCGCATGTGCGCACTCTTGGCCAATCAGGGCTGTTTGCCATGACAATGAAATTCAGCAAATGGCTCTCATTGTTTTCAATCCCCTGCATCCTCAGGCTGTGTGCACAGTCCCGCCCCATCCATTCATATAGCCTGGGACAGGAGCGTGTGTGCCGATGGGCATGTAGCCAATTGCGCTCTTCATTGAAGTCAATGAGAGCCATTTCCTGAATGACATAGTCACAGCAAATGGCTTGCAATGGAGAAAAGACATGCATGAGCCGCTGGACGAAGGAAAGGTGAATGAATCCTGGGTCCTGGGGGGGTTTCACACAGTGGGCCATTCCAGTTTGGGATGCCACCAAGGAATGTCAACAAAACCGGGAATGTCAGATACCAGGGATAGATATATATATATATATATATATATATATTTTTTTTTTTTTCTTTTTTGCGGGGGGGGGGGGGCGCGATTTTCTGGGCTTACCTCGGGCGCAAAAGAAGCTAGCTACAGCTCTTATTATTATTATTATTATTATTATTATTATTATGAACTTCCAGGTTCAGGCTGCTTATATACTGAGGGGACAAACAAACATCTGCTAATTGTCCTTTTCATGCCACTTCCAGGTACAGGCTGCTTATATACTGAGGGGACAAACAAATATCTGCTAATTGACCTTTTCATGCCACTTCCAGGTACAGGCTGCTTATATACTGAGGGGACAAACAAACATCTGCTAATTGACCTTTTCAGGCCACTTCCAGCTTTTTTGAAGCTGTCAGCTATTGATGCTGTAACAAGCTTCTGTAAGAGGCTATTTACATATTTATAGTTCTTATGGTAAAAAATTATTGTCACCTCCGGAGATTGAATCTTTTTTTTTTCTCAAGTCCAAGGGAGTGCCCCCTTGTCATTAGACAGAAACAAAGCTTCCTTTTTATGAACTGGGGCCCAGATCTGGACGACAGATGAGCGCCAGTGTTTTGTAAAGAGGCAAAATGACATCCCTATCCCGTGATTCCAGTGCATGAATTTATATTTCTCCACATTGAACTTCATTTTCCAAGTTTATGCACAGGCACTTAAAGTGTCCAAGTAGGCTTGAAGCTTTTGAACATCTTCAATAGACTGCACTGTGCTACATATCTTTGTGTCATCTGCAAAAAAAAAAAAAGTTGAATATTACTGGACCCACCAGTAGAGTACAACGCTTGCATACGGAGACCATTCAGAGTAGGGATCATTAACCACAACTCTCGCCTACGATCCTTCAGCCAGTTTTCAATCCAGTCCCAAATAAGCGCTTTAGCAAAATCCAGAAAAACTATATCTACAGCCTGCCATCTGTCCAGGCTTCTACTCACCTTGTTATAGAAGCCAATCAGGTTAGTTTGACAGCTTATTTTCTTAATGAAACCGTACTGGTTGTCACTTATAATATTATGGATAGTTACATATTCGTGTATGTAGTCCCTTAATAGCCCCTCAAACAATTTTCCCACAATGGATGTTAAACTTACAGGTCTGTAATTGTCCAGAGAAAACCTAGAGCCCTCTTGGGTGACATCCATCTGGTCCTCTAGTCTTGTGTCTATGCTTGGGCTATTGCTATCAGTGGCATCTCCTGTATTGACTCCTTGCTTCTCTCTTGTGTACACAAAGCTAACGAACCCATTTAACAGCTCCACTTTCTCTTAACCTACCTGTTCCAATATAGTTTTCTTTGAATTTATATATTTAACCCTTCTAACGCCAGTTACATAATTTAAGTAGAGTCTTTCCTACCGTTAAATGCGAGCTACATACATTTGACGTATCTGGTTTCCCCCCGCTATCGGCCCCCCCAAAAAAGCCACCTGACCCCTTGGTTGATCCAGGCGGGTCTCCTTTTCACCCTCCCCAGGCTCTTCCGGCTTCAGGAGAGGGCCTGACAGCCATTGACGATGCTATCTTGCTGACATCATCCTGCTCTCGGCCCAACAGTCAGTCAGATGCGGTGATCGCTTGAGAGAGGGGCAGAAGAGCATGGGATCCTCTGATTCCCTGCCTCCCCACCAACCTCTTGCGATTATTGAGAACGACAAGGGACACAATGGCGAGGGCAGTCGGAGGTGACTAAGGACATTTTTTTTTTTTTTATAAATGTCATTTTTCAGGTGTCTCTGTGTTTTTTTACAGTTAACACTTTATGAACTGGTAAGGGATCCATGAGACTCCTATAGCAATTCACAAGGTTCAGGGGCTGCAAGTGGGTGACTTGCCATTAACCCCCAGCCCCATTTTACCTGCCTCCCCAAAGCCCAGGGTCAGCAGAAGAGCCCAGGGCCACAAGGTTACGTGGGCTTGTAGCCTTGCAGGGTGGGGGCCACAGAAGCTGGCCCCTGTGCCCTGTTCTACAAGCCTCCATAGCTGGTCTCCGGGTTAGTTATGCTGGGTAGGGGGACCCTATGCCATATTTTGAATTTTTAAACCTTAACAATCAAAAATGGAGGCGCCCCTCCCCTCTGGGGGGACCCTATGTCATTTTTCTTTTTAATTAGCCCTCTCTGTCCCATCATTCAGCAGGTATAAAAGGCTTCCAGAAGCAGCAGGAGAGCAGAAGCCAGAGTGTTTGGGATGGATTGGAAGATAAGTATTAAAAAATATATATATTATAATATTACTATACCAGTTCACAAGGCTTGGGGTCTGGGAAGTCACCTGCGGCTACTGGGTGACTTGCCATAAACCCCCAACCCCCCCATTACCTGACTCTCCAAAACTCGGGGGGGGGGGGGGGAGGGGGGCAGAAGAGCCCGGGCTCTTTAAGGGTTTACCCCCCTGGAAGGGCAACTTGATGCCATTTTTGGGGGGTTACAAACAAGACATTTCATGTTAAAACCTTAACTCTGCAGCAAAAAATATGTAATTTTCCCGGAAAATTGGGGAAATGTGACCCGTCGACAGAGTGACAAAATCTAAAGTAGGCTGGCAGTTGAAAGGATTAAAGGATTAAAAACTTACGCATGTTGGGTATTGTTCTACTTGGGGGATCTTGCGCTTTCAGATTTAGCTCTTTCTTCTTGTCTGAATATTGATATTTTAGGAAAATGTGTTTTTTATTCTGCTTTTTTATAATTTTTTTTTTTAGGGAAAACCTTTGCAACCATAGAATTCTTCAAAGGGTTAACTTCCAAAAGATGAGCCCACATCAACGAGCTGAATACACCTATAAAGCTTAACATGTGTACTTTCAAGGAATTTATAGTTTGTTGGGGTATTCTAAATGTAAACGGTTGTTTTGGTTTTAAAAAAATCACAAGGTGCGCACTTTATCTGCAAAACTGAAATTTTCAAGTAAAATTATCCTTACGCGTCTGCTTTACTTTGGGGTGTCTGGCAACTCTTCTCTCGACAGCACCTATGCCTGTTGGGTATTCAGGGTACCTAGTTTTTTTTAAGATTTAACTCGTTTTTTTCTTGTTTGCATATTGTTTTTTTAGGAAAATGTGGCTTTTTTTTTTTAGAGAAACCCAAGAATGTATGCATTTGAGAGATATTGACTTTTACCTAGCAGAGCTGCATCCACTGAGGAACAGTTAATAGCTTCACACATGTGCTGAATATGCATGTCATCCCAAAGGGGAATTGCTTCACTGATGTGCACAGCCACAGTATTTCCTGACACCCATCATAAATGGCTTAATGCTTGGTTTTGGATTCCTATAAACTTTAGATGTGTAGGCAACCCAAACTAGGATGCCCTGGGTGGGATTGTTAAAATATACAAAAAGTTTATTTTTATTTTACAAACATACAAGGAATTTCTTGTAATGACCTAGTAAATCACACAACTAATGATGAGAGAACACATAGAAGTTCAGGTTTAGCAAGTTCAGCTGAACTTTGAACAAAATTTGGTTCAGATATCCAAACTTGACCTGAACACCATTGTAATCAACTTGGTGACCCAAAAATTGCTGTAAAATGGGGGTAGTAAGCGGTAGAGTGCTGCAAAATGGTGGTAATAACAGGGCAATTCTGCTAATTGTGCAAATGGGGTAGGGGTAGAGACAGTACTTATATTTTGTATACTTTATTGCAAAATTATAATAACCCTCCATAACCCTATAGCAGGCTGTATGGGAGAACCACTCTATAACCCTATAACAGGCTGTGTTGCAAAATCCTGCTTTCACCCCATAGCTAGCTGTGTGACAGAGCCCCCATCACCCCACAGCAGACTGTAGGGCAGAATCCCCCCATCACCCCATAGCAGGCTATGTGGCAGAGCCCCCATGACCCCATAGATGTCTGTGTGGTAGAATCTGCCCATCACCAAAGACTGTGGGGCAGAATCCCAAAGCAGACTGTGAGGCAGAATTCCCCCATCACCCTGTAGCAGACAGACTGTGAGGCAGAATCCCCCATTAAGCCCATAGCAGATGTGTCTCAGAATCCCCCCATCACACTATAGCAGACAGGCTGCTCACTGGCCATACGCTGTAGTCCACACCAGCTTGGGGCCGAGCATCTGTGTGGTCCATCCCTTTGCCATGCCTGCTCCCCTCCCAGATTGGTTGGGAGCAGGGATCCACAGGATCGCCAGCCTAGCAACCCATCGACCAGCTTAACTGTTGAGCCGAATGCTGAACCCAAACACAGACTTCTGGCTAAAGTCTGTGTAGCACACGGGTCCCTGAGGGGTTTAGCTCCTCAGGCGTGTGGGGAGTGGGTTTTTTGTTAACGGGCTTGGGGGACCTCCCGATGTGGGCTTGCATCCAATAACTCCAAATGAGACCAACTTTATAAAAAGGGCACTTACTTTATTAGCAGGACTTCAGTTACACTTGGTTACAGCAGGTCATACAGTCTTTATCCACAACGGTTCCATTAGCAGCTTCCATAGCACAGAATTACATCCAGGTGGACTTCAACAGCTGGTGGGCACTCACCCTGGTCCCATAGCAGAATACTGAGGCCTTAAGCTTCCTCCATCAGCATCTCAGGTGGAATGGTTCACCTTTCCTGTGGTCACTTGTTAGGCATGAATGTGTCTCTCCTTCTATCTCTTACACCAGTGACTACTGACTGCTACCAGTTAACTCTGCTGGTACCTTCCTCATTCCCTGTTACTACAACAACATCTTATCTCTAGACTTCTCTTTTTCTATACTTCAATACTTCTGAGGTAACTCTCCTCATGACCTCCTTATATAAATTAACTCTGGCTGGCTTCTTGAACCTTCTCTAGTCTTACTCACCTCAGCCAGTGGCAGCTCATCTATACTCCTATGTGGTTAGGTTAAGCCAACAGTTTGGTAGACCCACAGTGTCACAATCCATAAGCCATCCAACAGTGCCATCATGTAGTGATGTGACGACTGCAAGACGGACATGAACCACCACACCGAAGAACCCCAAATATAATTGTTCACCACTTTACGCTGGCCACATCTGTGTTGGGGTTCGGGGACCCAAACTCGCAAAGTTCGGCAGAGAAGCCTTAAAGTATAAATCCAATACATTATGTTTCAGCAATAAAGTACAAAATACAATTTACTCTAAAGTGCAAAAAATTAGCCAGTGCAATTAATCGCAAGCTCAGTAGTGCCACAACAAATATGTACAAGCAAACACAAAGTGTAAAATAATTCAAATCTGCAAACAAAACCTATACTACAATAGAGGTAATAGAGATAAATTGAGGCCTTATGCAACTGCCACCAAAATTGTAAAGCAAATAAAAAAGTGGCAGCCTGTGAGCCTGTTTCCTAAATATCTTAGCATGGGTTTTAATTGTCCTGTATGTTTTGTATATTTTTATATAGGCATATAATAAATAGGAATTATTTTATATTTATGCAGTTCTATTTGTGAGATTTTCCTTGCCCTAGGGTTTTTCTACATTCAGACTTTCACTTACAGTATATCGCTGCACATTATTGGGTGTTTAAATGGACAACAGGATTAGTTTACTCTAAATGAAGTGATCACTCCTTTATTAACTACATGGCTTTAGGAGTCTTTCAGCTTTATAATATGCACCTTCTTTTCTCAGGCGGAAGTGTGAAAGCATGGCATCTGCATTGCAGGAACTATGCTAGCTCATGGCAGACGAACAGTTAAGTCAGCCGTGATGTCAGCAGCGCTTAGTCTCTGACCCAGAGCACAGGAATAGGAGGAGGGGGTTAAAGCTTTCTGCTGCATTCCTCGTTCTTCAGTGTCCTGCAGACTTCCGCTCAGGCTAGTAAGTAAACACACTTGTAATTTCTTCTAACGCCAAGAACACTACCCATTATATAACTTCTAGCATGTCCCACTATATAGATCTGCACAGGGTAGAGTTACCCTTATCTATCTTATCAATATTCGTATACTATAATCCAATCCTTTATATAATCAGTATGGGATTCATCATACTACAAACCGTTCTATAACCACTTCTATTCCAATATCTTTAACAATAATATATTTTAAACAGTCATTAACCAGTGGTTAATTGCGATGATATAAAAATGTTAAGGCTGGTTTACACCAGCACCATTGCGCGGTGTTCAGGCTTTCATGTTTAGCGTCTGGAGGGGGACGTGGATTTGCCAGCGCTGTGGCCTCAAGACACTATTGGCAGGGCTTTTGCAGGGTGCTCAGATCGCTCCGCAAATACCTGAACAATATGTGAAAGCGCCCATAGGTTACTATGGCCAACTTTTTACAGGCAGCTGCAGGGCACAAGCACTCAGTATCTGTGCTGGTGTGAAACCAGCTTAAAGGAGCAGTATCGCGAATTTTTCTTGGTGACTTATATTTAAATGGTACTTTGAATGTAGGTAAGTGTTGGAGTAAGAATTACAAATTTAGAAAAAAATGTGTGTGTTGAGCAGCTGGAGACTAATAGCTCATGTTTATGTCTGCTGAGTGTCGGGACCCGACACTCTGGCCTGTTCCACGCTGAGGGGAGGGGTGAAACAATGTATCAAAGTATCAGCTGTTCAATGCTGGCAGCCGTCCGGCATAAGATAACATTGCAACATTGCCTGGCCAGAACTTGTATATCTAAAACAGAGAGAAAAGCTCTAGAAGTCATTTAGCTGATTTTGACAGTTTCCCCTTCATGTTGGCTCTGCTGCAGAATCTTTCAGTTTACCATTTTCTCTCTCTTTTCTCAACACATTTTTCCATATGATCTTTCTTTCAGCTTTGTGTGTTTTGAGCAAAGCCCAATCCCTGTCCCACAGTGCATGCACGGGCTCTCATCCAATCAGCGTTGTTTGCACGCAGATGGGGAGCCTGAGCAGTAACCTTCCTGGCCGACCCCGGCCTGTCTAAATGACTATCTGCGTGAGCGCACCAGAAAAATGGGGGGGATCTGTGGTTATCCAGGGGTTGTTTCACACAGTGGGCATCCTGATTTAGAATGCCCAAGGGGCAAGGTCAATGGCCGGGTCTTATAGACTTCAGGGTCGGCAACTCAGGGTTTTGTTCCACTTTAATACCTTTAGATTTTCCTACACAGTTCTTCAAAGAAGAATTTCAGTTATTTTCAGTCAGTCTAGTTTATTTTGTATAGATTTTACACATTTGAGTCACCTGGTCTCATAACAAAAGCAGCACCTCACACACACACAGCCGTTACCACTGATTACAGTGTCAGCCTTTGAGGTAAAGTGTTGTTAGGAGACCAGTGGGCTAAATGAAGCAGCTCACTAAATACAACCCAGCAGATCCCCCCTATTCAGCAAATGGACTGAGCCATTGTCATTATACAATTTAAAAGAAAGGCATATATTTTTTCCTTTTTTTATCGCCAGATTATTTATACACATGTTAGAAGCTATTGTGTGGCTATTTAATTATTTATCTTTTTTAATGCAAATTTCGCGATACTGTTCCTTTAAGGATACTTCTCTCTGTTAAATGCAGGCTAAGCAACAGTCAGGGTCATGCTAAAGATCTGGAAAAAGCTATTTTACCTTCGGGTGTGCTTTCGGATGTGAACTGAAGTTTACATCTGCAGAACGATTTGGCAAATTATTTAGCATATCCCATAGGGTGTTTTTATCCAAGGATTATTCCAGAAGATGATGGGAGTGGGCCTCCCTAAACCCTTGGTCCCATTAACCCCGCCATATATTTCATCAAATAGGTAGTTAACATTTAGCAGATTTTATCCTTATTTTTCAAGGCTAATAAAGCCTATAATACCATTACAAAAATGTCATTGCAGAAGTAACAATACAAACATTAAAACACATTATAAAACCACACTATTAAAATATGCTATTTGCACAGTAATTGTTATTTGGTTATACAGAACTGCTTCATGCTGTGGCAGACTTGTACAAGTTTCAATTCTCTTCATCAGTACCAAAGCTCAGGAGCAAGCTGAAAAGCATACATAAATGACATTGCTATCAAGTTTCATACATGTATAACAGTATATTTTGCATATTATCCAATGAAAAATCAATTCTGTGCTATCAATATTTTGTCCCCATTCACTGGGCCCCATTATCCAACTTAGTGATTGCATCAAGTGACAAAACACTTTCAAGTATACATTTTATATAACAATATACACATCTCAAGGTTCAATGAACATATGATGTCTGCAATTCCCATATCCTTGATGGGTATCACTATTTTAGGGCCACATGGGATACATATGTTGTGCTGTAAATACACAGCATATTAGATTTTAAAATAATGGCTATAATATTGTTATGGGTACTTTACATATTAATCAGTCTTACCTGGTGAGCATCTGAAGGGAAAATAAGCCAACCCAGAGCAGAGAGCAGAATGGTGTTAGAATGCCTGGAAATACTCTGGCGTACGTTCGCTTAACGCTAGCAGGGGACTGATAGCGTGAAGCCCTCTTCCCTGTCCTCTGTCCGGTAGAATAGCGTCAGAGTGTCTGTCGTCCGGTGCAGGGGAAACGCTGGTGCCTGCATACTACCAGCGCTTCCCCGCCAATAATACTGGATCTAGCGTCAGCACGCTACGTCAAGCGTCTTGCTCCCTTGCCATCGGGTGCAATGACTCTGTTGGTCAGCGGCGACGCTGCGACTCCTTCCCCCCGCCAGGAAGCTTGCGAAATGGAGTCAATACAGTTTGCCGCCGATCCAAGCGTCCCAGAAAGCGCTGCACTGGTCTATAAGCCCACTGCCTTGGTACATTGCGCCCGATGATTCCCGGTGGGGCACTGAGCAACCACACAGGAACACTCCTCAGGTGGTTAGCCCCCTGTCCCACCCGAAAATTCTGAGTATGGCATTGTCCCCCCCCCACGCCCCACTTGTCTACTAATTCAAGCTACCCTTAACCAGGCACAAAATAATTGGCCAATTGCAGATTTGTAAATCTGATCGTTCAGCATCAGAATAGGCATCCCATGCTAGGCAGTAAAAAAAAAATTGTAAACAACATTTTTAGGGTAATTCTTTGTCAGGACAATAAATGATCAATTTCTACCTTTTTTGTATATCATATTTAGCCCAAAAATGGAACATAGCTTACTGAGTCGTTAAGGGCGGGATACTCGGTCGCCCTAAGGCCATATATCCATCGTGCCTCAACCCTCAGCAGTACAGGCTCCACATCACCCCCTCTGGTAGTTGGATGTACTAAACCTTGGACCTTCAGTCCCCTGGGGTCTTCATTGTGTTTTACTGCAAAGTGTCTTCCTATGGGTTTTTTTCATTGCCTGTCCTAATGGCGTTTTGATGCTCATAGATCCTTTGTTTTAACATACAATTTGTTTTACCTACATAAAACCTCCCACATGAACGTGTTAAAAGATACACTACATGTGGAGTATTACAATTAATAAAATGTTTTACAGGGATTGGTGTTTGTCCCGGTATTTTAATATGTTTTCCTTGATCTGTGTATTGTTACAACAGTGGGAAGAGCTCTTTATACTGTAATGACTCCTAGTTAATCTATCCCTTATGCCCTTCTGTAAACTATAAAGGGATGTGTAGGAAGAATGCTTCTTACATTTCTGTCACCAAGAGAATATGCCAGTGTTTATTTACCATTGTTTTGATGTTACTTCTGGCATTGGTATAGGTTAACACTAGCGGGGGACCTTTGTCTTCTTGTTTAGAATGTTTTTTTGAGAGATAAAGCATTTGGGAGCGATCCCTCTCTCTTTCAGTCTAGTCCTAATGCCTTTTGCCACATCTTCAAAATCTTTGTCAGATGAACAATTGCGTTTCACTCTTAAGTATTCACCATATGGAATACTTTTGATCAAAGGGTGAGGATGTGAGCTAGATGCCCTCAAAATAGTATTCCCCACTGTGGTCTTTCTGAATAGACTAGCGGAAATATTGCCCTTAGGTGATTTCATGACGCACAGATTCAGAAATGCAATTTGTTGTAAACTATAATTCATGGTAAATTTTAGATTCCTGTTATTATTCAATGCTACCGTGAATTCATTAAGAAGCTGCTCCGATCCAGTCCATATAGTAAAGATGTCATCTATGTATCTGTGCATACAGGTACACAGCTAAGTCGTCCTCACCCCACAACCCAGTCCCCCAGATACAGGTTCATGTACGATGGGCACACGTAGTCCCCATCACTGTCCCCTGTATCTGGTGGTACAGCTGTTCCTTAAAGAGGAAGAGGTTGTGGGTGGGGACAAATTTCATTAGTCTAAGTATAAACAGATTATGGTTGTGGAGAGACAGTTCCATTTCATTTAAAAAGTGTTCCACACTTATCAAGCCTTTATCATGTGGTATGCTTGAGTAAAAGGCCTCCACATCCAGAGTCACCAGGTATGCTCCAGGAGGAACTGTCAAATCCTTGAGGATCAGTAACATGTGACTGGTGTCCTTGATATAGGACGGTAGTTCTTTAACAAAAGGTTGGAGATGAAAATCTTTATACCGGCTTGCCTTTGTCGTTAGGGAGCCCATGTCTGATACAATTGGACATCCTGTTGGTGATGTTAATGACTTATGTACTTTGGGCAAAGCATAGAATGTTGCCACCACTGGGTGTGGGGTCTCTAGGTACCCCACTGTCCGACCATCAATGACACCGGCTACATGTGCCTCGAGGATCAAGTCCCTGTATTCCTTATCCAAACTTAAAAAAATATATATCCTTACACCATTGAAAACATGTTGTACCTGCAGAACACAGCGTTGTGGGAGCCAGCGGTAAAGGTGAATTTGTATTTACATAATTGAACAGCAATTCACTTACAGGTTAGATCATCTTTAAGCCATTCATGATTTCCTAAAATGTGTGGTTAATTTTTTTTTCTCTTAGGATGGTGCCCTCCTTTAAAGTGGACCGTCACCCAGTGGTGATCGGCCCGGGAATCTATAAGATTCCCGGACCGATCACCTCCCTCACTGCGGGACATCCGAGATCGGGATGTCCCGCGGTGAGGGACCCCCCCAAAACTCCTGAAAAACTCACCTCACCGGCGGCGGCAGCGGGCGCCGGCGCCTCCCGCGCACCCCTCTAGGCGTGCCCGCGCCGACCGTTTGTGAATGGCCGGCACGGGCGCGCACACTGTCAGAGGGGCGCGCGGGAGGCGGCGGCGGACGCGCTGTGTTGTCCGCAGCTGTCACCCGCTTGTCCGTTGGCGCTGATTGGTCAGCGCGGCCACGTGGGAGTGTGGTGAGGTGAGTTTTGGGGGCTTTCTGGGGGGTTTCACATAGCGGGACACCCTTAATCGGGGTGCCCCCCTGAAGTGGACCAAAACCCAGGATAGTCAAAATCCTGGGTGTTGGTCCACTTTAAGGAGTTTTAAACCGACAAACTAAAAAATACATTAGTAATAATAATTATGAAGGAACCCAATGGAGAACCCAAGAGCTATTGCTATTAGAGCCTTCCTATTTTCAGGCAGTCAATTGTCAATTTAGTCCTTTGTCCCTTACCTTATCCAAGTGATCAAATGCCTCCCATCAGCCCCCCTATGGCTCAGAAGCCTCTCTTTATATTCAATAGGGGCCGCATACTTGATCTAGGCCCAATGAAGTTAGGGACACTTGTCTCAGAGAGCAACAGCTTACCAAGACCAGACACATTGTAATGTTGTCTGATGGCAGCGGTGGCTGACTGGAGTAGAAGCGCTTCCTTTCACCACCAGCATCTCATTATCCTGCAAGCAATCAGTTCTTGGGGGTAACAGCAGAATATCTAGGAGACCGAATAGACAATATAGATCAAATCATAGTCAAAACTCCTCGGATTCCTCCAACTCTAGGGATAGGCTAGTAGGAAACTTGCCTAGACATAGACAGTTTGAAGTTAGATCCGAAATACAGTATATGAAAAGAAAAGATGTCCCCTCACCCGATTGGGAGCTTCAAACACAATATTTTTTAGTGACAGATCAATTGTACAAAGTATCAGATTCAGGTATAACAGGGGGGTCAGGACCATCAGTAATCACCCAGCCCCCCAAAAAAATAATGCTCGCTCAGCATGCATATCAAAAGAAATTAGCCCAATGAAAAGCAATATGAAAGTTCTCAATTTGTCTTCAGTTGCCATGTCTGAGGAGGAAATCGAGGTCCTCGCTTTGGGCCTGAACTACTGCCTTGCTAGAGGCAATGAC
The DNA here is from genome assembly GCA_027917425.1 of Gastrophryne carolinensis. Taxonomy (NCBI): domain Eukaryota; kingdom Metazoa; phylum Chordata; class Amphibia; order Anura; family Microhylidae; genus Gastrophryne; species Gastrophryne carolinensis. Next base: position 75,885,715 of record CM051242.1, on the reverse strand, counting down.
AAAATCGAGAATGTACAACTTTTTGGTCGTAGGTTAGTGTTAAAATCAATGTTCAAGGACAAGGACTAAAATTGGTTTGAAATCGTGGAAAGTGAATATTTAAACAAATCCAGTGATTACTTGGAGGTAGATGTTACCAAATTAAAAAGTGGGTCAATATTTTTAATAACTCAAGTGTAGCCACGTTTATAAATTTGGTCCTAAGAGACATTGACAGGTTGAATTTAATTGATAGATCACCGGGTAACATTACATCTTCATTAAGGCAGCAGATAAGGGGGGAATGTTGTGGTCATGGATAAGGTGGGATACATTAAGATGTGCTCAGCAGTCCTGAACAACGAGTATAGCAGAGTCTCCACGTCGAGACTGGCCGGTGACCGGGAGGAGTACCAGGAATATGAAAACAAAATAATTGATAAAAAAAAGTATACGTTTTTAAATGTCAAACATTCAGTTACCCAAGCAGCACAGCAGTCCGCTCCTTCTTGGACAAGCTAACTATAGAGCACCATGACCAGTGTTTTACTCTTTAGACTGCTACACTTCATCCTCACCCACAACCTTTTTCTCTTTGATGGCCAAAGAGAAAAAGGTTGTGGGTGCAGGTATAGGTCCCCTGCACCTGGTGGGGGTGCAGGGGACCTATACATGGGATGGTGGGAGAGAAGGTTGTGGGTTGACGATGCAGTGTTACCGTATCTGTGCCACGTTCTTGTGTGGCACAAATATATTGATGACATCATCATGTTCTGGAACAGGCTCAGTTCTTCAACTGCGCCCTACCAGCTGCCACCCGAGACTTCTGACCAAGAGCATGCCGTATGGGGAGTATTTACGAACCAGGCGGAATTACTCTTCCTTGGAGGCTTTTCGGTTGGCAGCGGACGGTATATGCACTAGGCTAACACAAGGAAGATATAGTAAAAAATGCCTTAAAGGCTTTTCAGAAAGCTGTTAATGATAACGACACAAACTTTTATTTGTCATTACAAACAAGAAAAAACATTGAGATCATCCCCCTGTACACCACTTATATTGACATATTCAACCAGACACAATGTCATAAAAAAGTCATAAACAATCACTAACATATTCTCACCAGTGACAGCGTTTTAAAGGATGTATTACCACTAAGACCTAATATAGTGTATAGAAAAAATCGATTAATAAATGATATACTGGTTCATAGTCATTTCTCAAGAGGAGAGAAAAAACAGTGCTGTAAATCCAAGGGGACCTTTAGCTGTGGTACTGTATGTACTATATGTACTATATATAGATTTCTCAATATAGAGAAAAAAATCTCCATTCCGGGATATGAACCTGAAAATCCAAAACATTCTTTTAACTGTAATACTGCAAATGTGGTCTATTTCCTAACTTGTGGCTGCAATAGGTACTGTATATGGAAAATGAACAGAACTAGAATTTTAGAACACTTGACAGATATTACAAAGAAATACAAAATATGGGAAACCCCATTGGAAGACATTTTACGTTACACCATGGGGGTAAGGTAGATAGTGTTCAATTTCAGGGTCAAGATAGAATACATCCCAATGATATAGGAGGTGATGTGGAAAGGACTACCCTGCAAAGGGAGACGAGATGGATATATAAATATAATGCACATTTTTCACCAGTATTAAATGAATCTATAAATTTTGTGCCCTTCTTAGCCTAATTTATAGTATATCATGGATTTTATGTATTGTAATATGTATATATATATATATATATATATATATATATATATATATATATATTATGCATTATAACGTAGCAGAATAATGAATTATAATCTGTTGGCCATCAAATGTCAATTGCTATAACCAATGAGTGAATTACTCCCTGGTTGGTGCTTTCTTTGCTCTAAGAGTATTTAATATATAGATATCAATTTAAATAATCAATACTAGTCAATATTTACGGGGGGAGGAATCCAATCACATATGAAGGTACAGACTATGCCACCAATCCTGCCCTTGATTTTATTATGGCTCAGGTGTCAGGGATTAGGCTCTCCCCCATTTGCTTATGGCAAAGTGAGAGATTAGTAGTAAGATCCCCGGTCAGGCTTCGTGAGGGATGCGGTGTGCTGGAGGGGCCGCGCAGGCACAATAGCGAGGTCCCTCTTGTCAGCTGGGGAAATCTGCGGTGGCTGGGTGGTTTCTTTCCCCCTGACAGGGTTACGTCTGGGGAAGGTAATGAGGCCGCTGTGTCCAGCTGATCATCTCCCTCCTCCATGTCAGACTGCTACCTCTAAAAACCCTGATTGGTTGCATGATAATGAGATGCTGGAGGGAAAGGAAACTTCTGCTCCGGTCACACGCCATCAGACACCATTACAACGTGTCTAGTGTTGTTACGCTGCTGCTCTCTGACTCCATCGGGCCTCTATGGAGACCACTGGCCCCTATTGAATATTAATCGAGCCATAGGCCATCAAGCCATAGGCGGATGGATGGCATTTTATCACTTGAAAAAGGTAAGAGTTTAAAGAGTAAACTGCAAGTTGACTGGCTGAATATTAGAAGGCTCTAATAGCAATAGCCCCTTGGGTTCCCCATTATTATTATTATTGTTACTATTGTATTTTTCAGTTTGTCGGTTTAAAACTCCTTAGCAGTACAGCATCAGCTACTACCCTTATAAGAGGATGGCACCATCCTAAAAAAAAATGTAACCATACATTATTTGAAATCATGAATAGCTTAAGGATGATCTAAAAGCAAACAAATCCGTGGAAGACGCAGTCAATCTGGCAATCAAGCTCATATTGGACCATGTAGATCGACCCAGTACATACACCAGACTAGACTTCTCGCAAGACTTCTCATCAGCCTTCAACACCATTGACCCACAACTTCTTCGTGGGAAAATGGATTACCAACTTCCTTACGAACAAGACCCAGAGAGCAACAAATCCAGATCAACAAATATAGGTGCACCACAGGGATGTGTTCTGTCTCTTTCTCTCTTCCATCTACACAAATGACTTCAAATCCTCAGACCCATCCATGAAGATTATTAAGTATGCAATCCACAATAATTTGGAGTGGGCGTGCAAAGAACACACCAATCTCCCAAAGGAAGCACCACTACAATCAACAGTATATATTAATGATTTTATTAGTACAAAAAAAACAAAGAATTAAAATACATACAGCAGCATGGGGGCTGCATGCGCAGACATTTTTCACTGAGGTTGGCCTGACTGTTGCCCTGGGTGTTATCTTATGACGTGAGATTTAACCATTTATTTTCTCTCTGCTGGCACTTGCATTTATATCATATATTGTTATTGTCTGCACTTTAAAGTCTTATTGGTATGGGTTTCCCTGTGCAATATTAGGTAGTGTTTTAGGTTTATGTGTTTTTCATGTATTTGCACTTTATATATTGATATTATTTTATTGTATATTCACTGTTTTTGCACATATTTTTGCCATATATAATTAATATTTTTGTAGTATTGGTTTCATGAATTTGCACATATATTTACATGTGGTTAGGATTTTTTGTGCCGGCACAAAAAGGATGGGTTATGACTATTCTAGGATAATCAATATTATTCACCCATAGGGCAGTTATTTAAGCGGCCCTTAGGGGCCATATACATTGATATAGATACATTTGGCCATACTGGTTGTTTTTAAATTTGTCTTGTGGTGTATGTATTTTAATTCTTTGTTTTTTTTTGTACTAATAAAATCATTAATATATACTGTTGATTGTAGTGGTGCTTCCTTTGGGAGATTGGTGTGTTCTTTGCACGCCCACTCCAAATTATTGTGGATTGCATTTTTTATGGGTGAGCACACAGTTGTATACATTTTGTAGGAAGATTTGGGCGGTGCACCCTTTGTTAGTAAATTATTAAGTATGCAGATTATACCACATTGGTAGGCCTCATCAAAGACAATGATGAGTCTCCCTACCGAACACAAGTAAAAAACCTGAAATCCTGGTGCGAAGAGAACAACCTTATCTTGAACATCCAGAAAACGGTTGAACTCATTATTGACTTCAGACGATCCCACATAACACATCGTCCTATTTCCATAGGTAATGGAGAGGTCAATATCGCTACCAGCACAAAATTTCTCGGTATTGCAGTTTAGATGTCTGCCTGTTTCTGAGAACCAACGGAAGTGAGGCATTGGGATAAACACAGAGCAAACTGTGGTACAGTACAGATTGGGGTTCGCTTTAGCATGACTACATGTACTTTAAAACTACAAGGTGCACATGCTGCAGTCCACATAAAACTATATTGTGTGCATCTCTGAAGACATTCCAAATTGTTAAAGTGCACCTATACCCAGGTGGTCACCTTCCATTCCCATCCCAGTACCCCAAAACAGCCTGTGTTTCTTATTTTTAGTAAATATTCAAAACCACATGAACTGAATGCACTCGGCCATATTACTCCCTGTCCAAGAATCCCCGCCCCCAGCTATGATGATGTTCAGTCACAGTACACACAGCTCAGCAATAGGGAGTACTTCAACCTAACTGCCATTATGGCTGACTTAGCACCATGATAATTTTTGGAAGTGTCAAAAGCCTCACAGTACACTTTCAGACTTTTAACTTTTTGTTTCCTTTGATTTTGTGCAAGCACATGGGGTGGGGGTCTGAAGCTTTCAACCCTTGCACCCCATGTGCTGCACTCAATGGTATAGAGCAAACTCAGGCAAGCCTGCTCCCAATTTATCTATTGCATTGTATGTCCCAAAGGAGGCTCTCAGAGATTAGAGTTAGGACTGCTCCTCACAGAGGCACCTTGGTGCTTGGTGATGCAACTTTAGCATACTTACACAGATGTGTGCGGACCAGGACCTTGTTTAAAACCAGATTTAGACACAGTTTTGGCTGCAAGCTAACAGGGTTGAGTGCTGCGGGCCCTTTAAGACTTGTGTATCCTGATTGCCCTGCTCACGTGCACCTCCCAGGTTAGTCATAAATTGGTCTGGATGGCTGCCACCCCTCCTGTGCACTTTAAATTAGCCTGCTTTCTCTATGTTGGTTTTCAGGGGCTGGATCTTTCACCCAACCTTTATTTAGCCTGCTTTATATTTTTTTAATAACTCCCAGTGAACACTGTCTTTTACCAGGTGTCCTCCGCAGCAGATAATGACTCATCCATGTATGATTCAATATCTCAGTTCACTCAGAAGTCAATTCATTTTGGAGACAAAATGCAATGCAAAATGAGTCAACAGAAAGGAGCAGAATTTATAGGGTCTATCAGGAACTGCAAAGTGCTGGTTAGGGAATGATGCAGCCCATGACAGCCAGCATGGGACAAACAGAAAGCGGCAACACTTTGTCTGGAATGACTCTTTAGCCTTTGATCTGCATATATCATTTTGCCAGAGCAGTACACATGCAAGATGGGGCTCTGCGGGCACACGGGCAAAATTATAATGCAATCACTGAGACTTAATGGTAATAACAAAAAAAGCTGCTGCTGGAACTTCTAACTGAACAACTAAGATATCTGTCAAAGCCAAAGCCAGCTCAATGTCCTTGTTTCTACTACAATTATATTGAAATAGTTAATAGTCTATTGACGTAACTTAGGCATACTAAAAATATAATTTAACACTCAAAAGTGGGAAAAAAAGAAAAAAATAATTCCTATAAATTGTATCACAAATAGTTTCCATTCAGTAAGAAAAATGAATTACTGCATTTCCCATACACAAAGATAAAGGCCAGCAACAGTGAAATTCTCAGGCTTTTTTCTCATGAATTGAATCTTTTACTATCAGGAGAATTTTTTTCTACCTTTATTGAATCGAGGCTGTAATGGTCATTTTTTTTGTTAACAGTACTTGACAGTCTCAGGTAAAATGATTTTTAATGTGGGCAATCTGTATGGACAGGGTGGGGGAAACATAGAAGATAGGCTCCTATTCAGGATGAAGGTCTGCTTTTATCTTGATCACCATAAAGTGGCTCTGTATACAGTGTATAAAGGAGTTAACAGTACTTGACAGTCTCTTTACAGCCTTGCTCATATTCAGAGGACTTTCAGCAACCAGGTACAACTATCTTCTGTACTTTTGGTGAACATGTTTCACAGTTTGAAGCTTTTCCAGACTACAATTCACACTACAGTTATTTGGTGCTAGCATCGTGTGTATTCGTGTATATTCAGCATTATACTGTATTTACTGTATATGGTATTTATACAACTGTCTGATCATATTTGGCCCTATTACCTGAACACATTACTCTGAAGTCTCTTTACAAATCCCTTAGTGTAATCAGACTCGCAGACCATCGCAAATCCAAAGTTGTTAACCAGAAAAACAGGTTTCACATTGATCCCATGGCCAGCACTTTTATTTACTACCATGACCATATTTAAGCTGTTACCCACGGCCACTTCACTTCTTAGACTTTTGGTAAGTAATACATTCTCTCGAGTCACTAGCTTATTTCCATCAGGCATGCAGGTCTGACCATCTTTAATATTTCATCTACTGTACTATTAAATCCTACAGAGCTGCTTTACTTTTTTAAATGTGTGCACATGAAAATGAGGCTTTCAAGCATTGCTGGCTGGATTTGCGATAGAAAGCCAGGGCACCAAATAACGTTACATTTTTTTCAACACTTTTCCTCCAACTTCGTTATTTTTCTGTTGATATACATACATAATTTGTATATTGTTATTCTTTGTAATTATGGCGGTTTCTCTTACTAGTGTTTAAAAAGATTAAAGCATCAATCCCAGTGTAAAGGCCAATGGTGGAAAACTACCTGTAGCAGCAAGTCGAAGTCTGTAAACCATTGGTGGCTGAGTTGTAAAAAAGATGAGGTTACTAATCATCAACAGGACATTGAGGGTACCAAGTAAGTGATATAATATATATAGTTAATAATGCAACTATTTATGTGCAAATTTGGTGTGTTTTTACCACATTTTTTTGGTGACAGAAAACCCACATGCACAAACCGGGCGGTAACGGAGATGATTAAAAAAAGGGAAAATGGTGTTTGGTAAGGGCTTTATTCATCAAGGGATAGCAACAGGTAGTGCCTTGTAAGTTGCAGGTAGCGTCTGGTGAACGCCGGGCGCTGCACGTAATTTATGAAGGGGGTTCTGGTGAGCGACTCTAACAGAGACTCAGAGCGACCGATTCATCATCACAAACGGCTCAGCATACACCGCCGGTGCTCTGCCTTCCAGAGTGCCTGGTATTACCTGTCGCTACCTGTCGCTCTCCCATACATTTCAATGGACATTCCTTTTCTTCAGTTTAAACAGGGTTTTATTTTATTTATTTAATATTATCAAATATTTGTGTGCCTCTCCTGGCCTATAAAAAGTCATTTTTGAAAACTTTTTGATTTTTTTATGTAGAATTGTCATTGCAGGTTGGGTATTAAAAGTGTTCATGTAACAATGTAATAACAATGTAATTCCATGTGTTTTCGCTTTGTTACAAGTGGATATGATGGTTCAAAAACAGACTTTAATCACATAGCCTCTGGCGCTCTGGACTACAACGATCTGATTTTGAGCATTGGCACTAGGTGAGGCTGTTTTTTTGATGAATATGGTGTGGGTCGGTTGCACTGAAGTCGCTAACATTCGCTCCCATACAGCACTGTACTGGCGTTAGAGCGACTCACATACAACATTCATCTATGCCGGCCAGCGACTGAGGCGCTCTGTAACAGCCAATCACAGCGACTACTAGCGGTCGCTCGAAGCGCCTCTCTACAGACGCTCATCTACCGGTACCTGGCGCTAGTAATGAATCAGCCTGCCTGTTGAGAACCCCTGCTCTAGGTTACTTTAATTTTGGATAGAATGGTGGAAGGGATAGAAACAATTAGACCCAGGTGGCAGGATGTTCACTGAAAAATTCTAGACCTTCCCCAATCCATCCAAAGAAAAAGCTGATAAAAGCTGTAATTTTTAGTAGCAGGGTTTAGTAATTGCTATTTCTATTCTTCTAGGACCCATTTATTTTGTTTTTAGTTTTCAGGAACTGCACATGGAACAGGGTGTTTTTCTCTACTCAAGCCAATGTGGAATGCATAGCTTCTCTTTTCCAGACTGTGCCAGAACACCCTCAGCCAATTTCAACTAATATCCAAGGTGTGATCCCAAAATGGATCCAAGGAAACCTGTTGCGCAATGGACCCGGCAGATTTGAATTTGGAAATGACAAGTAAGATCATGAATTGCTGATTATAAAATCATATGGAACAATACCTCCCAAAAAGAGTTTGATAGGTGGGGGGGGCTAACCATGTGCATGGACCCCTTTACCAGTTCACCCCAAGTGTCACTAAAAAAAAAATATTTGTTATTCTAAATTTCAATATTTACCGTTCCCCATCTCCCTTCTTCTGTCCCCCGCTGGGCGCTGTCTTCCTTCAGGCGATGTTCAAGGTCCCGGTTGTCTTTCGATATCCGGGTCTCTTTGGTACCCACTACGTCTTTTCCTTTTGGAATGCCGACACTTCACACGCCAGTTGGAGAATGCAGGGACACATTTCAACCTCTTTCAACCCAGCTTCTTAGCCAGGGAATGATTGATGGATTTATGTGCTGCAGAGAGACTCCTTTTATAAAGAGAGGCGGAGCCTCTCTGGCCCCCCCTCAGGTTTTCAGATTACTGGATCTGGGCTATAGGGCATAAGGTTGCAGGTTGGTTCTTTAGTCCTGGAATTACCAGTCCTTATGCTTGGTTTTCTAGGTTGGTAAGCATTTGGGGTGGGGGGCATGCATTTTTTCTTAATTTGAGGATGGTAATATAGCCCCTCCCAGCTATAGGCCATTGGGCTCATCCGTATCGCCGTGCCCATTGGTTGTGCAGGTAATGAAAAATGAACTGGTATAGGGGTCCTTGAGAAAAAAAAACATTGGTCAAAATATTTTAATATTTTTAATTGACTCATACATACTTTGTGTGCAATCCAAGGAGAGGGTGCACAGGTCCCCCTTCTTCCATACCTAGTATCCAGCCAGGGGCTAGAATGAAGGGCGCTGCTTTTATACAGAGAGGCAAAATCTCTCTGGAAACCCCCACCACGTGGCTTACATTGCACAGTAAGGGAGGAGGTGAAGGGGGATTTCCTGGAAAAAAAAGTAGCCACGTGGGGAGCAACCAGAGAGGCTCTGCCTCTCTTTATAAAAAGCCACCCCCCTCAGGAGGGTGGACCTGTGTTCGAAAACTACTGTCTTCCCAAGTTTTGGACAATAAAGATTCTGCAATTGCTAATTGAGAGAGTGGTTCTAGAACTGACCAATACCCAAAAGAACTAAATATTTGTTGCAAACCAACAGAAAACACCATCTATACCCCACACAATACTTATTTATAAATTATTTATATGAGAATTGTCAGTGATCAGCAACTATTAAATATTTAAAACAAGCATAGTTTAATTTTTAAATAATGTTAAGCTATCTCAATAGCATCATGGTTTCATACTACAATATTTTGTCCGTAAATAAACTACTTTTCATCCACTTAATGTATGCTTTTCGATTTATATAATTTTTCTTGTTCTTGGCCACCATCAAGTGGACCTGGAAAACACACATACATATACGTATATTTAAAGCGGACCTTCACTCTGAATAAGAGCCTATCTTATATGTTTCCCACACCCTGTACATACAGATTGTCCACATTAAAAATCATCCTACCTGCATCTACTGCATGTTATGAGCCTTTAAACATCCAAGATGTTTTATGGAAGCCGCCATCTTATCAGGCAGTCTGCAAACAGGAAGTGCCTCCTGACTGTGCTGCTCTGCATTCTGGGACTGCTGACCTTTACCTGACCCCAGCTCTGCTCTGTCTGAGCAAAGCACAGCTATAACCCGCCCCTCTGTACCTTATCCCACTCTCCTCTCCTCAGTAAGTGTGATGCTTCTGAGTCAAGATGGCGGCGCCCGTATCCTAAATTCCTGAACAGAGTTGCAGCCCAGTGGGGGAAAGAATAATAAGTTAGTGACTAAAAATGTAAAATATATTAATTTTAGATGCTGGGGAACCATTTTTTAAGAGTTTGGGCTTTTCATTAAATCACACTAAAGGTCCGGTTTAAGTAAATACATAAATAGTTCATCCATTCATTCATATTATAAATTCATGCTTTAAATCTTTAAATTCATAGCAAACACTTACAATTTTTAGGTCTCCTTTAATGTTCTTATACAAATAGGGACAATTTTTAGGTCTCCTTTAATGTTCTTATACAAATAGGGACACCAATGTGTCGCAAAGATTTATGATGCACCTTTTCAGATCATGTACATTGCTCATTTACCGATTTTAAATGGTCGTCTATATCGAGAAAATCTCCTAGAAATGTAGGGAGATACAGGGTTTCAATATACTGAGCTTTTGTGAATAAAAGCATTCTGTTTTCCGCCAAAGGCAATGGCTCACCCCAAACTGGGGATTCCCCTCACTCTTGTTGGCTCATTTGCCCCCCTAAGAGTTGTATTTGTTGGGGGGCTGGTGGCCTCCACACTCCCCCAGTTCGCACACTCTGTGTCAGGGCGGCGGCAGCATATGAGAACAGCTTCCTCACTTCAGCCGTTATCGCGCCATATCTCGCCTATCACAGTTGGGGGATCCAAGGCCGACCAATCATGGCTGTCTGCATTGAAGAGGGAACTGCGTTTTTTTCCCCCATCCTGTATTAGCTCTCTCGCTCGTTTTTCCCCTTCTATCTCCACCTGTCCTTTATTAATTCTATGTAACATCTCTATCAGCAGCACTGATTTTATAGGGGCGCTGCTATTTCTTTTCTATAGCCCATGGTACTAAAAAGAGACATTTTAAAGGCACAAAGACAGGAGGATTACATATATAGATAAAACCAGATACTATGCCATGTCATTCCATTGCTTTCTTGTATTCGTCCTGAAAAATAATAATTTTACCAAATGGTATGATATTTAGCCCCTTATATATAAATGACTACCTATTCCCTTCTTGTTTATTACTTTATAACAGGATATCACATTTAATGCAGGTCAGGTTTAAAGGGGTTTGGTGAACTTAAAAGTAGACATTCCTCAGCGGGCCCCTTCACCATAAAGGGGCCACTGAGTCCATACCGCCCAAGGGCCCATATAAACCTGGAGCCGGCCCCGAGATGCACAACACACTTATTTTTTTTGTATTTTTCTCCTTTGTGTTCCTCAATCACATACAATTTCAACAAAATACATTTAGGTTGATGGCTGTAATAGTGTTTAAAGTGGACCAAACGTGGCCTTGGAGTCTATCAGACTCCAGGAATGGCTGATTCCGTCTCCTCGGGGCATGCTGAACTGGAATGCCCCTCTCTGTGAAACACCCGGTCGCCAAATATCTTACCTTTCAAGAAAGCCCATGGCACATGCACAGACAGGGGTGGTATCGCATTCTTTTCTGGCTGCTCATGGCCACATTGAATGGCTGTGTGTGGCCGCACACAGCCAAAAAATGTGAGCTATGTCGTGCAGATCGGGCACATGGCTATTATTTCATTCAGCTTCTCCAGCCACACATTAATATGCGCGGCCAGAGAAGCTGGTTGGAGGAGAGCCGTCCCATGCACTGTGGGCTTGCTGGACAGGCAAGTAAACCAGGTGAACAGCGGGGTTTCACACAGATATCCCGGACTGACCAAAACCCGGGATAGTGAAAATCCAGGATTTTGGTCCACTTTAGTTTGGAAAAAGTTCAAGGGGTATGAATACTTTTTCAAGACACTGCACTTTTTCCAGTCAGATACATTTGTTGCTGGATAATTCTCTTCAAAAATTATATCAAAGTCTTATATTTGTATTGATTTGCTTCTTTATATCTAATTTTAAAGGGCTGGTAGTAGCTCGGGGGGACCCGATCTCTCAACTCTTCATTTAAGGGTGATGTACAATAGATTTATATTTTGGTGTATAATAGACCACAATTAGCAGGTGCCTGTTAAGTTGCAGGCTGTTTTTTCATTACAGCTTACTCACTTTATTGAACCTTGTACTTTATTCATTGTTGCACATGTCACTTTGTTAGATAATTTACATTCTTGGTGTGTGTTATATATATATATATATAATTTTATTGTTTTTCATCTTCTCACTGAACAAAATCTTTTTCACTGTTTCACTTATTTTATTAATTAGTTCCTGCTGGTCTTAACTTATTTGATTATAATGTTATCGAACAACAATATTGAAGGTGTTATTAAGAACTGTATTAAGAGCCTTGATTGTTTTGGGCCCTCCCTGAGGCTTGTGTATTATGTTTTTTTAATTTTGTATAGTGTGTGTTTTTTGGTCCTATTTATTTTGAATTAGAATAAACTTGATATATACTCTTTACTGGGTTGTGGAGAGTGCAAACCTTTTTTTGTGCTCATAGGGGCATCCCCAGGGTCCCTCATTTGGAATTGTATATCTAATTTTAGCACTTGATGTAGTTTTAGGTTTCTAGGTCTTTCATTCACCAGCACTTTGCATTCTCTGATATCCTTGTGGGGTCATACAAAAGGCTCCATGAGAAGCCGTCGGCAGACAGAATCACTGGCCCCTCTCCTCGTCAGTCAGTAAATTTTTTTCAACTCCAGGCAAAAATGATTCCAACTTAGGCATCAGAGGCCTGAATCCCCCTCCTATTATATGATGAGACAAATGTCCATGACCTTGCAGGATACAAAAGTCAGCTTATTTGTGAAACTTTTGTTGAGTGCTTGGTTGTCACAATATTTACAGAGGCAAGCAAGCTGGTAAGGGGTCTGAAAATGTATAAGGTCAGATGGAGGACATATCCCAAGAGTGAATTCCTGGAAAGTGGCACACGCAGAACAGGATGGGAAGGTAAATTGTGCAGCAGGGCCTAAAGCGTAGACTTAAACCGGACCAGCAGCCTGGCATAGTTGGAAAAGAAAGGGAGCTTCCATTTTGGAGCCTCCTCTCCCAACTGACATAACTGACAATGCACAGTAACAGGAAGCCCAGCAGCACTTCCTGTTTGCAGGTGGCCTGCAAATGCACGAGCCACCATCTTGTTTTTTTAAATTGATCCCAGCAGTAGATAGTAAAAGGTAAATTAATATTTATGTTCAGTAATCTGACTTGCCCTGGGGAGGGATGCATGTGAGCACTGTTTGTTGTGTTGGTTTGGTTTAAGTCATTTTTGACTGTTCCGCTTTAATTACTCAATATGACATGTGAGAGTAACAGAACTGGGATGGTAGGAAGTAACTGGGTGGATGACAGGTTGGGGGCAATGGGTAAATTATATAAACTGGGGGGGTTTCATAAAATCTGTTCCATGTGGAATACAGCTTTTCAGGATTAATCTTAGTATTTAAAATAACTGTTTGCCATGAGGCTAAAAGAACAACGCCAAAAATGTACAGCATTAATTAGTCTTTGTGACCCTTTTACAGGTACAACCATTGGTTTGATGGCATGGCTCTCATGCACAACTTCAAGATTGACAACGGCAATGTCACTTACATGAGCAAATTCCTGGAAAGTGATGCCTATACAAAAAATAAGAGTGAGAACAGAATTGTCTTCTCAGAGTTTGGTACCTTGGCGATGCCAGACCCGTGCATGTCCTTGTTTGATCGCATAAAATCTAGATTTGATTTCAAAAACAGTAAGTTATGCTATTGCACAAATATTCTCTTCTGTTTGATGGCATGAATGCACATGAAAATCTAAACTTTCACATTTTCACCCACTTTCTCTGTAATATTCATCTGTAGTTAGTAATACGCTATTTCATCCCATGCAGCTGATTGCCCCTGGTGCCTATTCTGTAGATGCAACTACATATGCTGTGCATCCCCAAATGGCAAACTACAAAAAATATAAATGCTGATTCAAGGTAGTCTCAAACTCCAGGGTGGGTTTTGGTCCACTTTTTAAAAAACTGTGAGCCCTGGGTGTGAGGGCCAATGATATTAAATCACAAAATACCAGCACTAATTCTGAAATATTTATTAGCAGATAACATAAATCCATAAAAACAAATACATAAATGACACTATGGAGAAGCATATGTGCGCTACGCGTAACAGGACTGGGATGGTTGGGACTGGGGGGGGAAGTATAATATGATTCATTCAATTGCAAATAAATATGGGTCAACTCAGCACAAAAAGGTGCACTGCTTTTTTTTGAAGAAGTCCATTTTATTGTTTACCTAGAGATGATTCAGCACCTATTTCATTTTCACCTAAAGTGAACTGTTTAATTCAAACTTTACTTTTTTGTACCTGCCGCTGAAATGACTGCATGGTATGTTCTTTCTACTGCTGTCAAATAATACAAATCTTTTCAATTTTGCACCATTAAAGCAAACCTAACACTGCTGTGTGCCATTTCTTCAAGGGGCTCTATATGATAGAGGGCAGAAAATAGGTGCAACCTTCAGAGAATCAAGCCACAAAAAATTCACCAATGAACCAACCACAATCCGTATAACAAATTGACATCTTTATTAAATGTCACAAAATCACATGACACTTGACAATGTTAAATCCATTAAAATACATATATACAACAAGGGTAAATACAACACATAAAGAGGCGTAGATGGGGGGAGAAACCAAATTAAAAAAATAAATCAATAAATCAATCAAAAATAACGTGCTTATGATCCAGATCCTCCAGACACAATACTAAATATTCAAAAAAACACCAATACTAATAAATCCACAATTCAAAGTAATCAACATAAATATCCAAAAATATATTAGTGAAAATAAGATGGCCCTATATCTCAGGCCTCATGGGGCAATAAACTTGAACACCACCGATAACAGATAATTAGATGGAACCATGATCAAAATAAGCCAATATAAATAATAATGAACAATCAAAATTGGGGACGTCATCTGATCATTCTGAAGCTGTGTGAAATGTAGAAAACAAATGCACCATTTGGGGTAGAGACTCCAATTTTCAAACCACATAATTTTTTTTTCTTTGTTGAATCAAGCCCAATGTCTACCACCAGTTGTCTGCCAAACCAAACCTCCACCACAAAAAATGCTGACATATGTCTCTAAAAAAATGTAGTTTCATTAGTGCTTACACTACAGCATACCTTGCCATTGCTTAAATGTAGCCCCAATATTAACACTGTAAATATAGGTAAACAAGCAAATAAAGTTGGAAAATGAATGCATTCAAAAATAACCTATGAAAAGGCTAAAAACATGCAATTGTCAGAAAACAATACTTTGCCCCAGAAATGCACATACACAGTTAAGAATGCTTACAGGAAAATTCAAGCACATTTTCCAATAGTTTTCACTTGCTACAGCCTTTTTACGAGCGCTTCGAAAATCTTACGGTCGCATTTTTGAACACATTCGAGCATCTGTATTTAATTTGACCCCTTTCCTGAAACGCACGAAAAAAGTAAAAAAAAATTACACATGCGATCCAATTTTCCGAGCAAAATGAAATTTTCTTCTACCTTTTGTTGAATCAAACCCATAGATTTTAATCCTCCTTTAGCAGACAGGTTGGCTAGCTTTAGTACTTTTCCTTTTCACATAATCATTGTTCATGTTTCTTTTTTTCTTCAGAGTCTACTGATAACTGCAGTGTAAATTATGTGCTTTATAAGGGGGATTATTATGTCAGTACTGAGACTAATTTTATGCATAGAGTGGATCCTTCAAGTTTGAAAACCCTAGACAAGGTAATGCATTTTGTTGACAAAAGCAGACATTTTGAGGATGAATACCTTTTAAAATATTTTTTACTATTTAAATATCTAGCCAGAATACTGAACATTTCCCAGGCTTAGGTGATGCAGCCACCATGGAAACAGAAGGACTGCAAGCCTCGGGTGCCATCGGACAGATAAGACGAGTCAGTCATTAATAAGCATGCAGTGGTTAGCATGCTTATCAATAACATTTTTATGTTTTAAAGTTTAAAAAAAATAAATCACTGTGGGGGACGAAATGTGTAGCATTTGCATAAAGCGAATAGTGTCTATATTTTAGGTGCATTATCTGCAATAATAAAGGGAAGAAATGCATAACTGAGCCTGTGTAATAGAGCCCATAGTAGAACTAGAACTTATGACTAGTGTTGAGCGAACCCGAATTTTGCGAGTTCAGGTCCTGGAACCCAAACACGGACTTTAGCCAGAAGAATACAGAAAAGCTGGTTCATGGGCTGCTTTTTTTGGGGTGGAAAGGAAACCGTAGCACCCTCTTAGAACAGAAATAAAGTCTGCATCAGGGCTAACCGATGGTTATCACCTGTATAGGTATTTTGCAGGATGCTAGGTCAGTGGTTGTTTGTAACACCTGTGGTCAGTGCTTGAGCGGAGGCAAGGATCTCAACAGAATGAAGCTACTGCATGATGTGGACCCAGCACCCCATTCCTTGGAGGGACTACATGGCCCAAATGCCACAGCAGCCCCCCCTCCTTGCTTCCTCCTACACTGCTCTATCTGTTCGCATGTTGTTTCCTCCTTCAATTAGGCCAAGAATGAAAGCATCTTGTGGCCGTGATGAAAAGGTGAGTTCCACATGTAGGAGCTTGATGGAAAGCTCACAACTACTGGAGCTGGGGAAGCTCTTCCAGGACCCTCCACACTTTCATAATCAAATTTAAAAGTAGTAAACCTTTGGTGGGCAATGTGATGTCTGCTGTGGCCCTATATGTTTAACTTGGTGGTAGGCATGCACTTTTATTGAATGGGAGAGAGTCCTTCCGGGGCCCTTCCCACTTTCATCATCACATTAAAAATGTACAGTATGTAAAATTTTGTGGGCAAACTTCTGTCTGCTGTGGCCCTCTGCTTTTACCTGGGCAGGTAGTGGGACCATTTCTGAACTGGGAAGCCCTGGCAGGACCCTCTGCACTTCCACCATCAAATTTTAAAGTGGAACTTCAGTCACGATATAAACCGCAGCTCCTCCCAGTTTCCGCCGCAGAAAAAGACAGCAGCAGAAAGATAGAAAGCAGCATCCCCTGGGCCCATGTGCACTCCAGCCGCACATTCACTTGAAAAGGTGGGAGTGCGCACAAAGCCAAGGGATGCGGCTCGGCATTTTACAGCGAAGATGGTGGCACCTAGGATCCGGAGTGGCATGGACCCCTGGATAAGGTAAGGGTTTTTTTCTTTGTAACCCCCCTGTCCTACCTTAGCACCAAGGTAGGGTGGCAGGGCAGGGGGTGGGTTATATTGTAAATGAAAATCTACTGAAATTCTGCTTTAAAAGTAAGAAACCTTGTGTGGACAATGTGATGGCTGAACTGGGAAGCTACCATAGCCAATATATATTTTGTCCACATACTTTCAATCATGCGTAATAATTGGTCCTAACTTGATTTTTTCCTTTTTTTGTAATAGGTGAACTGGACAAAGTTTATTGCAGTAAATGGGGCCACAGCACACCCTCATTATGATCCTGATGGCACTGTGTACAATATGGGCAATTCTTATGGCAAAGATGGTAAACAAATATTTGCTTACCAGTGTTTTTCTTGCTATGACAGCCATGATGTATTCAGCCTGTATATATTGGAATGGTTATACTGGGAATTCCCTAGTTGGTGCATTAGGCTGAAGTAGCTTTGTTAGCACCCTAGGTTTTAAAACTTTTGAGCAGGGTCTGCAATCTTCTATAGTCATGTTCTTGCTCTAGCTAGTGGCCCCAAGAAGGCAAGACACAAGTTGACCTGAGGCTCATTTTGGTTAATTTAGATTTTACAAAATCCAGAACACCCTCTGGAATGTGAATACTTCTTTGGTCTATTCTAAAGTGTTGTCTCCTTGTTGGAAGGTCAGATTGAAAATTTGATTGATTGACTATCGACTGACACTTTATAAGTACCTTATACTTATTTTTGCTTCATCGACTGTTTGGAACTGGTGTCCACCATAGGCCATATAGATCCACAACAGTTATAACTCAAGCAAAGTAATGTGAACTGGATTAACTGTGTGACTGAGTGTAGCCCCCCCTGTTTTCAGACATGAGTTCCAAAGGGCTTTTGTGGAATACATTTACACAAAAATGTATATATGGTGTAGTACAGTTTTTCATAATATAATAAGCAAATGTGTTGGCTGATGTATTGTTTTCCACTTGAAACCATTGTCACGGACCGGGTGTGGCGGCACAGGTGTGGATCCGCTGTGACCGTGTTACTGATAGCGAGTGCCGCGTCAGGGGTGCGGAGTCTAAGAGGGGGTAGCGACCTGGGGGTCACTCACCACAAAGCAGGTTGGTCTTGCAGCGGCTAGTGACCCCCAGGTCGCTACCCCCCAACATTGGCTCAGCCACACAGTCAGCCGAGGTAATGCGTGGTACAAAGGAGGCAGGCAAACGGCGATGTAAAAGTTCAAGCACAGGTCAGGGCTGGCAGCACAGGTTCAGAGTCGGGGACAGACAAAGGTCGGTACACGGGTGAGCAATTCTGAAAACAGCAGACTTTCTGCATACAAAGGAAGACCAAGATCTGGCACTGATGGAAAAGGAAGTGCCCCTTAAATAGGGGAAGTGGATGCAGGATTGGATGACCAGGCACCAATCAGTGGTGTACAGGCCCTTTAAATTTCAGGAATCTGTCGCGCGTGCCCTATAGTGGACGGGGGCGTGCGTGCACCGAACCATGCGAGAAAGCAGCACGGGGAGGAGGAAGATGCCTGGGAGCAGCCGGCGCACGGGCAGCCACCGCGCTGGAAGTCCCGGCAGGAGCGGGTAAAGAGAGGGACTGGGGAGTGCTGCGAGATGGGCACGCAGCCCTCACCCGGGCAGAGGGAGCAGCAACGGCGGTGAGGGAAGTGCTGCGAGATGGTCCAGCAGCGCTCGCCCTAACAACCATGGATTATAGGAACACGCTTTTTTTGGGAAGTGCTTTGAGAGATGTCCATGAATCATGTCACTACTGTAATGTCTATTTACACGTTTTAATATATATATCACATTTCCAGATTTATTGCATTACACATGCTTTTTTACAGGAACACGGTACAACATCATAAAAGTCCCAGCTCAGAGGTCCAGTTCAGAGGAAACTCTGGAAGGCGCACAAGTTATATGTTCCATTGAACCAAAAGAGAAAATGAAACCTGCCTATTACCATAGTTTTGGTAAGTTTAAAAAAAGAAATCCATTATTAACAGTTAACATTTGTACTGATTTCAACAGCTGTATACTTCACCTGCCGGTCATCCCAATTTTGGATTTTGTTGCCTACTTATACTGTACACCCCAGAAATGCCCAAAATTAGGGCAGGAAAGCTCCGGCAACACCACAGGGTTGATTTAGCACTTTGGAGTAAAAAGTGCACTCCATCTAGGACACTTTTTGCACACCGGGGCTTCTGGTCATGCATGGCGCCATGCTTACCCCCCTGGTGAACCCTATTGGTTGCCTGTGGTCAAGAGGCCACGGCTTGTGAGTATCTTTGCCAGATTTTAAGCATTTTCATAGGGATTTAAGCTGAATTTTATCTTTATCTAATGTTGTGGAAAATAGGTACACTTTAGAGTTAGAAAAAGTAGAGGTAGGAGTCAAGTGATCATGGCTAAGTATTTTTGAAAAGCAGAAATCCAATTCAATGTTACATTTACTCAAGTGAGTTTTGTGCCAAAATCTTGACTCTAGTTTGTGTGTATCAATAGGAATGAGTGAAAATTATGTGGTGTTTGTGGAACAGCCCCTGAGATTGAATATTATGAAGATATTAATTAGCCAACTAAGAGGAAAACCTTTTTCTGGAATAATAAGTTGGGAGCCCAAGCTTAACACTGTTTTTCATGTAATTGATAAGCACACGGGAAAGGTAATTATTTTATTTATTTACTGTAATAGTATTGGTAGTGGTGTTGTGGGTACGAGTCTTAATGAATAACTCAGGGGCTCTAAATTATGTGACCTGTCCCCCACTAAGAGTCAGTTTTTTCTTCTAGAAACTTACTTTGTGTTTTTATTAAAAACCTACTTGAAATGCTTATTACAGGTTTACTGGTAACAAATACAATACATTATAACATTTTAGATCATATAGGAGATCAAGATAAGGTATGTGTGTGTTTTAAACCAATTACCCCAAGATCTCTCGTCAAATTGCTGGCATCTGTGATTTCACTGACTCACTGTACTCTGGGAGAATCATCCGCTGCATTATACAGGGGTCTATAGGCTTGGCACGACATGGCAGTAATCTGAAAATCACAGTCTGGATTAGGCCATGACAAGGCCTTTACTGACACTTATAACACTCCTTAGGGTGCTATACACTCCTTAGGCTTGTGAGGAAATGTACTTTTTTTTTCAGTTGTACCTCTGTCAGTTCACTGAAAGCCTTTGCCATGTCAAAGTTATAAAGAATGTCTCTAACTGCAAATTTTAGGATATTTTGTAGGAGGAGGAGTTTGGCCAAGCCAGAGCTTGAAATAATGTAAAGAGAAGTAAGCCCAACTTCATACTAGGCATTGTTGGTTGAAGATGTCCTGTGGATAGCCAACTCTTGTCACCTGGGTATAACTCTAAAGCCTTGTGTCTTTAACCATTTAACTAGTAACAAACTATTTATGTGGTAGTGAGATTCCTAGAATCTTACAATCAGACTATAGAATGGAGTGATATTTTTTTTCATAATCTGGGCTTTGTAGTCTGCATACAGAGGCAGAAATCTTCATTGGTAGCTTTTAAAGCTGCCATGAGTCCTGCTATTATATTGTATAAAGCCATATACCCCCTTGCTGTGTAACAATATAAACAAAATGTATTTGCAAATGAACGCACCCTAAGAACAGAAGGCTATACAAATATATTTGGGTGCAAGAAACTAAATGGTCTTTATTCCATAGGACCAATTGATTAGGTTCCAATAACTTAAAATTAATCTGCACACCACACAACCACCAAAAATATATACAAAGGGTTTAATTCAGTAAAGGTCAAAACATTTTGCAAATGAATTTTCTAGCAAGATTGAACCCATGCAATTTTCGTATTATGTGAATTCAATTCGAGCGCGAGAAATGCTCAAAAATATGTTCTGTGAAAAATATTTGTGTAGTTTTTGCATGCACAGTAATTCTAGTTTTTCCCACATTTACCTCACTTGGTAGCTAATTAGTGTTTTTCACACATTTTTTTTTAAAAATGCCTGTTTGCGGACTTTTTCAATGGAGCCCTGTGTGTTGAATTTGAGCATCTACAGGATGATTTGCAAGGTTTTTAGGGGGCATTATATATATATATATATATATATATATAGATATATATATATATATATCTATCAGGGCACTTTTTGAACTGACATGGCTAAACTACATGGTGCCACCACAACCTTTTCATAAGGGTCGATTCATGATCGGTGCACCGGTGAGTTTGCACACACTATTTTAAGCAATCAGGCTTCCGCCTGATTCTTGATCATCAAAATGGGATGCGCTTTCATTTTAGAGTCAATTTGTGCACTAGCGCTCTCCATGAGTGTGAGTAACAGGCTGAAAGCACATGCTAGAAGCGTCCTGCATGTTGATGAACAATGAAAGTGTCAGCCGCAAGTTCTTTGTAGGGATTGACTGCTTTTTTTTGTTTGGGTTCTTACAAAAAAAATTATAAAAAGTTGTCAAAAACCACAAAAATGAAGGTCCAAAGAATGTGGATATTGTGCCCCAAAGTTTAGCAAGAAACACAATAAAACAATTATAGTTAAATTATCAAGCATTAACGTGCTATCAAACAGGGAAGGGTTAAAAAGAACATCTGGGACAAAACATTGGGCAAAAAAATGTTAACTGGAATCAGTATCCCCCCCCCCCCCAAAAAAAAAATGTTTGAGACCCTGCAATAGGGCCTTGCCTCTGGGAATAGAATTGAGTGCTATGGAGCAGCTGAGGGTTAAATACAGTAGCAGTTGCCATGCTTTCCTGACCCACCAGTGACGTCAGTGGGAGTGGTGAGGTTGGTTTATGCCAGCCACCAACATCCTTTCTGTGTGCTGCTAAGGTCCTAGCCTGACAACCGCAATATGGCACATGCGCTGTGTTATCGGGTGTCAGGAGCAATGGGCCATAATGCCATGGTACGAGAAGAAGGAATAAAAGTGAATAAAAATAGCCTGCAGGGCAATAGTTAGCTTATAGAGGATTGTGAAATAGAACCAAGTCACATTCTTCTCTTTTCTAAGGAAGATTTAAGGAGATAGTTCATGTGTCTTTGGAGAGACGCCATATGGTCCATCAGAATGTATTCTTTAGCCCCTGTGGTGGATGACACGAGATTAGAGAAAGCCGCCAACAAAGCTCAGTATGCCACCAACCGATCACAAATTAAAGGGGAACTCCACCTAAATGGTCACATAGAAAAGTTTTATATCATTCTATGCCATACTAAGACAAGTTAGCAAAGAATTGCTAACCCCATTCTGTGCAAAGTAACATAGGAGTGAAAAAAATATTAAAAACCTTGTATCAAAAAAGAAAAGGAAAAATGTGCAATAGTCAATTTCTTACAAATCATTGAAAATAGCTTTGCGTTGCATACAGCTTTGGGACAGACTGGCAGGCCCACATCGCTCAGTGTGAGGTTAAGGTAAGACATGGCTGCAGGCATATAAGACCTATTCTAATCTAGAGCAGAGTGGGCAAGAAACAGCTGCAAGCACATAGGACTATTAAATAGCTAGAAGAAAGATTGATAGTTGCAGTTTACATTGAGGCCATCAGGATGTAGTGTATCTAGTTTGTATATCCAGGTTATTTCCCATTCATAATGTTTTTTTAGTGGGGTTACCCCCCCTATTAGGGAGTGCAATCTTCTCAATGAGCAAGAAACGCAACTGCAACATTGGACGAGAGCCAGGGGCATGTGCCTTTGGAGCATGATAAATTTAGTTTTTATGTGCAAACTGGGGGGTTTCACATAGCGGGGCAACCTGATTTGGACCAGCAATGTCTGGGTTTTTATTCCGCTTTGAAGTTGAGTTGAGGTTACCTCCCCCTGTTGAAGCGATGCGCTCTAATCTCTAAGTTTGGCCCACATAGTCTAGTGACTTACTTGCTTTTGCAGTTAGCAAAGAATTTTAGACTAAATATTTGACCTGTTCTAGAGTGGGTGAAGAAGTCTGTGCAATTGATATGACTACTTTGGGGTTGATTCAGAGCCGCCTGAGATTGCAATCTTGGGCATGTTTTTGCGTTAAACCCCCCTTCTCTGTCATTTTTCCCCCTCGCCTAATTCAGCAGATCATGTTTGTCTTTTTTGAATTTTTTGGGTGAGAATTTTCTTCTTTTGGTGTGATTTTTAGGAGAATTATTCAAAAAGTACATTTTTATGTGATTCAGGGGGAAAATTTGGGCGAGAACCCTAGGTCTAGCACTAAAGTTAATTCAATTTATATATTATGGGATATAATGTGTATTATTAGTTAATATTAATTATTTCCTGTTTGTGGCGTATAAAGGTTTATATTTCTTTATTTGTTTCCCTTCTATGTTCTCTTTTATTTCATTCTATCTCTTTGTCCCCCCTTCCTCCTTTTGATTCCCCCTCTAGAAATTTGGGGGGATGGAATCATAGGAGGACGCACTGGTATGCTTATAATTGTATTTTATGGATTCGTTAATATATCCAGGATGGTCACTATGAGGACTAATAAGCACTGTAACTATAGATATTAGGGTGGGTTGTGTGCAAGCACTTTTTCCTCGGTCAGTCACAAATGGATTAACTTGTAGCCGGAAGGTGGAACTAGAGCAGGAGTGAGCTGTAATTCTTCCCAGGTGCAAGTATAAGGGCTGGCCTACTGGTAGGTTTCCCAGTTCTGCTCTAGTCTTTGTTGGGGGAAGATGTTTTTCCTTGGGAGGGGTCTAGGGTTTGGCAATGACTTTGGCATTGGATATAGGTACAGGTCCTGGCCTCTTGGACGACCCAGTGACCTGTTTTGGATGTGGTCAGCTGGTGGAGGGGTTAATTCCTGCAAGTCTTGTACCGCTATTTTTGAGCATCTCTCCAGCAGGGCCTTGTCGTGCCTCCATCCCGGGAGGGTCAGTCTAAAGGATTACTGCCTTCAGGTCAGTCCCATAGTTCAAGATCATCCTCCTCTGAGCAGGATCCTTGAGGATCAGAAATGTTTATTATAGTTGGCAGGCTTTGACAGCCTTGAGCCTGAAGCTGGCAGAGACAAGGAGCATGGGGCTTCCGTGAATAGGAAGGTGGCCCTTAAGTGTAAACACCTCATTGCGGTATCTTGTATTCTGGTAGATTTTCAGGATGCTAAAGATCCGGTGCATGGTTCTTCAGACTCTGGTTCTAAAGGGGGTGCCTCACTGGAACAACAGAGGGATGACGTAGATGCCATCTTCAAGGTCATTCGGGATACCCTCGGTCTTAAAGAGAATCAACCCGATGCCTACAAGGATAAGAAGATCAATGGGGCTTTTCCTGATCACTTTAGGCAGATTATAAACAAGGAATGGGAAACGCCAGACAGTATCCCTTCTATTCACAAAATTCTGGAGATTCAATATCCTTTGCCATAACAAGCGCTTCAGAAATGAGCTCACTCACCTGTTGTTGATGACCCTATTGCCTGTCTAGCGAGGCCCACGCTGCTTTTCACTACGGACAGCACTTCCTTAAAGGATTCCATCAACAGGTAGCTGGATACGGTGCATCGCAACTTATTTTCAGGGGCTGGTGCAGCCTTATGGCCTACCTTTGTCACCTCCTTGTTGTTCCTAGCAGGAAGAACCTGGGGGCACAGAGAGGGAGCTCCAAAAAATCCACAGAGCGGAGTCAGTGAGATATCCTTCACAATTTAATCAATTTGATCAAACTTGCTGTTGTGGCGATGGATGATATTGCCAAGCTGGTTTGAGGAAATCTGGCCCTGACAGTGGCTTTGTGGCTGGCCCAATGGCTGAAGCAATGGCTGTCAGAAGCCGCCTCTAAGAGGACCTTGGCTGCCTTACCCTTTGTGGGTGGTTGCCTGTTTGGGGAGCAGCTTGATGAAATGGTCAAGCGTGCCACCACCGGCAAGTGTACTTGCTTGCCGCAGCACAAGTGGTCCAGGCAACAGTCTAGACATGGACCTACTTTTTGTCCCTTTTCGTAGGTATGGTTCTTCTTCCTCAGGGATGGTGGGCACTCAGGCCCCACATCTGGTAGGCTGAGTTGTTGGATGTTTAGGTTAGGTTATCCGAGCTCCCTTTCTGATGGAGGCAGCCAGGGATTTACAGTTAGTATTGGAGACTCTGGAGAGATTTGGGTGGGTGATAAACCACCCCAAATAACACCTGACACCTGCACAGCAGGGGTGTTTTCTGGGTATGCATCTGGATACAGCACTGACCAGGGTATTTCTACCTGAACCCAAGCTCCAGAAGTTACAACAACCCTGTATTCGGACCCACAACCCAGTGTGCATCAGTGTATGCAGATTCTAGGGTTGATGGTGGCCTCCTTCTAGGCACTTCCATACGACCAGATCCTCACCGGGATCCTGCAGTTTGATTCTGCCGCATTGGTATCATCTCTATTAGACTTGGAGAGAACTTCCACACTGTCAGTGGAGGTTTGGTCCTCACTGAACTGGTGGCTCCACTCCCGGTCCCTGAGCCAGGGACGCACCTTACTCATGGTCCAGTGGACTGATCACCACAGACGCCAGTCTGAGGGGTTGGGGGGAGTTTGCAACCAGCAGATGGTTCAGGGGCGTTGGGCACCAGGTGCCCATAAATGTTCTCGAGCTTAAAGTGGACCAACACCCTGCCTGATCGGCCCAGGAATCTATAAGATTCCCAGGCCGATCAGATCCCTCCCCGTGGGGCATCCAGAATTGGGATGCCCCGCTGTGTGAAACCCCCCAAGACGCCCCATTCACCTTACCTTACTCCCGGTCCAACGGCGAATGCGCAGGCCACGGCCGCATCTCGCGCTTCTCTGTAGCAGGGCACGTTTGTGAATTGCGGGCGCGCTCCCTGTTAGAGGGAAGCGTGAGATGCGGTCGCCAGCGTGCTCGGAGCCGCTGTGGTTGTACGTCGCTTGGATGCACATACCCCAGCATCTCCGCGCGCGGTGATTGGACGGGCGGCCGCGCGCACCATAGGAGCGGGGTTAGGTGAGTTTTTTTCGGGTGTTCTGGGGGGTTTCATGCAGCGGTTAAGGTCCGATTGGGGTGCCCTGCGGAAGTGGACCAAAACCCAGGATAGTGAAAATCCTGGGTGTTGGTCCACTTTAAGGCAGTATTACTGTGTCTAACCCATTGGACCAGCGATCTGCAGGGCCTCCTTGGTCTGCACCTTAATGCAGGAGACGGCTCATAATAGTCCTCCCCATAAGGTAGGCGTGCTATCTTGGGACCTCAATTTGGTTCTTTTGACCTTGCAGAGGCATCCCTTAGAGATAACAGAAACAAGGAGTTTTCCGCCATTGGCTCAAACAACTAAGGGAAAAACATTTTCCAAGGTAAGTACAAAAATTTTATTTTTGTATTTATAAAGTTTTAAGGGGTGTGATAGCTATATTTGCACTCAGTAGATAGTTAAGAGATTTAGGGGCTTTAATATCACAGAATAGAAGTATTAAGGCAAGGGTGGGGGGTGGATTATTAATTGGGGAGAGGGGGAGACAAAGTGAGAGTAAGTGAAGGAAGGGTGAAATGCCCCTTCACTATTAGGAAGGTATAGTTGGTCCAATATTAGCGACTAATATATTTTTTTCCCATTGGGGTAAGACACTATGGATTTTAGTATATCTCTGATGGAATAAGGAGATAGAGTACGGGTGGGGAAGGGGGATAGAAGAGAATAAAAGTAGGGTTAACTATCCCTCATATTTTTGGTTACGTTGTACTTAATTGGAGTTGGGGTGAGATCTTACTATGATATAATACATTAGACATGAGCCTTTAGGGTTTTATGTTATAAATGATTGGAAATTTACAGATACTATACTTAAATGGAGCTACAAGAGGGTGCTGGGTGGAAGACCAGGCTCCGAATAGGTCTCATACCTCAGGTTCGGAGTTCGGTGCCTGACACTGAGACCCCTCCCCTCAATAGTCTACTTTTGACTAACCTGGCTTTTGGTCCTTGATGTGGGATGCCCCGCTGTGTGAAAACCCCCAGGTTGCCCAGTCTAACTCACTATTCCCCGGTCTTACGATGCATGCGCGGTCTTTTGGCCAGTCAGCGCGCTCAACTGCACTGACATTAACTCACCTAGCCTCATCTACGCACTCAGCTCCAGCCTAGTCTAGGTAAGTGGAGACCAAAGAAAAATAGAGGGCACCACAAATGGCAAATACAGATCACTATTCACCCTGGGGGTGCACCCTGAGTTCCAAATAACACCTGACCAATGACAAAAATAACCCTATGGAACTTGGAACAAATTGGTACTCCAACCGAGCTTGTAATGTATAAACATTTTTTATTGAGGGCTACACTAGGACACTAATACAACTATAAACAAGGCAACATTTAAAAACAACTGCTCCCTTCCCTGAAATGTATACAATAATTAAATATTGAACATGATTTCATAAATGACAGAATTAAGTTAATTAAGGCAGTAAACTTTGGTTATTATTATTCTGCAATTTATGAAATCATGTTCAATATTGAATTATTGTATATATTCCAGGTAAGGGAGCAGTTGTTTTTAAACTTTGTCTTGTGTATTGTTGTATTAGTGTTTTTTAGGTCCTAGAGTGGCCCTCAGTAAAACTTTTTTATTTGTATGAGGAAGGGGAAATGTAAAAGAGCTAGCAAAAACACTTTATATGCACATGAAAGGCAGGGACGTCTGGGAGTTCCCAATCTATTTTAAGTACTTCCTAGAAACAAGGGCAAATCCAATTTCAACACTGTTTGGAAAAGGAAGCCTGAGGTGGGTGTCACTGAAGGCAGAAGCATGTAAACCTATTTCACTGAATTGTCCCAATATTGTGTGAGTCCCTAAATATATGGGATAGAATTAATAGAATTGTTTCCTTGAGGTCTTACACCCATCTTTGGCAATCCTAATTTCAACCCAGGGATGGAAGGGCACTGGAGTTGGAGGAAAAAAAAGGGCTGTATAGGATTAGCCACTTTTTTTTCAGAGAAAAAGTGAATGAAAATGACCCCCGGCCAACTGGCGGAACAATTTTCTGTGCCCCTCCCAAAAACTTTAAAGCAATTCATATTTTAAGCTACATTAACTCATTAAAAGGGAAGAGGGGGTGAAGATTATTCCGAGTTTGAAAATAATTGATTGCTGGTTTGACCTAGACCTAGAGGCATCCCTCAGATCTATTTTAATTTAACAAAAATAAGTAGAAAACTTATGGGATAAGTATCTGAGTGAGAAAAAGCCATTAAAATGGTGGGGTGAAGGGTTAAAAAGCTAGTAGTATTTGTATAAATAGCTTAGTAGTAGAATCCTTCATCACACTTATAACAAAGATGATACTTGGTACCAGCCTGTCTATATAGAGTCTTAGAAGACCATAGATCCAAGTGTTTTAGGGGCTGCACCATAAAGGGGGACTTGATGCATATCTGGTAGCTTTGTCCAAAAGCTAAACATTTCTAGAACAGAACGTTCCGATTTTTCAGGAAAATAACACAAACCCTAGTAGAGTGTAACCCAAAAGTGGCCCTATTGGGTATGGAGGTAGTGGGCCTGAACAAAGTCTCCTCAATTTAATAACAGCAGCAGCCAGGATGGTGATAGTAAGAGCATGGAAATGGGCATTGCCTTTGGTCTTTAAAAACAAAAAGTTAACTGGCTGATGGAGAATGAAAATTTGTGTAGCATCTTATTCAATAAACAGCAACACATTGAATAGATCTGGAGAATTGTGGAGTCGGTTCTCAAGAGGGAAGAGTTAGACCTAATGAAAGCCTCGGGTACACCCCTTCTTGTTTTTTTTCCTCTCTACTGCCCTCCCTCTACCAACCCCCTTGGATCAGTTGATATGTATGCCCCTGTGTACTATCAATTAGTATAGAGACAAATTGTACACATAGTATATATCTTTAGTTTTTTTGCAACTCTTTCGCATTGAGCCATTGATGTGCAGATTCATTTAAACCAGAACAAAACCCACCCTTGAACACCATGGAACATAAATGATTCCAGAGGCGGCTGCTGGCTTTCACCAGGAGCTTCCTGAATCGGAATGCCCCCCCACTATCACTGTTAAATATATCAGGGGCATGGAACAAAACCTAGAAAAGTTAAATTCCGGGTTTTTGTTCTGCTTTAAATGTTTAATATTTTATTTGATAGAGCAACACGAAGTGTTGTATCAAGAGTTTCTTAAGTATAAAGAAAATATTTGCCTTTTCTTCTTTTCAAACTAGCACACACTCATTCAGATTGGATGGAGAGCATTTGTGAGCAGCAATTTGCAAGTCATGCCACATGATTTAGATCTGAACTTTGACTGGGCCATTTCCAACACAAAATTATGCTTTGATTTAAAGAATTACATTGTACTGTAGCTTAGGCTTTATTTTTATGGGCATTGTCCTGCTGGAAGGTGAACATATGCACTAGTCTCAAGTCTTTTTTAGCCTCTAACTGGCTTTCCTCCAGTATTGCCCTGAATTTAGCTCCATCCAACTTTCCATCAACTCTGACCAGTTTCCAAGTCCCTGCTGGAGAAAAACATCCTCACATCATCATGATGCTGCCACCACCATGTTTCTTAGTGGGGATGGTGTGTTCAGGGTGATGTGAAGGGTTAGCTTTCCTCCACACACACAAAAACATTTTAGTCTATGACTAGTATATGACTAGTAGCTGTCCCATGGACAAATTCTGCCACCTGAGCTGTGAATCTCAGCAGCTCATATAGAGTGCCCCGAGCCTCTCGCCTTCTTCTATAATTAGCACTCTCCTTGCCTGGGCTGTCATTTTAGGGGGGACGGTCATGTCTTGGTCAGTTTGCAGTTATATGCAATATTTCTTTAATTTAAGTTACAGATGATGGATTGTACAGTGCTGTACAGTGATGTTCAGAGCTTGGGCTATTTTTCCACAATATAATCCTGCATAACTTTTTCACTGAGCTGCCTGGTGTATTCCTTGGGTTTCTTGATGCTGTTTGTTCGTTGATGTTCTCTAATAAATCTTTAAGGCCTTGACTGAACAGCTGTAGTTGTACTTTGTTTTGTAGTTGTACTGAGAATAAATTACATTCCAGGTTGGCGATTTATTAATTAGGTGACTTCTGAAGGCAATTGGTCAAAATGGATTTCATTTAAGGGTATCAGAGTATAGAGGGCTGAATACATTTTTTTTTTTTTTTTTTTTTTCAACTTTTGTAAATCTTTTTTTTTTTATATACTTAACAAATACTTGATACTATATTTTGGTATGTAACATAATATCACAATAAAATGGATGCCACCTTGAGAAAGTGACACTCGGTCACGGAACGCGTGGGTGGATTATACGCTCTCTCAGCAGGAGGGGATCATATTTTGCACAGAGATGAATTTATCTCAGTCAGTAGTTGTGTGGTATATGTACTGACTTCATTTGCACTTGTCACTTTGTACATTGGCACTGTGTGTGTTTTTAAGCAAATATATTGATGTATTAAATTAATTGATATTAAGATTGGTTAGTGATATTGATTTATTTTTGGGGGGGTGAGTGGTGCTCTCTTGGTAAATTGTCCTTAGTCTGTGGATTGCTGGAGCCACAGAGGCTTTTTGTGTATTGTAGTATCAATATAGATTACCAGTTTTAGCACACTCGCCATTCCCTGTATGAAATGATTGTCTTGGGTAGTGCTTAACAGGGGTCTCCCTCCTTGTATATAGTGTATATGTGATCACAATAAATTCCATAACAATCGCTGCTGCAACATTTAAAAATCTTGAAAAGTTCAAGGGGCATGAATACCTTTTCAAGGCACTATAGCTGTATTAAAGTGATCTCAATAAGCGATTAAAACAAAAATAATTTGTTTTGTAGAAACATCCAGTGACTTTCCATACAAAGGCATTTTCTACTTTTCATCAAATAAATGCTTTTGAGGACCAAGGATGCATTGTACTTGATCTCTGCTGCCAGGATGATGGAAATGCTATAGAACTCTTTGAGCTGCAAAACCTACGTAAATCCGGACAAGCTCTAGATGAGGTAACAGGATATATTAAGTGCCCGCAAATCGGGATGCTCCTGGTGCAGAGTGTGAGTGTTATGCATATGTCATGGGACTACCAAAAATTTTTGTGTAGTGATTATAGGGATATCTCACAGCGCGACATCCCAAATCAGGATGCTCCAGGTAAGGAAAAAAATGAGCAGGATAGATGAAAACCCAGGTGTTTGATACTCTAAAACTGTAGAGTTTTCTCTAAAATACTCCCTAGAAATTCTAGAAGCTCATACAAACAGTTGTGAAGTCTACAGCTCTTCAACTGGTACTAAACGCAATTTTTTCCACATGACAATTCTGTTGAGTTGAGTCTCGGTGGTATAACATGTCCCCTGTACACTGTAAGTAACAAGTTCTTCTGTCATTTGTGGATAGGTATGAGGTCCAAGGCACCACCTTACTAGTTCAGTGGCGGGTCATTGAGTCCTAGAGGTATCGGCCCTTGTGGTTTGTCTGACAGGCCTCAACCTGGATTCTGCCCTAACCATTCCACTGAAACTGCACTCACCAAAGTCACAAATGATCTGTTCAGGTCAATACTCTATCCTTTAGTAAGGTCATTACTCCATCCTTGTCCTTTTGACCTATCCACAGTCTTTGATACGGTGGACCATTCCCTGTTCCTTGATGTTCTATATTCTCCTCCTTCGAAATTCAAGGTATTGCACCACCTTGGCTCACCTGCTATACCTCTGCTGGGTAGGCCTAATCCCATTGCCTGGAGAGCAGTTGGGGTGTTTAGGTGCCTTACTCAAGGCCCTTTGGTCCCAAGATCACTTTCTTACGACTAGGCCATGATTTCCCCTTGGCTTAAAAGCCAAGGAACAGTTGTGGCCTAGATGTAAGGAATTCTCTCCCTAGCCCCCTGCTTTCAACTTTAACTTTAAACATATCCTGAATCTGTCAGTTACCCCCACCTGGCACTCCTAAAATGTTAGTATATACCCTGGTCATACTGGACTACTGTGACATCCTCCTTTGGGGTTTACAAACTAACAGACTGGCACCACTCCAATCTGCTGCTCATCTAATCCATCATTCCTCTTGCTCATTCAGCTCTCCTCTCCTCTGTTAGTCCCTCCACTGGTTGTCAGTCCCACAGTGAATCCTGTCAATTATTCTAACTCTACCCTACAATGCTCTCTCCAGCTACTTTTCATCTCTAATCCTGCAATATCAACCTAGACGCAGTCTCCGACCTTCTCCTGTCCACTATATTCTCAGTGTGCCACACACCCCGCTTCCCCTTTAATTCTTCACGATTGGGTTACTCACCGCCAGGTGACGCAGTTGCAGAGAGGAAGTCCTGTAACGAGCCCCCTTCCGGCCTATATATACCTGGTACCTCCCACTTAACACCAGTGTTTTTCTCTCTGCATGACGACAAGACAGAAGAAAGAGGTCTCCTGCTTGCAGGTAGCCGGGGTCTTACCCCGGCACCCCCTTTGGGTCTATTTCTGCTCAGTTGATAGTTTGTTACCTATATGGTGTATGGAAGCCTCCCAGCCCAGACTGCTCACTGGGCAAACGGTAGATGGCACTATAGGTGCCTAGGAGCTAGGTGCCTCCGCTCGACCTCACGCGTGGGGCAATGTGGCTATCCGGCATGGTGATCCGGATTTGGGATGCCCCTGTCCCGATGTCCTTTTAGGTCACCTTCTCCCGCTTGGCCTTCTCCCTTCGCTGGGGGGGGGGGGGGGGGGGAGGGGTGTGTGTGTGTGTAATGTGCATGAGTGCTTTACTTTACTGTGAAAAGGCCTTGGCAGTTTTTAGTGTCAGCACATGGCCAGGGCTGCTGGGGCCTGTTTTCAGTTACTGCACGTTTGTATTTCCCTCTCTTCTTGGCTCCGGGCCCGCCCTTCGTTTCCCTGGTCTCATTAGAGACCTGTACGCTGCAGCCGGTGGGGGAAGAGCCTTCTGTGCGGCTGAAACTTCACAGGTAAACGGCCCCACCATTGTGCACGTGGGGCCGTTCTTATGCTATGTGCTGCTTGTGTAGCGTTTCCCTGGGGCATTTCTACTTATGGGTATATTTTTTATGTCAGCCTTCTGATAGGTTGACTTAATATATCACATAACTGTGGGATTTGGGCTCCAGTTGCTGCGTTATTACACATTACCATTCTGATATGAATGTATATGGAGATATATATATATATATATATATCTACTCTGATTTTTTTTTTGCACTTTTGGCTTTGCCTTGAAATTGCATGTGTCGTGTATTTATTCAAGATGTTTAAGCTAGCCATATATGCTTGCCTTATTGGTTATGTATGATTGTGGTGCATTCTGGCTGGGGGACTGACTGTGGTCTCTTTTCCCCCACAGATTCTGGGATTCCCTCACTGCAGGCTCTCCCGGTTCTGTTATACCTGGCTAGCCTTATTACTCTAAATTGGGTTTTGTCCTAAGGTTTTGAAAAAAAAAAAAATAAATAAAAAAAAATTAAAAAAAAAAAAAAAATTTTAGATCCTCCCTTTCCCGGGACAGTCATTTAAAGGGGCATCCGGGTGGCTTTATGCGTAAAACCCACGGTTGTTCCGAATACCATAACATCACCATATGGAGGCTTCCGACAATACCGGAAATGGCTCTTCTGGGCCATCTAGGCTGTGTGGGGGTTATGGGACTCCGCTCCCAGTCGATGATGTTATATTATGCATTCCTTGTGCAAAGCAGAATATTGTGCGTCAGTCCGTCGCTCCGGCTTCTGGCTCCTCGCAACTTCCGTCATCTCCTACCCCCCTCCCTATTCCGGACCCAGTGTGACATTGTCAAAAGTGGGGATTCGCAATCCGAGGTGTGTGTGCGATTGACCAACCTCGGAGATAATTTCCGCCAAAGTAGCTCAGAAGGCTACAGCGAAACGGAAACACCTTTCTCCGGCAGCTCCTGCTTCGGGGGATGAGAGGTGCGACGTTGTGGATTGGTCCGATTATTCCCTGGACGAGGAGGGGGAACTCCTTGTGGAGTCGGATGAGCCTGCAGACCAGCTAGAGATTGATGCTGTTGGCGATCAGGCTACAGGGGTATCCCTTGACACCCCCTCCATTTTGGCTCAAATGTTTGAAATTTTTAATTTAGATCCACCTGAGGCAGTCGCCCTGCCAAAGGGTGAGTTGTTTGATGTGCCTCAGCCGCGTTTGGTGTTTCCCACGCAACAACACTTGGAGAGGGTTGGGCTTAAGGAATGGGAACAACCCACGCGACTGGCTGGAATCCCTCCTAGTTGGGATAAACGCTATCCCTTTCCGGAGGATTTGGTGAAGCTTTGGTCAGTTCCCCCTGACGTCGATACCCCTGTGTTAGGGCTGTCTAGCACGGCTGTGGTACATTCTTCTGACACCACTGCCGTTATGGATGGTGAGGATCATCGGATTGATCAATTTGCTCGCCATGGTTTTATCAGTGCCGGATCGACGCTGCGGCCAGTGTGTGCTTCGGCGCTTCTTCTGTTGGCAGTTAGATCCATTATTAGGGATCTGTGCACAGATCTTGATCCCGCTTGTGATGAGTTTAGTTCTCTTAAAACAGTGTGAGTCATTTATTTCCTTTGTCTTGACCGCTCAGGACGATGCTCTGGCGATGAGTAGCAGGACAGCGGCAATGCTGGTGGCTATTCGTCGGTCAGTGTGGCTGCGCCAGTGGTCGGCGGACTTGGTCTCTAAAAAGGTGCTCACAGCACTTCCTTTTTTGGGTTTGCGACTGTTTGGTGATAAAATTGATTCAGTTGCAAAAGGTGGTAAAATGCCTCAATGCAAGAGGCCTCGTCGCCCCTTTCGGGGTGCAAGTGCCTTTAGACCTTCCTTTCGGGGATTTAGAGCGGGTAGGGGAGTTTCCTTTCCCGCTACCAGAGGTGCAGGTTGGACCCGGGGGAGGGGCCGTGGCCGCCCCGCTCAGTCCTGGGGCGCAAAGCCCAAACCTGCTGGTAAGCCCGCTCAGCAATGAGGGGCTGCCCTCACCCGTGCGGGTGGGGGGACGATTGCGACACTACTCCCAGGTTTGGGACCAGGAGGTTCCGGACAGATGGATCCAGGAGGTGGTGTCGTCCGGTTACAAACTGGAGATCGAGTCTCGCCCTCCTTCACGGTTCTTTCGGTCTCGGGTGCCCATCGATCCTTTGGCCGCACAGGGGCTCCTGGCGTCGATAAGGAATCTTTTAGAAATGGCGGTCATCCGGCCGGTACCGCGCTTAGAGATGGGCCTCGGTTTCTACTCCAATCTTTTCGCAGTACCCAAAAAGGACGGGTCGGTTCGTCCCGTCCTGGACCTGAAATTACTCAACAGGTTCATCCGTATTCGGAAGTTTCGCATGGAAACTTTGCGTACGGCCATCGGTTCTCTTCGGCAGGGGGACTTCATGACGTCCATAGACATCAAGGATGCTTATCTTCATGTTCCCATCTGCCAGGCTCCTCAACGTTTTCTTCGATTCGTGATGAAAGATCAGCATTTTCAATTCGTGGCACTTCCGTTTGGCCTTACCTCGGCTCCAAGAGTGTTCACCAAGGTGCTGGCAGGGGTGATGGCCATTTTCAGATCTCGGGGCATTCGTGTCATACCTTATCTGGACGACCTTCTCATCATGGCTCCGTCCCTCAATCAATCAGAGCCAGACACCAGGATGGTGGTCTCCACGCTGGAAAGCTTTGGTTGGGTGATCAACTTTCCCAAGTCCTTCCTCGCTCCGGCCAGGGTGGTGTCTTTTCTGGGGATGCAGTTGGACTCTTGTCAACACAGGGTGTTTCTCCCTCAGTCCAAAATTTATCTGATTCAGGAGTTGGCTTGGGTCCTACTTTCCAATCCTCGGCCGTCCATCCGTCTGGGGATGAGGCTGGTAGGGTTGTTGGTTGCCTCGTTCGAGGCAGTTCCTTTTGCTCAATTTCACACGAGGACGCTTCAGCTTTATCTGTTGGCATCCTGGGACCGGCAGCCCCGGTCGCTGGATCAGTCCTTCCAGTTGTCCTCCCGGGTCCAGCAGTCCTTCCAGTGGTGGTTGGTCTTGGCCAATCTCGTGAAGGGCAGGTCTTTCCTGACCCCTCTTTGGGAAATTGTCACCACGGACGTCAGTCTTTCGGGATGGGGGAGATTCTGGAAGGAGCTTCAGTTCCAGGGGCAGTGGGGACCTCAAGAGGCCCACTTACCCATCAATGTTCTGGAACTGAGAGCCATCCGTCGGGTTCTTGCCCTTCTGACTCAACACGTTCTGGGCCTTCCGGTCCAGGTTCGTTCAGACAACCGAACAGCGGTTGCTTACATCAATCATCAGGGAGGGACTCGCAGTCCGGGTGCTCTCAGGGAGGTGTCCCTGATCCTGAACTGGGCGGAGGCCCATGTTCCTTGTCTCTCGGCGGTGTACATTCCAGGGGTGGAAAACCAGGAAGCGGACCGGTTGAGCAGGGGCTCTTCCCGTCTGGGAGAATGGTCTCTCCATCCTCAGGTTTTTCGCTCACTGTGTCTCCGATGGGAGACGCCAGAGGTGGACCTGTTTGCTTGTCGTCGCAATTGCAGGCTCCCAAACTTCGTGTCGCTCTCCCAGGATCCTCTGGCTCTGACAGTGGACGCCATGTCCCTGAGCTGGGGGGATCTGGGGTTTTCTGTACCTGTTTCCTCTGATACCCATGCTGGGCCGGGTGGTACGGAAGCTGGCTCTGGAAAGGGTGTCCGCCATTTTCGTGGCCCCAAGGTGGCCAAGGCGAGTATGGTTCGCAGACATCGTTCGGCTGGCAGTGGACCAGTTCGTTCTGCCTCTTCGGCCCGATCTGCTCACTCAGGGTCGGCTGTGTTACCCCAATTTACCAATGCTGGGTTTGACGGCTTGGCTGCTGAAACCTCCATCTTGAAGGAGGAGGGTCTTTCTGACTCAGTCGTCAAGACTCTGATCAGTGCCCGGAAGAGGTCTTCTTCTATCATCTACTATAGGACTTGGAAAGCCTATATTGCTTGGTGTGAGATTAGATCCTTCCCTTGTAGGGTCTTTTTGGTCTCCAGGATTCTGGAGTTTTTACAATCAGGGCTGGACTCTGGTCTTCAGCTAAGTACTTTGAAAGGGCAAGTTTCTGCCTTATCTCTCTTTTTTCAGAAGCGTTTTGCGCTTCATCCTTTAGTTAAAACTTTTTTCCAGGGGGTTACGCATGTGTGTCCCCCCAGGAAAACATTACTCCCTGTTTGGGACTTGAATTTGGTTCTTTCTGCTCTTCAGGCTCCTCCTTTTGAGCCTTTTGCAAGATATTGCTTTGTCTACCCTGACTCAGAAGGTTGTCTTCTTGGTTGTCTACTTCGGTCCGGCGTGTCTCGGAGTTGGCGGCCTTGTCTATTCAGGCGCCTTACTTTGAGAGGCATCAGGATAAAGTGGTCTTTCGGTTCAAACCAGACTTTCTTCCTAAGGTTGTTTCTGCTTTTCATTTGAATCAGGATATTGTTCTTCCCTCCTTGTGTCCTAATCCTAAGAATGACAAAGAGAGGGTTTTGCATTGTTTGGATGTAGTACGCTGTGGTAAGTACTATTTGATTATTACGTCTCCTTTTCGTAAAACGGATGCCTTTTTTGTTGTGCCCTGTGGGCCTAAGAAGGGTTTGGCACCGGCCAAATCTTCCATTAGCAAATGGATACGTCAGGCCGTTATTGTGGCCTATTCTGCTAAGGGGAAAGTTCCCCCTTTTCGTATCACTGCTCATTCTACTCGCGCTGTTGGAGCGTCTTGGGCTTTTCAGCACCAAGCTTCTGTTGAACAAGTTTGTAAGGCCGCTACTTGGTCTTCTGTTCATAGTTTTCTAAGTTTTACAAAGTTGATGTGCGGGCCTTAGCGGATGCTGTTTTTGGCCGCAAAGTTCTGCAGACTGCAGTCATTTAAGTTATGCTTCATTTTTTGCCTTCGGATACCCATCCCTTGTGGACACTGCTTTTGGATGTCCCAATCGTGAAGAATTAAAGGGGAAGCGGGGTGTGTGGCACACTGAGAATAATACCATTTTGTGAGTACTCACCTGAAAAATGGATATTGTCAGTGTGCCACACACCCCGCTTCACCCCGCCCTTTTCGGTATCCCGGAACCTTTATATGGTGAAGCTTTTCTTTATTTTGAGGTTACCTTTAGATTACTGGTACCTTGTCTTTCTGCTTTTTAAATCACTGGTGTTAAGTGGGAGGTACCAGGTATATATAGGCCGGAAGAGGGCTCGTTACAGGACTTCCTCTCTGCAACTGCATCACCTGGCGGTGAGTAACCCAATTGTGAAAAATTAAAGGGGAAGCGGGGTGTGTGGCACACTGACAATATACATTTTTCAGGTGAGTACTCACAAAATGGTATTTTTTACCTCCACTCACTCTCACCTCCAGGACTTCTCATTTGCCACTTCAATTTTCAGGAATGACTTCCCCCACTCAATCCACCACTCCCTAACCCTTCAAGCTTTTAAAAGCTTATAAAGGCAAGCAAACAACCTGGCTTTAGCAAAGGGCACATGTCA
Source organism: Gastrophryne carolinensis (assembly GCA_027917425.1). Lineage (NCBI taxonomy): Eukaryota > Metazoa > Chordata > Amphibia > Anura > Microhylidae > Gastrophryne > Gastrophryne carolinensis. The sequence goes on along the minus strand of CM051242.1, from coordinate 75,847,083 downwards.
CAAAACTCAATACTGATGGTTTGTGATCCCTCTGCTTTGTCTTCACCCCTTTTCCTTCAGAATATAAGCTTGTAAGTGCAGTACTCCTGCTCCTATTGTATCTTCCACTCAGAATATTCATTGTAATCATACTTTGTTTAGCACTGCAGAAAATGATGGCTCTTTGTAAACAACAAAAAGAAGTGCAGGGCTGTGCATGTTCTCTTTGCTAGAGACTGAAAGATAGAATAAAAGGGCACACATTTTTTTTCCTTCTAGACAAAGACCTTGTAACATATACCTGAGATAGGGTTTTGTTTGCTGTTCCTCTTAAATGTGATTGCATAATGTAAAATGTAATATGCAATATAGAATTACATTTATAGGTGATGATTACGTTTAAAGCTTAAGATATGTTTAATTTTTGCTTGAGAATGAAGTCATATTCTTTCATCTGCAGATATACAATAGTGTGGCAAAGGCTTACCCTCGCAGGTTTGTTCTTCCTCTGGACAAATGTAGTGAGGAAACCCCCCCTCAACCTCTAAGCTACTCTACAGCTACTGCTGCTAAGAAAGCTGATGGGGAGGTAGGATATATTTTATGAAGCAATTACTTTTAATATTTGAAAAGTGTGGCACTTATTGGATACTGCCAGAATAAAAAATATAATGCATAACTAAATTTGTCAGTGCAATGTTTCCCTTTGCCTTCCCACATTTTGCATGATGTAACTGTATACACGTGTTATGGCAGCTTTTGTATTTGAATTCGTACCATGAAAGGGGGGCGGGAACACACTGGTGATGGGCAGGGTGGGGCGTGTCCTGTGCCAAACAGGAAGGGGGAAGATTGCGGCTTCTGCCAGTATTCACACTGCAGCGCAGTGGTTAGGAGTCCAGTTTGTGCAACTTCATAGAGCTGCTGCTGTTGCCATGCTGCGGATCCACCTGGGGTCGTGGCTTGTCTCCTACTAGTAGGGCAAATTCTCGCAGGGCTGCGGCCGCCCACCCACTCCTCTGCCAAGCTTCCAATGCCTGCAGTCCAGAGAACTTCTTCACCGGAGATTGCTGGATCGGGGCTCTAAGTGCAGCAGCTAAGTCTTGTTTTCTATAATGTTTTCTTGTTTATTCCTTGGTATATCTACTTTTTACATTATTTTTTATTTCTGTCTTAGATATTGTGGGTAAGGATATTAGGCTGCGGTCCATCCCTAGGGTCTCTGAATAGTCACTTGTGATTATCGAGATTACTTATATACTTCGGTCTTAGTCCCTCAGGAATATTAGACTAGTTCACCATGTCTGATGTATCTGTGTCATCTGGGTCTGGTGTTTTAGCAGAAAGGGTCATCCCCATGTCCTGTGTGCCTGCAAAGGCCCCTGGAAGAGGACAGTCCTATTTGTTTACTGCGGTGATGGTACTCTCCAAATTAAGAAGGCAGTTTCCACCCCTGGGGGAAATTCCTGCCATGGAAGCCTCTAGGTCTGCTCCCTCGGAGCTTATTACTCCTTCGCAGTTCCTCCCTGCTTTCTTATCCAGCTTGATATAGCGGAGAGATTTGCCAGAATGGAAAGCCACTATCTTCATGCTAAGGGTCCCTTACAACCTCCCGTTTCAAGATCCTTGAAGGCATCAGAGAAATGGAAACATTTAGTTTCCGGGGAGGAGGAACTCTCGTCCAGTAGGGAAGAGAATTACCCGGATTCAGGGTCATCTGAGCAGGGGTCTCTGTTTAGAGAGCAGATGGATAGTGTGAAATCCAGTAAAGCAGAAGCAACTTTTTTCCCAAGCAGTCTCATTTTACCAGACTTATCCAAAAGGGATAGGAAAAGCCAGGCAAGCTCCCCACCATTACTAGAGTCCTTGATACTTTTCCCCAAGACCTGATAAGGTCATGGTCCTTTCCCACCGAGGTGGATGATCCAGTGTCAGGATCATAATAATAACACTATTATTCCTATCTCTGACATTGCTTCCCTAAAAGATCCAGTGGATCAGATGGCCAGACATGCCTTTTCTATGGTAGGGCCGGCCTTACGGTCAGCCTGTGCTGCATCTATGGCAGCCATGACAGGCAGAAAACAGTTGAGTTCTCAAACTCGTTTGGGTCACTCCCATAATGTATGCTCTCAGTTTAAGTCCAGCATGAAAATGTATAGGTATATAATTTCTTCTATGGATTGCACACAAACAAGAAAATACTGTTTGTGTGCAAACAGCTCTATAGATTGTTAAATGAATTGCACGCAGCACTTTATTATAATTATTACACATGTATTGTTTACTGTTAGTAATAGTGGATTTTGGAAATATTGGATGGTTGGAAGGCAATATTGTTCTGTGATTAATTTGTGAATATACCTAGGGATGAGCGAATCGATCCGGACGAACCCGGATTCGTTCCGAATTTCATGAAAAATTTGATTCTGAACGAATCCGAATTTCCCGGCGGTTCAATCGAAGTTTTCCTTTAAACTCAATGACAGGCATTCTAAGATGGTGGACGGACATGTTCAGACATGTCCCCAGGGGCAAGTGACGATGGGACAGTCACATGCAGCCTATCAGCAGCCAGGAAGCCCGGTGACGTCACCGTGCTATATAAAGCGGCGGCCATTTTCCTTTTGCGCAGTTCAGACTTGCATTGCAGACAGAACGGACCTAGCTGCAGGGAGAGACAGACAGTCTTAGTTAGGGGAGAGTTAGCGATAGCTAGTAGAGAGAGTTACAGATAGGTAAAGAGAGAGACAGATAGTTAGGGAGATTTAGAGTGGTAGACAGAGCTAGGGAAAGATATGTTTAAAACCGGAACAATCCAGCAGCATATAAGTCACATTGACAGGGTGTCTAGTGCTGCCTATGATTCATATTTCATAATTACTGGGTTACTGTTAATATATTTGGTTTGGTTTAAATACAGCTGCACACTGTGCATGCAATGCACATGCTATTGAACCCTTTCTGCTATTTAGCCCTGAACGCTATTTTAACCCTATCTGTTAAACAAAAGCATTTCTCATACTTGGATTAGTGTTAATACTTTTTGTTCAGCTTAAAATACATTACGCCACACTGGCATCCCAAGGCACATGCTATTTAACCCTATCTGTTAAACAAAAGCATTTCTCATACTTGGATTATTGTTAATACTTTTTGTTCAGCTTAAAATACATTACGCCACACTGGCATCCCAAGGCACATGCTATTTAACCCTATCTGTTAAACAAAAGCATTTCTCATACTTGGATTAGTGTTAATACTTTTTGTTCAGCTTAAAATACATTACGCCACACTGGCATCCCAAGGCACATGCTATTTAATCCTATCTGTTAAACAAAAGCATTTCTCATACTTGGATTAGTGTTAATACTTTTTGTTCAGCTTAAAATACATTACGCCACACTGGCATCCCAAGGCACATGCTATTTTAACCCTCTCTACAACATAAGCGTTGATCAGCATCAGCTTCATGAAGCTACTTTAGTTTGCACTTGTTTTTGACTGCTTTCAATAAACCAGGCCACAGGGCACCCCAAAGCTGCACCTTGCACCCTATCTGTTTATACTAAATAAGCAAATACATAAAAATGTCAGGCAGACAAGTGCCAGGATGTTCAAAGAGGAGTGGCAGAGGCCAAGATTCAGCAGGCAGAGGTCGCAGCAGACTAGGGGCGAGTGGCAGCAGGAGTCACGGTGAGAGACCTGATCTGCCAGTATCTGCTAGCGGTCGTGTCTCCACCAGTAACGCATCTGCCGTGGTAGATTGGTTAACGCTCTCATCAACATCATCACAAGTTACGTCTGAGACCCCCCAGTCTAGGGTCGGTAGGTTCCTCTGACACAACACTGAGTTGCCATGCCCCGAGAGCAGTCCCTGTCCTCCCATTGCCTCTGTCCTACGCCGTTCCCTCCCCCAGCGACGTATCCTATGCTTTGGGTTCAGCTCCACTCTTTAGTGAGGAGGACGATCAGATAGAGGACAGTCAGCAGCTACTGCCCAGCCATAAAATGGAGGTGGCTTCTTTAGCTTGGCAGACAAATAGTGATGTGGACAGTGTCGTGGATGTTGCGAGATTTCCAGCTTCTGCGCCAGACACTGTTGAGGAAACCGAGAACATCAGTGACATACAGCCACAACTCGATGATGATGAAGCCGATCGCACTTGGGAGCCGGGTGATGAAGGGGCTTCATCGTCATCATCAGGAGAAGAGGGGCGCAGGTTGCCCCGGAGTCAGCAGCTCAGGCAGCAAGGTGTTAGCAGCATGGTTGGCAGTCAGCATGGGGGCACAATTGTAAAGCCTGGAGCCAAAGGGGGCCGGGGTAGAGCACCTGCTGCGCAGCAGGCTACCTTATCGGGAGGTAGTGGAGCAGGGGTTCCTGGAGTTGGCGACAATAGCAGCAAATCAGTGAGGCCTGTTGGTGGGAAAAGTAGCTACTCGGCAGTCTGGCAGTTTTTCCTGAAGCATCCGCAGGAGGGTAACATGGCCACATGCAAGATATGTAGGCAGAAGGTGAAGCGTGGCCAGGGCCCAAATGTTGGCACCACGGCCCTGTGTCAACATATGATGCGTCACCATAAAGCGACCTGGGAGAACCGAGGCTCCCAAGGGGTGGTCCAGTCTGCTTCCTCACCAAGTGGCACGCTGCTCCCAATTTCTGCCAGCCAAGGCTCCAGCACCTCAGCCGAAGGCAGCTGTGCGTCATACCCATACTCTGTCGCTCCTGCTCCTCCTCCTCCTCCTCCAAGTCATGCATCCCGCCAGCAATCCATCAGCGAAGCCGCCAGCAATCCATCAGCGAAGCCATGTCCAAGAGACAGCAGTATGCGCCCACTCTTCCTACGGCGCAGAAGCTGAATGTGCTCCTGTCCAAGTTGCTGGTGCTGCAGTCGCTCCCTTTTCAGGTGGTGGACTCTGCACCTTTCAGAGAACTGATGGCTTGTGCCGAGCCGAGGTGGAGAGTCTCAAGCCGTCATTTCTTTGCCAAGAGGGCAGTACCAACGCTGCACACTTTTGTTGAAAAGAAGGTGGGCCATTCCTTGAGCCTGTCGGTGTGTAGCAAAGTGCATGGCAGCGCTGACGTCTGGAGCTGTAACTACAGTCAGGGACAGTACATGTCGTTTACGGCCCACTGGGTGAATGTGGTCCCTTTGCAGCAGCAGCAGCAACTTGGACAGGTCACGCCGCTTCGGCCTCCGTGCTCCCTGCCCGTTGGGCCTGTGACACTGTGCGACTCGGCCTCCTCATCCTCGGCCATCTCCTCACCCTCCACTGTAGGCTCAAGTCTCAGTGCCCCTCCAGTCTACTATGTGTGCAGGGCACGGAGGTGTCACACAGTGCTTCACATTGTTTGTCTTGGCGAACGGAGTCACACAGGGGAGGAACTGCTTAAATTTATTCATCAGGAAATCCAAACATGGCTTACTCCAAGAAAACTTAAAATGGGAATCATGGTTACCGACAATGGGAAGAACATTTTGTCTGCGCTGCACCAAGGAAGGCTGACCCATGCCCCCTGCATGGCTCGTGTCTTCAATCTGGTTGTCAAGCGGTTTCTGAAGTGTTCCCCTCATATGCAAGACATCCTAACAACTTCAAGGAAACTTTGCATGCACTTCAGCCACTCATACACCGCCAAACACACCCTTCTTGAGCTACAGCGTCAGAATGGTATCCCCCAACATAGTCTGATTTGCGATGTTTCCACCCGTTGGAATTCCACCCTTCACATGTTGGACCGATTATATGAACAGGGAAAAGCCATCACGGATTTCCTGATGATCCAAGCGGATAGGGGGACGCCCCTGTGTAACTTCAATGTCAACCAGTGGCAGCTCATACGTGACACCTGCCGTTTGCTCAGGCCCTTTGAGGAAGCCACTTTATTTGTCAGTCGGCAGGATTACGGGATGAACGACGTGATTCCACTGCTTCATGTTCTACAGCACATGTTGGAAACCATGGCTGGTCAGGGCACTGGAGACATGGCGTCTACATCTTACGGCCACATGAACCCCATTGGAGCTGAACTGGAGGAAGAGGAGGAGGGGCACAGTGAAGCACAGTTTAGGCTTGGCGAAATGGCTGGTTTATCTAGTCAGCGGACAGGAGAGGAGGAGCAGGAGCAGCCAGAGGAGCTAGAGGGTTTTGAGGAAGGCGAGACAGAGGACCCGGACACACCGTGGTAGTATGCAGTGGAGATGGAGACAGGTAGTCCATCCGAGTCACTTGCGCAAATGGCAGGAAGTATGCTCACGTGCTTGCGTAGTGACCCCAGAATTGTTTCCATTTGTCAGCGGGATGACTTCTGGCTGTCCACCTTATTGGACCCTTGCACAAAACGGGGGCATATTTAAACCCGCCGAGAGGGAGGACAAACTGAACTACTACAAAGACATTCTACGTAGGCAGTTGGCCGATGCCTATCTGCGCCATGGTCCATACTCTCGCAGGTCTGACTCGAGGGGACCTCTGCGCTCACCTTCCACTGCCATGGCTGCTGGGGGGGTTGGCAGGGGCAGCAGCAGCAGCTCCATCAGCAGCAGCCTCAGTCTTCAGTCGCTAATGAGTAGCTTTCTACACCCGCATAGTTAGGCTACTCATGAGCAGCAGGAAGACCTGGAGCAGGACCTCAACCAGCAGGTCATGTCATACCTTGACATGACCATGCCAACACACCTTGAGGATCCGCTGGACTTCTGGGCAGCCAAACTTGGCTTGTGGCCGCAACTAGCAGAGTTTGCCCTGGAAAAGCTGTCCTGCCTGGCAAGTAGCGTGCCATCTGAGCGGGTGTTTAGTGCGGCGGGGGCCATTGTTAAGGTGAGGAGAACTCGTCTGTCAACTAAAAATGTGGAGAGACTCACCTTTGCCAAAATGAATCAGGGATGTATCAGCCAGGATTTCCACCCACCAATGCCTGATGCATGCGACTAGATTCAGCATGGTGCCACGTTTTACACTTTCCAAATGGTGCAAAACATATTTATGTCTTTAGGCCAATTTTTGGGCTCCTGCTGATGCCAACTTCAGGGTGTGCCTTCCAACCAATTTTTGGCCTCTTGCTGATGCCAACTTCAGGGTGTGCCTTTCAGGCAATTTTTGGCCTCCTGCTGCTGCTGCTTGCAACTCCAGGGTGTGATTCATCCAATTTTTGTGCTCCTGAAGCCAACTCCAGTGTCTCTTTCAGCCAATGTTTGGGCTCCTGCTGCTGCTGCTTGCAACTCCAGGGTGTGATTCATCCAATTTTTGGGCTCCTGCTGCCAACTCCAGTGTCTCTCTCAGCCAATTTTTGGCCGCCTGCTGCTGCTGCCAACTCCAGGGTGTCTTTCAAGCAATGTTTGGGCTCCTGCTTATGCTGCTGCCAACTCCAGGGTATGCCTTCCAGCTAATGTATGTGCTCCTGCTGCTGCCAACTTCAGGGTGCCTTGCTGCCAATTTCTAGGTTACCGCTGCTGCCAACTCCAGGGTGTCAGTCAATTTTTGGGCTCCTGCTACTGCCAACCCCAGTGTCTCTTTAAAGTAATGTTTGGGCTGCTGCTGCTGCTTGCAACTCCAGGGTGTGATTCATCCAATTTTTGGGCTCCTGCTGCCAACTCCAGTGTCTCTTTCAGCCAATGTTGGGCTACTGCTGCTGCTTGCAACTCCAGGGTGTGATTCATCCAATTTTTGGGCTCCTGCTGCCAACTCCAGTGTCTCCTTTCAGCCAATGTTTGGGCTGCTGCTGCTGCTTGCAACTCCAGGGTGTGATTCATCCAATTTTTGGGCTCCTGCTGCCAACTCCAGTGTCTCTCTCAGCCAATTTTTGGCCTCCTGCTGCTGCTGCCAACTCCAGGGTGTCTTTCAAGCAATGTTTGGGCTCCTGCTTATGCTGCTGCCAACTCCAGGGTGTGCCTTCCAGCTAATGTATGTGCTCCTGCTGCTGCCAACTTCAGGGTGCCTTCCAGCCAATTTCTAGGTTCCTGCTGCTGCAATGGTTGGGCTCCTGCTGCTGCTTGCAACTCCAGGGTGTGATTCATCCAATTTTTGGGCTCCTGAAGCCAACTCCTGTGTGTCTTTCAAGCTATGTTTGGGTTCCTGCTGCTGCTTGCAACTCCAGGGTGTGATTCATCCAATTTTTGGGCTCCTGCTGCCAACTCCAGGATGTGTTTAAGCCAATATTTGGGCTCCTGCTGCTGCCAGCTCCAGGGTGTGTTTTTCAGGCAATATAGGGGCCCCTCATAGTGATGCCACCTCAACTCTCTGTAATTGTGCCGCTCTGCGATTCCAATAGCGATGCCTCTGATCTGCATGTCCTAATTATTTACACAATCCTATGTGTGTTACAGCAAGGCAGAATGGTTTACAACCCTATTGAGGCTCTAGGAAGCTCAGAAATAGCCATTTTTAATAGCGATTCGTCGCGAATAAATTCGGGTCGAACGATTTTTGGCGGAAAATTCGGCGAATCAGTCAAATCGAATTTTTCAAAAGTTCGCTCATCTCTAAATATACCTATTAGGGTGCCATAAATGGCCCCTTGTGGACATTAATTAGTATCTTGAGAATTTTTCATCCCCAGTGCATAGGGATGTGTTTGGGTGTTTGTTTTTAATGTTTAATGTCATGTGTTTTTAATGTTTAATGTCATGTGTGTTTTTTATTATGTGCAACTAATCAGATAAATAGATTACTTTTTCATTCATTGAAGCAGTGCCCTGAATATAAACCCCAGCCAGTGTTTCCTTGTTTGTGTGCAATAGTAGTAGCTGGGGTTTGGTGAGCACACCCCCTTTAATCTGTGAATAGGGCTTTTTTGCCCACCAGGCTGTGCCTACTTATTGCAGTGATTTCTTTTATGGATGATGTGGTCAGGCTAAATGCTAGAGGTTTGGCTCTGAGGCGTTCATAATGGCTTAAGTAGACGCAACTTCCAAGAGGACCCTGACAGGTCTTCCTTTTCTGGGGGGCATCTGTTTGTATGACACTGCAAAGAGAGTCAGAGGGGGTAAGTCTACCTGATTCCCACAAAGAAGAAGATATAACCAGTTCTTCCACAGATCTTCCAATACTCGGCCATTTAATGGTGGAATTTTGGAATAAACCTAAGACCCATAACAAGACCAAATCTTTCTGGCAAAATAAGGCTAAACCTCTTCTAAGCCTCCTCAGGCATGAAGGGACGCTCTCACCCTGTCAGCTGGGGAGCGGCTTCTGCATTTTGCCCCCATTTGGAGGCTCCATGTAACCGATGCCTGGAAGATTTTTTCTGTCGGGTATCCCAAAATCCGGAAAAAGCAGAAGTGTTGAGATCCGCAGTAGCTGGCCTGTTACAGCTAGGAGTAGTCTGTTGTTTTTCCCTTTCTTGAGAGAGGTCTCGGACTCTACTCTAATTTGTTCGCAATCCCAAAGATGGACGGTTCTGTGCACCCAATATTAGACCTCAAGGGCCTCAACAGTTTCACAATGGCAACACCTTAGCTGGGGAATTTTATGACCACAGTGGATATAAAGGATGCCTACCTGCAGATCCCTTCCCTCAAGAGTTATCTCCTTCCTGGGAATGACATTAGACATGGCTCAAGCCAGAGTTTTTCTTTCAGAACAGAAGAGACTCTCACTTCAGCAGTGTACAGGCTCTCTTGACCTGCCCTCATCCGAAGATCTGTCAAGGAATGGACTTATTGGACCCAATGGGCTTATTGGACCCGATGGCGTCTTGTGCCGAGGCAGTGCCCTTTGCACAGTTTCACACATGACCCCTGCAGGCGATCTGGGATCGAACCATGGAAACTCTGGATCACCCCCTTTGCATGACAGCAAGGCAGTCTCTAGCCTGGTGGCTGAATGCCCAGCCTCTTCAGGTGTATAAACCCCTTCTTCCGGTACAATGGAAGACGGTCACCACGGATGTCAGCCTAAATGGTTGGGGGGAGTCATGGAGTCACAGCAGATCCAGGGACAGTGGGAGCCAGGGGAAAGCAGACTTTCAATAAATATCCTGAAACTGAGAGCAATTCTACTGTGTCTCACACATTGGACCTCCGATCTGAGGGATCATTCTCTCGGCATTCAATCTGACAACCCGACAGCAGTGACATAAATCAATCATCAAGGAGGTACCAGAAGCAGGAGAGCTCTTAAGGAGGTGAGTAGGATCTTACTCTGGTTCAAGAAGCATGTTCAGTACATCTCTGTGATCCACATACCAGGAGTGGATAACATGCAAGCTGGTCATCTAAGCAGGGCAGTCTTGGATCTGGGAGAATGGTCCCTCAGTCATATAATTTTTCAAGCCCTATGCATGCGCTGGGGAGCAAGATTCAAGATTTGTCTCCCAGTCCAGGGACCCTTTAGCTATAGCAAAAGATGTACTGACCCTTCCTTAGTCAGCATTCAGGCTTACCTATGCTTTCCCTCCATCTCTGTTCCTAGGTCGAGTACTAAATAAAATAGACTGCGTGGAAATCCCAATCAAGTTGGTGGCACCCCATTGGGCAAGAAGAAATTGGTTTACAGACATAGTAGGAATGTCCGAAGGCCACCACTGGTGGCTTCCCGACGGTCCAGATCTCCTCACACAGGGGCTTCTCTGGCACCCCAATTTATGAGTTCTGTCTTTGACAGTGTGGCTATTGAAACCTCCATCCTGGCAGAAATAGGATTATCTGCCGGGGTCATTCGGACCATGATTCAAGACCGGAAGCAGACTTCGTCAAAGATTTACTATAAGATAAGATTTAGCGGTAAATCTTATGTGTCATAATGACACATAAAATGATTAGCCCTGTTTAGCTCACAGTCCATCGATTTAAAGATTTGGATGCATTTACATTCCCACTCCATTAACACAGACTGAGCTGATGTGAGAGAGATAAAAATTCCACACACTCTCTCCCCCTCCCATTCTTATCATCCATCATTAATTGTCATAATACCCCTGATTCTTATCTCACAGTTCACGTGTTAGTAGAAAAACAATTGTGACTCCTTTGTAGTTTTATGTATAAATCTGTCTAAGTTACAGATATGTATTAGAAGAAGAAGCTTGAAATGCCTCAAAAGCTTGCATTTTCAATGTTATTGAATTAGCCAATAAATGGTATAACCTCAACCTTGTATTTAATGTATGTATTGTACAAATTTTAATAGGTATATCGGTATTGATACCTTTTATCAAGCTTGGACTTGATCTTACTGAGAAGATCCCAGCGCACGTTTTATTACTCTCAGCACTGCTGTCTCTGTACATAGCAACTGTTGCAGGGGACACTAAATGAGTGTCAGCTCTTTTTAAGTTCACAATTTTGGCACCAGCATTTAACAATATTCACCCAGTTGATACACATATTTGGGGGACACAATGCTGCACCACAGCTGCTAGGCAGCTTGCAGATTGGCGGCCTTATTTATCAAGGGCTAGCGCCAGGTAGTGTCTGACGAGCGCCAGGTACCCCAGCTAACGGCGGCTACCGAATCAAGTACGCCCCGGCGGCGGTCACAATGACGCATTTATCACGCTAAATGAGGCTAGCGCCGGCGAGAGCGTCAGCTAGCGCGGGATTCGTCATGTAGCCGACTGCAACGAACAGCGCCGCTGCTAATCCCATCAGTGACAGGTATGACCTGGCGCTCCCTGGCGTTGTCCAATGCATTGCAATGGAGCAATCTTTAAATAATCATAATTAATTGCTATTAATGGTTTTTGTTTTTTTTTTATGTCAAAAATTCTGTGACCACTTCTGCAATGTGCAGAATTGATATTACAGGTCTGATATTCATGTATTCATATTTCAAAATGTTTAGAAAAACCTGTATAATTTTTACATAAAAAAAAGGTTGTTTGGGGGTTAAAAACTACTTTACACACATCACCGCCAGCGCTCTGGGGTTTAAACAAGGAATTCACAGCGCGAAAAATTTTTGAGCGTGATTTGTTAATGAATCTGCAGCAAGCCGTTCGCTCTGGCCATTCGCTGTCAGGCGCACCCATACAACGCGGAACCTGTGAAACAGCGACCCCTAACCCCGTATTCAACATTACCGCACACCCACTGAGTCGCTGTCAACAAGCAAACCCCGGCCAAGCACAGCGAATACTAGCTGGCGCTGTGAAAATCACGCTACTGGCGCTCATCTGTCGCTACCTGGCGCTATTAATGAATCAGCCTCCTAGTGGCATGTCAGTTACTGCAACAGCACCACCACCTCTACACAGGGGCTGGGCAACTGGCATGTCGCTAAAGACCTGCAGCTCTATCTGGAACTTACAACCGGCGTGATGTTACAGTCCAAATCAGGTTGGAAACCCCACCCTTCCTCCTATTCCTGCTGCAACCACAAACAGAACCCTCTTTAGGTTTCAATAGATTTTTATTACATAAATACAGAACCCTCTTTAATGGTGATTTAAAGTGGACCAAAACCCAGGATTTTCACTATCCAGGATCAGGACTAAAAGGAAGTCTAGCCACACTTGCTAATAGCACACACTGTAGCTCTTGGTTTTGAGATGCACCGCCATACCATTCAGTTTTGGCAGGTGGGGCCACACAGCCATAGAAGGATGCGAGAGATGTCATCACCTACCGTGCATGCACCATGGGCACGTCAGAAAGGTAAGAAATGTGGGTGATCGGCAGGGTTTCACATAGTGGGCCATTCCTAAGAGGATGCCCCAGGGGGTGGTTGTTTTACTGGACCTAGTGTCTTATAGATGCTAGGCATGATTTTAGGTCCACTTTAATGTCGTTAATGACTGCACATTGTGTGTGTAAGAGAGGGAGTAGGCTTATCCCCGTGCAGTGCTGTCTTGTACCACTAGAACACCAAAGTTTGTCATTTTTCAGTAACTTACATTTGTTATTTGATTATTAAATGTCACATTTTATATTTACAAAACAATCAATTTGCATTTTGACTGAATGGTGGGCCCCAAGAATATTTTGGCAGGCCCAAGTGGCTCCAGTCTGACACTGCTCTGTGTAAAATTTAAGTCAAACCTGTATAAAATACAAACTGATTTGTGTTTAAAATTCAAGCTGCCGTATCTGCATACAATTCTAATGAAGGTCTCAGTGCTGTACTCAAATGCTTGTGTTCTGCTCAGAAGCTAGAAATATTAGCTCTGAGTCTGATGGCCAATACGTACACCTGGATCCAGTAATACTGTTTCTACCACCACCATTGCTATGAATGACTGTTTCTTCCTGATGCCCAAATGTGTCTTTGTTTAAAACTCCCAAAATAATAACACTTGGATATTAGCATGTGTTGATTTAAAAATGGTTAAAATCTTTAATTATCAAAAATTTTAACTAAGTTCAGAGAGGCTCTTGCATACGTGGAGAACTTTTAAAAACATTTTTAAAAATGAACTTAAAGCCAGCAATATCTCTCTCCTGTAGGTATGGTGTACCCATGAAAATCTCCATGACCACACACTGGACCTTTGTGGCTTTGAATTTCCTCAAATAAATTATGCCAAGTATAATACTAAGAAATACAGATACATGTATGGCTGTGGCTTTCAGCACTTGGTTGGCGATTCTTTACTTAAAGTAGACGTAGAGACAAAGAAAGCAAAGGTAATGGTTATACATTTCTATGTTTTACATTTTAGACACAGTTTCTTTCCATCTGCTTATATAATGATTGTCCCTACTAATATCTCACTGAGAATAAACTTTGCTGCCATGATGTTAAAGCAAAAGAAGTTGGTACAGACACTGTTTCTTGTTAATTTTATGAGTGATATACTGTAGTATGTATAAAACCAAATGATCCCCTAGGGGAAATTCCCATCACAGCAGAAGGCTGGGAGAAGGGTGTATATAGCCCTGTCTACTATGCCAGAATCGGGCCAAGTAGAAGGCCAGCCCCTTAGTAAAAATTCTAGAATGATTTGGGCTATGTGGGATTGAGTTCTAAATGTTTCAGTGCCTATGTTGTTGCCAGGATAGTAATCTCCTAGGTTGCTTTCCCACAATGTGGTAGGCTATGTGCTTTCAGGGCAAGCGCCCTACAATCGCTAGTGTTCAGCATGTGGAGGGTGTTTGCACAATTGCTTTTCACTCACATGGAGTGGAATCGCTAGCGCAGCGCCCTCCAGGCGCTTTTGCAGAGCGATGTGATCTGCAAACAAAACGCGAAAAATGAATGTGCCTATAAATTGCTATAGGCAGTGTTTCACTGGTGATTTCATGTAAATCACAAATGTCCTACAATCTCCCTGGTGTGAACCAGGAAATTGCATTGCTCCTCCTACTATCAATTTGGTGATAATGAAAATAACAGCTTATTCCAGCTTGTGGCCCTACCTGGCTTTTCACAAATACAAGGTAATTTTTCACTTTGCACCAGGGTTTCCTTCCAAACTGTTCCTAACTAGGGTACCTCTAACAAACGTGGGTCAGGTACAGAAGGCATTTTACAGGGTGATTCCTACTTTGTGTTACTCGAGGGTCCCTGGAAGCTTTAAAGGCAGTTTTAACATGGAGCTCCAAAGAAATATTTTTATGCCATATAGGTTGCAGCCCCCTGTTTTCAGTGATATTCTCTCCAGTGGCAACCTGTGCTAACACTAGTGCATATCTCTGCTGCTAGTCACAAGGAAGTGAGCGTCCACTGCTGAAATGCATTCTGTGCTGGATGCTCGTATGCATGCTGGGAGTGTGCTTTCAACTTCAGAGCTGAGTTATATGAATTTACTGTCCCTTAGACTATGTCCACACCTATCCATTTTTATTGTGCTGAGGTAGAAATACTTCAATGTGTCAAAAAATGGCAATAATACACAGCCCTTTAAAGTAAATAGGCCTGGCATGAATGGGGTCGTAAACCAGTGATCCACCATCTGTCATCGCCCACTGCTCTAGCTGCTGTGCTATCCTCTGTGGTTGTATTGCTATGTGTCTGCTGGAGTGGTGTGGTTCTTCCCTTGCTCTTAGAGCTGCCTAATTTAACCTCACCAGGCATTCATTTTTCTGTGGTAGTTCCTATAAACGCATGTGTTTGGCCCTGCCCCTGTGTTGGATCATTGCATTGCCTTTTGAAGTCTAGCCATGCTCTCCACTCTACTTACCTTCTTGTCTTCGTGGGGCCTACAGGCCTTCCTGTTTTCTTGTTATTGGGCTATAGACTTCTATCGGTTTTACCATGTATGTGAATTGGCTCCTTGAATATAATAGGAATTCCTTTGCGTAAAATAGATTGTTAAATTTGATGAAGACATGATGATGTATAAATAGTTACATGAAATAAAATACTGTACCAGCCACATGAACCCTATCTGGCAAAGGAATCACTACAACAATGGGGTTGATTCAAAGCCAGGTGAGAATTCTCACTCCTTTTTTTTAGCATAGAAAACCGCCATTGGCTTTCATTGTCTGCCAGGTGTAAATTTACACCTGGCTCTGTATGAGCCCCAAGGTAGACAATGAAAGTCAATGGTAGTTTTCTTTCCTAAAAAAGAAGTGAGAATACTCACCTGGCTCTGAATTGACCCCATTGTTGTGGAATACCAATGATTTTCAGAGAAAAAGTTTGAGAAAAATATACCTTGTTTACCTAACATTACAGGTATGGAAAGAAGATGGATATTATCCTTCTGAGCCAATATTTGTGCCACACCCTGATTCTGTTGAAGAGGATGATGGTGTGATTCTTTCTGCTGTTCTTACACCACATCAGGTAAGTGAGCAGTATTCTCTTTGTGCACCATATGTAAGCTAAAGAGGACAAATCACTAGTGGATTAAAAGAGATGAAGCTGAAGCTTTAAGAGTATAAGGCAGTGCTGGCAAACCTTTTGGGGTCTGAGTGCACAACTTGCAACCCAAAACTTTAAGTGTCAACACAGCAAAACGAACCTGATGGCTCTGGTGCCAACGGGAGATGGAAAGAGACATGTAGTGTGAACAAGAGCAGTGGCCCACAGAGAGGACTCTGCATGCCCCATCTGGCATGTGTGCCATAGGTTTGCCCCCATTGGTATAAGGTAAAGAGCATTTTTCTAAAACAGAAAGTAATTACATAATACATACTTACCAATATTTATCATTCACCAACGATACCTAGCAGTTGGCGGAGCCATGCAAACCTGCTCTTTTCATCTTTGTGATAACTCAAGCACCGAATGCTTGAGTATATATTCTAATATTTACACAGCCATCACTTCCTATTTGTGAATATGTGATTCAGTATAGAGGTCCTTGTCAGCACAAGGCAAGAAATGATGGCTGTGCGGGGGATATGTTTGCAACAAGAGGGGATTGTAATAGAGGGGACAACCTAATTATTCGACTTAATATAGTGGAAAAAAGAAACCAAAAAGCCCCCTTTCACAGTTACAAGGTAAAGAGCACTCATAAAACCATTTTTTTTGCCTGGCACATACAGGTCAAGAATGAGAGGATTTATCAGTAGACAGAACCATATTTATAAACCTTATATTATAAAGGTTAGGAAATCACACAAGGTGACCACAGCAATACAACACTCCAGCAGCCTAATGGTCACCATCTCCTGCCTATGCTGCTCACTATTCGATAGTTGTCATATCAGAACCCTCTTTCTGGTTATGTGGGACTTCTCTAGCCACCGGAATGATACAGAAGATATCAGCACAATAATAAAGACAGCGAGGCTGAGCCTTGCAGCTGATAGGTAAGAATTGTTACATGAATGTTGATTGCCGCTGGGAAATAAAACTTTAAAATATAATTATAGGTCTCCCATGCCAATGACAACTCTCATAATTATCACTATAAAGAATTAAGTTGGTGACTTTGGAAGGGGAATAGGGGAAGGCATCTTTCCTGTCCTTTTCCCTCCCATGGCTCTGTTTCATGATTGGGTCATTTATTGCTGAGATTCTCCATCTTAGACCTTTCGGGTTGGCTATTGTGGCCAGCAGAGATCCCACTTTATTACCAATGGAAAAATGTTTGTTTAGAATAATCAACTTTTTGTTATGTTTGCTTAGTGAGAAGTGTTTAACACAAAAAGGGCATCCTGCCATTTGTCCCAGTTTTCAGGTATAGGATAGGTCAAGTATTCTCTGTAGAAAGAGACAGCAGTATTTTGTAAGTCCTGTAGCTTCCTCCTATATTGTTTCCTTTTCCCAGCTAATTAAGAAATTACCCGATCTCTCATAACTGCTTTTCCTGCATCCCACATCAGCATGGATTTGTCCCAATGTTGAATATAATTTTCTACATAGTTACCCCATTCTGCTTAAGGAATTGCCGTAAACACTGTGATTTTGTAGGAGGGAAAGGTTCAGTTAAAGCCATGGCAAGAGATAGAGGCTTGTATATCTAGGGAGATCAGGGAGTGGTTTGATATAGATATTTGACCCAAAGTCTCCAGCCATTGGAGTGACCCGTTCATCTATGAGAAATGCATTAGAGATGAGCGAACTTTTGAAAAGTTCGATTCGGCCGATTCGCCGAATTTCACAAAGAAATTCGGGTTCGGCCGAATCGAACTTTTACGAAGTTCCCCATCAAAAATGCCGGAATGGTGGGAGCGGGCCGGCCGGTTCCGCTGTCAGCGGGCCGGCTAAGCCGGCCCGCTGACAGCGGAGCCGACCGGCAGGCCAGTGAAGCCGGCCGGCGGGCCGGTAAAGCCGGCCGGCGGGCCGGTAAAGCCGGCCCGCTCCCACCATGCCGGCATTTAAAAAAAAAAAAAAAAAAAAAAAAAAGCATTTTTGCCGGCATGGTGGGAGCGGGCCGGCCGGTTCCGCGCTGACAGCGGAACCGGGCGGCGGGCCGGTAAAGCCGGCCGGCCCGCTCCCACCATGCCGGCATTTAAAAAACAAAACAAAAAAAAAAAAGCATTTTCGCCGGCATGGTGGGAGCGGGCCGGCCGGTTCCGCGCTGACAGCGGAACCGGCCGGCCCGCTCCGCTGTCAGCGGAACCGGCCGGCCCGCTCCCACCATGCCGGCATTTTTAAAAAAAGCAAACACTTACCTGCAGGTCCGGAGCGTGGAGGCCGGCGCCGCTCTCAGCTGTCATCTGAGGGCGCGTCATCAGAGGCGCCCTCTGATGACGCGCCCTCAGATGACAGCTGAGAGCGGCGCCGGCCTCCACGCTCCGGACCTGCAGGTAAGTGTTTGCTTTTTTTAAAAATGCCGGCATGGTGGGAGCGGGCCGGCCGGTTCCGCTGACAGCGGAGCGGGCCGGCCGGTTCCGCTGTCAGCGCGGAACCGGCCGGCCCGCTCCCACCATGCCGGCGAAAATGCTTTTTTTTTTTTGTTTTTTAAATGCCGGCATGGTGGGAGCGGGCCGGCCGGCTTTACCGGCCCGCCGCCCGGTTCCGCTGTCAGCGCGGAACCGGCCGGCCCGCTCCCACCATGCCGGCAAAAATGCTTTTTTTTTTTTTTTTTTTTTTTTAAATGCCGGCATGGTGGGAGCGGGCCGGCTTTACCGGCCCGCCGGCCGGCTTTACTGGCCTGCCGGTCGGCTCCGCTGTCAGCGGGCCGGCTTCGCCGGCCCGCTGACAGCGGAACCGGCCGGCCCGCTCCCACCATTCCGGCATTTTTTTTTTTTTAATTTCAGGAAAAATTCGATCGGCACGAACCACAAAATATTCGGGTTCGGGCCGAATCGAATATTTCCTGAAATTCGGATCGAATCCGGGTTCGTCCGGATCGATTCGCTCATCCCTAAAATGCATCAATTCTGGACAGGGTTTTTTGTGCTTTAGACAGGCATGTGTAATCTCTCCCTGCTGAATGTTGTATACTCCAAATGTCAACAAGAGGGGTAGACCTTATTAAGTTGACCAAGCACTTACCTGATCTTGAATGAGATTCAGGAGATGTGTTGGATCGATCTGAGGTGGGGTCTAATGTAGCGTTGAGGTCCCCTGTAAGAACGATATTTAGTAATTCTATGAAATTAATTGAAAGAGGAGTAAAATTGTTTATTTGTATTGGGTGCATATAACTTGAGGAATGAGAATGCTGTATCCTCTACATCTGCCCTAAGCAGCAGGAACCTACTCTGCAACACAAATCTACCAATAATGATAAGGGACATTGTTAAGGATGATCAGAGTATTGCTACTCATTTTTGGTTCTGTAAGTTGTGGCATATGTTTGGCCGATCCAGGTTTCATTGAGTTGGAGCAGGTCTTTGTTAGTCCAGTGAGTTTCCTGTAGGAAGACCACGTCTGGGTTTTCTTTAAGTGTCCTTAATACCTTATGCCTCTTCACTGGAAAGCCCAACCCAGCCATGTTCCAGGACAGTTTTAATGCCCTGCTCTGTTCTGCTGTAGAATGAGTCATTCTCCCCAGCCATGAGAGTGCAAGAAAATAAAAGAAAATTGCAACAGGCTCCTTGCTCTACAAGGGCTCAAAGGGGTCACAGCTTCCTCCTCGGGTGTGTGGTGTCATTGCCTAAGTTTGATAGGCTTAAAAGCATCATCTCAGTATATAGGTTCAACAAATTAAACTTAATGCAGGTATTAATTGCTGTATCAAACCATAGGTTAACTAATAACATGTAGAGAGGTAACATTAATCTTAATATTGGCATTTCATTTCAAAGGTAAAGTTGTGTTTTTAAACCAAAACCTGTGATACCATGTATTCTTGGACACGTGTTATCTAATTCTTCGATCCATCGAGATAACCATTCAAGTTTTGTCATTACTTGGGGGAAGTGGTCCTCTGATGTCGCTAGGTCCCACCTAGAGATTGGACCTCCAACTTCTAGGTCTTCAAATGTATCAGTCAAGAAAGTGTTATGGAATTTTTGGGCCTTCAAAGTTGTCTGAGCTGTGAGTATTTGGTCATCAAGGTCACTGGCCCTCTACCTTATCAACTAGGGCCATATTAGATGAGGTGGAGGCACCCACTCCATTTTCGTATCCAGGGCCTCAAATTTTTTTTAATCAAGATATGGTACTAAATCCTCTCTAACTGAGGCTCTAATTAAGTCAGTTTGTGCTTGAGTGAGTGTAGTGTCCAGAGAGTTCTCATCCACCGATTAGAGGTCTTCTATTTCCCTTGTTTTTGTTCCCTTGTTTTATTTTTACGGCACAAGCCCCACCGGGGCTGTGGTTGTTTGTCTAAGAATTTTTCCATTATGGTTGGATCTGCAGCGTCTACCAGTTGTCAGTGGGCTAATGTACTCGTTAAGTGGCAATTGGGTAGCGCACTAGGTAGATATTATTCCAGCAATACACTTAGTTGGGGACAATAATGGTGTCCTTTACAGGTGTTAGTTTGTGTGTTTGTCAGATGTAAGTAAATCCCTGCACCTATCAGGTGTCAGTAGATTGATATTCTTGTCAAGTGTCAGTAAAGCAACGCGTTTACCAGCTATCAATTATGCAGCTAGTGTCAACAAATCGGCGCATTGATCTGGTATTGCCCAGGGTCAGCGTAGTAGTGTAATGATCAAATATCAATTATGCAGCATTATAGCTAGATAGCAGTGTGAAGGTAAACACTTTCAGCCTGCAGGTGGCAGCAGTGGTCTACGTGAACCATTGTACTATGGATTCTGGTTTGATTGCACATTTGGTGAGCCAGAAGGGGCAGCAAAGGCAGGATTTCAGAAGGCAATGATTTTTTCTGCATTACTCTGATGGTGGCAACACTTCTGTTCACAATACTTAAAGCGGACCTTCAGCATCATTTAATGAAAAGCCCAAACCCTTAAACTATTCCCTAGCATCTAAAATTAATATATTTAATGTTTTTAGTCCCTTTTTATTCTTTCCCTCACTGGCCTGCAACTCTGTTCAGGACTCTAGGATATGGGTGCCGCCATCTTGGCTCAGTAGCATCACATACTGAGGAGAGGGGTCAAAAGTGCAGGGGAGCGGGGTTATAGCTGTGTTTTGCGCACACAGAGCAGAGCTGGGGTCAGGAAAAGGTCAGCAATCCCAGAATGCAGAGCGGCACAGTCAGACACTTCCTGTTTGCAGGCAGCCTGCACCTCCATGTGCTGCCATCTTGCATGTTTAAAGTCTCAGAAAATGCAATAGATGCAGGTAGGATGATTTTAAACGTGGGCAATCTGTATGTACAGGGTGTGAGAAACATACAAGATAGGCTGTTATTCAGGGTGAAGGTCCAGTTTAACACACGACTTTTACACTTGTAAAACCACTACTAATCAGGAATATATCATAGCAGATATTTAGAGATATAAATGACCTTATCAAATGATTAATAATTAGGCACTACCTTGCAATGAACAATTATTATACTTCTCAGCATTTGCAATGCAGAGATCAAAGGCTTAGAAATGCTCAGCTGTAAAGATAATTGGGGTAAGGAGGTGGCAGCAGCCAGAAAGTTTTTTAGGCATATAGACAGGAGAATCGGGCAAAGGAGCCTGATATATGTGCAAGCAAAGACAGGTTATATAAATTCTGTAATGATGCTGCCTGGAAAGTAACAGGGGTGAGCATCCAAAGGCATAGGGAAGTTCAGGAGACTCAATTCAGCAAAAGTTCTGCTGGTTTAAGCAAACAGGGGGTGGTGGCTTCTCTGGATGAAATCAGGGAAGGGCCGTAGAAGAGACAACGGATCACCTCCAGTGTCTGTGAAGTAACTATAGAAATCTCTCAGTCTGTTTCTTTGAGGAGGGTAGGGTCCGTTTGGTTGCAGTCAATATGACCCTCAATCAGAGCCCAGCCTCAGGTGTGGGATGGAGAGGACAATGAGCCATGTCTCAAGAAGGATCAGCTAGAACCTAGAGGTACTAATCCTTTGGTCCAGCTCCTGCCAGGCTCAAAAGGGACTCAAAGGGGCTAGGTAGGACTGGGTGTCTCAGACTCACTCCTGCTACTCCAAAGATGGAGAGGGTTCACGGGTGCCCTCAGTGGGTAGAGTAATCAGGGAGCATGTGAGGATGGTCCCCTGCCCCGCATTCACTGCATAGTAGCATGGGTCTCACCTCAGCAGTGCAAGGGTTCCGTCCCTCCTAACCTCGGTTCCGGGAAGATGTGGGGTGCAGGATGAGGTCCACGTCTGTTATGTGAGGCCGGAGGTCCTATCCAGCTGCAACGATTGGGCACAGAAAGAAATCTCCGCCTCTCTATCAAGTGGTAAGCTGACGCTCATTTCCCCCAGTTCAGGGGGGAGGCCAGCCAGCAACATGGGAAGGTTTGATGGGCCCCTGAGTATTGAGTGGTTATGCAGACAGTCACCTCCAGCTCCCACCGCTCTCAATCAGCTCCAGGTGGCGCGTAGCCTTGTGAGTTAGGCTCTGAGTGGTGTAACACTGCTCCCCAGTCTAGTGGCAGGGCAGGGAAGCGAGGCGGAGAGCCCCCTCAGCAGGCGGTCTCAGCAGGCAAGAGCAGCGCAGCTCACTCACACTCCTGCGTTTCACTAGAGGGAAACCAGGAGGCCAATTTGCCACAGCTTTGGTTACCCCAGCCAGGGTCAGCGCGTTAGGAGTGTAGTCAAAATAAAAGGTCCTGGGCCCTGGTGCAGATGGTGCTGGAGCACTCCAGAGGTGGGCAAAAAGCTTTTCTAGACAGACAGTTCAGATGAGAGGACTGAGGAGGGTCTGGGAATGGTTGGGGGTGTGCAGGAGGGGATTAAATTTGAATAGTCCAGAATGTACCTGCTCTGAAGCCACCAACTTGCGGAATCCCACAGGCCCCTCAACCAAGGTTTCCCAGTCCAACAGAGAGCTGATAGCTCCACCATCTATGATCCAGGTCCCGGAGAGGCCTACTGCCATGAGCAAGGACCTCCGGGTAGGTTCCCAGCTGCTGTTCCAGGATTAGGGGCTGTCTTGGGGATTGCTCCTCATGTTTTCACTGCGGGAAAATAGCTGTATGTTCCAGGATGGTAAAAAATAGCACTGGAGATGGAGGAGCTGTTCTAAAATGTGGGCATCTTACATGGCTCCGCTGTTGTTTTGCAAGAGCAATATTCTAAGAGCAAGAGCAATATAGTAATAATAATACCTGACATGTAGAACTGCTCCATCACATGTGCAGGGGATTTAGATTTTTGAGAAAGAAAAAAAAAACTCTGCATGCCCCTCTAAGCTCAACCTCTCCAGAAAGAAAAATACAATTGCTTGGATAATCCACTTTATTTGGCTGCAGGTGTGAAGATTTATACAAATTGTATAAAAATGAGTGAAAGAAAAAAACACTAGTATATGATTTTTATATTTGTATTGCTATTTATTTAAGCTTACAAAAATGTCCCAAAATTCTTAAGAAAAAATAATTCTTGTATAGTGTTAAGGTATACTGATTGCATGTACAAAAAAGAAAATGGTCAAATGTTTATATATGTGTTTATTTTCCTTTTAGAATAAGAATACTTTTCTTCTCATTTTAAATGCAAAAGACTTTACAGAAATTGGCCGAGCAGAAGTTCCTGTGCAGATACCTTATGGTTTTCATGGCATATTTGTACCTCAGTGAACCTGAATGTGAAATACAAGAAAATCTAACGTCATTGCTCCAGCATTTGAAACAATCTGCATATGTTTTATTTCATTATGATTTTTAATTGAGTAAATCGTTTACTATTAACGTTTGATTTTTGAGTGGTTTTTGTTCTGTTTTGCGTTTTGGTGATATCTCTCCTGTAACTGCAGCCTCAATTTTTTTTCAAAACCCACACATAAAATGTTAAGAGAACAAGAAGATTGTGAAAAAGGCATAGTAAAGAAGGTTGGGAGGTTGTAAAACACCTGTCCAGCATCAACGCTTCCAAATGTTTAAGACGATATTCAGTAGTTTTAATTGAATTTTCTAATATCTATCTGCCCTTGTCGAGGCAGACATTTCCTACATTCTACAGATGTCTCCTATTTAAGTTTGCTAGAAAGATATTGTCAATGGATTCTCTGGGCAATGCTCTAACATGGCAGCCTGAGGTATTGAGATATTTGGAGAAAACCCAAGATTTCTACCCTCCTGGGTTTTTGTCTATTTCAGGCCATCCTGACTTAGAAGAATGTCCCTGTGCATGAAATCTCTTGCATTGCTGCAACCTTCCTCCATGCATGTTTGGCCTCTTTCCATTTGATTGTGGTGCAAATGAATGCTTGGCTATCAAAACTAAATGGAATAAGTGCATCCTGTCGCCTGTTCATATACAGCTCCTCATCTCCAGTGGTGAGTCTGGAGAGCTGTCCTGCTGGAGCAGTGCCAGTTGTCTGTAGTAATGACTTATTAGCTGGGTGCACCCAAACTTTATTTACTAAATAGCCAGAATGTCAGTCCCTTTCTCCCTCCATGGTGGCTATGGGGTGTAGCATTCTTTATTACAGAGGACATGCTGTATGGGTTTTAGGCTTTAGTGAATGGCACCGCTGGGGAAGTTATGCAGGGAACACCATCTTTTTGCCTGCATGAGAGTATACATGACCTAGCTTCAGGAGAACTTCCAGAGTTTTGTACAGATGTGATTGGTGCATCTACTACATTTCATGTAACCTGCGGAGTCTGTCTTTAGATTGATGTCTGTTAATTTTTTTATGACTTAGCCTAGAAAATCTGTTTTGGGTAGTTTCAATATGTTAAGCATAGTTCCTGGAGATTGTGAGCATCTCCAGCAGAGCAGGGGAGAGGTGAAACATTTTGAAACCTGTACCACCTAGAAAATATTCTGGATAGTGCTGGCTTCAAAAAATATGAAAGAAATTGAAATCAAATTATAAGACTTCTCTTGATGTATGTTCGGAATTACTGTCTCATGGTCAATGCAGCCCATGATCTCTTTTTACAATCAGTTTAATCTCTTATAGCGTAGGATGTACTTTTGTGGCAAAGGTTTCTGAGGAGGCTGTCAGCAGCACATATATAGTTGAAAGGGCTCTTCTGAAAATAATTTTTTTAGGTTGTAAAAAGGTCTAGTGATATATTTTGCTTGAGGAGAGGAGTTTGAAGCTGAAGGCGCTGAATCACTTTTTTTGAGTCCAGGGAAGAAAAGGGGCCAGTAGTAGCGTCCAAATTTGCAGCTGCAAGGGAATGGTGGTGAGTTTGGAGCTGCTCCAGAAGATCACCTGGAATGAAGGAAGGGGACCCTATACTTAGGGGAGGCCCTGCATATGAACAAATATAGGCAGGGGAGGGAAGATAGGGTAGGACACCTACCTTGGTCCGTGATAACCTTCTTGCTGTCTCTTTGTGGTTTGGATTTCCCATCCACTGCCCAGGGGTAGGCCTCTTGGGCTCTTAAGTTCTGGATAGGGAATGGTTTTGAAGATTTTCCATTGCTGGCCCATGATTTCTAATTTCATATGTTGGAGGCTGCATATCCTTGGTCCGTGTCAGAGCCCAAGGATATGCACATCACTAAAGGAGAGAAGAAAGAATTGGAGCTGATCTGTTGGTTGTTTCTATATTATTTATTTATGCTGATCTTGCTCAACCCTGCCAACTTGGATATTGTGTGCTGTTTTTGAACTGTGTGTGTGCATAGTGTTCAATACTACAGCCAGCATTTATAACACATATAACACAGCATTTATAACACCAGTTGAAGGTTTACAGGAGGCTCATGCTAAAAATTCGAATGCATATACTGTATGAATAATCGTGGAGCACTATTAAAGTCTGTGTATTCACGTGGTGCAGATGCCAGTGATATGATGTCAGATTTGAGAGGACAGTTATGCCACTAAGAAAACCTGTCTATTAAGTAGTTGCGGGTATGGTGGGGCCTGAATACGAAATTGAGATGGTGCCCAGAGGGCTTTGAGTTAAAAAGGTTCCCACTACAGTGACCAATTTCAACAAGAGTAGAATTATATCCTTACTAAGGCCTCTCCTGAAAGTAAGCGCCTCCCAATCACAGCTGGGCCTTGTAGAGACTGATTTGAAAAAGTATTCCACTGATGATCAAGAGCGCAGATTAATGCAGCTTTAGAAAAGATAGAGACAAATATTGTCACTATGAAGAGGTGAAATGTAATAGAGAGGACTACAGATTAAATAGGGTCTGGAGACAACAGGGAGATCATCACCCAAGAACATAGAAAGGGGATATCGGTGTCCTTTGATCTCATGGATTCATCCAATGGATCCTATGAGAGTGATTTCTCAGAAGAGAAATTATGAACGAACAATAAAACAGGCAAAAAATAAGGGCAACCAGAAAGTGGGATGCAAACAACACCCAAAAGGAAATCTCTCAGTTAAGAGTCTTCCCAGTCATCAAATCTGACCTGATTGCCAAGATAAGAAGGCAGTCAGTAGGTAAAAGGGCCATCAACAAGGTGAAGATTGTAAAAGTCAGAATTGTGCTAACCTGTCAGTTATGGTACGAGAGACCAACCTGTGTCCTTCGCTACCTGGATTGCCCTGCTGAACTGATCCAATTAGCATGACCCCTGCTTAACCTTTTGGACCTTGTTTAGTGGTTATCTATTGGACAGTCTCACTGTGAATGACCTCTGCTATCCCTTTCAATACCTACTCTAGATGAGGAGGATATGGGTGCAGATCAAAATCAGGTGGTTAATGGACAGGGGCAAGGAGAGGGCAAAACACAACCAATACCCTAGGAACAAAAATGTATCAGCTTCAGGAAAAATTGAGACCTATTGGATATAAGATCAGGAACCCAGAGTTCAATCCAATGAATTCAAGTTCCCTGGGTGTGTTCTAGGAGCTTGTGGAGAGGGACCTTGTGGAATTAGCTGGCCAGCAGAAGTTGTAAAGAATACAGATAAGGGGACTGTGTGGTAGTAATGGATGCAGATGCCTTTAGAGAAAGGAAGCAGTTGCTCCCTGCTGCCTCAGAGATACAGGGCATCTATGCACCTTTCTCAGTTTCCCTTGCAAACATATATATGGGTTGGTGAGGCGAGGAGAAGAACCCCTTATTTGGAGGTGGCCTCCTGTTTGTATGGGATGGCAAAGAGGTGGAAGCAAATTTGTTTGTACAATAATGAATATTCTTTAAGGCTGGCGTCAGATCGAATCCAAGATAATTACATTTTTATATTTAGAATTAGCGCTTTCCTAAGATGGACAACATGTCTCAACTAAAACATATAGAGAAAAATTGTCTGATTAGATACCCTATCAATTCCTTGAAAATTTGAATATAGAGGTAAACAGAATGTGGCTACAATGTCTACTGTTTATAGTTTATAGAATTTACTGTATTTTTCGCCCTATAAAATGCATTTATTTTTCCCCAAAAGTGTGGGGGGATATCAATGCGTCTTCTAGGGCGAATGTAAAAAAGCAGGCAGCAGCAGGAGCGCGCGGCCACTGAAGTGGCGGTCAGTAGCCTCAAGTTTAGAGCGAGCTGGCCCCAGCCCCCAGTGGGTGCGGCCCATGACTCCCGCCAACGTCATTGGACGCTAGCACGAGTCACAGGCCATGCCCCACTGAGGGCCGAGACCGGCCCGCTCCGAACCTGTGGCGGGAAGCGCCAGGAGTGGCGACAGGCAGAGGTGGGAACGCCAGGAAATTAAAGTTTTTTCTTTTTGGGGCATGCTGCACACTGCCTGTAATTGGGATGCCTGCACACTGCCTGTAATTGGGATGCCTGCACACTGCCTGTAATTGGGATGCCTGCACTGCCTGTAATTGGGATACCTCACACTGTCGGTATTTGGGATGCCTCACACTGCCTTTAAATGGAATGCCATGCGCACAGCCTGTTTTTTTGATTCCCGCACACTGCTTGTATTTGGGATGTCCACACACTGTCTGTAATTGGGATGCCCTCACACTGTCTGTAATTGGGATGCCCGCACACTGCCTGTAATGTGGGGGTCTGTTATGGGGTGATGGAGGATTCTGCATACTGTCTATAATGGGGTGATAGAATATTTTTTTTACTTATTTTTCTCCTCCAAATCTTGGGTGCGTCTTATATGGTGAAAATATGGTAATCAAATAAGAGACATTTTTAACTAGCACATTTCTGTTTCATGTACTGACAATGACCTCGATTAGGCTGAGATTTCAGCACTTTTTGCCTCTCTCATGATTCAGAAAAACATTTTTAACCAAGATTTTTATGGAGAGTGCAAATTTACACGAAAATCACTCCAAAAGTGTATACTTGATTCAGGTAGGGTTTCTATGGGACATAGTGACTGTATTTTTCATTGTGGCCATAAATACGGGCTCCACTAGCTGACATGCTTTTTTTCATTCTTAAAAGACATATTGCTGTAGCCGGAATGATTTTTATCGATGAAAATGACAGCTGGCATATTTTTTTTACTATATTTAGTATTTTGGGGAAAAAGGTGTGTCCCCTCCAAAAAGGCAACTAGCCTAGGCACCAGGCATAAGGGCTGGTAACCCAGAGCCCTGAGGCCACACCAGGCTGCACCTGTAGATTTACCAGCCCTTATGCCGTTTGGTATGGGTGACCATAACGATGTGCACCGGGCTCGTCCGCACTCCCACCGTCCCAAATGGGTGGTGTGGGCAATCGTTTTGGGTAGAAGCATGTCAACCTGCCAATGCCAGCAGGGAACATGCTGCCCCCCACCGGATGAACTGGTATAGGGGTCCCCTGGACTGCCAGTGTTCATTGCTGGCTCCTTTTTTTCCCCCTCCTTTCATCCTCGCTACCAGAAAAGGACTGAGTTTGGGGTGGGGCCCAGCCGCCTTTTATACAGAGAGGCAGAGCCTCTATGCGATCTCCCCAATATGACTGCATATATCACAGGGCAAGCTGATGCGGTCTCAGAGCTCAGCACTTATGCCTGGTGCTTGGGCTAGTTGGCTTTTGGGGGGTAAAGTGCTATGATGGGGGGAGGAACTTGCTATGAGACTGTGAGTACATGCACTTGCTGCTCTCCTGGCTTCATAAGCTCTAATATAGGCTTTTTGAGGAGATTTTCCCACTGAATCTCAGGTGGAAGCACTAAGGTTAAAGACCCCAGAGGACCCACCAGAGGTTCAGCACAGTCCACCCAAATGGACCTTTCCCGCTTTATGACCAAAACCGGAGAACATCAGGATCAAGCCAAGATGGTGAGTGGGAAGCCACCTCGAGACAAGAGGGGGCAGGACTCAAACTAATGCCTCCAGGAGTCCTTCGCTGGACTGCACCTTGCCTGAAATATGGTCCTACCTCTGAGCCATTCCAACCAACTTAGACAAAGTCTTGCAGAAAATAAGGGCTGATTCAAGACTCACCAATGTTGAGGAGCACACTGCAGAGCTGGCATCCATTAAACGGTGGCTCCAGACGTAGGAAGACGCGATGACCCATATGGCTCTCCGCCTTGAGGATGTCAAGAACAGGAACCGTTGCAACAACATTCGAATACAGGGCCTGCCAGAGGCTACAGCGCAGAGAGACTTAATCCCCACCATGAATGGCATATTTGTGGAGACAATCCGGAGGGGAATATCATCACCCATTAAATCTCCATTTCATCCAAATTGCAGGAGCTTAAAGTATTTATCAAGTCAAAAGTTAAAAAAGAAATATTAGTAGCTTACCTTTTATTGAGTGGCTTGAATGTATAGCGACCTGGACCCCATGGTTCCTAGTCAAAGAATCGGATGAATATATAAAGGCTAAACACTGAGCCCTGGCTGGACTACTTCCCCTCCCCTTGCTCTCAACATGCCTTCCTACACTGATGCCCATCACTCCAACCCCCTGCCACCCATCATCTTTGCTTCATGAACTTCTCCTTTTTCACACTTCTTCCCCATTTCTCACTGTCTCCTCGCTATTTCTCCTCACTGTCTGGTTTTTCCTGTACAGCTACCGAAGAGAACTGTTACTCTTAATCCAAATGTTGATTTTCTTTCTCTGTACTGTTTATGAAGTATAGTAAAAAAAAAAATTGTGTCATTTTCATTGATAAAAATCATGCTGGCTATAGCAGCATGGTTTTTAGCAATACAAATTCTGACAGTGATTTACTAAGCTGTCATGTGAGTTGTAAATTCTCTGGTGGAAGTGAGAATTCGCTCCATGTTTCCTTGCATGCTCCCACATGACCAGACTCTTTTACAAAAATTTTATTGGGTTTTCATATAAAATATACATGAATCAGACATTACTTATGCATCAATGTTGACAGGTGAACAGGCTTACAAGATGTGCATTATGACACAGTATTAAATCGTTATCAAAAAAGATATTGAACTTCCTGAGTGTGTTTACTCTTGCATAATAAACAATAGGTATTAAGCAGGTTGTAAAGGTTCCTGAGTGTTATTTCTCTAAAATTTGGTGTTAGCTATTAAGATCAGCTTCTGGCACAAACCAACAAGTGCTTGCGATACCATGAGTTACAGTCTGAGCTGGATAGCCTGCACCAGAGGAGAATGTCTATCTTTACAATTCTCAGCTGGTGCTAAGGATCCATGTTCAAAGTTTAACATTAATGCATAGTCGATAGAAATGATTGACAGTAGAATAGGAAGAGAAGAAAAAGGCGGGGCAGAGAGGGAGGAAGAGAAGGGGAGGGACTGAGGAGAGGGAAGAGGGGTAGGGGTGGGTCCCAGGTTGGGGGCCAAGCCCAAGGTGAAATTAGGTATTTTTTTATACTCAAACTGGGTGGACCGGGTCTGTCTGGTGGTGGTCAACATCTATATATTCAAGCCAAGGGGTCCATATGTCAAGGTATCTTTTATAAGCTTCGCTATTTATTGCTGTAATTTTTTCATTACACAGTGTATCTGAGATTCTGTTCAGGATCTCTTGCCAAGGGATTCTAGGCGATTTCCAGTTTCTGGCAATGGTGAGGCGGACAGAAGCTAAGATATGCTGAATTAACTTCCAGTGGTTTTTAGAGTATTTGCCTGATTTGTGAGAAAGTAATGCCTCTTTAGGGTTCTTGGTCATCGGGAGATGGAGGATATCAGAAAGCAGTCTATACACCCTGTTCCATGTGGCCGAGACTATAGGGCAGTCCCACCAGATGTGAGCCATTGATCCCACAGAAGGGCATCCCCTAAAGCAGAGCGGGGAAGTCGATGGGGAAAACTTATGGATCCGGTCGGGCGTGAGATACCATCTGAAGAGTGTCTTGTAAGCATTTTCTAACACTACTGTGTTACAGGAAATCTTCTTTGTGTTATCCCATATTCTTTGCCACTCGTCTTCCTCCACATCGCACCCCAGCTCTCTCTCCCACTGAGCCATGTAATTATGCCCAATAGGTGATGGTGGGGACACCAGAGTTGCATAGAGGCTCGATATCAAGCCCCCACTAAAGTGGTTCCTGATACACCGGGACTCAAAGTCAGTACTCTGATATGGAGGAGGAGAGCGGGCCAGCATGCTGTTAACAAAATGTTTGATCTGTAAGAATCTAAAGGTTTCAGACGGGGGCAGGTTCTCTCCTGAGTTAAAGTCTTGAGCTGTTTTCATCCCCCGTGTGGTGCAGAAGTTCTCCACCATGGTATAGCCCCTCCTCACCCACCATCTAAAGTTATTGGAATGAGTAACACCTGGGGGGAACAAGGGGTTCCCGAGTAACGGGGAGGCCGGTCCCAAGGAGGAGGTAAAGTGGGATTTCACCCCATCCCAGATAGAAAGGGAAAACGCCAAGATAGGAGGCAGGGGCTTAGGTCGGGAAGTCTTCGGAATCCATAATAGCGAGGCTGGGGAGATGGGTGAGCATTTAAGGAAGTCATTCGATACCCAGATCGGCCTATCATGTGTCGCATGGAGCAAGACCAGAGGCGCCACCTGGGCTGCTAAATAATACTTTTTGATTGAGGGGAACGCCAGGCCCCCCTTCTCCCTTTTACACATCAGGGTTGCTTTATTAATTCTGGGCCTAGCCTTGCTCCACGCGAAGTGCATGAATTTTTGTTGAAGAGAGTCCAATGTTTTTTGGGGGACACGGACTGGAAGTACTCTGAATAGATATAGAATTTTGGGTAGGATCGTCATTTTAAGAGCAGCGATGCGGCCCAGCCAGGAGAGCTTTACATAATGCCAGGCATGGAGCAGGGAGTCAATTTTTTTAATAATTCCCGGGTAATTTGCTTTAAAAATGTCATTAATAGGGTGCGCATGCGCACGAGGCCGAGATGGACGCTGCATAGCTCGGCTCTGTGCCCGACGGCGTTTGAGGGGGCAACTAGCAGCCAAACAAGGGGCACACACTGACCTGGAGTGGTCCTGAGACCGGCGGCGGGCAGAGGCAGCGGCGGGGAGTCGTCCGGACGGAGTATTGAGCCCAGAAAGGAGACAGACGCAGCAAGTGTGGAGGAGGAGGCAAGATGGCGGCCGGATGCAGCACAGCAGGCTGTGAGAGCTTCAAGCCTGAATGCGAGCTCTAAATGTGGCAGACGAGGAAGGCAGAGCTGAGGAGCAGCAAAGTGGTGTCCAATTACACGGTCAGTGCCTTTTGTTTGAGTCCTGAGTCTGAGAGATAGCTGTGGAAGGGAGAGAAGCATAGTGCAGCCATCCATGCTGCATAGAAGCCTGCATGATTTCTGAGATAGAGCTCTCACAGCCACAAACGAAAGTGAAAGCTGTGTGACACCCAGTGAGTGTGCAGAGCAAACGTCTCCCTCTCACTAGCTAAAACAGCAGCCTGAACTGTGTACTCCATCTACAGTTGTCTTATTATAAATCCACAATGGCAGAGGATATGTCAGTGGCAGACTTAGAAGTGATTGCTCAGTCAGAAGCTTCATTCCTGCTGAATAAAAGCATGGGGCACAGTCAAGAGTATGCTGAAAGCCAAGCTCCATTAAATGATTCACTCATACTGCAGTTTGAAGGGCTGCTACAAAAAGCACTGCAGTCAAACACAAATATCCTTAAAGAGCACCTGTCTAAGGAATTGGATAAAATTACCTCTGGCCTAAATACTCTAGAAAACAAAGTGAGTGGAGTAATTGCCTCACAAGAAATATTAGAATCTGAAATAATACAACTCAAAAAAGATAACGTAATGCTCTCTACAAAGATTGAGGACATTGAGAATCGTGATAGGCGATCAAATCTACGATTTAGAGGCCTCCCTGAAAATCTTGAAGATTTACACTCAGTCATTCATACAATTTGTCAAGAGCTGATTCCAGGCACCCCAACAGAAAGATTAGAAATGGATAGGGTGCATAGATCTCTTGGCCCTCGTAATGTACAATCGGACCTCCCCAGAGATGTGATCGTCAAATTTCATTATTATCAGACAAAAGAAATGATCCAAAAAAAGGCACGGGAAAAAAATATATTAACCTTCCAAGGTCATAAGTATCAGATATTCTCAGACCTGTCAGCCTCCACAATGGCCAGAAGAAGAGAGCTTAAACCGCTATTGACGCTGCTACAGGACAATCAAATTAGATACCGATGGGGCTTTCCCTTCCGTATCTCCTTTAATATTAAAGACAAGGCATACTCTGCCTCCAGCTATGAAGAACTACAGTTCCATCTACTGACAGCTGGCCTCACCAAGTCCAATCAAACCAAAACACCTAGAGTGATTGAAGAATCCCCAACCCACCAAAGATCAGGGAAAAGATCAAGACGGGGGATAAGACACCAAACCTGCAGTACCTCTCTTGATTTCCAGGACACTTGACAAGCTTTCCTAGACAGCTAACTCTCCTTCTTAATATTAAGAAATTGAACTGCCAGAAGACGCCTTTAATTAGTAAATTTGCATGATATGGCCATACGGACTGGTAGTATGTTCCATATTACTAACCTTTCTTTCTTACCCAGGGACTTATTGAAGAGACACATATGTTCAGCTCTTCTGGGTTAACAGGATGTAGTATAAGCCATTATTCTAATGTCTATTGCAGCCTGCCATGGCGATGCAGGACAGGAGGACTCCACCCCCTCCCCTGCATCGCCATCCAAAGAAGTTCTGAAACAACGAGCAGTATTTAATTATTGTAATCTAAGTTCATGGTTTATTGCATTGCTTTAATCAAAGTTCTGAAGACACTTGACAAGCTTCCCTGGGCAGCTAATCCTCCTTCTTGAGATTAAGAAATTTAACTGCCAGAGGACGCCTCTAATTAGTAAATCCCCAAGATATGGCCATACGGACTGGTCGTATGATCCACATTTCTAACCTTTCCTTCTTACCCAGCGTCTTATTGAAGAGGCACATATACCCAGTCCTCCTGAGTTAACAAAATGACGCACAAGCCATCCAGCCTAACATGGCGAAACAGGACAGGGGGATTACGCCCCCTCTCCTGCATCGCCATTCAAAGATGTTCTGAAATAATAAGCAGTATTTTATTATTGTAATCTAAGTTCATGATTTATTCCATGGCTTTAACCAAAGTTCTGAAGAATTTAAAGTTGACCTGAGCCGTTGGTCTCTGTTCTAAGCAGATTTAAAATTTAAAAAATACGTTACTATTATGTTTACTGTAGGTAAACATGACGCTACAGGATAGGAAAAGTAAATATACTATTTACCCCTTTCCTGCATCGCCATCCAAAGCCGGTGTGTAATAGCAGGTAATAACTAAGTACTATGTTTTATGCTCATAACTCACCCTCTGAGTTAAATTGATGCAGAACGACCACCTCAACATTACCTCATATAGCCCTAAGCTTATTCATGATAGTTTTTGATTTGAAACCCCCTCAACCCGTAGGCAATGTCATGTTCGTACTCCAGTAAAACCGACAGATTTAGTTCTGTGGTTGGTTTCGCCTCGAAGTAGCGAGGCTAGAGTTTATAGAGTTTAATATTTGTTCACTCAAAAGTTTACCGAAGTGTTGAGTACAGTGGGCCCAAAGGGACAAGAGCGTTTTTTTTGTATAACAATATATTTGCCTTTCCCCGAGAGCCCAGATTGCACTCAACAAGATTACGTGTTTTATAAAATCCTAGTCTCCCTAAAACTTGGGAGTATAGTAGAGTCTTGTAGACCACGTCTAGTTTGATTTAGTATTTAATTTTTTTTTTTTTTTTTCTTTTTTCTCTCTCCTCTTCTTCTCCCCCTCCTCTCCTCCCTTTCTGCACTTCTTTCTACTATTCCTATCTCAGCTCTCAACATCGCCAGCAATTCCCTCAGACCGCCTTTTAACTTGATACTGAGCTATAAAACATACAGAGAACCTAGGTTACATTTAGGACAGTGTTGGAAATGACGATCATCTGTTCTCTTAATGTGCAGGGATTCAATTCCCCACACAAGAGAAGCACGGCGTTTCGTCACTTTAAAAGTTTTCATCCTGATATCATCTGCCTTCAGGAAACTCATTTTTCCCAATCCTCCAAACCAAGCTTCCTAAATGCAAACTATCCCCAAGTATACATGTCCAACGCGAAGTCAAAACAAAGAGGGGTATTGATTTGCTTCAAGAGAGGCGTTCAATTTCAAAGCCAGAAAGAATTTAGAGATAAGGAAGGTAGATTCTTAATTCTAGTAGGACAGATCCAAGATACAGAAATCACGATCGCCACCTACTACACCCCAAATGTGAACCAAGTAGCCTTTTTATCAGGTTTCCTAGGAAAAGTAGAGGAAGTAGCGAAAGGCGCTGTGGTTATCTGTGGAGATTCCAACCTGACCCTTAACCCCTATTTAGATAAACAGTCTCCACACTCACCCACTGTTTCCACCCACTCCTCAGCGGCATCTAGATCATTTAGGCAGCTTCTAGATAAGTTTGCCTTGGTAGATTGCTGGAGAGAGAAACATCCAGGGCTGCAAGATTTTACACATTTTTCCCACCCACACACCCTATACACCAGAATTGACCACTTTTTTATGCCCCAAAGATCAATTCCCATGATTCAGAAAATTAAGATCTTCCCTGTTTCATGGTCAGACCATGCAGGCCTGCTTCTACATCTTAATACGTTACTTAGTAAACCTTCCAGTTATACATGGTCCTTAAATTCAACGCTTTTAGCAGACCCTATAATAAAAGACACCATAGCTAAAGATCTGGCTGAATATTTTTCCGTAAATGAGACTGATGGGATGTCAGCCACCACATGTTGGGAAGCCCATAAACCCACAATTAGGGGCAGATTAATCCAATTAGCCTCCAAGAAGAAGCGAGAAAGAAACGAACGTATCTCGGCATTAGAAGCAGACTATCAATCCTTATCAGCCAGAGCTAAAACTTCCTCATCACCACAAACTCGCTCTAACCTTCAGAGAGTGACCCAGGAATTGAATTTAGCTCTAGCAGGGAAAGCAGAAAACTGTCTGAGATGGACAAAGCATAAATACTATTGTAAGGCAAATAAACCAGACACATTACTAGCGAGAAAGCTTAGATCCCCAGACCAATCCTACAAGCCAATCAGACTTAAGAATGAAAGAGGCACCCTTACGAGTAACCCAAACAAAATCACAGAGATCTTTTGCACCCAACTCCGGAAACTATACGCAAATCCCCACCCACCTAATCCGAAAGACATTTCAGATTTCCTAGATTCTATATCTCTGCCTATTCTGCCTGACCAGGTAATAGACATGCTTGAAGAGGATTTTGGACCCTCAGAAGTTGAACAGATAATTAAAACTCTTAAACTTAACAAGAGACCGGGCCCAGATGGATTTTCGGCGATCTACTACAAGACCTATGCCGCAATCCTAGCCCCAAAATTAGCAGCTTTATTTAATGATTTAAGACAGGGTAATCAATTTTCGAAGGAATCTCTATTTGCTTCTATAAGTATGATACCCAAACCAGACTCAGATCACTCCATATGGTCCAACTACAGACCTATATCGCTAATAAACCTAGATGTAAAAATATTTACAAAGATCTTGGCGGAACGGTTGCTAAAATATCTACCTCAAATAATTAAAAAAGACCAGACTGGCTTCATCCCAGGGCGCCAAGCAGGAGATAATATCAGACGAGCAGTACATCTGATTCATCGGGCTAGAGAGAGTGGGGTCCAAGCAATGCTTCTTTCGCTTGACATTAAAAAAGCGTTTGACTCTGTATCATGGGAATATCTCTTCACACTACTAGAAAAATGGGGATTTGGGCCCAAATTCATTAATATGATTAAAAAAGTATACAATGGACCGACAGCATTCGTTAAATACTGCGGCTTCCGATCAGACTATTTCCCCTTAGCTAGAGGAACTAGACAAGGCTGTCCCTTATCTCCCCTTCTATTCGCCCTAGCGATGGAGCCACTCGCTCAAACCATCAGAAATTCGCAAGACATCTCGGGTATAGATGTCCGGGGGATGCAACACAAAATAAGTCTTTTTGCTGATGACGTACTTCTTTTGGTCTCTGATCCGCTAATATCTTTACCCAACATAATGAAACTATTAACAGAATTTGATAAAATCTCGGGTCTGCAGGTGAACACTTCTAAATCCAGTGCTATGAACATAAACATCCCGCACGATACATGGTCTCGTCTTCAAGCGGCTTATGATTTCCGCTGGGAAAAAGATCGAGTGAAATACTTAGGTATCAACTTGACGAACTCTTATGAGACCCTTTTCAATGCTAATTATCTACCATTACGTCAAAAGCTTTTAGGACTCCTAAAATCCTGGAAGACGTTTAGTCTTTCCTGGTTGGGCAGAATAGCGGCAGTAAAAATGAATATCCTTCCCAAATTTTTATATATCGCTAGGTCACTCCCAATTAAAATTCCATCATCATATCTGAAGAGCTTGCAGAATAAAATTTTCGAATTCATTTGGGCAAAAAAGAAATCTAGAATTCCTAAAGCAACAATGTTACTACCAAAATCCATGGGAGGCTTAGGAGTACCCCACCTGACTAAATACTATCAGGCAGCGCAGATATCACAACTAACTTCTTATTATCTACAGTCAGAGGCACCACTATGGGTCCAAATAGAGGCAGCCATTTGTCACCCAATAGAGGTTGCAAATTTATTATGGCTACCCGCGAGCTATAGGAAATCTGTGGTGAACCCGATCCTGTCCTTTTCCCTCCATCTATGGGATGGACTTAAAACTACAAAAGGATTGATCTCCTCGCATTTGCCAGTGATGCTGCTTTGGGGCAACCCACTGTTTACCCCAGCTTTCACAGATCCGGGCAGATTTGCTAAATGGAGGAAAGCGGGTGTCCGGTACATCTCAGATTGCTTGCAGGGACCAAGCATAATTCCCTTTCCTTGGCTACAGGAAAAATATGGCCTCTCGGGGAAAGAGATATTTAGCTACTTACAAATTTCACATTTTATAACATCATTGATCCGCAGTAAGGATAACATCGATCAGCTCCAAAAGTTTGAGACCAGATGTAAACAATACCCCAGAGCTAGGGGCTCAATATCTGAGGTGTATGAGCAGCTGTGTATGACGCATGGGAACCCCAGAAGAGCGCATATGCAACGGTGGGAAAGGGAATTAGATATTCAGCATTCTGAAGTTGAATGGCTGACAAGTTGGCAGGCTTCTTTTGGTAGAGAGGCTTCAACGAACTCGATCGAGATCAACATTAAGGTTTTTCTAAGATGGCATTTAGTCCCAGACCGACTCTGCCACATTACTGGAGACCCAGGTAAACTTTGTTTTCGAGGATGCGGATCAGTAGGAACGCAAGCTCATATTTGGTGGGAATGCCATGTAGTTAAAAAATTCTGGCAGAAAATTTTTGAGGTTCTCAGTAATGTCCTGGGTACCACTATAACATCAGAGCCCTGGATTGCACTATTAAATGGCCCAATAGTTGGAACAACTAAAAACAATAAGAACCTCATTTACCACCTTTTAACGGGGGCTAAGCTGGTCATAGCCAGGTCTTGGAAGTCTCCCAAACTCAGCTTTAAGGAATTCCAGGTCTCGATCTCAAATATTATGGCTATGGAGAAAATGACCGCATTACATAAAGGTACTATGGACAGATTTAGAGACACATGGGAACCCTGGATCCAGAAATATCTACCTGCAGACTTCGATACTAACCTACTAGAAATATGATCTTGAAGTGCGGCTGATCTTCTCACGTAAACATTATTAGCCCTTATAAGACATCAGGTAGGAATCATCCCACTTCGGCTAAAGCGCTCTTTCCAATACAGACAGTATCGATACCACCACATCTTTCAGGGCTCTGCCCTCTCTTCTTCTCTGCTCTATCCCTTTCTAAATACTTTTCCCCTTCCTCCTCCACCACCCCCTAATTTTTTTTTTTTTTTTTTTTTTTTTTTTTATTTATTTTTTTTTTTTTTTTTAATTAATTTTGTTTTTTTTTTTTTTTTTTTTTTTTTTTTTTTTTTTTTTTTTAATTTGTTATTGGTTATTAATCATCTTAGTTCAACAAATTGATCTGATTTTAATGTTGTTCTATCTGTTACTACATGTAGATGAAAGTTAATGAATATGCGAAAGTTAGCTCTATCAGGATGCAATAGTTGAGATGCTGGTCAACAGACCTGAAAGTTGTATAGTACTACCCTTCTCCTTAGTGGAAGGATACTGTTGTGACTGTATGGCATAATCGCTGTATATTCTTATTCTTTCAAATAAAAATTATTGAACAAGAAAATGTCATTAATATTTGCTGTCAGAATGATTCCCAGGAAAGGCAGGCGTTGTGTCCATGTCCATGAGAAGTTGTGTGAAAGGGTTTGTTTAGTGGTATCAGACAGGGATATGTCAAGCGCCATGGACTTGGAAGTATTCAGCCGGAGCCCAGAGATCCGACTAAACTCAGCCAAATCCTGAAGTGCATTCGGGGCTGAGACGTGGGGGTTAGACAGCATAAGTAACATATCATCTGCGAACAGCGAGATTTTTTGCTCTGTGGAGCCAATTGGGATGCCCTTAACCGTCGGGTTCTGTCTAAGTTTTTGGGCAAGGGGTTCGAGTGCTAATATAAACAGGATGGGGGAAAGGGGGCAACCCTGTCTAGTCCCCCTCTGGATTGAGAAAGTGGTCGAAGAGAAGCCAGCATATTTGACACAAGCAGTGGGGCGGGAGTAAAGCGCCCCTATCCAAGAAAGGAAGCCTGTGCCAAATCCCCACCTTTCAAGGGAACAACGGAGATATTGCCAAGATAGGGAGTCAAATGCCTTCTCTACGTCCAGAGAGAGAAGCATTGACTCAACCCCACTATCCTTCGCCTCCTGTATTAACTGCATGACCCGTCTCACCCCATCCCCCGCTTGTCTCCTGGGCACAAAACCCACCTGGTCTTTATGAATCATCTCGGACAAAAACATGTTAATTCTGGTGGCTAGGATTTTGGTAAGGATTTTGAGATCTATGTTCAGTAAAGAGATGGGTCTAAAATTAGTCCACTTTCGGTGGTCCTTTCCGGGTTTCGGAATCATGACTATGGATGCTCTAAGCATCTCTGGGTCAAAGTGGTTCCCCTTTTTGACATGGTTGAAAACTGCTGCTAATCTGGGGGCCACTATGGGGCCATGTTTTTTATAGAATAGAGCGGTAAATCCGTCCGGCCCGGGCCTCTTATTATTTTTCAGGGTTTTAATAGCCTTCAGGACCTCATCTGTGGTGATGTCTCCATCTATAAAAGATCTTTGATCTTCCGAGATGTGTGGGGTATTAATGCCATCAAAAAATGTATGCGCCCGTTGTAAGTCCAGGGGCGGGGGGGCCTCATATAAGCTGGCTAATCCCTCTGAGAACTCCTTCACCACTGCTAGGGGGCTGCTGGTCTCTATACCCTCCCTGGTTTGTAATTTGACAGGAGCTATGTATTGGTCCTGACATTTCAGCTGTGAGGCTAAGAGTGTCCCTGGTTTGTTGGCAGAGGTGTAGTAAAGATGTTTGGAGCGCCTGTATCGCTTCTCGGCCTGTTCTGTTTGTAAGAGATTTAATTTCGTTCTGGAGGTCTCCAGCTGGCGAAGACGCTTTGGGGAGGGGTTTGCCTTAAAGGCCTGAGCGTCCGCTAAGTATTGGTCATTAAGTGCTGTTGCTAGCGCCATCCTCTCTTTCTTTTTCCGAGAGGAGAGAGCTATGTAGTGGCCTCTCATTACAGCTTTAAAGGCGCCCCAAACCATTGTTGGGGGGGAGTCCGGGGACTCATTCAACGTGAAAAAGTCTCTGGCTCGTGTACAGGAATCTTCCACCAGGGTGGCTGAGGAGAGCAAAGAGTCATTAAGCGACCACGAGGAGGATCTGGATCCAGAAATCAGCGATTTACAAGAGATTGAGACCAATTCGTGGTCAGACCAGGGTATAGGATGGATTCTAGTAGCAGTGATCTGGGGGAGAAAAGAGGTCTGCACAAAAATATGGTCTATTCTCGTAAAAAGTTTATGGGGGGCAGAATAGTGAGTGAAGTCTTTCTTATGGGGGTGTTGGTCTCGCCAGGGATCCACTAAGTTAGAATTATTAATTATGTCCTGGAATTGTTTTCCCTCCTGCCTGGACTGTGTATTTGGGGGGAGAGATCTATCTATATCAGGTTTTAAAGTTAGATTTGAGTCTCCACATAGGAAAATAGTACCTTTCCCATGTGTCTGGATCATGGAACACATTTGTGATATAAAGGGTAGCTGCTTAGTGTTGGGAGCGTAATAG
The DNA here is from genome assembly GCA_027917425.1 of Gastrophryne carolinensis. NCBI lineage: Eukaryota > Metazoa > Chordata > Amphibia > Anura > Microhylidae > Gastrophryne > Gastrophryne carolinensis. The sequence continues at coordinate 75,805,740 of CM051242.1, read as the reverse complement.
TTCAGAAAGGTTACCTCTGAGTCTTGAAGTGTTCCCTGGAGTAGAATGTACCTGCCGCCAGGGTCTGCGATTTGTTTGTGGCAAATAAAGGGGACCTCTTTACGGAAGGCGATGAGAACACCTCTCTGTTTGCTATGCCCCACTGCTTGGAAGAAGAGAGGAAATTTGTAGTTAAGAGTTTTAGGTGTGGAGGACTTCGTATAATGGGTCTCCTGAAGACATACCACGTCTGCATGGATGGAGTTAAAGTGTTTAAAAGCTCTAGACCGCTTATTAGGTGAGTTCAGACCCTGAACATTGAGTGACACTACCTTAAGTGACATTTTTGGGAGGATAGGGCAGCTGCCCCCAAGTATATGCTAGGATTTGAGACCAAAACCCCGGCTGGGACGGGACAGGAGGAGGGGGGGTAGGAAAAGAGGGGAGGGGAAGGAAGAAAAGGAGAGAGGGGGGGGGAAAGGGGGAGGAGAGAAGAAAGTGCATAGAACATTTAAAATTAACATACAATTTAAAGCTCTATTGAAACTGCACAGCCGTGCAGGGTGGTATCCCTGAGGCTCAGACCACAAAAAGGTCGAAACCAAAGGGAGTTGGGGGTGCGCCAGAGTGAGTCGGGAGGCAAAACTGGCACAAACATATGAACATATAACAACACAACAACATATTTCAATACAGTAAAAAGTGCAGAAGGCTACAGTTAGAACACAGGTGTCCCCCTTCTCCGTGGACACGCAGGGGGCGCACAACCCGCAGTCCCGGGAGGGCCCACCTCACGGTCCCAGAAGCGGAGGAGACATAACTACTTATGGGAGAGGGGTGGCAATATAATGACAGGGAGCAGGAAGGGAGCTATCCACCGTTATATGCCAGCTTGGGGGCCTGGAGGTGGAGAAGCTCTCCAGGACCTGTTAGGGTTCTCCTGCTTCCGGCCATACAGCCAGTGATTAAGGGGGAATAGGGCCCTGCTATTGCCCCAGGGGGGGGCATGTAGTGGCAAGTATGAGTTTTTTCTGTTAATTAACTACAGGGGTTTCCGCTACTGGGGAGATCCGTTTTCAAGGAGTGAGTTAGATAAATTCACTGTTATAATAAAGTGAAGTCCCCTGCAGTGGCCCAGTTTTGACATCTAGTGTTGGCCAAAGTATTCCAGCTATAAGGCTGGTAGTTCACCGGTTAAGGGGCAACAGGAGCAACGACAGCATTAAAGTTACAGAGGGGGTTCCCATAGTGACATATTTCAGCTCATGAGGATTTTAGTATTAACCAAAGCATTTCAACTGTAACGCAGGTAAATCACTGATTGAAATATAACAGCAGCAATAACAACATTAAAGATACAGAAGGGGCTCCTACAGTGACATGTTTCAGCTCGCGGAGAGCAGCAAAGACTGCTCATGACATGAGGGGAAATGGTCTGCAAGAGGTAGAGATACAAACAGGGTGAATCTGAGCATATTTTATAGGGAGCAGATAGGTGTTAATAAGCATAGTATGACCCCAGTAATTGGGGCATTGCGCAGTGATCAATTACTGAATCATACCAGGCGTGGGGGCTAATACAAAGAAACCTGTTGCAGGGGTATGTTTCAAACTTTGGAGACTAGGTAGGAGGGCTGAGGTGGGGGTCACTTTTATAGCTGGTCCCCTTACTAAAGGTATTGAGCACTGTGTGGTCTTCTACAGCAACATGTTTCAGCTCTTGAAAATGACAATGGCTACGCCTGGCAGGAAGGGGAGCAATAACAGAGCAAAAACAATGCAATGAAAAAAGAGTCCAAGTATGATCTGTAAGGAGCAAAAAATGTGAGTAATCATAGCTTGATTCAGATAACTGGGTTTTTGTACAGTGATAAGATATTAGACCTTAACTAGCATATAGGTGAATACAAAAGGATATTGCGGGGGCTTATCAGCCCTTGGAGACCGGCTGAAATGACTGAGATAGTAGCCGCTTGATTGCTTGGTTGATTCTCGGATGAGGTTCCACTCTTGGAGAGGGGGTGGCCTGGGGGGTAGATCTACGGGGCAGTCCTGGGGTTCTCGGAGTAGTGGGGAGTGATGAGGTTGTAGGATCCATGTCTGGGATTCTAATGTCCAGGGCTTTAAGCTTGGCCAGGAGTTCTGGGGGCGAAGAGACCTGGATCTGCTTGGATTGATATGTAAATGATAGTTTAAAGGGGAATCCCCAGCGGTAGCGGATCCCCTGTGCTTGCAAGACTTGGAGTAAGGGTCTGAAGGCCCGCCTCTTCAGGATAGTGGTCTGGGAGAGATCTGCAAAAATTTGGTAGTTGTGCTTCTGAAAGTATAGGGGAGATTTTTCTCTAGAGGCCTTGAGTACAGCTTCTTTTGTTAAGTAGTGATGGAACTTGACGATGATGTCTCGCGGTGGGCCCTCTGTGGGTTTTCTTGCTAGGGCCCTGTGTGCTCTGTCCAGCTCAAGCCTGGCTACCGGTATATCTGGGACCAGCTCCTGGAGGAGAGCGGTGATAGTGGCTGTGGCGTCCTCCATCGTTTCAGGGAGGCCGCGGAATCGCAAGTTAGATCTGCGATTTCTATTCTCGAGTTCCTCGTTTAAACTTTTAAGTGAGGTGATCTCGTCCTGCATTTGGCCCAGCAGGGAATTGTGATTATCAAGGATCAATGTGGAGTCATCCATGCGGGATTCTAGGGCGTCAGTGCGGGTCCCAATGTCCCTGATTTCTTTTAAAAGTGTCTCTGTGTGCTTTGCTGACACTGCTGTGACCTCTTCTCTGATAACAGCTCTGAGCTGTGTGATCAGGGTCTGATTTTCTGAGGAGAGCTGAGCTGGGGCTTTGTGAGCTCAGCTGTGTGGGGAGGAGGGGAATTGTGGCCAGCTATCATTAGATTCTTGGGAGAGATCATCTGCACTCACCCTCAGGGCTTCATCTCTGTCCTCTCCAGCTCTGGAACATGCTGCGTCCTCAGAAGCTGCAGTCTCCTCAGCTAGCTGCCTTGCTGCGGCCGCCATCTTGGATCCTGGGGCTGCCGACTTCCGACCTTCCTTGTGGCCTCTCCTTTTAGCTGGAGTGGCAGACATCTGGTCCAGGTAAGTCCTGGGGTCCTCCGCAGTCGACCTGGGTGCAAATTTGGGGGTCTGGCGATGTTGGTTGGGCTCTGTGCCTCCCGACTGCACGGAGCTCACTCAGCAGACGTCCATGCTGCGCGGTCACGTGCGCGCGCCCCCCCACATGACCAGACTCATCTCTAAAGTGTGACTTGAATCATGTGAGTGGGTGCGAGAATTTACATAGATTATACAATCTATAAGATTTATAAAAAATACAAAGTATAGTAAAAAAAAATTGCCGGCTGTCATTTTCATTGATAAAAATCATGCTGGCTATAGAGGCATGGTTTTTATCAATAAAAATTCTGACAGTGATTTACTAAGCTGTCATGTGAGTTGTAAATTCTCAGAAGTGAGAATTCGCTCCATGCTTTCTTGCATGCTTCCACATGACCGGAATCATCTCTAAAGTGTGACCTGAATCATGTGAGCGGGCAAGAATTCACGTTAGTGAATTTGCTTTCGCACCCATCCAAGATTTTAGTGAATGGTACTGAATCGAGCCTAATGACCTACAACAGGTTTTGAGTACAAGTTATAGGGTAGTAAGTAGGAAAGCTCCAACAATGGCACAAAGGCTACCTCGGAGCCTGTATAGTGGTAATACTCAATAATCAGATAGTTCCTGGCTGTCGACAACAGGGATCTACAAATGTATGACTTATTTTTTTACTTCTTTTACTTCTTCTTTCTTTTCTTTCCCTCTTTTTTCCTTTTTCAATTTTTCTACTTTGTTTTTTCTTGTTACCATGTTTTCTTTGTCCTCCTATTCCTTATTTTTATTTCCTCTTTTTTACCATTTCCTCCTACTTTTTCTTTTTTTTTTCTCTGTTCTTTATTTTTTCCATCTTTTTTCCTTTTTCTTTTTGTCCTCTTTTCCTTTTTTATGGATATTCTTTTCCTTCTTCTTATTTTCTAATATCATTTTTACTTCCCTTTTCTGCTCTTTTAAATTTTTTCCCTTTATTTTCTCCTTTTTATACTGTCCTCATCTTTGACGCTATTTTTCCTCCCTCTATCCTACTGTCTTCTCCGCCTCAAAGGCTGTCTACTGGAATGGAGATTATGTAGGCACACCAGGAGGCGCTATGCACTCTCTATGAACTGGCCCTAAAGTTCAATCAAACCAAATTAATTTAACTTAAATGACATGTAAAGTATGGTTTTAGAGGACTGATCTATGTTTGTGGTTTAAAGGCACCTGGTTATTTTGTTTTTCAGTCATGTTGCTAATGCCTGAACCTAACCACAGGTTTGCTGACTTTTTTTATTATTAGATCTAACTGGGCAGGCCAGATTGAATTTACTACTTATTATGTATATGTATTTACATACACATCTTGTCTTTTGACTGAGGGAGCGATGTGTAGGCATCCTGTAAGCGCCTAGCCCATCTGAGATCAGAGATTGGGGCAGCAATCCTTACAGTCTCCACCCCTGGGCATGGCGGTAACAGGTGGGGGCTGTGGAGATTGCACAGATGGCAATACCGGGCAGATTAAGAACCCCAGCACAACTTTTGTGGCAGACTTGTGAGAAAGCGTAGGGGTAAGTGCTTGGTAATAGTGATGGGCAAACCCGAAATGCAAAGTGCTCCCCATTGAAAGCAGAGAGAGCCAAATGACATAGTCATGGCAGATGGCTCTCACTGGATCAGAGGCCACATATGCGCCGTTGGCCGGGAAAAAAGGTAAGTGATTACTGGTGCCCTTGAGGGGTTTTGAACAGTGAGCCAACCTGATTCGGGATGCCCTGGGGAAAGCCAGTGACAGGCCGCTGGTGGGCGTTGTTCCACTTTAAGAATTTTTCATTGCTGGCCCATAATTTTCAATTGTGTATTTTGGAGGCTGCATATCCTCAGGACGTGCAGGAGCCATCACAGCACTAAAGAAGGTAATAAGGGTTGGGGCTGATCCTTTTGTTGTTTCCTGTGACGTTAGGCCGTAAATTTAAGTGCAGCTAACCATAGATTATGTTCCAAGGGTGGCAGTGGTCCAGTTTTCTCCCCTGCCTCAGTGTCCCACTATGCTGGTGCTGGTGGGTATAGCCACTGGGGTGCTACTGTCATAGCCTCTGCTGCTGGTGTTGGGAACACCATGGAGCCAGGCATCATCATGGGCAACCAAGGGTCTATTGTGACAGAGACAGAGAGGGGGTGAAGCTACTCAGTCAGGTAGCATGGGGTAGAGACAGGGGTATAAAAGAGGCTGAGAGGGGAGGAACCAGGGTCCGCTAGCACAGTCAGAGCTGAGCTTCGGAAGAAACAAGTGCAAGGAACAACGGGGAAGAGTGGAGTGCAAACACCGCTGTGAGGATTGCATGCAGGGTAGGTCTATGCCCCAACCCTTTCTGGAACAGGCCAGCCTCGACTAGCTCAGACTCCTTGGCTCTCAACATGGCCATGTACATCTGGAAAAGTCTGTATTTGGGAACCCGATCACCTGCTACTTAGTACAATCCCCAAACATTACAGTCCGGGTTCGCTCACCCATACTCTTTAACCCTCCTCCTTTACTGTCATTGTCACCCAGCGCTGCAGTGCAAAGATACCTACTTTTTTCTCCTGTTGCTTTATTTGAAGGGGGATGGTTGTAAGTGTCCCGGTTTTCTCTGCTGCCTCTGGAACTTGCTGCTCCCATTTAGTATGCCAGTTCTTGCCTCCTACTACACTTCTGATGAGTCCTTGCTGCAGAGTTTTCTGCTAGGTTAGGTCAAAGGCAAGGGTCAGTGGCAGTATGGGTCAGTGGCTGAGGGTAGGAGTTAGGTGGGGGTGCAAATTGTGGTGGGAGGTAAGTTGAGAGTTCAGGACAGTGACAAGGGTGGAGGGGTAAGTTGAGGGGTGCAAGTCAGGGACAGGCATAGAGGAGTTAGGTGAGGGTGTAAATCAGTGGCAGGGGGTCAGTTGAGTGGAAGAGGACAGTGGCATGGGGCAGAGGGGTTAGGTGAGTGGAAGAGGGCAGCAATAGGGTGTGGATGGGTTAGGTCAGTGGTAGAGGTCAGTGGTAGGGTGCGGAGGGATTAGGGGAGTGGCAGCTGGGAGCAGAGGGGTTAAGTGAGTCGAAGAGGTTAGTGGCAGGCGGTAAAGCAGTTAGGTGAGTGGTAGAGGATGATGGCAGGGAGTGGAGGGGTTAGGTGAATGGTAGAGGACAATGTCAGGGGTGGAGGGGTTAGGTGAATGGTAGAGGACAGAGGCCAGGAGGAGGGGGTTCAGTGAGTGGTGGAGGACAACAGCAGTGGGGTAGAGAGGTTAAGTGAGTGGTGAAGGACAATGCCAGGGAGTGGAGGGGTTAGGTGAGTGGTAGATGACAACTGCTAGGAGTGAGGGGGTTAGGTGAGTGGTGGAAAAGTTAGGTGAGTGGTAGAGGGCAGGAGGGGTGGAGGAGTTAGGTGAATGGAAGAGGACAGTGGCAGGGGGTGGAAACGTCAGGTGAGTGGAACTGGAGAGTGGCAGCAATAGGGTGTGGAGGGGTTAGGTGAGTGGTAGAGGTCAGTGGTAGGGTGCGGAGGGATTAGGGGAGTGGTAGAGGAATGAAGGGGTTAGATACCAGTGTAGGTGGGTTCCGTCATGGAGGAAACATGCTCCTCAATTGCACAGCTTCACTTTGTACTGAGGTGCCCGTGAACATTAATCAATGTCATGGGGATGTGGTGGATTAATCTATTGAGCCACCAATGATTTGACAGCAGTATATTGGGGCTCCAGTAGACATGGTGTTGCTCGGCCAGGGCTGTCTCAGACCACAGCCTCCTAGTCAGGCTGCTCATGCAGACCGAACCAGCTTCCAAACAACATGTCTTATTACCCAGGCTGTTCCACCTTTGCATCACCTAGACCTCCCCCACATATTCCCTAATCCACATGTATCAAAGTCATGGCCCGGGGACAGATGCCCCTCTAAGACTTTTTATGTGGCACTCTGACAGGTGTCAGTCTGTGTTTGCTGTGGAACGCTATACTGCCACCAATCCTGTCCCCAGATGCAGGGGACGTGAGTTTTTAACTTTCTGCAGTAGAAGAAAATAGTGTCTGCAACTGTTCTAGGTCTATGCAACCTGCTCCTACTACACAAAGGGGCCCCATCTAACCCATCCAACATCCAGGGTGAACAGCTGCTGCAGAGGTTTGTTCTAGCTATTGCTGGTGGGCTGGGAAAACAATGATTGTAGGGCTGACCTGGTCAAACTTTTTTAGTGTCTGCATCTGTCCCAGGCAAAAAAATTATATTCTAAGTATACAGCACGTCCTGCTCCAGAATATATTCCTTACTCTTGGGTAATACATCCACTAGATGGCGCTGGACTGCAGAGAAAGTGGCTCCTCCCGCCCCCATATATACCAGTGGCCTCCCACAAATTCCCCAGTTCTTCTCTGCAGTCTGGGCTGCGATGACTAGAAGATGGCTCTTTCTACTCGCAGGTGAGCAGGGCTTATTAGCCTGCGACCCTGTAGGACTATTCCCACCCGTTCCTTTTCACTGCCTCCCAGCTTAGGCTGTGCTGGTCGGGTGATGGTAGGCAGCACCGCTGTCAGGTGCTAAGGAGCGCTGCTCCAACCACAGTCCCCCACCAAAGGTTAGTTTGGTGGGGGACTGCGCCCCTCTAGGTATATGCGGGCACCATTTTGGAGCTCCTGTGCTGCGTGTCTGGCGTCTCCCTATCGCGGTCCATAAGTGCCCCTGCGGCTGGATTTTCTTTGTAACCTTCATTGTGTTATGCTTATGGGATCTTTATGCTTTATGTCTTGCAGGCGGGTCAAACTTTTTATGCTTTCTCCCGGCCCTATCCCCTCTATTTAGCGTTAACTCCTTATTGGAGGGCTTTTGTGATCCGTTGTCTCCCACTTCCCTAGCGGGCTATTGGGGCATCCCGGGTAGCTTTATTAGCATCAATCCCAATTGGCCGGTTGTGCCATAATAATCACCATATGGAGGCTTCTCAGGATAATGTGCTTGGGGTTCCTTCGGGACAAGCCCGGCTGTGTGTGGCATCCCCTATAAGTGATGATGTCAGGGTGTGTGTACCCTGCGCCCAGCAGACGCTTGCGCTGCAGTCTGGGTTACCGGCGGCTGGGCCTGCGCCCCCTCTGGCTTCGCCTACCCCCCCATGCTTATATCTGACTCCTAGTGAGGTGCATATCAGTGGGGAGTCTCAAGCTGATTTGGCTGCACGGGTGGCCAGCATTGAGAGACATATTGCTGGCTCTGGCCCGCGTAAGGCTTCTGCTAAGAAGCGGCATTTATCACCTGGTGTTACTCTTTCCTATGGAGGCTGAGGAATTTTTTGACGTTACCGGTTATACCCCCCTGGAAGAGGGGGAATTATTTTCTGATTCAGAATCATCGAAGGAAGGTTTATGGTGCCGATTCTGGGTCTGACCCCTGGGCTTCAGATGATACTGACAGGCTTTTAGCTCACATTTTTGAAGTACTCTGTATCTCTCCTCCTGCTGTGGCTCCGCGGCAGCAGGGGGAGCTGTTTCATACTGTTAAACCACGCTTAGAGTTTCCTGAACAAACTCACTTTACATAAGAGGTATCCCTTTTCCGCTGAGATGGTTAAACGATGGTCATGTCCTCCCGAGGTTGATGCACCAGTTCTGGGGTTGTCCAACACATCCGTCATGCATTCCCCTGACTCTACTACACTGAGGGATGGGGAGGACAGGCGCATTGATCAGCTGGCTTGCCATGCCTTTGGCTGTGTGGGGACCGTGCTGCGTCCGGTCTGTGCCTCTGCCATTATGGCTGTTGCTATTGAAAGCCTGCTCAGGAGTCTCTTAGATGGGGCCCCTGATGATGCAGGCAGTGAAGAGTATAGAGCTCTTCTGCGTTGTGAGGAATTTGTTGCATATGTTCTATCTGCCATGGATGATACCATTAGAATGTGTGGTAGGACTTCTGCCCTGTTGGTGGCGATACGCCGCTCGGTCTGGCTGCGCCAGTGGGCAGCTGACAACGCTGCTAAGAATGCTTTCACTGGTTTTCCCTTCAAGGCCTCTTTGGTGAACGTCTGGACTTGTTTGCTAAGGGAGGCAAGTTACCTCAGCGTAGAAGGCAGCCCCGGGGTTCAGGTGCCTTTCTTCCTTCCTTCTGTGGCTCCAGAATTGGACGGGGAGCTTCCTTTGCTGGAGGCTGCAGAGATTTTTGGGGCAGGGGCAGAGGACGTGGCTGCCCTGGCCCCCCTGGGGTCCACAGATTATGTCCTCCCCCAAGCCCCCTCAGGCATGAAGGGGTGCCCTCACCCATCCGGGTGGGGGGACGGCTTCAGCTCTTTGCTCATGTCTGGAGGCATCATGTCTCAGACCGGTGGATTCAGGAGGTAGTGTTCTTCGGTTACAAGATAGAGTTTGCAGCCTGGCCACCCCCAAGATTCATCAAATCCCGGTTACCTCAAAACCCCCTGTCAGCTCAGGGTCTGTACCTTGCTGTCCAAGGCCTTCTGGAATTGGGAGTCATCTGCCGGGTGCCCTTGAGGGAAAGGGGCAAAGGCTACTATTCCAATCTTTTCATTGTTCCCAAAAAGGACGGGTCCATCAGAACTATTCTCGATTTAAAGTGCCTCAACAAATTTGTCAGATTCAGACACTTTCGCATGGAGACTCTGCTCTCCGCTGTGAATTCTCTACGCCCAGAGGACTTCATGAACTCTGTAGACATCAAGGATGCTTACCTTCACATACCAATTTTTCCAGGTCATCAGAGATTCCTCAGATTCGCTCTGGAGGATCAGCACTACCTTGCCCTTTGGTCTCACCTCGGCTCCCAGGGTATTCACCAAGGTGCTGGCAGGAGTGATTGCTCTGCTGAGATCTCAGGGCATTCGCATGCTTCCCTACTTGGACGACATGCTTATCGCTTCTCAGTCCTTCCAACAGGCAGAGCTTGATACTCAGCGGGTGGTGTCCATACTGGAGTCATTCGGCTGGGTGATCAACCACCCCAAATCTTCCCTGTCTCCTTCCATGGTGAAGTCCTTTCTAGGCATGATTCTGGATTCATCTCAGATCAAGATCTTTCTTCCTCAGCAGAAGGTGGAGAGTCTTCAAGAGCAAGCACAGATCCTTCTGTCTTGTCCTCATCTGTCCATCAGGCAGGGAATGCAGCTGGTGGGCCTGATGGTGTCCTGCTTCGAGGTGGTTCCATATGCTCAGTTTCACATGAGGCCTCTTCAGCTTCACCTCTTGTCAGTATGGGATCGGGACTCCGTGTCCTTGGATCAGGTGTTTATTCTGTCCCTCTGGCCAGGCGGTCTCTATCGTGGTGGCTGGACTCAAGGAACCTGCTGGGGAGCAGATCCTTTCTGGCCCCTTGCTGGGAGACTGTCACCACGGATGCCAGTCTGACAGGTTGGGGGGGCTTTTGGAAATCCCTGAAATTCAGCATTCTGGAGTTGAGGGCGATCAGGTTGGTTCTTGCCCACTTAACCCCACACCTTCGGAGTCGGGCTCGGACAACCAGACGGCGGTTGCCTACATCAATCATCAGGGAGGGAACCGGAGCAGGAGGGCCCTCAGGGAAGTGTCTATGATTCTGTCCTGGGTGGAGGACAATGTTCCCTGTATCTCGGCGGTGTACATTCCGGGAGTGGAGAATCTGGAGGCAGACTCTCTGAGCAGGGGGACCTCTCGTCTGGGAGAATAGTCCCTCAGCAGCAGGGTGTTTCGCTCCCTGTGCCACGGGCTGGGGTCAGCCGGATGTGGATCTGTTTGCATCCCATCAAAATCACAAGCTTCCAGTCTTTGTCTCTCTGTCCCAGGATCCTCTGGCCTTGGCCATAGGTGCCTTGGCAATGTCTTGGAGTTTTCAGCTCCTGTATATGTTTCCTCCGTTTCCCCTGCTGGGCAGGGTGCTGCGCAAGATAGCTCAGGAAAGGTTGCCAGCCATACTGGTGGCCCCCTGTTGACCAAGAAGATTGTGGCTCACAGACATCGTGCCGCTGGCATTAAATCAGTACGCCCTGCCCCGGGTTCCAGATCTGCTCACTCAGGGGAACCTACGCCACCCCAATTTACAAACGCTGGCTTTGACGGCCTGGCTGCTGAAACCTCCATCTTGATGGAAAAGGGGCTGCCTGCCTCGGTTGTTAATACCATGATCAGGACTAGGAAAAGGTCCTCTTCTTCCATCTACTATAGGGTTTGGCGTACTTACATTGACTGGTGCAAGTCTAACTCGCTTCCCTGTCGTGTGTCTTCTATTCCTAGGATTCTGGAGTTTCTGCAACATGGAGCCTCCCTTCCACCTTACTGCTCATTCTACTCATGCTATTGGTGCCTCTTGGGCTTTTCAGCACCAAGCTTCTGTTGAACAAGTTTGCAAGGCCGCCACTTGGTCTTCTGTTCATATTTTTTTAAGTTTTACAAGGTTGATGTTAGGGCCTCAGCTGATGCTGTTTTTGGTCGCAAAGTTCTGCAGGCGGCAGTGGTTTAAACTGCTTTCACTTTTGGGGATCCCACCCTACCTTACGGACACTGCTATTGGATGTCCCAAGAGTAAGGAATATATTCTGGAACAGGACGTGCTGTATACTTAGAGTAATACAATTCTGTGATTACTCACCTGTAGAATTGGTATTATACGTATACAGCACGTCCTGTTCCACCCTACCCTTGTTATCATTATTTTTAGTTACCTCTTTATGGTGATTGTTCTCATGTTCAATATTGATAATGGTTATATTTCTCCCGGCTTCATTTTAACTGCTTTTCAATACTGGGGAATTTGTGGGAGGTCCCTGGTATATATGGGGCCCGGGAGAGCCACTTTTCTGTCTCTGCAGTCCAACACCATCTAGTGGATGTATTACCCAAGAGTAAGGAATATATTCTGGTACATGACTTGCTGTATACATATAATACCAATTCTACAGGTGAGTAATCACAGAATTGTATTTTGGTCGTCCTTGAGGAAATAACAATGCACCTGCATCTATCCTGGGCAAAACAGCTCTGCATCAGCATCTGCCTTGGGAAAGGCATCTGTCCTGGGAGAGAAAGTTCAGTGGTTGCATCTGTACTAGGCAAAGTAATTTAGTGCCTGCCTCTGCCGGGGCAAACATATTTTGATGCCTGTCTGCATCTGTCCCGGACAAAATATTTCTGTGTCTGTAACCATACATTTGGGTGGTTGTGTATCTCTTATTAACCAGCCCTTTGAAGGCAACCATAATGCTAGCCTTCAGTGAAAATGGGTTTGACACTCCTGCCCTAGTCTATATCTCCCTCTGCATCCCCCTGATTGTCCTCCCTGTAAGTTCCAGGCCATATATCCCTTGCATCACCAAGGCCCTATGCCCTCCTACAATCTCCATTTGTTATCCCCCCGCATCCTCTTAACCATGTGTCCATCTGCATCTCCCAGATCATGTGTCAATGCTCCCCACAGGTTGTGCCCCTCTGTATCCTTCCCAAGACGTGTCCCCCTCCATGCTACCAAGTCCTTGTCCCCTACATCCTCCCCAGGTTGCATTCCCCTGCTTTCACAGCAGACCATGCCCCCCTGCATTTGCCATTGCCAATGTCTCCTATTTCCTAGGCTATGTCCCCTGACGCCCATGAAGCAGATGTGGAGAAGATGACTATAACCAGAGGACAATCTGTCAGTGAGGCCCTGGGGGACAATATTTTCCCTTCTTCATCTTCTGCATCTCTTCACCCCCTCCTTCTCATCCCCCATCTCTCTCTTTATTTCTCAATTATCCTCTTTTTTTTCTTATCTTATTTCTCTTGCTCCTACAGTACATTCTTTCTCTCTTCCAGTTTACCTCCTCCTTTTTATAATCCTTTTTATTTTTTGATAAAGTAGAGTAGGATTAGTACTGCTTTAAATGTGTTTGTAATGCAATTAGTTTTTTTTTATTCTAACACGTTAAATGTTATCTGTACTCAGAGGTGGCAAAAGCCCATCAGCGACCAACCAGCGACATTGGAGTGTAACATCTTCCTTGGATCAGGTTTGGGAGCTCATCACTAGTGATAGTATGCTGGGAATGATGGGTGTTCTACAAAAAAAACGCTAAGGTCGATGAGGTTACCACTTCTAACTACACTCCCAGATTTGCAGTGAATGATGGAGTTGTCAGTGTTTCCTGGGCATTGGGGGAGGTGGCAGAGCAGATTACGTAGGCCATTCCCTCGTTAAAGGGATTTCTCAATTTCTGCCCATAGTGGGAACTTAGTGGGATCTCATACACAGAATCTAGAGTTGTTGCCCTTTAGTAATAACAAAGGAGTAATAACAGAGGAACAGATTACTTACTCTTTCTTTTTCTTTGGGACAGTAGAGGGACTTAAATAATTTGGCTTGTCTAGAGCTGGCGATGTATGAGATTTAGATCGGCAGTACTCTAAACAGGTACATATACTAATTTCTGGCAGCCATGCCATTTTTATTGTTAAGATAGTTTTGATAGTTTTAGATGCAGTGCCTGTAGGTGGGTACTTGGGCTCAGACAATTTGCCTGGTTTAAGGAACAATCATTTTCTCTAATTTGGATAGCTAAGTATGTAATGGACGAATGCCTCTTTTGGAAGTCAAACAAATTATAGCAATTTGTATTGTTTGGGAGAGGAGGTTGATATTAAGGCCAAATGATTTCGAAGAATTATCTTGAAGTCCAGAGATTTTTTCACATCTGTCAAAAGTGGTGAAGGGATATGTCAGGGATGTAATTAGTTTTATAAAAATCTTGATTTTGTATTGGAGGTGCTATATTTCTAGGCCATGAATGAAGGGGTCTTGATTTATTCGTTGGGCAAGAGGTTATATGACTAGTGCAAAAAGTTATAAGGATAAGGCACAGGTTTGTCTAGACCCGCAGGTGATCTGGGACACTGTGTTGAATGCTTTTCTGCTGTCTAGTGAAGTGAAATGTTTGTTTTGATTTTTGTGCTAAGTTTATGAGTTGGTATATCACTTGTTTTTCTTTTTGATATGAATCCCACTGGTTCCTTGCCAACAAAAATGCTTATACATGTGTTCAGTCAAGGAGAGATTATTTTGGTTTGGAGTTAAATAAAATAAAATGCAATAACCAAATCAAAAATCTTTTCCTCCTGTCCCCCACCTGTCAGGAAGGGGGGGGTGTCTCCCTTTACTACATATGCCAGCAGGGGTGTCTGCTATAGACGCATCTATCTGCATCAATAAAGCAGCGGACATAGGGAGTGGATCTGGGAAGCATACTAACATTTAAATTAATAAAATATTTTGGGGTCTCATGTTTTATTTCATTTTACTATTTTTGATCTGGTAAACTTCAAAGGATAAGCAGAGAGCCACAATACAAAAGGAATGAACACAGCCGATGACCCTGCTAAACACCTGCCCCCACTTTCCAGGGGGCAGACCGGTCAGCAAAGTTGCCGAGCCTTAAAGCACCAGATAAGGTGTGGACACAACCAGATAGCCATTCCCTGCATTTGAATCGGAGGCAGCAGGCGATCCAGCAACATAAACTGATACAAAGTACACTGAAGAAGCCTAGAGGGCGAAACGCATCCGTACAACGAACACTTGCTACAAATAAGGATATTACACCTGCTTGCTACAAATGGCAAAGGACTGTTATCAACAGGGTATTTGCAACCCAATGAATAAATACAAAAGGACTTTATGGATAAGTAAATGCCAAATGGCATCAAACAAGCTTAAGAACAAAGAAAAACGGGGGCTTGTACTGTAAAAATTTTATTTATGTAATTAATGTATATGACTAAGATCGTAATAAAAAAATTTCCCTGTAACATATGATACAAAATTTAAATATCGGGGAGAGGAAATAGGCACATACTTCCCTGAACCGGCCCCGCATGCCCATCCTGAGTACGGAGAAAGACCAAAAAAAAACCCAAAAAGAAACTTCAAAGGTCAAAGGGCAGCAAGCCACCTACCTGGCATGCCAGCAGGTGGTTTAATGAAACCCTGCCTCAACACCCGAAGAGCTGGGTAATGACTGGTAAATATTAGGGCCAGGGGCTATCAGAACACATGACCAGTATTAAAAGAAGAACAAGTGCCTTTTGTGTACATGTCAGTGTCAATCTTTTATTGACATGAGCAGATTAAAGGTCAGGCAGTTTGAAATTAGTAAAAGAAACATGAACAATTGATTGACAGGTTTATTATTCACCCAATTTACTGAAATGGTTTACGGGCATGCATATAGTATAAGCCATCATAGTCAGTGAGCTCCATTCTTGACTTATCAATGCGTGGAGTCACCTTCAGTTTCACTATTTCATAGCCAGCATCTTTGAATGCTTTCTCCAGTTGTTCCTTAGTTATAGCCAGGCAATAAAAACATGTCTGACCAACATAGTAGAATGAGCAGTTAATTACACTCTGAATTACTATGTGACCCCCTGGCTTGATTAACTCCTTCAGTTTTTTCAGAATGTCGATAAAGCTTTCTACATCTTTGCTGGGTACTTCCAAGCAGAGGCAGCTGGTTAGACAATCAACTTGAGGCATTTCCTCTGGCTCATATGGGTGTTTTTTTAAAGCATCACATTTCAAAACTTTTGTCACGGCTTTCCTCAATTTTTCTTCCTTCTTCTTATAGTCACTGCCAGAAAATTGATAATATGAATGATCATTTATCTTCAAGTGCAATCACAGATTACTAACTTTCATATTAACACTTTTACCAGTTTGTAAATCAGTTGAGATCCTATTCAGTATTGGTCTGGGTTAAATTGGAAGACATGGCTGTCTGTGTGCCCTATTAAGGGGGGGGGGGGAGGTAAAAAGGTCTGCGCCTTATGCCATCCCTCCAGCCGTAGCTGATTGCCTAGACAGCATTGCAGCAGTAGCAGTGTGATCCAGTTCACTGAACGTCTGTTTTAAGTAGGACAGTATTACTTTTTTACAGTATTTGAAGCATTTAGGACTCACGATGGGGCGAAAATAATTTTGGGAGTTATTTAAGAAAGGATAGCACCAGGTAGTGCTTCGTAGCGGCAGGTAGCGTCTGTTGAACGCTGGGCGCTGTTCAGGAAACCACATTTAAGAAAGCGAATCTGGTTAGTGCCTCTAACAGTGCCATGTAGCGTCACATATATTACTACAGGCGGCTTAGTGTATAGCGTCGGTGCTCTAGGTTCAAGAGCGCCACATATTACCTTTTGCTCAGTGTCGCTCTCCCATACATTTCAAAGGGGTTTCATTTGTTTGTGTTTAAATAGCGTGTTTGGCAATTAATTTTTTTTCCCTCAAATCATTGTGTGACCTCTCCTGGCTGCAAACAAACACTTTCATAAATGTTTTATATTTTTATGCAGAATTCTATTTACTGGTCTGGCACTAACGTGTTATCGTCCCAATGTTAAAACAATTCCATTCCATGTGTTTTCGCTTTGTTACTGTTGTATATACTGTTGTATATGTGTTCAAAAAAACACACTTTGATCACACAGTGTCTGGTGCTCTGTGCCAGTTTTAGACCTCTGATTTTTGTTAAATTTTTGTTTTGTTGGTGTGGAGCGCCGAGTGCCGGACGCACTGAGCTGGTGCTACCTCTCGCTGTTGTTAGAGCACCCAACACACATTACATTCATCAATGCCGGCCAGGTTACTACAGCGACTGCATTGCTAGGTTACAGCGCTCGATACCCGCTTACAGCGTCTACTAGAGGTCACTCTAAGCACCGCTATACAGACACTCATCTGGCAATACGTGACGCTAGTAGTGAATCAGCCTCTTTGTCTAGTCAGGACATGTAATACAAATAAATATATTACATGACATTTTATAAACAGACTTATTTTGATGCTGGGATGATGCTTTAGCCACTGGTAATACCTGGCCTTCGGGCAGAACATAGCAAGCATATAGCACCTTCTCTCTCTAGTCTTACTCCAAAAAAGGAGTAAAACACCACTGTTTACATACCTCCTATTTGCACATCAGTGTTATTAAATTCAACTCCATATGTGGGCCTTGCATATTTCCCCCTGCTATGGAGGATTCAAGGATGAAGAAGGAAGCCATAAAAGACAACTGTAAATGTGCCTTGGGGAGTGGGAGTGTGAGGCAAAGCTCAAGAGAAAGGCTTAGATGAGACAGCTATGGTCACCCAGATGTGGGCGTAAGATGGACTAGTTCCTAGAAATGCTTGGGCATACATACTGTTGCACAAGGGAGAAGGCTTTATTCCCACAGAATGTGTGGATGGCTGCAGTGAGTGAGCAGCGTTAGACCTTGTGATTACAGTATGGTCATTGTTGTTTTTGGACTTGAGCCTAGCAAGTTGGACCAATGTGGTTTGCTGGGCTCTAGTTGGAAGTACTGAGGCCACATTTGTAGGTGGTCATGGAGGTACAGTATGGAATTGAATGGAAGAGTAAACTTCTGAGACCTGCTATAGACACTACAGGCTTCAGGTAAGCTTCTTGGTCAGTCCTGGCAGCAAGGCTGACCAGCCCTTGATCCCTGTCAGATGTGGAGGAGACTGCACCGTCTGCAACTTGCAGGGCAGCACCGCCTTGGAACATAACTGCCGGACTGTGGGGCGTGCGCTCTGGCACAGCTAGGTGAGTGAGGGAGGCTGCTGGAATGGCATGCCACACTCCCCGACTTCCGGGGTCCAAGTGCGCTCTACAACATGTAGCCGGGAGGCGCCACCCAGCAGACGCTTGCCACAGGCCCCCCGATACAGGTACGTTTCTTACATTTATCCCATATGTTTGTATTATTTTATCTTTTATAAACTCTGATGGAGATATTTTGAAATATATAATGTTGCTTAATTTGTAATAGTTTTGCTGGATGATGGTATATTGGTATTAGTATTTATTTATTTGACATGTAGTATTTGGGTCCTAGATGAGTATACTATACAGCTTTTTACTGGTAAGTGTACTAATGAATTAGTAGGTTGTTACTTCTCCAAATATATCCCCAGTCAGTATTTCAGCAGTGGACACATATTAAGTTCTAGTGACAGTAATTTTGCCTTTCAATCTAAATTTAAATATAAATGGAACGCTGTAACATACCTGTTACCTTCAAGCTTACACACAGCCTTTGTAATTGGAGACCAGTCAAATGCATCAGGGTCCTTCCTCAGCCACTTTTGTAGTTGTTGTCGATTTTGCTCAAGAAAGTCAGAGACAATTATTTTGTTAAATGCTTCACAAGAAGAGAGAAGTTGGTAAATTGTGGGTCCACTTCCAAAATCAATTAGTGTGTCCCCTTTAACTCCACCTTAAAAAAAGAATATCAGACAGCAGAGAACCTCAAAATATAGAGCTGCAATTTCAAATTTTTCGTAGGTTCTGTCAATTTTATATCCAGTAACTGAGCCACTGGTTTAAAATATCATCTGAGGTGCCTTAATAACTATTCAGTTTTAAACTAATTAGGTATGACTTGATGACGACATGCAATTATTAATTATTTTATATTTATCTCTGAACAAGCAGCCTCCTGTTCCTATATGGGGAATGGGAGGGGGGATACCACACTGCCTATATGGGGAATGGGAGGGGGATGCCACACTGCTTATATAGGGAATGGGAGGGGGGATGCCACACTACCTATATGTGGAATGGGTGGGGGGAATGCCACACTATCTATATGTGGAATGGGTGGGGGGAATGCCACACTACCTATATGTGGAATGGGTGGGGGATGCCACACTACCTATATGTGGAATGGGTGGGGGGATGCCACACTACCTATATGTGGAATGGGTGGGGGGAATGCCACACTGCTTATGGGGGAATGGGGGAAAATGCCACACTGCTTATATGGGAAATGGGATGGGGGTATGCCACGCTGCCTATATGGGGAATGGGATGGGGAGGATGCCACACTCCCTATATGGGGAATGGGAGGGGGGAATGTCACACTGCCTATGCCATTGGGGTATCCCACATGACCTATGGGAATAGGAGGGGGAATGACACACTGCCGATATGGGGAATGGGATGGGGGCAGGCCACACAACCTATGGGAATGGGATGGGGCATTCCCTGTAGGAACGGGAGGGGAGAATGCCACACTGCCCTTGAGGAATGGAATAGGGGGAATGTCCCACTGTCTGTAATGGTGTGTTTCTGATTTAATTATATATATATTTTTCTTGCAATGCTATAACATGTGCCAGTGTAAAAAGAAAATTCTAAATGATATTTTTCCCCACTCTAATTTTCAGTAATGTGGCGTATGCTGGCAGATAGTGCTTAAGAAATCAGGCCCAAAGAGCAACTTAAGTCCAGTCACCACTTTCTCATACACTCAGATGGCAGAAAATTGTAACCAATCGTGACAGCCAGAAACCATTTAGGTGTGATGTGCAAAGCCACTTGTCAAAATTTAAAAGCCACCGTTAGTCATAGGACTCGGAGTCATAAATTGAGTTAGCAAGCGGTAATTAATTAATAATTAATTACCATATTTTTTCGCCCCCCCCCCTATAAGATGCACCTGCCCATAAGACGCACCTATGATTTGGAGGAGGAAAATAAGAAAAAAAAATATTTTAAACCAAAAACACACCATTACAGAAAGTGTGACATTCCCCTATTCCATTCCTCAAGGGCAGTGTGGCATTCTCCCCTCCCATTCCCATAGGTTGTGTGGGATGCCCCCATTCCATAGGCAGTGTGGCATGCCCCCATCCCATTACCCATATAGGCGGTGCCCATAGGACGCACCTAGGATTTGGAGGAGGAAAATAAGAAAACACATTTACTAAAACATTAGCGTTGTAGCAACAATCAGAAAAAAATAAAAATTATATTTTTCACTACTCACATTTGCACCAATACTGTGAATTTTGGCAGAAAAATAAGATTAATCTTATATCAACTTTATAGGGTACAGCAGCTTCAGGTTTGTTTAGGTGCACAAAAACTGTTTATACTTTATATTATAGTTTACATTTTTTACCGGAAGTAAAAGTTTCATGAAAGTTCTGTAAAGCAAAATCAGTCCATTCGTCGAATAGTGACCCCTCTTCAGGGCTGTAGTAAAATTGTAGGTAATCTTTAGAGTTAAATTGATCAATGTAGGTCTGAGATGGTGTGTAAGGAACTGCCATGATGATCTTCTCTGGGGTGTGTAATGTTTTAATATCACTGAAATAAATAATTAATATCACTGTAATAAATACAGGAAAATAGAAAGGCTTTTCTAATACCTGTTCTATAAATTACCTTTTTGCCATTTACACTAGAGCATTTTTGGTATACTTTTATATATCTTCTAGACACATCCATTATTTTAAGATTTTCTTGGGAAACAGAGTGCATTCCGATAACCAGAACCCCCTGCTACATACACACCTATGCTTGACACTGTACTGGAACCGTACACTGTGCAACTAAGCTAAATTATGCGGGGGGGTCTAAAATGAAACCTGGTCCTACTGTACAAGACTGCATTGGTGACTTTCTAAAACCATTTTGCTGCATGTATGGCAAGCCTTAAATTGTCTCAGCTGATGTGCACATCTTTTGGAAGGTGGAGCAATTCAGTTGCACAAAATATTTATAGGATACCAATTTAAAGTACCACACTACACACAAACACACATGGTTACTTAAGGGCACTGGCTCAAATGATGCATGTAGTATAATTACACTACAAGGCAGTATACATAATCCACATATCTTTATTGAAAAAATATATATTGCACACCCCACAAAGCACCGAAAAGTTCACCAAAATCAATAAAAAATTCACAACGTTGTGATATTAAAAAATCGGGGGCCCCCCCATGCACATGCATCAACACCTCTCGATTGCATCCACTACCACACACCCACTCAGCCATAACCCTACAACTAGTTAAATCTAGCATGCATTATAAAGCTCCAACGTTGGGCGCCATGTTAGAGGATACCTTTCCTCAGCCGGTATCCTTGAATCAGGGTGAAGGCACAGCTAATCCTGTGCTCAAGGCACTACACTACTGTGGTCCAATAGAGTTCGGGGGCTGCCAAGCATCGACTTCATATATTAAAGTGCAAGTGCTGGCCAACACACGTCCACGGATTATCGCCGGCTCCAATAGCAAGTTTATTGCCGGTCCCCTTATCCAACACACAGCTCTACTATCCCTATATGCGGTGTCAGCAGCATAACTCAAGGCAATTCACCAGCAGGTGCGTATGTCAGGCTGCATGTTATCAGGGTGCACAAATCCTTCTCCTCGCCGCCTTATCACACAGGGGATTTAAAGTCCACAGGCGCGGCTCGACTGAGCAGGTAACACATTTACTCCGCACGCCTCAGAAAGCATGACTCATACCTTTGTGGCCGGCGTTGTTGTTCCCGCAAGATCACATCAGTCCACAAGGATGGATGACACCATCACACTACGCAGCTCAAAAGAGCATACATTATACCATACTGGCCAGTATTGTTGCTCCCGCATACCGACTTCAGTCTGCGACAGGGCTAGGCTGTATAGCCACACGAGGTAGCGGCATCCACCGGCGAGGGTGCAAGTATCCTTACATGGAAGCAGGCGCTGCTAACCCGCAAGTCAATGCATGGGTATCCGGCAGCACGTGGTGGAGGGACGCGAGGTGAGGCCGCCCTCTTCTGATGCGCGTTTCGCCCCGCCCACCGGGGCTTCGTCAAGGTCAATTTAAAGACCAACTCTTCCCATAATAAATGCATGCAGCAAGGTACAAATGAAAAAATATCTTAATTTGTATTTTATAGTATTTGTGAGATCTAGGTAAGAAAACGCTGCATGACTGGAATGGAGGGCTAAAAGCTGAACTTCTGGCTGTGTCTGTGTTCGGGTATGCTCAACACTAAAGTGCCAAAAGGGGGGCCCTATAGGTACTTCACATAGGATGTATCTAGGGAAAAAGATTGTCCACTAGTATGTCCCTACTCTATTTATAATAATAAAAGGAGGGGGGGGGGTATATTAGAGGCCCCCTCTATTGCTGAGTAGTTTACGGGACTGATGGCCAATAAATGTCATGTGATATTGTAAATAACATTAGTATATTTATTGCTTCATAAATAGTTCATGTATATTTACAAATCAGCTTATTTGTCGCATAAGTCTGACATTCCTTGCACATTTTTTTCCATATTCCAAATGATGTTTGCACATAGGTATACATTTCCATACACATATTTTTTTCACATTTCTAAATAGTACAAGGGTAGAGAGGTAGCCAGATAATTAATTCTTATCCGGTCTCTTTTTAACCCTTCTAGTGCCAGCTACGTGACTCTCACGTAGCTGCCTCTCCTACCATTAAGTGCCAGCTACGTGAGAGTCACATAGCTGACATTTTCTTGCCTTAAACTTGATTGGAAGCTCGCAGCACCTCAGTTCTGGATTCTTCTTGCAGACGAGGCTTGGGGGGTCATCCAGAGGTGAGTTGATGGCTGTAGCTGTGACCCGATCGCTGCAGGAGCCAATCAAAGTGCGGCTTCTGCTGGTGTCATCATCCGGCGCTGCACTGCTATAAGAAGGCCAGATCACATGGTATCCGGCCTTTTGCTGCCTGGATCTGAGGTGAGTGGTTGTCTGTGTCCCTTGTGTTGTCTGTGTCCCTTGTGTTGTCCCCCCTCCCATCACGCTGCCGACCTGCACGGACAGATCGGGGGAGCACGATTGCTGCTTTGCGTCGATCTGTCATTGATCCTCATAAATCTCTCTCCCCTCCGCCGATGGGCGGAGGGGGGAGAGATTTATGATGATCAATGACAGATCGGCGTAGCGATCTCGCTCCCCCGATCTGTCTTTGTCACTGACCACATGTGTTGTCCCCCCTCCCATCACACATTCACGACCTGCGCCGACCTGTCATTGATCATCATAAATCTCTCTCCCCTCCGCCGATGGGCGGAGGGGAGAGAGATTCATGATGATCAATGACAGATCGGCGCAAAGCAGCGATCGTGCTCCCCCGATCTGTCACTGGCCACATGTGTTGTGTTGGGGGGGGGGGTCAATGGCACGTGGGGGGGGGATGCCACACTGCCCATGGAATTGGGATGGGGTATGCCACACTGTCTATGGGGTGGGGGGATGCCACATTGCATATGGGATGGGAGGGAATGCCACACTGCATATGGGAATGGGGGGGGGGTCAATGGCACGTGGGGGGGATGCAACACTGCCCATGGAATTGGGATGGGGTATGCCACACTGTCTATGGCGTGGGGGGATGCCACATTGCATATGGGATGGGAGGGAATGCCACACTGCATATGGGTTGGGGGGTTGGGGGGGTCAATGGCACGTGGGGGGGATGCCACACTGCCCATGGAATTGGGATGGGGTATGCCACACTGTCTATGGGGTAGGGGGATGCCACATTGCATATGGGATGGGAGGGAATGCCACACTGCATATGGGGATGGGGGGGTCAATGGCACGTGGGGGGGGGGATGCCACACTGCCCATGGAATTGGGATGGGGTATGCCACACTGTCTATGGGGTGGGGGGATGCCACATTGCATATGGGATGGGAGGGAATGCCACACTGCATATGGGAATGGGGGGGGTCAATGGCACGTGGGGGGGATGCCACACTGCCCATGGAATTGGGATGGGGTATGCCACACTGTCTATGGGGTAGGGGGATGCCACATTGCATATGGGATGGGAGGGAATGCCACACTGCATATGGGGATGGGGGGGGTCAATGGCACGTGGGGGGGATGCCACACTGCCCATGGAATTGGGATGGGGTATGCCACACTGTCTATGGGGTGGGGGGATGCCACATTGCATATGGGATGGGAGGGAATGCCACACTGCATATGGGGTGGGGGGGATGGGGGGGTCAATGGCACGTGGGGGGGATGCCACACTGCCCATGGAATTGGGATGGGGTATGCCACACTGTCTATGGGGTAGGGGGATGCCACATTGCATATGGGATGGGAGGGAATGCCACACTGCATATGGGGTGGGGGGGATGGGGGGGTCAATGGCACGTGGGGGGGATGCCACACTGCCCATGGAATTGGGATGGGGTATGCCACACTGTCTATGGGGTAGGGGGATGCCACATTGCATATGGGATGGGAGGGAATGCCACACTGCATATGGGGATGGGGGGGTCAATGGCACGTGGGGGGGATGCCACACTGCCCATGGAATTGGGATTGGGTATGCCACACTGTCTATGGGGTGGGGGGATGCCACATTGCATATGGGATGGGAGGGAATGCCACACTGCATATGGGAATGGGGTGGGGGGAATGCCACACTGCATATGAGAATGGGGTGGGGGGGATGCCACACTGCATATGGGGTGGGGGGAATGCCACGCTGCATATGGGAATGGGGTGGGGGATGCCACGCTGCATATGGGGTGGGGGGATGCCACGCTGCATATGGGAATGAGGTGGGGGGGAATGCCACGCTGCATATGGGAATGGGGTGGGGGGAATGCCACACTGCATATGGGAATGGGGTGGGGGGAATGCCACGCTGCATATGGGAATGAGGTGGGGGGGATGCCACGCTGCATATGGGAATGAGGTGGGGGGATGCCACGCTGCATATGGGAATGGGGTGGGGGGAATGCCGCACTGCATATGGGAATGAGGTGGGGGGGATGCCACGCTGCATATGGGAATGAGGTGGGGGGAATGCCACGCTGCATATGGGAATGAGGTGGGGGGAATGCCACGCTGCATATGGGAATGAGGTGGGGGGAATGCCACGCTGCATATGGGAATGGGGTGGGGGGATGCCACGCTGCATATGGGAATGTGGTGGGGGGATGCCACGCTGCATATGGGAATGGGGTGGGGGGAATGCCACGCTGCATATGGGAATGAGGTGGGGGGGAATGCCACGCTGCATATGGGAATGAGGTGGGGGGAATGCCACGCTGCATATGGGAATGAGGTGGGGGGAATGCCACACTGCATATGGGAATGGGGTGGGGGGAATGCCACACTGCATATGGGAATGAGGTGGGGGGAATGCCACGCTGCATATGGGAATGAGGTGGGGGGAATGCCATGCTGCATATGGGAATGGGGTGGGGGGAATGCCACGCTGCATATGGGAATGAGGTGGGGGAAATGCCACGCTGTATATGGGAATGGGGTGGGGGGAATGCCACACTGCATATGGGAATGAGGGTGGGGGGATGCCACGCTGCATATGGGAATGAGGTGGGGGGAATGCCACGCTGCATATGGGAATGAGGTGGGGGGGATGCCACACTGCATATGGGAATGAAATGGGAGGGAATGCCACACTGCATATGGGAATGAGGTGGGGGGAATGCCACACTGCATATGGGAATGAGGTGGGGGGAATGCCACACTGCATATGGGAATGAGGTGGGGGGAATGCCACACTGCATATGGGAATGGGGTGGGGGGAATGCCACACTGCAAATGGGAATGAAATGGGAGGGAATGCCACACTGCATATGGGATGGGATGAGGGGGAATGGAAAGAGCGAGTGTTGGAGAGACACTCCTAACCCTAGCCCGAACCCTAGGTTAGGTCTTGGGCTAGGGGCGATCACGCTGCCCCAACCTGTCACTGATCAGCATGAACATCTCTCCCCTCCGACGGGCGGAGGAGGGAGAGATTCACGCTGATCAGTGACAGGTCGGGGCAGCGTGATCGCCATTGCCCCTTGGCAGAGGGGGTGGATATTCATGCTGATCAGTGACAGGTCGGGGCAGCATTGATGTTACATGTTGATGATACACCTCGGAGGGGCACAGACGTGGATACAGTAGAGCAGTGGTTCTCAACCTTTCTAATGCCATGACCCCGCAATACAGTTCCTCATGTTACAGTGTACTGTTATTACACCAGCAGGTGTCGCGCAGGCTCTTGGCTTCTGTCCTCCGGTGCTTGCTGCGTCCGCCCTGGTTCCCTCGCCCCTTAGGCCCCAGACGGATGATGCAATCACGTCTGCGCATGCACGCAGGCATTCGGTTTGGAACGTGCATCCATAACGGCGTGTCGGTGACAGGTCGGGGCAGCGGCAATCACATGCAGGGAGTGATGCCACTACCCAGACCTGTCACTCACCTGGGCACACTAAGCTTTGAACTGCTAGCGTTGCCCCTCTCCCTACATGTAATCCCCCCCTTACCTACGCTGCTGCCCTGACCTGTCAATGATCAGCGCAAATCTCTCCCCTCCGTTGAGTGGGGGGAACACAAGGAGCCGCCCCATCCTCACCTCCCTCCACTGCTCGGTGTGTAAGCGATCACTGATCGCCTGACCAACTCCTTCCTACCATGTTGCGCCGCTGCAATTGTCCATTCATTGTTTCTATCTTGGAGGGGCCCATGTACAGAGAGGTACAACTCCAGCATATACATATTGTGTACACACCTACTCCTCCCGCAGCCTCTCTGTACATGGGCACTACAGCTGCAGGTGGTTTCAACCATCCTTCTTAATTGTAATGTTCTGTTACTTTAACTTCCTTTTAGATTGCGATTGCTCTCGAAGATTCTTGGTTCTGCAAGCTTGCTGACGTTTACTTTTGAGTATTTGCTTTTTGGCTGTTTTGTTCCCCAACTTTAGTTCTAGGCTTTAGTTTAGCTTTTAGTTGCTGTAAACTTCCCCCTAGTTCCTCCCCTTTAGTGTAGTATTTTTATTGTTTTCATTTGGTTTTAGCCTTTGTTTAGCAGATTTCAGGATGGCTGGGAAAAGGTACTCTGCCCAGGAAGCAGCGGCTTACATGATGGAGTCAGACTCGGAAGAGTATAGTGTTTCAGGGTCAGATTATTTGCCCTCAGATAGTGAGTCTGACTGTGTCTCCTCTACTGAAGAGACACAGCCGTGCAGTAGTACCAGTGGTAGCGCTAGGCATCCTAGAAGGGATGGTAACGCACAAGGAGAAGCCACGCTGGAGGAGAGTGTAGATCAGTTGGAGAGTGCTGCAGCTGGTGATGGAGTGCCTACGTGGAGGCCTCCCAATAATTATTCCCCCGAAATTCCCCCTTTCGATTCGGTCCCCGGAGTCAACGTGGACACAACAAACTTCCGTCCTGTTGACTTTTTCAAATTGTTCATCACGGAGGCCATGCTGCAGGACATGGTCTACCATACAAACTGCTATGCTGAGTGGGTCCTAGCACAAAATCCCCCACAAAGGCACGCCCGCGCTAATGCATGGCAGCCCACAAACATAAGTGCGTTAAAAAAATTTTGGGGGCTCACTTTAGCCATGGGTATCTGCAAAAAATTTAGTATCGCCTCCTACTGGGATACCCGAACCCTTTTGGCAACACCATTATTTCCGGCCATAATGACCAGAAACCGCTACCAAATTTTACTGCGGTTTCTACATTTTAATGACAATGCCACTGCAATTCCCCGTGGTGAGCCCGGTCACGACAGACTTCACAAAGTACGTCCCCTGATCGGTCTGTCTGAGCGCTTTGCAGAAGTGTACACCCCCTCCCAAAATTTAAGTATTGACGAATCGCTTCTGCTTTATAAAGGGTGCATTGTATTTCGTCAGTATATCCCTAGTAAGCGTGCCTGCTATGGGATAAAATTTTACAAATTGTGTGAAAGCTCGACCAGCTACACCAAATTTTTTCGTCTTTATGCAGGAAGGGACACACATCTGGACCCCCCTGGTTGTCCCCTTGATTTGTCTGTCAGTGGAAAAATAGTTTGGGAACTCATGACTCCTCTACTGGGGAAAGGTTACCACTTATATGTGGATAACTTTTATACCAGCATCCCCCTATTTCGAGCCCTCTACTCATTGGACACACCGGCCTGCGGCACCATCAACCGTAATCGAAAAGGCTTGCCCAGGTCATTGCTGAAACAAAAAATAAATCATGGAGAGTCATATGCTGAAAGAAGCGATGAGCTCCTGGCCGTGAAATACATGGACAGAAAAAATGTTTTCATGCTGACTACAATCCACGATGAGTCAGTCGTGAGATTACGGCAACGTGGTCCCCGAGCCCCTTCCCAAAAGCCACGTTGCATCAAAGATTATAATAAATTCATGGGTGGCGTTGATAAAACAGACCAAATTTTAACATATTACAATGCCACCAGAAAATCCAGAGCCTGGTACAAAAAAGTTGCTATCCATTTGGTCCAATTAGCAACTTATAACTCCTTTGTTGTCTTCAAGGCAGCAGTACCAGGCTCCAATTTGTCGTTTGTAAAATATCAGCTGCAGATACTCCCTGCTCTGTTATTTGGGGATACCGAGCAGGCACCAGAGATGGTTGATAATGATGACGAGGCTAGATTAGTGGGGAAGCATTTCATAAAGTGCATCCCCTCCATCAATAGGAAGAGGTATCCCCAGAAGCCTTGTAGGGTTTGTAGTAGGCGTGGCTTTAGGAGAGATGTGCGCTACTACTGCCCGACATGTCCCAGCCAACCTGGTTTGTGTTTGGAAGGTTGCTTTGAAGCATACCATACTAAATTCGATTTTTAGTTGTTTTATTCTGGTTAATAGTTTTTTTATGGATTTTTAGACTGTATGTAGGTTAGGTTAGGTTTTGTTCCGTGCCCTAGGGTCATCCTGGTTTGGAATACCCTGCTCTGCAACACCCCCCAGATCTATAGTAACAGAATACATCTCCACATCTGGGTGAAGGTAAGTGGCCAGACCTGGAATCTTTTAGGCTATTTGCATATACTTTCTCTAGTTAAAAATTCAGTTAGATAATTGCATTTTCTTGTCCCTGTGTTTTTTTATTTTTGGTACTTGCGAAGCCAAAAGATGATGGAGGAAATGGTGAAGGAGGAGCCGCTGGATACTTGTGATAGATGATGAAAACATGGGGCCCTTCATTAGGATTTCAGTGTTTACTGACGTTCACAATCTATCAGCACAAGGCTAATCCTCCCATGGCTAATCCTAGCAGAACCTATTAGTACCATTATTGAGATTATTTTGCATTGCTTTTTCAGATGTTTATTCTGTGCTATTTGTCTAGCGGTCTGTGTCCACATATGCATGTTATGTATTGTTCTGTTCCAGGGACCCTGCGGTTTCAGATTTATTGAGTTTTTTCTTGTTTGCATATTGATATATTAGGAAAACTTTCTTGTATGCTGCATATTTATTAATATTTTTTAGGGAAATCCGTTGCAAACTATGAACACCTCAAGGTTTTTCATCCATAAAAAGGTTCCCACAACAAAAAACCCAGCACGCCTAAAAACCTTGAGGTATGTACTTTCCAAAAATATATAGTTTGTGGGGGGGCATTTCAAATGTAAAGGGTTGTAAATTTGGAAAAACTGCAAGGTGCGCACTTTGTGTGCGCAGCTGATTTTTGCCAGTAAAATGACCCTCAAGTGCACACTTGACTTTGGGGTGTTTGGCAACTCTACCCTTCAAAGTACCTATGCATGTGGGGTATTATTTTGTTCAGCAGATGTTGTGCTTTCAGATTTACTGTGTTACTTCTTGCTTGCTTATTGTTTTTATCGGAAAATATGGTTTTGAATCTGCTTTTTGTTTGTTTTTTTAGGGAAATCCTTTGAAACCAGAGGTTCTGCCAATGAATAGAGTCTAAATGAATGTACCCACGCCAACAAGCCCAGTAGGCTTAGAAACTTTGAGGTATGTACTTTCCAAAAATATATAGTTTGTGGGGGGTATTTCAAATGTAAAGGGTTGTAAATTTGGAAAAACTGCAAGGTGCGCACTTTGTGTGCGCAGCTGATTTTTGCCAGTAAAATGACCCTCAAGTGCACACTTGACTTTGGGGTGTTTGGCAACTCTACCCTTCAAAGTACCTATGCATGTGGGGTATTATTTTGTTCAGCAGATGTTGTGCTTTCAGATTTACTGTGTTACTTCTTGCTTGCTTATTGTTTTTATCGGAAAATATGGTTTTGAATCTGCTTTTTGTTTGTTTTTTTAGGGAAATCCTTTGAAACCAGAGGTTCTGCCAATGAATAGAGTCCAAACGATTGCACCCACGCCAACAAGCCCAGTAGGTTTAGAAACCTTGAGGTATGTACTTTCCAAAAATATATAGTTTGTGGGGGGTATTTCAAATGTAAAGGGTTGTAAATTTGGAAAAACTGCAAGGTGCGCACTTTGTGTGCGCAGCTGATTTTTGCCAGTAAAATGACCCTCAAGTGCACACTTGACTTTGGGGTGTTTGGCAACTCTACCCTTCAAAGTACCTATGCATGTGGTGTATTATTTTGTTCAGCAGATGTTGTGCTTTCAGATTTACTGTGTTACTTCTTGCTTGCTTATTGTTTTTATAGGAAAATATGGTTTTGAATCTGCTTTTTGCTTTTTTTTTAGGGAAATCCTTTGGAACCAGAGACTCTGCCAATGAATAGAGTCCAAACCAATGCACCCACGCCAACAAGCCTAGTATGCTTAGAAACCTTGAATTGTGCACTTTCCAAAAATATATAGCTTGTGGGGGGTATTTCAAATGTAAAGGGTTGTAAATTTGGAAAAACTGCAAGGTGCGCACTTTGTGTGCGCAGCTGATATTTGCCAGTAAAATGACCCTCAAGTGCACACTTGACTTTGGGGTGTTTGGCAACTCTACCCTTCAAAGTACCTATGCATGTGGTGTATTATTTTGTTCAGCAGATGTTGTGCTTTCAGATTTACTGTGTTACTTCTTGCTTGCTTATTGTTTTCATAGGAAAATATGGTTTTGAATCTGCTTTTTGCTTTTTTTTTTAGGGAAATCCTTTGGAACCAGAGATTCTGCCAATGAATAGAGTCCAAACCAATGCACCCACGCCAACAAGCCTAGTATGCTTAGAAACCTTGAATTGTGCACTTTCCAAAAATATATAGTTTGTGGGGGGTATTTCAAATGTAAAGGGTTGTATTTTTTGAAAAACTGCAAGGAGCGCATAGTATTTGTATTTTATCTGAAAATCTCCTCTAGCGCTCTTTGCAGTTTCTGGGGTCTCCTGGGCAGGAAAGGGTGTCTACTAATACATGTGTGGTACCGTTGTAACCGGGAGAAATGGGGCTTTTACATGTTATATGTTTTTATTGTAAAACCTTTATTTTTGATTAAAGAAAAACACTGCAAAATGTAAAAATGTGTGTATTTTTAATTTTCTTTCACATATTTTGCCCAAAATAATTAGGATAAGACAACAAAATTGGTAAACAAGACATATGCTGTTAAAGCCCAGATTCTGCTGAAAAAAACGATATGTAATTTTTATGGGAAGTCCCAGAAAATCCCTTCAAAAATTACAGTTGAACATGGGGAGCGCAAAATAGTGAAAATGCTCTGGCAACAGAGCGTGACAAAATCTCCAGGTGGGCTGGCACTTAAAGGGTTAATGATCTGTTGTATACAGTTCGTAGCAAGAATCTGCTTCGCAGTTTGCAGCAACCGTGTCTCCAGTAGAGTGTGCAGACGTTTCGCAAAGAATGCTTCCTCAGTGCACTCTCTATTAAAGTGGACCGTCACCCAGTGGTGATCGGCCCGGGAATCTATAAGATTCCCGGACCGATCACCTCCCTCACCGCGGGACATCCGAGATCGGGATGTCCCGCGGTGAGGGACCCCCCCCAAAACCCCCAAAAAACTCACCTCATCGGCGGCGGCAGCGGGCCTCCCGCGCGCCCTTCTAGGCGTGCGGGGGCACGCGCACTGTCAGAGGGGCACGTGGGATGCGGCGGCGGACGCGCTGTGTTGTCCGCAGCTGTCACCCGCTTGTCCGTTGGCGCTGATTGGTCAGCGCGGCCACGTGGGAGCGTGGAGAGGTGAGTTTTGGGGGCTTTCTGGGGGGTTTCACATAGCGGGGTGCCCCCCTGAAGTGGACCAAAACCCAGGATAGTCAAAATCCTGGATGTTGGTCCACTTTAAACATATAATATAATCATTAACTGTGTAGTTTACTGCAAGTATACTTAAATGTACTAAACGTAACATACGTCTTGAATAATAAATGTTAAATTGGTACCTCTGTCAGATGAAATGTGAAGGAGCGCTTGTTTTCTTTGTGTAAGGATCTAAAGGGATTTAAGGGTTAGACAGTGGTATATATCTCTGTGCAACTGTAGATAGTTTTTATCTAATTGTTGTCTATAAGGGGGCTAAGAGTCCTTTAGTAATAATAAGGTAGATTACCTTGCTTAATGTGGGGGTAGCCCCTGGTTACCGGCTGGCGCTTTGTAAGTAGTGCAGGTTCAGGGTGATGCTAGAAGAAATGTTCACCGTAAGTATAACCAAATATATGGTGATCAAATAATAGACGATTGTGGAGGGTAATATAAGTCCTGCTTACCTCTTCCAGAGTCTCTTGCGCGTTCATGAGAACGGTTGGTGCCTGTGGTCCCGCCGTGCCCTGTATGCTGGATGGCGCGCCGCTCAGCATGTCTGTGGCGGCGCACATTTTAAGCCGGCATGCGGGCGGCGCCTCGGCGCCTTAGGGCCGCCCGCACGCGTCAGTAGAGTCCTGACGTGTAAGCCGTTGCCTGGACAAGGGTTAAGGGAGTGACAGCATATTTTAAAACACCAGGGAGACTAAGTGTATCTATAAATCTGGTGCACTGCCCTATATTGTTAGAGGGCGCCCTTAAACCTAACAGTACTATAAGCAAAAGACACCGAAAAAGACAAGTGGTTCTTATAGGGCTGGCACTTGCAGAAAGAACATATGCACACCAGGCTGCTTATCGCAACAATTGTGGTGTTGCGATAAGCAGCCTGGTGTGCATATGTTCTTTCTGCAAGTGCCAGCCCTATAAGAACCACTTGTCTTTTTCGGTGTCTTTTGCTTAAGGGAGTGACACATCGATGTGTGTCACTTCCGTGCCGGTCGGCCCTTTTGGGCTCTGGATTGTATGGGGGCTTATACAGGCGCCATTTTGTTGTGGTCCCGCTGTATATAGTAGCCAATAGTGAGGATTAAAAAAGAAGAAAGGAAGCGCTCCTTCTTACATGTGGTATAGAATGCTTATGCTGTACAGAAATAAGACATTGAAATACAAAACATTAAGTAATCATGAGTCGTTTTTATATTTGTAGGCTGTCTTGTTATCTATTTTTATTTTATTAGTTGCTTACTGTGTATGCTGTCTGTGGCTTTCATTCAGGATAAACTTGTAGTCGTGGCTAGTACATTTTTGGCCAGTTTTCTTTGATTATATACTTTGTTTATGTATCACATTGTGATACTAAATATGGAGCCGGGAGAAAACAAGCGCTCCTTCACATTTCATCTGACAGAGGTACCAATTTAACATTTACTATTCAAGACGTATGTTACGTTTAGTACAATTATGTATACTTGCAGTAAACTACACAGTTAATGATTATATTATATGTTTAATAGAGAGTGCACTGAGGAAGCATTCTTTGCGAAACGTCTGCACACTCTACTGCATATACCTAAGGGAGACACGCTTGCTGCAAACTGCAAAGCAGATTCTTGCTACGAACTGTATACAACAGATCATTAAAAAGAGATCGGATAAAAATTAATTATCTGGCTACCTCTCTACCCTTGTACTATTTGGAAATATGTGAAAAAAATATGTATATGGAAATGTATACCTATGTGTAAACATCACTTGGAATATGGAAAAAAATGTACAAGGAATGTCAGACTTATGCGACAAATAAGCTGATTTGTAAATATACATGAACTATTTATGAAGCAATAAATATACTAATGTTATTAACAATATCACATGACATTTATTGACCATCAGTCCCGTAAACTACTCAGCTATAGAGGGGGCCCCTAATATACCCCCTCCCCCTCCTTTTATGCTCAACACTAGTCATGAAATTCAAACTTCAGAGATTTTTAATGCACACAATTCAGTGTGTATTTGTGTATTTAGTTCTTAACCAATAATGCTCCAGTTCTCCTGAAAAGTAATTTATTTTTATAAAATCTTTTTGGGGAGTAGGTATAATTTGGATTTTTAAAAAGCCACAATGGCTTTAAGCTGTCAAACAATCTAGTGCTATGATGAAATGTTAGGAATTTGAAACTGAAATGCCCCTAATCGATTTGCTTAGCTTTACAGACAGCACATGAGTGTTGACTGAAAGATAGAAGGTCCTTTTCTGGCAACCTTCCTGTGAAACTTACCCTTTCAGTTGGGTGAACAACTTATCTAGACACTAATAAATGGGTTCCTCAGTGGTGTACACATCTAACAAAATGAGTACTGAATTGGCTCTTATTAGCCCCCTCTTTTTAATAGACCATCAAGCTATCAAGTTTACCCAACTTTCTGTACATTAAAGTGGATGGAAACCCATTTCTGGGTCCATTGCTCATTCTCTGCCCCCCCCCCCCCCCCCAGAAGCTGGGCGCTGCTGTTGGCTCAGCAGTGGTGGGCTTTTCTCCACCAAGACAAGGCCCTGCAGCATTTTTAGGAGAGCCGCCATGATGATGTACAGCTGGCTGGCTGCATCCCTAGCACGCTGTTTGGGCACACAGGCACGCCAACGCCCAGTCATTCAGAAAGGCTGACCGCAGGAGTACGCACAGCTACAGTGAAGCCAGGGATGCGGCCGCCATCGGAGATCGCATTACCGGACCTGCCTGAATCAGATGAGATTAACAGCAAGCGTGCCGGGCAGGGAATTTTTTTAAATTCCAGGGCCCGGTTGCATGGGTTTATGGATGGTAAGGGGTCAATCTTGTGACTGGAGAGTTGCAAGTTTGATTCCTGGACAGGAAATGACTTGAGCAAGGTACACAACCCCCAACTGCTCCCTAGGCGCCCTTGGTTAGAGTAGCCCAGGCCATGTGTATACAAAGTGCTTTTGTTTGCCTTACTGCATGGATGGGATGGTTGACAAATTCATATGTGTGTGCAAGTATACAGTGGCTATTCACAAAAGTTCCCAAAAAATAAAACAACTATGGTAAATACAATTTACATACAGAAACATGTAAGGAAGCTTTAAAGATCAATAAGAAACCTAATTCACACATACTGTACTGTGCAGAAGTCTCAAAGTTTCCAGATGTTTTGCAGTTTTATCAGGAAAGCAACCCCAAATCCTGAAACAGATTCCTGTATAGTGAATAGTAAACCTTCGAGAAAAGCAGTTTGTTTGACTGACAAACTTTAGAAACTTTGTGAATAGAAGAGGCATTCATAAATTTCAAACATTTTATTCACATTTAAAAAAGTCTAATCTAGGAGGCTTTTTATACTTCACGGGAAAATGTCTGTATTGTACCTCACCTAAAGAACTTCCTCACAAGTGGAAAAATGTTTTAGTATAAAGTAAAATAAGTTATAAATTACAAAGTAAGGTGTGGTCAAGAAGAAGCTAGTCACATTTTATTAAATAACTCCATGAGGCAGGTTGAGCAGTAATATATCAAGGAGGCTAAATTATTTAAAGCACATTTGGCTAGTATATACCCCATACAGCGTGTTCTACCATTACATATTTTTATAGGAGCTTTGCCAAAAAAAAAAGGACTTACCTGATGCTGCTTCTTGATAATGAACACCAGTGAGTGCCTACAAGTACTGTACTGTGAATATTTGTATCCTCTGTTTCTTTTCATGTTGGCAAGCAAGACTCACGTGAATCAATAACTTTAAACAAAACATAAAATTTATGAGGGTGGTAGGGTGAGTATTCTGGCATGAACATATCAGTATAAATGATAACATTTAAAAGGGAAAGTCCACTTTTGATAGCATTTTGAAAGTTTTTATTATTGTGTGCCAAAATGAGATCTTATGTTATCAAAAGTGTGTTTTATGTATGGAGTTTTTCACTAACTGCAAACTGTTACAATTAATAAGTGTACACCAAGATATACAAGAAAAGAGAAGCTGAGGTAAGGTTGCTCAATCATATTTACACATACCCAGCAGCAATTTTCTGTACACTATACCCTTTCAAATGTGGCTTTGAAAGTGGCCGTTTCCTTTAATAAAATAGTACTTAGGGGAGCATGGCTGTGGCAGGGCAGAGTGAAGACCTACTTCATCTCAGCCCCAGTCTCCCAATGACCCAGTCCCTGATAATCCACCACCAGACTAAAAACCCTTAGGACACTATGGGCAGATGCTAACAAAAGGAAGCACAACGAAACGGGTGGAGTGGGCACAGCCAGTTACCTGCAGCTGCAGGGCTTTGAAGACCAGGGGACAGGAGTGGGCAAGATGGCAAATGCACCTCTGAAGAATCACACCACTAAGAAAGATGCTGAGACAGCACATTCATCAGGCTGATCTGTGAGAAGTCAGGAGAACTGAGCTCTCAGCAGTCTCCAAAGAGCTTGGGACTGTGCTCAGCTCCAGTGCAGACAGCCTTGCATCCCAGGTCCTCAGATCAGCACCAGCATGTACTATCTTGGAGAGTAAATATCTCCCTCACACACTTACTGGTTGATTGGGGCCCTCCAGCTGAGAGATGGGACCAGCTTATCCTCTATCAGCAGGGAACCAGTGCCACTCTCCCCTGTATTACACATCAATGTCTCCTAGTCCCTTACTCCACTCCAGGCTGAAGGAGAAAGGCCACTCACATGACAATCAAGCACCCCTGGTGGCACCCTCCCAAAACTGTCTAGGATAGGTTGAAGCAGCACAAAGGCTCATCTCAAATAGTGACAGAGGCCATGAGAAGTTCCTCTGAGCTACATATATATTAGGATGGGGAAACAGAGGGCCAGGCCACTCCATACCAGGGTACTACCCCAAACCAGACACAGCACCCAAATGAGGTAACCAGATGAGATTCACACAGGATGACACATCTTCAAAACAGGAGACCATGGATATAAAAATCCATAGGCCCTTAAAAGGATAGGTCACACAGGTGATTCTGTCCCATATGAAGATCTTCTGGGACCCTCCTCACCCTTGGCATAGTGTCACCATGTACAGGATGTTCCATTTTTCCCAACAAAACCTCAACTCATGGAACTAGACCAAGACTTCAGATCATTGTTGCTGTCTTTGCCGGCCAAGGCAGATTTAGAAACAGTTCCTACTATATTAGATTAGATATGAAAGTCTTTCCACAAAGATCTTGAAATTACCCAGCAAAACACAGCAGTAATCAACGACATGGTTGTCTTTCCAGACAGTATGGGTTTGAATTTTGGATGATGAGGCAACTGAGGCCCTTGCTTCAAATGATCACAGACAAGCAGCACTGGACATGGACATTGCTTGAACAGCTCCGCTTCACTCGAGATCTGCTATTGACCCCCTGAGTGATTTTTGGCTTACTGGCCACCCCTAAGGCTACAGATGATAGGAGTTGTGGCCAGTTTGGTGAAGGTCACCCATGAACCTGCCTACACTACAGGAAGTCCGCCTTTGCCCACTTTGTCACCAGATTTTGGGCCCCTCTGTCCATCTGGACATGGCAGTTTTTGGCTCCTAGAGCCTGTGTGAGGCCGCTGGTGCTCCCCTGTGAAGGGCAACACATTTGTTGAGGGTCAACTGTATTCCCTCTGGCGCAACCAAAACCAAGTGCCTAGGCGAGTGTTGTTGATGTTTGAAGAGGGGTTAATCTTTGTGTTTTGATCTCCATATGTTTGTGGAACCTTCTGAAACCTGTTTTGATGCTCACCCACTAAACCTCTTTTTCTCCTGTTTGCAACCTGTTTGCAGTATAACTCTCAGTCCTGACCCTCAAGCTTCTTCTACCTGAAGACAAACTGTGGATGGAGTCATTGCATGGCTTGCCCTTCCCACCTCAGCCACCCTCCTTGGAAGAATATGAGTCCTTTTTAAAAATATCCTTGGAGAAATCCTCCAGAAATGTCTGCAGACTTTAAGGAACTTGGGCTAGGAGTCTCTGAGGTTGCACACCAGATTTGGTAATAACTCCCAGCATCAACATGCAGATGAGCTAGAGGCATTAAAGGCTGCAAATGTTGCATTAAATCACAAATTAGAAGATACTGAGAACTGCTTTTGCCATTCTAACATAAGGGTTTGAGGAAACCCCAATACCCCTGAATCCAATAGTGGGTCTCCAGTCTATGATCACCTTTCTTTTTGAAAAGCGTGTTCCTTCTATTCCTATAGAGGGACTAGAATTCAACAGGATCCATCGGGCTCTACAATGAAAGAGGGCAGATGGATCTCCCAGATAAAGTCTATTTAAAATCCACTTTTTCATACTAAGGAACACATTATGAAAGCATTATGGGATCGCAACTCACTGGTGCTTGTATCTTATCAATTATTTGCCAACTTTTTCCCGCAGCCTATTACCAGAAAGAGCTGAAACCCTGTTTGGAAATTTTGCCTAAGAAGAATATTTAGATCGATTCACAGCCTTTCCCAAACACACTTAATCATCATAAAGTGTGTGAATGTGTATTATGTTCGTATTTTCTGGGCTATTTTCTGGCTTGTTATTTGGGACGTATTTGTGTTTGCGTAAGTGTGGTTTAGCCTTTTCGCACACAAGTCTACTGCATGTTTTCCCTGTGTTGTTTTTGCATCTCAGCATATACGTGATTAGTAGGTGATTGTGCATGATTCACAGCCCTTATAATCCTTGATATGCCCTTCTGGATGTGCCAATAAAACAGGCTCCAATTACGGGCTCATTTTCCTGGTGGGAGTGCAGTGGCGTGGTGCACGAGAACTTTTGGTGATGAAGTCCCTCAATAAAGTCCTGGCAGAGTATGTGCATCTGCAGCGTTGTGACCTGCTGTACATTTGCCTGACCGAGCTTCGATGCATTGGGTGTGCGTGAATGTCGAACGCATGCATGATGCTGAGCTATTCATGACCAAACTGGTTGGCTACCATTAATTTTTGGAGAAAAGCTCGTTCCAGAGGCTGGGTGACCTCTCTGTGGGCATGTCCCAGCCTTCGTTTAGCCGCGCCCTTAATACATTTCTTGATGGCATGGCTATCTTGATGGACAAGTATACATGTTTCCCTGACACCATGGTAGCCTGGAATGCTCTGAAGTTGGGCATTCATGAGCTGGCTGATATGCCCAACATCATGGGTTGCAGATGAGTATCTCTTTAGGTACGTGTTTGGTTTTCCTTTGCATTCTTAATTCCATGCTATGTTGTGACTATTTTTGGTCTAGCTTCCCTATATTTAGTGTGTGTTGGTGTCAGGTCTGGAGTTCCTCCACAGCCTGATTTCCCCTGCATTATGCTGCTCCACCAGCAGATGGCTCTGTCCTGCTTAGGTGTGTTAATCAGCCAGCACCTGTGGGACTTCCTGGCCTATAAAATCTGGTCAGCACATTGCCTCATTGGATCAGCATTGATGTCATTTGATGTCAGTTCATGTCTCTTTGGCTGTTTATGCCCTGAACTCTGGAAACCTGCATCTTGATCTGGACCCTTGAATCTGTACCATGGACTTTAATCTGGAACCCTGAACCTGGATCCCTGCCATAGCCCTTGTGTCGGGGAGGCCGATTTATTAATAGCGCCAGGTAGCGACAGATGAGCGGCAGTAGCGTTATTTTCACAGCGCCCGCAAGTATTCGCTGTGCTTGGCCGTTGTTCGGTTGTCGACAGCGACTCAGTCGGTGTGCGGTAATGTTGGGGTACGGGGTTAGGAGTCGCTGTTTGACAGGTTCCGCGCTGTATGGGAACGCATGACAGCGAATGGCCATAGCGAACGGCTCCCAGCATATTCATTATCAAATCACGCTCAAAAAATTCTCGCGCTGTGAAATGCTTGCCCAGAGCGCTGGCGGCGATGGGTTAAAAGTAGTTTTTTAACCCCCCAAACAACCTTATTTTTTGAAAAAAAAAAAAATAAACAAGTTTTTATAAACATTTTGTAATATGAATACATTAATATCAGACCTGTAATATCAATTCTGCACAATTTTTTTTTTTTTTTTTTTTAACTTTAAAAAAAATATCTAACATTGCAGAAGTGGTCACAGAATTTTTGACATTTAAAAAAAAAACAAAAGACATTAATATCAGTTAATTATGAATATTTAAAGATTGCTCCATTGAAATGCATTGGAGAGCGCCAGGTAGCGAGAGGTCATACCTGGCGCTGTGATGGGATTAGCAGCGGCGCTGTTCGTTGAAGTCTGCTACATGATGAATCCTGCGCTAGCTGACGCTCTCGCCGGCGCTAGCCTCATTTAGCGTGATAAATGCGTGATTGTGTTCGCAGCCTGGCGTTCTGGAGTCGGTAGCCGCCGTTAGCTGGCGATACCTGGCGCTATCCCTTGATAAATAAGGCCCTATGTTTCTTATTCAGCTCAGTCTCTGCATTTGGACTTTTTCTTGCATTTCATGTATGTATACTTCCTGGCTTTACAGT
This sequence comes from Gastrophryne carolinensis, assembly GCA_027917425.1. Taxonomy (NCBI): domain Eukaryota; kingdom Metazoa; phylum Chordata; class Amphibia; order Anura; family Microhylidae; genus Gastrophryne; species Gastrophryne carolinensis. The sequence continues at coordinate 75,765,470 of CM051242.1, read as the reverse complement.
TTATCTGTTTATCTGTGTAGCCGTGATAACCATATAGTCACTGTAGTAGATTTGTTTCATGTATAACAGTCTGATTGTGTGTGTGTGATTTGTCACTCTCAGTTTGTTTCTCAGGCCCTTATTTAACAAGGGATAGCGCCAGGTAGCGACTGGTGAGCGAACGGTAATGACGGTCACCGCCACGAGAACGCTGGCTCCCCACCACAATCACACATTTATCAAGCCGATCCTGCTTAGCGACTGAGAGAGCGCCAGATAGCGAATCATTCATCATTATTCCAGCCTCACCCCACAGCGCCAGCGAGCGACCTTGAACAGCGACAGGTATGACCTCTCGCTACCTGGCGCTCTCCAATGCATTTCAATGGAGCAATCTTTAAATATTCATAATTAATTGTTATTAATGTTTTTTTTTTTTTTTAAATGTCAAAAATTCTGTGACCACTTCTGCAATGTTAGATATTTTTTTTATGGTAAAAAAAAAAAAAAAATGTGCAGAATTGATATTACAGGTCTGATATTAATGTATTCATATTACAAAATGTTTTTAAAAGCTTGTTTTTTTTTGTTTCCAAAAATATGGTTGTTTGGGGGTTAAAAAACTACTTTTAACCCATCGCCGCCAGCGCTCTGGGGTTTAAACATGCATTTCACAGCGCGAGAATTTTTTTAGCGTGATTTGTTAATGAATATGGTGGGAGCCGTTCGCTATGGCCATTCGCTATCATGCGCTCCCATACAGCGCGGAACCTGTCAAATAGCGAATCATCACCCCGTATTCAACATTACTGCACACCGACTGAGTCGCTATCAACAACCGAACAACGGCCAAGCACAGCGACTACTAGCGGGTGCTGTGAAAATACCGCTACAGTCGCTCAACTGTCGCTACCTGGCGCTATTAATAAATCAGCCTCCCCGTCTCATTACTGGTCATTGCTACTAAGGAATCCCTCTGTTGAGAGATTCATGACAGTTGGCCCTTGCATTGTATTGCCTCCTGTACAGTGGATCTCAATCTCCCCTTTCAACTAGTTGCCCCTTGTTCCCTGTGGCTGCTTCACTCTAAAGTAAGCCAATGTTAAAGTGGACCAACACCCACGGGTGATCGGCCCGGGAATCTATAAGATTCCCGGGCCGATCACCTCCCTCCCCGCGGGACATCCGAGATCGGGATGTCCCGCGGGGTGAAACCCCCCTAAACACCCCAAACTCCTCACCTTATCTTCGGCGGCCGCCGCCGCCTCCCTCGCGCCCCTCTAGGCGTGCGCGCGCCTGCGCCGGCTGTCTGCGAATGGCCGGCGCGGGCGCGCGCGTCAAGAGGGACGCGCGGGAGGCGGCGGCGGAGGAGCCGCTTGTCCGTGGCTTGTCCGTCGGCGCTGGGATCGGGGAGAGGTGAGTTTTTCGGGGGGTTCGGGGGGGTTTCACACAGCGGGGCACCCCGATCGGGGGTGCCCCACCGAAGTGGACCAAGACCCAGGATAGTCAAAATCCTGGGTGTTGGTCCACTTTAATGAGCTGATCAAAATGGTCAGACACCCCAGTCCTTACAGTCAGACATTAGGCATCATTAAACCTGCCACTCAGGGTGCCCCTCCACAGGTGGCAGCCAACATAGGAATGGCCATCATCTCTCTGTGTACTGGAGGAATAGACATCATTACAATAGGTGGTGAACCGGATGCTGAGGGTGTATATTGCTGACTCGCTGGTGACTGGACACAGCTGCCTGGAGGGCTGGGTGTCTAGCTTGGGGTTGGCCATGATGAGCATGGAGTGGAGCCTACTGGCAAGATGGGGGGATCCAGATTGGCGCTGAGCTGCTGGTGCCCTGGACCCCGGCTGTGTGTGACATGGTAAGAAGTTGGGGTATCAGGTGCAATGGGAGAGGGGGTGCAGGGGGGCTGCTCTGTCTTGGCCTTGAATTGTACCTGGCACGGCTCCGGCTTGGCCTAGCACTTTGCCTGGAACTGTTCTGGCTTGGCCTAGCACTTTGCCTAAAATTGGTGTGGCTTGGCCTAGCACTTTGACTGAAACTGCTATGGCTTGGTCTAGCACTGGTCTGACTCTGGCTGAGGCGTGCGTTGTATGTGAGTATGTGTGTATGTGAATTTTTTGCTGGCCATCCTGACCAATCTCACACTGGAAAGAACAGTGGTGGCGTGTTGCCTTGAGAGTGAGTGTTTAGTAGAGAGTGTGTGTGAGTGTACTAGAAGAGAGGAAGTGTTTTTAAGAAGAAACTTAATTAAAGAACAAGGGGGCATAACCTGAAGCTAGTCGGGGGGAAGATCAGGAGCAATGTTAGAAAATATTATTTTACAGAAAGAGTAGTAGATGCTTGGAACAAACTTCCAGCAGAGGTAGTTGAAAAATCAACAGTTACTGAATTTAACATGCCTGGGATAAGCACACATCTATCCTAAGATAAAGAGAACATACAGTATACACATAAGGGCAGACTAGATGGACCGTATGGTCTTCTTCTGCCGTCAACCTTCTATGTTTCTATGATGGCAAAATTGCCCTCTCACTGTTTACCCGCGACCAGTAGGACACCATCATGCTTGTAGTACACATGCTTGCGCTTGCATGCCAATAGGAATTCAGGGGCATTAGTGGCTAGGCAGTCAGGGCCCAAGTGTATAACAATTCAGGGGCAAAGCGATAGGAAGTCCCCACAAGTGGATAGGAAGGCAGGGTGAATGGAATGCCGCCATCCGCAGGCTCACACATGCGAAAGCTAGCAAGGCCAGTTCTATGTGTGCACAAGGGCCGCACGCCCAGTCAATTTTGGGCAAGGTGGCTCATTTGACTAGCTGGGTGTGGCAGCCAGATATCAGGGGGCAGGCCAGGTGGGACTAACACAGGCCAAAACAAGGCAATACAGATACATTCATACTGAGCTAAAGTGGTTTGGGGGCTTGACAACCTGCTTAGCTTGACATTTCTATGGCTTTTCTCCACACTTTAGATGATGATGACACACAGACATGACTTCCTGCCCAAAATCTATGAGAAGAGGACGTTGGTACAACAAGTGGTGGCCAAGACGGAAACCATCTATACATTCCCCAGGTGCTAGAGCATTGGTCTTACCAGAAAAGGAGAAATAAGCCCCGGGTGAGATTTTTCCGCCTGCAATTCCCAAGTAAGTGACATTTATTTGCTAAGCACTTACATCTACAACCACAGTAGATAGGGCTGTGTGTAAAATAATGCACTTCCCTTCTAGTGTCAGAATTCAACACCTGGTGAATGTGTAGGGAGGCGCCCAAGGGTACCAAAGTCCTCACCCTCCTCTGCAGGTGAGCCCCAAACTGACCAGGACAACCTGCATAGGAGGAGGCACAGATATTGAGCAGGGAGATAGAACATTCTGTTGCAAATGACTCAGCAGAGACTACAGCGAAAAGGACTGGTTCATGAATTGCATTGCTTGTGCACACACAAGTAGAGAAGTAGCAATGTCTGCACAAACTTTTTTAGGCTTAGTAATGTTAGGGATGGAATATAAATTGAACGGCCCTGTTGTGGCTACCTCGCTTTAACATTAAGTGCAATCTATGTTAACTAACAGTCCATGTTTTTAACAAGTGCTAGCTAGCTTTCTTAATAGTATGCAGATGGTTAAATTTCTTTTTTGTCCAGGAAGCAGACACTAATTATTTGTTTTTGTAATTTACGGGATACAAAGATGAGGCGCAGCAGTGGCTGGATGAGCTGGCCAATGCTGGTGGGGGACATTGCAGACCTGGCCACAGCTATGGGGAGCCCCCCACCTAAATAAACTGGGAGCTTACCATATTTTTGTTTTATATTCCCTTTTTTAACACCCCGTTTACCCTCATTTTATATTTTATTTAATATATATATATATTGTTTTTTATTTTAAGACAAGTTTGCCATTTGGCATAATAAAAAGATCCTAATAATTTAAAAAGCAGATACAATGAACACATTTTTTATTTAATACATCAAAAAATGTGGTGTCTTTCTTTTACTGTGAATTGTTGCAAGAGTAATATGTAATGAATATACATGATGGTGTGTGCCAAACAAGGCACAGCAATTCAAACCCAGATCAAAGTTTGTAAACAATAATAACAAATTATACATCACAAAGGCAGAAACAAAAAACATAAAAATAAAATGTAGACACTTACCAAGGAGCCAAGCACCATTCATATCTCCAGACTGAAACTGATCATACAGACTGAAGCTGCAAAGAATAAAGCATCATGGCATGACACCCGCCAACACACTTTGGAACCAGAGGTCAGCACCCATCACACACTGGATGTTAAGGGAGTGCCCCATATTCCAATTCCTGAAACAACCAACCATAAAAAAGTTACCACTATCATAGTAACAGTACTGTAGCAGAAAAAAACACAAAAAACACACAAACAAAGATTAATAATAAAAACAAAGCATAATTGCATCCGAACAGCAGAGGAGGCAGTGATACAATAAACATACCTATACATATACCCCACAGCCGCCGGAGGCGTCAACGCCAAATGCGTGCATGTGTGGGCTGGTTCATAGTACAGCCCTACTTTCAAACCAATACTTTACCCAGGGCTAGGTCCCCTTAGGACATTTTGGGGCTTAGAACTATGACTACGCCTTCTAATTTTATAAAAACATATACTTTTATTAAATATGTTTAAAATGCTTCTTACATTGAAATGACATCATTTACATCCATGTGTTTAAGTAGCTTATAGTAGCAAGGAGAATTGGTGGTGGGCCAATGCCCTTTCACCTGTTTGAGGCGGTTTCCCCTTTAAGGGGTTGCTCAGCTGGTCCCTAATTAGGGATTCTTTGGATTTATCTCGGGAAACCTGTATGGTAATCTATGATATCGGTGCTGTGTCGGGCAGCCGCGGCAGCGGGTGACAGCCTATAATGTGGCGACCATATGCAGCCCCCAAACGCGCTGTCCCATCTGGGCTCTCCCGCATCTCTCGGCCGCAATTGTGTCTCGCACACTGGATGTGTGTGTTTATATTTAACCTGCTGTGAACTGGTAAGGGGCCCGTGAGACCCCTATACCAGTTCACAAGGCTTAGGGGCTGGCAAGTCACCTGCGGCTAGCAAGAGACTTGCTATTAACCCCCAGCCCCCCTATTAGCTGCCTCCCCAAAGCCAAGGAGGGAGCAGAAGGGTCCAATTTAGGCGGTGTGGGCTTGTAGCTGGCAGGGCAGGGGGCCACCAAAGCTGGCCCTCGGGAAAGGGACCACCATTTTTTATTTCTTTAACTCTTTATAGTGTGGATAGTAAAAGAATAATTTCTTTTCGTTTTTTTTTTACGAAAAAATATTAAAAAAAAAAAGTAGAAAAGTTACAAACACGACATTTCGTGGTTAAACATGGTTAAACATAGTTATAAATGGTGCAAAATGGTGAAATATTACCTGTCAACAGAGGGTGACGAAACTGCAAGTAGGCAGGCAATTAAAAGGATTATAAGTAGCTATTGCTCTGTTCAGGGTACCTTGTGCTTTCAGATTTAGCTTGTTTTAGCTTGTTTTTTGTTATTTGCATATTAATATTAAACATGTTTAATTCTGCTTTTTTATACATTTTTTATGGAAACCCTGTGCAATCTAAGAATTCTTCGATGGATTACTTCCAAGATGAGCCCATGATATTTCAGGGAATATATGGTTTATGGGGGGTATTCCAAGTGTAAAGGGTTGTTTTGGTTGAAAAAGCACAAGGTGAGCATTTTGTCTGCAGAGTTGAAATTTTCAAGTAAAATTACCATTACACACATGCTTTACTTTGGAGTGTTAGGCAACTCTTCCCTTGACATTAGCAATGCATGTTGGGTATAGTTCTGTTTGGGGATGTTGCTTTTTCATATCTTTTTTATCCTTTTTTAAGAGAAACTCTGTACAACCAAAGACTTCATTGAGGGATTACTTCCAGAAAACTGTGCCCATGTCAACACGCCTGGTACGTCTAAGAAAGCTTCTACTGTTTTTTAAATATTTTTGAGTAAAAAAAAATATTTTTTTAAAAATTGTCTAACTTATTTTAAATAAAACATTTATTTTAATATAGCAACCCATATTGCATGTGAAAGCCCAATTTCTTCCAATTTCAACTGTACCTCATATGTATCGGTAGCCCCCCTTTCCTGCCCAGGAGACCCCTCAAAATTTTATAACCTTTACATATAAAATACAACTACTATCCAAAATAATTTGGCGTGGGATCCTCAGTGGCCCCCCACCCTGCAGGCTACAAGCTCGCACAGGTGCCACCTGTGCCCTTCTTCCCCACTCTGGGCTTTGGGGAGGCAGGTATTGGGGGCACGGGGTTAATGTCACGTCACCTGCTAGCCACAAGTGACTTGCCAGCCCCTAAGCCTTGTGAACTGGTTTACAGGTCTCATGGATCCCTTACCAAGTCACAAAGGGTTAAATGTTAAAAAAAACCTGGACGCAGAATTTTTTTTTTTTTTTAATACTTACTCCCATCCATCCCTGAGCACTGTGTCCCACAATGATCACTTTGGCTTCTGCTCTCCTGCCGCTTGCTGGAAGTCTTTTATACCTGCTGGGTGACAGGTAACAAAGGGTTCATTTAAAAAAATGACAAGAGATAAAAACCCTTAAAAATTTCCCCTAAAAATAGCGTGAAGTCTTCTCAGGTATAGGGGCTTGTAGAATAGGGTGCAGGGGACAGCCTTGGTGGCCCCCTACCCTGCAGGCTACAAATCCGCAGTCTAAATGGCCCCAGGCTCTTCTGCCCTCCCGGGCTTTGGGAAGGCAGGTAATGGGGGGCCATTGGTTAATGGCCAGCCCCCCCTCATAGATCTCTTACTAGTTCTCAAATGGTTAATATATAAAATGACACACACACAAACAGGAAAAAAAAACTTTTATTTTTTTTATTCACCTCCTTTCCTGTGTCCCTTGGTGATCCTGGCCTCAGCAATCCTACGACAGCTGCCAGGGCTGATCACTGGAGGGGGGTTGTGGAGGCAGGGGACCACAGCCCCCTAGCCCTCCAACCTCCCTCTGGTTAACTTTATTTCTTGCTTATATGCTTTATTTACTGCTTTATAGTTTTCAGCGGTTACAGCTGAAAGCTCAGCCTTGTAATTTTTAAATGCCCTTTTTTTGTTTTTCATTGCCTATTTAACCCCAGGTGTCAGCCATGAGAGGTTTAATTTTAGCCGCTTATATTTGTTACACATTGGAATACATTTTGCATGTTGGTACTCACAATTGATTCAAAGCACTTCCATTTAACATCTGTATCCTTATTCCTCAACAGATGCTCCCAGTCTATAGGGCTGATTCAAAGCCTCTTTCACATGCACTTTTGCATGTGCTTGTGTAAGTTTTGTGAGTTTTTCTATGCCTTTTTGGGATTTTTGTTACTATTTTCATGCGTTTACGTTACCGCGAATCCGCACTTTCGATGGTCGCAAATTTTTCCAAAAAATTTCGTTATGTCGGGAAAGTTACGTTATTGGTATGGCCTTGATTGTTGATTAGAACACAGCCAATAAAACGAGCTTGCTTAGGTTCAACTTACGGGGTCGTTTTGTAGGAGAAAGTTAGCTGTTGAGATCGGAGATGATGTTAGCTGAGTGCGTGGAGGAATATGAATGATTGCAGCTACGCGGCATGCTATGCATCAGCATGGCAGATTCTAGGTTGCATTGCGCACGTTTGAACATCGATCGCATGCATGACGTTGAGCTATTCGAGCTCACCCGACTTAACCGTGTTTCCCTCCATAAACTGTATAGTGAGCTGCGGCCATGGTTGGCCCCCACCACAAGGAAGGGGCATACAATTGCAGGTATGACCAAAATGGTTGGCTGCCTTTGATTTTTAGCGAACGGCTCGTTCCAGAGGCTGGGTGCCCTCTCCGTGAGGATGTCCCAGCCTACGCTGAGCCGCACGCTAAACAAGTTTTTGGATGGCATATCTACCATGTGTCAAAAATACATCTTTTTTTCCTGACAACATGGTAGCCTGGAATGCAGTTAAGTTGGGCTTTTATGATATAGCCGATATGCCTAACGTCATGGGTGCGATCGACTGTACGCATGTAGCGCTGGTGCCTCCGGCTAAGGACGAATATCTTTATCGGTATGTGGTTTATGTGAACATCCTGACTTTTATTAACTCATTGTAGCACTGTATCTTTTAATGTAGACCTTCATCAAGAGTTAGCAACTTAAAATGTGTATGTAAGAAAGAATAATGGTCCCCTAAATGTTTTATTTATTTATTTTTTGTTTTGGCAATTTTTTTGGGTTATGAAATTCCTTTTTGTCTGCTATTACAGGAACCGGAAGAGACGGAGCAACAGGAGGGCTATAATCGTGCCCATCGTAAGACCCGGGCTGTGGTTGAGAGGGCATTTGGGCTTCTGAAGAGTAGATTCCAATGCCTGGACCATACAGGGGGGCCCTGCAATATGACCCAAGCAAGGTCATTAAGATAATAATGGCGTGCTGTGTCTTGCATAATTTTGCCATTATGCAGAAGGTGCCCCAATATATCGATGTGTCCCCCTCTCCAGCACTTATGGACATTCCAGAAGAATTATATGACGGCACCCAAAGTGCTTTTGGCCAGTCAGTCCGGGGGCACCGAATTTCTAATTATTTTAGTTATCCTTTATTTAGTTTTGGTTATTTTTGGTTTCATTATTCATATAATTTCATTGTGAATCAACAATTTACTATTATTTATACATTGCTTTGCTTATGCCCAAAAAATAATATTTATTTATATTTAATAAATTATTTGAGATTAAGGAATTTTTATTTACAAATAATTACTTGAACAACACAAATATTTTTCCCAAAAAAAACACAGAACAGAAAGCTTAAGTCTAAAAATTATAAATTAGGTATGGAAATTAGTTGGGAAAGGGCACTCGCAGCCAACGAGGACATCCACTCGGCAAAGGAAGGATCCATTGGGCCACACTTCAGCACCATCAACATCTGGCACATCCAGAATGGCCAAGGAAACTTCCTCCAGGCAGAATGCTCCCCGTCCACCAACATCCAGAACCATAGGGAGCACTAGTATTAAGGGCAAGGGGAATACTAGGGAAAGATACCATAGCCCCCCAACAACACCCTCTCCAGCTCGAGGACAATTTGAGCATTACAATGTTGAGAGCCCTAAGTAAGCGGGCAGCTCAACGGCTGTAGCTTATTTTGCCAGCCACCCTATGACACCCAGCCCCCAAGCAAGTGCAGCCCAATCGCTTCATAGCAAAAGGTCTAGCTATTCGTCGGCTGAAAGTCAGGCAAGAATGTTAGCTAGTCCAGCCAGCTCTTAATTCAATCTTTGGGTAGTTTTCCTGAAGTAGCGGCTGTCATTCCTCCATGCTGACTCCATCAGCTGCACACGCCTTACCTGGGTTACATGGCGATGTGGCTGAGGGCGTCCTCCTCTTCCCCCTGTTTTGATCGACCGAGTTGCAGGCCCGTTCATGGGGCTTGGGGGTCTGGCGGCTATCTTTCTTGGCAGGCATGTCAATATCTGTAAAGACACTCAGCTGTGCGTACAAGTACTCTTTAAATAGTTATGACTGTGTGTGATGTTGAAGTCGTGCGTACGGCCATGCTCATCCCGGATACCGCTGGGGTGCAACACATCTCTTATAACATCCAGTAAAGATGGCCCCTAAGCTGTTTACACGGGAACAACAGGAGACAATTATGCTAGTCGGTGTTTGTGCAGACGTTTATTTGTACGCCAAATGCATGCATATGCGATTAGGCAGTGCAGGCAAAAAAAGTGGGGAACAAACTTGCAGCGGCAAGTGAAAGTTAGTGCGCACATGTGTGCAACTCTAAAATGACGTGTTGAAGGATAGCTAAAGCCTTGAAATGTTAGGGGGGAATGATAATTATGAAGCTGCTATCATTAACATTGTGATTTGTATGATGTTTTCATTAATGACATCTGTTTTTCTGTCACATTTTAGATGATGCTCACCAATCGCTATGATTATCTGGCGAGCGGCTTTGAAAAGAAGACCTTGGCACTGGAAATAGTGTCAAAAATACTGCAGGATACTGACACCACCTTGACTTATACCCAGATAATGCAGCACTGGTATGACCTTAAACGCAGGAAGAGGCCCCGGGTGAGGAGATTCTTCCTCAAGCATTTCCCAAGTAAGTACATTACTATTACATGTTAGAAATACCCTGCCCTTAGGCAGGCCTGTGTTTATGAATGCTATTCTCTCTGAGGGAATGGGACTATAGATTTAGACCCACCCGGAGGCGAGCAGGCTGGCCAGTGCTGGAGAGATCTAGGCCTAGTGAAGGTGGTGGCAGTCCAGTGCCAAGGTCTTCCCCCTCCTCTGCTAGTCTCAAAGAACAGCCGCTGGACTTGTCAGCAGAGGAGGGGCATCAGCTGCCCGGCAGGCAACCGGGACAGATGCCGGACCAGCAACACTCTGGTATAATTATCACGCAGAAGCACACACAGGTACATGCACTGTAAACACACACTCATTTCTTGCTTATATACTTTTAGATGCTGATGTTGCGGGTGAAGAGGCTGGAGTGGAGAAGCCACAAGGCCAAGCATCTGAGGTGCAAGGAGAAGGTGGGTGATGTCACACACACATTCTAATTGAAATGTCTTCATTAACAAATATGACATTATAGATAAACATATTTGTGCTTTCTCAACAGACTCAGACCAGGAGGAGTGGCAGGCCCCAGAGAGGAGGGTGGTCCCCCAGGATCATGTCATCCACTAGCCTAGTAAGTTTGGATTCAACTTAGTTGATTTACATTAACATGCCTTCATCAACAGGTATTCCCAAACCCTGGCCTACAAACTTTTTTATGGCCCAATTCCTAGCCTAAAATCTTAAATTAATTTATGGACCAATCCCTAGCACCGCATTACTGTCGAAACGTTGAGAAAAGTTCCAGCTGTTGTTTCTACCTGTATCCTGCCTGTAAGCCTTTCTGACCTATTTGTCTCTCACCACTTGCATTACAAATGGGATTGTGTTGGATCTGTTGAACCTTTGGTTATGCTACCTTTCATTTTATTTACTGGACATTCTTTCTTCCACTAAATCCTTATGGGCAACAGAACCTGAACTGTGAGAACTCACACAACAGCGCCACCTAGCGGTCATTTTTGATTACTATGTATATACACTATAGCCTCGATTCAGAGACACATTCGTCCGGACTTCCGTAGCTGTCTGTGAAAGTTTTGGTGGGTGTTTGTCATTTTTTTGCTTTTTTTCGTCCATTTTCTACTCGCACGAATGTTCGGGAATGCGCTTCCGATGAACGGAAGCAAATCGGAACATTTCCGTTAGTTCGGATCATTTTCCAAACAAAATCGGAAATTTTCCGTTCGTTCAGAAAACTTCCGTTGATTCAGAGAGCTTCCGTCTGATTCAGAGAGCTGATTTCCGACGGATCACCACCCTATAAATCCGTTTCATTTCCGATCCACTTACGAGACCTTTGAGGCCTCGGATTGCTATTGTTGAACATGTTTTGCGGCTATGTGGAGGAGTCTGCGCGCCTTTAGCACCAAGGCATTGCATGTATCAGCATGGCCGAGGCCATAAATTGTATAGCAATGCATACCTAAATCAATACATTTCATGTATGCCTTATAGATGCATTTTAATGCTGACCTAAATTAGTCCTTAGCATGTAAACATTTATTTTCCCACACATCCATATAATTGCTATATTTTTTTAGACTTATGTCCTTTGTGAATTATATTTGGATTGTTGAACTTGAATCTTAATTTGTTGTAGGAGTTATTGTTTTAGTTGGTTACCTTTGCTTTGTGCAATTATTTTATATTTGGTTGCAGGAACTGCAAGATGTGCCACTCACCCTTGCTCCTGATGCCCGTTCTTTGCCTGCAGAATGCGGCCCAGGGGTTCTCTAATCGGGCACTATGCAAAACCCGGGACGTGGTGGCGAGGGCCCTCTGGCTTTTGAAGTCCAGATTTAGGTGTTTGGACCATACGGGGGGGGGGGCACTGCAGTATGACCCCAACAAGGTTATACCAATATTTTAATTTACGTTTTTTTAACAGGGACCACACGTGCCAGAGTGGCACAACTGAGTGCCAGGGTCCTTCAGTTGGTGGGCGAGATGCAGGAGCTGCGCAACTCGTTGGGGACCACAGATGAAGAATAATGTTCACTGGCCTGCCATTGCTATGTATTTTGTTTTTGATAGTTGTTAAAATTTGAAATTTTCAAAATTTTTAACAATTTTATATTTTATGATGGAATAAAAAAATGTTACATTGTCATTTCATTTACAAAATACATTAACACAAAACTAATGGGCCCAGAAATATTTAAAGATGAATATTCACATGACCGAGAAGTGATTTGGGTAAGTTTTAGGGGGCTAAAATGGAAGAAGAACCTAACCAAGAAGTGGTTTGGGTGAGCTTTAAGGGTCCAAAAGGGAAGATGGAGGATAGTGCTAAGTGGTTTGGGTGAGCTTTAAGGGTCCAAAAGGGAAGATGGAGGATAGTGCTAAGTGGTTTGGGTGAGCTTTAAGGGTCAAAAAGGGAAGATGGAGGACAGTGCTAAGTGATTTAGCTAAACATTGTAGTAGAAGTGAGGGTGGCAAATATGTAGGCGAGCACTTTAATGAGTTAAGTTTGTAGTGCGCAGGCGCAAGATCATAATGATTTCCGTCTGGACGAATATTTATTGAAAAAGGGAAACAGAATCAAACGGGAAACGTAAAGGATTCGTTGGAGGATACGATGGGAAAAGGGCAAAAACTAAAGCCTACGTTGTAACATGTGGAAATGAAACGGAAAAGTCTGGATGGAAAATGACATCCTCGTAATTCGTAATCTGCCGTATGAACGGACGGAAACTTTACAGAAGGTTTTCAATGCATGCATAGAATCGCTCGTACGCTCATACGAGAACGGAAACATTTCATAGATCGGAACTAAAACGGAAGTTTTTTTTGTCTCTCTGAATCGAGGCTTATGTCTATGTCTGTATTATGTTTTCACATTATTAAATCACTTTTGTTCATTGCAATTTACATTTTTTGGGTGTTCATTCCTTCCACAATTTGGTTGCTATGAGTTATTTACTGCATGTCGAGCGGATGCAGCTTGGAACGGTTTGAACCCCACACAGATATATACTTTAACTGATTCTCTTATTATCTGATTTGGTGTGCTACAACCTTATATTAATAATGGACCAATCCCTAGCCTAAAATCTTAGGCCCTTATTCATGAAGGGATAGCGTCAGGTAGTGCCTTGTAAATGACAGGTAGCGACAGGTAGCGGCAGGTGAACGCCGGAGACGTCACGCAATTACACATTTATCGAGCCAAATCTGTTCAGCGACTGGAACAACGCCATGTAGCGTCCGATTCATCATTATCCCAGCCTCAGCATACAGCGCCGGCGGTTAGCCTTGCAGAGCGCCACGTATTACCTCTCGCTACCTGTCGCTCTCCCATACATTTCAATGGGCATTTTTTTATTTCTATTTAAACTGGGTGTTTTTCTTTTTTTTTAAATAATCTCAAATAATGTTGTGACCTCTCCATATAAAAAGCCATTTTTGAAAATATTTTTCATTTTTTTATATATTTATGCAGAATTGACATTACAGGTCTGGCATTAATGTGTTCATGTTACAATGCTATTACAATGTAATTTCATATCTTTTCGCTTTGTTACTGGTGGATACATGTTAAAAAACAGCATTTAAACACACAGCCTCCGGCGCCCTGGCCTACAGCGAAGCATTTTTGAGCGCCGGAGTTGTGTGAGGCTTTTTTTTTTTTTTTTTTTTTTTTTATATGTTGTGATTCGGTCGCACTGACCAGTCGCTAACATTTGCTCCCATACAGCGCTGTACTAATCATATAGCGACTCCTCACAATGTATTCATCATTGCTGGCGCTCTGAAATGCTTGCTACAGACGCTCATCTGTCGCTACCTGCCGCTAATGACGAATCAGCCTGCCCGATTAATTTATGGCCCAATCCCTAGCATACAAACTTAGAATAATTTATGGCCCAATCCCTAGCCTATAAATTTAATATTTAATTCAACAGGTATTCAAAATGCATATACGAAAGATTAATTTTTTATTTCTTTTCACAGCAACAACACAGCAGAGAATACAATTTCTGACGGCCACTGTCCATAGGCTGGTGGGTGACATAGAGGAGCTGGCTGCTTCACTGGGGACCACCGAGGAATAGAATCCTGGGGCCTGCCACGTATTTGTAAATAATTTTAATGTTTATTTTATCTAAAAAAAAAAAAACACTTTAAACTAACTCTTATTAAAATTTTATGGAAACAAAAATTTTACAATAAGTATTTTACAAAATTTTAATAAAAAAAAAAGAAAACCAAATGTTCTAATACATTTTTCAAAAGTTAACCAGGTTTTGGATGTCTTTCATTTCTCCAAACAACTAAAAATGTAATGCTTGCACACATCCACTTATGAACATAAATCATAGCACATCTATAAGGAAATGAAAAATATCTACAGAATCCAGAACATTAAGGTAAGCATGAAAATATGTAGATAGAAAACACCAAACAGTGCCAGGGGAGTTAAGGTTAGCATGAATAGAGTGGGACATAAAAATTAAAAAAAAAAACAAGTGAGTTAGGGTAAACGTTAAAATAGAGTGGGACAGAGAAACAAACAGCAACCGCAAGTGAGTTAAGGTAAGCATTAAAATAGAGTGGGACAGAGAAACAACAACCGCTAGTCAGTTAAGGTAAGCATGGGAGCAGAAGTGAGTGAAAGAATAGTTGACACGGGTGACATGGATGAGTTAATTAGCTGCGCGCATGTGTACATGCATACAAACATAGTAGCTTGTACAACAAATTTCCGTTAGGACGTATATTTTGAGAAAGATGCATGCTGAATAGCGCGGGACACTGAAAATCTACGTTGGAAGCTACGTTGGAAACTGCCAAAAAACGGTAGTATACGAGGATTACTAAGCAACGTAAATGGAAACCTCATCCTCTTGAGAATGCAACGAGAGCCGGAAAATGGCATTCTCGATGGCGTACGCAGCTGCGAACAGTTAACGTAAGGCTCCCAATGGCGGCTCTGCATCATGCGTACGCACGTAGACAGACGAAAAAAAAGTGAAAATTACACATTACGAGACAAAAACAAGATGGTTTTGAGAAGGCTCTGAATCAACCCTTATGTCCTGAAGTGTAGCCCTGAACCTGGGGAACTTGACCATCCTAAAATTCAGTGTTTTTGCCCTCCCAGACAGAAAATGTTTCTTACGGTTTATGTGAAATACAGCTATATCATGGTCCCTAAACACACAAGTAGGCACAGATCAAAAAATAGGTACAAAAGGATATGTGCGCCCTCACCCCCGGCTACACAACTTATTGCACAATCCACCACTTTCTGGGGTCTCAATTAAGGGCACTGCTCCCAATATTAAAAAATATACACAAATGGATTTATTCAGTTGCACAAATTAAAAACACAAAAGACACTGCACATTAACCCTTTAAGTGCCAGCCTTCCTGGAGATTTTGTCACCCTTTGTTGCCAGACCATTTTGCACTATTTTGCGCTCCCCATGTTCAACTGTGATTTTTGAAGGGATTTCCAGGGATTTCCCAGGAAAATGATATATTGTTTTTTTTCAGCAGAGCCTGGGCTTTAACATGAAATGTCTTGTTTGTCATTTTCTAAGTGTATTCCCAATATTTTGGGGTGAAAATTGTGCAAAAAATTTTTTTTACAATTTGTAGTGTTTTTTTGTAATAAAAAATGTAAATGTAAATATATATGTAAATATGTAAATATAAAATCTTATTTTGTGTGAAACCCAAATTTCTCCCGGTTACAGCGGTACCACATATGTATAGGTAGACACCCTTTCCTGTCCAGGAGACTCCCCCAAACTGAAACAACGCTTTAGGAGATTTTGAGATAAAATACAACTATGCTATGCAATATGCGCACCTTGCAGTTTTTCAAGAAAAACAACCCTTTACATTTGAAATACCCCTGACAAACTATATATACCAGGCTTGTTGACATAGGTGCAGTTTTCTGGAAGTAATCCCTCAATGTATTCTTTGGTTACACAGGGTTTCCCTAAAAATTAATAAAAAAGCTGAATCAAAACCACATTTTCCTAAAAAAAAACTATATGCAAACCAGAAAAAAACTGAAAATCTGAAAAAGCAACCTCCCCCCAAACAGAATGATACCCAACATGCATAGGTTCTGTCAAGGAGAGAGTTGCCAAACACCCCAAAGTAAAGCATGCGCATAACGGTAATTTTACTTCAAAATTTCAGCTCTGCAGACAAAGTGCGCACCTTGTGCTTTTTCTACCAAAACAACCCTTTACATTTGGAATATCCCTGATAAACCATATATTCCCTGAAAGTACACATGTTAAGCTTTCTAAGCGTACCCAGCTTGTTGTAGTGGGCTCATCTTTCTGGGAGTAATATCTCGAAGAATTCTTAGGTTGCACAGGGTTTCACAAAAAATTTGTATAAAAAAGCAGAATAAAAAACCCCTTTTCCTAAAATATCAATATGCAAATAAGAAAAAACAAGCTAAATCTGAAAGCGCAAGGTCCACTGAGCAGAACAATATCCAACATGCATAGGCACCTGTAACCTTTTAACTGCCAGCCTACTTGAGATTTTGTCACCCTCTGCTGATAGGTAATTTTTCACCATTTTGCGCCATGTTTAAGTGTGATTTTTGCAGGAATTTCCAAGAAAATGGCATATTTTCTTTTTGTGGCAGAGTTTAGACTTTAACATGAAATGTCTTGTTTGTATTTTTTTACTTTTTAATATATTTTTTCTACTTTTTTAATATATTTTTAAGTAAATAAGTAAAAAAATATATATATATTTTTTAAATTGTCTCCTTTATTTTAACAAAAACATTTATTTTATTAAAGAAAACCATATTGCACGTGAAAGCCCCATTTCTCCCAATTACAATGATACCACATATGTATCGGTAGCCCCCCGTTCCTGTCCAGGAGATCCCCTAAACTTAGAAGAGCACTTTATAACATTTACAAATAAAATACAACTACTATCCACATAATAAAGGGTTAAATAAAAAAAATTGGTGTGGGGTCCCCCTTCACAGGGGGGGGGGGCACCATTTCTTGGGGGAATATAAGGGTTTTTTTGGGAGGCAGGTAATGGGGGGTCTTGGGGTTAATGGCAAGTCACCAACTAGCCGCATGTGACTTGCCAGACCCCCGAGCCTTGTGAACTGGTATAGGGGTCACATGGACCCCTTACCAGTTCACAAAGGGTTAAAAGTAAAAAAAAACACACAGATACACTTTTTCAAAATTACTTTATTAAAAAAAAATATTTTTTCTTTAATTATTTTTTTTTAATACTTACCTCCCATCCATCCCTGTGTCCCACTCTGATCACTTCTGCTCTCCTGCTGCTGCTGGAGGCCTTTGATACCTACTGGGTTACAGGTAACATAGTGTTAATTTAAAAAAAAAATGACATAGGGTCATTTTTTTTGGATTTTTAAGGATTAAAACCCTTAAAAAAAATAAAATGGCGTGACGTCCCCCCTACCCAGCGTAACCAGCCTGTGACCAGCTATGGCGGCTTGCAGAACAGGGCGCAGGACCAGCTTTAGTGGCCCTTGGCCCTGCCAGCTGCAAGCTGTCATAGCCTAGGACCACGGCTCTTCTGCCCCCCCTGGGCTTTGGGGAGGCAGGAAATTTGGGTGGCCACGGGTTAATGGCAAGTCACCCGCTTGCCGCAGGCATATTGAAAAAAAATTTACCTTTACTCACCTCCGATCTTCAGATGCAGTGTCCCGCGGCGATCTGATGCAGGTGACAGCTGGGCAGAGAAGGGGGGAGGCAGGCGATCAGAGGATCGCCTACCTCCCTCCTTCTCTGCCCAGCCGTCACCGGCATCTGACAGCAGAACTGCCGGGTGCCCCGATGACACCAGGCGACCCGAAGGGGCGGGACTAAAATCCAAGATGGCGGCCGCCATCGGAAGCTGCTGCGGAGGGAGGGCTGTTATGCCCCCCTCCAGAAGACGGAAGAGCCGGGGGGGTGATCAGAGCCCCCCCCCCATGAAGAGGAGAGGCGGCGGGAGCCGGAAGGCGCGGAGGTGAGTAACTGTCATTTTTTTTTTTTTACAGGCAATCCCGGCGGCTGCTGAAATGGGGGGGGGGGCACCCTATTCTGGGCCCTCCCCTGCAGCCGGAGGAGCCCCAATCGGCGATCGGAGCCCCTCTGGCTGAAGAGGAGACCCGGCCGGATCGAACAAGGGGTCAGGTAAGTGACTTTCTTTTTTACTTTTTTTACTGTTATTGGGGAAAGTCAGGCACATAAAATTTACGTGGCTGGCACTTAAGTGACGGAGAGGCAACCACGTAAATTTTACGTGGCTGGCATTTAAAGGGTTAAAAACATGATCCCATGGTACTCCCTAGACGTTGGATAATATCAAGCCAGGAGCTGAATTTAAGTCCACACTGGGTCTATGCTCCCTCTTTATCAAATATGTAATTAATGATTAATAACCCAAAATACATAAAGTACTAATGGCAATCAGCATGCCATCCGCCATGTGCCAGTAAGCCTCTAAACAAAGTGTATGTGCTAATAAAACGTTCTTAATAAACATGGGGTGACCCCTGGAGAAGCTGCGTTGGGCAGCGGAACGCGTGGGTCTGTTCACCCGACCGTAGGAACCCTATGTCATATATGGACTTCCACAAGGGTGGTATCCTCTTTAATTTATTCTTACTATTATATGAATTCATTGGCTCCCTTTCCCAGGTGCACCTAAATCTTGCCATTGCTTATTCATTGTTTGTTTTTTAGGTATTCAATAGTAATAGCACAGGCACTTTTTAGTGGTAGGATGAATGCTATGGATATTATAGCAGCTTGCATATCACGATTAATTATTTAGCTTACTATGTTGTATATTGTATCATGTTTATTAAGTATGTTTTGTTAGCACATGCACTTTGTTTAGAGGCTTACTGGCACATGGCGAATGGCACGCTGATTGCACTCAGCACTTTGGGTACATTCATTACCAGGTCATCATTTTTGATATTACCAGATCCAAGAGAATCACCCCTAGTAGCCGCCTCCACAAACTGATTAATATAGTTATCTTGTAGCTGAAGCAGAACCATGACACTGTACCAGCCTGTGCCGCCCGCTGTTTATGCAGCTGACCCTCTATTTCCTCAATTGTGTTTGGGGGGTCTAGATTACACCAAATTTTATTTTAACATTGTTTACATCACCCGGCACTTCGATCCACAAGGATTCTATATCCCCACAATCTTCTGCTATTATCCCCTCATTAATATATGCTTTGAATTTTAGTTTTACATAGAGACACACTCTGCCCCCAATGTACTGGGTTTGGGGCTAGGGGTAATGGTGACTCAGTTATTCCTGGTTTTGTGCCTACTCCAGTAGAATGTTTAAAGAGAACAAGCTCTCTGCATGCGGTAATCTGTTGGCCAGACATGATGACTGCAGCACAGGCCATGGTTGTGAAAGCAACAAGGATTGTCTTTTGAAGCTGGGCCCCTCTGGGTGCGATGCTTGCACGCATTTCCAGAGAAGCCTTAGTATCACCTGTGCTAGCTGGTAAAATGGTATAAATGTTCTTGGGATGAAAAAGGACAAGCATCAGGAATTAAAATTAAAATAAAATATAACATTTGCCCTATCCCTGCCCCCCCCCCTCCCCATACATGTATTCTGTGCATACAATCATAGAACGCCAAGCAATGTAAAGTGTCCAAGAAGGGTAGTCCATATACTGGCAATCACCAGTCCATAAGTGCCAACGTTTCGGGGGCGTAATGATCCCCCTTTCTCAGGGTAGACTGACAAGCCATGCTGTTCAATCACGCACATTTGAATAGTGATCAGTAAGAAATTCCCGCCTGAAGTCATAATGGCCACGGTGTTCTGGGGAGTGTCCCGTGAATGGCATGACATCCTGCGGGTGGTGAGAGAAGAGACTCATGGTCCAGGGAGTCCCTAGTTAATGAGCAATACAGCAGAAAAACAATATTAACAACAATGTACAATAATCAAAATAAAGTGGCTACTATCGGAGGAAATAAAGAGGGACAACAGACAAATAATAAAGAGGGACACAGAAGCAGTAGAAGTGAGGGATAGACAGGAGGGAATATGGGCAAGCAAGAGGGGAAGCAGAGGAGTAAGTAGGAAAAGGGAGACTGATGAAGGGAAAAACTCAGCATCAGGGGAAGGAACCCCCTGTCTGTTTCAAAGCTTCAAACCTTCACAACTGTCAATACTCCTGGCTGGAAGCCAGGAAATAAAGGGGGGGACCTGTGTCCCCCAGATGCCGATGCCATTGGAGCATCTATTAGATGCTCCTTCTGCATAATTTTCAATGATGCAGCGCTGAACAGAGGATAGGAAAAGGTATTAGTCATTTTTTGGGGTGAGAATCCTTTCTAAAAATTCACCTCTTAAACCAAATAAAAAAAAAAATAACAAAAAAATATGGTTTGCTTTTAATGGGCTGGTTAATGACAAAACAAAATTCAGGAATGATTATGTGCTAGACTTTTTGCCCAGGACAAATACTAATATACACGACATTTGTAGGCCAAGACAGAAACGTTTCCCCTATAACCTGGCAGGTGCTTTATATTTTGCCAAAGACAGATGTTTACAGGAGTTTTATTTTTTGCCCTGGACAGATAAAATCTTGTACTCATGACAGCACCCACTCTACCTGGCAATAGCTAACAATAACCTCCTCAGTGGTCCCTATGTTGGGAGGGTTTGGCGGCCCCCCTTGTGTAGAGGTTTTGTAGCACTTGTTGCAGCCACTACTGCTTTAGGCCCCTCGAAATTTTAAAAAGACCACACTTTAATAAGTGCAGCACCTGAAGGCACAATCAGATGCAGAGCCTGAAATAGAGGTGGTACCAGCCAGCAGCGTCACCAACAGTGTCACCTCTGTTAACAGGGTGGTATTGTGCTTAAAATTGTACTGCAATAAGGGCCGGTCTGGTCTTGGCCAAAAAAGCTGGTGAACTGCCTTATCCATTAATGTAAATGTCCAGTTACAAAAAAAAAAGTCTGGTATGTAGTGCCGTTCACCAGCTGCCTCAAGCCATGGGCTCAGCCACCTTGAAGATAATGCACAGAGCGGCATCCCCCGTTAAATGGGTGGACTGGGTGCAAGCACAGTGAGGGGGCGCAAATCTGTGAACTCCCTGTGTGGCAACCGCCTGTGCCCCGGATGACAGTGCTGAATTACGGGAGAGGTAAGGCTTTTTTTGTACCCCCCCATCTCTGTACTCAGGCAGGGAGATTATGTAAATCCCCCCATAAGTCTGTACACCAAGAAGTGAAAAGTGAGCCCTGTATACACGGACATTGCTGCATGTGTAAGATTGAGTGAGCTCCCTCACCTCAGCAGCTGCCATAGCAGCAGTGTTCTGTGTTTACAGGGGTCACTTCTCTCTTTTTGGTGTACATACAAAATAGTCATAGGCCAATACATGTAAAGAAAAAAGCCCTAATTTATTTTGGAAAATCCTCCGATGCGGCAGGTGTCTGCAGCGGGATAGAGAATACAGATACACTGTCCCGCGTTTTGCTCGCGGTATCTCGCTCCCCGCCGCAGGGACCAGGTATTCATACTGGCGGAGTGAGCTAACGTCAGCTCAATCTGCCAGTATAAAAAGCCCCTCCCTGCAGCAGGAGTGACAAACAGAAGGATCTGTGTCCTCTGCCCAGCTGAAGACAGCAGAGAGCAGAGCGGGAAAGATGAGGACGCTGCCTGGCCGTTGATAGCAAGGAAGGAGGTAAGTATTGGTGAAAACAATTATAATAGGGACTATGTACTGGTGTGTGTGTGTGTTTTAACCCTTTGAGAACTGGTAGGGGGTCCTTGAGACCCCTATACCAGGTCAAAGGGCAGGACTTCTTGCCGAAACCCCTCAGTCCCTTACCCCCAAAAGCCAGGGTGGTGCAGAAGAACCCGGTGCCAATGTGTGTTATCTGGGTTGGTAGCCTTCAGGGCAGGGGGCCCGTCACTCAACCTCCGAGTCCTGTACTACAAGCCTACATGGTTCCCTGGACAGCTAGTTTTTTTTTTCTCCTGGACAGGGGGAACCCCAGACCATTTATTTAAATTACATGCAGAGGAGGCTAAGTATGCACACTAGAATCATAGAGAGAGAGAGCAGAAAGAATATCTCTAATATATGTGTAAAGAAAGCTGGTTCTGGCTGTAGACCACCAAGCCAAGGGGGTGCCAGGTATCGAGAAAGTAAAAGAATACAGCTGACACCTGGTTTTATTAAATGTCAACAGATGTGCATTACATATTGCAAAAGTACTGTATTTACAGAAATATAGCTTCACTGAAACAAAATAACACATAGAACATAGGGACATATACGTATACAGTGAATAGTTGTAGGCGCTAGAGGTCACCCTCTTTCTTAATTTGTAGCAATATATGGTAGAATAGGTTGGCTACAGATACAATCAGTTGATAGCAAGCTAATAGTAGAAAAAAATACCTGTGAGTCTGTGATCAAGGTACAGGGATAAACCTCTTAGTCAGTATTGTAGCAAGTAATTGTACATCAGTAAGTAGCAAATATCAGGAGGGTAATATACAGTGCTATAGCACCTCACAGAGGCAAATGAGATTCAGGACAAAATACCAGTTAATACCGATACAAGCAGTTTGTAGCAAGTAGATATTTGAAGTAGGTAACAATGGTTCTGTGATCAAGGTGCAGATATAACTCTATTAGGTAGCATTGTAGCAAGTAATAAACCTTCAGTAAGTAAGTTGTACAAGAGTCATACTCAGTGCCACATAGGCTCACAGAAGCAAAGGTGTTGGCAAACAACAAATATAATTCAGTAATAGGTAATATACATTGTGACACAGAATGTGCATAAAAGCAGAAAGTTTGAGGCAAGAGATCTTACATGCTGCACTGGAACAGAGGAACCCAACATTTCCGGTAAACCTAGATTTTCCTCAGGGAAAAAAAATTTAAAAAAGAAAAGCCTCTAAATGAAATAACACAGGGCCAGGAAGGGAGAGCCCCATGGCTTTTTTATTTTAAGGGTCAAACCAAGTACAAAGTCCTTTATTCAATTTTTTTACACCAATACTTACCTACTTCCTCGCTATCCATCGCCAGCCAGTGTTTTGATCTGTCCTGCTTTGCTCTCCACTGAAGATCGCGGACGTAGGACATGAATCCTACACCCGCACCAGGCTCCTGCCATTTCCCTTCCTGCTGCAGCAAAGAGCTATTTATAGATGAGGAGAGAGGTGGCGGGAAAAGCCCTACATGCCCCCCACACTGCCAGAGCTTGGGATATCTGCGGAGAGAAGTGCAGGACAGCCTGGATGGATCATAGGACAGTGAGAGTAGGTGAGTTCTTACTTTTTTAGCAGTAATCATAGGCAAATTCAGATTTGTGCCAAATCAATTATTCCTTGAATTTTTGAGCTAATTCAGGTTCAAAAGAACCAGTTCGCTCATCACTTGTCTAAAGCTGGAAGAGGCACTGTAAGTTAACTTTACTGTAAGTGACTTTATTGGCAGCTTTAAAAAATAAAAGCAATTTGTCAGGTTTTTGGTATTCTGCCTTATTGTATTCCTCTTTGAAATGTAACTTTCTAACTCTCATATCTCCATATCCTGTTTATGGTCTTCTCTATTTATGATCTAATTCTATTCCTGGTCTTATACTAGACTCTTGTGGCCATTTACTTTAATTACTCCTCAATATCACTATTTTTTTACTACCTGTTACTACCTTTACAGGTGCTACATATTTTCCTGGCTTTTTTTAACAGTGTCCTCGCCATTTCAGCATAATTACCTTTAACTCCATTGATGCAAGTTAGTCCTTCCAGGACACACACCTGAAGAGGATGAGGTTAACCAAGGGCCTTGTTTTTATTTTGGTCCAGCCATAATACAAGGACTTAGTTTTGCACTAACTACCAGGGTCCGCATTCCTTTTTTTTCCTTCTCACTTACCAGTGGTGCTCCTGGTTCTCAACCTTTTTCCTAATCTATGCGGGTAGGGACGTTTGGAAAGCCTGTACTTGCTATCTTTAAACCATGGGATGGGAATAGACATCTATCACTCCTAACACAGACCAGTGAGACCTGTATACTCACCTTAAGGGATTCCATTGTCAGCGATTAGTGCTTTGGCCACAGAAACTAACCTCACCATCTATCTCTTCTAACTAAACTAACCCTGTGCGAACACCCCCTGGGATCACCTATGATCACCAACTAGCTAAATTTAACTGTTTGAATGTGAACGGTGGTTTCCATCAGTCAAGCCTTTGGGGTTCCCCGAATCCATCCCCATTCCTGTGCATGACTTTTCCTGTAGTACCACCTTTCCGTTAGTCTTCTAAGACTAAACCCCATGGAACTGCATGAACATCTTTAAGCCAAATCACAAGAGCTTACAATCAACACTTTCTAACTATTATATGCTGTTTTACAGTCGTTTTTAGTTCTGATCTAATTCTATTTCTGGTCTTATGCTACACCATTGTGGTCATTCACAGTACACTGTGCAGCCCAACAAAACTATGTGTTCTGTTCCATTTTCTCTCTGTTTAGATCAATGGTGCCCATTTCATTTTATGGGATTTTTACTGGAGTTACCTGTTACTACCTATACATGCCCTACACAAAGAAAGAAATAGAGGAATGAGAAAGAAGGAAAGAGAGAAAGAAGCAATGCACAGAAAGAAAGAAAAGAAGGAATGCCAGAAAGAAAGAATGTCAGAAGGAAAGAAAAGAAGACATGCCAAAGAAAGAAAGAAAGGAAGAAATGGCACAGTAAGAGACAAAGAAATTACACAGAAAGAAAAGAAATAATGACGAAGGAAGTAATAACCAAAGGGAGGAATGACAAAAAAACTAAGAAGAGATGTGAAAGTTAAAAGGAAAAAGGAAAAAGCAAAGAAGGAAAAAGAAAGGAAAACGGAAAGAATCAGAAAGAACAGAAGGAATGACTCAGAAAGATATATAAGGAGTGAGAAAGAGAAGAAAAAAAAAAGGTATAACAGAAGCAAAGTCAGAAAGAAAGAACAAAGAAATGATTTTGCAGTTGATAGTCTGCCCTTGGCTGATTCCCAGTCCCAGAGGTGTGTCACATGTGAGGTGTGTCTTTCCAAGGCACAGGAGCCTTGGCACCTTCCCTGCTAATCCCAGTGCTGACGATGGCCCTGTTCAGCATGTTGGTGCAGGCTCATCGGCCACTTCCTTCCTCCTTTTGTGAGTTGGAGATGCTCCCATTATAGGAAGGAGCCAGGCGGAGGGTGTCTTTGCCTCAGGCAGCAAAGATACTAGATTCACCCCTGTACATACATCACATCTACACTACACCTAATCCTAATCAGGTGACTACTGCACTTAAAGCGGACCAACACCCTTTGCGTTGACAAAGTTGGTTGCCCCCCGGGTTGCTGCTAAATGACAGGCTGGGGGGGCATCCAGAATGCTGCCCCCCAACCAAATGTTTACCTTGCTCCCCCACCCAGAATTCAGCTCCATGGTTGGCCACCTGGTGGTCATGTGGACAGTAATGCTCCAGCCACCAGGTTTTCTCTGGTATGATGTCACTTGTTTATCCTGGCCAGAGTGTTAGACTCTGATCCACAGATCTGTTTACTGACATTTTCATTATCCTTAACTCATGATTCATACTGGACATGTTTGATGGCTGCACTGATCGTCAGAAATGCTACCTATGCACCTCTTAGATTTATGTGGTAAAGACATCACTAAAGATACTGTTAGTGCTACCTTGTTACTGCTACTTTCCTATTCCTCGAGGTGCCGGACCATTCTGATGACAGGTGAGATGCCATACAGAGATCCCTCACCATATATCCTTTTACTTGGTGTTACATCATACTATTTGAATTGACTATGAAATCTTGGTGTCATGATGCACTATTTTGTACAGCACTAGTTTTGTATATGTCTCTTTTTGTATAAGTATACTTTTAATTGCATAATGATAAAACTGTAGTAGGTGTGCATTCATTTCCACCCCTTTTGCTATGTTCTAAAATTGCTGCTCCCACTATATTTTACAATGAAATGGTTTGTATATGTCTCTTTTTGTATAAATATACTTTTAATTGCATAATGATAAAACTGTAGTAGGTGTGCATTCATTTCCACCCCTTTTGCTATGTTCTAAAATTGCTGCTCCCACTATATTTTACAATGAAATGGTTTCCTTAAAACAGCTTTAAGTAAAAAAAAAAATAAAAAGTAGTTTCTTAGTTATGAAGTCTAATGTGTGCTTCACAAATCTACTTGTTTGTGAACATTTTGCAGCCCAGTTTTATTGATTTTAGATAGCGTTGGCAAGTAATACGCATTTTTATCAGTAAGCTTATAGCAAACCAAGGGTCAGAGGAAAGTTTCACAATCTGAAAGTTGAGGGAGTATTCTGGTAGCTGAACATATAACAGTGCTGCCAGATTGCAGGGTGTAAAGTGTTAGTACTTGTCTTGTACAACCAAATTGTATCTAATGCAGAAAATGCAGAATTGTCAACTGAACCAGCGTTACTGTCAACATATAGCGAGAGCCACCAATAGGGATATGTGAGACCACACCTTACTATCCATGGACTTAAAACCCACCATTCTTTTTTTTTTTTTTTACCCCCTACGATTATTCTGCCATCCATCATATTGCTGTACTGAGCAAACATGTATGGGATCAAGATGGTATCATCCTTGGGGTGTCCCAGGATAGTCAGCCACAATTTTTAGGGTTGGACTTCACCATTCTGCACACCTACTGCTCCATAGGACTAAGTGGCTTTACCTTTCAGACCAGGAACTGTTCTACCACCTGTAGTCCCATCCATACTATCTATGGGCCCATGTGTATAACTCCATGGCCATCCATAAATGCCACATCACTTTATTCAGACATGCATATTAATGTACCATCACAGAGGACCATCACCGAAGTTAGAATTTAATAATGGCTTTGGTGTATGGTTCATGCGCATGCAGAATTGTTCTTCATGTGCCATGGATTTCACATGGACCTGCAGCACTGGGAGAACCATGCTTAGAAGCTGTTTTTTTCTGTTATAACCCCCTCCTTCCCTGCCTTAGTGCTAGGGAAGTGAGGTGGGGTGTGGGCGAGGGGTACTTTGAAGACTGAACATCCACTTTTTAGCATCAATCCTTAACTTCAGTCTATAGATTGATTTTCTGGCAGTGGTTTATGCTGTGATATGCCATAGTGTTTGCATTAGACTAAAGTATGCTCAGTCATTTTGGTTCAACTAGAACGGAATGTTCTTAATAAAATTGGCTGAACTGCATTAGAAAAAAACATATTCAAGCAGCCTGCATGATTAGATCAAGCTAAAACAAGAGGTACATCACGGGAAAAGAATGCAAACTGTAACCACCTCTGCCAAATTTCAGCCTTGTCAAACAAATTAGTAACAGACAGCTGATTTGCACAAGCTGCAGACCATGACTTAGGGGACCAATCATGACTAGATTTGTATGTAGATCAGCAGATGCCAGAGAATATTAAAATGACAATTCAAACAGCTACAGTATGTAAGGTCAAATGCATACCTCACAACATTGCTGATTTGGGAGGGACCGCCTGTCTCTTTCGTATGACAGAGGGGAGCCAGCTAGCTGTGGGAGTTGGGGGAGAGTCGTCCCAGATGCTGATCCACCAATGAATCAGGCTGCACAGACTGAGGGCCATCTGATCGCACGTCCTATCATCTGATTGCACACCGGACTGTGTGATCCCCCAACCGAACGCCCACACACCCGCTCTTACAACAATGGCTGTGGGGAGGCTAAGGTAAACCTTTCCTCCTCCGGGTTTTGTTACCTGCTCTGGGGGCATTCCGAATTGGGATGCCCTACTGTGTGACCGACCAATTGTGCTGCTGGATTCCCAGTAGAGGAGCAAGATTAAGGTAAGGTTTACAGGCGTATGGGGGGGGGGGGGGTTATAGGCAGCCTGTCATTTTAGTGGCAGTATTAAATAAACACTAAGAAAACAAGGTTTTCCCGAGGGGAGGAGTGATGCACCAGCTAAATCTGTGAGTAAACCGCCCGCCCCCCACTCTGACAAAGCTCCGGTGGGCGGAGCGAAACACGTGTCGGCGGACGGCCGGCCAAATCGCGCTCCCCGCTCCTCAGCCTCCAGTGCTCGGTGCCTCCACGTGTATCCCCAGTGTATCCAGTGCTGGTGGTGGACTTCTGTTTGCCGCGGCGGAGCCGGCGTGAGTTCGGCGGCAAGCGGTCTGTTCCCTGTCAGTGAGCGGTGGTGAGACGCTGATGCGTTGCAGCGCAAGGATCAAGCTAAGTACATTCATTTACCTGGGTGGGAGTATTGCTGTATGCCCCGGTTCAGCCCATACTGTGAACAGTTGTACACCTATTGGACCCTAATCCCGCGGGTACCTTTAACAGTTTTGGACTTGGGGCGCACACCCCTGGACCCCAGTTTTGAAGCTCAACGAATTGGATCCTGTGTTCCCACACACTCATTATATCTGGCCAGATACTGGGAAATAGCGCTGATAGAGACTATTTTTTACAGTCCCCGGAAGGGGTGGAATATCAATTGGATCTCTTAAATTAGGCTAGTGAGCTGTGAGGTGTGGAGCGGTGGTGGCGTGACTGTGTGGCTGTGGCTGCATGTATGGGGGGGGGGGGCGTGTTTTAAATCACCTTATATGTCTTTTATTTCGTTGATGGTATAATTGTTTGTGCCTTTTGATAATCATTAACCCTTTAAATGCCAAGCACGTAGTTTCTACGTGGTTGCCTCTCCTACTGTTAAGTGCCAAGCACGTAGAAACTACGTGCCTGGCATTTCCCACAAACAGTTAAAAAGATAGAAAAAAAACCCACTTACCTCCGGTATCCCCGTGAAGCTTGGGGTCCCCTCTTCCTGGGGGGGGCATCCGATCGCCCCCCCCGTCGTCCTCCGTCTTCAGGGGGGGCCCCGAAACCAGCCGCCCCCCCCCCCCCCCGTTTCCAGCGCTGACATCGGCGCTGTAAAAAAACAAAAAAAACAAACTGTCATTTACTCACCTCCGCGCCCGAGCCTTCTGTCCGGGTCTCCTCTTCACCAGGGGGGGGTCCGATCCCCCCCCTGGGCTGCGCAGTCTTCAGGTGAGGACCCTCTTCCGGGTCCTCACCTCTTGTAATGGCGGCGATGGCCGCCGCCGCTTAGCTCCGCCCATTGTGGGAGGAGCGGGATGACGTCATCCCGCTCCTCCTATACCCCCTCCGAGCTCCGATCGGAGCAGGGCGGATGTCAGGTGAGGAGGCTCCGATCGGAGCCCCCTCGCCTGTCACCCGCCCTGCGCCGATCACCACCGGCATCTGTCAGTGACAGCGGCGCGGGACAGCGGCGAGGGACGTCGGATCGGAGGTGAGTATAGTGTAAAAAAAAGAAAAATAAAGATTTTTTTTTCTCTGTGTCTGTGTCATTTTTTACTATTTAACCCCTTGTGAACTGGTAAGGGGTCCATGACCCCTATACCAGTTCACAAGGCTGGGGAGATGGCAAGCCACCTGCGCTAGCGGGTGGCTTGCCATTAACCCCTGGCACCCCCATTACCTGCCTCCCCAAAGGCCAGGGGGGGGCAGAAGAGCCCGGGCCCACATGGGCTATGTGGGCTCGTAGGCTGCAGGGTGGGGGGGCCACATAAGCTGGCCCCCCCACTCTGTGCCTACAAGCCCCCATAGCTGGTCCCGGGCTGGTTACTGTGGGTAAGGGGGACCCCACGTCAATTTTTTTTTTGATTTTTAAGGGTTTTTAACCCTTAAAAATCAAAAAAAAATGGGGTCCCCCCCCCCTGGGAGGGGGGACCCTATGTCATTTTTTTTTTTGATTAACCCTTTGTGTTCTGTCATCCAGCAGCTATAAAAGGCTTCTAGCAAGTGAGCAGAAGCCAGTGATCGCCGAGGGACAGAGGGCTCCAGGATGGATGGGAGGTGAGTACAGTGTAAAAAAAAAAAAAAAAAAATTAATAAAATATTTTTTCTCTGCTTGTGTCTGTGTCATTATTTCCTTTTAACCCCTTGTGAACTGGTAAGGGGTCCATGACCCCTATACCAGTTCACAAGGCTGGGGGGATGGCAAGCCACCTGCGCTAGCGGGTGGCTTGCCATTAACCCCCGGCACCCCCATTACCTGCCTCCCCAAAGGCCAGGGGGGGGCAGAAGAGCCCGGGCCCACATGGGCTATGTGGGCTCGTAGGCTGCAGGGTGGGGGGGCCACAAAAGCTGGCCCCCCCACTCTGTGCCTACAAGCCCCCATAGCTGGTCCCGGGCTGGTTACTGTGGGTAAGGGGGACCCCACGTCAATTTTTTTTTTTATTTTTAAGGGTTTTTAACCCTTAAAAATCAAAAAAAAAATGGGGTCTCCCTCCCCTGGGAGGGGGGACCCTATGTCATTTTTTTTTCTCGATTTAACCCTTTGTAGTGTGGATGGTAGTTGTATTTTTTTTGTGAATGTTATTAAATTCTTGTTTCAGTTAGGGGGGTCTCCTGGGCAGGAACAGGGGGCTACCGATAAATATGTGGTACCGTTCTAATCGGTAGAAATGGGGCTTTCACATGCAATATGATTTTCCTTAATAAAATACATTTTTTATTTAAAATAAAGGAGTCAATTTTTTTAAAACATTTTTTATTTATTTATTTATTATTTTTACTTAATAATATTGTAAAAAAAAAAAAAAATTTACAAACAAGACATTTCATGTTAAAGCCTAAACTCTGCTGCAAAAAAATATATATATAATTTTCCTGAAAGTTCCAGCAAAAATGGCGCAAAACATGACGCAAAATGGGGAAAAATGGCCTGTCAACAGAGGGTGACAAAATCTCAAGTAGGCTGGCAATTAAAAGGGTTAATAGTACCTATGCATGTTGGGTATTGTTCTGTTCGGGGGACCTTGCGCTTTCAGACTTAGCTTGTTTTTTCTGGTTTGCATATTTATATTTTAGGAAAAGGTGTTTTTTATTCAGCTTTTTTATAAATTTTTTAAGGAAACCCTGCGCAAACAAAGAATTCTTTGAGGGATTACTTCCAGAAAGATGAGCCCACTACAACAAGCTGGGTACCCTTAGAAAGCTTAACGTGTGTACTTTCAGGGAATATATGGTTTATGGGGGATATTCCAAATGTCAAGGGTTGTTTTGGTTGAAAAATCGCAAGGTGCGCACTTTGTCTGCAGAGCTGAAATTTTCAAGTAAAATTACCGTTACGCACATGCTTTACTTTGGGGTGTTTGGCAACTCTTCCCTTGACAGAACCTATGCATGTTGGGTATTGTTCTGTTCGGGGGATGTTGCGTTTCCAGATTAAACTTGTTTTTTCTTGTTTGTATATAGTTTTTTTAGGAAAATGTGGCTTTGATTCTGCTTTTTTATCCTTTTTTTAGGGAAACTCTTTGCAACCAAAGAATCCATTGAGGGATTACTTCCAGAAAACTATGGCCACATCAACAAGCCTGGTACGCCTAGAAAGCCTGAGGTGTGTACTTCCAGAGAATATATAGTTTGTTGGGGGTATTTCAAATGTAAAGGGTTGTTTTTCTGGAAAAACTGCAAGGTGCGCATATTGCGTAGCACAGTTGTATTTTATCTGAAAATCCCCTAAAGCGTTGTTTCAGTTTGGGGGAGTCTCCTGGGCAGGAAAGGGTGTCTACCTATACATATGTGGTACCACTGTAACCGGGAGAAATTGGGATTTCACACGCAATAAGATTTAATTGACAAACTTACATTTTTTATTACAAAAAAAACTACAATATGTAAAAATTTTTTTTTTTTTTTTTTTTTGCACATATTTAACCAAAAATATTGAGAATACACCTAAAAAATGACAAACAAGACATTTCATGTTAAAGCCCAGACTCTGCTGAAAAAAACAATATATCATTTTCCTGGGAAATCCCTGGAAATCCCTTCAAAAATCACATTTGAACATGGGGAGCGCAAAATAGTGCAAAATGGTCTGGCAACAGAGTGTGACAAAAACTCCAGGTAGGCTGGCACTTAAAGGGTTAAAGCTGCTGTATATTATGTCATTTGACTTTCCAGCAATTTTGTGCCAGTCCCACTCTAAACCTTGTTTTCTTAGTGTTTATTTAATAGGTATTGATCACGGTTTGTGGGACACCTAGAATATTGGAGGTAGCCCACAGGCTGGTAAATAGTGGACTCTCCCCTGCCTTTTAGTTGTAAATTACATTTTAGTGGCAGCCCTGGCGTCAACAACACCCTCGCCCCAGAGGGTGTTGGTCCACTATAATGTTGCAGTAAAGTGAAGAAGGTCTCTAAACTATAGTAAAATACCAATAAACTGAAGTAGAGAAGATATCAATTCAGTTGTATTCAGTTTAAATTGTATAAAATCACATTTTATTAGATAAACCATCTTTATTCAAGATGCTAGAATTGCTTCTCCCTTCATATTTTACAATTAAATATTTTCCTTAAAACAGCTTTGAGTAAAAAAAAAAAATACCTAAAGTAGTTTCTAAATTATGAAGTCTAATGTGTGCTTCACAAATCTACTTGTTTGCGAAAATTTTGCAGCCCAGTTTTGTTGATTTTAGATGGTGTTGGCAAGTAATATGCATTTTAATCAGTAAGCTTAAAGTAAATCAAGAGTCAGAGGAAAGTTTCACAATCTAAAAGTTGAAAGGGAGTATTCTGGCAGCTGAATATATATCAGTGTTGCCAGATTGCAGGGTTTAAAATGTTAGTACTTGTCTTGTACAACCAAATTGTATCCCATGCAGAAAGTGCAGAAATGTCAACTGAAAAGTCAACCAGCATTACTGTCAACATATAGCGAGAGCCACCATCAGGGATATGTGAGACCACACCTCGCTATCCATGGATTTACACCATTCTTTTTTTTAACCCCTACTATTATTCTGCCCATCCATCATATTTCTGTACTGAGCAAACAGGTATGGGATCATCCTTGGGGTACCCCAGGATAGTCAGCCACAATTTTGAGGGTTGTACTACACCATTCTGCACGTCTACTGCCCCATAGGATTAAATGGTTTTACCTTTCAGCCACTGTTCTCCCCATCCATACTGTCCATGGGCCCAAGTGTATAACTCCATGGCCATCCATAAATGCCATGTCACTTTATCCAGACATCCATATTACTGGACCATCACAGAGGACCATCACCGAAGAGCCCTGAAGTGAGGATTTACTAATGGCTTTGCATGTGCCATAGATTTTGCAGAGGCCACAGGCCTGTCCAATATGAAACAAAAAGTAAATCATGGGAAAAGAATGCAAACTGTAACCATGTCTGCCAAATTACAGCCTTGTCAAAAGAATTGTAACAGACAGCTGATTTGTACAAGCAGCATACCATGATTTAGGGGACCAGTCATTACTAGATTAGTATGTAGATCAGCAGATGCCACAGAAAATTAAAATGGCAAGTTAATAAGCTACAGTATGCAAGGTCAAATGCATACCTCACATTCCCTGACTTGGGGGGGACAATGACGGTTTGGTGAGGCATGTCTCACCCTCCAGCTTCTCTAGAAATGTCCCACAGCGCCGATGGAGAAGCAACCTGCTGCAGAAAGCTAAATTGAACCAGCGCTGCCCACCTTATTTTTTCAGAAATTTTGCCATTGGTGAATCAGTGCCCCCTGGTGCAGATGGCATGACCTTGTGCACCTGCACCCCTGAACGTGTGCCTATACTCCTCCCCCCAAACCCGCATGTGTTGTCCTTCTGCGCCGCCTGTCTCTTTTATATGACAGATGGGAGCTGGCTAGCTGCGGAAGTTGGGGGGGGGGGGGTGTCATCCCAGCCACCAATGAATCAGGCTGCACAGGCTGAGGGCCATCAGATTGCCCATCCCACGTCTGATCGCCACGTGATCCCCCAATCGATCACCCACACACCCGCTCTTCCAACAATGTCTGTGGGGAGGCTAAGGTAAACCTTTCCTCTAACGTGTGGGTGGTTTAAAGCGGGACAAAACTCTTTTTCTAATTATATCAGAAGTGAATTTATCTTAACTGCACCGTACTTTATTATTTCTATTTTTTATACTGGCTGCCCCCTACTCTCCTGTTGGGTGGGATCTCCTCAGTGTCATGTATCCATTTTGTATTTTTAATTTCACCACTTAATCACTTTTATCTTGATAGGATATACTTACCTAAGATCCGAGCTCCACTGTGAGTGCCTGTTCCGATTGCTTGCTCCAACTATATCTTGGTTCCAGTGTGCCCAACTACTTTGTGCCATCTCTCGCCTGGTCCTCAATTGCTTGCTACAACTATATGTTAATACAGTGCAGCCAATCATTGAGTGTCCTGTCATTAAATTCCCTCTTGATAAAGGTGCAAACCGAAACGTCGAGGGTTAATCTTTGTCCACCCATGGTACTGCCTGTAAGCTCTATTTTTGTATATGCAGGTTTACTTTGTACTTTGCTCTATATTACTTATGCCTAATAGTGTTGGGGTTCTCGGGGACCATATAGACCCCTCATGTATAGTACCATTTCTGTTTTACTACCTATTGTTACCCATTTGTCTACTGTGATGACAATTCATAAGTGTCTGGTTTATAGGTGTACCTATACACTGGTTGCTGGCTATCCCTACAGTGCCATCTAGCAGTAATTTTTTGTACATTGCCTTTAATTACCTTTTCATGCTATATCCTGATTTTATATGCCATTTTTTTCTAGCACTTTTGCTGTTATGTACACCATCCCTCATTAAATTCCATTCACTATTTTGCATTCAACTTATAGTTGTTCGTCTCTTTCATCAGCTATAATGTGCAATTGGGTATTGTGCTGTGTGTGGGTCAGACACAGGTGAAAGGACTGAATGCTATCATTGCTACTCTGTAATTAATTATTTTTATTTAGATGCAGAGGGTGTGTGTGGTCTTCAAAAATGTGTCACTCTCGGGACTGTCCTGCCGCAGTGACGGGATGGGGGGGTTAACCAATGTTTGGACTTA
The DNA here is from genome assembly GCA_027917425.1 of Gastrophryne carolinensis. Taxonomy (NCBI): domain Eukaryota; kingdom Metazoa; phylum Chordata; class Amphibia; order Anura; family Microhylidae; genus Gastrophryne; species Gastrophryne carolinensis. Next base: position 75,730,303 of record CM051242.1, on the reverse strand, counting down.
AAAGTCCACAAAAATGTTACTGGTTCAGTTCTATCCAAACAGAATTTGGGCAGTCTTCGGAGGACATTTGACCAACATTATTTTTAATTACAAAAGAATAAGTAACTCATCAATAAATAATGACAAACATCTCCTTTAGCCAAGTAATCTTAGATGTTTAATTGTATTGATAAATATCGAGATAATGCCATGGTTACTCCACCTTTTATCAATGGTACATTTAGTCATTTGCTGATGTTTCCCACCCCAAGTGAAAGATAGGTCAATTTTGCTGAGCTCAAAAAATATGAAGGCACTGGCATTGGGAGGGTTCAAAATAATTACAAAAGCTTAGACAGAACAGTCATTTTGGCAGCTGCAATGCATCCATGCAAGGAAACATGGTATCTGCTTCAAGATTCTAACACGTTTCTAATAGATATAAGATTTGCGAATAGTTAGCTTGGAATAAGCTACCATAGTCAGCTGTGATGAAAATGCCTAAATACGGGGAGGCCGATTCATCAATAGCGCCAGGTAGCGACAGATGAGCGACTGTAGCGTGATTTTTTCAGCGCCAGCCAGTATTCGCTGTGCTTGGCCGGCATTAGCTTGATGACAGCGACTCAGTCGGTGTGCGGTAATGTTGAATACGGGCTGGGGGGTCGCTGTTTCACAGGTTCAGCGTTGTATGTGAGCGCCTGACAACGAATGGCCAGAGCGAACGGCTAGCTTCATATTCATCAAAAACTCACGCTCCGAATGTGCTGTCGCTGTCCGTTCCTTGTTTAAACCCCAGAGCGCTGGCGGCGATCTGTATTAACTAGTTTTTAACCCCTAAACAACCATATTTTTTTAATGTAACATTATACATGTTTTTAGAATCATTTTGTTATATGAATACATTAATCTCAGACCTGTTAGATTAATTCTGCACATTTTTTTTTTTTTTTTTTTTTTACTTAAAAATAAATCCTAACATTGCAGAAGTGTTCTCCGATTTTTTGACATTTAAAAAAAAAAAAAAAAAATTATTACCAATTAATCATGAATTATTATAGATTGCTCCATTGAAATGCATTGGACATCGCCAGGGAGCGACAGCTCATACCTGGCGCTGTGAGGGAATTTGCAGCGGCGCTGTTCGGTCCAGGCGGCGTCATGATGAATGCCGCGCTAGCCGTCGCTCTCGCCGGCGCTAGCCTCATTTTGCTTGATAAATGCGTCATTGTGACCGCCGCCGGGCGTACTTGAGTCAGTAGTCGCCGTTAGCTGCCGCTACCTGGCGCTCGTCGGACACTACCTGGCGCTATCGCTTGATGAATAAGGGCCTTAATCTTAGAATCCTCAAAATGATATTGAAAAGAAGTCTCAATGATCAATCTTAAGTCTGCCAATAAGAGACATATAATGCTTTGGATTTCAAAGCACTGCCCAGCTTGGAACAAGCTACCATAGCCAGCCGTGTTGAAAATGCCTAAATATTTAAACTTAGAATCCTCCTAATGATATTGAAAAAAGTCTCATAGTCGATTTTAAGTCTGGGAGTAAAGAGACGTATAATGCCTTGGAAATTAAAGCAGTACAGAGACGTATAATGCCTTGGATATTAAAGCACTGACCAACAACCCGGAGGCCAACCCAAATCTATCTAATTTCCAGTTAAATTAGAAAGTGAAAATAATGGGTAAATAAAAAAAATAAGGACATCATATGTGAATAAGTGCAGTTTATGGGGGTGAGCAGCTACGTCAATGTCCTAAAAATCAGGCTTAATCTAAATAGCTAAAGGCTTTATTGCCAATATGAAAACTTTTGGGGATAGAGGACAACCCAATACCCATGGAAATAGGAAAAAGAGGAGAAGAAAATCCAGTATACACCTGCGTACAAACACCTGCGGAGTCTGATAGAACTCATTAACCGTTCAGTGTTTCGTCAAAACCCCATTTTTCCAAACGCCTTCCTGATGTCCAGATAAAGGAGGATACCAGGAAACTTTCACTGCTGCAATTCATGGATTAGTGAAATATGAGAAATTGGCTAATAGTTAACCCAGTTCAAGTGGTCCAGACCAGGTTTTGGAATCATGCTGATAGCAGCATGTAATCATTCAGCAGAAATGTTTCCACCATCCAATAGAGAATTAAATAAACCAACCAGATGCAGAGCCAACAGGTTAGGGAACGTTTGGTAATAGATGGATGGAAACCCATCTGGTTTTAAAGATTTTATGGCCATTTGTACCTCATCAAATGTAAGTTATTTTTCTATCTATTCCATCAGCATCCAATCAATATTAGGAAGGTCAATGTCAGCCAAAGAATCACGTGTATGTCTGTCTAGTGGGCCATCTTGTCTTCCATAAGTTTGGGACATTTTGTCACTGAATTCAGCCACTTCTTTCAGATTACTAGTAATTATGCCAGCATGAGTCTTTAGTCTGATTGACTTGGGTTATTGGTGGCCAAACATAAATTCAGATCTTATCTATTTGCATCCTACCACTTATTAATTCCAGGGGAAGGTGTGGCCAAATGCCATATGTCAGTGTCTCAAAATCTTGCTCCAGCTCAGCAATACGATTCATTGTGGTATGCTTAACTTGTGAACTAAGCTGAATGATACGTCCCCTTACGGGGGCTTTATGAGCTTCCCATAGGGATACTCGGGAGCCCACACTGCTCTCATTTTCTATAAAATAGAGATAAAGTCCCGTATTTGAGAGCAAAGGTCCACATTAGAGAGCAAGATTTAAGAAACCAGCGGAATGAGCTGACCCTTGGGATAAGGGAATCAACTGTAATAATAATGGCGTGGTGGTCAGACCATGAAATCAGCTTAATGTTATCATCTATCAAGGAAGGTAAGGTTGTGTTTGGGACAAAAATATGATCAATACAAGAGTGAGAATTATGTAGATGGGAAAAAAGGGTGTATTCCCTTGCTAAAAGGTTCCTTTCCCTCCAAGCATCTACTAAGCCTTCCCTCCCAATAATTTTTCTTGCCTAAGGAGGGGTACAGAAACCAATCAAGAATCTCCCATGTTTGTCTCTGTTTTGAAACTTCCAATCAAATGACAGAGATTTAGGAAAACCAATTAACACAATCCTGTGCTTAATAACAGCAGTGGCTGTATACACTTTGGAAAAGGGTAGGGGTAGAGAAGTAAGTCTCCTGCTGGAAGAGGACTTCATTGTGGAGTGACCTAAATTGCCAAAAAGTTTTCATGTGTTTCTGAAAGGTGTTGTAGCCCTTTATGTTCAAAGATAATACACGTAGAGACATTATAGATGTTGAATAAGATTTAAATATGAGTTCCCACCAGCCCCCAGCCCTCTGGCTCAGAATATATCACGAAACATGAAAAAACAATCATACAACAAAGACAAAAAAAAAACAAATAAACTGAACTCGTAAACTAGGAATTTGCAAAAATTTTATTCAGAGCCGCGTTCTGAGAAAATATATGCATACGCGCCAGTACTTGTTTTGTGTACACATACCACGTGGCACGCCTAACTGTCACCGACGCTACTACCGTCAGATAGTACTCGCTGACACTGCCCAGCAACATGGCACAGCCAGCTCTCCCATCCAACAGTACTGGTGGATTGCAAGTGCAGATGCACTTAGGCCAAGTGGCATGCCTAACTCTCACCTCTACTACTACTGCCAATAGAAATCAAATCAATAATTCACTTAGGCACCCCAGCATCACATACAAACATGCCACAGTGGTGCATGTGACAATGTCAGCACACTTCTGTGGGGCTGTAACCTTTGAATACAAGGCCTCTGCCATTATTGTGGCACTATGTTCCCTCAGTCATATGCCACGGCCACTCTGTCACCTGTTTGCACCTTGGCTGGAGTGTAATGTGGCATACATGCATAGGCAAATAGCACAATGTTCTCGTGCTGCTGTTCTTTGGGCGTCATCTGTGTGACACACCTCTCTGTCGAGGCACAGCTATGCGCCCTGGCAGACTCTGGAAGTGTGCTTGCATCCATACGCCCATGTAGCCTATAGGTTGCAAGCGCCTGTGCTGTTAAATAGACACCCAGATGTCCAATAGATGTCCAATTAACCACCCTCTAAATGAAACTGGTGATTGGGGGGGGGGTCTCACACAGCAGGGTGTCCCTATTCAGGATACCCTAAGGGGTGGAACTCTGCAGCTGTGGGCCTCCGATGTTCCTCTTTAAGACAAAGTAGGCAAATAAAGCTAAAGGTAAAGCAGGATAATAAGACAAAGCATTTGTAACTAGAACAGGGAGAAGGGGACATGGACAGAGGTGCATGATCACAATAGAATAGGTGAGGACAGGGGACAAATTGGTATACACAATAAACTTGCACAAAATCCAAAAAGGTGGACATATTACAAATGCATTGAGAACAGTAGACAATGCAGATCAACTACATGAATGAACAGACTAACCCAGAAGCCAACCACCAGTCAGCTCACCACTCTGAAAATGTATGTATAAACTTGAACTCCTCAATATGAATGCATTGTAGGATGAGCCAGATCAAAATACTTAAAAAACGAAGATCCAGTCCCACGATGCATTAGACGTTTAGAAAGTGGCCCATTTTGTGGTTGCTAAAAAAAGTGCAATAAAAAATAGGGTCACTAGACTGGCACCATCAGATCAACAGCCAAATTAGCAAGGTTACCATAAATACAGAAGAGCAGGCAAGCAGGACAAGCAATCTGGGCCTAAACATAGTGAAACATATACTCTTGAGAAGCTGGGAGAACAAGGGCCACATGCGTGCAATCAATGGCACCCATGACACTTGGCACCAAACCAATTTGGCTCCAATTGCATGCGCCTTTCTTCTGAGTAAAGCTTCTCAAGAGAAAGGCGGTTCAGGACCAATTCGAACACCTGCTGATCCTACATATGATCGATATCCAGCCGATGGTGAGTATGCCTAAGCTCTACATGGTTAACAGTCCCTGTTTCTACCCACCCACCTTATGCCACCCTACCTACCACCTACCTACCTGTCACCCACCCAGCTACCTGCCAGCCAGCCACCCACCTACCTACCCGTATCCCTGCCGTCAACCTACCTAATGTCTGTCTACCTACCTACCGGCCTGCCCACCTACCAATTTGCCTTACCGCCCACCCACCTACTTGTCTGAACATCCACTTACTTGTCTGCCACATACTTACCTACTTGGGTCCCTATTCACCCACCCTACTACCTGTCTGACTGCCCACCCACCTGCCTGCTTGTCCACCCATCTACCCACCTGTCAGCCACCAACTTATTTGCCTGCTCACCCACCTACCTACCTGCTGCCCACCTCCCTACTTGCCCATCCACCTTCCTACCTTCCGCCAACCTACCTTCTTGCCTGTCCACCGTCCCACCTACCGACTTGCCTGAACACCCACCCACCTACATGCCTGCCACACACCTACCTACTTGCCTACCTACCCACCCACCTTCCTGCCTGCCTGCTGCCCACCTACCTACTTGCCTGCCCAAGCACCTACCTACTTGCCTGCCCAACCACCTACCTACTTGCCTGCCCACACACCTACTTTGTTATACGGCATAATAGCTGATAATCATCAGTACCAAGGGCTCGCAGTTTATTACCAGCTCCTATACACGTGCACAGGTACAGGATAAAATAGGTCTGGTGTACTTCAGGAGTAATGGCTTTTGAAGGAGGTGGGCCAGTAGCCATAGCTGCCATGGATGGGAGGGGGGTACGGTCAGATAGGCGGGTTAGTGGATGGTCGAAGCAGTCAGGGATTTGGGTTAATGATGTAACTCACATTCAGAGCTTATGTGACTGCGCTTCCCTTGGTGCCTTATATGGGAGTGCATCTCTGCACGCAGATCTCGCTGCTTATACTATTGTGTGATGGCCCCAAGGGTTACATGTAGAGCTAGTGTGTCATGTGATTGGGGCGTATTGTTACAGGAGTCCAAATAGAGTTAAAACATGCTGGCCACCAAGCCCCCTGGCCTCAATGACTACATATCATTCTCATTCTAAAAGCCCTCTACTATGCTACATACTTCATTTATCTTAACTTTTGTTTTTTACTTTTATTATACACATCTTGTTTAATAGGTATCCCTAATATATGGGCGGCAATGTGGCTACAGGGGTGACTTGTAAAGGACCTTACCTAACTTGGGGGAGGCTATATTTCATGTCACCCAGTGCACAGGCAAAACAATAATATAACCCCCCTCCCCCCATACACCAATTGAAAACTTTGAGGTTTACAACATTCAGGGAAACAAGGAAGGGGAAATCACTCATATAAGGCCAGTATATTGGCTGTGCTGTTTGAGTCCACCTCTCCACCTATCCCTGGCCGCTACTTATTTTGACCACCAACCCCAATCCCCGAATGCTTCAACCACTCACCTACCCGCCCATCCGACCACACCCCTACCAATCCATGGGCGCTATGACCCTATACTTGCCCACCTCCTTCACAAGCTATTACCCCTGGAAGCAAACCTGGGTGTACACAGGAATAACTTTATCTTGTACCAGCACACTTAGGAGTAGGGCTACTGCCATATCACAATGGCCACAAAGCCAGAGGTAGCAATGAACAATAAAGAACTGCTATCACTCCCGAACTCTGAAACAATCCTTTCTACACTACCCCAAAATTAAGGTATGACTCCTCATACAAAATTCACTCAACCAAAATTTAATCCAGACTTATATAGTATTATCATCACATTATTGTACATGACCCCCCCCCCCCCCCCCCCGCCATGTGCAATGGCATCATGGATTACATTCTATCATATATGTGTATACACCAGGTACAGCTCCCTCCACAATCACCATCGACACCGTAGACCTCTTACAATGTTCGTCAGGAATTTCACTTACTATCCAGACTTAACCAATACTGTGACCCCATGAATCATACTTCATTCTGAAAAGAACTTATTTTAAATAACCATTTCAGTGATCTCATGAACTTTGCTATATACCAGATTAACTTGTTTGTATATATATGTGATATAGATGTATTTTTGTATATATGTGATGATGCCAAGCATTGTGAATTAAAGATTGCTTTACCACAAGAATCTACATCTCCTATATCCACACTTACAACCAAGAGGCCCAAGGCCTTTAAAGCTAACTGCTTATACCCTCATTGTCCAAACCCTCTGAGCAAGTCTGGTAAAGCTGGGGAATATGATGCAATGAAACTACAATTGAATTGCTCAATTTTGCTACTGGTATGCTGATGCTGTTGGACTTTTTGGAAACAATACATCCTCTGTGAAAGTTCTTTGGTATCTGTCCCCTACATTTAACTATTTAGGGGTCTACTACCACCCTGACAAGTGACGTACAAAAACGCAAGAATTTATTATCTTACTTTAAAAGAGACATGGAATCACTGAATAGAGATGTAATATTGCCTCTGTCAGGACCAGAGAGTACCTTAAGTGCACTCTCTGCCCGGGGGGGGGGTAAAAGGTTTGGCCAGAGCAATGACACGGAGACATAAGATATGCTTAAAGGTTTTATTAATGGCAAGGATAACAAAAAACTCTTATATTCAGATACAGGGAAAGAACTAACTAACAAAAAATACCAGATAACAGAAAACCGAACCCTAAGGTGCTGGAGCACTCACCCAGGGTCCTAGGGTAGATGCAGGCAGTCTCCAGACTCCTGACAGGAACAGACTAAAGATCAGAACTCCAGATACAAGGCACATGGATCCACGGACAAAGAGGAAGAAACAACAAAATCCTGCTGCACCTGGTGGAGGGAAAATCTCCCTTAAATAGCACACACACCAGGTGCAGCAGATGAGGAGAGAGCAACAAGCGCTTTGCTGCCACTCTCTGGAGGTTGGAGGGACTGCCGCTGGGGTGAGCAGCCGGAGCTCCGCTGACACCCACCAGTCGGGCGCCAGCTGAACCCGGGGACCTTACAGCCTCTTTACAGGGCACTGGTGCCCTCCTCTGAAACATGGTGTCCAGTTCTGGTCACCAGTTCATAGAAATGATTCCCTGATTATGGAAAGGGTGCAGAGTGAAGCCACCAAACTAAACCAAGGAGAATGAAGGATCTTAGTTATGAAGGAACTTGAAAGGAGACGTCTAAAGGGAGACATGATTAAGTTGTATAAATATATAAACGGACAGAACCAACTATTTCAGCCAAAATCCTCTCTAAAGACAAGGGGCACTCCCTGCATTTGGAAAAATAAAAGATTCAATTTCCAAAGGTAACAAAACTTTTTTTTTCTGTAAGAACAGTACATTTGTGGAATAACCTTCCACAGAAGCTTGTTACAGTATCAATAGCTGACAGCTTAAATAAAAAAGGATTATATGCTTTTTTTTAGAAGGAACATTATCCGTACTGTTAGCTCTTATAGGAAATGACAAAAGCTTTCCACAATCCGGTTGAAATTGATGGACATATGTCTTTTTTAACTAGATTAACTATGGCTATTAACTAAAAATCACCAATCACAGAACTTGTACCATGAATAAATCTACTGTGCAACAGATAATATCCTCCCCCTCCTGCCTCCTACCCCAGCTGTGCTTTCTCCTATTGCCGACATGTATCTGTGGTACGCAGGGTGTACATTGAAAACAAAATATATTAACCTTTCAGAAAAAACAACGTTTTTGCCTTTTTGTGGGGGATCCCTCCTCAAAGCCCCTGAAAGCAAAATATGACGCTTCTGCCTTTACAAGATATTATCCCTTTGAAAGTGTTACAATCATTCATAGTGATTAAAGGGAAAGCATTTTCGAAAGTGTATATTGTTTGGGTGCCTAAATCATGCCTTCAAGGTACTGAGCTGATCTAGCGTTTTTATTTTTTCTTATGTAAAAAAATATGTGTTTATGGAACCAGTTTTCACAAACTCCAATCCGTTGCAATTGGCAACTGTACACCAAGATCTCCAAGAAGAGAGAATTGAGTCATGTACATACACAACACTGCTGCTGAGTTGAGGAAACTAACCCAACATCAGACTGCATAGAGTGAAACCTGCCTAAATAAAACACACATTTATTAACTTAAGAAATAAGAGAGGTTTAGGGCAACCTCAGGTAAGCCTGCTCCCAATTTATCTATTGCACTGTATGTCCCAGATGGGCTCTCAGAGATTAGAGTTAGGACTGCACCCCACAGAGGCACTTTGGCGTAATGGTGCAGCTTAAGCATACTTCTGCAGATGTGTGTGACCGAGTCCTCTGTTTTTAACCAAGTTTAGAGACAGATTATAGGCTGGCCTGCAAGCTGACAGGGTTGAGTGCTGTGGCTCCTTTAAGAATATTGTATAGCAGCCTATCCCAAATTAGCACATATCCAATTTCAACACAATAGTGAGATAATATATCTCAACGAGTTACAGGTAACCAAATGTTTTTATCCATGGGAAAAATTAAAGGCAGCTACCGTATGTCTGTATTTCAAAACAAGGCATGCAATTAAATAAGGTGTGATTCAAAAAAGGGAGAACATTACCAGTGTTTATAAAACTTAAAACTGTAATACCTAAAAGCACATATATCAGTTATTACCCCCCTAAAACATGTATTTTCAGACAGCAAAAAAAATCCACCAACAGTGAAAATGTTTTACTTTAAATAGAAATTGAAACGACACATTTTCACACTATAAGACATGCATGAGGTTTAGAGGGAAAAAATAAGAAAAACAAATATTCTAAAAATGCTAAAATACTGTCCACCCCAAAAAAACCAAATAGGCAAAGTGCAGAATCCAAATACATACACATGACTGATAAGACAATGTTAAGCTAATGTTTGTCTTTACAAAGAAAGTGATTGAAGCAAGATACAATGAACATCAAAACCTCATGGAGCTTTAAAATACAGCTATAACTATATATATATTTTTTTAAGTTTTTATTTTTCAATAAACAGACAGACAAAACCATACAAGTCATCTTGTAAAGCAATTAAGGTGCAGCAGGCACCCAACTTCATAAATGGCATATAGACTAACAACACTGACAACCATTCACACAACTTTCATACCGGACTCCAAGGGATTCTTGCTACCAGCACGGTTCAGGTAAAGGACAGGGAGACTGATGCTCACCAGTTATTAGACGGGGCGAACATGTTCTAAATTTCCTCCCACTTTTCATTGGCCAGGTTCCAGCACCCGGCCCGAGCCCCCTAAATATAGTATAGATATCGGACTTGACCCAGGAAACTCCCCGCCAGGCCCACTCCCAGGCTCACTCAGCGTCAGACGCTGACTCTTGGCTCTGCAGCCATGGGTCCCAGACCTTTTCGAACTTATCCGGCACCCCCCTTGCGGCGTATGTCAGTTTATACATAGTGAGTTTCTGGTTAACTAATCTTTTCCAGGTTTGCACTGAGGGCTTAGCGGGGTGTCTCCAATTCATCAGGATGCACTTCCTGACGTAGAAGAGCAGCAAACGCATCAAGGCCCTCAGAGCTCTCAGTTCCGACAGACACAGTGAAACAGATCCCTGTACCTGAAAACCCACTACTCTACTGATCAGACCCATCACACCCTCCCAGAAGGCTGTCAGGACTTCACATGACCCCAGATCATGTGTACCCATGAGCCACTACTTTTCCCACATCTAGGACATATATCAGTATCAGTTAAGCCCATTCTGTGCAGACGAACCGGGGTGATGTAAGCCTGATGAATCCACTTGGTTTGGATAAATCTATCTCTGGCTTCCACTACCGATGCATGTAAGTGGTCCATTATCTCCTCCCAGTCATCCTGGTCCAGGTTTGGGTCTAAGGCCTGCCATTTAGTTTCAGTCTTGCTTCTAGGGGACTCCAGCTCTCCCATCAAGCACTTATATAGCGTGGAGACAGGCTTTTTAAGGCTCCTATCTCTGATTGCGTTCTCCGCTTTAGACCCTGTGATCCTTGGGCCCTCCCTATGGAACTGGGCGTGCAGTGCGTGTCTGAGTTGCAGGTATCGGAAAAAGTCCCGATGGGATATATGAAACTCCTCCTTAATCTGATCAAAGGATACCACCACCCCCCCCCCCCCTATATAATTGCCCAATCCGATGAGTGCCTTTTCTTGTCCAGAACAGCGGGTCCTGCATGGCACCCAGTTCTGGTAGCCTAGGGTTGTCCCATAAGGGGGTAAAAGGAGACCAAGCCGGGGTCCCCCCTGACCTCACCCCTAGCTTAGCTGCCCTCTCCCAGACGTTACTAGCTGCCCTCATACATGTGGTCGCCTCTCGAATCCCTCTCGTACCCTTGTATGCTAGGGAGGCCAACCTTTCGGGGGAGCCCAGTAATGTCACTTCTAAACACACCACTGGATTGTCCCTCGGCTGGCAGAGCCACCAATGCACGAACAAAAGCTGCATTGCATAAAAGTATATTTGCATATGTGGTACCGCTAGTCCCCCGGTATCTATTTGCGCCTTCATTATTTGTCGGTTTAGCCTTGGGGGAGATTGTCCCCATATAAAGCTAAAGATGATGGACTCCAGTGCTTTAAAGTGGGAGATAGGAAGCAGCACTGGGGAGGCCTGGTATATGTATAGGAGTTTTGGAAGAAAGATCATTTTGAATATATTGACCCTGCCCATGACCGACAGCGGGAGGCTCGCCCACTGGGTGACTCTTTTCTTCAGTTTCGTCACTACCGGGGAAATATTAAGAGGGATAAACTCATTAGTCTGCTTACTGATCATAATCCCCAGATACTTAAATTGTTGGACTATCTTCAGCCGGGACCTTGGGGAAACATCCCGAGGGTCGGTCGCATCTACTTGCATCAGGCTGGATTTATCCCAGTTAACCTTCAGGCCGGAAAATCTCCCAAACATCCCGATGGTATCCAAAGCAGCCTCCAAGGACTCACAACTGTCCACTAGGTATAATAGGGTGTCGGCAGCGTAAAGTGAGATTTTCTCCTCTATCCCCCTCAGCCTCCATCCAGCGATGGCTGGAGAGTTCCTGACAATAATCGCCAACGGTTCAATGGCCAGTGCGAAGAGTAATGGTGAGAGTGGGCATCCTGCCTGGTCCCTCTACTTAATACAAATGGGTCAGAGTATCATCCATTGACCCGTACTCTGGCCGTCGGACGGCCGTATAACAGCCTGATATATGATATGAAACCCGCAGGGAGCCCAAATCTGGCCAGCACCGCCCAAAGATAGGTCCACTCGATCGAATCGAAGGCCTTCTCATTGTCCAGTGAAGCAATCGCCCGACTACCATGGTTGTAATGCACTATCTGCAGGTTTGACATCAGTCTGCGCAGATGTTTCACCGTTGTGCGTCCCGGCATAAAGCCTGATTGGTCAGGCCCAATCAATTGTAATATGACCTTATTCAACCTGATGGCTAGGATTTTAGCCAATATTTTGGCGTCTTGATTTAATAAGGAAATGGGCCTATAGGATGCACAGACATCAGAGGGCTTCCCTTCTTTGTGAATAAGAACCACGTGTGCTTCATGGAAGGAGGCCGGGAGACTCTCATTATCCAGCGCCTGCTTCAGAACCTCCCAGAGTCTAGGGGCGATCTGTTCCATCTCCTGCTTGTACCACTCGGCCGGCAATCCATCAGGCCCTGGTGCCTTCCTACCGGGAAGTGCTCTTATCGCAGTCATAACTTCCTCAATAGTAATGGGGGAGTCAAGAGTCTCCCGATCAGCCAGAGTCAATTCAGGGAACTTAATCTGATCCAGATAGTTCTCTAGCTCTTCCATCCCGTAATTGATCCTGGAGGAGTACAAGGCCGAGTAGTACCTGAGGAACTGTTGTGCAATTTTATCTCCCTCTGTTACTGTTTCCCCCGCCACCGCTATCCCGGGAATACTATTGGACTTGTTTTCAGCCCTTGCTAGGTAGGCCAGAGTCTTACCATTTTTGTCCCCCTTGTCAAAGATCGTCGCCTGCTTGTATAACAATAGTTTCCTAGTCGAGTCGGATAGTAACAGATTATATTCCCGCGTAAGAGACATCAGCTTCGAATGGGCCCTATCGTCAGCCGAGGCGATAAATTCCTCTTCCGCGTTCGCAAGTTTACTTTTGAGGTCTGCCCTTTCTTCCCCTTTTTTCCCCCTAACCGCCGCTATAGCGCTTATGGCACATCCCCTAGTAACCGCTTTAAAGGCATCCCATCTCACCCCAGCAGTCGTCTCGTCTGCGTTACACTCCCAGAAGACCTCCGCAGCAGAGGCCAGGCTACCCTTGACCTCGGGGGTCTCCAGCCATAGGGGATTTAGAGTCCATCCCACCCGGCTTGCCCGCATACGCAACAACCCAACCTCCACTAGCAGAGGCGAGTGATCCGAGATGCCTCTCGGGAGGTAGTTACAGGTCGTCACCCCCGCCAGCAAGTCAAGCGATGAAAACGCGAGGTCTATCCTGGACAGGGACCTATGCGTGACCGAATGACAGGAGTATGCCTTGTCAGTTGGGTGCTTCCACCTCCATAGCTCCTGTAGGCCCATCGCCTCTGCCCAGGTCGCTAGCTGCATCCTAGGGCCCGGCCTCCCGTCCAGTCTATCCAACGCTGAGTCCAGCACCATGTTAAAGTCTCCCATCAGCAGTATCGGGGCCGGGGGGTAGTTAACCACCTTCTCCATGATCCGGTGCAACACCTGTATCTTGAAAGGCGGGGGGACATAAGTGCCTACAATAATTACATCTGTATCCATAAGCTTGGCGTGGAGGATTACATAGCAACCCTCCCGGTCCGTCTGCACAGAGTACAACACGAATGGGGTTCCCTTGGAGATCAGCATGGAGACCCCCCTAGAGTAGGCCGAGAAGAGAGCATGAAATGAGTCCTGGATCCAGGGTCTCCTCAGAGCGAGTCCTCTCCGCCCCACCAGGTGGAGGATCACCACATTGGGTCTATATCTCTTAAACTGGAGGACTGTATCGTTTAGCCCCCTGACATTCCAGGAGAGTCTTACAATCACCCATTCTCATTGATCAGAATACCATCCCCGTGGTCAAATATCAATCTGCACTGATAGGCCTGCCCCTCCACCCGTGACCGCCCAGCTTTTAGGGTCCGTTTTCCATTCATCCCATCCATACCCACATAACAACATACAATATGTAAACTGTTAAACTCTACATTGAACATATAATTACCCTTCCCAACCACCCCCACCCCGCTCCACCACCCCCCAACTTTAGCGAGCTTCATATCCCTCCAACAATACAATGTAACAACGGTGAAACTAGTTGCACACGGGGTGCAGAGACCCATTGCCTATGGGACCATAACATACAATTACCATAACTACATACAGGTTGGCGGCATAGCCACCAAGGGTTCCCAGGGGCGATTAGGGGTAGTCAGGAGCGACAGGAAGGAATGACCGGGGGGGGGGGAGGGAATGAAGGTAGGGTGGGGGAGAGAGGGGACAGCCAGGCAAGGGAGGTTAACAAGAGCAGTAGGATAGTGGAGGGAGGTTCAGGCGCGGAAGGGAGCCATCACACCATGGGAATCCAGAGCTGCAGCTCTCCTGTAACGATCAGATTAGGATATATTGTGACTAGAGCAGCCAGAACAAATTTCAACAGTTTCAACAGCCAGCAACGAGTGAAACAGAGTGGTCCCCGCTTCTGGGCGGCATCTAAACCCCCAACCTCAGCGCCAGTCGGGCCGCAGCGGAGGGAGGAGCCCCCCGTCAAGGGACACAGTCATCATCACAAAATATTAGTAGATTCAGAGAGCGGCCCTCCCCCGCCCGGGCCCGGTTCGTCAAGCCCCCGGCAGAGAGTCCAGCCATGTGTTAGCGTCTTCAGCTGAAGTAAAAAATCTGGTCGTCTCTCCATCTTGCACACGTAAGCGATCCGAAAACATCATGGCATACTTTAAGTTTTTTCCTTCTAAGCCTCTGTCTCACGCCATTGAAGGAGCGCCTCAGCTTTTGGACCTCTGAGGTATAATCCGGGAAGAAAGATAGTCGTGCGTTGTCGAGGGTCACCACCCCTTTCTCTCTAGCGGTAGCCAGGATAGCATCTCTGTCCCTGTAATGGAGGACTTTGAATATAAAGGGCCTCGGTGGGGCCTCCGGTGGGAGGGGTCTTGTGGGGATCCTGTGTGCCCTCTCCACAGTGAAGAATCTGGTTAAGTTCACCGGCGCCAAAGTCTCTGTTATGAGATTTTCCACAAACCTCTCTGGAGAGGCCCCCTCCGCTTTTTCGGGTAGACCCAGGATCCGGACGTTGTTCCTCCGATTTCTATTTTCAGCGTCCTCGGCCCTCCCCATGAGAGTAGACACCTGCCTCCTCAGGGTGGCAATTTCCCCTGTATGAGTGGAAAGCTGATCCTCCGCCTCTCCGATCCTCCTCTCCGCCTCTCCGGCACTGGATTTTATCCAGATCGTGGCGGAAGTAATTAAATTGCTCCTGAAGGGTGTCAAATTTAGCTGTGAGGGCACTCTGACATGAGGCAATGGCAGCCATTATAACTGCAGTATCAGGGTTGGAGGGCCCTTGCCCAGCCACGTGCGGGGTCTCCATTGTTTGCGTGCTACAGGTGACCACGGCTGTTTTACGCTTCTTGTTGCCTCTCATATGTAGGGGGACCCCCGGCAGGAACAGCTCAGTAGGGTTCAGAGGGCTGAGCTGCACTCCCGTAGTATGGTCAGTCACTGCAGCCAGGGGTCTTAGCGTACGGGGATGGATAGGGAACACTGGGGCATCCCACACAGTGGTGGGGAAGGCGCTGTTACAGGGGCCCACAACCCACTCTGATCATTCAGGCTTCCCCTGTGCAGGGATATGGGGATCAGCAGAGCGTCCAGGCCACCCCAGACCAGCTTCACAGACAGGGCAGGAGGTCTTGTCAGTGGGGGACACAGGGAGCAGCTGAGCAGGGGAGGATGTTTCAGCCTCAGGGCACCTCTCTCTTCCCCCAACTTCTGCCCAAGCTGAGGCCAAGCACCAGGGGCGCTGGAACAGTCCCCTTCCTCTCCCCCTTCAAGATG
Source organism: Gastrophryne carolinensis (assembly GCA_027917425.1). NCBI lineage: Eukaryota > Metazoa > Chordata > Amphibia > Anura > Microhylidae > Gastrophryne > Gastrophryne carolinensis. Next base: position 75,714,329 of record CM051242.1, on the reverse strand, counting down.
GCGACTGGCTTTATACTGTTTCTGTGTCCTCTCCTCTAGAGCTCCACTTTCTTAGGAGGGTGCCCCCACACTCTTCAGTACCCTCCCCGCCCATGGCAGATCCAGTTACCTCCTCCACTGAGGACTCCCGCTGCCGTCTCTTCCTGCGCACGTGCGCCTGGGGTCCGCCGTCGTCACCTCCACCCCTGCTGCGGGGAGGCGCCTCTCCTGCACAGAGCGCCTGTCCCCTCACCACCGCCGCGGCCCGAGCCACACCAAGCCGCCGCCGCCAGATCTGGAGTGGCAGCCTCTCTCTCCTCCACGCGTCTCCGAGCTGCCGCCCCTCCTCCGCACCTCGTGTGAGAGTCTCCACCGCCGCCTCGGATGGCCACTTCCACCGCCGCCGCACTGAACCTTGGCTCAATCCCTGGGTCAGGGAGAGCCTCAGCGAGGATTCTGGCCGCCTAGTCACCGGTTAGGATAAAGGTAAGTCAGGATGGAGCAGGATGGTCACAGGGAGCCCCGATCAGGCACGTCTCCTCAGGTCACCATCTTGGCCACGCCCCAGCTATAACTATATTTAAGGCTAACCTAGTTTATGCAGACTGTAACCAAGTATTTAAACTAGAGGTGAGGGGGAGGGCATCAGTGGCAGCATAGGTGAAGACTAGTTATTAAGGGGGCAGTATATGATGGTGGGTGTAGAAATAGATGGGGGAGGACTGGTATAGGGAATAAGGAGAGCAGTGGGTTACAAACCAGCAGTGAAGAATTACATGGACAATAAGGTCTTATTTTTTTGGGACAGACGGAGGAAATACAAAATAGGTAGGAGTGTGTCTCTATGTAATGAATCTAAAGCCTATATTATATATGTTGAATCCTTGTGAGTAGAAACGCAAGGCAACATAAACAATGTTAAAATACATTTCAGTGTGCAGTATATAGACCCCCAAACATAACAAAGAAAATAGAAGGTCAGCTGCATTAACAAATAGAGCTGGCAGCCAAGACTGGTATAGCGGTGATAATGAGAGATTTTAAATACCCAAGCTTTGACTGGGGTCATGGTTCTGCTTCAACTTCAAGGGGGAGAAAGTTCCTTGGCTTTCTGCATGATAGCTATATGAGTCAGTTTGTATGCATTGCATCTAGGGTTGATGGTCTATTGGATCAGGTAATATCAAATGATGATGACCTTGTAAGGGATCGTAACAGCCCATGGTAACAGTGACCACAATATAGAGGCACTCAACATAAAAGGTAAATAAACATTCTTTGGCTGGGAGAGCCAAAGCACCACATTTTGAGCAGGCTAACTACCCTAGGTTCAAGTCTGCACTTCAGGACATACAACATCTGTAGATGAGTAAGCATACAGATGTCAAATGTCACGATACACTTACCCTCTCAGTCCTGTGGTGTCCTTGGTCGGCTGCTTGGCTGGCAGCCGCATCAGCAGCCATTGCTGCCTTAGGCGGCATTGGCTTGAGCAGCGCTGAGCGTGTCTTACGCTCCCCGCCTGTCCATGCTCGAGCACGAGCACGGCTTTCTTATGCCCTCCGGTGGTGCTGCAGACAGCATGCCCGCAAGAGGTTAGTTTAAAGGGCCAATTAGCCCTAATAATACTGATGGGTGAAACGCCTTAATTATGAATTGGGCAATCAGTCCATAGTTTGTAGCTGGGCCAATGAGCCCTAATGTTCCCCAGCCAAACCCGTCCACTTCCCCTCTTTATAGGTGTTCCCAGCTAACTCTCTCACTGCCCATGATAGCATTCTGCTGGGTGCTATTGTTCCTGTTATACCGTTGCTATTGTTCCTGTTATACCGTTGCTGACCTAGCTTGCCTGACCATTCTGTGACCGCCACCTGAACTGACCTGTGCCTGGATTACGACTATGTCCCCACCTTATCCCTTGTACTGTGAACCCTCTCATTCGCCTTCACCCCTGAGTTTACAATCTTTGAGCTACCAAGTCCAGAGGCACTAAGGAGTTTAAAGCATCCCAGCGAACAGGGGCTTGTCTATAGGTGAAGCTAGCTGCGGAGATTAGGGGTTGTGAACTCACTAAGAAGGCAGGTTTGACACCAAATATGAGTGCGCACCAACATGACAAAATGTATTCTTCTAAGTAACAAGTATAAGCAACCAAAATGAAATAAGGGGTGGGGTCTGTAAGAGCTCGAGAACTTGCTTCAGACAACCTGTCTGTGCTCCGTCCCTATCCCCCTGTTGCCAAGTGACATTGGGATGCCTAGACCAGCACTCTAAGACATGGATACGTGCACTCCCAAATGTGCATGTGCGCACTCCCAAATGTGCATGTGCGAACTCATTTGATCCCGAATGCATACTTCCAAAAGTGCAAAGGAGTGCAATTCCAAAGGCACATGCGCGCACTCCCAAAAGTGAATGTGCATGCTCCCAGGTGCACACTTCCAAAGGCACATGAGCGCACTTCCAAAGGCACATGAGCACACTCCCAAAGACTCATGTGTGCCCTCCCACTTAGGTGCACATACTCAAAGGTGCATGTGCGCATGTGTGCTACTCCATCTCCAGGCACTGGCCCAAGCAAAAAAGAAGGGGGTCACCTCCACTACTCCTGCCACCACTGTTTTACTCACACTGGCGCGAGGAGAGTGAAAGGAGGAAGGGGTGCTGCTGCTCTCCTCCCTAAATTTTGGGGAGCAATTTTACCTCTGGGGCCCCTCCCCCCCACTCCTCACCAATCAGGATAGAGGGGGGTCATCTGTCAAGGGGCCCCCTAGAAGCAGAATCAGGAATTAATTATTGATGGACACTCACCAGACAATCACTGGATGGCTCTGCATCTGACTGAGGCACAGGAGGTACATGGCAATGAGAGAGAGGTGCGTGGCACCGGTGGAGCCGTGAGGGGCGCATCCTGCAGTGAAGCCAGCGGAAAGGAGGTGGCATGGCTGGATAACTATGCAGATACATGCAACAGAGGTGGTGGAGGCAGCTTGCCTGGCCTCCTTGTTCCGCGGCCCAGGGGCATGTGCTTGCACTGCCTCTATGGTTTGTATGCCCCTGGGTATGATTCTACTTACAGTGACTGACAGTAAATCAGATATGAACAAGGCAAAGGATCCAAATTATTCAAACGCAATCAATGTAACCAGATAATCAAATCAGCAAAAAGTCACCCCCATCTCACCAAGCTGCCACATGTTCCGTGGGTCACATTGCTCACTTCATCAGATATGGGTATTTTATGTATAGGTTATATGTATAGTTTTACACAGGGGTTAGTGGTAATCCAGATCATAGGCAGTATGGTGACGTTTTTATTTATAATTTAATTACAATTTTTCATTTTGGTCCACCCCCCCATCTCTACCTTGTTTTGGTGTTCATGGTCATGTCATTTTGTATATTTTAATTGGTTTTGTGAATCTTGTGAAGTCTTGTGATTATTTGTGACATGCAATAAAGATGTCATTTGGGTATATAGGTGTGTCTCCCTCTAAACCTTACTTTTGGTCTGTATTTTGTGATTATATGTTATAAAGCTTGGGAGCAGCACCCGATTATATTTTATTGTGGTTTGTGCAGGCAATTTCCTCTCCCTACTGACACTGCCCTGGCCAGTCATAGACATGCTCGTACTGAGCCCAATGCCAAACCTGCCAAGGTATTTAAGCACCATTTTTTGGGGGATTATATATATCTTATAGGGTTAAATGATTTTTTATTACTAGGGGTTTTTGTGTCAGCACAAAATATTTGAAGGGTCCAGTATCTATATTATGGATTTTTTTGGTGCCCTCGTCCATATATTGTATGCTTAATTACTGATATGAATTATGTGAGGAAGGGGTAGCTTGGTTTTAATATAGTGCTTTTGTTTTGTGAATCAGGTTTTTAAATTATGTATTGTCTTTGCCTGAATACAATTTACATTTATTTTTAATATATATGTGGTTGTCCCATTCCTTGGGGTAGGAGAGTAGTTTTTCACCATCTCCTTTTCTATATAATTTGTTAGGGAGTGAGCACACGTTTTTTCAATTGTGGGTAGTACACCCCTTTTGGTAATACTTTCTAATATTAGGCACAAAGATGTCTCTCACATCTGATAATACAGCTTAATGGTTTAGGTCTCCTTAAAGTTCAAATCTTTTGTGCACTCATCAGTTCCCATTTAGAAAAAAGACAGGCAACATATTGTGATACTGTTACAATGCAGGCCTACCTTCATTTATTTACCCAGTATCATACTCAATTTTTTAAAATCTTGTAAAATAGCAAAAATTAGGACAATGTTCCCTCACTTTTACACCATGTGCCGTTCATGTTCTCACCAGCTCCCAAAAATCTCCTTTTCCAGGGCAGCTGAGTCTGATAATGGTGGTGTCTTTGTTAGGACGGCCGGTTGCATTAATCTAAAAATAACTACTATATATACTATTTATATATATATATACTATTTAATCTCAAATAAAAACAATTTCAAATCAAAAACTCAAAATCAAATTCAGACCAAAGGGGGTTAATGTGTCCATTCCATATGTCTACCTAGATTCTTGTTGTGAAAGCAATTTAAATGTATTAGAACCTTGCCAATGGGGCTTTATTTTGTCAATTGAATTCCTATAAATGATAGTACTGTGGCATGAATCTGTTTACAATATAATGGAAGGTTATGTGTTTCAACCCCCTTCCTCACATTGTAGACATGTTTCCTAATCGTTGTCTGGTTGTTTGTCCAATGTATTGTAAACCACAGGTATATATACAACATAGGTGGATGCAAATGTAATCAAATTCCTTATTTCAAAACTCTTTGGTTGCTGTTGATACAAAAAATATTCTTTTCTTTTCTTTTTTTTTCACATGGTTTTACATCACATACAGCTCCCACAAAAAAAAAAGAGAGAGATTATGGCTCAATATTGGATCATTTAGAAAACGTGTTATTAAACAGCATTAACAACCAAGTGGGCTGAGCAAGGGGATACTCCACTAATAATTGTTATTAAACAGCAGTGACAACCAAGTGGTCTGAGCAAGTGGATACTCCACTAATACTTGTAATTAAACAGCAGTGACACCCAAGTGGTCTGAGAAAGTGGATACTTCACTAATACTTGATATTAAACAGTAGTGACACCCAAGTGGTCTGAGCAAGTGGATACTCCACTAATACTTGATATTAAATAGCAGTCACCCCAAGTGACCTGAACTAGTGGACAGCCAATCTCTATATATTGTTATTAAACAAAAAAGCCTAACAAGGCCTGGGCTAGTGGACATTACACAAATATTCCAGAATGTACTGCCAATCTACCTTCTTGTGGGATTCGGCCGAACGCCAAACTTACACATGGATTTCTTTGTTTGAAATCCATGTTCAGGAACCCATACTTAATTTCAGCACAAACCCAAACTTTTTGAATTGGGTTGGCTCAACCCTACTCACAACCGTATACTGGGGTCTGGGTATTACACTGTTGATAAACTACTACTTTACCCTCCCTTGCACGCTCTGGTAAGGCAGTAAGAGTGGTCTTCTTTAATACAAGAAAATAACAGTTTTGTTTTGGACAGTTTCTATCTCTCACTCACAGTCTTTGGGAGTCTTCAATATTACTGCTGGTTCTTGTGGGCCAAGCAACAGTTGTGTTAAAACTAGAACATTTTGTAATTAAGACCCTCAACATTTTACCTGGTTCTGTGTTTGAACAGTTCTTGCCTACCTACCTACTTCTCACAGTCTTTGGAGGGGGGAATTACTGCTGGTTCTTGTGGGGCCAAGTCATGGTTCTGTTGAAATTAGAAAATGTTTATTAAGCAAGACCCTCAATATGATACCCAGTTCTGAATTTGGAGAGTTCTTGTCTACCTACCTCTCACTAATAGTCGTAACCAGTAGTAATATTGGGGGACGCTTAATATTTGTACTGGTTCTGGGCGAGTCCAGTAACACTCACAGTGACAAAACGCTTAGCTTTATGGTTGGTTCTGGTTTTGAATGCAGCTGTCTCAAACACATTGTTATGGGGGCCTAAATATTGATACTGGTTCTGGTTATCTAGTAACAGTAATAAAAAGAACCCTGAGTTTTCCTTTTTTAGGGGATCAGTCACCTGTGCATCATTCACTGTTCATTGGACCAAAATTATACTACTTAAGTGGAAATATATGTGTATGAGAATGGCACTTAGTATGGAGCTGCAACCTGGTCAGACGGCTCGCCTGACAGTGTCTAGGTAAGTAAGTTTTTATGGTGGGTTTGAGTGTAGTCTACAGAGGGTTAACTTCTCTGTGGCTCCTGCTCAAATCCTCCACAGGTGTGCTGGTTGTTAGAAATTAGAGAAAAATACAATCTCACTTGTCATGTGATTGTTTACTCCCTTTTTCTAATATGTTGCTAATTAATGTGGGCTGCAAAGTTGATATTACTCAAGATTGCTGCAAATTTAGTACAAAAACAAAGTAGAACTATGAAGTGTTGCACCGCTTGTGGTGCATCTGGAAGTTGGTTGCTTCTTATTATAATTAAGATCCAATCGATGAATATGATCTTCAAAGCTTTATTTCAAAACAAATAGTGCACGCTGGCTTAAAAGTTGATAAAATAAAAATAATTTATAATAAAATAAATAAACCGTAGGAAAGGGTGTCCTTATTGTTCCCTGGAGGATTTTCTCCTCGCGAGAATGTTTGCGGGAATGTCCTACGTTGCACTGACCAAGGTGCTGCATGTGCAGTAAAAGGTCCGTTCCACCAAAAGTGGTGCAACACTTCATAACTCTGCACATCACATTCAGTGGCCCAGGGCAGGTCGAGTACCCCCGGGCCAGGCGGGTAAGTGTTTTAATATACCTTTCTCAGCCTCAATGTTCTACTTTGTTTTTGTGCTAAATTGGCAGCAATCTTGAGTAATATCAACTTTGCAGCCCACATTAATTAGCAACATATTAGAAAAAGGGAATAAATAATCACATGACAATTGAGATTGTATTTTTCTCTCATTTCTAACAACCAGTGCACCTGTGGAGGATATGAGCAGGAGCCATAGAGAAGTTAACCCTCTGTAGACTACACTCAAACCCATAAAAACTTACTTACCAAAATTATACTACTGCTACTGGTGTCTACTAATAACACTGACATTTATTTAAAACTGGTTCAAGATAACCCTCTGAATATCCTTGTTTCTAGCTTTGGGGCCCTGGATCCAGCACTGGGGTCTCCTCTTCTCCTGGGGGGCTTCTCCTGGTTCAGGTATGAGCATCACACACAGGAAGACACACGCTAAACATATGTGTTAACTTGTGGATTGTTGGGATGTTTGCATCTAGATGGCCAGGAAGTCCCCATGTGTGAACAGTAAGGGAAAGGAGCTGCACCATTCCATCAGCCCCAATAAGCAGGTGGTTGATGTGCCACACAAAACACAATCAAATTCACACCTCATTCACATTTACTAATAGATAACGTTTTTTTGACCTACAGACTTGAACAACGAGGAGTGGCACGTCCCAGTTAGAAGGGTGGTTCCCCACCAGCCTAGTAAGTTCTAAGACAAGTGACAGGGAGGCCGATTCATTAATAGCGCAGGTAGCGACAGTTGATCGACTGTAGCGGCATTTTCAGTGCGCCCACTAGTAGTCGCTGTGCTTGGCCGTTGTTCGGTAGTTGATAGCGACTCAGTCAGTTTGCCGTAATGTTGAGTCGCTATTTGACAGGTTCCGCGCTGTATGGGAGCGCGTGATAGCGACTGGCCCTAGCGACCGGCTCCCACCATATTCATTAAAAAATCACGCTCCAAAAATTCTTGCGCTGTAAAATGCATGTTTAAACCCCAGTGCGCTGGCGGCGATGGGTTAAAAGTAGTTTTTTAACCCCCAAACAACCATTTTTGGAAACAAAAAAAAGTTTTTAAAATAATTTTGTAATATGAATACATTAATATCAGACCTGTAATATCAATTCTGTACAATTTTTTTTTACATTTTTTTTACCTTAAAAAAAATTATCTAAAATGGCAGAAGTGGTCACAGAATTTTTAACATTTAAAAAAAAACCAAAAAAACAATTAATAACAATTACCGTATTTGCCGGCGTATAAGACGACTTTTTCCCCCTGTAAAACATGCCTTCCAGTGGGGGGGTCGTCTTATACGCCGGGTGCCGCCGCTCTCATACATACTAACACACACACACACACACACACATTCATACTTACTTCACTTCCTGGCTGTTGCGCGCTGGTCGTCGGTGGGCGTGTCCCAGATGGCCGCCATCCAATGAAAACAATGGACGCCGGCCAGGAAGTGCCGGTAAGAATGAATGTGTGTGTGTTTGTGTGTATGAGAGCGTATGAGAGTGGTGGCGGTGGCGGCAGTGGCGACAGGAACAGCAGGGACGGGCAGACCGGCCCTCCGACCATCGGTAAGTGTGTGAGCGGAGGGGCGGGCGGGGGGAGGAGGGAGTGGGGCCACTCGCTTGCTGTACTGAGGGATGCCCCCATGCCTGTACTGAGGGATGCCCCATGCCTGTACTGAGGGATGCCCCATGCCTGTACTGAGGGATGCCCCCATGCCTGTACTGAGGGATGCCCCATGCCTGTACTGAGGGATGCCCCCATGCCTGTACTGAGGGATGCCCCCATGCCTGTACTAAGGGATGCCCCCATGACTGTATTGAGGGATGCCCCCATGCCTGTATTGAGGGATGCCCCCATGCCTGTACTGAGGGATGCCCCATGCCTGTACTGAGGGATGCCCCATGCCTGTACTGAGGGATGCCCCATGCCTGTACTGAGGGATGCCCCATGCCTGTACTGAGGGATGCCCCCGTGCCTGTACTGAGGGATGCCCCCATGCATGTACTGAGGGATGCCCCATGCCTGTACTGAGGGATGCCCCATGCCTGTACTGAGGGATGCCCACGTGCCTGTACTGAGGGATGCCCCCATGCCTGTACTGAGGGGTGCCCCCATGACTGTATTGAGGGATGCCCCCATGCCTGTACTGAGGGATGCCCCATGCCTGTACTAAGGGATGCCCCCATGACTGTATTGATGGATGCCCCCATGCCTGTACTGAGGGATGCCCCCATGCCTGTACTGAGGGATGCCCCATGCCTGTACTGAGGGATGCCCCATGCCTGTACTGAGGGATGCCCCATGCCTTTACTGAGGGATGCCCCCATGCCTGTACTGAGGGTGCCTGTACTGAGGGATGCCCCATGACTGTATTGAGGGATGCCCCCATGCCTGTACTAAGGGATGCCCCCATGACGGTATTGAGGGATGCCCCCATGCCTGCACTGAGGGATGCCCCCATGCCTGTACTGAGGGATGCCCCCATGACTGTATTGAGGGATGCCCCCATGCCTGTACTGAGGGATGCCCCCATGACTGTACTGAGGGATGCCCCCCTGACTGTACTGAGGGATGCCCTCATGACTGTATTGAGGGATGCCCCCATGACTGTAAGAAGCCAAAAAGTGTGACTGTAAGAAGCCACCCAGGGACTCTGGGGAAGGGAATTAACATGTTGAAATAAAATATTATGTTCTTTTACGTTTTATTTGGTGTGCGGAAGAGGGAGTAGTCTTATACGGTGAGTATATAACAAACTCTATATTTTGAGTGGAAATGTTGGGGGGTCGTCTTATACGCCCAGTCGTCTTATACGCTGGCAAATACGGTAATTATGAATATTTAAAGTGGACTGTCACCCTCCCGTGATCGGCCCGGGAATCTATAAGATTCCCGGGCCGATCACCTCCCGGGCCGGCATTATTTTAAAAAGCAAACACTTACCTGCATGGTCGGAGCGTGGAGGCCGGCGCAGCTCTCAGGCGCCCTCTGATGACGCGTCCTCTGATGACAGCTGAGAGCGGCGCCGGCGCAGTCGTCATCAGAGGGCGACTGAGAGCGGCGCCGGCCTCCACGCTCCGACCATGCAGGTAAGTGTTTGCTTTTTAAAAAAAATGCCGGCATGGTGGGAGCGGGCAGGCCGGCTGCACTGTCAGCGGGCCGGCTTCCGACGCCCGCTGACAGCGTAGCCGGCCTGCCCGCTCCCACCATGCTGGCATTTTTTTTTTCAGATGAGCGATTCGTGAAGTTTGATTCGGGCGAACCCGAATTTCTTGGGGAAATTCGGCGAATCGCCCGAATCGAACTTTCAAGAAGTTTGCTCATCTCTAAATGTCTGCAATGACATATAAATATATCAGAGATCAGCAAGACTAGGCTAAATGACTGTCTTGAACCTGTTGTCATGCACTTTAACACTAGAAGAGAGCATTAGTGTCTAAAGGGTTGTCATATGCCCCCAGGAGACATTTTAAACTATTCGAAACATTAACACACGTCAACCGCCTAGTGAGGTCTCTCACTTTGCAGCGCCACTTTTCAACACAGGAGAATTAATTGGATCTGAAATGAAATGCATGTGAAATCCATGAAGATAGATCTTTAAATACAATAATCCAATCAAGTAATGAGAGAGACCCGAGAGGGTCCTTTTAAAAACAGTGTGAGGAACCAGAGATTAATGACAAGCCAGTAGATGTAAGAAATAAATCTTTTTCTTCAATCCAAATTTGATTGAATTGTTCCACGAAAAGACGGAATAAGATCTTGTCATATTATATAACACTAAGGGGGTCATGATAAATACAATCTAACCAGAAGTGGATGGTTGGCATCGAAAAACATAAAACGGTCCTTCACTCTGAATAAGAGTTTATCTTATATGTTTCCCGCACCCTGTACATACAGATTGCTCACATTAAAAATCATCCTACCTGCATCTACTGCATGTTATGAGCCTTTCAACATGCAAGATCGCGGCTCATGGGACGTCAGGCAGCCTGTAAACAGGAAGTGCCTTCTGACTGTGCTGCTCTGCCTTCTGGGATTGCTGTCCTTTTCCTGACCCCAGCTCTGCTCTGTCTGAGCAAAGCACAGCTATACCCACCCCTGTACTTTATCCCACTCTCCTCTCTTCAGTAAATCTGATGCTTCTGAGTCAAGATGGCGGCGCCCGTTTCCTAAAGTCCTGAAAAGAGTTGCAGCCAAGCGGGGGAAAGAATAATAAGTAAGTGATTAAAAACTTAAAATATATTAATTTTAGATGCTGGGGAATAATTTTTTAAGGGTTTTTTCAATAAATCATGGTGAAGGTCCGGCTTAAAGGAAAATCTGAGTTTAACTATTAAACAAGTGGATAAGGGGGCATGGTGGTGTTAGATCGCAATACATAGAGGAAGCAGAAAGACTGCTTCTAGATAGTAAAACTATATATAGAAAACTGAAATCTGATCCCATGGTCCCCTTCCTGTTAGAATTACATAAATTAATTGATGAAGGTGTGTCATTAAAGCTCTTGACAGAAAAGAAGGCAGAGTTTCAAATGTGAAAAATGCGTCTAGAGGGGCGCGAGGGAGGCGGCGGCGGCCGGCCGCTGCCGAAGACAAGGTAAGGGGATTTGGGGTGTTTGGGGGGCTTTCACCCCGCGGGACATCCGAGATCGGGATCACCGGAGGGTGATGGTCCACTTTAAGTACATTTTTTAAAGACGGGATGTCAATATATAGGGTAGTGCATAAAAATGCACATGTAAGCCCCAAAAATGAAGGTCATGTAACCTGATAATTCCATAGTTTAGTCTAATGTGAATTATGTGGCCACATAATGAGTCACAACTATTACATTGTAATTAATATGCTTACGTTTGGATCCATTTCACCACACTAAGGTTTTTCGCACAGCTTGTATTAATGAGCATCGCAGACTGTGGCAGTATGTCCGGCGGACCCGATATCTGCTGCTGGGGAAGAAGAAACAGCCGTAGGGTGGGGGTATGGGTTTATCCGCTGTGCAGATTTTTATATTGGCCATGTTGGCCTTTTTAAAAATATTTAACATTGTTATCCGTTTCAAACTTGAAGTGTGTCTTGACGTTTACACCATAGTTAAAGTGTACAACAACTAGAGATGAGCGAACTTCTTGAAAGTTCGATTCGGGCAATTCGCTGAATTTCCCCAAGAAATTCGGGTTCGCCCGAATCGAACTTTCACGAATCGCTCATCTGAAAAAAAAAATGCCGGCATGGTGGCAGCGGGCAGGCCGGCTACGCTGACAGCGCAGCCGGCCTGCCCGCTCCCACCATGCCGGCATTTTTTTTTTAAGCAAAAATGCCGGCATGGTGGGAGCGGGCAGGCCGGCTACGACCATGCAGGTAAGTGTTTGCTTTTTAAACAAATGCGGGCATGGTGGGAGCGGGCAGGCCGGCTGCGCTGTCAGCGGGCCGGCTTCCGCCGCCCGCTGACAGCGTAGCCGGCCTGCCCGCTCCCACCATGCCGGCATTTTTTTTTTTTTTAATTCAGGGAAAAAAATTCTGGTTCGTGCCGAAATTCCCTGAAATTCGGAGCGAACCGGTTCGCTCATCCCTAACAACAACCCATTATTTGGATCATTCTGTAAAACATTGTTAGGCCTTGAATTTTGAAAGCATTGTAATGTTTCCTAAATAATTACAGTAGTAATTTTTGCCAACCATTCACATATCGAGATATAGAGAGGTCTTATTGTGTGGGTTATTAGCTATGTAATTAGTTACCAAACACAAATTAGTGCATTTTTTCAAAGATTTATTACATCCCAAAAAGTAAATCCACATTGTAACAGCATTGGATTTGACACAGAAAAATAATAATTAGTCCCTTGGTGGCCTGGGTGGTGCCGACTCATTGTTAGGGGCGTTGTTGGGGGACAACCGGGCAGTAAAAAAAATAGACTGTTGCTGTATTAGCTGATGTAACAACAACAAAGTTTGGTCCTGGCGCTCTAGAGGTTGTTGGATGCCATGCATCATTTGTTGGATGGCTTGCATAATTTCAGACTGTTGGTGGTTTATCAAATCTCTAACTTCTTCTCTCAGGTCCCGAATTTGTTGTTGGTCCACCAGCGATTGGTTTTCCAGCGCCGCAATGCACTCCTGAGTTCCATCACGTGACTGTTGGAGACTGTAGGCCTCCAGCATCCTGCCCCCTAGCTCATACAGGTCGGCACTTGTGGGGGCACCTCGGGCAGTTGGTTGTTGCGCAGGCTAAAACATAAAACCAAATATTAGTTTCCAGATTGGATTTAGCAGATACATCAAAACCGCATACATCTATGGTTACATTATCGTGTACCGTAGGTTCTGCCTCTGTAGCCTGGCCACATGGGACTTGTGAGGAGGGCACATCCTGGGTTGGCGCAAAGAATTCCCGCTACGATCAAAGTATGTTGTATGTTACATGGGGGAACCTAATTGTCACAAAAGCATGTAACCGTTGGACAACTATAACCAATTCATCAATGGTACCTGAGTGTGCTCCTCCTCAAATAGTACAGGTGTCTGGCTGCCAGAAAGGGGCAAATCCTCATCTGAGAGTGGTGGCAACATCGCATATGCTAATTAGAAAAGTCCTGTTATTTGTTAGGTTCATAATGTGTGTCCATTTTGTCAAACCAGTATAGAGGCAATACCTGTCCAAAGTAACCCATTGGCCAATACACACACCCTTGTCAATTTTGAGATATTAGGAAGAAAGCTGTTTGTTTAATCAACACGATAAAGTAATTGTGTCAACAAATAGCATAATCACATATATAAGAACACACATACCCGCCACATCTGAGATGTCCAGACTTAGGCCATCACTAGAGCTACAAAAACATTGTTCAGAACAAATGTCAAGAGCCACACAACATTTCTGGTCAAACAACATCCTTACTTGCAAAAAAACCAAACACATTCTTACCCTCATCCCCAGCAGCCGCGCGGTGAAGGGTCCTTTCAGGACCATCACTTCCTGTATTCTGGCCTAAAATAAAGCAGAATGGATATAATTAGCACCTCCCATAGTATTGTTAATATCATTTTTTCACAATAGCAGCTTAACGCGAAAACATGTATAATGCATTTCCATCATTTGTAAATGCCAAAAGAGGATCTGGTTGTTGCACAAACCTAAACAACTATCCATTTTGGAAAGGAATGTATCAGGGTTTGGCATTTTCACATATGAAAAGATACACATTGTTACCCAAAAACCAAGGATACAGTGTGCTTTGCAATACACACCAACAGGGTCCTGAAGGCCTGCAACACAGGAAATGGGGTCCCAAGATGATGTGTGAGAGACATTCACACATTTATATTACCTAAACCCAAGCCAGGTTGGCACATGCACTTACTGGCATCCAAAGAGTAGGTAGCCTCATGAGGAGATGCTGGTGCAATTCTGAGGGCATCTATGATAATCAAAAGTAAATAGTTATGCATTGTTATTGTGTCCAAAAAATTAAAAAAAAGAAAACAAAATAAATATACAGACTGTTTACCTTCAACAGCAGACTGCGTTAAGGTTGAGGCTGGGAGAAGGGCGGGATTCGGGGTCACCTCATCACCCGATTCCTGGGAGTCCTCATGTGCCACTATGCATAAAGCCAGAAAAATGATTATAAAAAGGGACTACTTACCGTGAACTACTTTTATTATGAGAAATATTTGGTTATGAGAAATGTAACAACATTATTATCAACAATCACTTTCCAGATTAAATGAATGTACCTTCACCCCAACCTGTGGTGTCATCCCCAGCATCCACCCCATGCAGCCGACAGAGTGGAATCTTGCACTTTAGCATCTCCTCATATGGCCTGTATTTACTCTTTGGACCCTGCTTTGCCCCACTGTCTACAAGTAGATCATTCTTCATCTTTCCCATAAGGGCCCTTTGCAAAGTGTAGAAGCGTTTCTTGCAGGCTGTGCCACTACGTGGGTATTGAGCAGTGCTAGTAAGCTGCTCACCAATGGCATCCCACAATTTGCTCCTTTCTTGTTTGCCTAAACACTGACTTTGGGAGCCAAATAATAACTCCCATTTAGCCAGTGTCAGACGCACAAGAGTATTATTATCCGCCAAATTAAATTCTGGCTCCCTCTTGGCAAATGGACTCTTGGCCTTGGGTGGGGCTTCACCTTCAGGCTGTGCCCTTTTCCTTAAGGAAGGTCTGCGGGCACGACGCACACCACTGGTACTGGGCCCAGCAGAAGACACAGCAGTGGCTGGCAGATGCCCAGAATTTGGCTCCATCCTGTAGCTGCACACACCACCAAACAACACACACAAGGATGCATGCAACCTACAGAATGGCAACAAATGCTGAATGTGTATGCCACAATTTATGTGCTTTAGGCACCAATCACAAACAGGCCCAGTTAATTGATTGACACATACTGTACAGGTGTTTAGAGATACATCTTGACTACAATGAATGATGTTTCTGAAAAACATGTGTTGCAGTCAATAAAGTAATTAATTAGCTAATTAACAACCCACATACACATTATGAAGTAATGGGATCCATGGCTCTTAACAACATTGGAAATGGTGTCCCAAAAATGGCTATTTGAATTTTGAACAGCGTACCTTTGATTGGACAAAAGATGCAACCAAATCCACTAAAGTACGCTATTATGCAAGCGCTAGGCGTTTCCGCCACACCTGTGGTAAGCTAATTACAGACCAGAAACTTTTAGGAAACGCAGGAGGCGGCTAAGCGGACCAGTCCTTTGGATAAGTTAAGTATAAATTCAGAATAGTTTAAGCATTCTTTTCATGATACACTGTGGCAAAGGTTTATTGATGTATTGTTGTGGAAGCATACAGGAAGGTCAGGAGTCAAGGGAGGATGGTGCTGTGAGGCTTAGGGCACCCCGATCCTTTGGCATCCGCCTCTCTGTATGGGATTTAAGTGATGAGCAGATCAGAAGTCGTTTTCAGCTGAATCGTGCAGCACTACAGTCCCTATTTGATCAGATTAAGAACAAAATCGATCCATCCACCAGACGCACCCATTCCATCCCTGGCATAGTTCGCCTATGTGCCATGCTAAATATTGTGGCACGGGGGAATTTCCAGGCAACCTCTGCCCTTCTCAGCGGGATCAGCCAGGCTACAATGAGCCGCATATTTTACAAGGTAGTCCTGGCTATTTGCGACCTTATCCCTGTATATATCAAATTTCCTGAGGATGAGGTTGCCAATATTAATCGTGCCTTCTACCGCATGGGAGGGATACCTAATGTGCTATGGTGTGTGGATACACATATCCCTTTCCACCCTCCCTGTGCACAGGAGCTGCATTATAGAAATCTTAAACAGTTCCATTCCATGAAAGTCATGGTAGTGTGTGACCATGAGATGAAGCTGCGGGCCGTGAGATCTGGCTTCCCCGGCTCATGCCATGATTCTTACATGCTCCAGCAATCAGTTCTGTGCCGGAAGTTTGAGAACAATGAAATTCCACCTGGCTGGCTACTGGGTAATTAATAATCCTTGACATAATTACAAGTTCGATATGTGGCCTAGTAAATTGGCAAACTAGGTAACAGAGGCTTTAATGTATACATTATGTTCATGGTACTTCACTAATTGCTCTCTCTCAATTTGATTATTCAACAGCGGACAAGGGATATGGGCAGAAAACGTGGCTAATGACGCCGGTCAGAACCCCACAGACCACTGCCCAAGTACGATACAATGCAGCACATCGCAAAACCAGATGCATTGTGGCAAGAACCATCGACCTGCTGAAAGCACGCTTTCTCTGTTTGGCACGCCCAGGAGGAGAGATGTTGTACAGTCTACAAAAGGTCTCCAAAATCATCCTCGCATGCTGTGTCCTACACAATATTTGCATATGTCACCGAATAGAACCCCCCCGAGGAAACAGCACTGGTGCCAGAAGTCCCCAACATGGCCGCAGACAGTCACGAGGACACCCAGACTGGGTTTGAGCGAAGGGAAAGCATGATTACCTCTTTTTTTTCGGTAAGCTAGGTCACCTTAACTATACTACTGTATTACAGGGCCCTGCAAAACATTACTTGCCAAATATGTGGTTGGTGTCTAATTATTACTCAGAAAAATGTTTAGCTTAAAGTAATTAAAATAAAATGTGCGGGTGGTATTTGATATGGATAAACAAAAGTACCTTGCTTACAATCTCTAAAGTTTAAAGGTGTTTGTTATGTAATTAAATTAAACCACAACAAACAAAGGGGAATTTGTTAAATATATTTTGAAGCAACAACGTTAACTTTTTTCCTAATTTTAGGCATCATGAACATGGCAACACCTGTTTATGTTTTGTCCAAATAAACCAAATATCTGCTTAAATAAATCCAACCAAAAAAATGTTTCCATGTGTTATTTGCATAATGTTATATCACATTTCCTAATTTAACAGATTGATTTCTATACAACAGCAAAGAAATGCTCAGGCGCTGTATTGAATACGGTGTACCAACCCAACAGCTGAAGCACATCTGAAACATCATATGCTAGTTTCTTGTGGTTGCCTTTTTTGTCCCCCTGGCACCAGTACTATTGTGCTCATGCCCCTATTTTAATGGCCCCTTCTTCCTGTAACTTGTAAAAAACCATTGTCCTAGCATAGTGCCTTACCTGTAGCATACCTCCCAAATGTCCCTTATTTGAAGGAACTGTCCATCTTTTGAGGCCATGTCCCTGTGTCCCTGGTTGTTCTTCTCTGTCTTTCTTTGAGGTTTAATATACAGATCTGCGTCAATAAATGATTCATTTGCCTATTCAACGTGTTTGTTGTAACAGTTACCCTCTATCTCCTATCCATCAACCAATGAGGGGATGTGGCTTAATTTAACAATTGTCCCTCTTTCCCACCCTGAAAAGTTGGAAGGCATGCATTTAGCTTTATTTTTAGTTTATTTAACTGTGTGCCCCTATCTCCTCCTGCTTGCACTTACTAGTTGGTATATACTGTTTTGGTTGTGTAGTTCCTTTTTGCCTGTTCATTTTTTTTATTTCCTTTTAGGTAACCTCCTGCTCCCCTAGCTACTGACACCCGACGTTTGTAGACAATGCTGGGGTGCCAAAGTTGTGAATTGTGATATGGATTTGTGAAACTGTTGCAGGTTCAGACAGAATAGAAAGCCCAGACCTTACAATCACCAAATAATGGTGGAAGGGAGATCTAGGTGTGCCACTTGGCCTAAGTGCAACCGCTACTTCTATCCACTAGTACTGTTGGATGGGAGAGCTGGGTCTGCCATGTTGCTGTGCGGTGTCAAAGAGCACTATCCAACAGTACTATTGGAATAGAGAGCTGCTTATGAGCCGTATTAGTGCATATGCACCCACTTTCATAGATATGCATTTTTTATAGCAATCTTAGAGACCTAATTTTAAAGTGGAAGGGGCATGCATGTGGACCTAAACTAGACCTACGCATGGAAGGCCTGAAAACAACTGTAAAATTGAATTTTGTTTTGGCAGACATTCATCTAAGACCGCTACAACTTCAAGCCAAACACCCATGAAAATAGGACGTTGGCAGATGACATGGTACCCATCTGAGCGGGCAGGGGACGCCGGCATACACCCACACACAAATTATATAGCACTAGCCGGATCTCAAATGATAAAAGCGACCCTGGGTGAGCCGGTTCTACAGCCAGAACTTCCCATGTAAGTGGGTGAGTTCTTGCTGCGCATAGAGGTCACCTGGAGTCCAGGGGTCTGGCCAGTGCAGCAAAGAAAATAGGGTGTGGGTGTAAGACGGCGGCCCTGACCACTGCCAACGTCCTCTTTCTCCTTTTCAGGCTTCCAACTGACAACTCGGAACCCTCTGAAATAAAGTGTTGGGCTTGGAGTTCCCCACACTCCAGCAGCAGTCAGGTAAGCCATTAGACAACAAACACACAGGTTGTGATAGGAGATACAAAAATGACTTTGCTTCTCTCTCCCTCCAGATTCGTCCAAGGATGAATATGCCGCGATGGGGCCACCAGAGACTTGTATGGCGCCAGACTGAGATGGGTGCCAAACAAGTCAAACTGATGCCTACAAAAGCAGAACACAAATAACACATGCACAGGCTTTTAACTGTTTGCATTTCATGCCATACCTAAAGAGACAGTGCAAGGTGGAGGGTGGCCCCCTAAAAGTGCAAAGAACATTGTTGTGGTAAGTAGTGAGAATTTGGGGGGCATCAACATACACACATGTATAGAACCAGGTGTTAACATGCATTTCTTTTGCATTTTGTATATTTAAAAAAAACACAATGATTGTTTTAAAATAAAACAAACCCACCCTCCAAAAAACAGTTCTGAGAACAGCCGCACTCTTACCTCAACGCAGTGGTATTGCGTGGGTGCACGGTTCGCGGAGACGCCGCATATATCCAGGTATGTTTGTGAAGAACCAGCACTCCTTTTTAAAGTTCAAAGCAAATAATTGTATTCTTTACATCAAAAGCAAATGTTACAGCGGTGGAGTTGAGTCAACGTTTCGGGGTGCGCTGAGGCCCCCTTCGTCAGGACCCACCACATGCACCAGAGGAGACGGTGCATGTGGTGGGTCCTGATGAAGGGGACCGCAGCGCACCCCGAAACGTTGACTCAACTCCACCGCTGTAACATTTGCTTTTGATGTAAAAAATACAATTATTTGCTTTGAACTTTAAAAAGGAGTGCTGGTTCTTCACAAACACACCCTCCAAAAAAGGTTAATATTAAAAAAAAGTTTTTAAAATGTATATGCTGCATGGTGTCCTTTCTTAAAGCTACATCCTTCAAGTAGGGTATAGCTACTCAAGCAGGGGTAGGTAATGATGTAGGAAAATAGGAGGTGGAAGCACAATGGATGAAAGCAGATGACATAGGAGGCCACTGAATGAAAGAACTTGGAGAGGGTAAGTCACTCTACATACATGCACACTATATGGGATGCCACAACTAGAACCAAGGGGGGAAGGTAAGCCACAATACAGACATGCACACCACATAGAATGGCACACAGGTGAGGGCCAGCGATAGACATGGAACATCGAGATCGATGGACTCCACTGCAATATACTGCTCAAAACAGGTACAAACTTGGCTGCCGAGGTGAGTTCGACAGCCAAACTCTAAATGCTTAGCTAAACGTATGCGTACACAAAGCAATTACAAATGTATACGTATGGCCGAGAAATTCTCGGAACACGGCTCTGAATATTATGAGTACAATAATATTTAGAGATGAGCGAACTTTTGAAAAATTCGATTCGACTGATTCGCCGAATTTTCCAACAAAAATTGTTTCGACCCGAATTTATTCGCGACGAATCGCTATTAAAAATGGCTATTTCTGAGCTTCCTAGAGCCTCAATAGGGTTGTAAACCATTCTGCCTTGCTGTAACACGCATAGGATGCGTGCTGGGTTACTGAAATAATACTGTAAATAATTAGGACATGCCGATCAGAGGCATCGCTATTAGAATCGCAGAGCGGCACAATTACAGAGAGTTGAGGTGGCATCACTATGAGGGGGCCCTATATTGCCTGAAAAACACACCCTGGAGCTGGCAGCGGCAGGAGCCCAAACATTGGATTTGGCTCAAAGAGACATTGGAGTTGGCAGCAGGAGCCCAAAAATTGGCTGAATGACACCCTGGAGTTGCAAGCAGCAGCAGCAGCAGGAGCCCTAACATAGCTTGAAAGAGACATTGGAGTTGGCAACAGGAGCCCAAAAATTGGATGAATCACACCCTGGAGTTGCAAGCAGCAGCAGCAGCAGCCCAAACATAGCTTGAAAGAGACACTGGAGTTGGCAGCAGGAGCCCAAAAATTGGATGAATCACACCCTGGAGTTGTAAGCAGCAGCAGCAGGAGCCCAACATTGGCTGAAAGAGACACTGGAGTTGGCTTCAGGAGACCAAAAATTGGATGAATCTTACCCTGGAGTTGCAAGCAGCAGCAGCCCAAACATAGCTTGAAAGAGACACTGGAGTTGGCTTCGGGAGCCCAAAAATTGGATGAATCACACCCTGGAGTTGGCAGCAGCAGCAGGAGCCCAAACATTAGCTGAAAGAGACACTGGAGTTGGCAGCAGGAGGCCAAAAATTGGATGAATCACACCCTGGAGTTGCAAGCAGCAGCAGCCCAAACATAGCTTGAAAGACAAACTGGAGTTGGCTTCAGGAGCCCAAAAATTGGATGAATCACTCCCTGGAGTTGCAAGCAGCTGCAGCAGCAGCCCAAACATAGCTTGAAAGACATACTGGAGTTGGCAGCAGGAGGCCAAAAATTGGATGAATCACACCCTGGAGTTGCAAGCAGCAGCAGCCCAAACATAGCTTGAAAGACAAACTGGAGTTGGCTTCAGGAGCCCAAAAATTGGATGAATCACTCCCTGGAGTTGCAAGCAGCTGCAGCAGCAGCCCAAACATAGCTTGAAAGACATACTGGAGTTGGCAGCAGGAGCCCAAAAATTGGATGAATCACACCCTGGAGTTGCAAGCAGCAGCAGCAGCAGCAGGAGCCCAAACATTGGCTGAAAGAGACACTGGAGTTGGTAGCAGGAGCCCAAAAATTGGATGAATCACACCCTGGAGTTGCAAGCAGCAGCAGGAGCCCAAGCATTGGCTGAAAGAGACACTGGAGTTGGCAGCAGGAACCCAAAAATTGGATGAACCCCACCCTGGAGTTGCAAGCAGCAGCAGGAGCCCAAACATTGGCTGAAAGAGACACTGAAGTTGGCAGCAGGAGCCCAAGAATTGGATGAATGTACACCCTGGAGTTGCAAGCAGCCGCAGGAGCCCAAACATTGGCTGAAAGAGACACTGAAGTTGGCAGCAGGAGCCCAAAAATTGGATGAATCACACCCTGGAGTTGCAAGCAGCAGCAGCAGCAGTCCAAACATAGCTTGAAAGATGCACTGGAGTTGGCTTCAGGAGCCCAAAAATTGGATGAATCACTCCCTGGAGTTGCAAGCAGCAGCAGCAGCAGCCCAAACATAGCTTGAAAGACACACTGGAGTTGGCTTCAGGAGCCCAAAAATTGGATGAATCACACCCTGGAGTTGCAAGCAGCAGCAGCAGGAGCCCAAACATTGGCTGAAAGAGACACTGGAGTTGGCAGAAGGAGCCCAAGAATTGGATGAATCACAACCTGGAGTTACAAGCAGCAGCAGCAGGAGCCCAAACATTGCTTGAAAGACACCCTGGAGTTGGCAGCAGCAGCAGGAGGCCAAGAATTGGCTGAGAGAGACACTGGGGTTGGCAGCAGGAGCCCAAAAATTGGATGAATCACACCCTGGAGTTGCAAGCAGCAGGAGCCCAAACATAGCTTGAAAGTCACACTGGAGTTGGCTTCAGGAGCCCAAAAATTGGATGAATCACTCCCTGGAGTTGCAAGCAGCAGGAGCCCAAACATTGCTTTAAAGAGACACTGGAGTTGGCAGCAGGAGCCCAAAAATTGGATGAATCACACCCTGGAGTTGCAAGCAGCAGCAGCAGGAGCCCAACATTGGCTGAAAGAGACACTGGAGTTGGCTTCAGGAGACCAAAAATTGGATGAATCTTACCCTGGAGTTGCAAGCAGCAGCAGCAGGAGCCCAAACATTGGCTGAAAGAGACACTGGAGTTGGCAGCAGGAGCCCAAAAATTGGATGAATCACACCCTGGAGTTGCAAGCAGCAGCAGGAGCCCAAACATTGGCTGAAAGAGACACTGGAGTTGGCAGCAGGAGCCCAAAAATGGGATGAATCACACCCTGGAGTTGCAAGCAGCCGCAGGAGCCCAAACATTGGCTGAAAGAGACACTGGAGTTGGCAGCAGGAGCCCAAAAATTGGATAAATCACACCCTGGAGTTGCAAGCAGCAGCAGCCCAAACATAGCTTGAAAGACACACTGGAGTTGGCTTCAGGAGCCCAAAAATTGGATGAATCACACCCTGGAGTTGCAAGCAGCAGCAGGAGCCCAACATTGGCTGAAAGAGACACTGGAGTTGGCAGCAGGAGCCCAAAAATTGGCTGAATCACACCCTGGAGTTGCAAGCAGCAGCAGCAGGAGCCCAAACATTGGCTGAAAGAGACACTGGAGTTGGCAGCAGGAGCCCAAAAATTGGATGAATCACAACCTGGAGTTGCAAGCAGCAGCAGGAGCCCAACATTTGCTGAAAGAGACACTGGAGTTGGCAGCAGAAGCCCAAACTTGGCTGAATCACACCCTGGAGTTGCAAGCAGCAGGAGCCCAAACATTGCTTTAAAAACACCCTGGAGTTGGCAGCAGCAGCAGCAGGAACCTAGAAATTGGCTGGAAGGCACCCTGAAATTGGCAGCAGCAGGAGCACATACATTAGCTGGAAGGCACACCCTGGAGTTGGCAGCAGCATAAGCAGGAGCCCAAACATTGCTTGAAAGACACCCTGGAGTTGGCAGCAGCAGCAGGAGGCCAAAAATTGGCTGAGAGAGACACTGGAGTTGGCAGCAGGAGCCCAAAAATTGGATGAATCACACCCTGGAGTTGCAAGCAGCAGCAGGAGCCCAAACATTGGCTGAAAGAGACACTGGAGTTTGCAGCAGGAGCCCAATAATTGACTGACACACCCTGGAGTTGGCAGCAGCAGCAGGAACCAAGAAATTGGCTGGAAGGTACCCTGAAGTTGGCAGCAGCAGGAGCACATATATTAGCTGGAAGGCACACCCTGGAGTTGGCAGCAGCATAAGCAGGAGCCCAAACATTGCTTGAAAGACACCCTGGAGTTGGCAGCACCAGCAGGAGGCCAAAAATTGGCTCAGAGAGACACTGGAGTTGGCAGCAGGAGCCCAAAAATTGGATGAATCACACCCTGGAGTTGCAAGCAGCAGCAGCAGCAGCCCAAGCATTGCTTTAAAGAGACACTGGAGTTTGCAGCAGGAGCCCAAAAATTGGATGAATCACACCCTGGAGTTGCAAGCAGCAGCAGGAGCCCAAACATTGGCTGAAAGAGACACTGGAGTTGGCAGCAGGAGCCCAAAAATTGGATGAATCACACCCTGGAGTTGCAAGCAGCAGCAGCAGCAGCCCAAACATAGCTTGAAAGACACACTGGAGTTAGCTTCAGGAGCCCAAAAATTGGATGAATCACACCCTGGAGTTGCAAGCAGCTGGAGCCCAAACATAGCTTGAAAGACACACTGGAGTTGGCTGCAGGAGGCCAAAAATTAGATGAATCACACCCTGGAGTTGCAAGCAGCAGCAGCAGCCCAAACATAGCTTGAAAGACACACTGGAGTTGGCAGCAGCAGGAGCCCAAAATTTACTGACACACCCTGGAGTTGGCAGCAGCAGCAGCAGGAACCTAGAAATTGGCTGGAAGGCACCCTGAAGTTGGCAGCAGCAGGAGAACATACATTAGCTGGAAGGCACACCCTGGAGTTGGCAGCAGCATAAGCAGGAGCCAAAACATTGCTTGAAAGACACCCTGAAGTTGGCAGCAGCAACAGGAGGCCAAAGATTTGCTGAGAGAGACACTGGAGTTGGCAGCAGGAGCCCAAAAATTGGATGAATCACACCCTGGAGTTGCAAGCAGCAGCAGCAGGAGCTCAACATTGGCTAAAAGAGTCCCTGGAGTTGGCTTCAGGAGCCCAAAAATTGGATGAATCACAACCTGCAGTTGCAAGCAGCAGCAGTAGGAGCCCAACATTGGCTAAAAGAGACACTGGAGTTGGCAGCAGGAGCCCAAAAATTGGATGAATCACACCCTGGAGCTGCAAGCAGCAGCAGCAGCAGCCCAAACATAGCTTGAAAGACACACTGGAGTTGGCAGCAGGAGCCCAAAAATTGGATGAATCACACCCTGGAGTTGCAAGCAGCAGCAGCAGGAGCCCAACATTGGCTAAAAGAGACACTGGAGTTGGCTTCAGGAGACCAAAAATTGGATGAATCACACCCTGGAGTTGCAAGCAGCAGCAGCAGCCCAAACATAGCTTGAAAGACACACTAGAGTTGGCTTCAGGAGCCCAAAAATTGGATGAATCACACCCTGGAGTTGCAAGCAGCAGCAGCAGGAGCCCAACATTGGCTAACAGAGACACTGGAGTTGGCTTCAGGAGCCCAAAAATTGGATGAATCACACCCTGGAGTTGCAAGCAGCAGCAGCAGCAGCAGGAGCCCAACATTGGCTGAAAGGCACACCCTGAAGTTGGCATCAGCAGGAGGCCAAAAATTGGTTGGAAGGCACACCCTGAAGTTGGCATCAGCAGGAGCCCAAAAATTGGCCTAAAGACATAAATATGTTTTGCACCATTTGGAAAGTGTAAAACGTGGCACCATGCTGAATCTAGTCGCATGCATCAGGCATTGGAAATCCTGGCTGATCCATCCCTGATTCATTTTGACAAAGGTGAGTCTCTCCACATTTTTAGTTGACAGATGAGTTCTCCTCGCCGTAACTATGGCCCCCGCCGCACTAAACACCCGCTCAGATGGCACGCTACTTGCCGAGCAGGACAGCTTTTCCAGGGCAAACTCTGCTAGTTGCGGCCACAAATCAAGTTTGGCTGCCCAGAAGTCCAGCGGATCCTCAAGGTGTGTTGGCATGGTCATGTCAAGGTATGACATGACCTGCTGGTTGAGGTGCTGCTCCAGGTCTTCTTGCTGCTCATGAGTAGCCTCACTATGCGGGTGTAGAAAGTTACTCATTAGCGACTGAAGACTGAGGCTGCTGCTGATGGAGCTGCTGCTGCTGCTCCTGCCAACCCCCCCAGCAGCCATGGCAGTGGAAGGTGAGCGCAGAGGTCCCCTCGAGTCAGACCTGCGAAAGTATGGACCATGGCACAGATAGGCATCGGCCAACTGCCTACGTAGAATGTCTTTGTAGTAGTTCAGTTTGTCCTCCCTCTCGGCGGGTTTAAAAAATGCCCCCATTTTGTGCCGGAAGCGAGGGTCCAATAAGGTGGACAGCCAGAAGTCATCCCGCCGACAGATGGAAACAATTATGGGGTCACTACGCAAGCACGTGAGCATGCTTCCTGCCATTTGCGCAAGTGACTCGGATGGACTATCTGTCTCCATCTCCACTGCATACTGCCACGGTGTGTCCGGGTCCTCTGTCTCGCCTTCCTCGAAACCCTCTAGCTCCTCTGGCTGCTCCTGCTCCTCCTCTCCTGTCCGCTGACTAGATAAACCAGCCATTTCGCCAAGCCTAAACTGTGCTTCACTGTGCCCCTCCTCCTCCTCTTCCTCCTCCTCCTCCTCCAGTTCAGCTCCAACGGGATTCATGTGGCTGTAAGATGTAGACGCCATATCTCCAGTGCCCTGACCAGCCATGGTTTCCAACATGTTCTGTAGTACATGAAGCAGTGGAATCACATCGTTCATCCCGTAATCCTGCCGACTGACAAATAAAGTGGCTTCCTCAAAGGGCCTGAGCAAACGGCAGGTGTCACGTATGAGCTGCCACTGGTTGACATTGAAGTTACACAGGGGAGTCCCCCTATCCGCTTGGATCATCAGAAAATCTGTGATGGCTTTTCTCTGTTCATATAATCGGTCCAACATGTGAAGGGTAGAATTCCAACGAGTGGAAACATCGCAAATCAGACTATGTTGGGGGATACCGTTCTGACGCTGTAGCTCAAGAAGGGTGTGTTTGGTGGTGTATGAGTGGCTGAAGTGCATGCAAAGTTTCCTTGAAGTTGTTAGGATGTCTTGCATTTGGGGGGAACACTTCAGAAACCGCTTGACAACCAGATTGAAGACGTGAGCCATGCAGGGGGCATGGGTCAGCCTTCCTTGGCGCAGCGCAGACAAAATGTTCTTCCCATTGTCGGTAACCATGAATCACATTTTAAGTTTTCTTGGAGTAAGCCATGTTTGGATTTCCTGATGAATACATTTAAGCAGTTCCTCCCCTGTGTGACTCCGTTCGCCAAGACAAACCATGTGAAGCACTGCGTGACACCTCCGTGCCCTGCACACATGGTAGACTGGAGGGGCACTGAGACTTGAGCCTACAGTGGAGGGTGAGGAGATGGCGGAGGATGAGGAGGCCGAGTCACACGGTGTCACAGGCCCAACGGGCAGGGAGCGCGGAGGCCGAAGCGGCGTGACCTGTCCAAGTTGCTGCTGCTGCTGCAAAGGGACCACATTCACCCAGTGGGCCGTAAACGACATGTACTGTCCCTGACCGTAGTTACAGCTCCAGATGTCGGCGCTGCCATGCACTTTGCTACACACCGACAGGCTCAAGGACTGGCCCACCTTCTGTTCAACAAAAGTGTGCAGCGCTGGTACTGCCTTCTTGGCAAAGAAATGACGGCTTGGAACTCTCCACCTCGGCTCGGCACAAGCCATCAGTTCTCTGAAAGGTGCAGATTCCACCACCTGAAAAGGGAGCGACTGCAGCACCAGCAACTTGGACAGGAGCACATTCAGCTTCTGCGCCGTAGGATGAGTGGGCGCATACTGCTGTCTCTTGGACATGGCTTCGCTGATGGATTGCTGGCGGGATGCATGACTTGGAGGAGGAGGAGCAGGAGCGACAGAGGATGGGTATGACGCACAGCTGGTGACGCATCATATGTTGACGCAGGGCCGTGGTGCCAACATTTGGACCCTGGCCACGCTTCACCTTTTGCCTACATATCTTGCATGTGGCCATGTTACCCTCCTGCGGATGCTTCAGGAAAAACTGCCACACTGCCGAGTAGCTACTTTTCCCACCCCCTGGCCTCACTGATTCACTGCTGCTGTTGCCAACTCCAGGAACCCCTGCTCCACTACCTCCCGATAAGGTAGACTGCCGCACAGCAGGTGCTCTACCCCGGCCCCGGCCCCGGCCGGCTCCAGCCTTTGGAATTGTGCCCCCATGCTGACTGCTACCACCTTGCTGCCTCAGCTGCTGACTCCGGGGCAACCTGCGCCCCTCTTCTCCTGATGATGACGATGAAGCCCCTTCATCACCCGGCTCCCAAGTGCGATCGGCTTCATCGTCATCATCATTATCACCGAGTTGTGGCTGTACGTCACTGATGTTCGTGGATTCGTCAACAGTGTCTGGTGCAGGAGCTGAAACGCTCGCAGCACCCACGACACTGTCCACATCACTATTTGTCTGCCTAGCTAAAGAAGCCACCTCCATTTCTTGGCTGGGCAGTAGCTGCTGACTGTCCTCTATCTGATCGTCCTCCTCACTAAAGAGTGGAGCTGAACCCAAAGCATAGGATACGTCGCTGGGGGAGGGACCGAGTAGGACAGATGGAATGGGAGGACAGGGACTGCTCTCGGGGCATGCCAACTCAGGGTTGTGTCAGAGGAACCTACCGACCCTAGACTGGGGGTCTCAGACGTAAGTTGTGATGATGTTGTTAATGAGCGCGTCAACCAATCTACCACGGCAGATGCGTTACTGGTGGAGACCCGACCGCTAGCAGATACTGGCAGATTAGGTCTCTCAGCGTGACTCCTGCTGCTACTGGCCCCCAGTCTGCTGTGAGCTCTGCCTGCAGAATCTTGGCCTCTGCCACTCCTCTTTTCACTTCCAGGCACTTGTCTGCCCGACATAGTCTAACTGGCGTTGTAGTAGGTGATATTTTAAGAACCCCCAGGCAGCGGTGGGTCTATATGACACAGAATATAATGCACACCAAAAGTGAGCAGTAACACTCAGCCTCCAACAGGCCTGCCTAGTGTAAATAAGAGAGCTGCTTAGTGTAAATAAAGAGGGGTATGCTATGTTACAGAATGGGATGCCCCAACAGCCAGCAGTGCACTCGGCAGCGGTAAGACTATGCACAGCAAAAGTGTCTTTATCAGGCCTTATTTCTATTAGAATAAGTGCAAATGGTTATGGTGTTAAATAGAGGCTGGTGTAGTCACAGAATGGGATGCCACAAAAACCAGAGAGCACCTGGCAGCAGTGAGACTATGCACAGCAAAAGTGTCTTTATCAGGCCTAATTTCTATTAGAATAAGTGCAAATGGTTATGGTATTAAATAGAGGCTGGTGTAGTCACAGAATGGGATGCCACAAAAACCAGAGAGCACCTGGCAGCAGTGAGAATATGCACAGCAAAAGTGTCATTATCAGGCCTAATTTCTATTAGAATAAGTGCAAATGGTTATGGTATTAAATAGAGGCTGGTGAAGTCACAGAATGGGCTGCCACAAAAACCAGAGAGCACCTGGCAGCAGTGAGACTATGCACAGCAAAAGTGTCTTTATCAGGCCTAAGTTCTATTAGAATAAGTGCAAATGGTTATGGTATTAAATAGAGGCTGGTGTAGTCACAGAATGGGATGCCACAAAAACCAGAGAGCACCTGGCAGCACTAAGACTATGCACAGCAAAAGTGTCTTTATCAGGCCTAATTTCTATTAGAATAAGTGCAAATGGTTATGGTATTAAATAGAGGCTGGTGTAGTCACAGAATGGGATGCCCCAAAAACCAGAGAGCACCTGGCTGCAGTGAGACTATGCACAGCAAAAGTGTCTTTATCAGGCCTAATTTCTATTAGAATAAGTGCAAATGGTTATGGTATTAAATAGAGGCTGGTGTAGTCACAGAATGGGATGCCACAAAAACCAGAGAGCACCTGGCAGCAGTGAGACTATGCACAGCAAAAGTGTCTTTATCAGGATAATTTCTATTAGAATAAGTGGAAATGGTTATGGTATTAAATAGAGGCTGGTGTAGTCACAGAATGGGATGCCCCAAAAACCAGAGAGCACCTGGCAGCAGTGAGACTATGCACAGCAAAAGTGTCTTTATCAGGCCTAATTTCTATTAGAATAAGTGGAAATGGTTATGGTATTAAATAGAGGCTGGTGTAGTCACAGAATGGGATGCCACAAAAACCAGAGAGCACCTGGCAGCAGTGAGACTATGCACAGCAAAAGTGTCATTATCAGGCCTAATTTCTATTAGAATAAGTGCAAATGGTTATGGTATTAAATAGAGGCTGGTGTAGTCACAGAATGGGATGCCACAAAAACCAGAGAGCACCTGGCAGCAGTGAGACTATGCACAGCAAATTGTCTTTATCAGGCCTAATTTCTATTAGAATAAGTGCAAATGGTTATGGTATTAAATAGAGGCTGGTGTAGGCACAGAATGGGATGCCACAAAAACCAGAGAGCACCTGGCAGCAGTGAGACTATGCACAGCAAAAGTGTCTTTATCAGGCCTAATTTCTATTAGAATAAGTACAAATGGTTATGGTATTAAATAGAGGCTGGTGTAGTCACAGAATGGGATGCCACAAAAACCAGAGAGCACCTGGCAGCAGTGAGACTATGCACAGCAAAAGTGTCTTTTTCAGGCCTAATTTCTATTAGAATACGTGCAAATGGTTATGGTATTAAATAGAGGCTGGTGTAGTCACAGAATGGGATGGCACAAAAACCAGAGAGCACCAGGCAGGCAGCAGTAAGACTATGCACAGCAAAAGTGTCTTTATCAGGCCTAATTTCTATTAGAATAAGTGCAAATGGTTATGGTATTAAATAGAGGCTGGTGTAGTCACAGAATGGGATGCCACAAAAACCAGAGAGCACCTGGCAGCAGTGAGACTATGCACAGCAAAAGTGTCTTTATCAGGCCTAATTTCTATTAGAATAAGTGCAAATGGTTATGGTATTGAATAGAGGCTGGTGTAGTCACAGAATGGGATGCCACAAGAACCAGAGAGCACCTGGCAGCACTAAGACTATGCACAGCAAAAGTGTCTTTATCAGGCCTAATTTCTATTAGAATAAGTGCAAATGGTTATGGTATTAAATAGAGGCTGGTGTAGTCACAGAATGGGATGCCACAAAAGCCAGAGAGCACCTGGCAGGCAGCAGTAAGACTATGCACAGCAAAAGTGTCTTTATCAGGCCTAATTTCTATTAGAATAAGTGCAAATGGTTATGGTATTAAATAGAGGCTGGTGTAGTCACAGAATGGGATGCCACAAAAACCAGAGAGCACCTGGCAGCAGTGAGACTATGCACAGCAAAAGGTTCTTTATCAGGCCTAATTTCTATTAGAATAAGTGCAAATGGTTATGGTATTAAATAGAGGCTGGTGTAGTCACAGAATGGGATGCCACAAAAACCAGAGAGCACCTGGCAGGCAGCAGTAAGACTATGCACAGCAAAAGTGTCTTTATCAGGCCTAATTTCCATTAGAATAAGTGCAAATGGTTATGGTATTAAATAGAGGCTGGTGTAGTCACAGAATGGGATGCCCCAAAAACCAGAGAGCACCTGGCTGCAGTGAGACTATGCACAGCAAAAGTGTCTTTATCAGGCCTAATTTCTATTAGAATAAGTGCAAATGGTTATGGTATTAAATAGAGGCTGGTGTAGTCACATAATGGGATGCCACAAAAAACAGAGAGCACCTGGCAGCAGTGAGACTATGCACAGCAAAAGTGTCTTTATCAGGCCTAATTTCTTTTAGAGTAATTGCAAATGGTTATGGTATTAAATAGAGGCTGGTGTAGTCACAGAATGGGATGCCACAAACACCAGAGAGCACCTGGCAGCAGTGAGGCTATGCACAGCAAAAGTGTCTTTATCAGGCCTAATTTCTATTAGAATAAGTGCAAATGGTTATGGTATTAAATAGAGGCTGGTGTAGTCACAGAATGGGATTCCCCAAAAACCATAGAGCACCTGGCAGCAGTGAGACTATGCACAGCAAAAGTGTCTTTATCAGGCCTAATTTCTATTAGAATAAGTGCAAATGGTTATGGTATTAAATAGAGGCTGGTGTAGTCACAGAATGGGATGCCACAAAAACCAGAGAGCACCTGGCAGCAGTGAGACTATGCACAGCAAAAGTGTCTTTATCAGGCCTAATTTCTATTAGAATAAGTGGAAATGGTTATGGTATTAAATAGAGGCTGGTGTAGTCACAGAATGGGATGCCACAAAAACCAGAGAGCACCTGGCAGCAGTGAGACTATGCACAGCAACAGTGTCTTTATCAGGCCTAATTTCTATTAGAATAAGTGCAAATGGTTATGGTATTAAATAGAGGCTGGTGTCGTCACAGAATGGGATGCCACAAAAACCAGAGAGCACCTGGCAGCAGTGAGACTATGCACAGCAAAAGTGTCTTTATCAGGCCTAATTTCTATTAGAATAAGTGGAAATGGTTATGGTATTAAATAGAGGCTGGTGTAGTCACAGAATGGGATGCCACAAAAACCAGAGAGCACCTGGCAGCAGTGAGACTATGCACAGCAAAAGTGTCTTTATCAGGCCTACTTTCTATTAGAATAAGTGCAAATGGTTATGGTATTAAATAGAGGCTGGTGTAGTCACAGAATGGGATGCCACAAAAACCAGAGAGCACCTGGCAGCAGTGAGACTATGCACAGCAAAAGTGTCTTTATCAGGCCTAATTTCTATTAGAATAAGTGGAAATGGTTATGGTATTAAATAGAGGCTGGTGTAGTCACAGAATGGGATGCCACAAAAACCAGAGAGCACCTGGCAGCAGTGAGACTATGCACAGCAACAGTGTCTTTATCAGGCCTAATTTCTATTAGAATAAGTGCAAATGGTTATGGTATTAAATAGAGGCTGGTGTCGTCACAGAATGGGATGCCACAAAAACCAGAGAGCACCTGGCAGCAGTGAGACTATGCACAGCAAAAGTGTCTTTATCAGGCCTAATTTCTATTAGAATAAGTGGAAATGGTTATGGTATTAAATAGAGGCTGGTGTACCAGAAACCAGAGAGCACCTGGCAGCAGTGAGACTATGCACAGCAAAAGTGTCTTTATCAGGCCTAATTTCTATTAGAATAAGTGCAAATGGTTATGGTATTAAATAGAGGCTGGTGCAGTCACAGAATGGGATGCCACAAAAACCAGAGAGCACCAGGCAGGCAGCAGTAAGACTATGCACGGCAAAAGTGTCTTTATCAGGCCTAATTTCTATTAGAATAAGTGCAAATGGTTATGGTATTAAATAGAGGCTGGTGTAGTCACAGAATGGGATGCCACAAAAACCAGAGAGCACCTGGCAGCAGTGAGACTATGCACAGCAAAAGTGTCTTTATCAGGCCTAATTTCTATTAGAATAAGTGGAAATGGTTATGGTATTAAATAGAGGCTGGTGTAGTCACAGAATGGGATGCCACAAAAACCAGAGAGCACCTGGCAGCAGTGAGACTATGCACAGCAACAGTGTCTTTATCAGGCCTAATTTCTATTAGAATAAGTGCAAATGGTTATGGTATTAAATAGAGGCTGGTGTAGTCACAGAATGGGATGCCACAAAAACCAGAGAGCACCTGGCAGCAGTGAGACTATGCACAGCAAAAGTGTCTTTATCAGGCCTAATTTCTATTAGAATAAGTGCAAATGGTTATGGTATTAAATAGAGGCTGGTGTAGTCACAGAATGGGATGCCACAAAAACCAGAGAGCACCTGGCAGCAGTGAGACTATGCACAGCAAAAGTGTCTTTATCAGGCCTACTTTCTATTAGAATAAGTGCAAATGGTTATAGTATTAAATAGAGGCTGGTGTAGTCACAGAATGGGATGCCACAAAAACCAGAGAGCACCTGGCAGCAGTGAGACTATGCACAGCAAAAGTGTCTTTATCAGGCCTAATTTCTATTAGAATAAGTGGAAATGGTTATGGTATTAAATAGAGGCTGGTGTAGTCACAGAATGGGATGCCACAAAAACCAGAGAGCACCTGGCAGCAGTGAGACTATGCACAGCAACAGTGTCTTTATCAGGCCTAATTTCTATTAGAATAAGTGCAAATGGTTATGGTATTAAATAGAGGCTGGTGTCGTCACAGAATGGGATGCCACAAAAACCAGAGAGCACCTGGCAGCAGTGAGACTATGCACAGCAAAAGTGTCTTTATCAGGCCTAATTTCTATTAGAATAAGTGGAAATGGTTATGGTATTAAATAGAGGCTGGTGTAGTCACAGAATGGGATGCCACAAAAACCAGAGAGCACCTGGCAGCAGTGAGACTATGCACAGCAAAAGTGTCTTTATCAGGCCTACTTTCTATTAGAATAAGTGCAAATGGTTATGGTATTAAATAGAGGCTGGTGTAGTCACAGAATGGGATGCCACAAAAACCAGAGAGCACCAGGCAGGCAGCAGTAAGACTATGCACAGCAAAAGTGTCTTTATCAGGCCTAATTTCTATTAGAATAAGTGCAAATGGTTATGGTATTAAATAGAGGCTGGTGTAGTCACAGAATGGGATGCCACAAAAACCAGAGAGCACCTGGCAGCAGTGAGACTATGCACAGCAAAAGTGTCTTTATCAGGCCTAATTTCTATTAGAATAAGTGCAAATGGTTATGGTATTGAATAGAGGCTGGTGTAGTCACAGAATGGGATTCCCCAAAAACCATAGAGCACCTGGCAGCAGTGAGACTATGCACAGCAAAAGTGTCTTTATCAGGCCTAATTTCTATTAGAATAAGTGCAAATGGTTATGGTATTAAATAGAGGCTGGTGAAGTCACAGAATGGGATGCCACAAAAACCAGAGAGCACCTGGCAGCAGTGAGACTATGCACAGCAAAAGTGTCTTTATCAGGCCTAATTTCTATTAGAATAAGTGCAAATGGTTATGGTATTAAATAGAGGCTGGTGTAGTCACAGAATGGGATGCCACAAAAACCAGAGAGCACCTGGCAGCAGTGAGACTATGCACAGCAAAAGTGTCTTTATCAGGCCTAATTTCTATTAGAATAAGTGCAAATGGTTATGGTATTAAATAGAGGCTGGTGTAGTCACAGAATGGGATGCCACAAAAACCAGAGAGCACCTGGCAGCAGTGAGACTATGCACAGCAAAAGTGTCTTTATCAGGCCTAATTTCTATTAGAATAAGTGCAAATGGTTATGGTATTAAATAGAGGCTGGTGTAGTCACAGAATGGGATGCCACAAAAACCAGAGAGCACCTGGCAGCAGTGAGACTATGCACAGCAAAAGTGTCTTTATCAGGCCTAATTTCTATTAGAATAAGTGGAAATGGTTATGGTATTAAATAGAGGCTGGTGTAGTCACAGAATGGGATGCCACAAAAACCAGAGAGCACCTGGCAGCAGTGAGACTATGCACAGCAAAAGTGTCTTTATCAGGCCTAATTTCTATTAGAATAAGTGCAAATGGTTATGGTATTAAATAGAGGCTGGTGCAGTCACAGAATGGGATGCCACAAAAACCAGAGAGCACCAGGCAGGCAGCAGTAAGACTATGCACGGCAAAAGTGTCTTTATCAGGCCTAATTTCTATTAGAATAAGTGCAAATGGTTATGGTATTAAATAGAGGCTGGTGTAGTCACAGAATGGGATGCCACAAAAACCAGAGAGCACCTGGCAGCAGTGAGACTATGCACAGCAAAAGTGTCTTTATCAGGCCTAATTTCTATTAGAATAAGTGGAAATGGTTATGGTATTAAATAGAGGCTGGTGTAGTCACAGAATGGGATGCCACAAAAACCAGAGAGCACCTGGCAGCAGTGAGACTATGCACAGCAACAGTGTCTTTATCAGGCCTAATTTCTATTAGAATAAGTGCAAATGGTTATGGTATTAAATAGAGGCTGGTGTCGTCACAGAATGGGATGCCACAAAAACCAGAGAGCACCTGGCAGGCAGCAGTAAGACTATGCACAGCAAAAGTGTCTTTATCAGGCCTAATTTCTATTAGAATAAGTGCAAATGGTTATGGTATTAAATAGAGGCTGGTGTAGTCACAGAATGGGATGCCACAAAAACCAGAGAGCACCTGGCAGGCAGCAGTAAGATGCACAGCAAAAGTGTCTTTATCAGGCCTAATTTCTATTAGAATAAGTGCAAATGGTTATGGTATTAAATAGAGGCTGGTGTAGTCACAGAATGGGATGCCACAAAAACCAGAGAGCACCTGGCAGGCAGCAGTAAGACTATGCACAGCAATAGTGTCTTTATCAGGCCTAATTTCTATTAGAATAAGTGCAAATGTTTATGGTATTAAATAGAGGCTGGTGTAGTCACAGAATGGGATGCCACAAAAACCAGAGAGCACCTGGCAGGCAGCAGTAAGTCTATGCACAGCAAAAGTGTCTTTATCAGGCCTAATTTCTATTAGAATAAGTGCAAATGGTTATGGTATTAAATAGAGGCTGGTGTAGTCACAGAATGGGATGCCTCACAGCAGACTTAAGATCAGTTCAGTATATATGCACAGTTAGTGTATAAGCAGCCTGAAAACGCTAACAAAGCCAGTCAGCCAGCCAGTAACCCTCAGGCTGGATGAAAAAAAAAAAATCTCCCTGTGACTGCCTCCGATTTTTCCTAACTTTCCCTGTTTTTCGCTGACTTTCTGTCTGTCTCCTGCCTGTCTCCTGCCTGTCTCCAGCCTGTCCCTGTCTGTCCCTGTCTGTCTAACTGTCTCTCTCCCTGCCTACAGCAGCGTCCTGTCTCTCACGAATGCAATAGAGAAATGAGGAAAAGCAAGATGGCCGCCAGCCTTAAATAGCGCTGTGACGTCACCGGGCTTGCTGGCTGCTGACAGGCTGCATGTGACTGTCCCAGCATACACTGCCCCAGCTTACATGTCTGGACATGTCCCGTCCGCCATCTTAGAATGCCTGTAATGTAAATGAATGGATGTTAAAGGAAAACTTCGAGCGATCGAATCGCGGGGAAATTCGGATTCGATCCGAATCGAATTTTTCATGAAATTCGGATCGAATCCGGGTTCGTCCGGATCGATTCGCTCATCCCTAGTGGTGGCTCTCTATCACCTCATTGAATAAAGTCTAGCAGATTCCCCATTTAGCAAATGAACATTTTAAAGTAAGGCATACATTTTTTTTTTTTTTCCTATGGCCACATTGTGCTGCTTGAATGCTAAAGGAGAGTGAATGCAGTCCACTAATACCTGTTGTAAGAGTCATGTCAAAAGTATAAATAAGCCCTGTTAATGATTACTCATTACCAAGACTGCCAAAGAAGGAGGCAACATAACAGAATGATTTAAAAGTGAGGTAGTATGTTCTGCTGGCTTCTGTATCAGCAAACTGGACACCAGAGCTACACTAGTTTGACTTGAAATTATCCTACGTAAGTAACACTGAAATCTATTTACGTTGAGTCACTTGTAATCTATAGATAGATGACATGAATGCTTAATTTCCCAGGTTATTTTATGATTATATTGATATTGTTTTTTTTACAAGAAAATAACAATTACATTAATGTAGCCTAAAATAGGATGCCTAATATTTGCACTCGAACAGAATTAGACCACATTAATGATACTGGTCAAAAATATTTCAAAAATATGAAGAGCCAGATTGGATAAGCGACCTACAGGGATGCAAACATCGGGGCATCCCTAACCTGGATGCCTTCATCAGGAGAAACAAAAACCAAGAAAGTTAAAATCTTGAGTTTTGTTCGTCTTTAAGTATTTATTGAAGCAAGGTTCAATGTAGGGGTCACACTAATTATTTGGGGAAGCATGTTTAACTTTGGGTATGCTTTGAGGTTTTGAAACATGCATTTGAGTGTATAACATAAAAATGTTATACAAGACACAACAAAAATTCTTTTTATGACAAAAAATTCACCTAACATTAAAATCTATTTACTATAGATTGCTTATAACCTATACATAAGGGCTGATTCAGAGCCTCTCGGAGAGGCAATTATGTCCGTTTTTCTCGTGAAAAAGTTATTATTCTCATTTGATTTATCCAAGCAAATTTTGGGTGATCGAATTTTCCCAGTTTTTTTATTTATTTTCTTACTTCGTGATTTCCCTTTTGGAAATAAGTTCTGCACAATAGGGTTGATTCAGAGAGACATAAAAAGACTTTCGTTTTTGTGTCGATCTGTTTGTTTTTTTTAATTTTCTCGCTCGTGTATGAGTGTACGCGTGATTCTAAGCATGCATCGCAAGCCTTCAGTAAAGTCTTCGTCCGTTCCTATGCCAACGAGAATGTCATTTTCCAGCTTTCGTTTTCCGTTTATGTTACTCATGAAACAGGGAGGCCGATTCATTAATAGCGCTAGGTAGCGACAGATGAGCGACAGTAGTGTTATTTTCACAGCGCCCGCTAGTATTCGCTGTGCTTGGCCGTTGTTCGGCTGTTGACAGCGACTCAGTCGGTGTGCGGTAATGTTGAATATGGGGTTAGGAGTCGCTGTTTGACAGGTTCCGCGCTGTATGGGAGCGCATGACAGCGAACGGCCATAGCTAACGGCTCCCAGCATATTCATTAACAAATCACGCTCCAAAAATTCTCGCACTGTGAAATGCTTGTTTAAACCCCAAAGCGCTGGCGGCGATGGGTTAAAAGTAGTTTTTTAACCCCCAAACAACCATATTTTTAGTAAAAAAAAAAACATGTTTTTCAAAACATTTTGTAATATTAACCCTTTAAGTGCCAGCCTACCTGGAGTTTTTGTCACACTCTGTTGCCAGACCATTTTGCACTATTTTGCGCTCCCCATGTTCAAATGTGATTTTTGAAGGGATTTCCAGGGATTTCCCAGGAAAATGATATATTGTTTTTTTCAGCAGAGTCTGGGCTTTAACATGAAATGTCTTGTTTGTCATTTGTTAGGTGTATTCTTAATATTTTTGGGTGAAATATGTGCAAAAAAAAAAAAAAAAAACTAAATTTTTACATATTGTAGTTTTTTTTGGAATAAAAAATGTAAGTTTGTCAATAAAATCTTATTGCGTGTGAAATCCCAATTTCTCCCGGTTACAGCGGTACCACATATGTATTGGTAGACACCCTTTCCTGCCCAGGAGACTCCCCCAAACTGAAACAGCGCTTTAGGAGATTTTCAGATAAAATACAACTATGCTATGCAATATGCGCACCTTGCGTTTTTTCCAGAAAAACAACCCTTTACATTTGAAATACCCCCAACAAACTATATATTCTCTGGAAGTACACACCTCAGGCTTTCTAGGCGTACCAAGCTTGTGGATGTGGCCATAGTTTTCTGGAAGTAATCCCTCAACGTAATCTTTGGTTGCAAAGAGTTTCCCTAAAAAAAGGATAAAAAAGCAGAATCAAAGCCACATTTTCCTAAAAAAACTATATACAAACAAGAAAAAACAAGTTTAATCTGAAAACGCAACATCCCCCGAACAGAACAACACCCAACATGCATAGGTTCTGTCAAGGGAAGAGTTGCCAAACACCCCAAAGTAAAGCATGCGCATAACGGTAATTTTACTTGAAAATTTCAGCTCTGCAGACAAAGTGCGCACCTTGCGATTTTTCAACCAAAACAACCCTTTACATTTGGAATATCCCCCATAAACCATATATTCCCTGAAAGTACACACGTTAAGCTTTCTAAGCGTACCCAGCTTGTTGTAGTGGGCTCATCTTTCTGGAATTAATTCCTCAAAGAATTCTTTGGTTGCGCAGGGTTTCCCTAAAAAATTTATAAAAAAGCTGAATAAAAAACACCTTTTCCTAAAATATAAATATGCAAACCAGAAAAAACAAGCTAAGTCTGAAAGCGCAAGGTCCCCCGAACAGAACAATACCCAACATGCATAGGTACTATTAACCCTTTTAATTGCCAGCCTACTTGAGCTTTTGTCACCCTCTGTTGACAGGCCATTTTCCCCATTTTGCGTCATGTTTTGCGACATGTTTTGCGCCATTTTTGCTGTAACTTTCAGAAAAATTATATATATATTTTTTGCAGCAGAGTTTAGACTTTAACATGAAATGTCTTGTTTGTAATTTTTTTTTTTTTTTTTACAATATTATTAAGTGAAAAAAAAAATAAATAAATAAAAAATTTTTTTTAGAAAATTGACTCCTTTATTTTAAATAAAAAATGTATTTTATTAAGGAAAATCATATTGCATGTGAAAGCCCCATTTCTACCGATTAGAACGGTACCACATATTTATCGGTAGCCCCCCGTTCCTGCCCAGGAGACCCCCCTAACTGAAACAAGTATTTTATAACATTCACAAAAAAAATACAAAAACCATCCACACTACAAAGGGTTAAATCGGGAAAAAAAATGACATAGGGTCCCCCCTCCCAGGGGAGGGAGACCCCATTTTTTTTTTGATTTTTAAGGGTTAAAAACCCTTAAAAATCAAAAAAAAAATTGACGTGGGGTCCCCCTTACCCAAAGTAACCAGCCCGGGACCAGCTATGGGGGCTTGTAGGCACAGAGTGGGGGGGCCAGCTTTTGTGGCCCCCCCACCCTGCAGCCTACGAGCCCACATAGCCCATGTGGGCCCGGGCTCTTCTGCCCCCCCCTGGCCTTTGGGGAGGCAGGTAATGGGGGTGCCAGGGGTTAATGGCAAGCCACCCGCTAGCGCAGGTGGCTTGCCATCTCCCCAGCCTTGTGAACTGGTATAGGGGTCATGGACCCCTTACCAGTTCACAAGGGGTTAAAAGTAAATAATGACACAGACACACATAAAGAAAAAAATATTTTATTAATTTTTTTTTTTTTTTTACACTGTACTCACCTCCCATCCATCCTGGAGCCCTCTGTCCCTCGGCGATCACTGGCTTCTGCTCACTTGCTAGAAGCCTTTTATAGCTGCTGGATGACAGATTACAAAGGGTTAATCAAAAAAAAAAAATGACATAGGGTCCCCCCTCCCAGGGGGGGCGGACCACATTTTTTTTTTATTTTTAAGGGTTAAAAACCCTTAAAAATCAAAAAAAAAATTGACGTGGGGTCCCCCTTACCCACAGTAACCAGCCCGGGACCAGCTATGGGGGCTTGTAGGCACAGAGTGGGGGGGCCAGCTTATGTGGCCCCCCCACCCTGCAGCCTACGAGCCCACATAGCCCATGTGGGCCCGGGCTCTTCTGCCCCCCCCTGGCCTTTGGGGAGGCAGGTAATGGGGGTGCCAGGGGTTAATGGCAAGCCACCCGCTAGCGCAGGTGGCTTGCCATCTCCCCAGCCTTGTGAACTGGTATAGGGGTCATGGACCCCTTACCAGTTCACAAGGGGTTAATATTAAAAAAAATGACACACACACAGAGAAAAAAAAAATTTTATTTTTCTTTTTTTACACCATACTCACCTCCGATCCGACGTCCCTCGCCGCTGTCCCGCGCCGATCACCTCACTGACAGATGCCGGTGGTGATCGGCGCAGGGCGGGTGACAGGCGAGGGGGCTCCGATCGGAGCCTCCTCACCTGACACCCGCTCTGCTCCGATCACCACCGGCATCTGACAGATGCCGGAGCTCGGAGGGGGTATAGGAGGAGCGGGATGACATCATCCCGCTCCTCCCACAATGGGCGGGGCTAAGCGGCGGCGGCCATCGCCGCCATTACAAGAGGTGAGGACCCGGAAGAGGGTCCTCACCTGAAGACTGCGCAGCCCAGGGGGGGGATCGGACCCCCCCCTGGTGAAGAGGAGGCCCGGACAGAAGGCTCGGGCGCGGAGGTGAGTAAATGACAGTTTTATTTTTTTTTTTTTTTACAGCGGCGAGTCAGCGCTGGAAACGGGGGGGGGGGGGGCGGCTGGTTTCGGGCCCCCCCCTGAAGACGGAGGACGACGGGGGGGCGATCGGATGCCCCCCCAAGGAAGAGGGGACCCCAGGCTTCACAGGGATACCGGAGGTAAGTGATTTTTTTTTTCTATTTTTTAACTGTTTGGGGGAAATGCCAGGCACGTAGTTTCTACGTGCTTGGCACTTAACGGTAGGAGAAGCAACCACGTAGAAACTACGTGCTTGGCATTTAAAGGGTTAATACATTAATATCAGACCTGTAATATCAATTCTGCACAAATTTATTTAGAGGCCGATTCATAGCGCCAGGTAGCGACAGATGAGCTCCAGTAGCGTGATTTTCACAGCGCCAGCTAGTATTCGCTGTGCTTGGCCGGGGTTTGCTTGTTGACAGCGACTCAGTCGGTGTGCGGTAATGTTGAATACGGGGTTAGGGGTCGATGTTTCACAGGTTCTGCGTTGTATGGGTGCGCCTGACAGCGAATGGCCAGAGCGAACGGCTTGCTGCAGATTCATTAACAAATCACGCTCAAAAATTTTTCGCGCTGTGAATTCCTTGTTTAAACCCCAGAGCGCTGGCGGCGATGTGTGTAAAGTAGTTTTTAACCCCCAAACAACCATTTTTTTTTTATGTAAAAATTATACAAGTTTTTCTAAACATTTTGTAATATGAATACATTAATATCAGACCTGTAATATCAATTCTGCACATATTTTTTTTTTTTACCTTACAAAAAATATCTAACATTGCCGTAGTGGTCACAGAATTTTTGCCGGTAAAAAAAAAAAAACTAAACTCAATTAATTATGAATATTTAAAGATTGCTCCATTGAAATGCATTGGAGAGCGCCAGGGAGCGACAGGTCATACCTGGCGCTGTGATGGGATTAGTAGCGGCGCTGTTCGTTGCAGTCGGCTACATGATGAATCCCGCGCTAGCTGACGCTGTCGCCGGCGCTAGCCTCATTTAGCGTGATAAATGCGTCATTGTGACCGCCGCCGGGCGTACTTGAGTCGGTAGCCGCCGTTAGCTGTCGGTACCTGGCGCTCGTCAGACACTACCTGGTGCTAGCCCTTGATAAATAAGGCCCTTATTTTTTTTTTTACCTTAAAAAAAATATCTAACATTGCAGAAGTGGTCACAGAATTTTTGACATTTAAAAAAAAAAAAAAAATTAATAGCAATGAATTATGAATATTTAAAGATTGCTCCATTGAAATGCATTGGAGAGCGCCAGGTAGCGAGAGGTCATACCTGTCGCTGTTCAAGGTCGCTCGCTGGCGCTGTGGGGTGAGGCTGGAATAATGATGAATGATTCGCTATCTGGCGCTCTGTCAGTCGCTAAGCAGGATCGGCTTGATAAATGTGTGATTGCGGAGGGGAGCCGGCGTTCTCGTGGCGGTGAGCGTCATTACCGTTTGCTCACCATTCGCTACCTGGCGCTATCCCTTGTTAAATAAGGGCCAACGTAGGCTTCTGTTTTTGCCCTTTTTCCATCGTCTCCTCCCACGAATCATTTACGTTTCCCATTAGATTCACTTTTACAAGTAATCATCCAGACGAAAATCCTTACGACCTTACGCCTGCGCACTACAAACTTAACTAATTAATGTGCTCGCCTACATATTTGGTTCACTCACTTCTGCTACAATGCTTAGCTAAATCACTTCGCGCTCAGTATATACTTGCATTTCCCACCCCTAAAACTTACCTAAATCACTTCGCGGTCAGTATATTCTTGCGTTTCCCACCCCCAAAACTTACCTAAATCACTTTGCGGTCTCATTCTTCTTACATTTCCCACCCCTTAAACGTACCTAAATCACTTCGCGGTCTCATTCTTCTTGCATTTCCCACCCCTAAAACTTACCTAAATCACTTCACGGTCAGTATATTCTTGCATTTTACACCCCTAAAACTTACCTAAATCACTTCGCGGTCAGTATATTCTTGCATTTCCCACCCCTAAAACTTACCTAAATCACTTTGCGGTCTCATTCTTCTTACATTTCCCACCCCTTAAACGTACCTAAATCACTTCGCGGTCTCATTCTTCTTGCATTTCACACCCCTAAAACTTACCCAAATCACTTCGCGGTCAGTATATTCTTGCATTTCCCACCCCTAAAACTTACCTAAATCACTTCGCGGTCCCATTCTTTTTGCATTTCACACCCCTAAAACGTATCTAAATCACTTCACGGTCAGTATATTTTTGCATTTTACACCCCTAAAACGTACCTAAATCACTTTGCGGTCTCATTCTTCTTGTATTTCACACCCCTAAAACTTACCCAAATCACTTCGCGGTCAGTATATTCTTGCATTTCCCACCCCTAAAACTTACCTAAATCACTTCGCGGTCCCATTCTTCTTGCATTTCACACCCCTAAAACTTACCTAAATCACTTCACGGTCTCATTCTTCTTGCATCTCCCACCCCTAAAACTTACACCAAATCTTCATCTCTAAATATTTATTGCCCCATTCGTTTTGTGGTAACCAACCCTTAATGAATGTATTTAGAAAAGGAAATGACACAGAAACAGTTTTTCGTTTTTTAAATCAGAAATGCCACTTTCCGTTTGGCTTTTTTTTTTTAAATATTTAAAAAAAAAAAATTAACAACTTTTTTTTAATGTTCTAAAATTTAACATTTATAAAATTTTCAAATGTTTTAAAAAGTTAAAAAATGTAAAAACTATATACATAGCAATGGCAGGACCCAAAACATTATTCTTCTTCATCTGTGGTCCCCAACGAGTCGCGCAGCTCCTGCATCTCGGCCACCAACGCAAGGACCCTGGCACTCATTAGTGCCACTCTGGCACTTGTGGTCCCTGTATAAAAAAGAAAAATACATGATTTGTTTACAAATACATGTTTATCAGCTGTGAATGGAATGTTAATTAGGTTGCAAGCTAACTCATGAGTCCATATGTAATTATGCTAAGGAATTAATCAAAGGAAGAGGCCATATGTCATTATGCTAATGCCATTGACTATGGCTTT
The DNA here is from genome assembly GCA_027917425.1 of Gastrophryne carolinensis. NCBI lineage: Eukaryota > Metazoa > Chordata > Amphibia > Anura > Microhylidae > Gastrophryne > Gastrophryne carolinensis. The sequence continues at coordinate 75,670,002 of CM051242.1, read as the reverse complement.
AGGTATCTTGGTGATCATGTCAATTCCCACATACTCAAAATAATGACATTACAACTTACTTTGTTGGTGGCCGAGGTCTGCTTCGGGGACCACCCTCCGTTCTGAGACCTGTCACTGCTGGGAAGTTGAGGCTGTAGAGACATGTCAAATAGGGTCACTTTTAATGTCTGAGTCAACAGTAAGCAAATAACAATTTAAATGTGTGTGTGACATCACCCACCTTCTCCATGTGCCTCCTGGGCCTGATCTGCTGCAGTCCCTGCTCCAGATCGTTAACCCGCTACAGAATCATCTAGAAAAAGAGATTAAGAGAATCAGCTTTGGTTTAAATAGCATGTCACGTACCAGAGGCTAATGGCTCCGTCGCTTGGTACGACTCCCTGCCCATGCCGTGACACCCCTCCTCTGTAGAAAGGTCCAGGGGCTGGTCGGAGACTGCTACAGAGGAGGGGTAGGAACGTCGCCCAGGAGATCCACCACCTTCACTTGGTGCTGCAGATTCATGCAGCACTGGTCGGCCTAAATAAAGGTCTACCTTCGGTATTGGTTACATATAGCATGCAATAGCTATGTACTTACTTGGGAAATGGAGCCCGAAAAATCGCCGCACACGGGGCATGTGGAGTAGCTTCAGGTCCGACCAATGCTGCATGATCTGCGTGTGTGTGAAGGTGGTGTCCGTCTCCTGCTGGATCCTGGAAACTATCTCCAGGGCGACGTTCCTCTTCTCGAATGCGCTGGGCAGGTAGTAGTACCTGCGCTGAAGCATGGTCTAAAAAACACAAAATATAAATAGTTGTTAGCTAAAACTGCATACAAATATGTGTCACAATTCGATCAGTTGACTAAATGACATTCCCAAACACATTTCTAGCCTCAAACTATCCTTCTAGATGGAAGTGACTTGGTTCGCACATGTGCGTGCTAAATTCTGTTTGGCACGGAGTTTGACAAACTTTTAAAAACAACTGTTTGTTCCTGCGCTTCCTTAAGGCCTAGGCATGCATTTAGATGGCAAATCAAAGCCCTTACAATACACTTACAAGCATAATCAGCTCTTGTTGTTGGTGGGTGAAGATCGTGGGCGCCATCTTTCTTCTTGTCCGCAGCAGATAATTAATGCCCCAGCGGTTTCCGGGTTCCGCACGGCTGGACGAACGGCCGTATGCACACGTACATGAACGCATAAGCGTCATACCCAGTCATTAGGATTTAAAGGGTTCTGGACACACAGCTCATTCTCTTTGTGGCTTTCCACATGCCACCGAAAAAAGCCAGCGCTAAGGCCACACCAGCCAAGGAGGCCACCAGCAAAAGGCCACAGCGACCTGAGGAGCCTTCTTCCTCACGTCCGACCACTCGGTCACAACTACCTACTCCCAAGATGCGGGAAATGCGCAGCCAAAGTGGCCAACCCAAGGCCACCAAGGCTGCAAAACCCAAACCAACCACCAAAGCCAAGGAGGGAGCAGCTAAGAAGAAGCCAACAACATCAAAGCAGGTAGGTACGCTGGCAAGAAAGGCCACTAAGAAGCTGAGGGTGAGAAGCCCCAGCCCCCAAAGAACACCCTACCATCCTCCCCGCCCTAGCACATCCCTTCATAAACCACGCTTCACTGGCAAGGCCAGTAAGAGCCAGCGGGGCAGAAGCCCCAGCCCAGCCAGCACTGCCTCTCCAGCTCCATGTGGGCAAAGCTCCCATGGGCATAGAAGCACAAGTGGCAAGGCCACAAAGAGCCACAGGGCCAGAAGCCCCAGCCCAGGCAGCACTGCCTCTCCAGCTCCACATGGGCAAAGCTCCCATGGGCATAGAAGCACAAGTGGAAAAGCCACAAAGAGCCACAGGGCCAGAAGCCCCAGACCAGCCAGCACTGCCTCTCCAGCTCCACATGGGCAAAGCTCCCATGGGCATAGAAGCACAAGTGGAAAGGCCACAAAGAGCCACAGGGCCAGAAGCCTCAGCCCAGCCAGCACTGCCTCTCCTGAGCCACATGCCAGTACCTCCCATGGGAATCTAAGCACAAGTGGCAAGGGCACAAAGAGCCACAGGGTCAGAAGCCCCAGCTCAGCCAGCACTTCCTCTCCTGAGCCACGTGCCAGTACCTCCCATGGGCATCGAAGCACAAGTGGCAAGGGCACAAAGAGCCACAGGGCCAGAAGCCCCTGCCCAGCCAGCACTGCCTCTCCTGAGCCACGTGCCAGTACCTTCCATGGGCATCGAAGCACAAGTGGCAAGGGCACAAAGACCACAGGGCCAGAAGCCCTACACCCCCAAGAACACCCTCTCCTCCTCTGCCACATTTGCCACCGGTACAGGTGGCAACCACCGATCCATATGCCTCATCCACGCCTGGAAGTTCGGTGACCACCCAGGCAAGGAACCCCAGTCCGATTGCAAGTCCAGTCCATTCGTTCTCAAGCCACATTTCAACACCACAGAGCCAGCCCAGAATGTCCCCCGAATTGCCTACATACAGAGATGAGCCAGAACAGCAAGAAATAGGCAGAACATTGCAGCGAGGACAGTTGAGTGGAAGGTTTGGTGAGGCCCAAACTCTATTGGCGAAAGTCAAAATCTACAAGCAAAATGAGAAAGACACAAATCTTGAAGGAGCTCACCAGACAGGTCAATGCACCGGGGGAGGAGCTTAAAGATGTGGAGCGGATACAGCGCAAAATATCTGACCTGAAGTATGCAGCATGGAAGAAACAGAATAAATGGCGCAATTACAGGTACATATTTGAGTTGTGCATTTTTCTGCTTGTTGTATTGACCACAATGCCTTAAATTTGGCAACCTCAATTTTTCAGCTTACAAACTGGCGTAGGCTTCCCAACAAAATTACAGTATACACAAGCTGAGGAGATGGTGCTGGCGTTGATACACACCGTCGCATTAGAGGGCCTCTCTGGCAGATGGGACACATACATCTGCTATTTGATTTATCCTATACAACAATCTGAGCTGGGACACCTATAAATCCAAAGTCTGCTGTGAACCAAGCTAAATAATCAGGAGATCACATTTGGAGTAAATACAGCTGAGGAACCCGGAGGGGCTTACTCTAAGGTGTAACACTGTACGCCACCTGGTAAGAGTACCTGAGCACTGAAGGTCTCTTGATGTGTAAAAACTTGGGACAATTAGAAGTATTAGTCCTGATTACAGTTTAAAATCAACCAACACGTGAAAGTCACTTGGACTATACTATATATATACCTTTGTAAATCCAAGGAACTTAGACACTAGATCATTATTGGCTACAAAAGCGCCAATTCTTGAAAGATCCATTTCTGCTAATCAATTACATGCTCTGTGTTTTTCTGTTTGTGTATGTACAGGGTGAGGCATACATATAACAGATACTGACATTCATAGTGAAGGACACCTTGTCCCACTGTTGGAGTTTGCATTCCTGCTTGGCCACGTGTTTTTTAAAGCATATGTAGTAATCCAGATCATCAATGGATTTTGTGGTGTTTACGTGCTTTTTTTTTTAAACACAGCCCAGCATCAAGCCTGTGGAAGTGTGGAAGCCTCATCCAGTTTGACCACGCCGTCTACTTCTATGCTGCCTAGGACCCAGGAACAGATATATAGGGTAAGTGGACTTTGATGAAACTGCTGATGCATGTGAACGCACATGACTAATTTGCATAACAAATATATTTAGGGCCCAAACTAAACCTTTTTTTGCACATGTCCCAACAGACCCACACACTGCTGGAGGAAATCCAGGAGATGGAGGAGGAGGAGGATGCATGCTTGATGGGACCTTTAGAACTGACCCCCCTGGAACCTAATCTGCCACTTTCCCAATATGCTACTGCACCAAATCCACTGCAGCAGAGTGAAGCTGGACGCATGCTGCCAGCCCATCGTGGGCAGCAGGCTGAGACTAAGCCTACAGCCCCTAGTGGTAGCTCTGCTGAAGAGGATTTGCCGAGCACATCTGCACTCTTGCTCGCCCTAGAGGTCCAGCATCTGCAGGCGCTCCAACCCGGAGAAGTGGAAGACAGAGTCAACAACGTCGACCAGTTTCCCAGGGGAGATGCGCGCCGATCCTGGAGTCAGCGTGACGCCATGACAGCCGTAACTTTTGGCAGGTGACTCAAAGAACCGCAGAGCAGCTTAATGCACAATTAAAGACAGTAAATAATACATTCACTACTATGCTGACTGAATTTAGGACGAGCAACAGCCACATGGCCACCTTAAATAATAATTTCACTGCCATGCTCGAGGAAGTTAGAACAAGCAATAGACACATTTTGGAACAGTGGCAAATTATGAATGCCACACATGCCTAGGTGATGGGACACCTCCAAGGCCCACCACCAGGTTTTTATGCCCAACATCCATATTGACAGCTATTTGACCTGTATCTGCTCCACATCTTTCCTCTACATCCCCACTGTGTTGACCTGTCTGGTGAGCGCTACCAAGATTGCCTTTTTTATGGCTTTGCTTGTATGATTTTGAATGTCGCCCATATAGCTCATTAGAGTGCTGAGATACCCCACTATCCAATGCCTGAGCTAAAGCCTCACTGAAGCTGCCGCTCAAGCTGCCACGCTGCAGGCTTGGGCCTAATGAAATTGTGTCTGGCTCATCCTGTTTGTTGGCAAGATTGGGGGACATTATGGGCTGGCAAACTACTACCTTGAACCATGGCAAAGATTGGACTGGACTGGCATTTGGACTGGGAGTTATTGTTTGGGTGGCCCACTAACTTACAGGCGTGGATGTGGCATAGGTATGGCTGCTTTCCACCTGTGCCTGTGACAAATGTGGCCAAGCAGGAGAGGGTGTGCATGTGGCCCTATGTATTACTGGCGAAATATTTGCATGCAAATGGTTGCTCCCTATGTGTGTTTATGTTATTGGTTGTTGAAACTTCGGCATGGAGTGCGTTACTTTACAACTCCTGGATGTGGCCAATTGCTAGGTGCCATTAGTCTGCACCAATGTATATTTCTGTTGTACTATGTATGTACATGAAGTCTGCGAGTGCCCTTCAACACCAAATTTTCATATTTCTATAAAATATATTGAATGTGACTTTAGCTGTTGTTGATTAAGTTGATGAATTAATGTTTGGGTTATTTTGAGATTACTGAAGGTTTTTCAAAACAAACATGCAAAATAAAAATGCATGAGGCTCAGAGTCTCAATATTTTAGTAATTAATTAATTACTATTTTTTTCAAAAAAAAAACAAAAGCCTTCATAAAGGCAAATTAAAGTACGAATAAACAATTACATTCAACAAACAAACAAATGAAAACCAAATTAGGCAAAATGGGTGCTTATCAAATTGGCCCGAACAGCTTGGCCAGAGGAACTAGGTGTGCCACGGTAGTCCTCAGCTGGGTCCTGGCTGAGTGGAGATGGGGGCAGATCCACATACCGGGGGACACGCTGCATTATAGCAAAGTTGTGGAGGGCACAGCAGGCCAGTATGATATTGATGACCTTGTTGGGGTCATACTGGAGTGCCCCCCTGGTATAGTCCAAACACCGGAAGCATGTTTTTACAGGCCAAAGGCTCTCTCCACAACGGCCCAGGTCTTGCGGTGCGCCCGATTGTAGGCATCCTGGACCGCATTCTGTGGCCGAAGGATGGGCATCATCAGCCAGGGAAGGAGCGGATAGCTGGAATCCCCTGAAAGAATAAGAAAATAGTTACATAAATTACACATTCAAAACAAAAATGTATGGACAAGCGGTCGTTCACCCTGACTAAGAGCCTATCTTATATTTTAGCCACACCCTGTACATACAGATTGCTCACCTAAAAAAACAGCCTAACAGCATCTACTGCATGTTATGAGCCTTTAACCCTTTCGCTGCCAGCCTACCTGCAACTTTTGTCACCCTCTGTTGCCAGACCATGTTTCACTATTTTGCGCTACACATGTTCAACTGTGATTTTTGAAAGGATTTACAGGGATTTCCCAGGAAAATTATATATAGTTTTTTTCAACAGTCTGGGTCTGGGCTTCAACATGAAATGTCTTGTTTGGCCTTTTTTAGTGTATTCTCAATACTTTTTGGCGAAATATGTGCAAAAAAAATAAAAGAAATCTATTTTTTGCAATTTGTAGTGTTTTTTTTGTAATAAAAAATGTAAGTTTGTCAATAAAATTGTATTGTGTGCAAAACCCCGATTTCTCCCAGTCACAGCAGTACCACATATGTATTGGTAGACACCCTTTCCTGCCCAGGAGACACCCCCAAACTGAAACAGATAAAATACAACTGCGCTATGCGCTATGCGCACCTTGCAGTTTTTCCAGAAAAACAACCCTTTACATTTGAAATACCCCCCACAAACTATATATTCTCTGGAAGTACACACCTCAAGCCTTCTAGGCGTACCAAGCTTGTTTATGTGGGCTTATTTTTCTGGAAGTAATCCCTCAATGCATTCTTTGGTTGCACAAAGTTTCCCTAAAAAAGAATAAAACAGAAGAATCAAGCCACATTTTTCTAGAAAAACTATATGCAAACAAGAAATAACAAGTAAAATCTGAAAAAGCAACATGCCCCGAACAGAACGATATCCAACATGCATAGGTACTGTCAAGGGAAGAGTTGGCAAACACCCCAAAGTAAAGCGTGCGCGTAACAGTAATTTTACTTGAAAATTTCAGCTCTGCAGACAAAGTGCGCACCTTGCAATTTTTCAACCAAAACAACCCTTTACATTTAGAATATCCCCTATAAACCATATATTCCCTGAAAGTACACATGTTAAGCTTTCTAAGAGTACCCAGCTTGTTGTAGTAGGCTCACCTTTATGGAAGTAATCCCTCGAAGAATTCTTAGGTTGCACAGGGTTTCCCTAAAAAAAATGAATAAAAAAACTGAATAAATAACATGTTTTCCTAAAATATAAATATGCAAACAAGAAAAAACAAGCTAAATCTGAAAGAGCAAGGTCCTCCGAGCAGAACAATACCCAACATGCATAGGTACTATTAACTCTTTTAATTACCAGCCTACCCTCTGTTGACAGGTCATTTTTCCCCATTCTGCGCCATGTTTAACCGTGATTTTTACCGGAATTTCCAGGAAAATTATAGATATATATTTTGCAGCAGAGTTTAGGCTTTAGCATGGAATGTCTTGGTTGTAATTTTTCCATGGTCCGGGCTCTTCTGCCCCCCCCCCCGGGCTTTGGGGAGGCAGGTAATTGGGGTGCAGGGGGTTAACGACAAGTCACCCACTAGCCGCAGGTCACTTGCCAGCCCCCAGCCTTGTGAACTGGCATAGGGGTCTCATGGACCCCTTACCAGTTCACAAGAGGTTAAATGTAAAAATAAACACACAGAGACATAAGAAAAAAAAATGTCATTTATTTATTTTTTTTTTCTTTTACTCACCTCCGATCCTGTGTCCCCTGGTGATCTCCGATGACAGCTGACAGTCTGCTCGGGTGTTTGGAGGAGAGAGCCTGGGGAGGGGGGGGGCGATCACAGCCCTCTCCCTCTCCCCACCTTTTTCCTCCAACCACCCGAGCAGACTGATTCTTAGTCTTGGGTGCTGGACTTAAAAAGCCGGCTGCTGGTGACATCACAGTAATGCCACCTGACCCCGCCCCCAGGGATTTCTGCCCTCTTCTCACCACGGAAGAGGCTGGGGGGGCAATCGGAGGCCCCCCCCAGTGAAGAGGACATCGGGAGACAGCGCGGCCTCAGGTAAGCAAATGTCATTTTTATTTTTTTTTCTTTACAGTTAGCAGCTGCTGCTCTCCTGGAGATCGGATGGCACCAAATTAAAGAGGAGACCCGGCCGGATCCAACGAAAGGTCAGGTGAGTATTTTTATTTTTTAACTAGCGGGGGGGGGGAGGAAATTCAAGCACGTAACACCTACGGGCTTGGCACTTAATGCCCAGCCAAGCCAGCAGGTAGGTGTTACAGGCTTGGAAACAAAAGAGTTAAAGGATAAGTGCTAGCACTGACAATGTCCCCCGGTGAAAGGCAATGGGTGCTTTAAACTTGTAAACCAGACTTGTTTTATACAAAAGGCAAAAGGTTAGTAGGCAGGTACTCTTAAAAGACACATGCTAGTATTTGGGATGCCCCCTTCTCACGTACAGAGGTGGCCTCCTTTGTGGAAAAGTGACTTTGCTTATAAAATGCAAGCAGTTATTAGACAGGTAGTCTTGAAATATTTATGCTAGTGTTTGGGATGCCCCCTTCTCACATACAGAGCAGGCCTCCCTTGATTGTGGAAAAGGGACGTTAATTATAAAATGCAAGCAGTTATTACACAGGTAGTCTTGAAATATTAATGCTAGCACGCTTTTTAACCCTTCTAGTGCCAGCTATGTGAGTCTCAGCTGACTTTAGAGCCCCATAAAAAAAAATGAAAAAAGATACAGACTTACCTTACCCCTCGTTTGAAAGTTCCAGCGATTCTCTTCAATAATCAGCTATTTGATTTCTGCCCCCGGGCCTCTGATCTTCAGGAGGGGGCCCGGAATAGGCCCCCCGCGCCATCTAACAGAAAAAAATAAATAAATAAAAATGACACAAACTCACCTGACAGCCCGATCGCTCTCCCTGGGTCTTCTCTTCACCAGGGGGGGCTCCGATCCCCCCCCTGGACTTATCACTTTTTGGGTGAGGACCCAGCAATGGTCCCTCACCGTCCTCTTCGGCCGCCCCTAGCCCCGCCCACTTGTGGGAGGAGCGGGATGACGTCATCCCGCTCCTCATATACCGGCACCCGGGCTCCGACTGTGACTTGTCGGTAGCAATCGGAGCAGGGAGGGTGGGAGGCAGGGAGGCCCTGCTCCGATCACTACCGACAAGTGTCATCGGCGCGGGACACTGGATCAGAGGTAAGTATAAGTGAAAAAATAATAAATAAAGAATTTTTTGTCTGGTCCATGAGACCCCTTATACCAGTTCACAAGACTCTGGGGCTGGCAATCACCTGCGGCTAGCGGGTGACTTGCCATAATCCCCAGCCCCCCCCATTACCTGCCTCCCCAATGGCCAGGGGGGGCAGAAGGGCCCGGGCCACTTAGTGGCTACGGGGGCTAGTAGCCTGCAGGGCCAGGGGCCACCAATGCTGTCCCCTGCGTCCTGTTCTACAAGCCCCCATAGCTGGTCCGGGTCAGTAATGCTGGGTAAGGGGGACCCAACGTCATTTTTTGGAGGGATTTTAAGGGTTTTTAACTCTTAAAATTCAAAAACAAAATGAGGTCCCCCCCTGGGAGGGGGGACCCTATGTCATTTTTTTTTTAAGTTAACCCCTTACAACTATGCAATCATATTGCATAGTTGTATCCTATCTGAAATCTCTTAAACTGCTGTTTCAGTTTGGGGGAGTTTCCTGGGCAGGAAAGGGTGTATACCAATAATATTTTTTTAACAAACTTACATTTTCTATCACAAAAAACACTACAAATTGTAAAAAAATAGATTATTTTTATTTTTTTGCAAATACTTCACCAAAAAGTATTGAGAATACACTAAAAAAGGCCAAACAAGACATTTCATGTTGAAGCCCAGATTCTGCTGAAAAAAACAATATATCATTTTCCTGGAAAATCCCTGGAAATCACTTCAAAAATCAAGATTGCACATGTGTAATGCAAAAACGTGAAAAGTAGTCTGGCAACAGAGTGTGACAAAAAATCTAGGTAGGCTGGCACTTAAAGGTTTTTAAAGAATGACACCAGGTAAATGAAAAGCTAAATAGGCAGGTGTGTTATTAACACTAAATAGGCTTGAAAGCTAATGCAAACAGTTTAAACTGTCCCTGTCTTTATCTGTCACTGTCACAAGCTCTCTCCTTCTCTATCTGTCCCGCTCTTCTTCTGTTCCATCTATCTATCTATCTATCTATCTATCTATCTATCTATCTATCTATCTCCCTGCCTGATCTGCTCTGGCTGCAATACAGTGTCAGAATGATCTTCCGCAAGATGGCCACCGTTTTTGTGGGGCTGTTACACCATCGGTAAGCCTGTCTGCTGATAGATAGCATGTGACACCTACCCAGCATTCCTTGCCCCATGGGACCTGTCCTGACATGTGGATCCACCATTTTAGATGGACTGTATAGCAGTAAATGAAGTTTTAAGGCAGCAATTCGAGCAATCGAATTGCGGCGATATTCAGAATCATAACAAATCGAATATTTCATGAAATTCGTAACGAATTCGGGTTCGTCAGAATCGATTCGCTCATCTCTATTGGCGACAAGATTTTGAGTTCAATGTAGCCCCACTACATATCTGCATGTGAAGTATTTATTAATACTTCACATGCAGATATGTAGTGGTCAAGGCAACAGGGCTGTCATTAAAGATTCTGTTTCATTCATCAGTTGACTAGCTGGCATCCCATCCTTATATTTGATATTTGTAAATACGAGATTGCCTTGCCTGCAGTGCGCTAGCCACTAGTGTAGAGCTAATACCTGAAAAAGGGCCCACCTCAGCTCTTCCTCTGCTTCCTTCACCTCTACTTCTACTTACCTCTTCCTGACTCACCCTTGCCCACCTCACCTATGTTTACTTCTTGTTACATCTCCCCACTTCACCTCTACTTACATCTCACTTCACCTCTGACCACATTACCTCGGCTCACCTCACCCATAGTGCTAAATTTCCTTCTTAAGCAAAATGTACTTTGATTCTGTGCTCCTTGGTCCAATTTTACGGAGGAGGGGGGTGCAGGAGTGGGAAGCATGCTCTGTCCCTCCATTCATGTTACAGGCTGTGGATGTCAAGCGGTGGAGCATGAAAGAGGGCGGACATGTTCTCATTCCCTGTGAGAGCTGTGGGGACGACTGCTCATTGGGCAGATAGGTAATTTTATTAGAAGGGGGATTGAGCAGCCCAAAAACAAAACAAAAGGGTACTTACATTTTTCTCCAAACTGCTGTGCAATCCCAGCAATCAGAATTGCAGGTTCCAATGCCGCACAGCAGTCCGTGCTTTCCAATCCACTGGGGTCCAAACATAGACTCGGGATTGATGGTGTGCCAGGCTTACAACGCATCATTAGTAACAGGCGTGCGGCCATGCCCTCTGTATTCATTACAATGGAGGAAGTGTGCCAAGGCCTGAAACACCCCCCCACCCATCATTCTAGTAAATGGAAAGGGCATGGTCATTACCCTGTGATGGATGGCGGGGGGTGCGATCCTGCAAGGAAGCACCAGTGGAATTCAGTTTAGTAGTGACATGGAAATCGAGGGCTAGGGTGCATGCTCAGATCCAACAAGCAGGTGAGTTGCTGATCATCAGTGGGGGACAAAAGGTAAGTACCCTTTTGGGTTTTTTGGCTGCTGAATAGCTTTAACCTATAAGTCCAGTTTTCCCTTCCCCACTAGGTGCTGAAGGGGTTTCAGAAAATAAAAACAAGAAACAAGTCTTACCTTACTAACAGTGGCCATCCGCTTAGAGGAGCGGAGTATCCACGTTCTAAGCTCCTGTCATGCTATAACTGAATGCCTAGTAGCAGAGGCCAGAGGAGACTACATATCCACTTTAAGACTATAGTAGAAAAGGTCGTCTGGGACAGGGCAGTTACATTTCACAACTTTTGTAGACTTCTGCAAATCCCAACTTCAACTGCTAAAAACAGCAACAAGAAAAGCTAACAGACTGATTCATTACTAACGCCAGGTAGCGACAGATGAGCGTCTGTAGCTAGAATTTCAAAACGAACGCTAGTAGTCGCTGTGCTCGGCCATGGTTCGTTGTTTCAGAGCGCCTCAGTCGCTGGCCGGCATTGTTGAATACATTATGTGATTCGCAGTTCTACGCTGTATGGGAGCGAATGGTAGCGCCAGCTCAGTGTGACTGACTCACACCACATTCATCAAAAAAACAGTTCTGGCGCTCAAAATCGGGTCGATGTAGCCCACAGCGCCAGAAGCTGTGTGATTAAAGTCTGTTTTTGAACATGTATCCACTAGTAACAAAGCAAAAACATATGAAATTACATTGTTATTACATTGTAACATGAACACTTTAATACCAGACATGTAACAACAATTTTGCATTCAAATATTATTAATCAAAAACGTTTTCAAAAATGTCATTTTCTAGGCCAGGATACATGTCTGAAAGATTTGAGTTTAAAAAAAAAAAAAAAATGGATCAGGGAAAGGGATTTTTTGAAGGATCGTCCATAGAAATGTATGGGAGAGCGCCAGGTAGCGAGAGGTAAGACGTGGCGCTCTGCAAGGCTGAACGCCGGCGCTGTACGCTGAGCCTGGGATAATGATGAATTGGACGCTACATGGCGTTGTTCCAGTCGCTCACCAGAATTGCCTTCATAAATGTGTAATTGCGTGCCGTGTCCAGCGTTCACCTGACTCTACTTGACGCTACCTGCCGCTTACAAGGCACTACCTGGCGCTATCCCTTCATGAATAAGGCCCTAAGTATCTCAACAGGGAGAAAAGAAAGTCTTTAATGGACTTACGTCTGGTCTACAAAGGCTCTAAACCACTCCTGCCACCTGTGAGCACATCGGAGGCAGAAAGGGGTTTTATTTTCTCTGTGTGATAGATCAGTGAGAGAATATAGCTCTGTTTTAAAGTTAAATAAGCTTAACAATGAAAATAATAGTTTTGTAGTGTAGCTTATGGCCACCTAAGCAAATGTTGAGTCTGATTAGGTTGTGGGGTACTGGTTGTGACCCAACTTGCAAATGTAATAGTTTTGTAATATAGATTATAGGGGTTATATTTTCAAACTCATATATTTTTTTTCGGTATTTTGGGAACTTCTGTGCCTAACCTCAGAAGCTTCTCCATCTAATTGCACCATATAAGACGCATTTATTTTTTCTCAATAGATGGGGGGAAATGTAGGGTCGTCTTATCGCACGAATGTGAAAAAAAAGTTAAAATGGAAACTCACCTTTCCATCGATCCCCCAATGAAGGCCAGTCTTGCGCCATTCTCGCCACCCTTGCTGTATCTGCTGCTTCTTCTCCATGGCAGTCCCAAGAAGATAGACAGCACATTCTTCTCCATGGCGCCTGCATACGAAGAGCAAACACCCAGCTCCATACAGGCGAGGGGGTGGGGACAGAGCAAGACTGGCCAGCAGTGCAGGTACGATGAAAAGGTGAGTTTCCATCTTTCCTTTTTTATTAAGGAGTATTAAAGCTTTATTGTCATATCTATACTTATTTTATGACTCTTTTTTATTTATAACTTTAAATGATTTATTTACAGATTTAAAACTGTTTGTAGTACAGCATGGCAGTACCATTTTCCACACAACAGAACTACATTGATGACTTTAACCCAGTAGATTACCATAAGACCTACTATAATCCAGCAGACGGAAAAGCTCTTACAGAATGGACTGACTTTGCACTTAAAGTTCTCCATGACACATTTAAACCAGGTAACACGTTGCACATTAAAGGGTAATTACACTTTCAATGCCAGTTTCCATTATTGTGTAGCAAAATGATGTTGTCAATGTGCTAAGCTTATCTGTAATTTATTTTTATCTTTCTATTTGTTTGCAACTCTGTGTTATAAAAGAAAACAGTTTTCCATAGCAACAATGTGTTTACCTTAGCTATGTACACCACATCTGTGATATTGAGTACATATCATAGACATACTCACTCTATATTGTTAATCATTTGAATGGCTATGGCATGGGTGACAGGTTTAACCCATTCTGTTGAAATTCAATGTCTTTAGTACTGGATATTCAACGTCCTTAGTACTGGAAAACATTATTGTGTTCCAGTAGCAAGGGGTTAATGGCAGGGTTCTCAGCTGGGTAGGTCATTGAGCTGCTTTGACTAAAGCTGCAAAAGAGTTCACCTGTTACATTGGAAGAATTGGGGCACTTGCAGTCCATTGTTTTTACTCAAAGCCATGAAAACCACCCCCACTGTAGAAAAACCAGGAATACGAGAATCATGGAAACCACATGCTGATAAGTAAATCACAGGCATGTGGGCACAATCCTAACACAAATGTTTATTTTACATTCCAAAAGAGCAAAACAATAAGGCAGAACACCAAAATCCTGCCAAAGATGGAGTTTTTCTTTAAGATATTAAACACTGGACTATGTAACCAACTTGGCCCAATTGCCATTTAGGATCACATTTCTTTGGTTAAGAACTGTAGATGTTGGTACTCATTCAACATTAAGCTGGCAAAATGCATGATCAAAAATACTGTATTTTTGCCCTATAACAAGCACTTATCTTCCCCAAAAAGGTGTGGGGGGGGGGGGGGTCGACGTATTATTGAGCGAATGCAAGATAAAATTACATTCTCAGCGCCCCTGCCTCAGCAGCCTTCACCCGCTGACATAAAAACACACACATACATATACATTACCGTCTTCCGCTGCCCTTGCTGCTGCCTCCGCTGGCCATTGCCCTTAACAGTTGTCCCTGCAGCTGCCGCTGCCCAATTACCCAGAGACCCAGTTCAGGGATGCCTGCACACTGCTTGTAATTGGGATGCCCTCCCACTGCCTGGAATTGGGATCCCCACACACTGCCTGCAATAAGGATGCCCGCACACTGTCTGTATTTGGGATGCCCACACACTGCCTGCAATAAGGATGCCCGCACACTGTCTATATTTGGGATGCCCACACACTGCCTGTAACTGGATGCCCGCACACTGCCTGTAATTGGGATGCCTGCACACTGCCTATAACTGGGATACCTATACACTGCCTGTAATTGGGATGCCCACACACTGCCTGCAATAAGGATGCCCGCACACTGTCTGTATTTGGGATGCCAACACACTGTCTGTAACTGGATGCCTGCACATTACCTATAACTGGGATACCTGTACACTGCCTGTAATTGGGATGCCCGCACACCACTGCTTGCAATAGGGACGCCTGCATTCTGCCTGCAATGGTGATGCCTGCACACTGCCTGTAATTTGGATGCCCCTCACTAATTATAATGTTGGATGACCCTCACTGCCTTTAATGTGGGATACCGCTCACTGCCTGTAATGTGGGGTCTATATTGTTGTAATTGGGGGAAATTTTTGTTCACATTTTTTTCCTCCAAATCCTGGGTGCACCTTATAGGGTGAAAAATATGGTATATAAATATTTTATTTGCTAATTTTGTTTACTTTAATAAAATAGCCCAACGTCCATATTACACCAATTGGGTGTTGGTCTATGAAGAGCACTGTGATTGGACTGGAGACTGGGGCACCGCAGGCCTCAGCACGCCCGTAAGGTGAGACTGGTGCAAGTATTGCAGGACTTGATCTAGGGTAAGAGTGCTGTAACAGGAGCGACCAGTTGCAGGAGATAAAATGCAAGTATGGTTTAGTTAATTAGCTTAGACAGTCTCTTTAAATTGGTCCCTTTTAACTATCACGGCTGAGGAAGACTGATTTGAGATGTTAAAGACAGTTTATTAGGAAGCCAAAATCAAGCATGGAACTTTGTATGATAGGGGCAGGAAGTTGCTGCGTTTCCTGTCCCCCCTCTGATGGAACTCTGCTAGGAAAAGTTGAGTATCTCTCTAGCGCACAGCTCACTGATGGCCTGACGGGGTCTAGGTGAGATTAGTTTACTGTCTCTGTTAACCAGGGCCGTCCCTGGCAACTCTGCGGAGACATGGAGGTGCACTTACATTAAAATGAACCTCCCGTCAGTGATAACCCAACTCTGCCAGCATTAAATAAATACTCGCATGAATTACATTCCCCCAGCAATAAAAATAATTTAATAAATAACCCCCAACACTAAATAAATAAACCTACAAGTGGACCCCTAGTCAATAATAATCTGGCAAGGCTTAAAGCCAATGCTAAGACCTGGTAGAACTACTTGCCACTTCTGTGTTCCCTCTTTGCTGGCAGTCAGTTTAGCATCTCATGGAACTGCCTATGACAAGCAGATTCATCAGATGAGCATGCAGATGCTGTGAGCCAAGCAAACCTGATTGGTCACCAGCCCTTACATGGGGTTGCCAGCACTCAGATGACAGAGGGAAGCGGCCAGTGGTTAGTCGGCTATTCAGGTTTGCTAACCTCTCATTAATTTGCTATGTAAGCTGGTAGTTTTTGACTTTTTTAAAGTGGATCAAATTCACCTGTTTCCCCATACCTCCCTTATTTGGAGGGACTGTCCATCTTCTGAGTCCATGTCCCCGTGTCCCTTGTTGTTTTTTTTCTGTCCCTCTTTGAGGTGTAACATGCAGATCTGCATCAATAAATGATTCATTTGCTTATTTAAAGTGTTTATATTGCTTTAACTGTTATATCATATCTCCTATCCATCCCTCAATGAGGAGACATGGCCTAGATTAACAAATGTCCCTGTTTCCCACCTTGAAAAGTTGGTAGGTATGTGATTCTCTCCCACCGGGTCAGTCATATTCGGCACATGCACAAGCCGGGGTCGCTGTCAGCTATACCCTTAGCTATTTAGATATGCTGGTGGCGGATGCAGGCATTTGATAGGGCTCTGCGGATTCCGCTGGAGGCCCATGCAAATGTGATGAGATATGTGCAGGAAATGAGTTATCAGGGCCCAGTGGGGTTTCACAATGTGCTGGAATCTCAAATCAGGATGCTCTAGGGGGCAACTGTAACCCGGCCCTGGAGTCTTTATAAAGCAGAAAAAAAACAGGATTTTTGTTTCATGGCCTGCTGTGTTAAAAAAAAAACAAGTTCGCTCATTACATCTCCCCTCTCCTCGGTCCAATGGCGCATGTGCGGGGTCTCATCCCCAGCGGTGCACGCGCCCCATCACAACCCATGTGAATGGGCCCCATTGAAAACAATCAGAGCCTTTTGCCATTGGATGAGAGCCATAATGCATAGTTTGAGTGATTACCAGTGCCGCAGAGGCAGTTTCACAAAGTGGGGGAAAGGCCAGTGCCCGTCCCTGGATGGAATCTTTTAGGTTCCAGGAGGTCCAGTAACAGTGGGCTTTGTTTTGCTTTAAATTATAGAACCGGGTTACTAGGGTTTTGATGAGAAGGGGTTGGTTAGGGTGTCCATAGACAAGGACCTTTGCTGACACCTTATGCCAGGGAAAGGGAGGGTTATGTGTGCTATAAGGGCCACCTGTGGCATTTCAGTTATCCATGAGCTAAGTGCCTAGAGAACATAAAACAATGTTGCCCAGGCCCCTGGCCCAGCCTAACCTTTTCTCCAGAATCTTATGATTTTTCCTGAAGCTGCTATGACAGGCTGTGAATGTCTGTTTCCACAAGCCTCCCCCCGGGCTGGCAGAAGGCCTGGCTGGCCTTACCTCCTCTGTAACAGGTCAGTGACCGTAAAAGCAGCAGTAAATCAATGCACTGCACTGCTGGTCTCCCCTACTGCCGCACAAAATAAAGAAAATAGCATTGCTGGGTTTCTGTCACATCTTGGTCACAGTGCTGGCCACTGTCATTCACACTAAGCCTGTCTACCTCTGCTCTGCTCAGCTCCTCCAACCCCATCTCACTTGCCTCAGCTGCCACATTCCTTTTATGACTCTATTTTCACTTTGTTGCCAGGGCCCTGCGGGTCCCGTCTTTTTTCCTTTGATGCCACACAGTGACCCAGCCTCTGCACTATGCTCCTTGTCCTCCAACGGTGCCATAACCGCCACGGTCCCAGTGATTGGCGGCTGGCTCACCACCTGACCATATGTCACCGGGCCCCGATGCAACCACGACCCCTGCGACCCCAGGCAAGCTTGCAAATTTACTTGCAAGGTCAATTACAAAGTATTAAAAAATAACCTACATGGCTTTTAAAAAATATATACTATAGCAATGAAAGCAAATGTATTAAGCAATTTATTGTGTGCCTTGTTCTTTAAGGTTGCGTTGAAGGTGACACCCTTATAGATATTGGTAGTGGACCGACCATCTATCAACTTCTCTCTGCCTGTGAAGTGTTCAACAACATCATCCCCTCTGATTATCTGCCGCAAAATATTGCTGAACTGCAGAAATGGTTTAAGAAGCAACCTGGGGCACTTGACTGGACTCCCTACATCAAACAAGTGTGTGAACTGGAAGGAAACAGGTATGTTATTTTTTTTGTACACTTTACATAGGCAAACTGTAGCGAGCATAATTAAAGAGACTGTAAACCCAATGGCAATAATAAGGCAGCAAGCTGCTTACCTGATGCCTGTCCCATGTGCCTCTCCTCCATGTTTTGCAGCAGAGGGAAAAGGCCGTACGTAGCAGTGCTGCAAAATTTACAATTTCGTTCCTCCAGGACCATGCAAAAGAAGTGGTATAACAGCCACTCTGTTCCTAGGTGTTCTCAGTGAGCAAGAATTGCAAGCTACAGTTGTCTCTGACCACAGGAGAGCATACTCATGACTCATAAAGCTGCTTCTTGATGAGGCTGACTAATTACATATGAGGGACAAATTTGGGACGTTTTGACAGCTTAAACCAGACTTTCAGCATCATTTCATGAAAAGCCCAAACCTTTAACAAATTATTCCTCAGCATCTAAAATCAATACATTTTATGTTTTTATTTTTCTTTCCCCCACTGGGCTGCAATTCTGTTCAGGACTCTAGGATACAGGCACCGCCATCTTGCCTCAAAAGCATCACATACTGAGGAGAGGAGGAGGGGCAAAAGTGCAAGGGGCCTTCAGAATCGCCTTCATAAATGTGGTTTTGCATACAGCACCCAGCGTTCACCAGACGCTGCCTGTCGTTACGAAGCGCTACCTGGCGCTAGAGCTTCATGAATAAACCCCATAGTATGGGGGATCGTTTTGGGATTTCACCAGTGGTGAGCCAAAGATGCCTCTGTTCAACTCGGAAGCACTACTTAGGATTCATGCCACCTGAAGCCAAACACCATAAAATCTATAGGGGTGGTGGGGGACAAACATTTTGGCCAGTTTTCTATTTTTTTATTAAAAAAAAAAGGAAGCCACACATCTGTGGTATTAAAGCATCTCCCTGAGGTTCACCTTTTCTGGGATCCTCCTGTCAGATGCCCACTGAAAGCTAGTGGCCATGTGGGAACTTCCGAACGGGCGCACATACTGCACTGTGCAAGCTGACTCAGAAGCACCCAGTGCCTACAAGCATGCAAGTTGGGCTGTGATGCAGTGTGACATCTATAAAAGTAGCAGAGCAACAGTGTCGGGACCATTTCTGTTTTCCCAGCTGCAGTAAATCAAAATTGGTTATTCAAAATATAAATGTACACTACACAAAGAGACACTTTAAAACCAAATTAAAAAACACTAAACACATGAATCCAGAGGGGGAGGGGGGGAGAGAGGGAGAGATGACAAAAATAATGCTGCTTCATCTAAAATACAAATCACAGGATAATAATATATATAAATATGTTTGATGGTGTCTGTATACCAGGCTGGATATATATAAAGTGCAATGCAATATAAAGTGTTAGGGAGCCATTCCGACGGAGGCTCTGCATCACATTTGTGCCACGATTCAAACGGGAGCCCCGGACAATCGGAAGGTTTTAAGCTCAGACCGGGGGAGGCTCTGCATCAGGCCCTATGTCCCCAGAAATAGTGATCTAGCCCATTTCTACTTCTATTATATGCTAAAAGTTCTTCTATTTACTGGCCACTAAATTAGTAGCATAGATAGTAGATCAAGTCAATATGGTGATAACTGGAACTTCTTGCTGATTTGTGGTGTTGGGGGCCTGTTTTGCAATGTCCAGTAATGTAATGTTTGAATCTGCATATTTTGTACAGTAGGCAGGAACCCTTAAAGTGCTTTTGGGGGTGGGTTATCTTGTTCTCTGAATCTATGCTAG
Organism: Gastrophryne carolinensis; assembly: GCA_027917425.1. Lineage (NCBI taxonomy): Eukaryota > Metazoa > Chordata > Amphibia > Anura > Microhylidae > Gastrophryne > Gastrophryne carolinensis. The sequence goes on along the minus strand of CM051242.1, from coordinate 75,650,231 downwards.
AAGGGTTAATTTTAGATGCTGCATATTATGTTCCTGTTTTGCATTGGTATATGCTTCCTACAATAATTGCTCTCCTAATTTATACCAAGAGGGCTTAATCGAGACACTGCATATTATGCCCTTTTGGTATACAGGGTGTTGCATATGACAGTCCCAAGTCCCATACATTGGACGTTGTTTGTTTTGAGTATGGTTTATTGTTTGTTCTCCCAGTGATGACGGCTCTGCTCGCCTTTCCTCGCTCCCTTCTACTGTCATTGATATCAGGTGCGCACGCGCCTGGGCGACTGCCGACTGCTCGGTGCGATGCGCACTGTCGGCTCTTCCGCTGCCTGACACGCTATGTGTGTCAGGCGTAGGCCTTCCGGACAATGTCAGGTGACCGCAGTCGCGGTCACGTGCGTTGGGGGCCGCCGGCGCACTTCCGGCCGGAGTGCGTGCGGCATAGCTTCCCTTGTCCATGGCGAGCAGTGCGCGGGAGCGAGTGGGGGCAAGTATAAGAGGGGATCTATCACTGAGAAGCCTCATTCGCCCTGAAGAAGTGACGTGGTGACGTCACGCAACGCATCGGCGGTGAGGTGTGTTTGGGGGGATTTCGCTGCAGGTGAACTGTGGACATGTAAGATACTAGTTATATGTTGTGTGTTTGTTCTGTTCTCTACCCCGCTGGTCCTGATGATCTAATATTTTGAATGGTTTTGTTTATTTTTGTTTACGTGGGTATGGCACATTGCACGTTATAGATTAGGTGGATAGATTAGCAACAGTGCTCCGTATGGTGGTTAGGGTTTATTATTTGTTGGCACATATGATGTTGTAGGACATTGAGTTGCACTTTATATTGCATTGCACTTTATATATATCCAGCCTGGTATACAGACACCATCAAACATATTTATATATATTATTATCCTGTGATTTGTATTTTAGATTAAGCAGCATATTTTTTGTCATCTGTCCATCTCTGCCCCCCCCTCTCCCCCTCTGGATTCATGTGTTTAGTGTTTTTTAATTTGGTTTTAAAGTGTCTCTTTGTGTAGTGTAGTGTACATTTATATGAATTAATAAAGTTGTATATATATTTTTTTTAACATAGTGGTGCCACTGGGTTGGTTTCTTTGGGGATTGTGGGATCCCCGTTTGGGTTCAATATTTGGGCTTTTGCCGTACCAACCCCTAGTGATGCACACTTGTATATAGTATGTTAGTGCGGTCTTTTGTCTGTACATTACACATATTCAAAATATATATTGTTTGTTCTGCAATTTTGATAGTTCATTATACTCAGAAAAAAAATATACAACATAATATCTTTACGTTTCATTTATTCAGGATAAGCTGTGAGGAAAAAGCAGAGAAACTCCGCAGTAAGGTGAAGCAGATTTTGAAATGCGATGTCCTCAAGAAGAACCCCTTTGAGCCCCTGAATGTAGCCCCTGCAGATTGTGTGCTTTCCAGCTTATGTCTAGAAGGCCCCTGCAAAGACATGGAAACCTTTACGGCTGCGATTAGACATCTAAGGGACTTGGTTAAGCCAGGAGGTCACTTAGTTATTTTAAGTGTTCTCAATTCTAAATGCTATTACGTTGGTGACAAGTATTTTACAGCCTTGCCAACTACAAAGGAGGGAGTGGAAAAGGCATTTAAAGATGCTGGTTATGAAATTGTGGACATGAAATTCTGTTCCCGGAATGACCTGTCAGAGTTACATACAGCTTCCCATGACAGTCACTACTACGTTCGTGCCATTAAACCTAAGTAAATGTAAAAAGTTGATTGCTGGGATACAGCAACTGGATGGCAATAAAATTGTCCATGTAATCAGCACAGGCAATTATAATACAGGTGTATCTGTCTTTTTAAGTGAGAAAAACCAACACACTTATGTTTTTGTTGTATTCACTTGAAAGCTTTCCAATAAAATACTTTGAATGCAAACCCAATGTTTGTTACCAAATTTTGAAAAAAAAAACCTTTACCTTATTCAAGTTGTCAAATGTACTACAGTATACTCTACTACATATAGATGTACGGGGGTTATCACTTCAGCATGCACATTAGAAAAAAATATAGGAATGTCTATAAACTGATGGTAAAGTCAAAGCATAATTGTCTTACCTTCCAGACAGTTGATTTCTGCCAGTCTGATCTCTCAGCAGAGTGTTGGGGTGATTTACTATCTTCTTTTCTACAGCCTCACCTGCAGTTTTCTTTTTGAATCCGTGACTGGGATTGTTAAAGAGGAACTTCTGACATAAAATAAAAAGGGGCAGATCCCCCCCCATCGGCCCCTACTTACCTTTTGGATGTAGGCAGACAAGCAGCGGGGACATCCGGCTGCTTCGGGGCCTGATCCTCGGCCCCGACTCCGGCTTAGCCATGTGTAAATGACAGAACAGCTTTAGCTAGCCTCTGCCAAGTCCTGCACCACTCAGCAAAATCTTACGAGATTTTGGGCAGCTCCATTTTATCCCAGCCATTGGCACTGCGCATGCGTGAGATTGGGGTCGTGCGCAGTGCCTCATGGGATTCAAGATGGCGCTGCCCGTCAGAAGGTCGCCGGAATCTGAGGGACCAGATGATGGACCCCAAGGGGAGGTGAGTATAGGCTACCCAAAGGTAAAACTGTAGGGGGGGCAGCGGATCAATGTTCCTCTTTAAAAGTAGTCTGCAAGGAAAGGGAGACCTCTTTTCTGCTTTACCACATCACTTTACCTCCAACATTACAAAAGGATTTCTTTTTTGTCAGAGAACCTCTGAATTAAGAAGCAGATATGAAACATAAAATTTATATATATATATTTTCACACTGTCCAGCATTCAGACTAGTAGCAGATTAGGATGGGAGATGTGATGATTGCCCTTTCCATCATTCGTCTGATCATATTGACCTGTCTTGCCACACACGTGTTACCGCCTTGTTAGTCATTGTCTAATTAGCAAAATGCGCAAATTTATAGGCTGCCACCAGACTCGAAAAAATGCGGCATCTCCCAACTATTTAATCAACTCATAATACGATCAGATTGAATGAATCAATCCACCCACAGCCACTTCCAGGCAGAGGTTAATGGGGCGAGGGCTTTTTAAATCCTTAATTTAGAGCATTAGCAAACTAATTGTATTTTGAATATTTTTTTTACAAAAGCAGAAAATCACAAAAATCTGCAAGATAAATAGTGCAGTATCATCAAAAGGGTTTATTACAAAATGCAGTACAGAAAAGTAAATAGCATCCAATTTAGTTTGTCTATGCTGTGAGTCAGTTTAAATTCCGACTGTTGTCAATCCCACACTACTGGCATATGCAGACTATGGTGTGGATTCACAGCCTCTTTTACCTGAACTTGCACATGAAACAACATGTTTGTGTATTTTTTGTGAGAATTTGCAGGCATTTTCGAGTTTCTTGTGTCTTTTTGGTGCGTATTCGCGTTAGCGTAAGTGTTTTCATTGATTTTTGTAGAAAAGTATTTGTGTTCACACGAATAAGACATTATTTGTATGGGCTTGCGCATGATTCAGAGCCTTGACTGTTGATTAGAACACAACCAATAAAACTAGTGTTTTCACGCCCCACTTATGGGGTCTATTTCCTCTTAAAAGTGTGCTGTTGTGGCGCGAGTTGCAGCGTTATGGATTACGTGGAGGAATATGAGCACCTGCAGCTATGCAGCATTCTATGCATCTGTATGTTGGATTTGAGGTTGCATTGTGCACGTTTGCATGATGTTGAGCTATTCAAGCTCACCCGACTGAACTGCGTTTCCCTCCAGAAACTGTATAGTGAGTTGCGCCATGGTTGGCTCCCACAAAAACTATGAGGCATGCAATTGCAGGCATGACCAAATTGGTTGGCTGCGTTCAATTTCTTGTGAACGGCTTGTTCCAGAGGCTGGGTGCCTTCTCCATGGGCATGTCCCAGCCTACGCTGAGCCTCACACTAAACAAGTTCCTCGATGGCATAGATACCATGTTTCAAAAATACATGTTTCCCTGACAACGTGGTAGCCTGGAATGCGTTGAAGTTGGGATTTCATGACATTGCATGACAATTTGGGATGCCCCAGGGGAAGGCCAGTGGTCATTCACGGTTTTGTTCTGCTTTAATACCTTTGTATATAAATCTGCACAGACATTCAAAGTAGAATTTCTTTTCAGTCAGTTTAATTAATTTTGTAGAGATTTTATTTATTTATGGAGTCACCTGGTCTCATCACCAAAGAGACACCTCACGTTACTGAGCTGTTACCACTGCGTACAACGCCTGCCTGTGAAAAAGCTGGAAGCACGTTTACTGCAGCTGTTGGTAGGTGACTAGTGGGCTAAATGTGGTGGCTCTCTATCACCTCACTGAATAAAGACTAGCAGATCCCCCATTTAGCAAATGGACGGGCAGGCTGATTCACTAATAGTGGCAGGTAGCGACAGATGAGTGTCTGTACTGAGGCGCTATGATCGACCGCTAGTGGCCGCATCGATCAGCCGTCAGTCGCTATTACAGGGCTCCTCAGTCGCTGCTTGCCGTTAGTGGTAAGCACGCTGCCAATGTTAAATGTGATGTTTCAGATTTGCATTAGAGGCGCTGTTAAAGTGGACCAACACCCTGCCGTTTTTTTTTTTGCCTTTTAAATATATGCCAATACTGCTGCCGGACCCGTTATCAATAATAAAGGAAAAATAACTTACCTCTAATGCTCCAGCCCTGCATTGCTTCCTTTTGAATCTATCGCCGCCATCTTCGATTTTCTTGTAAAAGGAGGAGATCGTTTAACCTCTTCCTAAAGCAAATCTCGTGCATGCGCAGTAGGTCAGGTGAAGCGCAGCTTGCATCAGTAGCGAGCGGCGCTTCACCTGACCTAAATCAGCGCTACTGCGCTTTTTTTCCCCTACCTAGGTACGAGAGAGGAGAGAGGCCACGTCCACCCGATGACGTCTAGAAGAGAAGCTGAATCCTGTATCCAGGACAAGGAAGAGGACAGCATGCAAATGAACGGACAATCAAGACAGACAGCATGCTAATGAACGGACAAGAGCTAGAGGGTGGGACTTCCGGCCGAGATTTTTAAAGAATACAGGCGCTGTGAGGAACAGAAGGCTGCAAAAGTAATCAAAAGTGTATTTTTATGTTTAACTGATCAGAGATTTAGAGGGTGTTGGTCAACTTTAAGTTATGACACCTTATTCAATACAGCGCCTGAGCGTTTCTATGTAGTTGTGTAGAAATCAATCTGTAAATGTTAGAATTCTGAAACCACATAAGCAAAATAACACATGTAACCAGATTTTTCAAATAAAAATACTAATAAATTTTATTAAAACATATTATCGGAAACATTTTTGTTTCTTTTCAAAAGTAGTCCCAATCTTCATGGTGCCTGTAATGGAGACAAAAGTGTTGTTATTTTGGGTTTTTATTTATAAATAATGTAGATTAAACACCCTAATGTGGTTTGTATTATTTATAGAACAACCACATTTTTGAGTAACCAATTATTACCCACCCACTTTTTAGTTTTCACTATGATAAACCACCCACATATTTATGTAAATAAATTTAAGCTACCCACTATTTTTTTATGTAATTTTATACCACCCACATATTTGTTGGATTAGTTTTAATAGGCCCCTGTTGTACTGTAGTTGTAGTAAAGCTCAGGTGAGCTGACTTACCAAAAAAAAAGATGCAATCATGCTTTGGCGTCGCTCAAACCCAGTCTGGGTATCCTCATTACTGTCTGCGGCCATGTTGGGAACTTCTGGCACCAGTGCTGTTTCCTCAGGGGGTTCGATTCGGTGGCATATGCAAATGTTGTGTAGAACACAGCAGGCGAGGATGATTTTGGAGACCTTTTGTGGGCTGTACAACATCTCTCCTCCTGGGCGTGCCAAACAGAGAAAGCATGCTTTCAGCATGCCGATGGTTCTTTCCACAATGCATCTTGTTTTGCGATGTGCTGCATTGTAGCATACTTGGCCAGAGGTCTGTGGGTTTCTGACCGGAGTCATTAGCCACGTTTTCTATCCATATCCCTTGTCCGCTGTCGAATAAACAAAGTGAGAGATAGCAATTAGTAAAGTACCTATAACATAATGTATACAATAAAACTAGCCTTATATAGCTGTGCAATTGTTTAAAAATAATATTGTTATTGTTATTTTGTCTAGGATTATTAATTACCCAGTAGCCATCCAGGTGGCATTTCATTGTTCTCAAACTTCCAGCACATGACTGATTGCTGGAGCACATAAGAATCATGGCATGAGCCTGGGAAGCCAGATCTCACGGCCCTCAGCTTCATGTCTGGGTCACATACCACCATGACATTCATGGAATGGAATTGTTTCCTATTCCTATAATGCAGCTCCCGTGCACGGAGAGGGCAGAAGGGGATATGTGTACCATCCACGCACCCTAGCATATTAGGTATCCCTCCCATGCGGTAGAAGGCATGTTTAATATTGGCAACCTCCTCCTCATCCTCAGGAAATTTGATATATACCGGGATAAGGTCACAAATAGCCAGGACTACCTTGTAAAATATTCAGCTCATTGTAGCCTGGCTGCTCCCACTGAGGAGGGCTGAGGTTGCCTAGAAATTGCCCCGTGCCACTATATTTAACATGGCACAAAGGCGAACAATGCCAGGGATGGATTGGGTGCGTCTGGTGGATGGATCGAATTTGGTCTTAATATGATCATATAGGGACTGTAGTGTTGCACTATTCAGACGAAATCTGCTTCTGATCTGCTTGTCACTTAAATCCCATACAGAGAGGCGGATGCCAAAGGATCGGGGTGCCCTAAGCCTCACAGCACCCTCTTCCCTTGACTTCTTACCTTCCTCTGTAATGCCACAACACATCCATACCCCAAACATAAACCCAACATCCACATCATACTCACTGGCCATAGCTCATGCACTCCCACAATCTAAATTAAACAATCTCACAACACACACAAGCAATCCACATACACAAACAATCAAAATCCTCAGACAACCACACAAATGCAGCTCACCACAAAACAAGATGTATAGTGGAAACAAGCATCAGCCTGCTGAAAGAATGCTTTCAAAGTTTGGCACAACCAAGAGGGGAGTTGCTGCACAACCCACAAAAGGTCCCCAAAACAATCAACACTTGCTGTATCCTACACAATATTTGCAGATGCCACCAAAATAAATCTCCCAAAGAAGCAGCACTGATGCTGACCAAAAAAAGGATTTTTTCCAAATGCACCACTAATTATTTCTTAATGATATATAAATTTAGGTGTGCCTTAAAGGAATCCCCAAAGAAAAGGGAACATATCCAAATACACATATACAATATGGGTGGCCCCAGCTACCACCAGGGAAATCCCCAGGCACCACCAAATGAATTACTAAATCAAAAATATATCATGAATCTTCAATATTTATTAATGATTACAAAAGTATCATCACAAATATATTAAAAACAAGATACTAATAGCAGGGACATAGATAATCATTCCTCTTCCTCCTTGTGAAAAATATATACATCCCTATCTCACAATATATGATACAATATGAATAAAGTGACTAGTGCAATATAAAGGTGCTAAATGCTGAAAAGTGCTAAGTGCTATAATATAACATTCAAAAACCTATATAAATTTATCCCATATAAAAAGAGAGAACAAATAACCAATCAAATTGCCCCAAACTGGGATAGAAGTAATAAAAAAAGTGCATAAGATATCACCAAATCAGAAGTTAAGAGGTGTCCCTGCTAGTAACTGGCGTCCTGATCCCCCACGCGTTCCGTAAGACAAGCTCACTTCTTCAAAGGTGCCAGCAAAGGTGCAGCACTGATGCTAGAAAGGCACAACAAAGCCACAGACAGCAATCAAGAAACCCAGCAAGCCAGTTCCTGGCTACATGCACAAAACACCACAGCCTTTGTCACAGTGTATCAAGATAATAATGAATAATGTAATCCATATTTATATTTACAACGAGGCAATTCCCGCACTGCCAATTATAGCAATATAACAATATATATGATTCTGGATGCTGGCTGGGGAGGGTCAACCCTTCAGGGTCAAATACGTCTAGGAAAAACCATTTGTTTTTCCTAATCCATATTTATACTTAACTTATCCAAAGGTATGGTCCACTTAGCCGCCTCATAGCCGTTTACGGTCTGTAATTAGCTTATCACAGGTGTAGCGGAAATGCCTAGCAGATCAATAATAGCGTCGTTGTGCGGATCTTGTTGCACAGACATCTATGGGCCAATCCAAGGTACAAATTTTAAAATTCAAAAAGCCGTTTTATGAACACCATTTTAAATCGTGTTCAGATATATGGTTACAAGTAATTACTAATGTGTATCTGGTTGTGTAAGTAGCTTATTAATTACTATTGTCTTCACACATGTTTTGCTGATACCTCATTCATTGTAGTCAAAATGTAGATACACACACCTGTATTGTATGTCTCCATCAATTAACTGCCCCTGTTTGTGATTGGGTAATAAAGCACATAAAAACTCCCAGGCACATTCTGCAATTGTTGCCATTCTGTAGTTTGCATGTGTCCTTGTGTGTTTGTGGTTTGGTGGTGTGTGCAGTTACAGGATGGAGCCAAATTCTGGAAATATGCCTGCCACTGCTGTGTCTCCTGGGGCTCCCAGTACCAGTGGTGTGCATTGTGGCCGCAGACCTTCCTCAAGGAAAAGGGCGCAGGCTGAAGGTGGAGCCCCACAAAAGCCCAAGTGTGCCTATGCCAAGAGGGAGCCAGAATTTAATTTGGCTGATAATAATACTCTTGTGCGTCTGACACTGGCTAAGTGGGAGTTATTATTTGGCTCACAAAGTCAGTGTTTAAGCAAACAAGAAAGGAGCAAATTGTGGGATGCCATTGGTGAGCAGCTTACTAGCACAGCACAATATCCACGTAGGGGCACAGCCTGCAAGAAACGCTTCTACACTTTGCAAAGGGCCCTTATGCTAAAGATGAAGTCTGATCTTCTTATTGACAGTGGGACGAAGCAGGCTCCAAAGAGTAAATACAGGCCATATGAGGAGATGTTGAAGTGCAAGATCCCCCTTTATCGGCTGCAGGGTGTGGATATTGGGGATGACACCACAGGCTGGGGTGAAGGTAAATTGTAAATACATTGTTACTGATCGGTCATAATCATGTGGAACCATATTTGTTTGTAACCTCATTCTAATCCTAAAAGTAAGTCATTGTAAGTATCATATTAGACCTATGTAATGTTTTTCATACATTTCTCTTTTGTTTTCCTTAGTGGCACATGAGGACTCACAGGACTCAGATGCAGATGGGTCCCAGATTCCTGCCCTTCCACCAGCCTCCATATTTACCCTGTCAGGGATCGCCGGACACCCTTCTTGCATGAGCCAACAATCCCCAATCTCCACCGCCTCTTGTGCCTATAGTCAAGCCCCCGCTCGCTGGAGACACGGGTTATGCCACTTCAGACTCGGTTGCCCCCAGGACTTACTGGCGCAAAGATTGCTGGCTTATGGAGAAGACGGGTGAACTGCAGGGTATCCCAAATCAGGGGTTCAAGCGAACAGAGTCCGAAACGTCAATCCAAGGGGTTAGGCAGAGAATTGTCGTGACGGGCAGGGGTCAAAGCCGTGAGGTCACAGAAGCGCGGTTTCCAAAGGGTAAGCAGAAGCAAGGTCAGACAGGCAGAAGGTCGGTGCGGGCAGCAGACAGGATTGGTCAAAGACGAAGCCGGATCAAACACACTAAAGGCAATTCCAACAGCACACCCAAGCTAATAATGGCTATAACGGGCCCTGGTGGTCAGGGCAAGGACATATTTAAAGGGGAACTGGCCAATGGGAAGGGGGGAATGACTGATTGGTGCAACTTGATTTGTGATTGGTGCAACTTAGGAACTTGCTGCTAATAGGAGCAGCCCCAGGGACTGGACCGCCCTGACCAGTCTGGCTGTCCAGTCCCTGGGTTCATCAGAACCAGACTTCTAGGACCCGATTGGTCCATTCAATTCTGCCCCCAGCGAATACGCTGGGAGCAGCGCCGCTGGGGGGCATAATATGAACGTGCCCCCTGAGAGGGAAGGAGCGGGCGCCGCGCCGGCCGAAGAGACGGAGGAGCCGCCCAAGACGCTGGAGTCTGCAGCCGCCGCCGCCGAGCAGAAGAGGTGCCGGAAGATCGAAACCGGCCAAGAGCCGGCCAAGAGCGCCCCGCGGGAACGGGTCCCAGGTGAGTTTCTTACAAACCCAGTCTAATGTGGAAGGTAAATAGTCTTTATGATTTTTTTTGCAACATATTGCTCTTGATGGTTATTTATAGTGCACACATTAACAATAGCTACTTGTTAATTATATTTTCAAATAGATGCCCTCAGAATTGCATCAACATCTCCTCATGAGTTGGCATACTCTTTGGCAGCAAGTAAGTGTATGGCTTAATTTAGCTTGACTTAAAAATGCTTAAAGTTCTGGAATTAGATGTATTATGTTTTTGATTTGTAGGCCAAGTCCCAGCTTCATCTTTGGACCCCACTTCCTGTGTTGCAGGCCTACAGGACACTGTTGGTGTGTAGTGCAAAGCATACTGTCTCCTTTATTGATGTTGTTTTTTAAAGTGTATCCCCAACATTTTTGCCATGAAAAAACATGACATATCACATTGAAAGCAGTATTGTTGTTTAGGTTTATTAACCAAACATTTACTATGTAACCGAGCAAAAATAATTAAACAGGAAATTACAGGTGGCCTTTCTGTTGGTCACATTTGAATAAATATATTGAAGCAATACTATGCCAGCTTATATTAATATCAATTATGTTTCCTTTCGTTGGGCCCGAATACAGGAAGTGCTGGTCCTGATAGGGCCCTTCAAAGCGCGGCTGCTAGGGATGAGGGTAAGCATGTGAATTGAAAACTTTATGTAAGGATGTTTTATATCATTACATGTATGTGGGCTATTGACATTTGGTATGACCCATGTATTTTTAGGGCAAAGCTCTAGTGATGGGCTGAGTCTGGACATCTCTGATGTGGCGGGTATGTATGTTTAATAATGTGATTATGATCTGTGGCCACACAATGATTTGACCTTTATTGTTTAAAAATTAGCTTCCTTCTCTAAATATCATACATTTAAAGGGTGTGTTGATTGACCTTTTGGATCAAGGTTACGTTTCTAAAATCTATACAGGTTATACAAATTTGAGACACAATAAAAACAAAATCAAAAATAAAACAAATTTTCTATTTAGCATATGTGATGTTGCCTCTATTATCAGATGATGATTTGCCCCTTCCTGGCAGCCGGACACCTGGACTATTTGAGGAGGACCACACTCAAGTACCATTGTTCAGTTGTTTCTGGTTGTGAAAAAAGTAATTTTTTTTGGACAGTCATTTAAAAACATGTTACATACACCATACTTTGATTTTAGGAGGAATCCTTGACGGCAACCCGGGATGTGGCCTCCTCCCAAGTGCCGTGTGGTCAGCCTTCTGAGCCAGCACAAACGGTACATGATAATATAACCATAGATGTGGATTAAATAGTTGTATATGCAAAATACATACAGTAATTTTAAATATGCCTACGCAACCAACACCAAGGGGTGTCCCCACCAGTGCTGAAATGTATGAGTTAGGGAGCCGGATGCTGGAGGCCTACAGTCAGCAACAGCCTGATAGACTCCAGGAGCACATTGCGGCGTTGGAAAAACAATCGCTGGTGGACCAACAACAAATACGTGACCTGAGGCAAGAGGTACGGGAGCTCAGAAATCAACCACAGGCAGAATTGGTGACTGCTATCAACTGCTCCATTGATCGGCAGGACCAAACTTTGTTGTTGTTACATCAGCTAATACAGCAGAAGTCTATTTTTTTACTGCACTGTTGGCCCCTACAGATGAGTCAGCACAACCAAGGCCACCCACTGAGTAAAGATTTTGGACCAGTAATTTGATTATCCAAATGAGGGCACAATTTGGATTGTCTTTATTTGATTCAATACATTTTTGTTAACCTTTAACAATTTGGGTATTGTACTTGATTGCATATATACTAATCCATACGTGTAGACATGTCTATATCTATATATGTGTTTTGGAATTAACAACAGTAATAGGTTTGAACACATGCAAATGCTTCTATTATGTTAGGGGTAACAATGTGTTTCACATTCTAATAACTAATGGGTTAATGTTAACTTTAATAAGGTTTTGCAGTTAATGCTGCTTATTCAGGAACAGCGACTCTAGGCGTTGCAGGAAAAAAAATCCCTACAACACATGTATCAAAGTACAGTGCCCCAGGCAGCGACAGGTAGCGACTGGTCATAGCGACTGGCCCTCGGCGCTCAAACCCAGATTCAACAAGAAATTTCTATGAAACAGCGTGGGCGCTGTAATTTTTGTGACTGTGGGATAGAGCGCCAGACATGGTGAGATTAAAGTGAATTCTGGGACACATAAACAACATTAAAGTATCGAAAATCACGGAAATTACATTGTTGTAGGGGTGTGACTTTAACACTTTAATGGCAGACTATAAAATAGATTTTTGTAAAAAAAAAAAAAAAAACAAACTTCAAAAACATACATGCAGTTCAGGAATAATATCTTAAACATTTGTAGTTTAAAAAAAAAAACCTTGGATGAGAAATGGGATTTGAGGATCGTCCATTGAAATGTACGGGAGAGCGGCAGGTAGCGAGAGGTAATAGGTGGCGCTGTGAAAGTTTGAATGCAGGTGCTGTACACTGAGGCTGGGATAATGATGAATCTAATGCTACGTGGCGTTATCCCAGTCGCTAATCAGGATTGGCTTCATAAATGTGTAATTGCGTGCTGTGGCCAGCGTTCTCTTGCCGATACCTCTCGCTACCTGACGCTAAATTGCCACTACCAGGCGCTATCCATTCATGAATAAGGCCCTGAGCCATTTTCATTTTTACATTTTAAAGTAAGGCATACATTTTTTTTTCTTTCCTATGGCCACATTATTTATACACATGCCGAATTAATAATTATTTTTTTAATGCAAATTTTCATGAGTGTTCCTTTAATGAGACTGCTGGTGCTGCAGTGTGTTTTTGTATGTCGCTGATTTGGTATTTCTGTCAATATGATGCAGTTTATAGTATTAGCATTTTTTTTGCCTCCTGTGCTCTGTTGAAATGATATAGGAGAGCGCATGACATGTTATCAGCATATGCAATGTTCTACAAAGCTTTGTAGTCACTAATGCCAGTGTATTATTTTGATTAGTATTATGTGGTTTTCACCATGTTCAGTTTTATGTTCACTGTGCACTGACCAATATTCCTCAGTTTGACCTCGGGGGCAGCCTCAGTGGCTGGTTGCTTTCTCTGCTTTCATTGAAGCACTTTGTGGTCAGGCTGAAATAAAATCATAAACCCTTGTGCTTCAGGCTTGTGCTGCTTGAGCGCTAACGGAGGGTTAACGCAGTCCACTAATATTTGTTGTAGTAAAATTCATGCCAAAATTATAAATAACCTCTGTGGATGATTACTCATTACCAAGACTGCCAAAGAAGGAGGCAGCATAAAGGAATGATTTAAAAGCGAGGCAGTATATACTGTTTGCTTCTGTATCAGCAAACTGGACACTAGAGCTACACTACTTTGAAGTCTTTGTTAAATTGACTTGAAGTTATCCTACAACGTAAGTAACACTGAAATCTCTTTACTTTGAATCACTTGTAATCTATAGATAGATGACATGAGTGCTTAATTTCCCAGGTTATTTTATGTATGATATTGCTAGATATCGTTTTTTACAAGAAAATAACAATTACATTACTGCAGCTTACAATAGGATACATTTGCACTTAAACAGAATTAGACCACATTAATGATATTGGTCTTGCAAAAAAATGTGTAATTGAAGAGCCAGATTGGATAATACATAATACAAACAGCGGGGCATCCCTAACCTGGATGCCCCATCAGGAGAAACAAAGCCCAAGAAAGTTAAAATCTTGAATTTTGTTCCTCTTTAAGTATTTATTGAAGCAAGGTTCAATGTGGGGGTCAGGCTAATATTTGGGGAATCAAGTTTAACTGTGGGTATGCTTTGAGGTTTTTGAAACATTAAAAATTCACCTAACATTAAAATCTATTTACTATAGATTGCTTGTAACCTATACATAAGGGCTTATTCAGAGCTTCTCGGAGAGGCAATTACGCCAGTTTGTCTCATGAAATTCGTGTGATTTTCTCATGTGATTCATCCAGTGATCGAATTCTCCCAGTTTTTTTTTTTTATTTTCTTATTTCGTCCTTTTCCTTTTGGAAATAAGTCCTGCAAAATGTATGAATTCATGTGATTTGGGGCTTTTTTTCACAGGAACAATGAGTCAAAAATGAATTTTTGCGGCTGGCTGTTTTCAACAGCAAAAAGCTGATGATTGCGGCGGGCAAGTTTTTAAAAATCATGCCACCCATGTTGGCATGATTTTTAACGTTTTAAAATATATTTACAGTAATAATTTTATATTTTTTCGGAGCTCTTCCAAGGGTGCCTTGGGCCCACACCAATGGGCACTGGGCTCTTTTGCACTCCCAATGTTTCAAATGGGGGTACGGGTAATGTGTTATTTTACCGGCATGGTAGGGTCACCAGTTCACCCCAAGTAGAATGAAATAAACATCACCACACCACACCAACATTTTTAATACCCTTAATTTCTCTTAACTGTCTCCATCTTCTTTCATTTGTCTTCCGCTGGGCGCCATCTTCCTCCAGTGCGGCGGGTCTTCATCGGTCCTCCAGTCTTCTGGACTCTTTGCCCCCCCTCCAGCGTCTTATTGTGGTGGTGCCAGTCACCAGAAGCTGAAGGCTGCATGCCCATATGAACCGTAGGTTCCCCCTTCTTTCATCCTCACTACCCAGCGAGGGACTGGGGTGAGGGCTGGGGGAGTAGGGTTTTATACTTGGAGACGTAGCCTCTGTGGAATCTCGCTGATGTCATGGCTAATGTCACAGAAGGCTTAGAGGGAATTTTCCTGTGCAACCCCCTCTAGGCCTCTTCCCTTTTACGACATCATAAGTTACCGTAATTGAGGTTCCTGAGAGATCCCGTCTCTTAATATAAAAGCTGCCCACCGGAGGCTCATCATGAAGTCACCTGTGTTCCCCTCCTGTACAAATGTCCTTAGACACCCTGTCAGCAATAATTTAAAGGAGCCTTTGAGGGAGCCAGGATGAAGAAGGTAAGTATGAGATAAGTTTTTTGTGAACTTGTGTGTGTATTACATTTTGACACTTTCACTTTGAACTGGTAAGGGGTCCTACTGACCAGTTCACACTACATTACCCGCACCACCATTGGGCATGATGGTGTGGATGAGCCTAGCGACCCATAGCGTGCTGCCCTTGGACACTGAAATTACAAACCGCTATGCTCGGTTTGCCGGGTTGATAATGCTTAGAGGGGGTGACCCCAAACATACTATAAGGGCGGCTTTGTAATTATTCACAATAGACCACATCAGGGGCGGGGTGGCCATAGGGGGACCTGGGGGGATTCCCTGTGGGCCTCACTGCTTTAGGTCAGTTGGTCCGCTGCTTTTAACACCCACATTCAATCCCTCCCCCTTATTGTGCCCTGTGCTCAGCCCCACTGTACCAAAAAGCCAAGAAACCCCAGCTATAGCCTCAGCATCATGCTTGTGTGGGGGTTCCTTAGCAGGGATACCTCAGACCGGCCATGGGCTGGTAAATTCCAGGGATGATTTTTGGCCCCAGTCTGCCACTGGAAAACATGATGAAAGCCAGCATGGCCTTTAGTCTCACATGACTAGTTTACCACACTTGACAAGTTTACCCTGTTATAGCCATTTATAACCTCAAACAGCAAATCCACATTTGAACCTTTTCTGCAGTAGCATTCACAAATGTTGGGGTGGGATGTGAGTCAAAGTGATTTAATACCTTGTGTTTTCTGTGTTTTTCTTGCCTGCATCTGAAGCATTTACAATAAAGAAAACTGGGGTCAAGAATTCCTTTTACGGTGGTAACTGTAACTGAAGGAGGCCTGTAGAGTCAGCCCATGAGTCAAAAAAACAGGATTCTTTGTGTAAAGAAATGTGTGGCGACAAGATTTTGAGTTCAGTGTAGCCCCACTACATGTCTAACTGTGAAGTATTTATTTAAAAACAAAATATGGGCCAAGGCAACAGGGTTGTCATTAAAGATGCTGTTTCATTCATCAGTTGTCTAGCTGGCATCCTATCCATATATTTGATAGACGAGATTGCCTTGCCTGCAGTGCACTAGCCACTAGAGACAGTGTACAGCTAATTTCTGAAACAGGGCCCACCTCAGCTCTTCCTCTGCTTCCTTCACCTCTACTTCTACTTATGTCTTCCTGTCTCACCTTTACCCAGCTCACCTATGTTTACTTCTTGTTACCTCTCCTCACCTCACTTCAACTCTGACCACATTACCTCGGCTCACCTCACCCTTGCCTACCTCTATCCACCTCTTCTCACCGTACCTTTGCTTGTGTCATCTCTTCATCTTTTTCCCACCTCACCTTTTACCAACACATCCCTGCCCAATTCTTCCCGCCTCATCTCTGCTCACCTCTTCTAATCTCTGCTGATGTACTTTCACCCTACCTTTACCCATCTCACATCTGCCTACCTCTACCCAACTCTGCTCACCTCTTTCACCTTCACCTCTTACCACTTCTGCTCACCTCACCTTTTCCCACTTTACACCTTGCTCACTTCTTCATTCCACTGCACCTCTGCATATACCTAAATTAGATCTAATGCTTTAAGTATGCTGTTTTCCTGCAGTAAACTGTGTTTTTTCTGCTTCCATTTTATTGCCCCTCAAAGTGAAATATTAAGACATGCGGCCCCTGGACCAAAAGAGGTTGTTCACCCCTGCGCTAGAGCAACCATAGTGCTAAATTTACTTCTTAAGCAAAATGTACTTTGATTCTGTGCTTCTTGGTCCAATTTTACAGGGGGGGGGGGGGGGCTACAGTGCAGGAGTGGGAAGCATGCTCTGTCCTCCATTCATGTTACAGGCTGTGGATGTCAAGGGGGAGCATGAAAGAGGGCGGACATGTTCTCATTCCCCGAAAGAGCTTTGGGGATGACTGCTCATTGGGCAGATAGGTAATTTTATTAGAATTAGTACTGGGGAAGGGGGCTTAAAGCGGACCTTCACTCTGAATAAGAGTCTATCTTATATGTTTCCCACACCCTGTACATACAGATTGTCCACATTAAAAATCATCTTACCTGCATCTACTGCATGTTATGAGCCTTTAAACATCCAAGATTATGGCTTATGGAAGCCGCCATCTTATCAGGCAGCCTGCAAACAGGAAGTGCCTCCTGACTGTGCTGCTCTGCATTCTGGGACTACTGACCTTTACCTGACCCCAACTCTGCTCTGTCTGAGCAAAGCACAGCTATAACCCACCCCCTGTACTTTATCCCACTCTTCTGATGCTTCTGAGTCAAGATGGTGGCGTCCGTATCCTAAATTCCTGAACAGAGTTGCAGCCCAGTGGGGTAAAGAATAATAAATTAGTGACTAAAAACATAAAATATATAAATTTTAGATGCTGGGGAACCATTTTTTAAGAGTTTGGGCTTTTCATTAAATCACGCTGAAGGTCCGGCTTAAGCAGCCAAAAAACAAAACAAAAGGGTACTTTCCTTTTTCTCCAAACTGCTGTGCAATTCCAGCAATCGGCAACACACCTGATTGCAGGTTCTAAAGCCGCACAACAGTCCGCACTACCCATACCATTGGGGGTCCAAACATAGGGTCGGGATTGATGGTGTGCCAGGCTCACAACGCGTCATCAGTAACAGGCGTGCGGCCATGCCCTCTGTATTAATTTCAATGGAGGAAGTGTGCCAAGGCCTGAAATGCCCCCCTTATCATTCTAGTGAATGGAAAGGGCATGGTAATTAACCTGTGACTGATGTCGGGGGTTGTGATCCTGCAAGGAAGGAGTTCAGTTTAGTAGTGACATGGAAATCAAGGGCTAGGGTGCATGCTCAGATCCAGCAAGCAGGTGAGTTGCTGATCCCTGATCATCAGTGGGGAACAAAAGATAAGTACCCTTTTGGTTTTTTTGGCTGCTGAATAGCTTTAATGTATAAGTCCAGTTTCCCCTTCCCCACTAGGTGCTTAAGTGGTTTCGGACAATAAAAATAAGAAACAAGTCTTACCTTACTAGTGGTGGCCATCCACTTAGAGGAGCGGAGTATCCACGTTCTAATCTCCTGTCATGCTATAACTGAATGCCTAGTAGCAGAGGCCACCTTCAACTGCTAAAAACAGCAACAAGAAAGTAGTGAGGGAGAAGAGAAAGTCTTTAGTGGAACTACATCTGTTCTACAAAGACTCTAAACAACTCCTGCCATTTGTGAGCACATCGGAGGCAGAAAAGGGTTTTATTTTCTCAGTGAGAGAGTATAGCTCAGTTTTTAAGTTAAATAAGCTGAAAAATGAAAATAATAGTTTTGTACTGTAGCCTATGCCCCCCTGTGACCCAACTTGCAAATATAATAGTTTTGTAATGTAGAATATAGGGGGTTATATTTTCAAACTCATACATATTTTCTCTATTTTGGGAACTATATTTTATTTTTTGTCCCATAAGACACATTTATTGTTCCGCAAAAGATGGGGGGAAATGTAGGGGCGTCTTATCGGCTAATTTTTCTTTAAAAAAAATGGAAAAATGGACACTCAACTTTCCATCGTTCCCCCATTGCTGGCCAGTCTTGCGCTGTTCCTGCCGCCCTCGCTGTATCTGCTGCTGCGGCCTCCGCGTCTGCACACATAGAGCACCTAGCTCCGTACAGGCAAGGGGGCGGGGACAGAGTGAGATTGGCCAGCAGTGCAGGTGCGATGAAAAGGTGAGTTTCCTTTTTTTTACGGAGTATTAATGCTTTATTGTAATATCAATACTTACTGACTGTTTCATCTTTGTTATTTATAAGTTTAAATGATTTACTTACATATTTAAAACTGTTTGTAGTACAGCATGGCAGTTCCATTTTCCACACAACAGAACTACATTGATGACTTTAACCCAGTAGATTACTATAAGACCTACTATAATCCGGCAGAAGGAAAAGCTCTTACAGAATGGACTGACTTTGCACTTAAAGTTCTCCATGACACATTTAAAAAAGGTAACATGTTGAAAATTAAAGTGTCATTTTTAAATGTTTCCATTATTGTGTGGCACAATGATATTGTCAATGTGCTAAGCTTATCTATTATTCTTTTTATTCTTTTCCATATCGGCAATGTGTTTACCTTAGCTATGTACACCAAATTGGTAATATCGAGTAGATATCATAGACTTACTCATTCTAGCTTGCTAATCATCTGAATGGCTAAGGCATGGGTGGCAGGTTTAACCCATTCTGCCGAAATTCAATGTCTTTAGTCTGGAATTATCACAATCTTGTGTTCCAGTAGCAAGGGGTTAATGGCAGGGTTCTCAGCTCGGTAGGTCATTAGGCTGCTTTGACTAAAGCTGCAAAAGAGTTCACCTGTTACATTGGAAGAATTGTGGGACTTGCAATCCATTGTTTTTATTCAAAGCCATGAAAGCCATTCCCACTGTAGCAAAACAGAGTCCCAGGAATACGAGAATCATGGAAACCACATGCTGATAAGTAAATCACAGGCATGTGATCTTAAATGGCAATTGGGCCAAGTTGGTTACATAGTTCAGTGTTTAACATCTTTGGCTGCTCTCGCATTCCTTTTGTGACTCCACCACGTGACAATATGTTACCATGGCCCAATGCAACCGTGACCCCTGGGACCCCGGGTGAGCTTGCAGATTTACCAACAAATTAAATTACAAAGTATTATAAAGTAACCTAAATGGGGGGGGCGTGGCTTGCTAATGGAGTGAGAGGACGTACAGACACGAGGCTCCCCACAAATCCCCCTAAAAAGCAGTTTTGTTACTTGTGCAGTGGCAATCTATGGCAATGTCCAAGAAGAAGAAGGTGAGGGGGGTCGACTAGACGCCAGCAGAATCCCCCATCACCTCGTTTTTTTTTAAGCTCCGAGGCCTGAGGAGCAGCGACCCCTGTCTCCTTACAAAATGGCGGTGGTGGCGAAGTCTCCCGCGAGTGTGGCCCTCGCCCTGGGGTCTCCATGGGGACATCCACCTGTCGAGTGCGACCTGGAGAGGAGGGGAGCCGGCCCTGATGGTCCGCAGCAGCCGGCGGTGTTGCCGCCTCTGAGGACGAGCGGCATGGCGTGAACGCGGGCGGCCGCCGACCGGGAGCCCCAGCCCACCGGAGAACACTTACCTGGGGAGGGGATCCAGTGACCCAACGAACCTCCGCGGACGGCGGTCTCTCGACATCTGCGGCCGGGCAGCGAGGTGGAGGTGGAGAGCGGCGTGCCATGCGGGGGCGAGATGCGAACCGCCGATGAGCTGTAGCCCTGGCACACACTGCACCATGTGCCTCCAGCGGAGAACCGAGGCCCTAACTGATCCTGGGGGCTGATGCTGTCATTACGCCAGGGTTTGAGAGGTGACCCGTATGGGGATGCGACTGCTGACAGTGGCTCAGGCTGGGAGGCAGAGCTGAGAGCTACTCCTACTACTTGAATCCCCTGCTCGCTGAAGCTGACGGAGCGCTGTGGAACAGACAGGCCCTTCTTGCCTCAGGTAGTTGGTTGGGGTGTCCTCTCTCCTGGGGGGGGGGGGGCGAGCCGCGGATTCGGATATCGGCTGCGGTCCCCCCTCCCCGGTGGGAGACCTGGTCTTAAAGGAGCAGTATCGCGAATTTTTCTTGGTGACATATTTAAATGGTACTTGGAATGTAGGTAGGTGTTGGAGTAAGAATTACAAATGTTGAAAAAAAATGATGTGTGTGTTGAACAGCTGGAGTCTAATAGCTCATGTTTATGTCCTGTCAGTGTCGACAGCCGACACTCTGGCCTGTTCCATGCTGAGGAGAGGGAGATACAAATGTATCAGTTCCACGCTGAGGAGAATGTATCAAAGTCTCAGCTGTTCAGTGCTGGCAGCCGTCCAGCATAAGATAACAACATTGCAACATTGCCTGGCCAGAACTTATATATCTAAAACAGAGAGAAAAGCTCTAGAAGTCATTTAGCTGATTTTGACAGTTTTCCCTTCATGTTGGCTCTGCTGCAGAATCTTTCAGTTTACCATTTTCTCTTTCATATTCTTATTTTTCTTTTTTCCATATGATCTTTCTTTCAGCTTTGTGTGTTTTGAGCAAAGCCCAACCCAGGGTTTTCACTATCTGGAGTTTTGTTTTGTGCCCCTAGGGGCATCCTGACTTGGGATGCCCTGATATGTGAAATCCCCAAGTTCGCCTGTGAAAACGTACCTTTCCCTGTCCCACAGCGCATGCGTGGGCTCTCATCCAATCAGCTCTGTTTGCACACAGATGGGGAGCCTGAGCAGTAACCTCCCTGGCCGCCCGGCCTGTCTAAATGACTATCTGCGTGAGCGCCAGAAAAATGGGGGTATCTGTGGTTATCCAGGGGTCGTTTCACACAGTGGGCATCCTGATTTAGAATGGGGTTTTGTTCCACTTTAATACCTTTAGATTTTCCTGCACAGCTATTCAAAGAAGAATTTCTGTCATTTTCAGTCAGTTTAGTTTATTTTGTATAGATTTTACACATTTGAGTCACCTGGTCTCATAACAAAACCAGCACCTCACACACACACAGCCGTTACCACTGATTACACACACACAGCCACTGAGGTAAAGTGTTGCTAGGAGACCAGTGGGCTAAATGAAGCAGCTCACTAAATACAAGCCAGCAGATCCCCCTAGTCAGCAAATGGACTGAGACATTTTAATTATACAATTTAAAAGAGAGGCATATATTTTTTTTTTTTCTATCGCCAGATTATTCATACACAGGTTATAAGCTATTGTGTGGCTATTTAATTATTTATCTTTTTTAATGCAAATTTCGCGATACTGCTCCTTTAAGTGATGCTCAGGGGACCCCATTTGAGCTCTCGGGGAGCTTATATGGCGGGAGTTGGGTTTCCCCGTTGTGGGGGCGGGTGATCGCTGTCCATGGGTGCCTCTGCCCCCGTGATGTTTATTGGCTCCTCTGATCCACTGGGGGAGGATTATATTCCTGGCTGCTGGTCTGGTGGTTGGTGCCCCCGCTGGGGCGGTCGGGTTCCCCTGGGCCCCCCCCTCTGGTTCCGATGGGTTCGCCCCCACACGACTGGCATGATCTCCAATCCCCCACCCTGTGAGGGTGGAATAAATAAAGATTGGCCTCTGTGGCAGGGGGGGGGGCCCTTGGGAGTGGTCTTTTCCCCCCCTCCGGAAGGGGCGGCCTGGCTGAGCTTGTCGGGCCCTCGCCCGATGGGGGAGATGGATGGATGGCCCTGGGGGTGTCGTCCCAAGAACCAAGCTAGCTAATAAGACGTGGTCTCTTTAGAGATGTTATGTTTGGCAGGTTATGTTTAATATGTTTGATTCTTACGTGCTGTTTTCATGCGAGTCGTTCCTTATATATACCTTTGAGTTCCTTGTTGCCTAATTGCTGCTGCTAACCAGTTAATGTAGACAAGGGGATTTGAGGGAGCTGGTAGTGTTAGGAAGAACTGTTGAAATCATTAAAATAACTAGTTCTTTTTCACTTGGCCTCCACATTACCCCCAGAACTCCTGACACTGTCCTGGGGTGACATCCGGAAGTCCCCCGGGAAGTGTGGAGTTTAACCCCCCTATTGTGGGGTGGTTACTAGACATTTCTCAAGAAGCCCAAAGTTAAAAGTGCTGTTTCCGGGTTTTCATTTTTGTGTATTGTTTAGGTGTTCTCTTGGTTTACCCTCTCCCTGTCGCCCCTACCCCACCCTTCCTTTTTTTTTTTCTTTTCCTGCCTTTCTAAGCTTTTCCTACATCCCTTAATCTCTCTCACTTTTACACAGGGAGTCTCTTGTTTTCGCCTGCGGTGTCCATAGGAGGGACGGCAGTAGGGGTGGGTGGGGGTTCCGGGGACTTATGGGGATTGGGGATGAGAATGGTGTCCCTGAATTGGAAGAAGGCCCAAATTGTTCTTCTTCAGGAGACTAATTTCAAAGTTATCTCCTAGACTCTTCCCGCAGGCGAGCTCCTCCCCTACCTCTAAGTCCAAAGGAGTAGCGATCTTGCTATCCAGAGACATCCCATTCCAGCTCCTGGAGTCCTCCAAAAACGAAGAGGGGAGATATATCATGGTCAAGGGGATGATCAGGGGTGAACTATTTACCCTAGCGTTTGTGTACGCCCCTAATAGCGGTCAGGTGGATTTCCTGGTGGAGTTCCTTTCCAAATTATGAGATTTCCATGAGGGGAACATTCTTCTGGGAGGGGACCTAAACATCACCCTAGACCCGCTTATTGACTCCTCCTCGGGTAAGTCCTCCATTCCCTATAGGTGTCTGAGAAAAGTGAGACAGTCGCTTCATAAGCTGCAGCTATGTGATGTCTGGAGGATCTTTAACCCTAAAGGCTGAGATTATACACATTTCTCACCGACCCATTTAACATAAGTGAGACTGGACTATATCTTCACATCCCATTGTTTGTTGCCAAAGGTGCTAGACCCTATCATAGGGGTGGCGTCCCTGTCTGACCATGGTCCAGTGGAGATTGCTTTATCTACCCGGGAGGAGAGGAGGGGTGCCTGGATTTGGCGGATGAATGAGTCCCTCCTAAAAGATCCGGTGACGAGACAAGCGGTTCAAGCTGCCCTCTCTGAGTTTTTTTGCCTAAACTGTTCAGATGAGATGGCCCCCCATGATAGTCTGGCAAGCCCATAAGGCGGTAATTAGAGGGGTTCTTATTCAACATGGGTACAGACTCAAGAAGGTGCATACTGAAAAACGAGACCAACTTCTTTTACAGATCCAAACGTTAGAGAAGAGGCATAAGGAAGCCCATATGCAGGACACCTTACGTGAATTGACGGCATGTAGAGAACAACTGAACTCGCTACTCTTACAAAAAGCTGCTTTTTCCATAAAGAGATGTAAACGCTTGTATTATGAGTGGGGGAACAAAAGTGGTTTGCTACTTGCTAGAGCTCTTAGGAAACAGCAGTCCCTCAACTTCATAGCCTCAATTGTAGATGCTCAACAGCAGAAGCGGCACAACACCGCGGACATCGCGAAAGTGTTTCGGTATTATTATCATACACTTTATAACCTGCGCCCACAAGCGGCGGGAGACTCTAGGATAGATATAGCTAGGAAAACACAATATGTTGAGATGTCGGAGATGCCTAAACTGGATGAGGAGGCTGTAGCACACATGGAGGAACCGATCTCGAAGGAGGAATTGATTCAGGCAGCGAAGGCCATTCCGAATGGGAGGTCCCCTGGTCCAGATGGCCTGACAATAGCCTATTACAAGGAATTCTTGGCCGTGCTGGGCAGACACTTTCTCTGCGCCTTCAATAACATCGCAGCGGCTGAAAACTCTGAGGCACTCCCGGCAGATTTTCTGGAGGCTCACATTACAGTGATTCATAAGCCGGGCAAGGACCCTTTGAGCTGCAAGAGCTATCGACCCATATCCTTCCTCAATACAGATCTCAAACTGTTCACTAAAATTCTAGCGAACCGTCTAGCTAGTTACTTGCCTGGTTTGATTAATGAAGATCAGTGCGGTTTTATCCCTGGTAGAGAAGCAAGGGACAAAAGGATCAGGACCCTTAACCTCATTCATCGATCACGGACCGACAATGCCCCAATTATGTTGTTATCTACTGATGCGGAGAAGGCGTTTGACCGAATCGATTGGGACTTCGCCTTCGAGGTTTTGAGACATATTGGTCCCAAGAAAGAGCGATCAAATTTATCACAGCAGTCTATTCTAGACCACAAGCTAGAGTGAAAGTCAATGGTGCCCTGTCCCCACCATTTCTGATCTCTAATGGTACGAGACAGGGGTGCCCCCTGTCTCCCCTCATCTTTGCGCTAGTGGTGGAGCCCTTCCTGAGCATGTCAGAGAGAACACGGACGTCCGAGGAAGTAGAGTTAAGGGAGTGGAACATAAAATATCCGCTTATGCAGATTATGTTATTCTTCATTTCAAACCCACTAGTTGGACTCCCTGTATTAATGAAAGAATTTGAGAAATTTGGTAAGCTCTTGAATTTCAAAATTAATCTTGACAAGTCTGAAGCGCTTAATGTCGGCTTACCCAGCATGACCATCAAAGCCTCCTTCCCATTCCGTTGGACATCCCCTACCCTAACTTATCTGGGTACTAAGATACCTAGCGTAGTTGATGAGGTGTTTAAATATAATTTTACACCGATGCTAAATAAGATTAAAGGGGACCTCTTGACGTGGAGAAACCTTACGCTTTCGTGGGTAGGCTGGGTGAATGCCCTGAAAACGACAATACTACCTAGGATCCTCTGTTTGTTTCAGACCCTCCCGTGCCATATCCCAATGAGTTGCTTTAGGACTTTGAACTCCATATTCACATAATTTGTATGGGGAGACAAGAGGCCGAGGGTAAGATTGTCCCTACTACAGCGGGCCAAACATAGAGAAGGATTGGCGATACCGAATCTGCCCACTTGCAGAGGATTATAGACTGGACCAAAAATGGAGAGGAAGAAGTGGGTCGAAATTGAGGATAGTGAGGTAAAAACCCCACTGAAAGAAGCCCCGTGGATATCAAGAGACTCAGGCAAAAGGCATAATAATAATCCCATAGTTAGAGAGACCCTACGGGTCTGGGACAGGGTACAAAGGGGAGAAAAAATATCCCCTTGGCCATCACCACTGATCCTGGTGACCGACAACCCCGACCTACTGGTTGGGATGGGAGCCCGGTCCCGGGGAGAGTGAGGGAGTTTGGGGGTAATCCGAGGAAGGCACTGAAATGGAGAATGGTGTTCTATAGAGGAACTCAGGAACACATGGAACAATAATCTACTTGACCCTTGGCATTTATTAATGTTTCAGCACTTTTTGCAGAAAACAGGATCTAAATCGGCACTTGGGCGCACCCTCACAGGCTTTGAAGATTTGGTCACCAGAAAGGATCCTGAGAAAGGAATGATCTCGCAGATCTATCAGCTACTGGAGGGGGGACAGGAGCCTGACAGGGATCATTCTTCCACATTTTTTGGTCCTGCTCAAAGATCCAACCATTCTGGAACAATGTTTCCAAAATTATGACCGAAGTTACTAGTTCACAGATCCCTTGTTGCACGGCTCTTATGTTGCTGCACTACTCCTCACACAGTATCCCAACCTATAAGTGGTCCATACTACGACACCTGATTAATGCCGCAATGGTCCTGATCCCTAGACTCTGGAAAACGGAATCTGTACCGACAGTGGAAGATTGGATTCAGGAAGTTAATAGGATCAGGGAAATTGAAGAATTGACGGCCACAGTACAGGATAAAGAAGAAAAATGTCATCTGGAATGGACCCTTTGGTACTTATACAAAGATTCTGCGATCTTTCCCCGACATCGCCAGGCATCTGGGACGTCTTGGAGTGGCTCTGGTGCGCTGCTCCCCGCTCCTGCTTCCCCGCCCCCCCCCCCCCCCCCTCCGTGACTTGTGATCCGCGATTTGGCAGCGAGACTCCGCTTCCCCCCCTTTCCTCCCCTTCTCCCCCTCTCACCTTCTCTTTCGTACCTTCCCCTTGTATTGTTGTATTCCTCCTTGTCCAGATTGTGTTTATTCTATAACCTGACTTACCCCGAGAGGATTCTAAGTGAAGTTGTGTCCCCAGATCTAGAACTGGTCCATCTTACCAAATGGCCCCATCCCACGCCAGTAGTTAAGACAAAGCACTGATGGCCAATCGAAGGGTGGTTTTGAAGATCACACCCTCCCTTATTTGGGATAAGAAGCAGCTTACCTGACTACTCTGGCTCCCTGAACTTCCACTAGAGCTTTAGGGGTGGGAGAATAAGTCGGTACTGGATGACCCAGCCACGAGTATAGGGGTGAGGATAGGACATGATTAGTAGGTGGTAAGGTGTGCGACATCTTGTGAACATGTTGTAATATATTTCTGTAACGTGCATTTTTCACACTGGACTGTATTTGTGATTTTTCTGTTTGTGTCTTTTTATTTTTATTTCTGTCTTTGAAAATTGTAAACTTCTGAATAAAGAGTACAAATTAAAGTAACCTAAATGGCTTTTAAAAAATATATACTATAGCAACGAAAGCACATTTATTAGGCAATTCATTGTGTGCCTTGTTCTATAAGGTTGCGTTGAAGGCGACACCCTTATAGATATTGGTAGTGGACCGACCATCTATCAACTCCTCTCTGCCTGTGAAGTGTTTAACAACATCATCCCCTCTGATTATCTGCCGCAAAATATTGCCGAACTGCAGAAGTGGTTTAAGAAGCAACCCGGGGCACTTGACTGGACTCCCTACATCAAACAAGTGTGTGAACTGGAAGGAAACAGGTATGATTTTCTTTTTGTACGCTTTGCATAGGCAATGTATAGTAGACATAATTAAAGGGACTGTAAACCCAATGGCAATAATAAGGCAGCAAGCTGCTCCCCTGATGCCTGTCCCATGTGCCTCTCCGACATGCTTTGCAGCAGAGGGAAAAGGCTGTAGCTGTGCTGCAAAGTTTTCAGCTTAATTTCATCAGAACCATGCAAACATCTGTTCCTAGGTGTTTTCAGTCTGAGCAAGCATGGCAAGCTACAGTTATCCCACAGCTGTCTCTGACCACAGTAGAGCATACTCATGACTCTGCTCCTTGATTAAGCTGACCAATTACATAGAGGGACAAATTTGGCACATTTAAATTTTGACAGGCTAAACCAGACGTTCAGCATCATTTAATGAAAAGCCCAAACCTTTAAAAAAACAACATCAAAAACAACGAGATTCCCCAACATCTAAAACCAATATATTTTATGTTTTAGTCACTTTATTTTTTATTCTTTCCCCCACTGGGCTGCAACTTTGATCAGGATCAGGGGATATGGGCACCACCATCTTGCCTCAGAAGCATCACATACTGAGGAGAGGAGGAGGGGCAAACGTGCAGGGGGTGGGGTTATAGCTGTGCTTTGTACAGACAGAGCAAAGCTGGAGTCAGGAAAAGGACAGAAATCCCACAATGCAGAGCTGCACAGTTAGAAGATACTTCCTGTCTGCAGGCAGCCTGAGACTCCATGGGCCGCCATCTTGGATGTTTAAAGGCTCAGAAAATGCACTAGGTGCGGGTAGGATGATTTTTAATGTGGGAAATCTGTGTGAATGGGGTTGGGGAAACATATAAGATAGACTTTTATTCAGGGTGAAGGTCCGCTTTAATCAAATCACTAGGTTTATTTTTGATGATGGTTTATTTTTGATGGTGACCATATAAGAGACCTATTATACAATGTATTTGATATTGAAAGTTAAATTAGCGATTGTTTTTAAGCTGTCACAAATTTGTCCCTCTGAAAAAATGGTCTTTTTTATCTGAATGTTTATAGTCTAAACTATTCATCATCAGTGGTTCACTTGGTTTATAAAAAGAAAAAAATCTTCCAGGCTTTCAGCATATATGATTTAAAGGATGAAGGAGAAGCAGCTGTGGATAAAAATAGAATGAATGTTAATCTGCTAGAATTTTGGAGAGCAATAAGATCTAAATGATTACCAGGAGGAATTACTTCTAAAATAATTCATTCAGGCTTAGTAATTTTCTTTAAAGTGGACTAACACCCAGGGGTGATCGGCCCGGGAATCTATAAGATTCCCGGGCCGATCACCTCACTCACCGCGGGACATCCGAGATCGGGATGTCCTGCGGGGTGAAACCCCCCAAAAACCCCCAAACTCCTTACCTCATCCGCCGCCGCTTCCGCCTCCCGCGCGCCCCTCTAGACGTGCGCGCGCCCGCTACGGCCGTATGTGAATGGCCGGCGCGGGCGCCCGCCAAGAGTGACGCGCGGGAGGCGGGGCGGACGAGCCCCTTGTCCGTCGCTGTCACTCCGCTTGTCCGTCAGCGGGGATTGGACGGCGCGGCCACGTGGGAGCGGGGAGAGGTGAGTTTTTGGGGGTTTCTGGGGGGTTTCACACAGCGGGGCACCCCCGATCGGGGTGCCGCGCCAAAGTGGACCAAAACCCAGGATAGTCAAAACCCTGGGTGTTGGTCCACTTTAACTAGAAGATTTAAAAGGTGTAAAGGCTTTGAATGTACCTATACAGGGGAGGACGTCCTAACTTTGAACGTCCACATTTGTTTAATGTGTGTAGTTGCTTTTATCCATCACGCAATAGCCATTAGGCTTAGATTAAAACTAAAACCAACATAGTATGGGGAAGGATTTGGCATACCACCAGTGGTGAGCCAAACACGCCTCTATTTGACCATTTTTCACTTATTTTATTAAAAAAAAAAAAAAGGAAGCCACACATCTGGGGTATTAAAAGCATCTCCCTGAGGTTCACCTTTTCTGGGATCGCTCCTATCAGATGCCCCCTGAAAGCTAGTTGTCATGGGGGAACTTCCAAACGGGCGCACATACTGCACTGTGCAAGGTGACTCAGCAGCACCCAGCAAGTTGGGCTGTTATGCAGTGTGACATCCATAAAAGTAGGAGAGCAACAGTGTCGGGACCACTCGCTTTCCCAGCTGCGGTAAATCTGAATTGGTTGTTTAAGCATATATATTGTTTGTTCTGCAATTTTGATTTATTTGAGTTTATTTTAATCAGAAGAAAAATATACAACATAATATCTTTAAGTTTCATTTTTTCAGGATAAGCTGTGAGGAAAAAGCAGAGAAACTCCGCAGTAAGGTGAAGCAGATTTTGAGATGTGATGTCCTCAAGAAGAACCCATTTGAGCCTCTGAATGTTGCCCCTGCAGATTGTGTGCTTTCCAGCTTATGTCTAGAAGGCCCCTGCAAAGATATGGAAACCTTTACAGCTGCGATTACACATTTAAGGGACTTGGTTAAGCCAGGAGGTCACTTAGTTATTTTAAGTGTTCTCAATTCAAAATGCTATTACGTCGGTGACAAGTATTTTACAGTCTTGCCATGTACAAAGGAGGGAGTGGAAAAGGCCTTTAAAGATGCTGGTTATGAAATTGTGGATATGAAATTCTCTTCTCGGAATGACCTGTCAGAGTTACATATAGCTTCCCATGACAGTCACTACTACGTTCGTGCCATTAAACCTAAGTAAATGTAAAAAGTCATTTACTGGGGATACAGCAATTGGAGGGCAATAAAACTGTCCATGTTATCAGCACTGGCAATTATAATCCAGGTGTATCTATCTGTTTAAGTGAGAGACACCAACACACATGTTTTCACTTGAAAGCTTTACAATAAATTACTTTAAATGCAAACCTCATGTTTTTTAACAAACATTTACTCTATACTACATATAGGTGTATGGGGTTTATCACTTCAGCATGCACATTAGCAAAGAAATATAGGAATATCTAAAACTGATGTTAAAATCAAAGCATAATTGTCTTACCTTCCAGGCAGTTCATTTCTGCCAGTCTGATCTCTCAGCAGAGTGTTGGGATGATTTACTATCTCCTATTCTACAGTCTTGCCTGCAGTTTTCTCTTTGAATCAGTGATTGGGATTAGAGATGGACGAACCGGAATTCGCTCCGAATTTCAGGGAAAATTCGATTCGGCACGAACCCGAATTTTTTTTTGTTCGTGCCGATCGAATTTTCCCTGAAATAAAAAAAAAAAATGCCGGCATGGTGGGAGCGGGCAGGCCGGCTACGCTGTCAGCGGGCGGCGGAAGCCGGCCCGCTGACAGCGCAGCCGGCCTGCCCGCTCCCACCATGCCGGCATTTGTTTAAAAAGCAAACACTTACCTGCATGCTCGGAGCGTGGAGGCCGGCGTTGCTCTCAGGCGCCCTCTGATGACGCGCCCTCTGATGACAGCTGAGAGCGGCGCCGGAGCGTGGAGGCCGGCGCCGCTCTCAGCTGTCATCAGTTATTGTCAGTGTGCCACACACCCCGCTTCACCTTTAATATTCTTCACGATTGGGTTACTCACCGCCAGGTGACGCTGTTGCAGAGAGGAAGTCTTGTAACGAGTCCCCTTCCGGCCTATATATACCTGGTACCTCCCATTTATCACCAGTGATTTAAAAAGCAGAAAGACAAGGTACCAGTAAATTAACGGTAACCTCAAAATAAATAAAAGCTTCACCATATAAAGGATTTGGGATACCGAAAAGGGTGGGAGTGAAGCGGAGTGTGTGGCACACTGACAATATCCATTTTTCAGGTGAGTACTCACAAAATGGTATTATTCTCAGTGTGCCACACACCCCGCTTCACCATTAATATTCTTCACGATTGGGACATCCAAAAGCAGTGTCCACAAGGGATGGGCATCCCAAGGCAAGGTGAAGCATAACTAAAATGACTGCAGTCTGCAGAACTTTGCGGCCAAAAACAGCATCCGCTGAGGCCCGCACATCAACTTTGTAAAACTTAGAAAAAGTATGAACAGAAGACCAAGTAGCGGCCTTACAAACTTGTTCAACAGAAGCTTGGTGCTGAAAAGCCCAAGACGCTCCAACGGCGCGAGTAGAATGAGCAGTGATACGAAAAGGGGGAACTTTCCCCTTAGCAGAATAGGCCGCAATAACGGCCTGACGTATCCATTTGCTAATGGAAGATTTGGCTGGTGCCAAACCCTTGTTAGGCCCACAGGGCACAACAAAAAAGGCATCCGTCTTACGAAAAGGAGACGTGATAATCAAGTAGTACTTAACACAGCGTACTACATCCAAACAATGCAAAACCCTCTCTTTGTCATTCTTAGGCTTAGGACACAAGGAGGGAAGAACAATATCCTGATTCAAATGAAAAGCAGAAACAACCTTAGGAAGAAAGTCTGGTTTAAACCGAAAGACGACCTTATCCTGATGCCTCTCAAAGTAAGGCGCCTGGATAGACAAGGCCGCCAACTCCGAGACACGCGAACCGAAGTGATAGCTACCAAGAAGACAATCTTTGAAGGGTAGCCAAAGCAATATCTTGCAAAGGCTCAAAAGGAGGAGCCTGAAGAGCAGAAAGAACCAAATTCAAATCCCAAACCGGGAGTAATGGTTTCCTGGGAGGCCGCACATGCGTAACCCCCTGGAAAAAAGTTTTAACTAAAGGATGAAGCGCAAAACGCTTCTGAAAAAAGATAGATAAGGCAGAAACTTGCCCTTACAACGTACTTAGCTGAAGACCAGAGTCTAGGCCAGATTGTAAAAACTCCAGAATCCTGGAGACCGAAAAGACCCTACAAGGAAAAGATCTAATCTCACACCAAGCGATATAGGCTTTCCAAGTCCTATAGTAGATGATAGAAGAAGACCTCTTCCGGGCACTGATCAGAGTCTTAACAACTGAGTCAGAAAGACCCTCCTCCTTCAAGATGGAGGTTTCAGCAGCCAGGCCGTCAAACCCAGCGCTGGTAAATTGGGGTAACACAACCGACCCTGAGTGAGCAGATCGGGCCGAAGAGGCAGAACGAACTGGTCCACTGCCAGCCGAATTATGTCTGCGAACCACACTCGCCTTGGCCACCTTGGGGCCACGAGAATGGCGGACACCCTTTCCAGAGCCAACTTCCGAACCACCCTGCCCAGCATGGGCATCGGAGGAAACAGGTATAGAAATCCCAGATCCCCCCAGCTCAGGGACATGGAGTCCACTGCCAGAGCCAGAGGATCCTGGGAGAGCGACACAAATTTCGGGAGCCTGTGATTGTGACGAGAGGCAAACAGGTCCACCTCCGGTGTGCCCCATCGGAGACACAGTGAGTGAAAAACCTGAGGATGGAGAGCCCATTCTCCCAGACGGGGAGAGCCCCTGCTCAACCGGTCCGCTTCCTGGTTCTCCACTCTTGGAATGTATACCGCTGAGAGACAAGGAACATGGGCCTCTGCCCAGGTCAGGATCAGGGACACCTCTCTGAGAGCACTCAGACTGCGAGTCCCTCCCTGATGATTGATGTAAGTAACCGCTGTTCGATTGTCTGAACGCACCTGGACTGGAAGGCCCAGAACGTGTTGAATCAGGAGAGCAAGCACCCGACGAATGGCTCTCAGTTCCAGAACATTGATGGGTAAGTGGGCCTCTTGAGGACCCCACTGCCCCTGGAACTGAAGCTCCTTCCAGAATCCGCCCCATCCCGAAAGACTGGCGTCCGTAGTGACAATTTCTCAAAGGGGGGTCAGGAAAGACCTGCCCTTCACAAGATTGGTCGAGACCAACCACCACTGGAGGGACTGCCGGACCCGGGAGGACAACTGGAAGGGCTGATCCAGCGACCGAGGCTGCCGGTCCCAAGACGCCAACAGATAAAGCTGAAGCGTCCTCGTGTGAAATTGAGCAAAAGGAACTGCCTCGAAGGAGGCAACCATCAATCCTACCAGCCTCATCCCCAGACGGATGGACGGCCGAGGATTGGAAAGGAGGACCCGAGCCAACTCCTGAATCAGATGAATTTTGGACTGGGGGAGAAACACTCTGTGTTGATGAGAGTCCAACTGCATCCCCAGAAAAGACACCACCCTGGCCGGAGCGAGGGAGGATTTGGAGAAGTTGATCACCCAACCAAAGCTTTCCAGCGTGGAGACCACCATCCTGGTGTCTGTCTCCGATTGATTGAGTGACGGAGCCATGATAAGAAGGTCGTCCAAATAAGGTACGACACGAATGCCCCGAGATCTGAAAATGGCCATCACCCCTGCCAGCACCTTGGTGAATACTCTTGGAGCCGAGGTAAGGCCAAACGGAAGTGCCACGAATTGAAAATGCTGATCTTTCATCACGAATCGAAGAAAACGTTGATGAGCGTGGCAGATGGGAACATGAAGACAAGCATCCTTGATGTCTATGGACGTCGTGAAGTCCCCCTGCCGAAGGGAACCGACGGCCTACGCAAAGTTTCCATGCGAAACTTCCGAAAACGGATGAACTTGTTGAGTAATTTCAGGTCCAGGACGGGACGAACCGACCCGTCCTTTTTGGGGACTGCGAAAAGATTGGAGTAGAAACCGAGGCCCATCTCTAAGCGCGGTACCGGCCGGATGACCGCCATTTCTAACAGATTCTTTACCGACGCCAGGAGCCCCTGTGCGGCCAAAGGATCGATGGGCACCCGAGACCGAAAGAACCGTGAAGGAGGGCGAGATTCGAATTCCAGCTTGTAACCGGACGACACTACCTCCCGGATCCATCTGTCCGGGACCTGCAGGTCCCAAACCTGGGAGAAGTGTCGCAATCGTCCCCCCACCCGCACGAGTGAGGGCAGCCCGTCATTGCTGAGCGGGCTTACCAGCAGGCTTGGGCTTGGTGCCCCAGGACTGAGTGGGACGGCCACGGCCCCTCCCCCGAGTCCAACCTGCACCTCTGGTAGCGGGAAAGGAAGCCCCCCTACCTGCTCTGAATCCCCGAAAGGAGGGCCTAACAGTACTTGCCCCCGAAAGGGGCGACGAGGCCTCTTGCGTTGCGGCATTTTACCACCTTTTGCAACTGAATCAATTTTATCACCAAAAAGCCGCAAGCCCAAAAAGGGGAGAGCTGTGAGCACCTTTTTAGAAGCTAAGTCCGCCGACCACTGGCGCAGCCACACTGACCGACGAATAGCCACCAGCATTGCCGCTGTTCTGCTACTCATAGCCAGCGCATCGTCCTGAGCGGACAGAACATAGGAAACAAAAGACTCACACTGCTTGAGAGCAGTAAACTCCTTACAAGTGGGATCAAGATCCACACACAGATCCTGAATAACAGATCTAACCGCCAACAGAAGAAGCGCCGAAGCACACACCGGGCGCATCGTTGATCCAGCACTAATAAAACCATGGCGAGCATACTGGTCAATCCAACGATCCTCAACATCCTTAAGGGCAGTGGTCTCAGAAGACTGCACCATAGCCGTGCTGGAGAGCCCTAGCACCGGGTTATCGACGTCAGGAGGTACTGACCAAAGCTTCACCAATTCTGGCGGAAAAGGATAACGTTTCTCCCAACTGGAAGGAATTCCAGATAACCGCGTGGGATGTTCCCATTCCTTAAGCACAACCCTCTCAAAGTGTTGTTGTCTGGGAAAAACCAAACGCGGCTGAGGCACATTAAACAACTGACCCTTTGACAGGGTGACAGCCTCAGGCGGATCTAAATTTCAAACATTTGAGCCAGAATGGAGGGGGTGTCAAGGGAAACCCCCGCAGACAAATCGCCAATAGCATCAACCTCAAGCTGATCTGCAGGCTCATCTGATTCCACCAGGAATTCTCCCTCCTCGTCCAGGGAGCAATCGGACCAATCCACAGGCTCACATACCTCATCCTGTGAAGCCGGAGGTACAGGAGAAAGGTGCTTCCGTTTCGCAGTGGCCTTCAACCCTGCTTTAACGGAAATTATCTTCTCGAGGTTGGACAAACGTGCAGACACCTCGGATTGCGAATCCCCACCTTTGACAATGTCACACGGGGTCCGGAACAGTGAGGGAGGGGTAGGGGATGATGGAAGTTGCGAAGAGCTAGCAGCCGGAGCGACGGACTGACGCGCAATATTCTGCCTTGCACAAGGAATGCATAAAATAACATCATCGCCTGGGAGCGGAGTCCCACAGCCTCCACACACCCAAGATGGCCCAGAAGATCCATTTCCGGTATTATCGGAAGCCTCCATATGGTGATTTATGGTATTTGCAAAACCCTGGGTTTAAGGCATAAGCCACCCGGGATGCCCCTTGTGTTATGTCCCGGGAGGGAGGATTTAATTTATAATAAAGATCCCCTTAAAATAATTGTATAAATAAATATATATATATATATATATATATATATTTTTTTTTTTTTTAATATATATATGTATATATATATATAAATATATAAATATGTCCCAATTTAGAGAAAAAGGACTAGCCAGGTAAAATAAAACCGGGAAGGCCACTTTATTGAGGGAATCCCGGAATCTGTGGGGGAAGAAAAACCAACAGTAAGACCCCCAGAAAACAAATGGCAGCATGCAATACAACATTCATGCAACAAGTAACACATGATAATGCACAGCACCAGAGTGCTTTAAAGAGGCAAAAGAAATTTGCCCTCTGTTTTTCCTCCTTTTCTATTTTCTATTAAATATATATATATATATATATATATATATATATATATATATATCCCTTTTTCTTTTTTTTTTCTTTTTTTTTTAACATAAAAGTCAGTCATAATAAAAAAATAGACAGCCCCACGCAAGGTGAGGCCGCTTACCTGCCAAAGTAAGGCTGAAACGCCTAGGCACCCGACCAGTAGTAATGGTAGGAAAAAATGGCAGCAATGTTCAGGAATGGCAACAGTAGCAGCCTGAAACGGCAGCAGCAGCAGCAGTAGTAGTAGTAGTAGTAGTAGAGCGGCAGCAACGGTAGCAGTGACAGAGCGGCCGGTAGCAGCAGTAGCAGCCAGACACATATGCGGCTGAGAGCCCCGCACGTGTCCTCCTAAAAACAGGAAGGAAGTGCGGCTGGGGCCAAGTCGCATGACGCCGCCGCCGCCACCACGCCCCCACCTCTGACGTCATCCGGGCCCCGCCCCCTTCCAGATCTAAACAGTACGGCCCGCCAGACGGCGGCCGCAAAACAAAGGGGCACACAACACCCTCAGTAAAGGAAGGGGGAGGCTGCCCACCAATACGCTGACAATGCGGGCCGTTTAAAAAAAGGAGACAAGGGGAGAGGGGGGAGGGGGAGGGGAGCTGTAATCACCAGGAAAAGGTGCAGGCAGCCAAAAGCAAGCCTGCCACAGCGCAGCCCGCCACGGCCGCCCTTAAAGCAGCCGCTTAAAGAGACAAAACTGCCAGAGGATAACAATGTGCCCTATAAGGAGGATTAGTCAGGCCAAGTGCACTCTTGTTTGCGGTGCAGCCTGACAAGTGTTAATAAGTAAAAACACACATGAAATATAAACATACAGTGAAAACACACATGCAATACATCCCTCTACCCCCCCCCCCCCCCAGTGAAGGGAGAAGGGACCGTAACGGGAGAGCAAGGGGCCAAGGGGAACCTCGGGACAGGGGCATCCCAAATCCGGATCACCATGCCGGACAGCCGCATTGCCCCCAAAACAGGGTGTCGAGCGGAGGAGATAAGCTCCTAGGCACCTATAGTGCCATCTACCAATTGCCCAGTGAGCAGCCTAGGCTGGGAGGCTTCCATTAAACCACAAAGGTACAAACAATCAAAACCGGGTAGAAATAGACCAAAAGGGGGTGCCGGGGTAAGGCCCCAGCTACCTGCATGCAGGAGACTTCATTTTTCTGTCTTGTCACCATGCAGAGAGAAAAACACTGGTGATAAATGGGAGGTACCAGGTATATATAGGCCGGAAGGGGGCTTGTTACAAGACTTCCTCTCTGCAACAGCGTCACCTGGCGGTGAGTAACCCAATCGTGAAGAATATTAAAGGTGAAGCGGGGTGTGTGGCACACT
This sequence comes from Gastrophryne carolinensis, assembly GCA_027917425.1. Classification (NCBI taxonomy): domain Eukaryota; kingdom Metazoa; phylum Chordata; class Amphibia; order Anura; family Microhylidae; genus Gastrophryne; species Gastrophryne carolinensis. The sequence continues at coordinate 75,612,721 of CM051242.1, read as the reverse complement.
GAGAATATAGGAAAATTGATACAGAGTTTGTAGGTGCTGTGAGTCAGTTCAAATTCTGACTGTTGTTAATCCCACGCTACTGGCATATTCAGACTATAAGCCTGATTCAGAGCATCCACGTTAGGGATGAGCGAATCGATCCAGACGAACCCGGATTCAATCCGAATTTCATGAAAAATTCGATTCGGATCGAATCCGAATTCCCCCGCGATTCGATCGAAGTTTTCCTTTAACATCCATTCATTTACATTACAGGCATTCTAAGATGGCGGACGGGACATGTCCAGACATCAACCCCGCGCCAGTGCAAGCTGGGACAGTCACATGCAGCCTATCAGCAGCCAGCAAGCCTGGTGACGTCACATCGCTATTTAAGTCGGCGGACATCTTGCTTTTCTTCATTTCTCTATTGCATTCGTGAGAGACAGGACGCTGCTGTAGGCAGGGAGAGACAGTTAGACAGACAGGGACAGGCTGGAGACAGGCAGGAGACAGGCAGGAGACAGACAGAAAGTCAGCGAAAAGCAGGGAAAGTTAGGAAAAATCGGAGGCAGTCACAGGGAGATTTTTTTTTTCATCCAGCCTGAGTGTTACTGGCTGGCTGACTGGCTTTGTTAGCGTTTTCAGGCTGCTTATACACTAACTGTGCATAATATATACTGAACTGATCTCAAGTCTGCTGTGAGGCATCCCATTCTGTGACTACACCAGCCTCTATTTAATACCATAACCATTTGCACTTATTCTAATAGAAATTAGGCCTGATAAAGACACTTTTGCTGTGCATAGCCTTACTGCTGCCAGGTGCTCTCTGGTTTTTGGGGCATCCCATTCTGTGACTACACCAGCCTCAATTTAATACCATAATAACCATTTGCACTTATTCTAATAGACATTAGGCCTGATAAAGACACTTTTGCTGTGCATAGCCTTACTGCTGCCAGGTGCTCTCTGGTTTTTGGGGCATCCCATTCTGTGACTACACCAGCCTCTATTTAATACCATAATAACCATTTGCACTTATTCTAATAGAAATTAGGCCTGATAAAGACACTTTTGCTGTGCATAGCCTTACTGCTGCCAGGTGCTCTCTGGTTTTTGGGGCATCCCATTCTGTGACTACACCAGCCTCTATTTAATACCATAATAACCGTTTGCACTTATTCTAATAGAAATTAGGCCTGATAAAGACACTTTTGCTGTGCATAGCCTTACTGCTGCCAGGTGCTCTCTGGTTTTTGGGGCATCCCATTCTGTGACTACACCAGCTTCTATATAATACCATAATAACCATTTGCACTTATTCTAATAGAAATTAGGCCTGATAAAGACACTTTTGCTGTGCATAGCCTTACTGCTGCCAGGTGCTCTGTGGTTTTTGGGGCATCCCATTCTGTGACTACACCAGCCTCTATTTAATACCATAATAACCATTTGCACTTATTCTAATAGAAATTAGGCCTAAAAAAGACAATTTTGCTGTGCATAGCCTTACTGCTGCCAGGTGCTCTCTGGTTTTTGGGGCATCCCATTCTGTGACTACACCAGCCTCTATTTAATACCATAATAACCATTTTCACTTATTCTAATAGAAATTAGGCCTGATAAAGACACTTTTTGCTGTGCATAGCCTTACTGCTGCCAGGTGCTCTGTGGTTTTTGGGGCATCCCATTCTGTGACTACACCAGCCTCTATTTAATACCATAATAACCATTTGCACTTATTCTAATAGAAATTAGGCCTGATAAAGACACTTTTGCTGTGCATAGTCTTACTGCTGCCAGGTGCTCTCTGGTTTTTGGGGCATCCCATTCTGTGACTACACCAGCCTCTATTTAATACCATAATAACCATTTGCACTTATTCTAATAGAAATTAGGCCTGATAAAGACACTTTTTGCTGAGCATAGCCTTACTGCTGTCAGGTGCTCTCTGGTTTTTGGGGCATCCCATTCTGTGACTACACCAGCCTCTATTTAATACAATAATAACCATTTGCACTTATTCTAATAGAAATTAGGCCTGATAAAGACACTTTTGCTGTGCATAGCCTTACTGCTGCCAGGTGCTCTCTGGTTTTTGGGGCATCCCATTCTGTGACTACACCAGCCTCTATTTAATACCATAATAACCATTTGCACTTATTCTAATAGAAATTAGGCCTGATAAAGACACTTTTGTTGTGCATAGCCTTACTGCTGCCAGGTGCTCTCTGGTTTTTGGGGCAACCCATTCTGTGACTACACCAGCCTCTATTTAATACCATAATAACCATTTGCACTTATTCTAATAGAAATAAGGCCTGATAAAGAAACTTTTGCTGTGCATAGCCTTACTGCTGCCAGGTGCTCTCTGGTTTTTGGGGCATCCCATTCTGTGACTACACCAGCCTCTATTTAATACCATAATAACCATTTGCACTTATTCTAATAGAAATTAGGCCTGATAAAGACACTTTTGCTGTGCATAGCCTTACTGCTGCCAGGTGCTGTCTGGATTTTGGGGCATCCCATTCTGTGACTACACCAGCCTCTATTTAATACCATAATAACCATTTGCACTTATTCTAATAGAAATTAGGCCTGATAAAGACACTTTTTGCTGTGCATAGCCTTACTGCTGCCAGGTGCTCTCTGGTTTTTGGGGCATCCCATTCTGTGACTACACCAGCCTCTATTTAATACCATAATAACCATTTGCACTTATTCTAATAGAAATTAGGCCTGATAAAGACACTTTTTGCTGTGCACAGCCTTACTGCTGCCAGGTGCTCTCTGGTTTTTGGGGCATCCCATTCTGTGACTACACCAGCCTCTATTTAATACCATAATAACCATTTGCACTTATTCTAATAGAAATTAGGCCTGATAAAGACACTTTTGCTGTGCATAGCCTTACTGCTGCCAGGTGCTCTCTGGTTTTTGGGGCATCCCATTCTGTGACTACACCAGCCTCTATTTAATACCATAATAACCATTTGCACTTATTCTAATAGAAATTAGGCCTGATAAAGACACTTTTGTTGTGCATAGCCTTACTGCTGCCAGGTGCTCTCTGGTTTTCGGAGCAACCCATTCTGTGACTACACCAGCCTCTATTTAATACCATAATAACCATTTGCACTTATTCTAATAGAAATTAGGCCTGATAAAGACACTTTTGCTGTGCATAGCCTTACTGCTGCCAGGTGCTCTCTGGTTTTTGGGGCATCCCATTCTGTGACTACACCAGCCTCTATTTAATACCATAATAACCATTTGCACTTATTCTAAAAGAAATTAGGCCTGATAAAGACACTTTTGCTGTGCATAGCCTTACTGCTGCCAGGTGCTCTCTGGTTTTTGGGGCATCCCATTCTGTGACTACACCAGCCTCTATTTAATACCATAATAACCATTTGCACTTATTCTAATAGAAATTAGGCCTGATAAAGACACTTTTTGCTGTTCATAGCCTTACTGCTGCCAGGTGCTCTCTGGTTTTTGGGGCATCCCATTCTGTGACTACACCAGCCTCTATTTAATACCATAATAACCATTTGCACTTATTCTAATAGAAATTAGGCCTGATAAAGACACTTTTGCTGTGCATAGCCTTACTGCTGCCAGGTGCTCTCTGGTTTTTGGGGCATCCCATTCTGTGACTACACCAGCCTCTATTTAATACCATAATAACCATTTGCACTTATTCTAATAGAAATTAGGCCTGATAAAGACACTTTTGCTGTGCATAGCCTTACTGCTGCCAGGTGCTCTCTGGTTTTTGGGGCATCCCATTCTGTGACTACACCCGCCTCTATTTAATACCATAATAACCATTTGCACTTATTCTAATAGAAATTAGGCCTGATAAAGACACTTTTGCTGTGCATAGCCTTACTGCTGCCAGGTGCTCTCTGGTTTTTGGGGCATCCCATTCTGTGACTACACCAGCCTCTATTTAATACCATAATAACCATTTGCACTTATTCTAATAGAAATTAGGCCTGATAAAGACACTTTTGCTGTGCATAGCCTTACTGCTGCCAGGTGCTCTCTGGTTTTTGGGGCATCCCATTCTGTGGCTACACCAGCTTCTATATAATACCATAATAACCATTTGCACTTATTCTAATAGAAATTAGGCCTGATAAAGACACTTTTGCTGTGCATAGCCTTACTGCTGCCAGGTGCTCTGTGGTTTTTGGGGCATCCCATTCTGTGACTACACCAGCCTCTATTTAATACCATAATAACCATTTGCACTTATTCTAATAGAAATTAGGCCTAAAAAAGACACTTTTGCTGTGCATAGCCTTACTGCTGCCAGGTGCTCTCTAGTTTTTGGGGCATCCCATTCTGTGACTACACCAGCCTCTATTTAATACCATAATAACCATTTGCACTTATTCTAATAGAAATTAGGCCTGATAAAGACACTTTTGCTGTGCATAGCCTTACTGCTGCCAGGTGCTCTCTGGTTTTTGGGGCATCCCATTCTGTGACTACACCAGCCTCTATTTAATACCATAATAACCATTTGCACTTATTCTAATAGAAATTAGGCCTGATAAAGACACTTTTGCTGTGCATAGTCTTACTGCTGCCAGGTGCTCTCTGGTTTTTGGGGCATCCCATTCTGTGACTACACCAGCCTCTATTTAATACCATAATAACCATTTGCACTTATTCTAATAGAAATTAGGCCTGATAAAGACACTTTTTGCTGAGCATAGCCTTACTGCTGTCAGGCGCTCTCTGGTTTTTGGGGCATCCCATTCTGTGACTACACCAGCCTCTATTTAATACCATAATAACCATTTGCACTTATTCTAATAGAAATTAGGCCTGATAAAGACACTTTTGCTGTGCATAGCCTTACTGCTGCCAGGTGCTCTCTGGTTTTTGGGGCATCCCATTCTGTGACTACACCAGCCTCTATTTAATACCATAATAACCATTTGCACTTATTCTAATAGAAATTAGGCCTGATAAAGACACTTTTGTTGTGCATAGCCTTACTGCTGCCAGGTGCTCTCTGGTTTTTGGGGCAACCCATTCTGTGACTACACCAGCCTCTATTTAATACCATAATAACCATTTGCACTTATTCTAATAGAAATTAGGCCTGATAAAGAAACTTTTGCTGTGCATAGCCTTACTGCTGCCAGGTGCTCTGTGGTTTTTGGGGCATCCCATTCTGTGACTACACCAGCCTCTATTTAATACCATAATAACCATTTGCACTTATTCTAATAGAAATTAGGCCTGATAAAGACACTTTTGCTGTGCATAGCCTTACTGCTGCCAGGTGCTCTCTGGTTTTTGGGGCATCCCATTCTGTGACTACACCAGCCTCTATTTAATACCATAATAACCATTTGCACTTATTCTAATAGAAATTAGGCCTGATAAAGACACTTTTTGCTGTGCATAGCCTTACTGCTGCCAGGTGCTCTCTGGTTTTTGGGGCATCCCATTCTGTGACTACACCAGCCTCTATTTAATACCATAATAACCATTTGCACTTATTCTAATAGAAATTAGGCCTGATAAAGACACTATTTGCTGTGCAAAGCCTTACTGCTGCCAGGTGCTCTCTGGTTTTTGGGGCATCCCATTCTGTGACTACACCAGCCTCTATTTAATACCATAATAACCATTTGCACTTATTCTAATAGAAATTAGGCCTGATAAAGACACTTTTGCTGTGCATAGCCTTACTGCTGCCAGGTGCTCTCTGGTTTTTGGGGCATCCCATTCTGTGACTACACCAGCCTCTATTTAATACCATAATAACCATTTGCACTTATTCTAATAGAAATTAGGCCTGATAAAGACACTTTTGTTGTGCATAGCCTTACTGCTGCCAGGTGCTCTCTGGTTTTCGGGGCAACCCATTCTGTGACTACACCAGCCTCTATTTAATACCATAATAACCATTTGCACTTATTCTAATAGAAATTAGGCCTGATAAAGACACTTTTGCTGTGCATAGCCTTACTGCTGCCAGGTGCTCTCTGGTTTTTGGGGCATCCCATTCTGTGACTACACCAGCCTCTATTTAATACCATAATAACCATTTGCACTTATTCTAATAGAAATTAGGCCTGATAAAGACACTTTTGCTGTGCATAGCCTTACTGCTGCCAGGTGCTCTCTGGTTTTTGGGGTATCCCATTCTGTGGCTACACCAGCCTCTATTTAATACCATAATAACCATTTGCACTTATTCTAATAGAAATTAGGCCTGATAAAGACACTTTTGCTGTGCATAGCCTTACTGCTGCCAGGTGCTCTGTGGTTTTTGGGGAATCCCATTCTGTGACTACACCAGCCTCTATTTAATACCATAAAACCATTTGCCCTTATTCTAATAGAAATTAGGCCTGATAAAGACACTTTTGCTGTGCATAGCCTTACTGCTGCCAGGTGCTCTCTGGTTTTTGGGGCATCCCATTCTGTGACTACACCAGCCTCTATTTAATACCATAATAACCATTTGCACTTATTCTAATAGAAATAAGGCCTGATAAAGACACTTTTGCTGTGCATAGCCTTACTGCTGCCAGGTGCTCTGTGGTTTTTGGGGCATCCCATTCTGTGACTACACCAGCCTCTATTTAATACCATAATAACCATTTGCACTTATTCTAATAGAAATTAGGCCTGATAAAGACACTTTTGCTGTGCATAGCCTTACTGCTGCCAGGTGCTCTCTGGTTTTTGGGGCATCCCATTCTGTGACTACACCAGCCTCTATTTAATACCATAATACCCATTTGCACTTATTCTAATAGAAATTAGGCCTGATAAAGACACTTTTTGCTGTGCATAGCCTTACTGCTGCCAGGTGCTCTGTGGTTTTTGGGGCATCCCATTCTGTGACTACACCAGCCTCTATTTAATACCATAATAACCATTTGCACTTATTCTAATAGAAATTAGGCCTGATAAAAACACTTTTGCTGTGCATAGCCTTACTGCTGCCAGGTGCTCTCTGGTTTTTGGGGCATCCCATTCTGTGACTACACCAGCCTCTATTTAATACCATAATAACCATTTGCACTTATTCTAATAGAAATTAGGCCTGATAAAGACACTTTTGTTGTGCATAGCCTTACTGCTGCCAGGTGCTCTCTGGTTTTTGGGGCAACCCATTCTGTGACTACACCAGCCTCTATTTAATACCATAATAACCATTTGCACTTATTCTAATAGAAATTAGGCCTGATAAAGACTCTTTTGCTGTGCATAGCCTTACTGCTGCCAGGTGCTCTCTGGTTTTTGGGGCATCCCATTCTGTGACTACACCAGCCTCTATTTAATACCATAATAACCATTTGCACTTATTCTAATAGAAATTAGGCCTGATAAAGACACTTTTGCTGTGCATAGCCTTACTGCTGCCAGGTGCTCTCTGGTTTTTGGGGCATCCCATTCTGTGACTACACCAGCCTCTATTTAATACCATAATAACCATTTGCACTTATTCTAATAGAAATTAGGCCTGATAAAGACACTTTTGCTGTGCATAGCCTTACTGCTGCCAGGTGCTCTCTGGTTTTTGGGGCATCCCATTCTGTGACTACACCAGCCTCTATTTAATACCATAATAACCATTTGCACTTATTCTAATAGAAATTAGGCCTGATAAAGACACTTTTGTTATGCATAGCCTTACTGCTGCCAGGTGCTCTCTGGTTTTTGGGGCATCCCATTCTGTGACTACACCAGCCTCTATTTAATACCATAATAACCATTTGCACTTATTCTAATAGAAATTAGGCCTGATAAAGACACTTTTGCTGTGCATAGCCTTACTGCTGCCAGGTGCTCTCTGGTTTTTGGGGCATCCCATTCTGTGACTACACCAGCCTCTATTTAATACCATAATAACCATTTGCACTTATTCTAATAGAAATTAGGCCTGATAAAAACACTTTTGCTGTGCATAGCCTTACTGCTGCCAGGTGCTCTCTGGTTTTTGGGGCACCCCATTCTGTGACTACACCAGCCTCTATTTAATACCGTAATAACCATTTGCACTTATTCTAATAGAAATTAGGCCTGATAAAGACACTTTTTGCTGTGCATAGCCTTACTGCTGCCAGGTGCTCTCTGGTTTTTGGGGCATCCCATTCTGTGACTACACCAGCCTCTATTTAATACCATAATAACCATTTGCACTTATTCTAATAGAAATTTGGCCTGATAAAGACACTTTTGTTGTGCATAGCCTTACTGCTGCCAGGTGCTCTCTGGTTTTCGGGGCAACCCATTCTGTGACTACACCAGCCTCTATTTAATACCATAATAACCATTTGCACTTATTCTAATAGAAATTAGGCCTGATAAAGACACTTTTGCTGTGCATAGCCTTACTGCTGCCAGGTGCTCTGTGATTTTTGGGGCATCCCATTCTGTGACTACACCAGCCTCTATTTAATACCATAATAACCATTTGCACTTATTCTAATAGAAATTAGGCCTGATAAAGACACTTTTGCTGTGCATAGCCTTACTGCTGCCAGGTGCTCTCTGGTTTTTGGGGCATCCCATTCTGTGACTACACCAGCCTCTATTTAATACCATAATAACCATTTGCACTTATTCTAACAGAAATTAGGCCTGATAAAGACACTTTTGCTGTGCATAGCCTTACTGCTGCCAGGTGCTCTGTGGTTTTTGGGGCATCCCATTCTGTGACTACACCAGCCTCTATTTAATACCATAATAACCATTTGCACTTATTCTAATAGAAATTAGGCCTGATAAAGACACTTTTGCTGTGCATAGCCTTACTGCTGCCAGGTGGTCTGTGGTTTTTGGGGCATCCCATTCTGTGACTACACCAGCCTCTATTTAATACCATAATAACTATTTGCACTTATTCTAATAGAAATAAGGCTTGATAAAGACACTTTTGCTGTGCATAGCCTTACTGCTGCCAGGTGCTCTCTGGTTTTTGGGGCATCCCATTCTGTGACTACACCAGCCTCTATTTAATACCATAATAACCATTTGCACTTATTCTAATAGAAATTAGGCCTGATAAAGACACTTTTGCTGTGCATAGCCTTACTGCTGCCAGGTGCTCTGTGGTTTTTGGGGCACCCCATTCTGTGACTACACCAGCCTCTATTTAATACCATAATAACCATTTGCACTTATTCTAATAGAAATTAGGCCTGATAAAGACACTTTTTGCTGTGCATAGCCTTACTGCTGCCAGGTGCTCTCTGGTTTTTGGGGCATCCCATTCTGTGACTACACCAGCCTCTATTTAATACCATAATAACCATTTGCACTTATTCTAATAGAAATTAGGCCTGATAAAGACACTTTTGCTTTGCATAGCCTTACTGCTGCCAGGTGCTCTCTGGTTTTTGGGGCACCCCATTCTGTGACTACACCAGCCTCTATTTAATACCATAATAACCATTTGCACTTATTCTAATAGAAATTAGGCCTGATAAAGACACTTTTTGCTGTGCATAGCCTTACTGCTGCCAGGTGCTCTCTGGTTTTTGGGGCATCCCATTCTGTGACTACACCAGCCTCTATTTAATACCATAATAACCATTTGCACTTATTCTAATAGAAATTAGGCCTGATAAAGACACTTTTGTTGTGCATAGCCTTACTGCTGCCAGGTGCTCTCTGGTTTTCGGGGCAACCCATTCTGTGACTACACCAGCCTCTATTTAATACCATAATAACCATTTGCACTTATTCTAATAGAAATTAGGCCTGATAAAGACACTTTTGCTGTGCATAGCCTTACTGCTGCCAGGTGCTCTGTGGTTTTTGGGGCATCCCATTCTGTGACTACACCAGCCTCTATTTAATACCATAATAACCATTTGCACTTATTCTAATAGAAATTAGGCCTGATAAAGACACTTTTGCTGTGCATAGCCTTACTGCTGCCAGGTGCTCTCTGGTTTTTGGGGCATCCCATTCTGTGACTACACCAGCCTCTATTTAATACCATAATAACCATTTGCACTTATTCTAACAGAAATTAGGCCTGATAAAGACACTTTTGCTGTGCATAGCCTTACTGCTGCCAGGTGCTCTGTGGTTTTTGGGGCATCCCATTCTGTGACTACACCAGCCTCTATTTAATACCATAATAACCATTTGCACTTATTCTAATAGAAATTAGGCCTGATAAAGACACTTTTGCTGTGCATAACCTTACTGCTGCCAGGTGCTCTGTGGTTTTTGGGGCATCCCATTCTGTGACTACACCAGCCTCTATTTAATACCATAATAACTATTTGCACTTATTCTAATAGAAATTAGGCCTGATAAAGACACTTTTGCTGTGCATAGCCTTACTGCTGCCAGGTGCTCTCTGGTTTTTGGGGCATCCCATTCTGTGACTACACCAGCCTCTATTTAATACCATAATAACCATTTGCACTTATTCTAATAGAAATTAGGCCTGATAAAGACACTTTTGCTGTGCATAGCCTTACTGCTGCCAGGTGATCTCTGGTTTTTGGGGCATCCCATTCTGTGACTACACCAGCCTCTATTTAATACCATAATAACCATTTGCACTTATTCTAATAGAAATTAGGCCTGATAAAGACACTTTTGCTGTGCATAGCCTTACTGCTGCCAGGTGCTCTCTGGTTTTTGGGGCAACCCATTCTGTGACTACACCCGCCTCTATTTAATACCATAATAACCATTTGCACTTATTCTAATAGAAATTAGGCCTGATAAAGACACTTTTGCTGTGCATAGCCTTACTGCTGCCAGGTGCTCTGTGGTTTTTGGGGCATCCCATTCTGTGACTACACCAGCCTCTATTTAATACCATAATAACCATTTGCACTTATTCTAATAGAAATTAGGCCTGATAAAGACACTTTTGCTGTGCATAGCCTTACTGCTGCCAGGTGCTCTCGGGTTTTTGGGGCATCCCATTCTGTGACTACACCAGCCTCTATTTAATACCATAATAACCATTTGCACTTATTCTAATAGAAATTAGGCCTGATAAAGACACTTTTGTTATGCATAGCCTTACTGCTGCCAGGTGCTCTCTGGTTTTTGGGGCATCCCATTCTGTGACTACACCAGCCTCTATTTAATACCATAATAACCATTTGCACTTATTCTAATAGAAATTAGGCCTGATAAAGACACTTTTGCTTTGCGTAGCCTTACTGCTGCCAGGTGCTCTCTGGTTTTTGGGGCATCCCATTCTGTGACTACACCAGCCTCTATTTAATACCATAATAACCATTTGCACTTATTCTAATAGAAATTAGGCCTGATAAACACACTTTTGATGCGCATAGCCTTACTGCTGCCAGGTGCTCTGTGGTTTTTGGGGCACCCCATTCTGTGACTACACCAGCCTCTATTTAATACCATAATAACCATTTGCACTTATTCTAATAGAAATTAGGCCTGATAAACACACTTTTGATGTGCATAGCCTTACTGCTGCCAGGTGCTCTCTGGTTTTTGGGGCATCCCATTCTGTGACTACACCAGCCTCTATTTAATACCATAATAACCATTTGCACTTATTCTAATAGAAATTAGGCCTGATAAAGACACTTTTGCTGTGCAAAGCCTTACTGCTGCCAGGTGCTCTCTGGTTTTTGGGGCATCCCATTCTGTGACTACACCCGCCTCTATTTAATACCATAATAACCATTTGCACTTATTCTAATAGAAATTAGGCCTGATAAAGTCACTTTTGCTGTGCATAGCCTTACTGCTGCCAGGTGCTCTCTGGTTTTTGGGGCATCCCATTCTGTGACTACACCAGCCTCTATTTAATACCATAATAACCATTTGCACTTATTCTAATAGAAATTAGGCCTGATAAAGAAACTTTTGCTGTGCATAGCCTTACTGCTGCCAGGTGCTCTCAGGTTTTTGGGGCATCCCATTCTGTGACTACACCAGCCTCTATTTAATACCATAATAACCATTTGCACTTATTCTAATAGAAATTAGGCCTGATAAAGACACTTTTTGCTGTGCATAGCCTTACTGCTGCCAGGTGCTCTCTGGTTTTTGGGGCATCCCATTCTGTGACTACACCAGCCTCTATTTAATACCATAATTACCATTTGCACTTATTCTAATAGAAATTAGGCCTGATAAAGACACTTTTTGCTGTGCACAGCCTTACTGCTGCCAGGTGCTCTCTGGTTTTTGGGGCATCCCATTCTGTGACTACACCAGCCTCTATTTAATACCATAATAACCATTTGCACTTATTCTAATAGAAATTAGGCCTGATAAAGACACTTTTGCTGTGCATAGCCTTACTGCTGCCAGGTGCTCTCTGGTTTTTGGGGCATCCCATTCTGTGACTACACCAGCCTCTATTTAATACCATAATAACCATTTGCACTTAGTCTAATAGAAATTAGGCCTGATAAAGACACTTTTGTTGTGCATAGCCTTACTGCTGCCAGGTGCTCTCTGGTTTTCGGGGCAACCCATTCTGTGACTACACCAGCCTCTATTTAATACCATAATAACCATTTGCACTTATTCTAATAGAAATTAGGCCTGATAAAGACACTTTTGCTGTGCATAGCCTTACTGCTGCCAGGTGCTCTTTGGTTTTTGGGGCATCCCATTCTGTGACTACACCAGCCTCTATTTAATACCATAATAACCATTTGCACTTATTCTAATAGAAATTAGGCCTGATAAAGACACTTTTGCTGTGCATAGCCTTACTGCTGCCAGGTGCTCTCTGGTTTTTGGGGCATCCCGTTCTGTGACTACACCAGCCTCTATTTAATACCATAATAACCATTTGCACTTATTCTAATAGAAATTAGGCCTGATAAAGACACTTTTTGCTGTGCATAGCCTTACTGCTGCCAGGTGCTCTGTGGTTTTTGGGGCATCCCATTCTGTGACTACACCAGCCTCTATTTAATACCATAATAACCATTTGCACTTATTCTAATAGAAATTAGGCCTGATAAAGACACTTTTGCTGTGCATAGCCTTACTGCTGCCAGGTGCTCTCTGGTTTTTGGGGCATCCCATTCTGTGACTACACCAGCCTCTATTTAATACCATAATAACCATTTGCACTTATTCTAATAGAAATTAGGCCTGATAAAGACACTTTTGCTGTGCATAGCCTTACTGCTGCCAGGTGCTCTGTGGTTTTTGGGGCATCCCATTCTGTGACTACACCAGCCTCTATTTAATACCATAATAACCATTTGCACTTATTCTAATAGAAATTAGGCCTGATAAAGACACTTTTGCTGTGCATAGCCTTACTGCTGCCAGGTGCTCTCTGGTTTTTGGGGCACCCCATTCTGTGACTACACCAGCCTCTATTTAATACCATAATAACCATTTGCACTTATTCTAATAGAAATTAGGCCTGATAAAGACACTTTTTGCTATGCATAGCCTTACTGCTGCCAGGTGCTCTCTGGTTTTTGGGGCATCCCATTCTGTGACTACACCAGCCTCTATTTAATACCATAATAACCATTTGCACTTATTCTAATAGAAATTAGGCCTGATAAAGACACTTTTGCTGTGCATAGCCTTACTGCTGCCAGGTGCTCTCTGGTTTTCGGGGCAACCCATTCTGTGACTACACCAGCCTCTATTTAATACCATAATAACCATTTGCACTTATTCTAATAGAAATTAGGCCTGATAAAGACACTTTTGCTGTGCATAGCCTTACTGCTGCCAGGTGCTCTGTGGTTTTTGGGGCATCCCATTCTGTGACTACACCAGCCTCTATTTAATACCATAATAACCATTTGCACTTATTCTAATAGAAATTAGGCCTGATAAAGACACTTTTGCTGTGCATAGCCTTACTGCTGCCAGGTGCTCTCTGGTTTTTGGGGCATCCCATTCTGTGACTACACCAGCCTCTATTTAATACCATAATAACCATTTGCACTTATTCTAACAGAAATTAGGCCTGATAAAGACACTTTTGCTGTGCATAGCCTTACTGCTGCCAGGTGCTCTGTGGTTTTTGGGGCATCCCATTCTGTGGCTACACCAGCCTCTATTTAATACCATAATAACCATTTGCACTTATTCTAATAGAAATTAGGCCTGATAAAGACACTTTTGCTGTGCATAGCCTTACTGCTGCCAGGTGCTCTGTGGTTTTTGGGGCATCCCATTCTGTGACTACACCAGCCTCTATTTAATACCATAATAGCTATTTGCACTTATTCTAATAGAAATTAGGCCTGATAAAGACACTTTTGCTGTGCATAGCCTTACTGCTGCCAGGTGCTCTGTGGTTTTTGGGGCATCCCATTCTGTGACTACACCAGCCTCTATTTAATACCATAATAACCATTTGCACTTATTCTAATAGAAATTAGGCCTGATAAAGACACTTTTGCTGTGCATAGCCTTACTGCTGCCAGGTGCTCTGTGGTTTTTGGGGCACCCCATTCTGTGACTACACCAGCCTCTATTTAATACCATAATAACCATTTGCACTTATTCTAAGAGAAATTAGGCCTGATAAAGACACTTTTGCTGTGCATAGCCTTACTGCTGCCAGGTGCTCTCTGGTTTTTGGGGCATCCCATTCTGTGACTACACCAGCCTCTATTTAATACCATAATAACCATTTGCACTTATTCTAATAGAAATTAGGCCTGATAAAGACACTTTTGCTGTGCATAGCCTTACTGTTGCCAGGTGCTCTCTGGTTTTTGGGGCATCCCATTCTGTGACTACACCAGCCTCTATTTAATACCATAATAACCATTTGCACTTATTCTAATAGAAATTAGGCCTGATAAAGACACTTTTGCTGTGCATAGCCTTACTGCTGCCAGGTGCTCTCTGGTTTTTGGGGCATCCCATTCTGTGACTACACCCGCCTCTATTTAATACCATAATAACCATTTGCACTTATTCTAATAGAAATTAGGCCTGATAAAGACACTTTTGCTGTGCATAGCCTTACTGCTGCCAGGTGCTCTCTGGTTTTTGGGGCATCCCATTCTGTGACTACACCAGCCTCTATTTAATACCATAATAACCATTTGCACTTATTCTAATAGAAATTAGGCCTGATAAAGACACTTTTGCTGTGCATAGCCTTACTGCTGCCAGGTGCTCTCAGGTTTTTGGGGCATCCAATTCTGTGACTACACCAGCCTCTATTTAATACCATAATAACCATTTGCTTTTATTCTAATAGAAATTAGGCCTGATAAAGACACTTTTGTTATGCATAGCCTTACTGCTGCCAGGTGCTCTCTGGTTTTTGGGGCATCCCATTCTGTGACTACACCAGCCTCTATTTAATACCATAATAACCATTTGCACTTATTCTAATAGAAATTAGGCCTGATAAAGACACTTTTGCTGTGCATAGCCTTACTGCTGCCAGGTGCTCTCTGGTTTTTGGGGCATCCCATTCTGTGACTACACCAGCCTCTATTTAATACCATAATAACCATTTTCACTTATTCTAATAGAAATTAGGCCTGATAAAAAACACTTTTGCTGTGCATAGCCTTACTGCTGCCAGGTGCTCTCTGGTTTTTGGGGCACCCCATTCTGTGACTACACCAGCCTCTATTTAATACCATAATAACCATTTGCACTTATTCTAATAGAAATTAGGCCTGATAAAGACACTTTTTGCTGTGCATAGCCTTACTGCTGCCAGGTGCTCTCTGGTTTTTGGGGCATCCCATTCTGTGACTACACCAGCCTCTATTTAATACCATAATAACCATTTGCACTTATTCTAATAGAAATTAGGCCTGATAAAGACACTTTTGTTGTGCATAGCCTTACTGCTGCCAGGTGCTCTCTGGTTTTCGGGGCAACCCATTCTGTGACTACACCAGCCTCTATTTAATACCATAATAACCATTTGCACTTATTCTAATAGAAATTAGGCCTGATAAAGACACTTTTGCTGTGCATAGCCTTACTGCTGCCAGGTGCTCTGTGGTTTTTGGGGCATCCCATTCTGTGACTACACCAGCCTCTATTTAATACCATAATAACCATTTGCACTTATTCTAATAGAAATTAGGCCTGAAAAAGACACTTTTGCTGTGCATAGCCTTACTGCTGCCAGGTGCTCTCTGGTTTTTGGGGCATCCCATTCTGTGACTACACCAGCCTCTATTTAATACCATAATAACCATTTGCACTTATTCTAACAGAAATTAGGCCTGATAAAGACACTTTTGCTGTGCATAGCCTTACTGCTGCCAGGTGCTCTCTGGTTTTTGGGGCATCCCATTCTGTGACTACACCAGCCTCTTTTTTAATACCATAATAACCATTTGCACTTATTCTAATAGAAATTAGGCCTGATAAAGACACTTTTGCTGTGCATAGCCTTACTGCTGCCAGGTGCTCTCTGGTTTTTGGGGCATCCCATTCTGTGACTACACCAGCCTCTATTTAATACCATAATAACCATTTGCACTTATTCTAATAGAAATTAGGCCTGATAAAGACACTTTTGCTGTGCATAGCCTTACTGCTGCCAGGTGCTCTGTGGTTTTTGGGGCATCCCATTCTGTGACTACACCAGCCTCTATTTAATACCATAATAACCATTTGCCCTTATTCTAATAGAAATTAGGCCTGATAAAGACAGTTTTGCTGTGCATAGCCTTACTGCTGCCAGGTGCTCTGTGGTTTTTGGGGCATCCCATTCTGTGACTACACCAGCCTCTATTTAATACCATAATAACCATTTGCACTTATTCTAATAGAAATTAGGCCTGATAAAGACACTTTTGCTGTGCATAGCCTTACTGCTGCCAGGTGCTCTCTGGTTTTTGGGGCATCCCATTCTGTGACTACACCAGCCTCTATTTAATACCATAATAACCATTTGCACTTATTCTAATAGAAATTAGGCCTGATAAAGACACTTTTGCTGTGCAAAGCCTTACTGCTGCCAGGTGCTCTCTGGTTTTTGGGGCATCCCATTCTGTGACTACACCAGCCTCTATTTAATACCATAATAACTATTTGCACTTATTCTAATAGAAATTAGGCCTGATAAAGACACTTTTGCTGTGCATAGCCTTACTGCTGCCAGGTGCTCTCGGGTTTTTGGGGCATCCAATTCTGTGACTACACCAGCCTCTATTTAATACCATAATAACCATTTGCACTTATTCTAATAGAAATTAGGCCTGATAAAGACACTTTTGTTGTGCATAGCCTTACTGCTGCCAGGTGCTCTCTGGTTTTTGGGGCAACCCATTCTGTGACTACACCAGCCTCTTTTTTAATACCATAATAACCATTTGCACTTATTCTAATAGAAATTAGGCCTGATAAAGACACTTTTGCTGTGCATAGCCTTACTGCTGCCAGGTGCTCTCTGGTTTTTGGGGCATCCCATTCTGTGACTACACCAGCCTCTATTTAATACCATAATAACCATTTGCACTTATTCTAACAGAAATTAGGCCTGAAAAAGACACTTTTGCTGTGCATAGCCTTACTGCTGCCAGGTGCTCTCTGGTTTTTGGGGCATCCCATTCTGTGACTACACCAGCCTCTATTTAATACCATAATAACCATTTGCACTTATTCTAACAGAAATTAGGCCTGATAAAGACACTTTTGCTGTGCATAGCCTTACTGCTGCCAGGTGCTCTCTGGTTTTTGGGGCATCCCATTCTGTGACTACACCAGCCTCTTTTTTAATACCATAATAACCATTTGCACTTATTCTAATAGAAATTAGGCCTGATAAAGACACTTTTGCTGTGCATAGCCTTACTGCTGCCAGGTGCTCTCTGGTTTTTGGGGCATCCCATTCTGTGACTACACCAGCCTCTATTTAATACCATAATAACCATTTGCACTTATTCTAATAGAAATTAGGCCTGATAAAGACACTTTTGCTGTGCATAGCCTTACTGCTGCCAGGTGCTCTGTGGTTTTTGGGGCATCCCATTCTGTGACTACACCAGCCTCTATTTAATACCATAATAACCATTTGCCCTTATTCTAATAGAAATTAGGCCTGATAAAGACAGTTTTGCTGTGCATAGCCTTACTGCTGCCAGGTGCTCTGTGGTTTTTGGGGCATCCCATTCTGTGACTACACCAGCCTCTATTTAATACCATAATAACCATTTGCACTTATTCTAATAGAAATTAGGCCTGATAAAGACACTTTTGCTGTGCATAGCCTTACTGCTGCCAGGTGCTCTCTGGTTTTTGGGGCATCCCATTCTGTGACTACACCAGCCTCTATTTAATACCATAATAACCATTTGCACTTATTCTAATAGAAATTAGGCCTGATAAAGACACTTTTGCTGTGCAAAGCCTTACTGCTGCCAGGTGCTCTCTGGTTTTTGGGGCATCCCATTCTGTGACTACACCAGCCTCTATTTAATACCATAATAACTATTTGCACTTATTCTAATAGAAATTAGGCCTGATCAAGACACTTTTGCTGTGCATAGCCTTACTGCTGCCAGGTGCTCTCGGGTTTTTGGGGCATCCAATTCTGTGACTACACCAGCCTCTATTTAATACCATAATAACCATTTGCACTTATTCTAATAGAAATTAGGCCTGATAAAGACACTTTTGTTGTGCATAGCCTTACTGCTGCCAGGTGCTCTCTGGTTTTTGGGGCAACCCATTCTGTGACTACACCAGCCTCTTTTTTAATACCATAATAACCATTTGCACTTATTCTAATAGAAATTAGGCCTGATAAAGACACTTTTGCTGTGCATAGCCTTACTGCTGCCAGGTGCTCTCTGGTTTTTGGGGCATCCCATTCTGTGACTACACCAGCCTCTATTTAATACCATAATAACCATTTGCACTTATTCTAATAGAAATTAGGCCTGATAAAGACACTTTTGCTGTGCATAGCCTTACTGCTGCCAGGTGCTCTGTGGTTTTTGGGGCATCCCATTCTGTGACTACACCAGCCTCTATTTAATACCATAATAACCATTTGCCCTTATTCTAATAGAAATTAGGCCTGATAAAGACAGTTTTGCTGTGCATAGCCTTACTGCTGCCAGGTGCTCTATGGTTTTTGGGGCATCCCATTCTGTGACTACACCAGCCTCTATTTAATACCATAATAACCATTTGCACTTATTCTAATAGAAATTAGGCCTGATAAAGACACTTTTGCTGTGCATAGCCTTACTGCTGCCAGGTGCTCTGTGGTTTTTGGGGCATCCCATTCTGTGACTACACCAGCCTCTATTTAATACCATAATAACCATTTGCACTTATTCTAATAGAAATTAGGCCTGATAAAGACACTTTTGCTGTGCATAGCCTTACTGCTGCCAGGTGCTCTCTGGTTTTTGGGGCATCCCATTCTGTGACTACACCAGCCTCTATTTAATACCATAATAACCATTTGCACTTATTTTAATAGAAATTAGGCCTGATAAAGACACTTTTTGCTGTGCATAGCCTTACTGCTGCCAGGTGCTCTGTGGTTTTTGGGGCATCCCATTCTGTGACTACACCAGCCTCTATTTAATACCATAATAACCATTTGCACTTATTCTAATAGAAATTAGGCCTGATAAAGACACTTTTGCTGTGCATAGCCTTACTGCTGCCAGGTGCTCTCTGGTTTTTGGGGCATCCCATTCTGTGACTACACCAGCCTCTATTTAATACCATAATAACCATTTGCACTTATTCTAATAGAAATTAGGCCAGATAAAGACACTTTTGTTGTGCATAGCCTTACTGCTGCCAGGTGCTCTCTGGTTTTCGGGGCAACCCATTCTGTGACTACACCAGCCTCTATTTAATACCATAATAACCATTTGCACTTATTCTAATAGAAATTAGGCCTGATAAAGACACTTTTGCTGTGCATAGCCTTACTGCTGCCAGGTGCTCTGTGGTTTTTGGGGCATCCCATTCTGTGACTACACCAGCCTCTATTTAATACCATAATAACCATTTGCACTTATTCTAATAGAAATTAGGCCTGATAAAGACACTTTTGCTGTGCATAGCCTTACTGCTGCCAGGTGCTCTCTGGTTTTTGGGGCATCCCATTCTGTGACTACACCAGCCTCTATTTAATACCATAATAACCATTTGCACTTATTTTAATAGAAATTAGGCCTGATAAAGACACTTTTTGCTGTGCATAGCCTTACTGCTGCCAGGTGCTCTGTGGTTTTTGGGGCATCCCATTCTGTGACTACACCAGCCTCTATTTAATACCATAATAACCATTTGCACTTATTCTAATAGAAATTAGGCCTGATAAAGACACTTTTGCTGTGCATAGCCTTACTGCTGCCAGGTGCTCTCTGGTTTTTGGGGCATCCCATTCTGTGACTACACCAGCCTCTATTTAATACCATAATAACCATTTGCACTTATTCTAATAGAAATTAGGCCAGATAAAGACACTTTTGTTGTGCATAGCCTTACTGCTGCCAGGTGCTCTCTGGTTTTCGGGGCAACCCATTCTGTGACTACACCAGCCTCTATTTAATACCATAATAACCATTTGCACTTATTCTAATAGAAATTAGGCCTGATAAAGACACTTTTGCTGTGCATAGCCTTACTGCTGCCAGGTGCTCTGTGGTTTTTGGGGCATCCCATTCTGTGACTACACCAGCCTCTATTTAATACCATAATAACCATTTGCACTTATTCTAATAGAAATTAGGCCTGATAAAGACACTTTTGCTGTGCATAGCCTTACTGCTGCCAGGTGCTCTCTGGTTTTTGGGGCATCCCATTCTGTGACTACACCAGCCTCTATTTAATACCATAATAACCATTTGCACATATTCTAATAGAAATTAGGCCTGATAAAGACACTTTTGCTGTGCATAGCCTTACTGCTGCCAGGTGCTCTCGGGTTTTGGGGGCATCCAATTCTGTGACTACACCAGCCTCTATTTAATACCATAATAACCATTTGCACTTATTCTAATAGAAATTAGGCCTGATAAAGACACTTTTGTTGTGCATAGCCTTACTGCTGCCAGGTGCTCTCTGGTTTTTGGGGCATCCCATTCTGTGACTACACCAGCCTCTATTTAATACCATAATAACCATTTGCACTTATTCTAATAGAAATTAGGCCTGATAAAGACACTTTTGCTGTGCATAGCCTTACTGCTGCCAGGTGCTCTCTGGTTTTTGGGGCATCCCATTCTGTGACTACACCAGCCTCTATTTAATACCATAATAACCATTTGCACTTATTCTAATAGAAATTAGGCCTGATAAACACACTTTTGATGTGCATAGCCTTACTGCTGCCAGGTGCTCTGTGGTTTTTGGGGCACCCCATTCTGTGACTACACCAGCCTCTATTTAATACCATAATAACCATTTTCACTTATTCTAATAGAAATTAGGCCTGATAAAAACACTTTTGCTGTGCATAGCCTTACTGCTGCCAGGTGCTCTCTGGTTTTTGGGGCACCCCATTCTGTGACTACACCAGCCTCTATTTAATACCATAATAACCATTTGCACTTATTCTAATAGAAATTAGGCCTGATAAAGACACTTTTGCTGTGCATAGCCTTACTGCTGCCAGGTGCTCTGTGGTTTTTGGGGCATCCCATTCTGTGACTACACCAGCCTCTATTTAATACCATAATAACCATTTGCACTTATTCTAAAAGAAATTAGGCCTGATAAAGACACTTTTGTTGTGCATAGCCTTACTGCTGTCAGGTGCTCTCTGGTTTTTGAGGCATCCCATTCTGTGACTACACCAGCCTCTATTTAATACCATAATAACCATTTGCACTTATTCTAATAGAAATTAGGCCTGATAAAGACACTTTTGCTGTGCATAGCCTTACTGCTGCCAGGTGCTCTGTGGTTTTTGGGGCATCCCATTCTGTGACTACACCAGCCTCTATTTAATACCATAATAACCATTTGCACTTATTCTAATAGAAATTAGGCCTGATAAAGACACTTTTGCTGTGCATAGCCTTACTGCTGCCAGGTGCTCTGTGGTTTTTGGGGCATCCCATTCTGTGACTACACCAGCCTCTATTTAATACCATAATAACCATTTGCACTTATTCTAATAGAAATTAGGCCTGATAAAGACACTTTTGCTGTGCATAGCCTTACTGCTGCCAGGTGCTCTGTGGTTTTTGGGGCATCCCATTCTGTGACTACACCAGCCTCTATTTAATACCATAATAAC
This sequence comes from Gastrophryne carolinensis, assembly GCA_027917425.1. Classification (NCBI taxonomy): domain Eukaryota; kingdom Metazoa; phylum Chordata; class Amphibia; order Anura; family Microhylidae; genus Gastrophryne; species Gastrophryne carolinensis. The sequence continues at coordinate 75,590,547 of CM051242.1, read as the reverse complement.
CATTTGCACTTATTCTAATAGAAATTAGGCCTGATAAAGACACTTTTGCTGTGCATAGCCTTACTGCTGCCAGGTGCTCTGTGGTTTTTGGGGCATCCCATTCTGTGACTACACCAGCCTCTATTTAATACAATAACCATTTGCACTTATTCTAATAGAAATTAGGCCTGATAAAGACACTTTTGCTGTGCATAGCCTTACTGCTGCCAGGTGCTCTGTGGTTTTTGGGGCATCCCATTCTGTGACTACACCAGCCTCTATTTAATACCATAATAACCATTTGCACTTATTCTAATAGAAATTAGGCCTGATAAAGACACTTTTGCTGTGCATAGCCTTACTGCTGCCAGGTGCTCTCTGGTTTTTGGGGCATCCCATTCTGTGACTACACCAGCCTCTATTTAATACCATAATAACCATTTGCACTTATTCTAATAGAAATTAGGCCTGATAAAGACACTTTTGCTGTGCATAGCCTTACTGCTGCCAGGTGCTCTCTGGTTTTTGGGGCATTCCATTCTGTGACTACACCAGCCTCTATTTAATACCATAATAACCATTTGCACTTATTCTAATAGAAATTAAGCCTGATAAACACACTTTTGATGTGCATAGCCTTACTGCTGCCAGGTGCTCTGTGGTTTTTGGGGCACCCCATTCTGTGACTACACCAGCCTCTATTTAATACCATAATAACCATTTGCACTTATTCTAATAGAAATTAGGCCTGATAAACACACTTTTGCTGTGCATAGCCTTACTGCTGCCAGGTGCTCTCTGGTTTTTGGGGCATCCCATTCTGTGACTACACCAGCCTCTATTTAATACCATAATAACCATTTGCACTTATTCTAATAGAAATTAGGCCTGATAAAAACACTTTTGCTGTGCATAGCCTTACTGCTGCCAGGTGCTCTCTGGTTTTTGGGGCACCCCATTCTGTGACTACACCAGCCTCTATTTAATACCATAATAACCATTTGCACTTATTCTAATAGAAATTAGGCCTGATAAAGACACTTTTGTTGTGCATAGCCTTACTGCTGCCAGGTGCTCTCTGGTTTTCGGGGCAACCCATTCTGTGACTACACCAGCCTCTATTTAATACCATAATAACCATTTGCACTTATTCTAATAGAAATTAGGCCTGATAAAGACACTTTTGCTGTGCATAGCCTTACTGCTGCCAGGTGCTCTGTGGTTTTTGGGGCATCCCATTCTGTGACTACACCAGCCTCTATTTAATACCATAATAACCATTTGCACTTATTCTAATAGAATTTAGGCCTGATAAAGACACTTTTGCTGTGCATAGCCTTACTGCTGCCAGGTGCTCTGTGGTTTTTGGGGCATCCCATTCTGTGACTACACCAGCCTCTATTTAATACCATAATAACCATTTGCACTTATTCTAATAGAAATTAGGCCTGATAAAGACACTTTTGCTGTGCATAGCCTTACTGCTGCCAGGTGCTCTGTGGTTTTTGGGGCATCCCATTCTGTGACTACACCAGCCTCTATTTAATACCATAATAACCATTTGCACTTATTCTAATAGAAATTAGGCCTGATAAAGACACTTTTGCTGTGCATAGCCTTACTGCTGCCAGGTGCTCTCTGGTTTTTGGGGCATCCCATTCTGTGACTACACCAGCCTCTATTTAATACCATAATAACCATTTGCACTTATTCTAATAGAAATTAGGCCTGATAAAGACACTTTTGCTGTGCATAGCCTTACTGCTGCCAGGTGCTCTCTGGTTTTTGGGGCATTCCATTCTGTGACTACACCAGCCTCTATTTAATACCATAATAACCATTTGCACTTATTCTAATAGAAATTAAGCCTGATAAACACACTTTTGATGTGCATAGCCTTACTGCTGCCAGGTGCTCTGTGGTTTTTGGGGCACCCCATTCTGTGACTACACCAGCCTCTATTTAATACCATAATAACCATTTGCACTTATTCTAATAGAAATTAGGCCTGATAAAGACACTTTTGCTGTGCATAGCCTTACTGCTGCCAGGTGCTCTCTGGTTTTTGGGGCATCCCATTCTGTGACTACACCAGCCTCTATTTAATACCATAATAACCATTTGCACTTATTCTAATAGAAATTAGGCCTGATAAAAACACTTTTGCTGTGCATAGCCTTACTGCTGCCAGGTGCTCTCTGGTTTTTGGGGCATCCCATTCTGTGACTACACCAGCCTCTATTTAATACCATAATAACCATTTGCACTTATTCTAATAGAAATTAGGCCCGATAAAGACACTTTTGTTGTGCATAGCCTTACTGCTGCCAGGTGCTCTCTGGTTTTCGGGGCAACCCATTCTGTGACTACACCAGCCTCTATTTAATACCATAATAACCATTTGCACTTATTCTAATAGAAATTAGGCCTGATAAAGACACTTTTGCTGTGCATAGCCTTACTGCTGCCAGGTGCTCTGTGGTTTTTGGGGCATCCCATTCTGTGACTACACCAGCCTCTATTTAATACCATAATAACCATTTGCACTTATTCTAATAGAAATTAGGCCTGATAAAGACACTTTTGCTGTGCATAGCCTTACTGCTGCCAGGTGCTCTCTGGTTTTTGGGGCATCCCATTCTGTGACTACACCAGCCTCTATTTAATACCATAATAACCATTTGCACTTATTCTAATAGAAATTAGGCCTGATAAAGACACTTTTGCTGTGCATAGCCTTACTGCTGCCAGGTGCTCTGTGGTTTTTGGGGCATCCCATTCTGTGACTACACCAGCCTCTATTTAATACCATAATAACCATTTGCACTTATTCTAATAGAAATTTGGCCTGATAAAGACAATTTTGCTGTGCATAGCCTTACTGCTGCCAGGTGCTCTGTGGTTTTTGGGGCATCCCATTCTGTGACTACACCAGCCTCTATTTAATACCATAATAACCATTTGCACTTATTCTAATAGAAATTAGGCCTGATAAAGACACTTTTGCTGTGCATAGCCTTACTGCTGCCAGGTGCTCTCTGGTTTTTGGGGCATTCCATTCTGTGACTACACCAGCCTCTATTTAATACCATAATAACCATTTGCACTTATTCTAATAGAATTTAGGCCTGATAAACACACTTTTGATGTGCATAGCCTTACTGCTGCCAGGTGCTCTGTGGTTTTTGGGGCACCCCATTCTGTGACTACACCAGCCTCTATTTAATACCATAATAACCATTTGCACTTATTCTAATAGAAATTAGGCCTGATAAAGACACTTTTGCTGTGCATAGCCTTACTGCTGCCAGGTGCTCTCTGGTTTTTGGGGCATCCCATTCTGTGACTACACCAGCCTCTATTTAATACCATAATAACCATTTGCACTTATTCTAATAGAAATTAGGCCTGATAAAGACACTTTTGCTGTGCATAGCCTTACTGCTGCCAGGTGCTCTCTGGTTTTTGGGGCATCCCATTCTGTGACTACACCCGCCTCTATTTAATACCATAATAACCATTTGCACTTATTCTAATAGAAATTAGGCCTGATAAAGACACTTTTGCTGTGCATAGCCTTACTGCTGCCAGGTGCTCTCTGGTTTTTGGGGCATCCCATTCTGTGACTACACCAGCCTCTATTTAATACCATAATAACCATTTGCACTTATTCTAATAGAAATTAGGCCTGATAAAGACACTTTTGCTGTGCATAGCCTTACTGCTGCCAGGTGCTCTGTGGTTTTTGGGGCATCCCATTCTGTGACTACACCAGCCTCTATTTAATACCATAATAACCATTTGCACTTATTCTAATAGAAATTAGGCCTGATAAAGACACTTTTGCTGTGCATAGCCTTACTGCTGCCAGGTGCTCTGTGGTTTTTGGGGCATCCCATTCTGTGACTACACCAGCCTCTATTTAATACCATAATAACCATTTGCACTTATTCTAATAGAAATTAGGCCTGATAAAGACACTTTTGCTGTGCATAGCCTTACTGCTGCCAGGTGCTCTCTGGTTTTTGGGGCATCCCATCCTGTGACTACACCAGCCTCTATTTAATACCATAATAACCATTTGCACTTATTCTAATAGAAATTAGGCCTGATAAAGACACTTTTGCTGTGCATAGCCTTACTGCTGCCAGGTGCTCTCTGGTTTTTGGGGCATTCCATTCTGTGACTACACCAGCCTCTATTTAATACCATAATAACCATTTGCACTTATTCTAATAGAAATTAAGCCTGATAAACACACTTTTGATGTGCATAGCCTTACTGCTGCCAGGTGCTCTGTGGTTTTTGGGGCACCCCATTCTGTGACTACACCAGCCTCTATTTAATACCATAATAACCATTTGCACTTATTCTAATAGAAATTAGGCCTGATAAAGACACTTTTGCTGTGCATAGCCTTACTCCTGCCAGGTGCTCTCTGGTTTTTGGGGCATCCCATTCTGTGACTACACCAGCCTCTATTTAATACCATAATAACCATTTGCACTTATTCTAATAGAAATTAGGCCTGATAAAAACACTTTTGCTGTGCATAGCCTTACTGCTGCCAGGTGCTCTCTGGTTTTTGGGGCACCCCATTCTGTGACTACACCAGCCTCTATTTAATACCATAATAACCATTTGCACTTATTCTAATAGAAATTAGGCCTGATAAAGACACTTTTGTTGTGCATAGCCTTACTGCTGCCAGGTGCTCTCTGGTTTTCGGGGCAACCCATTCTGTGACTACACCAGCCTCTATTTAATACCATAATAACCATTTGCACTTATTCTAACAGAAATTAGGCCTGATAAAGACACTTTTGCTGTGCATAGCCTTACTGCTGCCAGGTGCTCTGTGGTTTTTGGGGCATCCCATTCTGTGACTACACCAGCCTCTATTTAATACCATAATAACCATTTGCACTTATTCTAATAGAAATTAGGCCTGATAAAGACACTTTTGCTGTGCATAGCCTTACTGCTGCCAGGTGCTCTCTGGTTTTTGGGGCATCCCATTCTGTGACTACACCAGCCTCTATTTAATACCATAATAACCATTTGCACTTATTCTAATAGAAATTAGGCCTGATAAAGACACTTTTGCTGTGCATAGCCTTACTGCTGCCAGGTGCTCTGTGGTTTTTGGGGCATCCCATTCTGTGACTACACCAGCCTCTATTTAATACCATAATAACCATTTGCACTTATTCTAATAGAAATTTGGCCTGATAAAGACAATTTTGCTGTGCATAGCCTTACTGCTGCCAGGTGCTCTGTGGTTTTTGGGGCATCCCATTCTGTGACTACACCAGCCTCTATTTAATACCATAATAACCATTTGCACTTATTCTAATAGAAATTAGGCCTGATAAAGACACTTTTGCTGTGCATAGCCTTACTGCTGCCAGGTGCTCTCTGGTTTTTGGGGCATTCCATTCTGTGACTACACCAGCCTCTATTTAATACCATAATAACCATTTGCACTTATTCTAATAGAATTTAGGCCTGATAAACACACTTTTGATGTGCATAGCCTTACTGCTGCCAGGTGCTCTGTGGTTTTTGGGGCACCCCATTCTGTGACTACACCAGCCTCTATTTAATACCATAATAACCATTTGCACTTATTCTAATAGAAATTAGGCCTGATAAAGACACTTTTGCTGTGCATAGCCTTACTGCTGCCAGGTGCTCTCTGGTTTTTGGGGCATCCCATTCTGTGACTACACCAGCCTCTATTTAATACCATAATAACCATTTGCACTTATTCTAATAGAAATTAGGCCTGATAAAGACACTTTTGCTGTGCATAGCCTTACTGCTGCCAGGTGCTCTCTGGTTTTTGGGGCATCCCATTCTGTGACTACACCCGCCTCTATTTAATACCATAATAACCATTTGCACTTATTCTAATAGAAATTAGGCCTGATAAAGACACTTTTGCTGTGCATAGCCTTACTGCTGCCAGGTGCTCTCTGGTTTTTGGGGCATCCCATTCTGTGACTACACCAGCCTCTATTTAATACCATAATAACCATTTGCACTTATTCTAATAGAAATTAGGCCTGATAAAGACACTTTTGCTGTGCATAGCCTTACTGCTGCCAGGTGCTCTCGGGTTTTGGGGGCATCCAATTCTGTGACTACACCAGCCTCTATTTAATACCATAATAACCATTTGCACTTATTCTAATAGAAATTAGGCCTGATAAAGACACTTTTGTTGTGCATAGCCTTACTGCTGCCAGGTGCTCTCTGGTTTTTGGGGCATCCCATTCTGTGACTACACCAGCCTCTATTTAATACCATAATAACCATTTGCACTTATTCTAATAGAAATTAGGCCTGATAAAGACACTTTTGCTGTGCATAGCCTTACTGCTGCCAGGTGCTCTGTGGTTTTTGGGGCATCCCATTCTGTGACTACACCAGCCTCTATTTAATACCATAATAACCATTTGCACTTATTCTAATAGAAATTAGGCCTGATAAAGACACTTTTGCTGTGCATAGCCTTACTGCTGCCAGGTGCTCTCTGGTTTTTGAGGCACCCCATTCTGTGACTACACCAGCCTCTATTTAATACCATAATAACCATTTGCACTTATTCTAATAGAAATTAGGCCTGATAAAGACACTTTTGTTGTGCATAGCCTTACTGCTGCCAGGTGCTCTCTGGTTTTCGGGGCAACCCATTCTGTGACTACACCAGCCTCTATTTAATACCATAATAACCATTTGCACTTATTCTAACAGAAATTAGGCCTGATAAAGACACTTTTGCTGTGCATAGCCTTACTGCTGCCAGGTGCTCTGTGGTTTTTGGGGCATCCCATTCTGTGACTACACCAGCCTCTATTTAATACCATAATAACCATTTGCACTTATTCTAATAGAAATTAGGCCTGATAAAGACACTTTTGCTGTGCATAGCCTTACTGCTGCCAGGTGCTCTCTGGTTTTTGGGGCATCCCATTCTGTGACTACACCAGCCTCTATTTAATACCATAATAACCATTTGCACTTATTCTAATAGAAATTAGGCCTGATAAAGACACTTTTGCTGTGCATAGCCTTACTGCTGCCAGGTGCTCTGTGGTTTTTGGGGCATCCCATTCTGTGACTACACCAGCCTCTATTTAATACCATAATAACCATTTGCACTTATTCTAATAGAAATTTGGCCTGATAAAGACAATTTTGCTGTGCATAGCCTTACTGCTGCCAGGTGCTCTGTGGTTTTTGGGGCATCCCATTCTGTGACTACACCAGCCTCTATTTAATACCATAATAACCATTTGCACTTATTCTAATAGAAATTAGGCCTGATAAAGACACTTTTGCTGTGCATAGCCTTACTGCTGCCAGGTGCTCTCTGGTTTTTGGGGCATTCCATTCTGTGACTACACCAGCCTCTATTTAATACCATAATAACCATTTGCACTTATTCTAATAGAATTTAGGCCTGATAAACACACTTTTGATGTGCATAGCCTTACTGCTGCCAGGTGCTCTGTGGTTTTTGGGGCACCCCATTCTGTGACTACACCAGCCTCTATTTAATACCATAATAACCATTTGCACTTATTCTAATAGAAATTAGGCCTGATAAAGACACTTTTGCTGTGCATAGCCTTACTGCTGCCAGGTGCTCTCTGGTTTTTGGGGCATCCCATTCTGTGACTACACCAGCCTCTATTTAATACCATAATAACCATTTGCACTTATTCTAATAGAAATTAGGCCTGATAAAGACACTTTTGCTGTGCATAGCCTTACTGCTGCCAGGTGCTCTCTGGTTTTTGGGGCATCCCATTCTGTGACTACACCCGCCTCTATTTAATACCATAATAACCATTTGCACTTATTCTAATAGAAATTAGGCCTGATAAAGACACTTTTGCTGTGCATAGCCTTACTGCTGCCAGGTGCTCTCTGGCTTTTGGGGCATCCCATTCTGTGACTACACCAGCCTCTATTTAATACCATAATAACCATTTGCACTTATTCTAATAGAAATTAGGCCTGATAAAGACACTTTTGCTGTGCATAGCCTTACTGCTGCCAGGTGCTCTCGGGTTTTGGGGGCATCCAATTCTGTGACTACACCAGCCTCTATTTAATACCATAATAACCATTTGCACTTATTCTAATAGAAATTAGGCCTGATAAAGACACTTTTGTTGTGCATAGCCTTACTGCTGCCAGGTGCTCTCTGGTTTTTGGGGCAATTCATTCTGTGACTACACCAGCCTCTATTTAATACCATAATAACCATTTGCACTTATTCTAATAGAAATTAGGCCTGATAAAGACACTTTTGCTGTGCATAGCCTTACTGCTGCCAGGTGCTCTGTGGTTTTTGGGGCATCCCATTCTGTGACTACACCAGCCTCTATTTAATACCATAATAACCATTTGCACTTATTCTAATAGAAATTAGGCCTGATAAAGACACTTTTGCTGTGCATAGCCTTACTGCTGCCAGGTGGTCTCTGGTTTTTGGGGCATCCCATTCTGTGACTACACCAGCCTCTATTTAATACCATAATAACCATTTGCACTTATTCTAATAGAAATTAGGCCTGATAAAGACACTTTTGCTGTGCATAGCCTTACTTCTGCCAGGTGCTCTCTGGTTTTGGGGCACCCCATTCTGGGACTACACCCGCCTCTATTTAATACCATAATAACCATTTGCACTTATTCTAATAGAAATTAGGCCTGATAAAGACACTTTTGCTGTGCATAGCCTTACTGCTGCCAGGTGCTCTCTGGTTTTTGGGGCATCCCATTCTGTGACTACACCAGCCTCTATTTAATACCATAATAACCATTTGCACTTATTCTAATAGAAATTAGGCCTGATAAAGACACTTTTGCTGTGCATAGCCTTACTGCTGCCAGGTGCTCTGTGGTTTTTGGGGCAGCCCATTCTGTGACTACACCAGCCTCTATTTAATACCATAATAACCATTTGCACTTATTCTAATAGAAATTAGGCCTGATAAAGACACTTTTGCTGTGCATAGCCTTACTGCTGCCAGGTGCTCTGTGGTTTTTGGGGCATCCCATTCTGTGACTACACCAGCCTCTATTTAATACCATAATAACCATTTGCACTTATTCTAATAGAAATTAGGCCTGATAAAGACACTTTTGCTGTGCATAGCCTTACTGCTGCCAGGTGCTCTCTGGTTTTTGGGGCATCCCATTCTGTGACTACACCAGCCTCTATTTAATACCATAATAACCATTTGCACTTATTCTAATAGAAATTAGGCCTGATAAAGACACTTTTGCTGTGCATAGCCTTACTGCTGCCAGGTGCTCTCTGGTTTTTGGGGCATTCCATTCTGTGACTACACCAGCCTCTATTTAATACCATAATAACTATTTGCACTTATTCTAATAGAAATTAAGCCTGATAAACACACTTTTGATGTGCATAGCCTTACTGCTGCCAGGTGCTCTGTGGTTTTTGGGGCACCCCATTCTGTGACTACACCAGCCTCTATTTAATCCCATAATAACCATTTGCACTTATTCTAATAGAAATTAGGCCTGATAAAGACACTTTTGCTGTGCATAGCCTTACTCCTGCCAGGTGCTCTCTGGTTTTTGGGGCATCCCATTCTGTGACTACACCAGCCTCTATTTAATACCATAATAACCATTTGCACTTATTCTAATAGAAATTAGGCCTGATAAAAACACTTTTGCTGTGCATAGCCTTACTGCTGCCAGGTGCTCTCTGGTTTTTGGGGCACCCCATTCTGTGACTGCACCAGCCTCTATTTAATACCATAATAACCATTTGCACCTATTCTAATAGAAATTAGGCCTGATAAAGACACTTTTGTTGTGCATAGCCTTACTGCTGCCAGGTGCTCTCTGGTTTTCGGGGCAACCCATTCTGTGACTACACCAGCCTCTATTTAATATCATAATAACCATTTGCACTTATTCTAATAGAAATTAGGCCTGATAAAGACACTTTTGCTGTGCATAGCCTTACTGCTGCCAGGTGCTCTGTGGTTTTTGGGGCATCACATTCTGTGACTACACCAGCCTCTATTTAATACCATAATAACCATTTGCACTTATTCTAATAGAAATTAGGCCTGATAAAGACACTTTTGCTGTGCATAGCCTTACTGCTGCCAGGTGCTCTCTGGTTTTTGGGGCATCCCATTCTGTGACTACACCAGCCTCTATTTAATACCATAATAACCATTTGCACTTATTCTAATAGAAATTAGGCCTGATAAAGACACTTTTGCTGTGCATAGCCTTACTGCTGCCAGGTGCTCTGTGGTTTTTGGGGCATCCCATTCTGTGACTACACCAGCCTCTATTTAATACCATAATAACCATTTGCACTTATTCTAATAGAAATTTGGCCTGATAAAGACAATTTTGCTGTGCATAGCCTTACTGCTGCCAGGTGCTCTGTGGTTTTTGGGGCATCCCATTCTGTGACTACACCAGCCTCTATTTAATACCATAATAACCATTTGCACTTATTCTAATAGAAATTAGGCCTGATAAAGACACTTTTGCTGTGCATAGCCTTACTGCTGCCAGGTGCTCTCTGGTTTTTGGGGCATTCCATTCTGTGACTACACCAGCCTCTATTTAATACCATAATAACCATTTGCACTTATTCTAATAGAATTTAGGCCTGATAAACACACTTTTGATGTGCATAGCCTTACTGCTGCCAGGTGCTCTGTGGTTTTTGGGGCACCCCATTCTGTGACTACACCAGCCTCTATTTAATACCATAATAACCATTTGCACTTATTCTAATAGAAATTAGGCCTGATAAAGACACTTTTGCTGTGCATAGCCTTACTGCTGCCAGGTGCTCTCTGGTTTTTGGGGCATCCCATTCTGTGACTACACCAGCCTCTATTTAATACCATAATAACCATTTGCACTTATTCTAATAGAAATTAGGCCTGATAAAGACACTTTTGCTGTGCATAGCCTTACTGCTGCCAGGTGCTCTCTGGTTTTTGGGGCATTCCATTCTGTGACTACACCAGCCTCTATTTAATACCATAATAACTATTTGCACTTATTCTAATAGAAATTAAGCCTGATAAACACACTTTTGATGTGCATAGCCTTACTGCTGCCAGGTGCTCTGTGGTTTTTGGGGCACCCCATTCTGTGACTACACCAGCCTCTATTTAATCCCATAATAACCATTTGCACTTATTCTAATAGAAATTAGGCCTGATAAAGACACTTTTGCTGTGCATAGCCTTACTCCTGCCAGGTGCTCTCTGGTTTTTGGGGCATCCCATTCTGTGACTACACCAGCCTCTATTTAATACCATAATAACCATTTGCACTTATTCTAATAGAAATTAGGCCTGATAAAAACACTTTTGCTGTGCATAGCCTTACTGCTGCCAGGTGCTCTCTGGTTTTTGGGGCACCCCATTCTGTGACTGCACCAGCCTCTATTTAATACCATAATAACCATTTGCACCTATTCTAATAGAAATTAGGCCTGATAAAGACACTTTTGTTGTGCATAGCCTTACTGCTGCCAGGTGCTCTCTGGTTTTCGGGGCAACCCATTCTGTGACTACACCAGCCTCTATTTAATATCATAATAACCATTTGCACTTATTCTAATAGAAATTAGGCCTGATAAAGACACTTTTGCTGTGCATAGCCTTACTGCTGCCAGGTGCTCTGTGGTTTTTGGGGCATCACATTCTGTGACTACACCAGCCTCTATTTAATACCATAATAACCATTTGCACTTATTCTAATAGAAATTAGGCCTGATAAAGACACTTTTGCTGTGCATAGCCTTACTGCTGCCAGGTGCTCTCTGGTTTTTGGGGCATCCCATTCTGTGACTACACCAGCCTCTATTTAATACCATAATAACCATTTGCACTTATTCTAATAGAAATTAGGCCTGATAAAGACACTTTTGCTGTGCATAGCCTTACTGCTGCCAGGTGCTCTGTGGTTTTTGGGGCATCCCATTCTGTGACTACACCAGCCTCTATTTAATACCATAATAACCATTTGCACTTATTCTAATAGAAATTTGGCCTGATAAAGACAATTTTGCTGTGCATAGCCTTACTGCTGCCAGGTGCTCTGTGGTTTTTGGGGCATCCCATTCTGTGACTACACCAGCCTCTATTTAATACCATAATAACCATTTGCACTTATTCTAATAGAAATTAGGCCTGATAAAGACACTTTTGCTGTGCATAGCCTTACTGCTGCCAGGTGCTCTCTGGTTTTTGGGGCATTCCATTCTGTGACTACACCAGCCTCTATTTAATACCATAATAACCATTTGCACTTATTCTAATAGAATTTAGGCCTGATAAACACACTTTTGATGTGCATAGCCTTACTGCTGCCAGGTGCTCTGTGGTTTTTGGGGCACCCCATTCTGTGACTACACCAGCCTCTATTTAATACCATAATAACCATTTGCACTTATTCTAATAGAAATTAGGCCTGATAAAGACACTTTTGCTGTGCATAGCCTTACTGCTGCCAGGTGCTCTCTGGTTTTTGGGGCATCCCATTCTGTGACTACACCAGCCTCTATTTAATACCATAATAACCATTTGCACTTATTCTAATAGAAATTAGGCCTGATAAAGACACTTTTGCTGTGCATAGCCTTACTGCTGCCAGGTGCTCTCTGGTTTTTGGGGCATCCCATTCTGTGACTACACCCGCCTCTATTTAATACCATAATAACCATTTGCACTTATTCTAATAGAAATTAGGCCTGATAAAGACACTTTTGCTGTGCATAGCCTTACTGCTGCCAGGTGCTCTCTGGTTTTTGGGGCATCCCATTCTGTGACTACACCAGCCTCTATTTAATACCATAATAACCATTTGCACTTATTCTAATAGAAATTAGGCCTGATAAAGACACTTTTGCTGTGCATAGCCTTACTGCTGCCAGGTGCTCTCGGGTTTTGGGGGCATCCAATTCTGTGACTACACCAGCCTCTATTTAATACCATAATAACCATTTGCACTTATTCTAATAGAAATTAGGCCTGATAAAGACACTTTTGTTGTGCATAGCCTTACTGCTGCCAGGTGCTCTCTGGTTTTTGGGGCATCCCATTCTGTGACTACACCAGCCTCTATTTAATACCATAATAACCATTTGCACTTATTCTAATAGAAATTAGGCCTGATAAAGACACTTTTGCTGTGCATAGCCTTACTGCTGCCAGGTGCTCTCTGGTTTTTGGGGCATCCCATTCTGTGACTACACCAGCCTCTATTTAATACCATAATAACCATTTGCACTTATTCTAATAGAAATTAGGCCTGATAAAGACACTTTTGCTGTGCATAGCCTTACTTCTGCCAGGTGCTCTCTGGTTTTGGGGCACCCCATTCTGGGACTACACCAGCCTCTATTTAATACCATAATAACCATTTGCACTTATTCTAATAGAAATTAGGCCTGATAAAGACACTTTTGTTGTGCATAGCCTTACTGCTGCCAGGTGCTCTCTGGTTTTTGGGGCATCCCATTCTGTGACTACACCAGCCTCTATTTAATACCATAATAACCATTTGCACTTATTCTAATATAAATTAGGCCTGATAAAGACACTTTTGCTGTGCATAGCCTTACTGCTGCCAGGTGCTCTCTGGTTTTTGGGGCATCCCATTCTGTGACTACACCAGCCTCTATTTAATACCATAATAACCATTTGCACTTATTCTAATAGAAATTAGGCCTGATAAAGACACTTTTGCTGTGCATAGCCTTACTTCTGCCAGGTGCTCTCTGGTTTTGGGGCACCCCATTCTGGGACTACACCAGCCTCTATTTAATACCATAATAACCATTTGCACTTATTCTAATAGAAATTAGGCCTGATAACGACACTTTTGTTGTGCATAGCCTTACTGCTGCCAGGTGCTCTGTGGTTTTTGGGGCATCCCATTCTGTGACTACACCAGCCTCTATTTAATACCATAATAACCATTTGCACTTATTCTAATATAAATTAGGCCTGATAAAGACACTTTTGCTGTGCATAGCCTTACTGCTGCCAGGTGCTCTGTGGTTTTTGGGGCATCCCATTCTGTGACTACACCAGCCTCTATTTAATACCATAATAACCATTTGCACTTATTCTAATAGAAATTAGGCCTGATAAAGACACTTTTTGCTGTGCATAGCCTTACTGCTGCCAGGTGCTCTCTGGTTGTTGGGGTATCCCATTCTGTGACTACACCAGCCTCTATTTAATACCATAATAACCATTTGCATTTATTCTAATAGAAATTAGGCTTGATAAAGACACTTTTGTTGTGCATAGCCTTACTGCTGCCAGGTGCTCTCTGGTTTTTGGGGCAACCCATTCTGTGACTACACCAGCCTCTATTTAATACCATAATAACCATTTGCACTTATTCTAATAGAAATTAGGCCTGATAAAGACACTTTTTGCTGTGCATAGCCTTACTGCTGCCAGGTGCTCTCTGGTTTTTGGGGCATCCCATTCTGTGACTACACCAGCCTCTATTTAATACCATAATAACCATTTGCACTTATTCTAATAGAAATTAGGCCTGATAAAGACACTTTTGTTGTGCATAGCCTTACTGCTGCCAGGTGCTCTCTGGTTTTCGGGGCAACCCATTCTGTGACTACACCAGCCTCTATTTAATACCATAATAACCATTTGCACTTATTCTAATAGAAATTAGGCCTGATAAAGACACTTTTGCTGTGCATAGCCTTACTGCTGCCAGGTGCTCTGTGGTTTTTGGGGCATCCCATTCTGTGACTACACCAGCCTCTATTTAATACCATAATAACCATTTGCACTTATTCTAATAGAAATTAGGCCTGATAAAGACACTTTTGCTGTGCATAGCCTTATTGCTGCCAGGTGCTCTCTGGTTTTTGGGGCATCCCATTCTGTGACTACACCAACCTCTATTTAATACCATAATAACCATTTGCAATTATTCTAATAGAAATTAGGCCTGATAAAGACACTTTTGCTGTGCATAGCCTTACTGCTGCCAGGTGCTCTGTGGTTTTTGGGGCATCCCATTCTGTGACTACACCAGCCTCTATTTAATACCATAATAACCATTTGCACTTATTCTAATAGAAATTAGGCCTGATAAAGACACTTTTGCTGTGCATAGCCTTACTGCTGCCAGGTGCTCTGTGGTTTTTGGGGCATCCCATTCTGTGACTACACCAGCCTCTATTTAATACCATAATAACCATTTGCACTTATTCAAATAGAAATTAGGCCTGATAAACACACTTTTGATGTGCATAGCCTTACTGCTGCCAGGTGCTCTGTGGTTTTTGGGGCACCCCATTCTGTGACTACACCAGCCTCTATTTAATACCATAATAACCATTTGCACTTATTCTAATAGAAATTAGGCCTGATAAAGACACTTTTGCTGTGCATAGCCTTACTGCTGCCAGGTGCTCTCTGGTTTTTGGGGCATCCCATTCTGTGACTACACCAGCCTCTATTTAATACCATAATAACCATTTGCACTTATTCTAATAGAACAACCAAACTCATTGGCATCAAAATCGCTTGTTTTCACCACAAACGGGGCTTGTAAAGCTATTTTGTAGCCTGTCAGGTTGGGCGGTCACGTTCGCTCTTCGAAATTGTCAGCGCCCAAGCTATTCGGCAGCCCTGTCCTTGATGAATCTGTGGTGGTCAGAGTTTGTGCAGTCGCTGTTTTAATCCGCTATGTGGCGGCGCGAGCGTCGCTGTGCTTCGCTGCGCTGCGTTTTGCGGCGCTGTGCTGTTCATACATGTGCCCTTCTGCCATTTGCAAGGAATTCACTTCCCGCGACCCCAGTCATTCTTAATGAATACACTGTAGTTGTGAGCGTGCATGGCCACATATTGCAGGATTAACATTCAGTCGTACCAGCTCATAACAACCCGTTATGCATTCTCATGTGTGCCACATTATCATGTAGTTGTCTAGTTTGATTGTGTGATGATTTTAGGAAGGAATAAGATTTGTATATTTAAGCACAACTTGGTTTGCGTTATAAGGACCTATGCATTACAGTATGTAGAACCCCCTGCTAAATCAAGCTAATAATTCGTGGCGCCTTGGGCCCTAGCTTGTTTTAAAGCGTCATTTTATTTTTTCCGCCACTTAGCTTGCACATAGCTGATATTAGCTTGTCCCTGTTGCGCGCATCTTTGTTTTTTAATCACAGTTGCTTTCGTCATATCCGGTTCCGGTATCCTCCTTTGCGTTTCAAAGCCACCTAAAGCTAAAAATGTCTGGCGCTTATGCCAATAGCTTGTTTTCAAGCGTCATTTTATTTTGCCCGCCACTTAGGTTGCACATAGCTGATATTAGCTTGTCCCTGTTGCGCGCATCTTTGTTTTTGAATTTTTAATCACAGTTGCTTTCGTCATATCCGGTTCCGGTATCCTCCTTTGCGTTTCAAAGCCACCTAAAGGTAAAAATGTCTGGCGCTTATGCCAATAGCTTGTTTTCAAGCGTCATTTTATTTTGCCCGCCACTTAGCTTGCACATAGCTGATATTAGCTTGTCCCTGTTGCGCGCATCTTTGTTTTTGAATTTTTAATCACAGTTGCTTGCGTCATATCCGGTTCCGGTATCCTCCTTTGCGTTTCAAAGCCACCTAAAGCTAAAAATGTCTAGCGCTTATGCCAATAGCTTGTTTTCAAGTGTCATTTTATTTTTTCCGCCACTTAGCTTGCACATAGCTGATAATAGCTTGTTCCTGGTGCGCGGAGCGTTTTTTTTTTTTTTTTTCCCATGTCGCTTTGGTCATTTCCGGTTCCTGTTTCCTCCTTAGCGTTTCCACAATGCTGCCAAGACGCAGAGTCATGCGCCTCCCCAGCTCCTCCTCCGACTCCGACCCCACCACCCCTCCCCCACCTCCCCCACCTACCTCACCTCCCCCACCTAGCACCCCTCCCACCCCTTCCCCTCCTGGCCATGCAAAGAAAAGGCGCTTACGGGTGGATAGCCGCGTTAATGGCCAGGTGGTCAAAGTGAGTATTTGGTTTGGGTATTTTAGGTTTAAAGTTGCAGAACACACAGGGGGGATTGGCCCTGAAATTTCTAATTTTTCTGGGCCAATTGGATCACTCCCGTGGGGCATCCCCATTCTGGATGTCCTGCGGGGATGCCCCCCCCTGGAGGGCCATAAAAATTACCTCAGCCCCGTCCCATCTGTGCATGCGTGAGCTGCGGATGCCTCTTCCGCTTACCTCTAGCAGGGTGTACCCCTGCGCAAGACATTTGTTAATGTTGTGTGCAGGCGCACTCCCTGTTAGAGTCAAACGCCACATGCGTACTTTGCCGCGCAGACCCAGCTGAGCTGGTATGCACGTCCAAACGGCCTTGTATGCGCATACCACAGCGGCGCAGAGCGCTGTGCTCGGCTGGCGCAGTCACGTGGGAGCGTCCTCAGTGGTGTATTTGTGGCCTTCCAAGGGGGTTTCAGACAGCGGACCACCCACAATTGGTGTGGCCCACCAAAGTGCACACAAACCCAGAATAGTGATAATCCTGGGTGTGGGTCCACTTTGATCGGGTCTCTGTATAACTGTTTCTGCCATTGTTCTGATGTCATGTATTGATTTGTGTTTGTTTTTCATTTCTCATAGGACTTCTGTGTGAACCAGTACGACTATGCCCGTGGGGGAAAAAAACGAATTGCCATGGAGGTGAAGGCCACAGTGTCCACACCGAGCTCTCCATCCGAGCTATACAGCAGAAGTGGTCGGACTTTAAGCGCTGGGACCCTGAAGGCGTGTACCGCCTATATGATGCCTACGCATCAGGTAAGTTAAAGCTTATGCTATGTTTATACTTTTTGCCTAATCATCTGCTAAGCTGTGTCCATTTGTGCTCTTTATATTAATTATTTTCTTTCACCCCCTCAACACAGATAAGCGTCCTCCCCTGGGGAAACGTGGGAAGGGATTCCTCCCCCGAACCAGGCAGGCGGACTCGGGGGAGTCATCGGGGGAGGGTCCCTCCCGCGGGTCCTATTTAGAGGACCCAGGGGAGGAAGGGGATGACGCCCCAGAGGAGTGTGCTGCTGGGGGGCTGGCAGGATCAAGCCTCAGCTCCTCACACTCTGAGTCTGAGGAGTCTCACCAGGCAAGGGGCCACTCTCAAGTGGGGAGTCCAAGTGGGGTGGTAGAAATGGACTCTCCCACACTCCCTGAAGGAGCAGGGAGTGAGAGGGAGGAGGGTGGCCCTTTGCCTGGTGGATCTTCCGACCAGAGTGTGAGGAGCCGAGGCTCCCCGCCTCCTCCTCAGAGCCCTCCCTGGGCTTCAAGTGGCGGTTCATCCCCTGGTGAGTGTCCTTTTTTTCATTGTTAGTCTGTGACAGGTTTCATCTTGCAATTTGTACTTAGCCCTTGCCATTCCTCTCTAATTTGCAGGGCATAATATAGGCGGCACCTCCATGGCCTTTTGGAGAAGCATTCTCCACGGGCATAGTCGTGGTAAGTGTTTGTTGTTATCCATCACATTCCCTATGTTATGACATTCCTTAAAGTGGACCCACAAACATTGTTGATAGTGCTTTGATTCTCGAAGCTTCCCTGAAAAATCACATCCCTCACCCAGGGCACCCCCCCAAAAAATAACCCCACAAACTCCTTACCTCTTTGGGGGTTGCAGAAGCCACCGTCCCAGCCTCCTGTGTGCCACTCTAGATGTGTGTGCGCCTGCGCTCTGTTTCCTAATGGGCTGCGCATGCGCACACACTGGAGGAGTGATGTGCGGAAGGCAGCGGCGGCGGCGGACGTTGTCTCAATCAAATTGTGGTGCTCTGCCAAAGCGGACCCAAACACAGAATTGTTGCAATCCTGTGTCTTGGCCCACTTTTAACAGACACATGTTTCCTGGTCCATTGTCACAGCTGGTTTGATAATGTATCTTAACCTCACAAACCCCACTACAGTGCTAGCCAACTGGCAACCACCCCTATGTTTCTGCCCACACCATGATGGGTGTTCTCATTTCTTTTCTTGGGTTAAGTTGTTCCCGCTAACACATGTTGCACACTAGTAACATTAGCCAATCAACTGCTAATGAGTCCTTTACATTGCACTGTCTATGTTATTTGCACATTATCTTTAGGGATACATGTTGCAACCATAACTAATTTACATTAACTCATGGACCAGGAAATATGCTAATTTTGGTCAACCTGTATGTAACCATGCAAGCCTTTGATTTTTCAGACTCCATAACCAGATGGATGTCAAATAGTCAGGTGTCATTGGCCCACTAATTGTGTTTTTGTCTTTTGCTTTCTGTTGACAGATGTTGCTACGCAGACGGAGCCAGAAAACCTCCTCCCCACCCCAGCTCCAGGGACGGCCAGCAGCATGGGCCCCCGCCACAGCTGCGATGGTGAGTACATCCCACTTCATATGCCTAAAGACTTGTGAAACCTATGTCTTCTAGTCACATCTGCAGACATTTAAAATGTACCTATGTGTTAATTTCACACACATCTAGATCCCATTTATTTGTACAATAATCCAACATGCCTGTCTGCATGCTTGATTGTTGCCTCACATTCTTCATTTGGCCACATAGAGACTATTTGTGCCTTAGACACAACCAAATGGGCCGTATTATGTCTTGACCTCTAACATTGTAGGGCAAACTCGTTTACTCGTTAGGACTTAGGCCCTGATGTTTGGCTGTGACTAAACACATAAATGGACACACTGGGACTTCTTTGCTTCCCAAGAGTTAAAGTGGAACAACAACCAGGATTTTGACTTTCCTGGGTCTTGGTCCACTACGGTGGGGCACCCCGATCGTCATCGCTGTGTGTCAACCCCCTGAACTCACTTTTCCTCCAGCTGACGTACAAGCCGCGGCAAAGCGGCTCCTCCTCCTCCGCCTCCCGCGCGTCCCTTTTTACGCGCGCGTGCCTGCGCCGGCCATTCACAGACGGCCGGCGCAGGCACGCACACGTCTAGAGGGGCGCCAGGGAGGGCCCGGCGGCCGTGCCCCACCGAAACTGAGGTAGGGATTTTGGGGTGTTGGGGGGTTTTCACCCCGAGGGACATCCCGATCTCGGATGTGCCGCGGGGAGGGAGGTGATCGGGCCGGGAATCTGATAGATTCCAGGGCCGATCACCGGTGGGTGTTGGTACACTTTAAGAGTACATGTATGCTTGGGATGTGTTGTTCAAATTCCTGCCAGTCAATAGTACTCATATCATGTTAACAAATAAGCGCACAGTGGCCAACAATGTTAATGTGAGTGTCAGCTAATTGGACACACTGACATTACATTGCTACATCTGTGTCTGTTGAGGTCACATTCAATTTATTAATAAATTGTTGTTTATACATCTCTACAGCTTGTGAAAACCAGCATCGCAGACTGTGGCGGGAGATCAGGCTCCTGAAGCTGATGCTGCTGGCCAAGAAGAGGTGCCGGCGGCGTCGTTAGCGTGGGGGGAAGGCTGGCCTGTTGACGCCCTTTGTTGGGCAATGTTGGCCCTGTTGGCCAGGTTTGAAATTAAAAATTTTTGATTCACATCATTACAGTGTGGTGCCTTGCAAAGCATAGATTAACTGTCTCTAAACCCATTTGTGTGTCAATTTAGCCATACCTTTGGAGCCATTTCATGTGTTAACCATAGTAAGCTATGGTCTCAAATGTGTGGCCTAAATTTACAAATACATTGACATATCTAGATCAAGATACTCATCCCTGACTGTTATTAGCTATGTCTTAGGAAAAACACAATTTAGAGGTGGGTTAAGCCAATATATTTACAGAAACAAAAACAAACAAAATTAATATTCTTGGCTGGGTGGCCGGGGAGGTTGGGAGTCATTGCTAGGGGCGGTGTTGGGGGACAACAGTGCAGTAAAAAATATAGACTGCTGTTGTATGAGCTGTTGTATCAACAACAAAGTTTGGTCCTGCCGCTGTATCGCTTCTTGCTGCTGCTGGTTAGATTGTTCCATTGCATTGGCCAGCCGACCAAGTTGCTGGTTTTGTTGAAGGTTATGCATCAACAGGTCGATCTGGCGCTGCTGGGCCTCATGTTGTTGCTGACACATCAGCACCTGCTGTTCCAACGCCGCAATGCGCTCATTAGTTCCATCACACGGCTGTTGGCGACTGTAGTCCTCCAGCATCCGGACCCCTAGCTGGTAAAAATCGGCACTGGTTGGTGCAACACCTCCTCTTGCTGGGGTTTGAGGCTAACAAAATAGAAAACAACATTTTAGACAAACAGAAACAATGCATGTATGCCCCTCAAAATAATTTGGCCAAACAGTCACTATACAACTTACCCTTGTCTGAGCCTCGGAAGCTTGGCCACATGGGACTTGGGAAGAGGTCCCAGCTTGGGGTTCTGGTTCCGCCTCCTGCCAAAACGACAAAGAAAGGAAATGTGACATGTTGCTTCATCCACTACCCACGAACATGGCAATGTGGTTATAGGTCGTCTAAATCAGCCATGTTACCTCCGTGTCGTCCGCCACAGGTATGAGCGAGGTATCGCTGCCAGAGAGGGGCAATTCAACATCAGAGATGTCCGGCAAGTTGGCATATGCTAAACAGGAAAGTCAGGTTAGTAGGTCAGTGGACCAAACTCAAATGTAACATGGCTAGGCTATCGAGGCCATACCTACACAAAGTGCAAAATTACACCCTAGACCAAAGGTATCTGTTAAACTCAGATTGTTAACATGTATGTTAGAGGACTAAGAGGCAATAATTTTGGCAAATAAGATCAGACACATTGCTTAAATTACACATACCCGCAATCTCCCAGATGTCTGGAGTGGGGCCCTCACTCGAGCTTGAACCTTTAAAATACATGTGGACACACAAGTTGCCAGAAGCAAGTGCCACAAAAGTAGAGCCAAAATACAGACTAGAGCAAGGCAAAACAACTTACCCTCATCTCTGGCAGCCTGAACTTGAGGGGCCCTTTCTGGACAGCCACTTCCGATATTCGGGTCAACTAAAAAACACAAGTAATGGCTCTAAATATTCATCAAACTACTACGGTGAATGTTTGTCCAAAAATATGTCCTCCAAAATACATTGCTATCACTCCAAGAACTATTAGACTGACCCTGGGGAGGGAATAAGCACTCCCAAGAGGCATCTTCAAGTTGACAGAGCAAACATGTAGATTATTAGACTAACCAAATCGAACCAGTGTAACAGAAACAGCATAAAGGATACATTATGTATTGCTATACACACCAACAGGGTCCTGTTGACCTGCAACATCGGAAGTGGGGTCCAAAGATGAACCAGTCACTTGGCCTACCAATAACAAAGAGGAATGAGACACATGCACTTGGGTTAAAGTGGATAAAGCAAGGTTGACACATGCACTTACCGACATCCAAAGAGTAGCTTGGCTCCTGAGGAGATGCTGGGGCCAATGGCGTGGGAGCTAGGCAAAAATCAAGCAAACATTGAGCCATTGTTAATGTGCGTGCAAAAATACAACATGCATTAAGGTGTGTGTGAGCAGCTCATTCACTAATATTCACTAATCAAGGCCAGTGTGGCTTCCAGATTTATATGCAGATATATGGCCACACATCTCTGCCTTCCAACATATCTACACATGTTAGGGCCTTGTTAGTTAGTTGCTGTGAGTGTTAAAGTGGGCGTGAAAATAGGCCGCAGGTCCATATTATTAATACTCCACAGTGCCCCACTCGATTGTTGGAGCTGCTCCCACACCCATTTGTTCCCCAAACAACCAGCACCGAAATTAGTGGTAAATAACTTCAATGGCAGACTGGGTTAGGCTTGAGGTTGGTTGAAGGGCAGGAGTTTGTGTGTCCTGAGGCACATCCCGGACAGCAGCATGTGCACCTATGCAGAAAGCAACAGACAGGAAAGTAAAAAATGTATGAGGTCTAATGTACTACTTCACAGGTCCTACTGTTAGTTGGTCAGAAAGAGAAAATGCTAATCACATACATTAACAGTAGCTTTTATAAAAAGGCAGAAAATATGTACCTTCAGTGCTGTTTCTTTAGTAGCTTGTTTTTGGTGGCATATGCAAATATTGTGGAGCATACAGCAAGTGAGGCTTGATTTTGGGGCCTTTTGTGGGCTGTGCAGCAACTCCCCTCTTGGTTGTGCCTAACTTAGAAAGCTGTTTTTCAGCAGGCTGGTGGTTTGGACCACTATAGTTCTGGTTTTGTGGTGAGCTGCATTGTAGCGGGTGTGTGTGGAGTGTGATTGTTTGTGTGTGTGTGGTGTGTTTGTGGTTTTTGTTTTTGTTTTTTTGATTTTGTATATCTCTTGAGTGTGTGTGATGGATAAGAGGGTGATGTATGGTGTCTGGGTGGATGGATGTATGTGTATGCTGAAAGAGCAGGAGGAAAGGGAGCGGGGTGTTGTGAGGCTTAGGGCACCCCGCTCCTTTGCAATCCGCCTTTCAGTATGGGACTTAAGTGACGAGCAGATCAGGAGCCGCTTCCGTCTGAATCGTGCTGCACTACAGTCCCTATATGATCAGATTAAGCACAAAATCGAGCCATCCACCAAACGCACTCAATCCATTCCAGGCATAGTACGCCTGTGTGCCACGCTGAATATTTTGGCACGAGGGACCTTCCAGGCAACCTCCGCCCTCCTCAGCGGGATAAGCCAGGCTACTATGAGCCGCATACTAATCCAGGTAGTTCTGGCGATTTGTGATTTAATCCCAATTTACATCAAGTTTCCTGAGGATGAGGAAGAGGTTGCCAAAATAAAACATGCTTTCTATCTGATGGGAGGGATCCCGAATGTGCTAGGGTGCGTTGATGGTACACATATCCCTTTCTGCCCTCCCCGTGCACAGGAGCTGTATTACAGAAACAGAAAGCAATTTCATTCGCTCAACATCATGCTTGTCTGTGACCCAGACATGAGGCTGCGGGCGGTGAGATCGGGGTTCCCTGGCTCATGCCACGATTCTTACGTCTTGCAGCGGACAGTCCTGTGCCGGAAGTTTGAGAACAACGAAATGCCAGCTGGCTGGCTACTGGGTAAAAAATTAACCATGTCAAAGTATTTTGACTCAAATATGTGGCCTAGTAAGCCAAATTTGAAAAAAAGATAAACAAAACATGTACTAGTACTAATTGCTGTCTCTCTCCTTGTGTTTTTTCAACAGCGGACAAGGGATATGGGCAGAGAACGTGGGTCATGACTCCAGTCAGGAGCCCACGGACCTCTGCCCATGAACGCTACAATGCAGCACATCGCAAGACCAGAAGCATTGTGGAAAGAACCATCGGCCTGCTGAAAGCACGCTTTCTCTGTTTGGCACGGCCAGGAGGAGAGATGCTCTACAGCCCACAGAAGGTCTCCAAGATCATCCTCGCCTGCTGTGTGCTCCATAATATCTGCATATGTCACCGAATTCAAGCCCCCGAGGAGACAGCACTGGTGCCAGAAATCCCCAACTTGCCCGCAGGAAGAAGTGAGGACACCCAGACTGGCGATGAGCTAAGGGAAAGGATGATCACTTCCTTTTTTGCGGTAAGCTAACTACCCTTCACTCTAATCCAAGTACTGCACTACTGGGTAAATGTATTTGACCTCCCATCAAAATGAGAAAAAAACCACTCTAAGGGGGGTGTAAGATGACCCAAAACACTCTAAGGGGGGGTGTAAGATGACCCAAAACACTCTAAGGGGGGGTGTAAGATGACCCAAAACACTCTAAGGGGGGTGTAAGATGACCCAAACCACTCTAAGGGGGGTGTAAGATGACCCAAAACACTCTAAGGGGGGTGTAAGATGACCCAAAACACTCTAAGGGGGGGGTGTAAGATGACCCAAAACACTCTAAGGGGGGTGTAAGATGACCCAAACCACTCTAAGGGGGGTGTAAGATGACCCAAAACACTCTAAGGGGGGTGTAAGATGACCCAAAACACTCTAAGGGGGGTGTAAGATGACCCAAAACACTCTAAGGGGGGGGTGTAAGATGACCCAAAACACTCTAAGGGGGGTGTAAGATGACCCAAACCACTCTAAGGGGGGTATAAGATGACCCAAAACACTCTAAGGGGGGTGTAAGATGACCCAAAACACTCTAAGGGGGGTGTAAGATGACCCAAAACACTCTAAGGGGGGTGTAAGATGACCCAAACCACTCTAAGGGGGGTGTAAGAT
This sequence comes from Gastrophryne carolinensis, assembly GCA_027917425.1. Classification (NCBI taxonomy): domain Eukaryota; kingdom Metazoa; phylum Chordata; class Amphibia; order Anura; family Microhylidae; genus Gastrophryne; species Gastrophryne carolinensis. The sequence goes on along the minus strand of CM051242.1, from coordinate 75,565,349 downwards.
GACCCAAACCACTCTAAGGGGGGTGTAAGACGCAAATGTTGGTTAACAATTAATGCAATATTTGTTTACAGCGAAAACACAAATTTAAAGATATATACTAACTGCACTTTTTTTAATTTTTCAGGCACCCCGAGATGCACCGTGATCACTAATTTCATTTTCAAAAACTTTTCTGAACTTTCCTTTGAATTCTAATTTCTGTTGGATTTTTCATTTTCATTTTCATTTCTGTTTTAATTTTAGTTCATTTTTAGTCTAAAAATAAAAAAAAAATTATATATACATGTGGCTATCCCCTCGATTCAAAGAGCAAAAGTTAAGTGATTTCGTATCGAGAATCGTAAGTTTGGGTGGGTGTTTGTCATTTTTTCTGGTTTTTTGGGCCATTTCGTATTCGTACGATCGTTCGCGCATAGACGTATATGAACATACGCATTTCGTACGAGAATCGTATAATTTGCGTTAGTTCGTGTGTTTTTCCCGTCCAAATCGTATTATTTGCGTTAGTTCGTGTGTTTTTCCCGTCCAAATCGTATTATTTGCGTCCGATCCTATTTTTTACGTCCTTCACATGGGCTTGCGCCCAATTCAGAGAGGTGATTGCTAATTGTTTTGAAGCCCATTAAAGAGCTGCTTTACGAAATGTTTGCCGGCAGCTATTTGGCCTCGGGAGTAGGATGGAGCGGAGCGAGTTTGTGGCACATCAAGGGCTTATGCTTTTTGGCATTGAGTTGATCGAGATGTCTGAGAGCAGATTGCCCCTGCGTCGTCGCATGAACATCGATAGCATGAATGATGTTGAGCTGTTCGAGCTGACCAGGCTTAATCGCGCTTCCCTCCATAAATTATATAGTGAGCTGCGGCCATGGTTAGCCCGCACCACAAGGAAGGGGCATGCAATTTCAGGTATGACCAAGATGCTTGGCTGCCTGCAATTTTTGGCGAACGGCTCGTTCCAGAGGCTGGGTGCCCTCTCCGTGGGGATGTCACAGCCTACGCTGAGCCGCGCACTATCTAAATTTTTGGAAGGCATGGCTGCCATAACTCAAAAATATATTTATTTTCCTGATGATATGGCAGCCAGAAACGCCATTAAGCTTGGGTTTTATAATGTGGCCGACATGCCCAACGTTATTGGTGCAATTGACTGCACACATGTGGCACTCGTACCTCGGGCAGCCGACGAGTATATATATAGGTATTGAGATTGGTTATTATGTTGCCCAACGTGTCATGTCACCTGTTTTCCTTTGCGGCAGCATATTTGTTTATCCCTCATTTGTGTAGCTGCTTTATCTAGGCTTTTCATTAGTATTTCCCAATAGAGTGCAGACATGTTTTGTGTTTAATTTATTATTTGGGGTCAAATATCAATTACCCTTTTTGTATGTTTTTGCCTTAAGGAATCGTAAAATGGGACACTCACTTAATGTCCAGGCCGTGGTTGGTCCGGATATGCGGTTTATGAGTGTCCTTGCCGGCTACCCCGGATCGTCCCACGACTCCTATATCCTCCGGCGATCTGGGTTGTTTCGGAGATTTGAGGCAGGTGAATTTTCGGGGGCATGGCTGCTTGGTAAGTGTGTCCTATTTGTGTGTTATTAAATGTGGCATTAATCTTGTATTTGTTGATATGTTTGTTTTTGAAAACTTGACAGAAGCGTCCAACTGCCTTTTTCTTGGCTCATATATTAGGAACTTACCCAAAAAATCCTTGTCTCGCTTTGGCCTTCAGAATGTTTTCCCTTTAGTTAGGATGTCTGTAAGTTCCTTGTGCCTAAATATATTGGTTTGGAGTTTATACCCAAGGATCTTTGACATTTGGCTCCTTTTGTACTATTGGTCGTTAAATGTCAAAGTGGACTTAAACTGCATACATTGTAGTTTCCAGTGAAATGTGGCTAGGGATCTTTGACATTTGGCTCCTTTTGTACTATTGGTCGTTAAATGTCAAAGTGGACTTAAACTGCATACATTGTAGTTTCCAGTGAAATGTGGCTAGGGATCTTTGACATTTGGCTCCTTTTGTACTATTGGTCGTTAAATGTCAAAGTGGACTTAAACTGCATACATTGTAGTTTCCAGTGAAATGTGGCTAGGGATCTTTGACATTTGGCTCCTTTTGTACTATTGGTCGTTAAATGTCAAAGTGGACTTAAACTGCATACATTGTAGTTTCCAGAGAAATGTGGATAGGCCCTCAGCAGCATCCTAATTGTAACATGTCTGAAAACTACAAATATATGTAAAATACAAATACCCTTGGCCGTGCAGATGTTTGTTAATTAATTGGTATATAGAAGTGCCATTTTTATTTAGGTTATACCTTAGTGCAATATTTGGGGGCCCTAATGTGCCCTGTTTTTTTGTTGGGAACACTTTACCTTACATCATTATGATATCTGTGAATTTTTTGGTGTTGGTTGTGTTGCCTTTTTAATTTTGATTACATTTAATTCTCTGTTTAAGGTGATTCCGGGTACCCACTTCTACCCTGGCTCATGACGCCTGTGCTGCGGCCCCAGGATGCCTCTCAGGAAGCGTATAACCGTGCACATCGCAAGACCCGGGCTGTTGTGGAGAGGGCCTTTGGTCTGCTGAAGACACGTTTTCGTTGCCTTGACCATACTGGGGGGGCCCTGCAATATGATCCCAAGAAAGTGATCGACATTATAATGGCATGTGCTGTTTTGCACAATTTTGCCATCCTGGAACGTGTCCCACGTTATGTGGACAGCCTGCCCTCTTCAGCCGTCGAGGATGAAGCCGATAATTTTGAGGGGCCCCCCAGTGAGTCTGGCCAATCTGTTAGAGCCAACCTGATCAGCCAGCATTTTAGTTAAGTTTTTTCCCTGTCTCACCATTCTGGATGTCTGTGTTATCCTTTTGGAAACATATGTTGTTTTGCCCTAATGTGGCATTACCTCTAAGTAAAACATTTCGACCTTAATTGTTGCCTAATGTATTTCATGTAGTTTCCTTAGCTTTCGCTGTGCATTGTTACACCTCTTCCAACCAAAATTATCTGGTTTAGGCCAAGCTGTTACCAAAGTCTTCCCACTAAAAACGCCACAAGTATTGGAAGTTAAATTTTTGTTTTACTTAGCAAATGAAAAATTATAGTGGTTAACAGAAATCAGTCCACATACATCTGTGGTAACAAATGGATAACATTAAAAAAAACATCGAGCACATCTACACCTGGAAGTGAGTGGCACAACCAAACAAGGACACCCAGTCCAAAGGCCAGCCTAGTCCAGTCATTAATATTGCCTGTGCCCAGGGATATTTGGGCATGGCCATAATGTCACACAAACATGTCTGCAAACAGGAGGAGCACCAACCAAATACATAGGTAAAGCCATAAGTGGCCAGATAAACTCCACATAGACCTATGGCATTGGCTAGTGGCCTTAAGCATTACTCTAAGGAGCTATATGGGAGCAAATACAAAACACAACCTGCCAGAGCAACACAAAATGGATTGTTTGAAACCTCAAAGGACAAGTAAATACAGTGGGGGTTAAGAGAAAAGATGTCCCACACACCCATGGCTTAATAGGGTGGCTGCCCATAATACCCAGGTGGAGGTCCAGGTGGAGGTCCATGGGAATGGGACCTAGCCTGGGCCATGGCAGCATTGTGAATTTGAAACTGCTCCACAATGTTTCTCTGCATATTGGTCATCTCAGCCATGGCTGACTGGATGCCATTACTTGAATTGGCCACGTTGCTGTTGAGGGTACGCAACTCCGCGAGGATGCCCTGTAGACTGGTATGGATGTTCACCATGTCTGCATGCCTTTGCTCACGCTCTGTAACGAGCTGGGCGTCATAAGAGTCCCTTTGTTGGGTCCATAATTGAAGCAGGGCACTCTGCCTCCCCTGGGAAATTGTGGGGCGGCGTAATGGCGTCCGCCGCACAATTACCCTGGCTCTTGGGCGTGCCCTGCCGCGTGGTGTCGTACCCTCAACAGCAACCGGCCTGCTTTGCAAATCCTCAGCAGCAGAGTGAACACTGGGGACTGTAGTGTCAGTCTCCCCATGTGCAAGCACAATGGATGGAGATTCACTCTGCTGCTGAGGATTGGCCAGAGAAACATTATCGAGCAGTTCCAAATTGGGACCCAGGGGGAGTTCATCCGACGTGCCCTGTACGGAGACATCATCATCTTCCTCCATGTCCTGGATCTCTTCCATGAGTGTGCGGGTCTGTAGGGACATATCAAAAAAAAAAAGGCTAAGTTTGCGTCCCAATGTAGGATTTCAACAGTTTAACACATTCTTAAGCACTTGTTATTATTTATGCTACTAAATAAACTTACCGAAAATCTCTGATCTGGGCTCCGATGCTGTACGGACCTGGTAGGCATAACCAAACTGGGGGGTGAGTTTACCCTTGCTGAGGGATCATGCTGGGCTGAAGAAGAGAAAAAAATACCACGTAAACACACACACATAACCTTTTTTTGGATAGGTAATCAAATATAGCTCTATTTGTAATATTATTCAACTCGAGAGCAATGGTGACCTTTGTTCAAACCCACGCAAGTTTACAGAGGTGCAATGGCTCGGACAAACTGCTAAGTGACCTCAGTTCTAAGTCATGAAGTGTACCCATTCAGCATCCAACTTTCAGGGCACATTTTTGGATTTAGCCTACCATTCGCTAGGTCCGGGGTACTCAAACAATTGTTTGAAACGCCCATTTCAAGGTATGTGGTGAGAGGTGAATGTCTGGCCATGGTGCTGACGCAGGGGGTGTCTAGTTAAAAATAAAGACACTGGTGGAGGGGCTGGAGCTTTCAAAGTGCCAACTAATAAAGGCTGCTTGCCCTTGCTGGGCTGGATGGGCCAGAGCTGAGGGGACAGGGATTGGATGTCTAAAGGGGGGAGTTAACGTATTGATGGTGATGTGATGGATGGAGCCAATCTGTTACAAATGTATGGGGCTTATGTGGGGGGGGGGCATGGGGGGACTGTGGCAGATGGGCCAGAGCAGGGGCAGCGGGACACGATTGTGGCCAGTGAAAATTTAAATAAGTTACTGTGTACCTTGCAATGCCACTTCCTGGGCAGTACTTCATATTGCAATGCTAGGTTTCACGGAGCCATGACATTGGGCAGGAGACCAACCACTACATGGCCGATCAAGGGGGCAGCTCTGAGCACGTCAACACAGAAGTAACTGAGTGCAGGGCTGTCTGGGCAGGGGTCCTGGAATGTGGTGCCAAGGTCCGCATTGGGACCCCGGGCCGCCAGTTGAGTCTCGCTGCTCTTGGTCACATATGTTTGTGGGTGGCTAATTAAATAGTTAACTCAAACACAACTCACACAACCAAAAGGCAACCCATACATAATGATGTGTGTTTTGTGATTGATTCTAAATATCTCACTTATCTTGCGAAACTTCATGACTTTAACAATACAATTGGACATTTGATCTTTCCCATAATGGCTGTGGGCCTAAATGTGTGATTCACAGGGACCAAAAGAGGACACAAACAGCCACAGTAGTGCGAGGCCAAGCAAGGCAAACCATAGGGGCATCCCGTTATCTTGTTACTAGTGAACTGTAGATTATTTAGCAAACAGGCAAACATGCAGATTTAATAGTACTCACCGTGGGTACGGGTCGGGGAGTCTGTGTCCCTTAGACCAGCATGTCCACCGACCGCGACCGGATGGAGAAGTCCAAGCACAATCTCCTCAGCAGGGGTAAACTCCAATTTAGATGGAAAGCCACCTCCAGTTTTCATGCTGAAAAGAGAAAATCGTTTGGTATTCAGAAAAGGGGCATACAGCACATCCAAAACATTATATTTAGGAAAAACATTTATTTACCTGTAATTATGCCTTTTAATTTCTTTTTGCCGTACAGCATACTTCAGATCAGAGATTTTCTTCTGAATTTGGGACACATCTTTCCTCTCTTCCCCCGCTGCATTTACTTGTCGGAGGATGGTTTCAAACAATGCCATCTTGCGCTGCTTGGTGGTGTGTTTGGATTTGCTCCCATATAGCTCGTCATAGTATAATGTAAGGCCACTAGCCAATGCCATATTTTGGTCATGGGAGAATCTCCCACTCAACTGGCCGCGGCGCAATGTGCGGCCAGATGGTTGGCTTGGCTGCTCCTCCATGTGTGCAGACACATGTGGTGACATTATGGCCTGGGGCTGGGTAGGGGAATGGCCGGATTGGTGGCTTCCCAATGACTGGACTGGACTGGCCAAGGGACTGGGTGTTCTGGCGTGGCTGGCCACCGAACTTCCAGGTGTAGATGTGGTCATGGTTGCAATTCGGGGCCCTCTTGGGGGGCTAGGTTCCCGGCTGGTGCCAGGTCGGGGGCTCTGTTCCCGGCTGGTGCCAGGTCGGGGGCTTCTGGCCCTGGATGGGGTTCGGGCCCTGTAGGGGCTTCTGGCCCTGGATGGGGTTCCTCTGGCCCTGGATGGGGTTCGGGCCCTGTAGGGGCTTCTGGCCCTGGCTGGGCTTCTGGCCCTGGATGGGGTTCTTCTGGCCCTGGATGGGGTTCGGGCCCTGTAGGGGCTTCTGGCCCTGGCTGGGCTTCTGGCCCTGGATGGGGTTCTTCTGGCCCTGGATGGGGTTCGGGCCCTGTAGGGGCTTCTGGCCCTGGCTGGGCTTCTGGCCCTGGATGGGGTTCTTCTGGCCCTGGATGGGGTTCGGGCCCTGTAGGGGCTTCTGGCCCTGGCTGGGCTTCTGGCCCTGGATGGGGTTCTTCTGGCCCTGGATCGGGTTCGGGCCCTGTAGGGGCTTCTGGCCCTGGCTGGGCTTCTGGCCCTGGATGGGGTTCTTCTGGCCCTGGATCGGGTTCGGGCCCTGTAGGGGCTTCTGGCCCTGGCTGGGCTTCTGGCCCTGGATGGGGTTCTTCTGGCCCTGGATGGGGTTCGGGCCCTGTAGGGGCTTCTGGCCCTGGATGGGCTTCGGGCCCTTCTGCGCGGCCTGGAGGGGCTTCGGGCCCTTCTGTGCGGGCTGGAGGGGCTTCGGGCCCTTCTGTGCGGGCTGGAGGGGCTTCGGGCCCTTCTGTGTGGGCTGGATGTGCTTCGGGCACTGCTGTGGGGCCTGGGTTGGCTAAGTGCCCGGCTTGAAAGCATGGCTGGTGTGGGCTCCCTTGGGCGGCCTCTTCTGGGGGCAGAGGTGGTGGTGGCTGCTGTGGCCTGTTTTTTGGCCGCAGGGGCACGTGCCTTTGGGGCCCTTTTTTGGGAAACGGAGGGTCCAGTGTCCCTTGGTGGGGCCGAGGTGGTACTTGCCTTCTGGGCCTTCTGGGACCTTAGCTTCTTCGGTCGTTGCTGGGACCTGGTTGTTGGGCCCTCAGAGGTCTGGCTTTGCTGGCCGCGTTTAGCTGCTGCCTTTTTTGGTGCCATTTTGTCCAAAAGCTCAAAGAGAATGAGCTTTGGGTGCAGGGACCTTTAAATCATGCGCCCAGCGTCTGACGCCTATGCGCACGACTACGCGCTCGTACGGACGTACGTTCGTGCGGAACCAGGAAACCGCTGGGGTTTCACTTATCTGCTGCCTGGAAGAAGACTAAAGATGGCGCCCACTATCTTCACCCGTCAACAGGAAGAGATCCTCATGCTGGTAAGTGGCTGCCTGTGCATTTTAATAGAATAGTCAATGATGGCCTAAATGTAAATGATGCGTTGGGAACTAGTTTGGGGTCTCTTAATGTTTAATCACTGCCTCCTCACACTTCATCCTCAAGGGCCGAGCCTGGCCACGTTTTCACCTGTCTATGCTGATGTCCTAATTCGGCCAATTGCTCCGGCTTAGCAACAGTTAATTAACCTGTGGAGTAGCGGGGCGAGCTGTCAAACCTGGCCTGTCTCGGACCTTGATGCGGATGTTTGCGGAACACTGTTGTCCTAAGCCATAAAAACACAACGGGAAGCCACACACGTGGGCCAAAAGCCTAAGCATTAGGCTACATCTTGGATCTTTAAAACATCCTAACATGCCATAGATGCAGGTGGCCTGATTGTTGATGTTGGCTATTATCTGTATGTACATGGTGTGTGATACATATAACATAAGACCAGACTGTCAATCACAGTCAACGTCCTCTTTAAGCCACTCCCCAAAAATGGCGGCCATTCGAAATGTGTGTGTTAATGACATTAAATACTCAACTTGTGATGCAACACATATGGGTCTGTGTGTAAAAGTACAAGCTCTGTGTCCATTATGTTTTTCAGATCATGCTTCAGCGCCGGTATGACTTCGCGCCCAATGTGTGCGAGAAAAGGGACATCGCCCGGGAGATCATCGCGGAGATACACCGTGTGACCAGCACCACCTTCACTCACACCCAGATAATGCAGCATTGGTCGGACCTGAAGCGTCTGCACATGCCCCGGGTGCGGAGGTTTTTTGGGATCCATTTCCCAAGTAAGTACTAAGCAATTGCATGGTATATGTTCCAAATGTCTAAGTTATGCCTTTATTTATAATGACTTTTCTTTGGTAGTGTTGGAAATGGATTTCAGAATTCGCCGCACCCGGAGACGTACAGGCCGACCAGTGCTGCATGACTCTGCATCTGTGAGTGAAGGTGGTGGATCTCCCGGGCGACGGACCTACCCCTCCTCTGTGGCCTCCTCAGACCAGCCCCTGGACCTTACCACAGAGGAGGGGCCAAGGCGCGTGGGCGTGGAGTCATACCTGGCCACGCATGGGGAAGGCTCTGGTATGTCACTCTTCATGTATAGGCACAAAGATATACATGGCAGGCCAAAAACTAAGTTATCCTTTATTATGTATTTGTAGAAGCTTCAGGAGCGGGTGAGATAGTGGAGGAGGAGGCAGCAGAGATGCTGGAAGGAGATCCTGGCGAAGGTGAGTGATGTCAGCCAGACTGGGAGCCAGATATGTTGGGGATAGTGACTATCTACAAATACTAACCAAATGTCACATGTTTCTCCAGGGACTTCTTCACAGCCGAGCCAGGACCAAGGGCAGCCTGTTGGCCCCAACCAGCCATCTGTCGGCCACCAACTCCGTAAGTCTCCATGCCATTATTCATATTAATGTTTGCTTAGCTAATAACACACACATAACTAAAGGCGTAGCCAATGTGTAGTTCACACTTTCATGTGGGCACTTCGTTAGCTTAAAGAGGACCCAAACTAGTATTAAGAACCAAAGACTTAGCCATCACACTGTACCTACAGATTAGAAACATGTAAAAACACCCTTCACCCATCTAATGCATGTTATTAGACAGAACCAAACCAATATTGGGGAATATGGAATGCACAATATTTACAGGCAGCATGGGATACAGATTGAAAAAAGGAAGGTGCTGCCATGCATTGTGTGAGTGATGACCTTTCCCGCAACCCAGCTATGCTCTGGATTCCCAACGCACCACTGTAACCTACTCCCCTGTACTTTATCCAACTCTCCACTCCTCATTAAGTGTTATGCTTCAGAGTCCAGATGGCGGCGCTGTAATCCCCAAAAAAGCCTAACTAACTTTTAGGTGGGGCAGAATCATTTGTGAATAGATTTTGTTTTTCATTAAATAATGTTGAAGGTCCGGTTTAAGGAGTTTAAACACTTACCTGTGGGAAATGCATTAACTGTATCCCTTTGAAGAAGGACATATGTCATGCATTTACATGTATTTGATTAACCCTAAATCTAGTTCCAGCATACAAACCGGTCTGGGACTCCTATTTATGTTTCTTTCTCTATTGGTTACAGGGATGATCCCCAAAACCTTGGCGGGAAAAAAAAAACGAATGAAGGAGTTGGTGGCCGAGCTGCTGGCCATACAGGCGACGTTGGGGCCAACAGATGAAGAAGAGGATGATGAATATTAAAAAAAAAAACAAAACTATAAAAAAAAAATTGGAATTTTATTCAAAACCAAACAAAGAAAAAATTTTAAATAAATTATATTTGAAGCCTTCCTAAATGTGTCTTTTCTAATATGCACACACCCAAAAAATTACACAAACCAGAAACAACACACTTAGAAACATATAGACATATGTAAATTATGTGATTTTCTTACGTTTTATGGACCGAGAAATGAAGTGGGATGCAAGCGCTAAAGGGTTTAGGTAAGTTTGAGGGAGCGAGAAATGAAGTTGGATGCAAGCGCTAAAGGGTTTAGGTAAGTTTGAGGGAGCGAGAAATGAAGTTGGATGCAGCCGCTAAGGGGTTTAGGTAAGTTTGAGGGAGCGAGAAATGAAGTTGGATGCAGCCGCTAAGGGGTTTAGGTAAGTTTGAGGGAGCGAGAAATGAAGTTGGATGCAGCCGCTAAGGGGTTTAGGTAAGTTTGAGGGAGCGAGAAATGAAGTTGGATGCAGCCGCTAAGGGGTTTAGGTAAGTTTGAGGGAGCGAGAAATGAAGTTGGATGCAAGCGCTAAAGGGTTTAGGTAAGTTTGAGGGAGCGAGAAATGAAGTTGGATGCAAGCGCTAAAGGGTTTAGGTAAGTTTGAGGGAGCGAGAAATGAAGTTGGATGCAGCCGCTAAGGGGTTTAGGTAAGTTTGAGGGAGCGAGAAATGAAGTTGGATGCAAGCGCTAAAGGGTTTAGGTAAGTTTGAGGGAGCGAGAAATGAAGTTGGATGCAAGCGCTAAAGGGTTTAGGTAAGTTTGAGGGAGCGAGAAATGAAGTTGGATGCAGCCGCTAAGGGGTTTAGGTAAGTTTGAGGGAGCGAGAAATGAAGTTGGATGCAAGCGCTAAAGGGTTTAGGTAAGTTTGAGGGAGCGAGAAATGAAGTTGGATGCAGCCGCTAAGGGGTTTAGGTAAGTTTGAGGGAGCGAGAAATGAAGTTGGATGCAAGCGCTAAAGGGTTTAGGTAAGTTTGAGGGAGCGAGAAATGAAGTTGGATGCAGCCGCTAAGGGGTTTAGGTAAGTTTGAGGGAGCGAGAAATGAAGTTGGATGCAAGCGCTAAAGGGTTTAGGTAAGTTTGAGGGAGCGAGAAATGAAGTTGGATGCAGCCGCTAAGGGGTTTAGGTAAGTTTGAGGGAGCGAGAAATGAAGTTGGATGCAGCCGCTAAGGGGTTTAGGTAAGTTTGAGGGAGCGAGAAATGAAGTTGGATGCAAGCGCTAAAGGGTTTAGGTAAGTTTGAGGGAGCGAGAAATGAAGTTGGATGCAGCCGCTAAGGGGTTTAGGTAAGTTTGAGGGAGCGAGAAATGAAGTTGGATGCAGCCGCTAAGGGGTTTAGGTAAGTTTGAGGGAGCGAGAAATGAAGTTGGATGCAAGCGCTAAAGGGTTTAGGTAAGTTTGAGGGAGCGAGAAATGAAGTTGGATGCAGCCGCTAAGGGGTTTAGGTAAGTTTGAGGGAGCGAGAAATGAAGTTGGATGCAAGCGCTAAAGGGTTTAGGTAAGTTTGAGGGAGCGAGAAATGAAGTTGGATGCAGCCGCTAAGGGGTTTAGGTAAGTTTGAGGGAGCGAGAAATGAAGTTGGATGCAAGCGCTAAAGGGTTTAGGTAAGTTTGAGGGAGCGAGAAATGAAGTTGGATGCAAGCGCTAAAGGGTTTAGGTAAGTTTGAGGGAGCGAGAAATGAAGTTGGATGCAGCCGCTAAGGGGTTTAGGTAAGTTTGAGGGAGCGAGAAATGAAGTTGGATGCAGCCGCTACGGGGTTTATGTAAGTTTCTGGTTGAGGGTGCGCATGCGCAAGATCTTATATACATAAGAACGCACGAATCTAAGAGGCCAAAAACCAATGAAAACCAGAGGCAAACGCAAGTAATTGGAAGAGCTGGACGATGGAAGCCGCCGACAAAACAGGCTGCCGCCGCAACAGGTGAGCACATGAACGTGATTTTTACGATTGACAACTGACTGAGGCAAGTTCGGGAGATATCATACGAACGGACGTATCTTTTAGGATAGAAACGTATTTGCTTATTGAATCACTCGCAAGTTCTTACGAACGCACGAGCGGACGTGAAAAATAGGATGATCGTGAGCCAAATCCAAGCTGTTACATGTTTCTTTGAATCAACCCATATGTGTTTGATTCTGTTGTAATTTTCCTTTTCATTCTAATTCCTGTTTTAATTTTCCATTTCTTTCTCATTTCTGGTTTAATTTTCCTTTTCTTTCTCATTTCTGTTTTTATTTTCCTTTTCTTTCTCATTTCTTGTTTAATTTTCCTTTTCTTTCTCATTTCTTGTTTAATTTTCCTTTTCTTTCTCATTTCTGTTTTTATTTTCCTTTTCTTTCTCATTTCTTGTTTAATTTTCCTTTTCTTTCTCATTTCTGTTTTTATTTTCCTTTTCTTTCTCATTTCTTGTTTAATTTTCCTTTTCTTTCTCATTTCTGTTTTTATTTTCCTTTTCTTTCTCATTTCTGGTTTAATTTTCCTTTTCTTTCTCATTTCTGTTTCTATTTTCCTTTTCTTTCTCATTTCTGGTTTAATTTTCCTTTTCTTTCTCATTTCTTGTTTAATTTTCCTTTTCTTTCTCATTTCTGTTTTTATTTTCCTTTTCTTTCTCATTTCTTGTTTAATTTTCCATTTCTTTCTCATTTCTGTTTTTATTTTCCTTTTCTTTCTCATTTCTTGTTTAATTTTCCTTTTCTTTCTCATTTCTGTTTTTATTTTCCTTTTCATTCTCATTTCTGGTTTAATTTTCCTTTTCTTTCTCATTTCTGTTTTTATTTTCCTTTTCATTCTCATTGGTGGTTTAATTGTATTTCCTTTTTCTTTAAAAAATAAAAAACAAATAAAATACATGTGGCTATGTGTTTAATTCTGTTTTAATTTTCCTTTACATTCTAATATCTGTTTTAATTTTATTTCCTTTTCAACACAAAATAAAAACTAAAAAAAGTAAAGAAACATGTTGCAATGTGTTTTATTCTGAAGGTACTTGATTCCCAGCCCACAGCAAAGCAAAGCGCAGGCGCTGTGTTGAATAGCGTCGTCAAACTGACTGACAGCGCCTACAAAGCTGAGGTCCAACATCATATTCAGCAATGTAGGCGTTGTTCCCAACAACGCCAGGTAGCGACTGAGGAGGCCTGCTATAGCGAATCGCTACCGCCCGCGGCGGACGCTAGCGGCGCTCATAGCGCCATACTTCAGTCGCTCATCTGTCGCTACCTGGCGCTATTGATGAATCGGCCTCTTATTTCAAGTAATTTGGCCTGTATGAGGCTACTTACACACTGCTGCTGTGTGCATATATATTGATCTCAAGTCTGCTTGGGGCATTCCTTTCTGTAACATACCATTAGCCTCTGTATTTACTCTAAGCTGCACAGTTATTTCAAGTGATTTGGCCTGTTGCAGCCTGCTTACACACTGCTGCTGTGCGCATATATACTGATCTCAAGTCTGCTTGGGGCATCCCATTCTGTAACATACCATTAGCCTCTGTCTTTACTCTAAGCTGCACAGTTATTTCAAGTAATTTGGCCTGTTGCAGCCTGCTTACACACTGCTGCTGTGTGCATATATTACTGATCTCAAGTCTGCTTGGGGCATCCCATTCTGTAACATACCATCAGCCTCTGTCTTTACTCTAAGCTGCACAGTTATTTCAAGTAATTTGGCCTGTTGCAGCCTGCTTACACACTGCTGCTGTGTGCATATATACTGATCTCAAGTCTGCTTGGGGCATCCCATTCTGTAACATACCTTTAGCCTCTGCATTCACTGTAAGCTGCACAGTTATTTAAAGTAATTTGGCCTGTTTCAGCCTGCTTACACACTGTTGCTGTGTGCATATATACTGATCTCAAGTCTGCTGTGGGCATCCCATTCTGTAACATACCATTAGCCTCTGCATTCACTGTAAGCTGCACAGTTATTTAAAGTAATTTGGCCTGTTTCAGCCTGCTTACACACTGTTGCTGTGTGCATATATACTGATCTCAAGTCTGCTGTGGGCATCCCATTCTGTAACATACCGTTAGCCTCTGCATTTACTGTAAGCTGTACAGTTATTTAAAGTAATTTGGCCTGTATGAGCCTGCTTACACACTGTTGCTGTGTGCATATATACTGATCTCAAGTCTGCTGTGGGCATCCCATTCTGTAACATACCATTAGCCTCTGCATTCACTGTAAGCTGCACAGTTATTTAAAGTAATTTGGCCTGTTTCAGCCTGCTTACACACTGTTGCTGTGTGCATATATACTGATCTCAAGTCTGCTGTGGGCATCCCATTCTGTAACATACCATTAGCCTCTGTATTCACTGTAAGCTGCACAGTTATTTAAAGTAATTTGGCCTGTTTCAGCCTGCTTACACACTGTTGCTGTGTGCATATATACTGATCTCAAGTCTGCTTGGGGCATCCCATTCTGTAACATACCTTTAGCCTCTGCATTCACTGTAAGCTGCACAGTTATTTAAAGTAATTTGGCCTGTTTCAGCCTGCTTACACACTGTTGCTGTGTGCATATATACTGATCTCAAGTCTGCTGTGGGCATCCCATTCTGTAACATACCATTAGCCTCTGCATTCACTGTAAGCTGCACAGTTATTTAAAGTAATTTGGCCTGTTTCAGCCTGCTTACACACTGTTGCTGTGTGCATATATACTGATCTCAAGTCTGCTGTGGGCATCCCATTCTGTAACATACCGTTAGCCTCTGCATTTACTGTAAGCTGTACAGTTATTTAAAGTAATTTGGCCTGTATGAGCCTGCTTACACACTGTTGCTGTGTGCATATATACTGATCTCAAGTCTGCTGTGGGCATCCCATTCTGTAACATACCATTAGCCTCTGCATTCACTGTAAGCTGCACAGTTATTTAAAGTAATTTGGCCTGTTTCAGCCTGCTTACACACTGTTGCTGTGTGCATATATACTGATCTCAAGTCTGCTGTGGGCATCCCATTCTGTAACATACCATTAGCCTCTGTATTCACTGTAAGCTGCACAGTTATTTAAAGTAATTTGGCCTGTTTCAGCCTGCTTACACACTGTTGCTGTGTGCATATATACTGATCTCAAGTCTGCTGTGGGCATCCCATTCTGTAACATACCATTAGCCTCTGCATTCAATGTAAGCTGCACAGTTATTTAAAGTAATTTGGCCTGTTTCAGCCTGCTTACACACTGTTGCTGTGTGCATATATACTGATCTCAAGTCTGCTGTGGGCATCCCATTCTGTAACATACCATTAGCCTCTGCATTCACTGTAAGCTGCACAGTTATTTAAAGTGGACCAACACCCAGGATTTTGACTATCCTGGGTTTTGGTCCACTTCGGCGGGGCACCACGATCGGGGGTGCCCCGCTGTGTGAAACCCCCCAGAAACCCCAAAAAACTCACCTCTCAACGCTCCCACGTGAATGCCGCAGCCAATCCCCGCCAACGTCCAGGCGGGGGACAGGAACGTCCAAGCCGCTTCCGCCGCCGCCGCCTCCCGCGCATCACTCTCGGCGCGCGCGCCCCCGCCGGCCATTCACAGAGGGCCGGCGCGGGCGCGGGCACGTCTGGAAGGGCGCGCGGGAGGCGGCGGCGGCGGAAGCGGCGGCGGATCAGGTAAGATGTTTTGGGGGTTTCTGGGGGGTTTCACCCCGCGGGACATCCCGATCTCGGATGTCCCGCGGGGTGGGAGGTGATCACCCCTGGGTGTTGGTCCACTTTAAAGTAATTTGGCCTGTTTCAGCCTGCTTACACACTGTTGCTGTGCGCATATATACTGATCTCAAGTCTGCTGTGGGCATCCCATTCTGTAACATACCATTAGCCTCTGCATTTACTGTAAGCTGCACAGTTATTTAAAGTAATTTGGCCTGTATGAGCCTGCTTACACACTGTTGCTGTGTGCATATATACTGATCTCAAGTCTGCTGTGGGCATCCCATTCTGTAACATACCATTAGCCTCTGTATTCACTCTAAGCTGCACAGTTATTTCAAGTAATTTGGCCTGTTTCAGCCTGCTTACACACTGTTGCTGTGTGCATATATACTGATCTCAAGTCTGATGTGGGCATCCCATTCTGTAACATACCATTAGCCTCTGCATTTACTGTAAGCTGCACAGTTATTTCAAGTAATTTGGGCTGTTTCAGCCAGCTTACACACTGTTGCTGTGTACATATATACTGATCTCAAGTCTGCTTTGAGGCATCCCATTCTGTAACATCACATAACCTACCTCTCTTATTTACACTAAGCAGCTCTCTTATTTAAACTAAGCAGGCCTCTTATTTACACTAAGCAGCTCTCTTATTTAAGCTAAGCAGCTCTCTTATTTATACTAAGCAGTCCTCTTGGAGGCTGATTGTCCACTTTTGGGTGTGCATTTATATTCGGTTTCATATACAGTGGGGTATCCCAATTTGTAAGATAACCTACCCCAACCATGTAAACTAAAGAGGCCTGTTGCAGCCTGAGTTTCTCTGCTTGCGTATGGCCTGCATTACAATCTGTCTCTTTCAATGACACTGCTGCCTGGGGTATCCCAATTTGTAAGATAACCTACCCCAACCATGTAAACTAAAGGTTACGTCCTTCTAGAAGGAAAACTTATGTCGAACACTATTTTTGTTAGGGGCATTGACCTTTGGATTGATCGGCATGAAATTAAGGATTTTTTTTCAAAGTATGGCGCTGTAAAGAAGGTCAAAATTATTTCTCATACTTGGATTATTGTTACTTTTTGTTCAGCTTAAAATATACCAGGCCACACAGGCATCCCAAGGCACATGCTGATTAACCCTATATGTTAAGCACAAGCATTTCTCATGCTTGGATTATTGTTACTTTTTGTTCAGCTTAAAATATACCAGGCCACACGGGCATCCCAAGGCACATGCTGTTTAACCCTATTTGTTAAGCACAAGCATTTCTCATACTTGGATTATTGTTACTTTTTGTTCAGCTTAAAATATACCAGGCCACACGGGCATCCCAAGGCACATGCTGTTTAACCCTATTTGTTAAGCACAAGCATTTCTCATACTTGGATTATTGTTACTTTTTGTTCAGCTTGAAATATACCAGGCCACACGGGCATCCCAAGGCACATGCTATTTTAACCCTATCTGTTATACAACATAAGCATTGATCAGCATCAGCTGCTTTATTAAGCTACTTCAGTTTGCACTTGTTTTTGACTGCTTTTAATAAACCAGGCCGCAGGGCACCCCAAAGCTGCACCTTGCACCCTATCTGGTATACAACATAAGCGTTGATCAGCATCAGCTTCATTAAGCTACTTCAGTTTGCACTTCCTTTTTGACTGCTTTCATTTAACCAGGCCGCAGGGCACCCCAAAGCTGCACGTTGCACCCTATCTGTTTATACTAAATAAGCATCTACAGCCTCAGCTTTATTAAGTTATTGCATTTTGAATTGGTTTTGGTCTGCTTTAAATACACCAGGCCGCAGGGTATCCCAAACCTGCATGTTGCACCCCATCTGTTATACTAAATAAGCGTTGATCAGCATCAGCTTTATTAAGCTATTGCATTTTGCATTGGTTTTTGTACTGCTGCCAAAACACTAGCCCATATGGGCATCCCAAACCAGCACATGTCACCCTATCTGTTATACTAAATAAGCTTCTACAGGCCCTTTTTTTTATTTATTTTTATTTATATACAGCTGTAATAGCTTATATAGTGAGGTAAATTTGCCATTTTGCTTCATTATATAGAGCATTCCCTCTGTAAATCTGAGGGGCAATAGTTTATATTATGAGGTAAATTCATGGTTTTGCACCATTATATGGAGCAGCCCCTGTGTAAATCTGAGGGGCAATAGCTTATATTGTGAGGTAAATTTGCCATTTTGCAGCATAATATAGAGCAGCCCCTGTGTAAATCTGAGGGGCATTAGCTTATATAGTAAGGTAAATTTGCCATTTTGCTTCATTATATAGAACAGCCCCTGTGTAAATCTGAGGGGCAATAGTTTGTATTATGAGGTAAATTCATGGTTTTGCACCATTATATGGAGCAGCCCCTGTGTAAATCTGAGGGGCAATAGCTTATATTGTGAGGTAAATTTGCCCTTTTGCTTCATTATATAGAGCAGCCCCTGTGTAAATCTGAGGGGCAATAGTTTATATTATGAGGTAAATTCATGGTTTTGCACCATTATATGGAGCAGCCCCTGTGTAAATCTGAGGGGCAATAGCTTATATTGTGAGGTAAATTTGCCATTTTGCTTCATTATATAGAGCAGCCCAGTTGCCATCTAAATCAACTACTGTCCGGCCAGTACAGCTTTTCCAGGGCAAACTCTGCTAGTTGCGGACACAAGTCAAGTTTGGCTTCCCAGCAAATCCAGTGGATCCTGAAGGTGTGTTGGCATGGTCATGTCAAGGTATGACATGACCTGCTGTTTGAGGTCCAGCTCCAGGTCTTCCTGCTGCTCATGAGTAGACTCACTATGCGGGTGTAGAAAGCTACTCACTAGCGACTGAAGACTGCTGATGGAGCTGCTGCTGCTGCTCCTTCCACCCCCCCAGAAGCCATGGCAGAGGAAGGTGATCGCAGAGGTCCCCCCGAGTCAGACCTGCGGGAGTATGGGCCATGGCGCAGATAGACATCGCCCAACTGGCTACATGGGATGTCTCTGTAGTAGGTCAGTTTTTCCTCCCTCTCAGTGGGCGTAAAAAATGCCCCCATTTAGTGCCGGAAGCGAGGGTCCAATAAGCCTGAAGTCTTCCCGCTGACAAATGGAGACAATTCTGCGCTCACTACTACGCAAGCATGTGAGCATGCATCGTGCCATTTGTGCAAGTGACTCGGAGGGACTACCTGTCTCCATCTCCACTGTAAACTGCCACGGTGTGTCTGGGTCCTCTGTCTCGCCTTCCTCACAACCCTCTAGCTCCTGTGGCTGCTCCTGCTCCTCCTCTCCTGTCAGATGACTAGATAAAATGGTCGTTTTGTGAAACCTAAACTGTGGTTTGCTGTGCCCCACCCCCTCCTCCTCCTCCACTTCAGCCCCCACAGGCTTCATGTGGCTGTGAAATGTATGTGCCATGTCTCCAGTGCCCTGACCAGCCATGGTTTCCAACATGTGTTGTAGTACATGAAGCAGTGGAATCTCATCGTTCATCTCATAGTCCTGGCAACTGACTAATAAAGTAGCTTCCTCAAAGGGCCTGAGCAAACGGTCGGTGTCACGTATGAGCTGCCAATGGTTTACATTGAATTTACACAGGGGTGTCCCCCTATCCGTTTGGATCATCCAGAAATCCGTGATGGCTTTTCTCTGTTCCTATAGTGCAGTGGTCCTCAACCCTGTCCTCAAGGCCCACCAACATGTCATGTTTTTTGGATCTCCAAATAGCCAGCTCTATTGCTCTGCAGCTGCACTAATTACTCCACCTGTGCATCTTTGTGGAGATCTGCAAAACCTGGCCTGTTGGTGGGCCTTGAGGACAGGGTTGGGGACCACTGCTATAGTGGATCCTACATATGGAGGGTGGAATTCCAACGGGTGGAAACATCGCAAATCAGACTATGTTGGGGTACACCGTTGTGACGCTGAGGCTCAATAAGGTTGTACTTGGTGGTGTAGGAGTGCCAGAAGTGCATGCTAACTTTCTTTCCTGTTGTTCGGATGTCTTTCAGATGGGGGCAAGACTTCAGAAAACGCTTGACAACTAGACTGAACACGTGTGCCATGTCAGGACGCATGACTCTGGCTTCCTTGTCGCAGCGCAAACAAGATGTTCTTCCAAGTATCAGTCACCATGGGTCCAAATTTGCTGTTTTCGTGGATTAAGCAATGATTTCATGGATTGAGTTCTCATTTTTAGTAGTTCCTCCCATGTGTGACTCAAGGAAAACCATGTGAAGAACAGCGTGAAACCACAATCACCAAGGGGGCCTAAAAGTATATATATTGTCCACCATGAGTCCATAGTTACAGCTCCAGACGTAGACAACACTGTGCACTTTGGTACACACTGACAGGCTAAAGGACTGGCCCACCTTCTGTTCAACAACATTTTACAGGGCAGGTACTGCCATCTTTGCAAAGCAATGATGCATGGGACTCTCCACCTCGGCTCGGCACAAGCCATCAGTTCTCTGAAAGGTCCACCACTGGGTAATGCAGCAGGCTGGACTTATGGTGACGCTGTCTGAGAGGAGAAATCCCTCAGACATCAAGATTAAAAATTCCAAGAATTTTTGAGGGCTAATTATTCAGAGGCAATGATACCCAGTTGTTTCTGATTTAATTACAAGGTGGAAACACACCCTCAAACAAAACTTCACTTTGGCAATACTATTGCATTTCTTTATTCATAATTTTTTGTATATATACTAACTAACCTACTTTTTCTCCACAGGATTGTGGATGCTACATGAAAAACTGCCACATCGCTGAGTAGCTGATTTTTCCTACCAACAGTCCCCAATAATTCACTGCTGCTGCTGCTGCTGCTGCCGCCGCCACCGCCGCCGCTGACTCCAGGGACCCTCTTCCACTACCTCCGCTTGCAACACCTCCTCCCACGACACTCTCCTCATCACTAATTGCCCGGCTAGTGGAAGAAGAGGCGAGTGTCTCCTCCACTTCTTGGCTGGGCAGTAGCTGCTGAATTTTATGATTATCAGATCTTCATCAATGGATAGTGGAGCTGAACCCAAAGCATAACAACAGACAACAGACAGTTGACTGGGGGTGTCAGATGACACTTGTGATGCAGTGGACTGCTTTTGCAGCACTTCCAGACAAAGTTGCTTCATTGGCTGACACAATGACTGGTAAAGCTGTGAAACATATGGTTGAAAAGCAAGAATAACCATTTGTTTTGATATGAAAAAGACCCTGGTTTATACATACTTTTTTTTTTTCCAGAGACTGCCCTGCGTGGAAATGAATGGCGCATGGATCAGCCAAGCTGTCCTCCCAACAATGCCTGATGTATTCCAGTAGATTGATGACGGGGCCAGACCAACACTAAAGAAAGATGGATCGTGCAAAACAGATTTAAGGCGCTGCTCTCCAGTTACAGACATTCCTCCACATCAGACCACAAGTAAGTATTGATAAAAAAATCCTTTACGTTACTCTTACTTTTTATTAATATTCTTCGGATAAGACGGATCAGACATCCAGATTAAAAATTCCAAGAATTTTTGAGGGCTAATTAGTCAGAGGCAATGATACCTTGTTGTTTCTGATTTAATTAAAAGGTGGAAACACACCCTCAAACAAAACTTCACTTTGGCAATACTTTTGCATTTGTTTATTCATAATTTTATGTAGATATTACTAAGCTACTTTTTCTCCACATGACTCTCCACAGGGTGTGATTCATCCAATTTTTGGGCTCCTGAAGCCAACCCCAGTGTCTCTTTAAAGTAATGTTTGGGCTCCTGCTGCTGCCAACTCCAGGGTGTGATTCATCCAATTTTTGGGCTCCTGAAGCCAACCCCAGTGTCTCTTTAAAGTAATGTTTGGGCTCCTGCTGCTGCTGCTGCCAACTCCACCACTGGGTAATGCAGCAGGCTGGACTTATGGTGACGCTGTCTGAGAGGAGAAATCCCTCAGACATCAAGATTAAAAATTCCAAGAATTTTTGAGGGCTAATTATTCAGAGGCAATGATACCCAGTTGTTTCTGATTTAATTACAAGGTGGAAACACACCCTCAAACAAAACTTCACTTTGGCAATACTATTGCATTTCTTTATTCATAATTTTTTGTATATATACTAACTAACCTACTTTTTCTCCACAGGATTGTGGATGCTACATGAAAAACTGCCACATCGCTGAGTAGCTGATTTTTCCTACCAACAGTCCCCAATAATTCACTGCTGCTGCTGCTGCCGTCGCCACCGCCGCCGCAGACTCCAGGGACCCTCTTCCACTACCTCCGCTTGCAACACCTCCTCCCACGACACTCTCCTCATCACTAATTGCCCGGCTAGTGGAAGAAGAGGCGAGTGTCTCCTCCACTTCTTGGCTGGGCAGTAGCTGCTGAATTTTATGATTATCAGATCTTCATCAATGGATAGTGGAGCTGAACCCAAAGCATAACAACAGACAACAGACAGTTGACTGGGGGTGTCAGATGACACTTGTGATGCAGTGGACTGCTTTTGCAGCACTTCCAGACAAAGTTGCTTCATTGGCTGACACAATGACTGGTAAAGCTGTGGAACATATGGTTGAAAAGCAAGAATAACCATTTGTTTTGATATGAAAAAGACCCTGGTTTATACATACTTTTCTTTTTTCCAGAGACTGCCCTGCGTGGAAATGAATGGCGCATGGATCAGCCAAGCTGTCCTCCCAACAATGCCTGATGTATTCCAGTAGATTGATGACGGGGCCAGACCAACACTAAAGAAAGATGGATCGTGCAAAACAGATTTAAGGCGCTGCTCTCCAGTTACAGACATTCCTCCACATCGGACCACAAGTAAGTATTGATAAAAAAAAATCCTTTACGTTACTCTTACTTTTTATTAATATTCTTCGGATAAGACGGATCAGACATCCAGATTAAAAATTCCAAGAATTTTTGAGGGCTAATTAGTCAGAGGCAATGATACCTTGTTGTTTCTGATTTAATTAAAAGGTGGAAACACACCCTCAAACAAAACTTCACTTTGGCAATACTTTTGCATTTGTTTATTCATAATTTTATGTAGATATTACTAAGCTACTTTTTCTCCACATGACTCTCCACAGGGTGTGATTCATCCAATTTTTGGGCTCCTGAAGCCAACCCCAGTGTCTCTTTAAAGTAATGTTTGGGCTCCTGCTGCTGCCAACTCCAGGGTGTGATTCATCCAATTTTTGGGCTCCTGAAGCCAACCCCAGTGTCTCTTTAAAGTAATGTTTGGGCTCCTGCTGCTGCTGCCAACTCCAGGGTGTGATTCATCCAATTTTGGGCTCCTGCTGCCAACTCCAGTGTCTCCTTAAAGTAATGTTTGGGCTCCTACTGCTGCTGCTTGCAACTCCAGGGTGTGATTCATCCAATTTTTGGGCTCCTGAAGCCAACTACAGTGTGTCTTTCAAGCTATGTTTGGGCTCCTGCTGCTTGCAACTCCAGGGTGTGATTCATCCAATTTTTGGGCTCCTGCTGCCAACTCCAGTGTCTCTTTAAAGTAATGTTTGGGCTCCTGCTGCTGCTGCTTGCAACTCCAGGGTGTGATTCATTCAATTTTTGGGCTCCTGCTGCCAACTCCAGTGTCTCTTTAAAGTAATGTTTGGGCTCCTGCTGCTGCTGCTGCTGCTCCTGCCAACTCCAGGGTGTGATTCATCCAATTTTTGGGCTCCTGAAGCCAACTACAGTGTGTCTTTCAAGCTATGTTTGGGCTCCTGCTGCTTGCAACTCCAGGGTGTGATTCATCCAATTTTTGGGCTCCTGCTGCCAACTCCAGTGTCTCTTTAAAGTAATGTTTGGGCTCCTGCTGCTGCTGCTTGCAACTCCAGGGTGTGATTCATGCAATTTTTGGGCTCCTGCTGCCAACTCCAGTGTCTCTTTAAAGTAATGTTTGGGCTCCTGCTGCTGCCGCCAACTCCAGGGATTGATTCATCCAATTTTTGGGCTCCTGCTGCCAACTCCAGTGTCTCTTTAAAGTAATGTTTGGGCTCCTGCTGCTGCTGCTTGCAACTCCAGGGTGTGATTCATCCAATTTTTGGGCTCCTGCTGCCAACTCCAGTGTCTCTTTAAAGTAATGTTTGGGCTCCTGCTGCTGCTGCTGCTGCCAACTCCAGGGTGTGATTCATTCAATTTTTGGGCTCCTGCTGCCAACTCCAGTGTCTCTTTAAAGTAATGTTTGGGCTCCTGCTGCTGCTGCTTGCAACTCCAGGGTGTGATTCATCCAATTTTTTGGGCTCCTGCTGCCAACTCCAGTGTCTCTTTAAAGTAATGTTTGGGCTCCTGCTTCCAACTCCAGGGTGTGATTCATTCAATTTTTGGGCTCCTGCTGCCAACTCCAGTGTCTCTTTAAAGTAATGTTTGGGCTCCTGCTGCTGCTGCTGCTGCCAACTCCAGGGTGTGATTCATTCAATTTTTGGGCTCCTGCTGCCAACTCCAGTGTCTCTTTAAAGTAATGTTTGGGCTCCTGCTGCTGCTGCTGCTGCCAACTCCAGGGTGTGATTCATCCAATTTTTGGGCTCTTGCTGCCAACTCCAGTGTCTCTTTAAAGTAATGTTTGGGCTCCTGCTGCTGCTGCTTGCAACTCCAGGGTGTGATTCATCCAATTTTTGGGCTCCTGAAGCCAACTACAGTGTGTCTTTCAAGCTATGTTTGGGCTCCTGCTGCTTGCAACTCCAGGGTGTGATTCATCCAATTTTTGGGCTCTTGAAGTCAACTCCAGTGTCTCTTTCAGCCAATGTTTGGGCTCCTGCTGCTGCTTGCAACTCCAGGGTGTGATTCATCCAATTTTTGGGCTCCTGCTGCTGCCAACTCCAGTGTCTCTTTAAAGCAATGTTTGGGCTCCTGCCCCTCATAGTGATGCCACTGCAATTGTGCCGCTCTGCGATTCTATTAGCGATGCCTCTGATCTGCATGTGATATTTATTTAAAGTATTATTTAACTAACCCAGCACGCATCCTATGCATGTTACAGCAAGGCAGAATGGTTTACAAACCTATTGAGGCTCTAGGAGGCTCAGAAATAGCCGTTTTTAATAGCGATTCATCGCGAATAAATTCGCGTCGAAACGATTTTTGTCGGAAAATTTGGCGAATCAGTCGAATTGAATTTTTCAAAAGTTCGCTCATCTCTAATTGCAGCTCTCAACCAGTTTCCAAATCGCCTACATGGCCCATGGTCTCCAAAAGGTTGAGCAACCCTATTATATCTACTGTGGAATTTGCTTTACAAATCAAGGTTCACTTCAATTTTGCAAGTTTGCAAGCTTTGTAGGGAATGTTTATGATGATTTTTCCCAAATTCCAGCCATCAACTGCCTGCCTTGATGAATGATTCTAAAACTACTGTAGGCATAGTGGAGCTTCATCATTCAAAGTGAAGTTTTTTTTTTTCTTTTTTTCTTTGCCTTCAGGGGAAATGCCACTGATGCATTAGAGTGTTCCTCATATTGAAGAATGGTGGAATAATCAACCACTCTATAGAATATTTCACCACAACACTATTTAAACTGCTCTATACATAGTTGAAAGAATGGTGGGTAAGCTTGGCCCTGTGTGCCTCTTCAGTTATGTTTCTTCCGCTAACATTCATAATCCATCCCTCTGCAGTTCTATTCCTTACTCTCTTCCCATATGCCTCCTCAAAACCTTACTTCCTCAACTGAGGCAACACCGTTTATATGGGGAACCATATTCAGGAGCCCTTTCTAATGGCACCAGAAGTCAATAGTCTATCATAATCAACACTGGCTAGCAAAAGGCATGTTTTTTGATCAGATGAAGAGAAAAATGATGAACCTCTGAAGGTATGTTGACAAGAAAGAGCGAAGTGTAGTGGTCAGGGGGGAAATATAGCTTCTTGGCGAATTTGTGCCATTGTTAAGTCTTTACCCTGGGAAATATGCTCTTTACTTATATTTATTACAAAAATAGGAATGCACACCACCCCAAACAAAATGGGGTTTGCAATCAAGTACATAGTGAAAAAAGTAGCCAAAATATAATACGCTTATTATTACTCCATAACAAGCCACAGAGAAGTAAGGGATGCTTAAAATATAGGTCTGTATTATTGCCTCATAATGCCCGGTATGTTGCATGAATATAATTTGTGGTCTTGTTGTCATCTCTCTTATCCTTACAAGATGTCGAGCAACTATTTATATACTGGGCTATGTAGTACATGTAACAGGCTCATGCTTATGTTAGTCTTATCCTCCTGGAACACTAAAACCTTGCTATGCCTGTTATATGTGCTACATTCTTCACCCCAGATGGGGATTTTATATAAATAGTGGCTGAACTTCTCATTAGGATAAGATTTATGACAACATGACTCAACCACCATTTATATTCGTGAGACATGCCAGACATTATGAGGCAATAATGCAGACCTAAATTCTAAGCCTCCCTTACTTGCTTACTTGAGCTGGGAAGGACACAACTTCATGAGTCATGTGGGTACTCTGATTTGGTCAAAGCCAGCTGCAGGGTGATTGTGGCTTTCCTTGCTCCTTTGCTCTGAGCAATCCATGGGAAGGAGTGGCTATTAGACCACTTTTTTGCATGGTCCTAAAAAAAAAGAATGGATGGAGGGACTTGCTATGGCTTCTACCCAGCGTTGCTGGTTATGGAGGAGAGGCACATGGGACAGGCATCAAGTGTACCCCTTGCTGCCTTATTAATGCATTTGGCTTGACTGTTCCTTTAAATAGTGAAGAAGAGGGGAGATGCAGAACAGCACATCCAAGCAGAACACACCTTTTAGAATCCAGTTATTTTTTAATATTATGATTTAAGGTTGGAAATGTGTCATTCATTCATTGTGTGTCCTATTTAGCAGTCATATTTGTTGGTTTTCAGATAAAAAACAAAAATATATGGCAAAGATTTAAACAATCAATTCAAACATATGAGGAGTAAAGTAATACAATCAAAAACTGTAATTTTAAAATAAATAGCAATTTTGCAATTTGAGATGAGCGAACTTCTTGAAAGTTCGATTCGAGCGATTCGCGAATTTCCCCAAGAAATTCGGGTTCGCCCGAATCGAACTTTCACGAATTGCTCATCTGAAAAAAAAAATGCCGGCATGGTGGGAGCGGGCAGGCCGGCTACGCTGTCAGCGGGCGGCGGAAGCCGGGCCGCTGACAGCGCAGCCGGCCTGCCCGCTGCCCACCATGCCGGCATTTTTTTAAAAAACAAACACTTACCTGCATGGTCGGAGCGTGGAGGCCGGCGCCGCTCTCAGCTGTCATCAGAGGACGCGTCATCAGAGGGCGTGTCATCAGAGGGCGCCTGAGAGCGGTGCCGGCCTCCGCGCTCCGACCATTTTTTTTTATTTCAGGGAAAATTCGATCGGCACGAACCCAAAAAAATTCGGGTTTGTGCCGAATCGAATTTTCCCTGAAATTCGGAGCGAATTCCAGTTCGTCCGAACCGGTTCGCTCATCCCTAATGGTAATAAATGACTTTACTTAAAAGAAATGTACGTTTTTTTGTATAACTCAAACTCGTATAACTCGTGTTCCGTTTGAACAAGGGGAAATTATAATTATTTTCGGTGGTTTTAGGTATGCTTGTCTTTCAATAAGTGTTTGTTTATTTAACTTTCTCCCTGCGATCACTCTGTCTCTTTTCAGTGTTTGCACAGCATCAAATAACATTTCTTCTTGCCAGAATAAGGTTATTCAAGGCTATAAACCGGCGTATTCCGGTTTGCTAATGCAAATGTCAAAAGTAAGATAAGCCTGCTCTTAGCTGCATGTTGAAACAATACTTTACTGGCAGAGACCACTAGAAACCTGGACCTCCCAACCTTAATTGAAAAAGTTTTAGAAGAAGTTTTCTAAATTAAAGTGACACAATGTTGCAACAATGGTGCAACATACAGTATATCTGCTGCAGACATTAGATTTTAAGCCTCCTGGGGGAAAAATACAGATGTAAATACTATGGGGATTATTCATCAAGGTATAGCAGCAGGTAGTGCTTGTGAGCAACTCTAACAGTGCCATGTAGCGTACGATTCATCATTACAGGCAGCTCAGCGTATAGCGCCGGCCCTCTGGTATTACCTGTCGCTACGTGTCGCTTTCCCTTACATTTCAATGGACTTTTTTTCTTCTGTTTAAACAGGGTTATTTGTGTTTATTTTTTTCTCTCGAATAATTGTGTCACCTCTCCTGGCCTAGAAAAAGTCATTTTTTAAAATGACTTTTTTTTATTTTTTACATTTTTATGCAGAATTGTCATTACAGGTCTGACATTCAAGTATTAATGTCACAATGTTACAACAATGTAATTCCATGTGTTTTCGCTTTGTTACTGGTCGATATGTGTTCAAAAACAGACTTTAATCACACAGCATCTGGTGCTCTATGCTACAGCGACCAGATCCAGAGCGACCACGCTCTGTGAGTCTGTTTTTTTGTTGAATATGGTGTGAGTCACTGAGAGTCGGTCGCAATGAGCTGCCGCTACCTTGCAACACTGTACTGGTGTTAGAACGCCCAACACACATCACATTCATCAATGCCGGCCAGGTTACTACAGCGACTGAAGCGCTCTGTTACAGGGCCCGATAGCAGATCACAGCGTCTAATAACGGTCGCCTGCCCGTAAAAAATGGTGTTCTGTTGAATCTTCCAAACAAGTACACATTACATGCAGGAATTGGATTGAGGAAAGCGCAATTAGATAATTTGAGCAGCTCCTACTTGAGGGAAAAACCTGTATTTCCTGGGAGAAATGTAGATGGGTTAAATCTGTCCTAACTCAGAGGGCGATTCATTAATAGCGGCAGGTAGCGACAGTTGAGCGACTGTAGCGGCATTTTCAGAGCACCCGCTAGTAGTCGCTGTGCTTGGCCGTTGTTCGGTAGTTGATAGCGATAGTCGGTTTGCCGTAATGTTGAATATTGGGTGAGGAGTCGCTATTTGACAGGTTCCGCGCTGTATGGGAGCGCATGATAGCGACTGGGCCTAGCGACTGGCTTCCACCATATTCAAAAAAAAAAGTCTTGCGCTGTAAAATGCATTTTTAAACCCCAGAGCGCTGGCGGCGATGGGTTAAAAGTAGTTGTTTAACCCCCAAACAACTATATTTTTGGAAACCAAAAAAAACAAGTTTTTAAAATAATTTGGTAATATGAATACATTAATATCAGACCTGTAATATCAATTCTGTACAATTTTTTTTTTACCATAAAAAATTATCTAAAATGGCAGAAGTGGTCACAGAATTTTTCACATTAAAAAAAAAAAAAAAAACAATTAACAACAATTAATTATGAATATTTAAATATTGTTCCATTGAAATGCATTGGAGAGCGCCAGATAGCGAGAGGTCATACCTGTCGCTGTTCAAGGTCGGACGCTGGCGCTGTGGGATGAGGCTGGAATAATGATGAATGAGTGGCTATATGGCGCTATCTCAGTCGCTAAGCAGGATTGGCTTGATAAATGTGTGATTGTGGTGGGGAGCCGGCGTTCTCGTTGCGGGGCCCGTGATTACCGGCCGCTCACCAGTCGCTACCTGTCGCTATCCCTTGTTAAATAAGGGGCCTTAGGTGTGGACCCCGGTGGAGAAGAGATTAGTGTAGGTGCACTGTGGATAAAAAGGCAGGTTAAAAGGGAGAGTAAATAAAGGGTTAATGTTCTCCGCAATCCTGTGGGGAAAAATAGGTTAGTGTATATACATAAAAGTATGAATAAACAAATACAATAGTATTACCAAAGTGAAGTTTTGTTTGAGGGGGTGTTTCCACCTTTTAATTAAATCAGAGACAACTAGGTATCATTGCCTTTGACTAATTAGGCCTCAAAAATTGTTGGAATTTTTAATCTTGCTGTCTGAGGGATTTCTCCTCTCAGGTAGCGTTATACAGATTGGTCAGTTGTTGATTACACTATTGGCCCTGTATTCTGAGTTCTTTGAGCTGGATTGTGGTGTATGATTTCTTGTTCAGGGTGAGTTGAGTTTCTAGCGGGTTGGAGCAATGTGGTTGGTGGAACCTAGATGGTTTAGAGGTTGTGGGTCGGCGCTGAATTGAAATAAGCGGTGTTCCTGAGGTCCAGGTAGGCGATGTGAGTTGAGGTAGATGATTGTTTTGGATGGATGGAGATGATTATGTCATCAGAAAGGGTTCTGGTGGTTAGTGCCGAGTAATTGGTTGAGGTCTGCTTTAATGTTCTGATTTTAGATGTGTTGTGAGGCTTGTAACTAAAGATGAGCGAACTTTTGAAAAATTTGATTCGACTGATTCGACAAATTTTCCAACAAAAATAGTTTCGACCCGAATTTATTCGCAACGAATTGCTATTAAAAACAGCTATTTCTGAGCCTCCTAGAGCCTCAATAGGGTTGTAAACCATTCTGCCTTGCTGTAACACGCATAGGAAGCATGCTGGGTTATTGAAATACTGTAAATAATTATCACATGCAGATCGGAGGCATCGCTAATAGAATCACAGAGCGGCACAATTGCAGAGAGTTGAAGTGGCATCACTATGAGGGGCCCCTATAGTGGCTGAAAAACACACCCTGGAGCTGGCAGCAGCAGGAGCCCAAAAATTAGCTGAATCACACCCTGGAGTTGCAAGCAGCAGCAGCTGCCCAAACATTGGTTGAAAGAGACACTGGAGTTGGCAGCAGGAGCCCAAAAATTGGATGAATCACACCCTGGAGTTGCAAGCAGCAGCAGCAGGAGCCCAAACATAGCTTGAAAGAGACACTGAAATTGGCAGCAGGAGCCCAAAAATTGGATGATTCACACCCTGGAGTTGCAAGCAGCAGCAGCAGCAGCAGGAGCCCAAACATAGCTTGAAAGAGACACTGGAGTTGGCAGCAGGAGCCCAAAAATTGGATGAATCACACCCTGGAGTTGCAAGCAGCAGCAGGAGCACAACATTGCTTTAAAGAGACACTGGAGTTGCCAGCGGGAGCCCAAAAATTGGATGAATCACACCCTGGAGTTGCAAGCAGCAGGGGCAGCAGCAGCCCCAACATAGCTTGAAAGACACACTGGAGTTGGCTTCAGGAGCTCAAGAATTGGAAGAATCACGCCCTAGAGTTGCAAGCAGCAGCAGGAGCCCAAACATTGCTTTAAAGAGACACTGGAGTTGGCAGCAGGAGCCCAAAAATTGGATGAATCACACCCTGGAGTTGCAAGCAGCAGCAGGAGCCCAAACATAGCTTGAAAGAGACACTGGAGTTGGCAGCAGTAGCCCAAACATAGCTTGAAAGAGACACTGGAGTTGGCAGCAGGAGCCCAAAAATTGGCTGAATCACACCCTGGAGTTGCAAGCAGCAGCAGGAGCCCAAACATTACTTTAAAGAGACACTGGAGTTGCCAGCAGGAGCCCAAAAATTGGATGATTCACACCCTGGAGTTGCAAGCAGCAGCAGCAGCAGCAGGAGCCCAAACATAGCTTGAAAGAGACACTGGAGTTGGCAGCAGGAGCCCAAAAATTGGATGAATCACACCCTGGAGTTGCAA
Organism: Gastrophryne carolinensis; assembly: GCA_027917425.1. Classification (NCBI taxonomy): domain Eukaryota; kingdom Metazoa; phylum Chordata; class Amphibia; order Anura; family Microhylidae; genus Gastrophryne; species Gastrophryne carolinensis. The sequence goes on along the minus strand of CM051242.1, from coordinate 75,534,313 downwards.
GCAGCAGCAGGAGCACAACATTGCTTTAAAGAGACACTGGAGTTGCCAGCAGGAGCCCAAAAATTGGATGAATCACACCCTGGAGTTGCAAGCAGCAGGGGCAGCAGCAGCCCCAACATAGCTTGAAAGACACACTGGAGTTGGCTTCAGGAGCTCAAGAATTGGAAGAATCACGCCCTAGAGTTGCAAGCAGCAGCAGGAGCCCAAACATTGCTTTAAAGAGACACTGGAGTTGGCAGCAGGAGCCCAAAAATTGGATGAATCACACCCTGGAGTTGCAAGCAGCAGCAGGAGCCCAAACATAGCTTGAAAGAGACACTGGAGTTGGCAGCAGTAGCCCAAACATAGCTTGAAAGAGACACTGGAGTTGGCAGCAGGAGCCCAAAAATTGGCTGAATCACACCCTGGAGTTGCAAGCAGCAGCAGGAGCCCAAACATTACTTTAAAGAGACACTGGAGTTGCCAGCAGGAGCCCAATAATTGGATGAATCACACCCTGGAGTTGCAAGCAACAGCAGGAGCCCAAACATAGCTTGAAAGACACACTGGAGTTGGCTTCAGGAGCCCAAAAATTGGATGAATCACAGCCTGGAGCTGCAAGCAGCAGCAGCAGCTGCAGGAGCCCAAACATTGCTATAAAGAGACACTGGAGTTGGCAGCAGCCGCAGCAGGAGCCCAAAAATTGACTGACACACCCTGGAGTTGGCAGCAGCAGCAGCAGGAACCCAGAAATTGGCTAGAAGGCACCCTGAAGTTGGCAGCAGCAGGAGCACAAACATTAGCTGGAAGGCACACCCTGGAGTTGGCAGCAGCATAAGCAGGAGCCCAAACAATGCTTGAAAGACACCCTGGAGTTGGCAGCAGCAGCAGCAGGAGGCCAAAAATTGGCTGAAAGGCACACCCTGAACTTGGCATCAGCAGGAGCCCAAAAATTGGCTGGAAGGCACACCCTGAAGTTGGCATCAGCAGGAGCCCAAAAATTGGCATAAAGACATAAATATGTTTGGCACCATTTGGAAAGTGTAAAACGTGGCACCATGCTGAATCTAGTCGCATGCATCAGCCATTGGTGGGTGGAAATCCTGGCTGATCCATCCCTGATTCATTTTGACAAAGGTCAGTCTCTCCACATTTTTAGTTGACAGACGAGTTCTCCTCGCCGTAACTATGGCACTAAACACCCGCTCAGATGGCACGCTACTTGCCGGGTAGGACAGCTTTTCCAGGGCAAACTCTGCTAGTTGCGGCCACAAGCCAAGTTTGGCTGCCCAGAAGTCCAGCAGATCCTCAAGGTGTGTTGGCATGGTCATGTCAAGGTATGACATGACCTGCTGGTTGAGGTCCTGCTCCAGGTCTTCCTGCTGCTCATGAGTAACCTCACTATGCGGGTGTAGAAAGCTACTCATTAGCGACTGAAGACAGAGGCTGCTGCTGATGGAGCTGCTGCTGCTGCTCCTGCCAACCCCCCCAGCAGCCATGGCAGTGGAAGGTGAGCGCAGAGGTCCCCCGGAGTCCGACCTGCGAGAGTATGGACCATGGCGCAGATAGGCATCGGCCAACTGACTACGCAGAGTGTCTTTGTAGTAGTTCAGTTTGTCCTCCCTCTCGGCGGGTTTAAAAAATGCCCCCATTTTGTGCCGGAAGCGAGGGTCCAATAAGGTGGACAGCCAGAAGTCATCCAGCCGACAAATGGAAACAATTCTGGGGTCACTACACAAGCACGGGAGCATGCTTCCTGCCATTTGCGCAAGTGACTCGGAGGGACTACCTGTCTCCATCTCCACTGCATACTGCCACGGTGTGTCTGGGTCCTCTGTCTCACCTTCCTCAAAACCCTCTAGCTCCTCTGGCTAATCCTGCTCCTCCTCTCCTGTCCGCTGACTAGATAAACCAGCCATTTCGCCAAGCCTAAACTGTGCTTCACTGGGCCACTCCTCCTCCTCTTCCTCCTCCAGTTCAGCTTCAACGGGGTTCATGGGGCCATAAGATGTAGACGCCATGTCTACATTGCCCTGACCAGCCATGGTTTCCAACATGTACTGTAGTATATGAAGCAGTGGAATCACGTCATTCATCCCGTAATCCTGCCTACTGACAAATAAAGTGGCTTTCTCAAAGGGCCTGAGCAAACGGCAGGTGTCACGTATGAGCTGCCACTGGTTGACATTGAAGTTACACAGGGGAGTCCCCCTATCCACTTGGATCATCAGGAAATCCGTGATGGCTTTTCTCTGTTCATATTATCGGTCCAACATGTGAAGGGTGGAATTCCAACGGGTGGAAACATCGCAAATCAGACTATGTTGGGGGCTACCATTCTGACGCTGTAGCTCAAGAAGGGTGTGTTTGGCGGTGTATGAGTGGCTGAAGTGCATGCAAAGTTTCCTTGAAGTTGTTAGGATGTCTTGCAGATGGGGGGAACACTTCAGAAACTGCTTGACAACCAGATTGAAGACGTGAGCCATGCAGGGGACATGGGTCAGGCTTCCTTGGCGCAGCGCAGACAAAATGTTCTTCCCATTGTCGGTAACCATGATTCCTATTTTAAGTTTTCTTGGAGTAAGCCATGTTTGGATTTCCTGATGAATAAATTTAAGCAGTTTCTCCCCTGTGTGACTCCTTTCGCCAAGACAAACCATGTGAAGCACTGCGTGACACCTCCGTGCCCTGCACACATGGTAGACTGGAGGGGCACTTGAGCCTACAGTGGAGGGTGAGGAGATGGCGGAGGATGAGGAGGCCGAGTCGCACAGTGTCACAGGCCCAACGGGCAGGGAACGCGGAGGCCGAAGCGGCGTGACCTGTCCAAGTTGCTGCTGCAAAGGGACCACATTCACCCAGTGGGCCGTAAACGACATGTACTGTCCCTGACCGTAGTTACAGCTCCAGACGTCGGCGCTGCCATGCACTTTGCTACACACCGACAGGCTCAAGGACTGGCCCACCTTCTGTTCAACAAAAGTGTGCAGCACTGGTACTGCCTTTTTGGCAAAGAAATGATGGCTTGGGACTCTCCACGTCGGCTCGGCACAAGACATCAGTTCTCTGAAAGGTGCAGAGTCCACCACCTGAAAAGGGAGCGACTGCAGCACCAGCAACTTGGACAGGAGCACATTCAGCTTCTGCGCCGTAGGATGAGTGGGCGCATACTGCTGTCTCTTGGACATGGCTTCGCTGATGGATTGCTGGCAGGATGCATGACTTGGAGGAGGAGGAGCAGGAGCGACAGAGGATGGGTATGACGCACAGCTGCCTTCGGCTGAGGTGCTGGAGCCTTGGCTGGCAGAAATTGGGAGCGGTGTGCCACTTGGTGAGGAAGCAGACTGGACCACCCCTTGGGAGCCTCGGTTCTCCCAGGTCGTTTTATGGTGACGCATCATATGTTGACGCAGGGCCGTGGTGCCAACATTTGGGCCCTGGCCACGCTTCACCTTCTGCCTACATATCTTGCATGTGGCCATGTTACCCTCCTGCGGATGCTTCAGGAAAAACTGCCACACTGCCGAGTAGCTACTTTTCCCACCAACAGGCCTCACTGATTCGCTGCTATTGTCGCCAACTCCAGGAACCCCTGCCCCACTACCTCCCGATAAGGTAGCCTGCCCATGCTGACTGCCAACCATGCTGCTAACACCTTGCTGCCTGAGCTGCTGACTCCGGGGCAACCTGCGCCCCTCTTCTCCTTATGATGACGATGAAGCCCCTTCATCATCCGGCTCCCAAGTGCGATCGGCTTCATCATCATCATCATTATCACCGAGTTGTGGCTGTACGTCACTGATGTTCGTGGATTCATCAACAGTGTCTGGCGCAGGAGCTGGAACGCTCGCAACACCCACGACACTGTCCACATCACTATTTGTCTGCCTAGCTAAAGAAGCCACCTCCATTTCTTGGCTGGGCAGTAGCTGCTGACTGTCCTCTATCTGATCGTCCTCACTAAAGAGTGGAGCTGAACCCAAAGCATAGGATACGTCGCTGGGGGAGGGAACGGCGTAGGACAGAGGCAATGGGAGGACAGGGACTGCTCTCGGGGCATGCCAACTCAGGGTTGTGTCAGAGGAACCTACCGACCCTAGACTGGGGGTCTCAGACGTAACTTGTGATGATGTTGATGAGCGCGTTAACCAATCTTAAAGGAGCCACAGCACTCAACCCTGTCAGCTTGTAGGCCAGCCTATAATCTGTCTCTAAACTTGGTTAAAAACAGAGGACTCGGTCACACACATCTGCAGAGGTATGCTTAAGCTGCACCACTACGCCAAAGTGCCTCTGTGGGGTGCAGTCCTAACTCTAATCTCTGAGAGCCCATCTGGGACATACAGTGCAATAGATAAATTGGGAGCAGGCTTACCTGAGGTTGCCCTAAACCTCTCAAGTGCAGGCCATGGGGTGGAAGGGTCAAAGACCTTGCAATACAGCCTAGACCCCACACACCATGTGCTTGCACAAATTCAAAAGAAACAAAGGGGGGATGGCAGCCGCTCAGACCATTTTATAACTAACCTGGGAGGTGCACGTTAGCAGGGCAATTAGTACACACAAGTCTTAAAGGAGCCACAGCACTCAACCCTGTCAGCTTGTAGGCCAGCCTATAATCTGTCTCTAAACTTGGTTAAAAACAGAGGACTCGGTCACACACATCTGCAGAGGTATGCTTAAGCTGCACCACTACGCCAAAGTGCCTCTGTGGGGTGCAGTCCTAACTCTAATCTCTGAGAGCCCATCTGGGACATACAGTGCAATAGATAAATTGGGAGCAGGCTTACCTGAGGTTGCCCTAAACCTCTCAAGTGCAGGCCATGGGGTGGAAGGGTCAAAGACCTTGCAATACAGCCTAGACCCCACACACCATGTGCTTGCACAAATTCAAAAGAAACAAAGGGGGGATGGCAGCCGCTCAGACCATTTTATAACTAACCTGGGAGGTGCACGTTAGCAGGGCAATTAGTACACACAAGTCTTAAAGGAGCCACAGCACTCAACCCTGTCAGCTTGTAGGCCAGCCTATAATCTGTCTCTAAACTTGGTTAACAACAGAGGACTCGGTCACACACATCTGCAGAGGTATGCTTAAGCTGCACCACTACGCCAAAGTGCCTCTGTGGGGTGCAGTCCTAACTCTAATCTCTGAGAGCCCATCTGGGACATACAGTGCAATAGATAAATTGGGAGCAGGCTTACCTGAGGTTGCCCTAAACCTCTCAAGTGCAGGCCATGGGGTGGAAGGGTCAAAGACCTTGCAATACAGCCTAGACCCCACACACCATGTGCTTGCACAAATTCAAAAGAAACAAAGGGGGGATGGCAGCCGCTCAGACCATTTTATAACTAACCTGGGAGGTGCACGTTAGCAGGGCAATTAGTACACACAAGTCTTAAAGGAGCCACAGCACTCAACCCTGTCAGCTTGTAGGCCAGCCTATAATCTGTCTCTAAACTTGGTTAAAAACAGAGGACTCGGTCACACACATCTGCAGAGGTATGCTTAAGCTGCACCACTACGCCAAAGTGCCTCTGTGGGGTGCAGTCCTAACTCTAATCTCTGAGAGCCCATCTGGGACATACAGTGCAATAGATAAATTGGGAGCAGGCTTACCTGAGGTTGCCCTAAACCTCTCAAGTGCAGGCCATGGGGTGGAAGGGTCAAGTGCTGTGGCTCCTTTAAGACTTGTGTGTACTAATTGCCCTGCTAACGTGCACCTCCCAGGTTAGTTATAAAATGGTCTGAGCGGCTGCCATCCCCCCTTTGTTTCTTTTGAATTTGTGCAAGCACATGGTGTGTGGGGTCTAGGCTGTATTGCAAGGTCTTTGACCCTTCCACCCCATGGCCTGCACTTGAGAGGTTTAGGGCAACCTCAGGTAAGCCTGCTCCCAATTTATCTATTGCACTGTATGTCCCAGATGGGCTCTCAGAGATTAGAGTTAGGACTGCACCCCACAGAGGCACTTTGGCGTAGTGGTGCAGCTTAAGCATACCTCTGCAGATGTGTGTGACCGAGTCCTCTGTTTTTAACCAAGTTTAGAGACAGATTATAGGCTGTCCTACAAGCTGACAGGGTTGAGTGCTGTGGCTCCTTTAAGACTTGTGTGTACTAATTGCCCTGCTAATGTGCACCTCCCAGGTTAGTTATAAAATGGTCTGAGCGGCTGCCATCCCCCCTTTGTTTCTTTTGAATTTGTGCAAGCACATGGTGTGTGGGGTCTAGGCTGTATTGCAAGGTCTTTGACCCTTCCACCCCATGGCCTGCACTTGAGAGGTTTAGGGCAACCTCAGGTAAGCCTGCTCCCAATTTATCTATTGCACTGTATGTCCCAGATGGGCTCTCAGAGATTAGAGTTAGGACTGCACCCCACAGAGGCACTTTGGCGTAGTAGTGCAGCTTAAGCATACCTCTGCAGATGTGTGTGACCGAGTCCTCTGTTTTTAACCAAGTTTAGAGACAGATTATAGGCTGGCCTACAAGCTGACAGGGTTGAGTGCTGTGGCTCCTTTAAGACTTGTGTGTACTAATTGCCCTGCTAACGTGCACCTCCCAGGTTAGTTATAAAATGGTCTGAGCGGCTGCCATCCCCCCTTTGTTTCTTTTGAATTTGTGCAAGCACATGGTGTGTGGGGTCTAGGCTGTATTGCAAGGTCTTTGACCCTTCCACCCCATGGCCTGCACTTGAGAGGTTTAGGGCAACCTCAGGTAAGCCTGCTCCCAATTTATCTATTGCACTGTATGTCCCAGATGGGCTCTCAGAGATTAGAGTTAGGACTGCACCCCCACAGAGGCACTTTGGCGTAGTGGTGCAGCTTAAGCATACCTCTGCAGATGTGTGTGACCGAGTCCTCTGTTTTTAACCAAGTTTAGAGACAGATTATAGGCTGGCCTACAAGCTGACAGGGTTGAGTGCTGTGGCTCCTTTAAGACTTGTGTGTACTAATTGCCCTGCTAACGTGCACCTCCCAGGTTAGTTATAAAATGGTCTGAGCGGCTGCCATCCCCCCTTTGTTTCTTTTGAATTTGTGCAAGCACATGGTGTGTGGGGTCTAGGCTGTATTGCAAGGTCTTTGACCCTTCCACCCCATGGCCTGCACTTGAGAGGTTTAGGGCAACCTCAGGTAAGCCTGCTCCCAATTTATCTATTGCACTGTATGTCCCAGATGGGCTCTCAGAGATTAGAGTTAGGACTGCACCCCACAGAGGCACTTTGGCGTAGTGGTGCAGCTTAAGCATACCTCTGCAGATGTGTGTGACCGAGTCCTCTGTTTTTAACCAAGTTTAGAGACAGATTATAGGCTGGCCTACAAGCTGACAGGGTTGAGTGCTGTGGCTCCTTTAAGACTTGTGTGTACTAATTGCCCTGCTAACGTGCACCTCCCAGGTTAGTTATAAAATGGTCTGAGCGGCTGCCATCCCCCCTTTGTTTCTTTTGAATTTGTGCAAGCACATGGTGTGTGGGGTCTAGGCTGTATTGCAAGGTCTTTGACCCTTCCACCCCATGGCCTGCACTTGAGAGGTTTAGGGCAACCTCAGGTAAGCCTGCTCCCAATTTATCTATTGCACTGTATGTCCCAGATGGGCTCTCAGAGATTAGAGTTAGGACTGCACCCCACAGAGGCACTTTGGCGTAGTGGTGCAGCTTAAGCATACCTCTGCAGATGTGTGTGACCGAGTCCTCTGTTTTTAACCAAGTTTAGAGACAGATTATAGGCTGGCCTACAAGCTGACAGGGTTGAGTGCTGTGGCTCCTTTAAGACTTGTGTGTACTACTTGCCCTGCTAACGTGCACCTCCCAGGTTAGTTATAAAATTGTCTGAGCGGCTGCCATCCCCCCGCGTTAACCAATCTACCACGGCAGATGCGTTACTGGTGGAGACACGACCGCTAGCAGATACTGGCAGACCAGGTCTCTCACCGTGACTCCTGCTGCCACTCGCCCCTAGTCTGCTGCGACCTCAGCCTGCTGAATCTTGGCCTCTGCCACTCCTCTTTGAACATCCTGGCACTTGTCTGCCTGACATTTTTATGTATTTGCTTATTTAGTATAAACAGATAGGGTTCAAGGTGCAGCTTTGGGGTGCCCTGCGGCCTGGTTTATTAAAAACAGTCAAAAACAAGTGCAAACTGAAGTAGCTTAATAAAGCAGCTGATGCTGATCAACGCTTATGTTGTATAACAGATAGGGTGCAAGGTGCAGCTTTGGGGTGCCCTGCGGCATGGTTTATAAAAGGCAGTCAAAAACAAATGGGATTCCCCCACAGCAGACTTGAGATCAGTATATATGCACAGTAAAAGTGTCTAAGCAGGCTCCAACAGGCCAAATTACTTTAAATAAGTATGCAGATTAGTGAAGATCAAGAGGGGCATGGTATGTTATAGAATGGGATGCCCCCACAGCAGACCTGAGATCAGTATATATGCACAGCAACAGTGGATAAGCAGGCTCCAACAGGCCAAATTACTTTAAATAAGTGTGCAGCTTAGTGAAGATCAAGAGGGGTATGGTATGTTACAGAATGGGATGCCCCCACAGCAGACCTGAGATCAGTATATATGCACAGTAAAAGTGTCTAAGCAGGCTCCAACAGGCCAAATTACTTTAAATAAGTGTGCAGCTTAGTGAAGATCAAGAGGGGTATGGTATGTTACAGAATGGGATGCCCCCACAGCAGACCTGAGATCAGTATATATGCACAGTAAAAGTGTCTAAGCAGGCTCCAACAGGCCAAATTACTTTAAATAAGTGTGCAGCTTAGTGAAGATCAAGAGGGGTATGGTATGTTACAGAATGGGATGCCCCCATAGCAGACCTGAGATCAGTATATATGCACAGCAAAAGTGTCTAAACAGGCTCCAACAGGCCAAATTACTTTAAATAGGTGTGCAGCTTAGTGAAGATCAAGAGGGGTATGGTATGTTACAGAATGGGATGCCCCCACAGCAGACCTGAGATCAGTATATATGCACAGCAAAAGTGTCTATGCAGGCTCCAACAGGCCAAATTACTTTAAATAAGTGTGCAGCTTAGTGAAGATCAAGAGGGGTATGGTATGTTACAGAATGGGATGCCCCCACAGCAGACCTGAGATCAGTATATATGCACAGTAAAAGTGTCTAAGCAGGCTCCAACAGGCCAAATTACTTTAAATAGGTGTGCAGCTTAGTGAAGATCAAGAGGGGTATGGTATGTTACAGAATAGGATGCCCCACAGCAGACCTGAGATCAGTATATATGCACAGTAAAAGTGTCTAAGAAGGCTCCAACAGGCCAAATTACTTTAAATAAGTGTGCAGCTTAGTGAAGATCAAGAGGGGTATGGTATGTTACAGAATGGGATGCCCCCACAGCAGACCTGAGATCAGTATATATGCACAGTAAAAGTGTCTAAGCAGGCTCCAACAGGCCAAATTACTTTAAATAGGTGTGCAGCTTAGTGAAGATCAAGAGGGGTATGGTATGTTACAGAATGGGATGCCCCACAGCAGACCTGAGATCAGTATATATGCACAGCAAAAGTGTCTAAGCAGGCTCCAACAGGCCAAATTACTTTAAATAAGTGTGCAGCTTAGTGAAGATCAAGAGGGGTATGGTATGTTACAGAATGGGATGCCCCCACAGCAGACCTGAGATCAGTATATATGCACAGTAAAAGTGTCTAAGCAGGCTCCAACAGGCCAAATTACTTTAAATAAATGTGCAGCGTAGTATAGATCAAGAGGGGTATGGTATGTTATAGAGTGGGATACCCCCAAGCAGGCTTTAGAACAGTATATATGCACAGCAACAGTGGATAAGCAGGCTTCAACAGGCCAAATTACTTTAAATAAGTGTGCAGCTTAGTGAAGATCAAGAGGGGTATCGTATGTTATAGAGTGGGATACCCCCAAGCAGGCTTTAGAACAGTATATATGCACAGCAACAGTGGATAAGCAGGCTCCAACAGGCCAAATTACTTTAAATAAGTGTGCAGCTTAGTGAAGATCAAGAGGGGTATGGTATGTTACAGAATGGGATGCCCCCACAGCAGACCTGAGATCAGTATATATGCACAGTAAAAGTGTCTAAGCAGGCTCCAACAGGCCAAATTACTTTAAATAAGTGTGCAGCTTAGTGAAGATCAAGAGGGGTATGGTATGTTACAGAATGGGATGCCCCCACAGCAGACCTGAGATCAGTAAATATGCACAGTAAAAGTGTCTAAGCAGGCTCCAACAGGCCAAATTACTTTAAATAAGTGTGCAGCTTAGTGAAGATCAAGAGGGGTATGGTATGTTACAGAATGGGATGCCCCCACAGCAGACCTGAGATCAGTATATATGCACAGTAAAAGTGTCTAAGCAGGCTCCAACAGGCCAAATTACTTTAAATAAGTGTGCAGCTTAGAGAAGATAAAAAGTGTATGGTATGTTACAGAATGGGATACCCCCACAGCAGACCTGAGATCAGTATATATGCACAGTAAAAGTGTCTAAGCAGGCTCCAACAGGCCAAATTACTTTAAATAAGTGTGCAGCTTAGTGAAGATCAAGAGGGGTATGGTATGTTACAGAATGGGATGCCCCCACAGCAGACCTGAGATCAGTATATATGCACAGTAAAAGCGTCTAAGCAGGCTCCAACAGGCCAAATTACTTTAAATAAGTGTGCAGCTTAGTTAAGATCAAGAGGGGTATGGTATGTTACAGAATGGGATGCCCCCACAGCAGACCTGAGATCAGTATATATGCACAGTAAAAGTGTCTAAGCAGGCGCCAACAGGCCAAATTACTTTAAATAAGTGTGCAGCTTAGTGAAGATCAAGAGGGGTATGGTATGTTACAGAATGGGATGCCCCCACAGCAGACTTGAGATCAGTATATATGCACAGTAAAAGTGTCTAAGCAGGCTCCAACAGGCCAAATTACTTTAAATAAGTGTGCAGCTTAGTGAAGATCAAGAGGGGTATGGTATGTTACAGAATGGGATGCCCCCACAGCAGACCTGAGATCAGTATATATGCACAGTAAAAGTGTCTAAGCAGGCTCCAACAGGCCAAATTACTTTAAATAAGTGTGCAGCTTAGTGAAGATCAAGAGGGGTATGGTATGTTACAGAATGGGATGACCCCACAGCAGACTTGAGATCAGTATATATGCACAGTAAAAGTGTCTAAGCAGGCTCCAACAGGCCAAATTACTTTAAATAGGTGTGCAGCTTAGTGAAGATCAAGAGGGGTATGGTATGTTACAGAATGGGATGCCCCACAGCAGACCTGAGATCAGTATATATGCACAGCAAAAGTGTCTAAGCAGGCTCCAACAGGCCAAATTACTTTAAATAAGTGTGCAGCTTAGTGAAGATCAAGAGGGGTATGGTATGTTACAGAATGGGATGCCCCCACAGCAGACCTGAGATCAGTATATATGCACAGTAAAAGTGTCTAAGCAGGCTCCAACAGGCCAAATTACTTTAAATAAATGTGCAGCGTAGTATAGATCAAGAGGGGTATGGTATGTTATAGAGTGGGATACCCCCAAGCAGGCTTTAGAACAGTATATATGCACAGCAACAGTGGATAAGCAGGCTTCAACAGGCCAAATTACTTTAAATAAGTGTGCAGCTTAGTGAAGATCAAGAGGGGTATCGTATGTTATAGAGTGGGATACCCCCAAGCAGGCTTTAGAACAGTATATATGCACAGCAACAGTGGATAAGCAGGCTCCAACAGGCCAAATTACTTTAAATAAGTGTGCAGCTTAGTGAAGATCAAGAGGGGTATGGTATGTTACAGAATGGGATGCCCCCACAGCAGACCTGAGATCAGTATATATGCACAGTAAAAGTGTCTAAGCAGGCTCCAACAGGCCAAATTACTTTAAATAAGTGTGCAGCTTAGTGAAGATCAAGAGGGGTATGGTATGTTACAGAATGGGATGCCCCCACAGCAGACCTGAGATCAGTAAATATGCACAGTAAAAGTGTCTAAGCAGGCTCCAACAGGCCAAATTACTTTAAATAAGTGTGCAGCTTAGTGAAGATCAAGAGGGGTATGGTATGTTACAGAATGGGATGCCCCCACAGCAGACCTGAGATCAGTATATATGCACAGTAAAAGTGTCTAAGCAGGCTCCAACAGGCCAAATTACTTTAAATAAGTGTGCAGCTTAGAGAAGATAAAAAGTGTATGGTATGTTACAGAATGGGATACCCCCACAGCAGACCTGAGATCAGTATATATGCACAGTAAAAGTGTCTAAGCAGGCTCCAACAGGCCAAATTACTTTAAATAAGTGTGCAGCTTAGTGAAGATCAAGAGGGGTATGGTATGTTACAGAATGGGATGCCCCCACAGCAGACCTGAGATCAGTATATATGCACAGTAAAAGCGTCTAAGCAGGCTCCAACAGGCCAAATTACTTTAAATAAGTGTGCAGCTTAGTTAAGATCAAGAGGGGTATGGTATGTTACAGAATGGGATGCCCCCACAGCAGACCTGAGATCAGTATATATGCACAGTAAAAGTGTCTAAGCAGGCGCCAACAGGCCAAATTACTTTAAATAAGTGTGCAGCTTAGTGAAGATCAAGAGGGGTATGCTATGTTACAGAATGGGATGCCCCCACAGCAGACTTGAGATCAGTATATATGCACAGTAAAAGTGTCTAAGCAGGCTCCAACAGGCCAAATTACTTTAAATAAGTGTGCAGCTTAGTGAAGATCAAGAGGGGTATGGTATGTTACAGAATGGGATGCCCCCACAGCAGACCTGAGATCAGTATATATGCACAGTAAAAGTGTCTAAGCAGGCTCCAACAGGCCAAATTACTTTAAATAAGTGTGCAGCTTAGTGAAGATCAAGAGGGGTATGGTATGTTACAGAATGGGATGACCCCACAGCAGACTTGAGATCAGTATATATGCACAGTAAAAGTGTCTAAGCAGGCTCCAACAGGCCAAATTACTTTAAATAAGTGTGCAGCTTAGTGAAGATCAAGAGGGGTATGGTGTGTTACAGAATGGGATGCCCCCACAGCAGACCTGAGATCAGTGTATATGCACCGCAAAAGTGTCTAAGCAGGCTCCAACAGGTCAAATTACTTTAAATAAGTGTGCAGCTTAGTGAAGATCAAGAGGGGTATGGTATGTTATAGAATGGGATGCCCCCACAACAGACCTGAGATCAGTATATATGCACAACAAAAGTGTCTAAGCAGGCTCCAACAGGCCAAATTACTTTAAATACGTGTGCAGCTTAGTGAAGATCAAGAGGGGTATGGTATGTTACAGAATGGGATGCCCCCACAGCAGACCTGAGATCAGTATATATGCACAGTAAACGTGTCTAAGCAGGCTCCAACAGGCCAAATTACTTTAAATAAATGTGCAGCTTAGTGAAGATCAAGAGGGGTATGGTATGTTATAGAGTGGGATACCCCCAAGCAGGCTTTAGAACAGTATATATGCACAGCAACAGTGTCTAAGCAGGCTCCAACAGGCCAAATTACTTTAAATAAGTGTGCAGCTTAGTGAAGATCAAGAGGGGTATGGTATGCTATAGAGTGGGATACCCCCAAGCCGGCTTTAGAACAGTATATATGCACAGCAACAGTGGATAAGCAGGCTCCAACAGGCCAAATTACTTTAAATAAGTGTGCAGCTTAGTGAAGATCAAGAGGGGTATGGTATGTTACAGAATGGGATGCCCCCACAGCAGACCTGAGATCAGTATATATGCACAGTAAAAGTGTCTAAGCAGGCTCCAACAGGCCAAATTACTTTAAATAAGTGTGCAGCTTAATGAAGATTAAGAGGGGTATGGTATGTTACAGAATGGGATGCCCCCACAGCAGACCTGAGATCAGTATATATGCACAGTAAAAGTGTCTAAGCAGGCTCCAACAGGCCAAATTACTTTAAATAAGTGTGCAGCTTAGTGAAGATCAAGAGGGGTATGGTATGTTACAGAATGGGATGCCCCCACAACAGACCTGAGATCAGTATATATGCACAACAAAAGTGTCTAAGCAGGCTCCAACAGGCCAAATTACTTTAAATAAGTGTGCAGCTTAGTGAAGATCAAGAGGGGTATGGTATGTTATAGAGTGGGATACCCCCAAGCAGGCTTTAGAACAGTATACATGCACAGCAACAGTGGATAAGCAGGCTCCAACAGGCCAAATTACTTTAAATAAGTGTGCAGCTTAGTGAAGATCAAGAGTGGTATGGTATGATACAGAACGGGATGCCCCCACAGCAGACCTGAGATCAGTATATATGCACAGTAAAAGTGTCTAAGCAGGCTCCAACAGGCCAAATTACTTTAAATAAGTGTGCAGCTTAGTGAAGATCAAGAGTGGTATGGTATGTTACAGAATGGGATGCCCCCACAGCAGACCTGAGATCAGTATATATGCACAGTAAAAGTGTCTAAGCAGGCTCCAACAGGCCAAATTACTTTAAATAAGTGTGCAGCTTAGTGAAGATCAAGAGGGGTATGCTATGTTACAGAATGGGATGCCCCCACAGCAGACTTGAGATCAGTATATATGCACAGCAAAAGTGTCTAAGCAGGCTCCAACAGGCCAAATTACTTTAAATAAGTGTGCAGCTTAGTGAAGATCAAGAGGGGTATGGTATGTTACAGAATGGGATGCCCCCACAGCAGACCTGAGATCAGTATATATGCACAGTAAAAGAGTCTAAGCAGGCTCCAACAGGCCAAATTACTTTAAATAAGTGTGCAGCTTAGTGAAGATCAAGAGGGGTATGGTATGTTACAGAATGGGATGCCCCCACAGCAGACCTGAGATCAGTATATATGCACAGTAAAAGTGTCTAAGCAGGCTCCAACAGGCCAAATTACTTTAAATAAGTGTGCAGCTTAGTGAAGATCAAGAGGGGTATGGTATGTTACAGAATGGGATGCCCCCACAGCAGACCTGAGATCAGTATATATGCACAGTAAAAGCGTCTAAGCAGGCTCCAACAGGCCAAATTACTTTAAATAAGTGTGCAGCTTAGTGAAGATCAAGAGGGGTATGGTATGTTACAGAATGGGATGCCCCCACAACAGACCTGAGATCAGTATATATGCACAAAAAAAGTGTCTAAGCAGGCTCCAACAGGCCAAATTACTTTAAATAAGTGTGCAGCTTAGTGAAGATCAAGAGGGGTATGGTATGTTATAGAGTGGGATACCCCCAAGCAGGCTTTAGAACAGTATACATGCACAGCGACAGTGGATAAGCAGGCTCCAACAGGCCAAATTACTTTAAATAAGTGTGCAGCTTAGTGAAGATCAAGAGTGGTATGGTATGTTACAGAATGGGATGCCCCCACAGCAGACCTGAGATCAGTAAATATGCACAGTAAAAGTGTCTAAGCAGGCTCCAACAGGCCAAATTACTTTAAATAAGTGTGCAGCTTAGTGAAGATCAAGAGTGGTATGGTATGTTACAGAATGGGATGCCCCCACAGCAGACTTGAGATCAGTATATTTGCACAGTAAAAGTGTCTAAGCAGGCTCCAACAGGCCAAATTACTTTAAATAAGTGTGCAGCTTAGTGAAGATCAAGAGGGGTATGGTATGTTACAGAATGGGATGCCCCCACAGCAGACTTGAGATCAGTATATATGCACAGCAAAAGTGTCTAAGCAGGCTCCAACAGGCCAAATTACTTTAAATAAGTGTGCAGCTTAGTGAAGATCAAGAGGGGTATGGTATGTTACAGAATGGGATGCCCCCACAGCAGACCTGAGATCAGTATATATGCACAGTAAAAGCATCTAAGCAGGCTCCAACAGGCCAAATTACTTTAAATAAGTGTGCAGCTTATAGAAGATCAAGAGGGGTATGGTATGTTACAGAATGGGATGCCCCCACAGCAGACCTGAGATCAGTATATATGCACAGTAAAAGTGTCTAAGCAGGCTCCAACAGGCCAAATTACTTTAAATAAGTGTGCAGCTTACTGAAGATCAAGAGGGGTATGGTATGTTACAGAATGGGATGCCCCCACAGCAGACCTGAGATCAGTATATATGCACAGTAAAAGTGTCTAAGCAGGCTCCAACAGGCCAAATTACTTTAAGTGTGCAGCTTAGTGAAGATCAAGAGGGGTATGGTATGTTACAGAATGGGATGCCCCCACAGCAGACTTGAGATCAGTATATATGCACAGTAAAAGTGTCTAAGCAGGCTCCAACAGGCCAAATTACTTTAAATAAGTGTGCAGCTTAGTGAAGATCAAGAGGGGTATGGTATGTTACAGAATGGGATGCCCCCACAGCAGACCTGAGATCAGTATATATGCACAGTAAAAGTGTCTAAGCAGGCTCCAACAGGCCAAATTACTTTAAATAAGTGTGCAGCTTAGTGAAGATCAAGAGGGGTATGGTATGTTACAGAATGGGATGCCCCCACAGCAGACCTGAGATCAGTATATATGCACAGTAAAAGCGTCTAAGCAGGCTCCAACAGGCCAAATTACTTTAAATAAGTGTGCAGCTTAGTGAAGATCAAGAGGGGTATGGTATGTTACAGAATGGGATGCCCCCACAACAGACCTGAGATCAGTATATATGCACAAAAAAAGTGTCTAAGCAGGCTCCAACAGGCCAAATTACTTTAAATAAGTGTGCAGCTTAGTGAAGATCAAGAGGGGTATGGTATGTTATAGAGTGGGATACCCCCAAGCAGGCTTTAGAACAGTATACATGCACAGCGACAGTGGATAAGCAGGCTCCAACAGGCCAAATTACTTTAAATAAGTGTGCAGCTTAGTGAAGATCAAGAGTGGTATGGTATGTTACAGAATGGGATGCCCCCACAGCAGACCTGAGATCAGTAAATATGCACAGTAAAAGTGTCTAAGCAGGCTCCAACAGGCCAAATTACTTTAAATAAGTGTGCAGCTTAGTGAAGATCAAGAGTGGTATGGTATGTTACAGAATGGGATGCCCCCACAGCAGACCTGAGATCAGTATATTTGCACAGTAAAAGTGTCTAAGCAGGCTCCAACAGGCCAAATTACTTTAAATAAGTGTGCAGCTTAGTGAAGATCAAGAGGGGTATGGTATGTTACAGAATGGGATGCCCCCACAGCAGACTTGAGATCAGTATATATGCACAGCAAAAGTGTCTAAGCAGGCTCCAACAGGCCAAATTACTTTAAATAAGTGTGCAGCTTAGTGAAGATCAAGAGGGGTATGGTATGTTACAGAATGGGATGCCCCCACAGCAGACCTGAGATCAGTATATATGCACAGTAAAAGCATCTAAGCAGGCTCCAACAGGCCAAATTACTTTAAATAAGTGTGCAGCTTATAGAAGATCAAGAGGGGTATGGTATGTTACAGAATGGGATGCCCCCACAGCAGACCTGAGATCAGTATATATGCACAGTAAAAGTGTCTAAGCAGGCTCCAACAGGCCAAATTACTTTAAATAAGTGTGCAGCTTACTGAAGATCAAGAGGGGTATGGTATGTTACAGAATGGGATGCCCCCACAGCAGACCTGAGATCAGTATATATGCACAGTAAAAGTGTCTAAGCAGGCTCCAACAGGCCAAATTACTTTAAATAAGTGTGCAGCTTAGTGAAGATCAAGAGGGGTATGGTATGTTACAGAATGGGATGCCCCCACAGCAGACTTGAGATCAGTATATATGCACAGTAAAAGTGTCTAAGCAGGCTCCAACAGGCCAAATTACTTTAAATAAGTGTGTAGCTTAGTGAAGATCAAGAGGTCTATGGTACGTTACAGAATGGGATGCCACCACAGCAGACTTGAGATCAGTATATATGCACAGTAAAAGTGTCTAAGCAGGCTCCAACAGGCCACATTACTTTAAATAAGTGTGCAGCTTAGTGAAGATCAAGAGGGGTATGGGATGTTACAGAATGGGATGCCCCCACAGCACACTTGAGATCAGTATTTATGCACAGTAGAAGTGTCTAAGCAGGCTCCAACAGGCCAAATTACTTTAAATAAGTGTGCAGGTTAGTGAAGATCAAGAGGGGTATGGTATGTTATAGAATGGGATGCCCCCACAACAGACCTGAGATCAGTATATATGCACAGTAAAAGTGTCTAAGCAGGCTCCAACAGGCCAAATTACTTTAAATAAGTGTGCAGCTTAGTGAAGATCAAGAGGGGTATGGTATGTTACAGAATGGGATTCCCCCACAGCAGACCTGAGATCAGTATATATGCACAGTAAAAGTGTCTAAGCAGGCTCCAGCGGGCCAAATTACTTTAAATAAGTGTGCAGCTTGGTGAAGATCAAGAGGGGTATGGTATGTTACAGAATGGGATGCCTCCACAGCAGACCTGAGATCAGTATATATGCACAGTAAAAGTGTCTAAGCAGGCTCCAACAGGCCAAATTACTTTAAATAAGTGTGCAGTTTAGTGAAGATCAAGAGGGGTATGGTATGTTACAGAATGGGATGCCCCCACAGCAGACTTGAGATCAGTATATATGCACAGCAAAAGTGTCTAAGCAGGCTCCAACAGGCCAAATTACTTTAAATAAGTGTGCAGCTTAGTGAAGATCAAGAGGGGTATGGTATGTTACAGAATGGGATGCCCCCACAGCAGACTTGAGATCAGTATATATGCACAGTAAAAGTGTCTAAGCAGGCTCCAACAGGCCAAATTACTTTAAATAAGTGTGCAGCTTAGTGAAGATCAAGAGGGGTATGGTATGTTATAAAATGGGATGCCCCCACAGCAGACCTGAGATCAGTATATATGCACAGTAAAAGTGTCTAAGCAGGCTCCAACAGGCCAAATTACTTTAAATAAGTGTGCAGCTTAGTGAAGATCAAGAGGGGTATGGTATGTTACAGAATGGGATGCCCCCACAGCAGACCTGAGATCAGTGTATATGCACAGTAAAAGTGTCTAAGCAGGCTCCAACGGGCCAAATTACTTTAAATAAATGTGCAGCTTGGTGAAGATCAAGAGGGGTATGGTATGTTACAGAATGGGATGCCTCCACAGCAGACCTGAGATCAGTATATATGCACAGTAAAAGTGTCTAAGCAGGCTCCAACAGGCCAAATTACTTTAAATAAGTGTGCAGTTTAGTGAAGATCAAGAGGGGTATGGTATGTTACAGAATGGGATGCCCCCACAGCAGACTTGAGATCAGTATATATGCACAGTAAAAGTGTCTAAGCAGGCTCCAACAGGCCAAATTACTTTAAATAAGTGTGCAGCTTAGTGAAGATCAAGAGGGGTATGGTATGTTACAGAATGGGATGCCCCCACAGCAGACCTGAGGTCAGTATATATGCACAGTAAAAGTGTCTAAGCAGGCTCCAACAGGCCAAATTACTTTAAATAAGTGTGCAGCTTAGTGAAGATCAAGAGGGGTATGGTATGTTACAGAATGGGATGCCCCCACAGCAGACCTGAGATCAGTATATATGCACAGTAAAAGTGTCTAAGCAGGCTCCAACAGGCCAAATTACTTTAAATTAGTGTGCAGCTTAGTGAAGATCAAGAGAGGTATGGTATGTTACAGAATGGGATGCCCCCACAACAGACCTGAGATCAGTATATATGCACAACAAAAGTGTCTAAGCAGGCTCCAACAGGCCAAATTACTTTAAATAAATGTGCAGCTTAGTGAAGATCAAGAGGGGTATGGTATGTTATAGAGTGGGATACCCCCAAGCAGGCTTTAGAACAGTATACATGCACAGCGACAGTGGATAAGCAGGCTCCAACAGGCCAAATTACTTTAAATAAGTGTGCAGCTTAGTGAAGATCAAGAGTGGTATGGTATGTTACAGAATGGGATGCCCCCACAGCAGACCTGAGATCAGTATATATGCACAGTAAAAGTGTCTAAGCAGGCTCCAACAGGCCAAATTACTTTAAATAAGTGTGCAGCTTAGTGAAGATCAAGAGTGGTATGGTATGTTACAGAATGGGATGCCCCCACAGCAGACCTGAGATCAGTATATTTGCACAGTAAAAGTGTCTAAGCAGGCTCCAACAGGCCAAATTACTTTAAATAAGTGTGCAGCTTAGTGAAGATCAAGAGGGGTATGGTATGTTACAGAATGGGATGCCCCCACAGCAGACTTGAGATCAGTATATATGCACAGCAAAAGTGTCTAAGCAGGCTCCAACAGGCCAAATTACTTTAAATAAGTGTGCAGCTTAGTGAAGATCAAGAGGGGTATGGTATGTTACAGAATGGGATGCCCCCACAGCAGACTTGAGATCAGTATATATGCACAGTAAAAGTGTCTAAGCAGGCTCCAACAGGCCAAATTACTTTAAATAAGTGTGCAGCTTAGTGAAGATCAAGAGGGGTATGGTATGTTACAGAATGGGATGCCCCCACAGCAGACCTGAGATCAGTATATATGCAGAGTAAAAGTGTCTAAGCAGGCTCCAACAGGCCAAATTACTTTAAATAAGTGTGCAGCTTAGTGAAGATCAAGAGGGGTATGGTATGTTACAGAATGGGATGCCCCCACAGCAGACCTGAGATCAGTATATATGCACAGTAAAAGCGTCTAAGCAGGCTCCAACAGGCCAAATTACTTTAAATAAGTGTGCAGCTTAGTGAAGATCAAGAGGGGTATGGTATGTTACAGAATGGGATGCCCCCACAGCAGACCTGAGATCAGTATATATGCACAGTAAAAGTGTCTAAGCAGGCTCCAACAGGCCAAATTACTTTAAATAAGTGTGCAGCTTACTGAAGATCAAGAGGGGTATGGTATGTTACAGAATGGGATGCCCCCACAGCAGACCTGAGATCAGTATATATGCACAGTAAAAGTGTCTAAGCAGGCTCCAACAGGCCAAATTTCTTTAAATAATTGTGCAGCTTAGTGAAGATCAAGAGGGGTATGGTATGTTACAGAATGGGATGCCCCCACAGCAGACCTGAGATCAGTATATATGCACAGTAAAAGTGTCTAAGCAGGCTCCAACAGGCCAAATTACTTTAAACAAGTGTGTAGCTTAGTGAAGATCAAGAGGTCTATGGTACGTTACAGAATGGGATGCCCCCACAGCAGACTAGAGATCAGTATATATGCACAGTAAAAGTGTCTAAGCAGGCTCCAACAGGCCACATTACTTTAAATAAGTGTGCAGCTTAGTGAAGATCAAGAGGGGTATGGGATGTTACAGAATGGGATGCCCCCACAGCAGACTTGAGATCAGTATTTATGCACAGTAGAAGTGTCTAAGCAGGCTCCAACAGGCCAAATTACTTTAAATAAGTGTGCAGGTTAGTGAAGATCAAGAGGGGTATGGTATGTTATAGAATGGGATGCCCCCACAACAGACCTGAGATCAGTATATATGCACAGTAAAAGTGTCTAAGCAGGCTCCAACAGGCCAAATTACTTTAAATAAGT
Source organism: Gastrophryne carolinensis (assembly GCA_027917425.1). Classification (NCBI taxonomy): domain Eukaryota; kingdom Metazoa; phylum Chordata; class Amphibia; order Anura; family Microhylidae; genus Gastrophryne; species Gastrophryne carolinensis. The sequence continues at coordinate 75,512,949 of CM051242.1, read as the reverse complement.
GTGCAGCTTAGTGAAGATCAAGAGGAGTATGGTATGTTACAGAATGGGATTCCCCCACAGCAGACCTGAGATCAGTATATATGCACAGTAAAAGTGTCTAAGCAGGCTCCAACAGGCCAAATTACTTTAAATAAGTGTGCAGCTTAGTGAAGATCAAGAGGGGTATGGTATGTTACAGAATGGGATGCCCCCACAGCAGACCTGAGATCAGTATATATGCACAGTAAAAGTGTCTAAGCAGGCTCCAATAGGCCAAATTACTTTAAATAAGTGTGCAGCTTAGTGAAGATCAAGAGGGGTATGGTATGTTACAGAATGGGATGCTCCCACAGCAGACTTGAGATCAGTATATATGCGCAGTAAAAGTGTCTAAGCAGGCTCCAACAGGCCAAATTACTTTAAATAAGTGTGCAGCTTAGTGAAGATCAAGAGGGGTATGGTATGTTATAGAGTGGGATACCCCCAAGCAGGCTTTAGAACAGTATACATGCACAGCGACAGTGGATAAGCAGGCTCCAACAGGCCAAATTACTTTAAATAAGTGTGCAGCTTAGTGAAGATCAAGAGTGGTATGGTATGTTACAGAATGGGATGCCCCCACAGCAGACCTGAGATCAGTATATATGCACAGTAAAAGTGTCTAAGCAGGCTCCAACAGGCCAAATTACTTTAAATAAGTGTGCAGCTTAGTGAAGATCAAGAGTGGTATGGTATGTTACAGAATGGGATGCCCCCACAGCAGACCTGAGATCAGTATATTTGCACAGTAAAAGTGTCTAAGCAGGCTCCAACAGGCCAAATTACTTTAAATAAGTGTGCAGCTTAGTGAAGATCAAGAGGGGTATGGTATGTTACAGAATGGGATGCCCCCACAGCAGACTTGAGATCAGTATATATGCACAGTAAAAGTGTCTAAGCAGGCTCCAACAGGCCAAATTACTTTAAATAAGTGTGCAGCTTAGTGAAGATCAAGAGGGGTATGGTATGTTACAGAATGGGATGCCCCCACAGCAGACCTGAGATCAGTATATATGCACAGTAAAAGTGTCTAAGCAGGCTCCAACAGGCCAAATTACTTTAAATAAGTGTGCAGCTTAGTGAAGATCAAGAGGGGTATGGTATGTTACAGAATGGGATGCCCCCACAGCAGACCTGAGATCAGTATATATGCACAGTAAAAGCGTCTAAGCAGGCTCCAACAGGCCAAATTACTTTAAATAAGTGTGCAGCTTAGTGAAGATCAAGAGGGGTATGGTATGTTACAGAATGGGATGCCCCCACAGCAGACCTGAGATCAGTATATATGCACAGTAAAAGTGTCTAAGCAGGCTCCAACAGGCCAAATTACTTTAAATAAGTGTGCAGCTTACTGAAGATCAAGAGGGGTATGGTATGTTACAGAATGGGATGCCCCCACAGCAGACCTGAGATCAGTATATATGCACAGTAAAAGTGTCTAAGCAGGCTCCAACAGGCCAAATTTCTTTAAATAAGTGTGCAGCTTAGTGAAGATCAAGAGGGGTATGGTATGTTACAGAATGGGATGCCCCCACAGCAGACTTGAGATCAGTATATATGCACAGTAAAAGTGTCTAAGCAGGCTCCAACAGGCCAAATTACTTTAAACAAGTGTGTAGCTTAGTGAAGATCAAGAGGTCTATGGTACGTTACAGAATGGGATGCCCCCACAGCAGACTAGAGATCAGTATATATGCACAGTAAAAGTGTCTAAGCAGGCTCCAACAGGCCACATTACTTTAAATAAGTGTGCAGCTTAGTGAAGATCAAGAGGGGTATGGGATGTTACAGAATGGGATGCCCCCACAGCAGACTTGAGATCAGTATTTATGCACAGTAGAAGTGTCTAAGCAGGCTCCAACAGGCCAAATTACTTTAAATAAGTGTGCAGGTTAGTGAAGATCAAGAGGAGTATGGTATGTTACAGAATGGGATTCCCCCACAGCAGACCTGAGATCAGTATATATGCACAGTAAAAGTGTCTAAGCAGGCTCCAACAGGCCAAATTACTTTAAATAAGTGTGCAGCTTAGTGAAGATCAAGAGGGGTATGGTATGTTATAGAATGGGATGCCCCCACAGCAGACCTGAGATCAGTATATATGCACAGTAAAAGTGTCTAAGCAGGCTCCAACAGGCCAAATTACTTTAAATAAGTGTGCAGCTTAGTGAAGATCAAGAGGGGTATGGTATGTTACAGAATGGGATGCCCCCACAGCAGACCTGAGATCAGTATATATGCACAGTAAAAGTGTCTAACCAGGCTCCAATAGGCCAAATTACTTTAAATAAGTGTGCAGCTTAGTGAAGATCAAGAGGGGTATGGTATGTTACAGAATGGGATGCCCCCACAGCAGACTTGAGATCAGTATATATGCACAGTAAAAGTGTCTAAGCAGGCTCCAACACGCCAAATTACTTTAAATAAGTGTGCAGCTTAGTGAAGATCAAGAGGGGTATGGTATGTTACAGAATGGGATGCCCCCACAGCAGACCTGAGATCAGTATATATGCACAGTAAAAGTGTCTAAGCAGGCTCCAACAGGCCAAATTACTTTAAATAAGTGTGCAGCTTAGTGAAGATCAAGAGGGGTATGGTATGTTACAGAATGGGATGCCCCCACAGCAGACCTGAGATCAGTATATATGCACAGTAAAAGCGTCTAAGCAGGCTCCAACAGGCCAAATTACTTTAAATAAGTGTGCAGCTTAGTGAAGATCAAGAGGGGTATGGTATGTTACAGAATGGGATGCCCCCACAGCAGACCTGAGATCAGTATATATGCACAGTAAAAGTGTCTAAGCAGGCTCCAACAGGCCAAATTACTTTAAATAAGTGTGCTGCTTACTGAAGATCAAGAGGGGTATGGTATGTTACAGAATGGGATGCCCCCACAGCAGACCTGAGATCAGTATATATGCACAGTAAAAGTGTCTAAGCAGGCTCCAACAGGCCAAATTACTTTAAATAAGTGTGCAGCTTAGTGAAGATCAAGAGGGGTATGGTATGTTACAGAATGGGATGCCCCCACAGCAGACCTGAGATCAGTATATATGCACAGTAAAAGTGTCTAAGCAGGCTCCAACAGGCCAAATTACTTTAAATAAGTGTGCAGCTTAGTGAAGATCAAGAGGGGTATGGTATGTTACAGAATGGGATGCCCCCACAGCAGACTTGAGATCAGTATATATGCACAGTAAAAGTGTCTAAGCAGGCTCCAACAGGCCAAATTACTTTAAATAAGTGTGTAGCTTAGTGAAGATCAAGAGGTCTATGGTACGTTACAGAATGGGATGCCCCCACAGCAGACTTGAGATCAGTATATATGCACAGTAAAAGTGTCTAAGCAGGCTCCAACAGGCCACATTACTTTAAATAAGTGTGCAGCTTAGTGAAGATCAAGAGGGGTATGGGATGTTACAGAATGGGATGCCCCCACAGCAGACTTGAGATCAGTATTTATGCACAGTAGAAGTGTCTAAGCAGGCTCCAACAGGCCAAATTACTTTAAATAAGTGTGCAGGTTAGTGAAGATCAAGAGGGGTATGGTATGTTACAGAATGGGATTCCCCCACAGCAGACCTGAGATCAGTATATATGCACAGTGAAAGTGTCTAAGCAGGCTCCAACAGGCCAAATTACTTTAAATAAGTGTGCACCTTAGTGAAGATCAAGAGGGGTATGGTATGTTACAGAATCGGATGCCCCCACAGCAGACTTGAGATCAGTATATATGCACAGTAAAAGTGTCTAAGCAGGCTCCAACAGGCCAAATTACTTTAAATAAGTGTGCAGCTTAGAGGAAATACAGAGGCTAATGGGATGTTACAGAATGGGATGCCCCCACAGCAGACTTGAGATCTGTATATATGCACAGCAAAAGTGTCTAAGCAGTCTGCAACAGGCCAAATTACTTTAAATAAGTGTGCAGCTTAGAGGAAATACAGAGGCTAATGAGATCTTACAAAATGGTAATGTTCCCATAGCAGACTTGAGATCAGTTCAGTATATATGCACAACATCAAAAGTGTATAAGCAGCCTGAAACAGCTATCAAAGCCAGTCAGCCAGCTAGTAACACTCAGGCTGGATGAAAAAAAAAAAAAATCTCCCTGTCACTGCCTCCAATTTTTCCTAACTTTCCCTGCTTCTCGCTGACTTCCTGCCTGTCTCCTGCCTGTCTCCTGCCTGTCCCTGGCTCTCTAACTGTCTCTCCCTGAATACAGCAGTGTCCTGTCTCTCACGAATGCAATAGAGAAATGAAGAAAAGCAAGATGTTCGCCGCCTTAAATAGCGCTGTGACGTCACCGGGCTTGCTGGCTGCTGATAGGCTGCATGTGACTGCCCCAGTATGCCCTGGAGCGGGGTAGATGTCTGGACATGTCCCGTCCGCCATCTTAGAATGCCTGTAATGTAAATGAATGGATGTTAAAGAAAAACTTCGAGCGATCGAAGCACGGGGAAATTCGGATTCGATCCAAATCAAATTTTTCATGAAATTCGGATCGAATCCCTAGCTGTGGTATTAGTTGTAGTGCAGAGGGTGCAGGTGAAAAAACGGAAAAGCCAGTTATTGCAGAAAAGCCGTTGCTGCTCCTGCCTGCCCCCTCTGCAGGAACCGGTTTTTCCATTTTTTCACCTGCACCCTGCACCTTCTGCACTACAACTACACCACTGAGCAGGCAAAAGATAGGGGTTGTAGCACTGACAATGGGATCAGTAGCACTGACCATATGGCCGGCATTTCGGAAGCACTGTAGCACAGCAAAAAATGTCTCTCATGGAGGCCCACTTATTGGTGGTAACTCTGTTTGCCTGCACTTTGACTCACCAGGGCATTTCACAGGTGGAACTCCGCTATTTTCTGCTGCTGTTGCTCACACGCCCTTTCTAACATAGGTGAAGTGAAATTCCACCTGCATACGGAATGCACTTTATGTAGCAGTTTCGGCATGTCTGAATAATTGGCCAGGAAGCTTGGAACAAACAAGCTGAGCACATGCACCAGGAAACGGATGTGCCTCAACCCAGCTTGGCCGATAGCTGCAACTAGGTTTTGCCCCTTGTCACACACCATCTTGCCAGGCTAAAGGTTCAGTGGCAGCAACCATTCATCTGTCATCTGCTCCTGGATGTCAGTCCACAGCTCCTGGGTGATGTGGAATCTTTAGCTCATACCAATGAATTTCAGTATGACCTGCTGCTGTTTCCCCATAGCTGTGCTCAAACTGATGGTGCGGGGGCTGTGCTGACTGGATGAGGAGGCAGGAGAGGAGGAAGTGGAGTAGAAGTGATGTCCAACAATCCTGGGTGGTGAAAGTATATGTGCCAAAGCGCTTTCTGGCTTAAGCCCATTCTCCACAACACTGACAGAGGGCAGTTAAAAAGATGTCACATCCCCGCCATGTGTTGTGATGTGGACCTTGCAACATATAGCATTGCGCAAGTGCCTAATTTTCTCCACAACCTGTTGGCGCAGGGCCATGATGGTGGTTGCTAGGAATGATGTATAATGGGGCAGCAACAGCTATAAGATTTTTATTAGCACTACACTCTACTTAACTGAGCTAACTGCCCCATTAGCTTTTTAAAGCTTTCTGTCTCCATCAACCAGAATGGGAGCATTTCAAAGGCCAGCAATTTTCAAATGCTTGCAAGACCGGGGCTTGTGGGTTAGACAGGCCAAAGTTCCACTTTCTGACCATGTTTGGGTCATAGAAAGCTGAACGCTTCCCTGGGATAGTGTGGACAGACTTGGTGGTGGTGGCGGCCTAGTCATTGGGGGGGGGGGGGGGTAGAGGCTGAGACAATTGAAGCAGCAGAGGGAGCCTCAGAAGTTTGCATGTTTTTCCTATATCTAACCTACAAAGCCATCTACAGCCAAGCCCCTTTCTACATTTCATTGCTAGTTCAAAGATAACAACCAAGATGCAGTCTCCAGTGGGCCCCTGACCGTCTCCTGTCCTTAACCCTTATCACCTCCTCCCACTATCATGTTCAGGATCTCACACATGCCAATCCGCTCCTTTGGAATGCTCTTCCCCATACAATTTGAGATTCTACAACCCTCAAAACCACCCCCAATCTCATCTATTTAGACAAGCTTTCCATCTGGCCTAACCAAACTACTTGACAAGACTACAGTCTTGTCAACCTTCTGAGCACTTGCTACCATACTGCCTTTTGTCTCCACCCTCATGCTTTTGAGTGCAAGCTCGCAAGAACAGAGCCCTCTCTCCTAATGTACTCCTGTGTCAAATTGTTGTGTTGCATTTGACTCTGTACTGTATGTATTTCATTCATTAATTGTCTCAAAATGCCCCGTGTGTTATAAATATCTTCCTTTCCCACCCTCTAAATTATACTTTTGTACAGCGCCATGAAATATAAATGAACAATAATAATAATAATGGTACAGAGATTATTCACAGTTTTCCCTCGCTCCAGGGACTGGTGACACAGCATGCAAATTTACTTTGTCTTGTTGTCTGTGCATTGCTTGAAAAAATGCAATGATGTGGAGATCCTTTAAACCAACTTTGGCGTGCCCAGTCCCTGGGCATGGTGGGCAGCTGTAGCATCCTCCAACACAAGTTTTTGGACAACTGGAAACCTATGTCTGCAATTGATGCAGGGGCAGGTGGATGGCCCACTGTATCTCAGCTAGGAATGTCATCATAGAACACTGCTCCATGACTTGTGGATGAGACGGCCATAATGATTTGAAGGAGGTGAGGTGGTAGAAGTGGAGTGGGTTGAAAGAAAACCGATTAAATCCAAGCACTGTGAACCATTTAAGCTATAAATGTCTCAACTGTGTCTGGCCTCGCCCTTATGTCAGAGGTATTGGGACTTACAAGAATACAATGCAGACTCTGGCACTTGCTTGCACCATAGGGAATTTTCTTTTTATTAAAGAGGGATGGAAAAGGAAAAAAGTACTAGACAGAATAATAAAATAATAGAAATTCCCTATATTAAAAACAGAACATAACAGGTTTTCATACTATATATCAAGGATCGCCAACCTTTTATACCATGAGAGACACTTTTGCCATTAATAGATCATAAACATCATATAACTCTTATAGAGCAACAAGCTATTTAAAATAAATCAAAATGCAGTGAAGGACACCAAAAAATTATAAACTGATCTTACCTGCCTCTAAAAAACCTACTCCACAGAAGTGGATCCCCAGTCAAAAATGGCAGTTACGGGCAGAAAAGGCATGCTGGCTTACTACACACTAATTAGCTTAGCTCCCAATAGGGCTATCTGGGTTTTTTTTTTGCATCTTACAGTCCCCAGATCCTAGAAAGTATCGGGAATCCCCTTTAACACAGTAGCAGAGGCTTATTTTTTTATAGCTGCCACTCAATATATCAGCAGCTTGTCCCTGGATGTGCCCTGAAAAGCACATTTAGCAGATGTTTTTCTCTCGCCCTCAGTAGCCCTCTCTCGCTCCTGTCCCTGGAAGTGGCCTAAGAAATGGATAATTAGCAGAGTTTTTTGTAGTAAATGAGCCACCTGAATTAACACATTTATTTACGTGAGTAACAAGATGTATATCTGATTTAAGAAAAACATAAATATTCTATTTTTTTGTTTAATGCTTCTATTTTGAGTACTCTTCCTACTCCATTTTGTGCAGGGCAATTGCCTGGGAGTTACCCCCAATTTGCAGCCCTCTACCCCTTACTTACCCCCATTTCACAGCCATTTTTGTGGTCCCCAAGTACGAGTCCCCACTGACTTCAATGGGGTTCGAGAACGGATACCCGAACAGAACATTTGTGTCAAGTTCGGCCAAACATCTGACCGCCTATGGGTTCGCCCATCACTACTTAGAATACCTACATTAACTAATAATGTGCATGACCCCCAGTGTCATGTTGATTTGCACAGAACCAACCTACCCTAAAAAAAGGAAAAACCTTTCAAAACAATATGTAAACAGATCTGTCCAATGCATCACTTTAGCTATGTTCTTAACTGTCAACTATGCTCTGTGATGCTGCATAATAATCAGCATAAAAAGCAGCATAATCGATGGGGTCTATAGGGGCCCAAAAATTACTTCAAAACACTCTGGCTGTGCTCCATCCTGTTGCTAGGCAACATTGGACACAGCACATGCACTCTCACGTACATGTATGCCCCCCCACATGCATGCACGAACTCCCACACGCACATGCACTCACTCCCAAACGCACTCCCACATTCACCCCTATGTGCATGCACACACTCCCACATGCACATGCATGCATTCTCATATGCACATGCACACATTCCCACAATCACAAACTCCCACACACACTCTCATGCCTATACATGCACTCCCACATGCAAGCACGCACTCCCATGTGCACTTTCACTTGCATGCATGAACAACCACAAGCATGCACACACTCCCACGAGCACTCCCACATGCTTTCAGACACTTCCATGTGCATGTACATGCTCCCACATGCATGCAGTCCCACACACATACACACAATCCCATGCACATGTAATCCCACATTCATGCACGTACTCCCACATTGTGCAGTGGGGCTGTACACACTAGGGAGGAATCAATGGGGCTATACTCAGTGGGGGAGCAGTGGTGGCAGAGCTGTATTCACTGGGGGGCAGCAGTGGGCTGTACTTTACCCAGAAGCAGCAGCGTGGATGTACTTGCCGGGGGGCATTATTCAAATGTATTACGTATATACTCGAGTATAGGTCGACCCGAATATAAGCCGAGGCACCTAATTTTACCACAAAAAAACTGGAAAAGTTATTGACTCGAGTATAAGCCGAGGGTGGGAAATGCAGCAGCTACCGGTAAATTTCAAAATAAAAATAGATACCAATAATGTTTTTGAATAACGTAAAGAGCAAGAAGGAGGGAATGTGGAAAATGTTGGATGTAGAAAAGAGAAGACTGATGCAATCTGAAAAGGAGAAAAAAAGGTAAAGGCGTAAAATAAGAAAGAAAGAATGTGGAAAAGGGAAAAAAGAGTAAAAGAGAGAGATGTGTAAAAGTTAATTACTAATAGTTGTAAATGCTTTACCCCTGCAGTGCACGTGTCCCAGCTTTATCAGTGGAAAAGGCAATAGATCCCAGTAGCCGTCCCACAGCCGGAGGCTCTCTATGAAGGGACAGGGGCGGCAGGGGCAGTGTGACAGTGTGACTGAGCTGCAGGTGGGGAAGCTGTGGCCTGGCTCTGGGGAAGGGGACACGGCGGCGCTGTGTGAGGAGACTCCGCAGCGCTGTGCTCCAGTTCCGGCTTTTTCCGCCGCCCCGCACTGGCTCCGCCGCACACAGGTAAGTCACCCCTCTGTGTGGCACACACACACACCTACCTGATGAGGGGGACACAAGAGGACCACATGCCCCGCACTGCTCCAGCATCTTGAACATCCTCACTGCCGACAGCGACCATGCACGGGCGGCAGGCGGGGCTGCGCGGGGGGGCAGGCGTGGGTGCGCGGCCGCGCGCGCGCGCACCTTAGCGGGAACAGTGATGGCCCTGCCCCTTTTTCATCTCCATTTCGGCCAAAATTTTCACTGACTCGAGTATAAGCCGAGGCGGCTTTTTTCAGCCCAAAAAGTGGGCTGAAAAACTCGGCTTATACTCGAGTATATACGGTAATTGCAATTGGATTTGGGATACATTGAGTACATTTATATAGTAAAATGTAGTTTCTTGTTTGTTGAATAGAAATGTTCACTCAGAACAAGGTTGCAGATCACACCCAAAGCTCAGCGAAAGTTAAACCTTTTGAGAAAGTTCTGTGACAAGAACACAGAATTGAATTGTATTGTATTGTGTTCTTTGATACTTGGGGCTTTTTTATGTTTTAGAGCAGTAGTAAATTTCTATGATAGTATTTTTTATGATATTTCTCATAAGAAATGTTTAAAGTAGGAAACCAGTAGTAGTAGGTGGATTTGAAAGTGAAACCTTCTTCACCACAAAATACAATTTGAGAATGGTTGTTTACTGGATCTCTGATGGTTCTCTTCCTATCCCTTTAGGTGGTTTTTTAGTGTTCACTGGTGGCTCCACCTCCTCACCTTTCCCTTTTGCTGTTGCAGTTCCTCAATATTCAGTCCTTGGTCCTCTCCCTGTTTCTCTTTATACAGTCTTAATCTCTAAGATGATGATACCCAACCCTATACTTTATCCTGTGACCTCGGCTATATTTATGCTGTCTCTAACATCATGTTTCCTCTTGGTCTGAAACAGAATCTTTAAAAAATGTAACTGCATGTGTTTTCACCATTTACTAACCTACCTAACCTCCCTCCCAGGTTGGGGCACTATCATAACTCATAAGCAGCACGCCAGGTGTTTAGCTGTCATGCTTGACTCTGATCGGTCATCTATTTTTTCAACCACCTACCTGCTGAATATCTTCAGAATCAGCTCAGTTTTGTTACTTTGGAAACCCCAAAAAATATTGATGCCTGCATCCTTCTTGATTACTGTAACTTACTAATAATCAGCCTCCCCCTCTCTAAACTCCCCCCTCCCCAATACACTCTAAATGCAGCCACCAGGCTAAACTATATATATATAATTTCTGCTCTGATGCCTCTACCTTTTATTAAGCTTATGAACACCAGCTATGTGAAATTCATGTAGCTGCCCCTTCAGCTGTCATGTACCCTAGTTTAAAAGCAAAAACAAAAAAGGCTCACCTCCATCCAGAATCCAGCAGCAGTGGTCTCATGTTCCCATGGCCTTCCGGCAGCCAGAGAACTGTCAGAGGCAAGTAGTGATCAGTGGAGAGCGGGTTAGAGGGCAGTGGATTCTGATCCCCTGCCCTCACACCCAGATTTCGCTGATCACTTCCGGCTGTCAGTGATCGTAGGACAGAGCGATTGGCGATAGAATCAAGGTCAGTATAGAAAAATGACATTTTAATAAGTGACATTTTTGCTTTGTGTTTTTGTATTGAGACCCCCATACCAGTTCACAAGGCACAAATGGCTGGCAAGTTACCTGTCAGTAAGCAGATGACTTGCCATTTACCCCCACCCCATTACTTGCCTCCCCAATGCCCAAGGGACAAGAAAGCCCACGGCCCGTGAGGACCCCATAGCTGGTGCCTGGGCCCCACTCCATTTTCTTTTTTAATTTTTATGGCTTGACATTTATTTTATTTTTAAGGGTTTAATCCCTCATGATGCACATATTAGTGTATTTCATTTGAAAATGTCATAAAGCACTCTTTTCAGTTGGAGGGGGGTCCCCTGGGCAGAGACAGGTGTGGAACAATACATATGTATCGTGGGGAGGTCATGGTATAGAGATAGGGAATCGTCCTTGTGACCGGAGAGTGGTAGGTTCATTTGCCGACTGATCAAGGCACCTAACTGTTGCCTTAACAATTGCTCCCTGGGCTCTAAGTTAAGGAAGCCCACCCCTCCGGGCACATACGTACTTCACTGCCCCTTGTTGTGTTATTCACCTGTGTGTAATCACTGATATGATGTTTATTAACTGGTGTGTCCACTGTGTGTAATTTACTTGTGTGTAGTCACTTATATATTATTATTGTTTATTTTTATAGCGCCATCATCTTTCGTAGCGCTTTACAATGTATGATTACAGACAAGATAAAACATATAGTACATGGAACAATACAAAATTAGATGTCACAAGGTTTAAACCAAGTGTTGTGAGCACAGGAGACAATAGGAAGGAGAGCCCTGCCCTTGCAAGTTTACAGTCTAAAGGATGGGGGTGGAGACGAAAGGTAAGGTAATATAGTGTTTATTCATTGGTGTGTTCACAAAGGTATGTTGTTCACAAGTCGACGGTGGTCCAATGCAGAGGCAAAAAAAAGTTTGGGGTATGTCCTACGCAGAAAAGGGTGTCTATCGATGCATATGTTGTACCCAAAAGGAATGACGCTTTTACATGCAATATGATTTTCATGAAAACATGTTTTTATTTTAAAAAGCTACAAAATTTTAATAATTCACATATTTCACCCAAAAATATTGTGAAAGCACTGAAAGTACAAACAAGACACTTCATACTCTGCTGAAAAAAAACAATTTATAATATTCCTTGGAACTTCCTGGACATTTCTTCAAAAATCACAGTTAAAGTCCCTGTCCAGGCATACACTAACCTTCTCCCATCTTATCCCCCTTGGGAATAGTATAAAATGAGCTATTGCAAAGCATCTCAAAATCTCCGATTATATGTATTTACATATAATCATATAATCTGAGAAATTGATTTTTTTGCTTCAATTTCTAGATGGTGGCTGAACTGGGAATTGTGTAATTTATAAAATACATATAAACACATTGGGTAATGAGAGGAGGGGTCACTTATACACTCGAAGGGAATAAAACTCCCGCCAAGCTTTTTGGCTTATTCTCTCATGGTAGAAATAAAACCCAAGGGGGACAGGTTTGGTCTACCCTGATGTCCTCTTCCTTTCAAAAAGAAAGAAAAATAGCCTGGCTGGATATTTCTTGATGCAGGGAGTATAAGTAACCCCCTCCTTCCACCATCCAGCATATTTATAAGGATTTTTATCATTGAGCAATTTATCGCGATAGTGCTCCTTTAATGGAGTAGATTTATGAGTGTTAAGTGTGCTCTGTTGTGGTCAGAGACAGGTGCAAGACCACTGTGGCTTGCTTGCTTGGTCACACTGAGAGCCCCAAGGGACAGAATGGCTGTTGGACTACTTTTTTGTGTGGTCCTGGAGGAATCAAATTGAAAAAGAATAAACTTTGGAGCCTAATTACAGCTTCTACCTTACAATGGAAACGAAGGAGAGGCACATGTAGGAGGCATCAGGTATGCTGCTTCCTGGCTAATTAATGAGTCCCTTTAAACATGTATAGTGCAAAATTGTAATAAATGGTCTGGCAACAGAGGGTGGCAACATCTCTAGGACCTGTCCTGTCAGGTTGCGTTTGCGGCAGGAATTCCGTTTTGCTTTTCTATTTAAGTGTATGCCACACTGGGGAGGTGTGGAAAGGGGCCATAGAGGTGCCATTGATTTTTTTTTTTGGGGCGCAAATGCAGAAACGCATGCGGTATCGATAGGTAGGTGTGAATAGGGCAAAGCACTGCAGAATATGTTAACACTATCCCATGAATAAAGATTATTATTATGTGGTCCCAGGAGGGACTTGGTTGGGTTTTTTTACTCTAAAGCTTTATGTAATAAAACAGTCCTGTACATTAGCAGCCATTTTATACAGACAAAATCTACTTGCCTTTATATTCTATATAATACATTATATTTCTGTACATATTTATATTTCTTTTTATCCTAAGCATTTTTTTTAGAATAATGAAGTTCTTGCTTGTAACAGCTGCATTTTGCAAAACAGGATGCTGGATGTATTCTAAAAAGTTCCTGTTGAAGCTGAAAGCCAATTTCCTATGTTTATTAAACTCTGGCTGACTTTTAAGGGAGATTTGAAATCTGCTTGACAAATTATTTTTCTTGGAGGCTTCTGTAATTGAATTTATTGCTTTAGATCTCAGAGTTGGTTGTACAAAAGAATTCTAGTATTTCTTTATTTTGGCAATTTTTGTAGGTATGCTTATATTTTTTTTTCCATATAGTTTTTATTTATCATTAGCATAACACTCACATCGATGAGACATATAGTTACATAGTGCCATTAATGCGCTACAAAGGCAGTTATAGCAATTTGAATTAAACACATTATAATAATGCACATAGAATATGTAAGATTCTGTCCTATCTCTAACAAGAAACAATATAAATTATCCGTTGTCCCTATATATCAACATTTTGTGAGAAGAAGACACTAGATCATCTTCATGGGCTTGAGGGTGCATGCCCAAGAAAGGAGGGGGGGGGGGAAAGAGGGGAATGGGAGAGAATGGGTAGGGTCTCTAAAAAAAAAAAAAAAAAAAAAAAAAAAAAAAGGACAAGAAATTTAAATAAAAACTGAGTAATGACGGTTTACACCTCTAACAATTTGACATCAAAGTTAGCCGACTTAAACTCCTGGACCCATGGAGTCCACATCTCTCGAAATCTATCCAGTGTACCATCTCTGATTGCCGATATCTTTTCCATTGTCATAATATAATGCACCCTATTCTTAAAATCCCTAAATGACAAATTAGGGGTCATCCAAGCGCCAGCGATGGTAAGTTTGGCTCCCGTTAGGATATGGTAAACTAATCGTTTCTGGTTCCTTGAGCTATGCCCTATGGGCCCGTTTAGTAATGCTACCCAAGGGTTTAAACTGATACGTCTCTGTAATACTTTACCCAGGGCTACAAATACTTTCCTCCAAAATCCCACTACTCTGGGACATTCCCACCAGGTATGACAGAATGATCCTTCATCAGCACAACCCCTAAAACATAGTCCCGCTGTTCTCCCTTTAAAATGCCCTAATTGCTTAGGGACTAAATACCAACGCATGGCCACTTTTACGTTGACCTCTATCGCCCACACTGATGCTGATGGTCCAAAGGAAGCCATCCACATTTTCTCCCATTCTTTCAACTCCTTTTCCTCCCCTAGATCTTTTTCCCATTTCTGTCTATATGGCACAATTTTCTCTTTTTCGACCTTGGATATTTCACAATAGATATCAGAGACCAGTCTCCTCCCTCTAGGGTCTAACTTACACCTCCTCTCAAATAAAGTAAGCTGTGTACTTGTGTCCACTCCTTTCATCATAGAACTCACATAGTGTTTAATCTGGAGATATCCAAAGAGGTCCTTAGGTTGTAATTGATATTTTAGCTGTAACACCTGAAACTCTGCCATCTTCGATCCTTCCAAGCAATCTAACAAACAGTTAACCCCTGCCTTTTTCCAGTTGTTAAACCTACTCGAGTCCATATGAGCAGGAGTAAACATCGGATTACTCCATAAGTGCATTAATGGTAGATGGGGAGATGCCAATCTCTTAGAAGACCGCAGTCCATCCCATATTTCTAATGAGTGGGATATAATAGGATTATCCAATTTACCTCTAAGTTTCTTTGGAATCCAAAATATAACAGCACACGGCGTTGGTTTACAAAGTTCAGATTCAATCTGGACCCACATAGGGGCTTCTACCTCAGCATGATATGATACCAGTTGAGCTAATTGGGCAGCTTGATAATATTTAGTAAAATTAGGTACCCCTAACCCACCTTGTGATTTAGATGTCATCATGATGCTCCCCGCTACTCTAGGCCTCTTCCCTCCCCAGATAAATGCCATAATTCTAGACTGCAGCGCTTGTAGAAAATTTTGAGGGATTTTAACTGGCAATGTTCGGGCTAAATACAAGAACTTAGGTAAAATGGACATTTTAATGGCCGCTATTTTACCAAGCCATGACAATTTGTATCCTTTCCATCTATTTAGAAGACCAAGGAGGTTCTGTCTCAGAGGGCCATAGTTGGCAGCAAAGAGGGATGAATAATCACTTGTTAGCTTGATTCCAAGATACTTAATTCCCGTTTCTTCCCACTGAAAACCAAATGATCGTCTCAAACTAGTGCACAACTCTGAGGGGATGCTTATATTTAAGGCTCTTGATTTTGACATATTCACCTGAAGGCCCGACACTAGCTCAAACTCTTTTAACCTTGTCATAATACCAGGAAGGGACACACTAGGATTCGACATTATTACCATCACGTCGTCCGCGAAAAGACTTAACTTATGCTGAGTTTTCCCTACCTGGATCCCTGAGATATCCGGGGATAACCTAATCAATTGTGCCAGGGGTTCCATTGCTAACGCGAACAGAAGTGGAGACAACGGACACCCCTGTCTGGTGCCTCTCTGTAATGAGAAATCTTCTGACTTGGCGCCATTATATTTAACATAGGCCCTAGAGTTTGAATATATTCTCTCTAACATTCCCAAAAATTGAGGACCAAATCCCCATTTACTTAACAAGCCAAAAAGATATTCCCAAAGCACTGTATCAAAGGCTTTTCTGATGTCTAAGGAAAGAAGCATAGCCGGGGCTCGAGCAGTTCTAGCCAAATGCACCAGCTGAACCACTTTCCTTATGTTGTCCCCTGCTTGTCTGCCCTGAATAAATCCCACTTGATCTTTATGAATCAATCTAGGCATATAACTCGATAATCTGTCAGCAAGAATTTTAGTCAAAATCTTCATATCGACATTGATAAGCGATATTGGTCGGAAATTAGACCACACTGTATGATCTGAATCCGGCTTTGGTACCATGCTTATAGAGGCCGTGAGGGAATCCCTTGAGAAGGAAACCCCACTACGCATCCTATTAAAACATGCTGTCAATTTAGGCGCTAGCACAGATTTAAATGTCTTATAATAAGCCGCCGAGAGACCATCTGGTCCCGGTCTTTTATTAATTTTCAGTTTATCGATAGTATGTTGGACCTCCATTTCACTAAATCCTTCCTCAAGAGATTCCGTCAGTTGCAAGGGAAGTTCAGGCAGGGGAACAGCAGCCAGAAATCTGTCTACCTTATCAGGCCTAATCGGGGTGTCGTTGGAGTATAGTTTTGATAGCTGCTCTCCAAAGACTTTGACTATTTTATCTGGATTACTCGTGAGCTCACCTCTCTCATGCTTTAATCTGATGGGCGTATAGTTCTGATCTGGGAATTTAAGTCTCTTGGCCAATAGCGAATCTGGCTTGTTGGCCTTACAATAATATCTATGTTTCATCCATCTCAATACTCTCTCAGCTTTGCCTGCAAGAGCTAGATTAAGCTCTTGAGTCACCTCAAATAACTTAGTGCGGATATCAGGGGACATTCTTTGTTTTGCCTCTTCTGCAACTTCCTCATATTTCCTCTCTAGTTCCTCAATGCAAGCATTTCTCTCGCGTTTTTTCTTGGACGCGATCTCTATCAACCGGCCCCTGATGACTGGCTTATGTGCTTCCCAACTAAGCACTTCAGACGTTTCTGGGTTTTCATTGAACCGAAAGTACTCTGATAGGGCCTCGGTTACCTCTAGAGCTACTTTGGGATCCGATATGATAGCAGTATTAAGAGTCCATGTATAACCAGATCTCCCCCAATTTGACAAATCCATAGTCATGACCACGCAATCATGGTCTGACCATGATATTGGACTAATTTTGACTGACTTTACCGTCACTAGGGCCCTCTGAGACAGAAATATGTGGTCAATCCTTGACCATACATTATGGGCATGCGAAAAATGAGTAAAATTTTGTGTCCCTGGGTGCAATTCCCGCCAGGTATCTGTTAGAGCGAACTCGTCTAGTAATCCCCGAAATTGTCTAGAAGCGGCCGCATATGATGTACCTACTGTTTTTCCAGCTAAAGATTGCCTGTCTAAATATGGGTTTAAGGTAAGGTTTGAGTCGCCACATATTATCACGTTGCCTTGCGCTACCTCTCGAACTGCCTCAAAAACTTTTTTAAGAAACGCTACCTGTCCTGAGTTGGGTGAATAATAGTTAGCTATGGTGACCTGAGTTTCCTGTAACACTCCCACCAATATCACATACCGCCCTTCCGGGTCTTTTATCTCCCTATGGCAATGGAAAGGTGCCTTTCGTTGAAAGCCTATCAAAACTCCCCGCTGTTTAGTGTTTGCATTTGCCACAAATACCTGAGGAAATGATGAATTCAGAAGACGGGGCTGGGACGATCTCGAGAAATGTGTCTCCTGTAGACAGATGACATCTGGATTCAAGGCCTTAATCCTTCTAAAAGCATAACATCGTTTATTTGGAGAATTGAAGCCCTGAACATTTAACGATAAGATTTTTACCATTTTTAATAATTATTTTAGTGGTTTCAAAGTACCACTTTACACTGTACACTTTACAAACAAGAGAGAAAAGAAAGAGAAATAAAAGTGTAAAATAAAATAAAAAAAAAAAAAAAAACAAAAAAAATAAAAAATTTAAAAAAAGGGGGAGAAAAGAGAGGGAAAAAGGTCAAGGGAAGATCGAGGGAGTGAACCTATATCTATTTTAAATGTGATTCGGCCGGACAAGCACTACACCTGTAGTACCAGTAGTATCAGCTCTCACCACTATAGTGTCTATCCGACCAAATCAGCTTGCTGACCGGCACCTTCTTCCACCCCTAAATTAGGCGAAAAGAAGCCTGCCTGCCAGCCTATCTACTAATTCTGATCATAAAACTATTCAACTTAAATTTTAAAAGTTACCGTTAGAACTACCAAAAAATCACAGGGAAAACCCTCTGATTATACGAGAGTATGTCATACAATAGCCGACGGACAGGGGGGCGTCTATATTCTTAATTAAATCCGCTTGGAGGTACAAAAACAGTATTCGTGAAATATACAAACATTATTTGACCCGCTAAGGTATTTACACCAACCCATCAGACAAGGGTCCATATAAACATCTCAGCTTCCATTAATCAGGCCCTATGATCACGCTCTTCAGAACAGGGCCAGAGCAGTAAACTGTAAACGTAACATAACTTTAACAAGATTCTCCCAAATGTAATCTAATGGGTTATATTATCTATATCTCATTACATCTACACGTATTTTAAACCCAAAAGGGAGAAAGCATTATTCAGGCGTTTTCAAAATCCAATGATGCGCTGTATCCCGGTCGCGGGACCCCACGTTTTTGGCGTTTTCCAGACCTCTGGGATTTTGGTGAGTCCTCCCCCACTCTGGAGGACTTCATAGAGACCAATCTGGATATGCCTGCGGCCGTCATCTGTGCCTTTAATTCCTCCACGTTTACTGCAGAGAAGGTGGCGTCTTTGTATGAAAAAGTAAGGCGGAAGGGGAACCCCCATCTGTAGTTTATCTTTTGTTCCTGAAGGATTAGTAACAGTGGCTTCATCTCTCGCCTCTTTGCCATGGTGGTTGCCGATAAATCAGAGAAAATTTGGTATTTATGTCCCTGAAATAACAAATCAGCCTTTTGCCTCGCCACTCTCTGAATCATTTCCTTTGATGTATAAAAGTGAAATTTGGCGATAATATCGCGAGGGGGATCATTAGGTGAGCCACGTGGTCTTAAGGCTCTGTGGACTCGATCCATCTCCAGTCTCTCAGTTGGTACGTCCGGAGCCAGTTCATGACACAAAGCAGTAATTGCCCCTCTAAGATCCTCTACATGCTCAGGGATGCCCCTAAATCTCAGGTTGGAGCGCCGATCCCTGTTCTCCATGTCCTCCAACTTCGTCGCCAAAGCACTATTATCTATTTTAAGCTGATTGATTTCTGTATCGAGGGCTTCCTGGGCAACCTTAATGTTATTTATTTTGATCTCTAAGTTAGATAAACCACCTGTCACCTTCTCCAGCTCACTGGACATATGTGCCTTAATCTGCGCTGTATTGTTTACCAGGGCACTCTGCAGCATACTCTCAAAGCGATTGAGCAAAGAACTGCTCACCTCTATTTGAGTCTCAGAGCTGGCCAGTTCCATCCTACCTCTCTGCTCTTCTTGGAAGGATGCCTCCGAGAGCTCTATTGCGTCGAGGTCCTCTGGAGTGATGTCGTCCGCCATTTTGGATGCAGCTCCGCAGGAGATATTCTCTGCCACAGGCTCTCGCTGCTGCGCTTCTCCACTACCTCTCCTCCTTCTCCTGTCACTGCACACCACTCCGGTCTGTGTGTCTGCGCCTCCCCGGTTTCCTCCGTGCTGTCACTGACGCTGACAGCCCCTTTCTTCTGCCGTCGGGCACGGAGCGGTATTAGGCAGCCACCATCTCCGCACCGCGCGCATGCGCACTCCTCTGCTTATATTTTTATAGATATGTTTATTTAAGTTGATGTGTTGCCAACTAACACATACGGGAGATTCATATTAAAATGAAATGATATTATCAGTCTAATTATTACCAGGCTATATATTTGTTTGTTTGCACTTGTACTTTTCAATCCTGCTGTATAGGTGGTGGTATTGTATATGATCTAAGGATGTCCAATGTGTAAATCCCCTGGGGCATCCAGTTGTGTCCCAATGTGTGAAGCCCCATAAAAACTCACCTTTGTGACACTCCCAGTTCACTTTTGCTGGCTCTACCCACCTCGCCAGCCTCCCCGCGGCTGAGATGCGCTCCCAAACCCAGCCATTCAGATAGGCTGGGGCAGGAGTCCCAAAAATAAAAAATAAAATAACCAGGGAGATCCTAGTATATAGGTGCGGTGCTCTGCCCTAACCCTAGTGGGGGGCGCTCATGAACCAACATCACAGACTCAAAAATTATACACATACAGACAAATGGTTCCTCTAGAGCTGGCACTCCCACAAATAAATCACCAAAATGACCTACCATTAATACATGTTTATTTATACATCCAAAGGCACCAATACAAAACTACCCCAAATCCCTAAAAAAGATAAAAAGCTAATTAGCATGGTAAACACGGGGGGCCCCCATTCAGCCACACTCCCAGGCATACAAGCTCCCTCACTCTCACACACACACTAATACATTGGGCTGGCCAGCCAATATAATGATGGTAAACGGAGAATCCTGTGTATGGAGGGGGAAAAAAGGCAGTCACTGCTCAAGGGTCAAGACATGTGTAAAGTGCGCGTGCTTCAAATGGCAACTAATTTTCAGGTGGCTCATATCTCATATATCAGCGCTAGATGCACTCATGATGCAGCAGTTCCACAGCAGAGATAAATAGAGCTCCAGGCTTTGCATGTTGGTAAACACGATCATACGCTTAAAGAGTAGTGAAATGTCTGCACAGGCGGGAGACGCACAGGTCAGGACACCTCTATGAGGGCCATTGTACCTGGCACCGCTCGACCGCCTAATACCTTCTCCTCAGTGTGCGGCTACAGCTTGCGTCCACTGTCATCATTTTCCCCCGCAGTACCGAGACAGGCGGTTTCTCACAACAAGGAACTCGATATCACGTGCGGCCAGAGTGCGTGAGGAGGAGAGCCTGGGAGGGGGGCGTGGTGGGGCCGGCCGTCCGCCGACGTACGTTTCGCCCCGCCTACCGGGGCTTCGTCAGGGTGACGTGGGCCAATCAGGTTCCGCCAATTTATCCTCTTTGTAGCGCTCGTTCTCGCGTCAAACTCAGCTGTTCTATGTTTAACTGTTTCATATCTGTCATCCGCTAATCAGCATTGTGACAGCATGTGAGAGCACTCCCGTGCCTGGGACTTTCAAGCAGATTACACCTATTCTGTGGCCAAGACAACCATGTTTACAAAACAATTGAAGCATTTTGCTATGGATATTACACATGCATTCAGCGGCTGGCCATTATGTCATCATATCACCTTATTGGCAAGCTAATCTCCATGTCTCACCACTTACAACACATTCAACACTCAGCTCATATTTTTAAAGAACGGCTCTTAACTGCCGATATATATAGTGATAATGAGTGTATTTATTCCTCCACCTCTGCGCTCAAGGAGACCTAAACAGATGTAAGGGAAGGCACTCTACTACCCCCGGATCCCATCAAAAGATACACTATGGGTTACACCCGTGCCCCCACTGTCACTACACATATGTTTGTACCTAGCCCTATACACCCACTCAGAAAGTAGGAAGAAAGGGGAGAAAGGCAGGGCGACCAAAAAAGGGGGGGGGGGGGGGGGGGAGCGACCAAAAAAGGGGGGGGGGGGGAGGAAAGGAAGAGAGGGCTGGGAACCAAAATGGGCCCCCATACAAAGCTAATACTGGGCCCTGTACAAAAGACCAGATCCTGAGTATCCATAAAGGTAGATATTTATCTCTTTTTCTTTTTCACTTTCCATACTAGCCTGTTACAGAATACTATCTTTTACAAAAAGGCACTAAGACCCCCATCTGTATTTAGACCCACAGGCATCATAGTTCCCAATTCAAAAATAAATCGTGCCTCATATTGTCTCAATCTCTGGTCCCAGAAGCCCCTTCTCCCAGTAATACTTAATTTAAAGATACCGCATATATTCGTGCCCACCGGGTCACTATTATGATACTGTCTATAGTGTTCCGCCACAGGGCTTTTCTCATTGACATTCTTTATGTCACGAATATGCTCACTTATCCTTATCCTTAATTCCCGTTTTGTTTTTCCTACATATTTTTTCCCACAAGGGCACGTGAGTAGATATACAACTAAAGTGGATGCACAATTAATGAACCCTTTTATAGCTTTAGGGGAAGTGTCCCTCAAACCTGTATATACCGACGTTTTCAATACATATTTGCAGGCTCCACAATGCCCACATTTATAGCAACCGTCAGGTCGCGTCCCTAAGTATTTACTTCCTCCGCCCCTCAATCCTAAATCACTATGTACCAGATGGTCCCGTAGGTTGTTAGCTCGTTTTGCAACCAGCAGTGGTCTAGGCCCAACACACTTCGCTAGTGTGGGGTCTAACTGCAAAATATGCCAGTGGGAATTCAGAATGTGTTTGAAGTTATCCCAGTGCGTTCCAAACTGGGTGATCAACCGTACTGGTTGTCCATCGTCCTTACCATCTACATTCTTGTCCTTTCCCCGACCTCCAGCTTTTCCTACTAATAACTCATCGCGATGTACCTCTCCGGCCTTTTTCCTGCATGTTCGCAATAATCTATGGGGGTACCCTCGATCCCTAAATCTCACCATAAGATCACGTGCTTCACGTTGATAATCCGAATCTGAGGAACAGTTCCTTCGTATCCGAAGGAACTGTCCCAGGGGGATGCCCCTCTTAAGTGGACCGGGATGGTGGCTGGAAAAGTGAAGGAGGGTATTCCCCGCTGTTGGTTTGCGAAAAATCGTGGTAGTTAGAATACCATCTTGTTTTCTGATCAATAAATCTAGAAATTCTATACTGTATAGATCATATTTAAAAGTAAGCCGAATATTACGTTCATTCTGATTCAACTCACCCACAAAATCCTCAAATTCCTGTGTGGTCCCCTTCCAGACCACCAAAATATCATCTATGTATCTCAGCCAGAGGGCGACCCGTGCCCCAAAATGCGCCCGACCAAACACCTCCAAGCTCTCCCACCGCCCAAGGTGCAGGCAGGCGTAAGAAGGAGCACAGGCCGCCCCCATGGCTGTTCCACGGATCTGGTGATAAAACTTCTGATTAAAACAGAAGTAGTTATTGAGTAGTACAAATTCAAGAAGCTCCACAACAAATTCGTTGTAGGGGGCATCTCCTGGTCCCAGGTCATCCAGAGTCTGTCCTACCGCCTCGAGGCCTATCGCATGGGGAATGGAAGTATACAAACTCTCCACATCAATACTGGCGAGCAGCCAATCGTCTTCTATTTGGACCCGCCTAAGTTTACGTAACAAGTCATTGCTATCCAACACAAACGATGGCAAAACTCTGACCAGAGGTTTTATATTTTCATCAACAAATTTGGCTATTCTTTCCAGTGGACCTCCATTCCCAGATACGATAGGCCTACCCGGGGGGGAAGACAGACTCTTGTGTACCTTAGGAATGGTATACAATACCGGAATATTATATTCCTGGACCCTCAAATAATTTAAGACCTTAGGGGTTACTAGTCCTTCTTCTCCCGCCCAATCGAGTTTGTCATTCAGGTTTGCTACGACCTTTGGGAAGGGGTTGTCATGAATTTTACAATAAGTATTGGCATCAGCAAGTTGGGCCTCTATTTCTCTGATGTAGTACTCCTCATTAAGGAGCACCACATTACCACCTTTATCGCTTGGTCGTATAATTAGGCCTGGTGCTGGTTCTAACTCCTTAATCGCTTGTCTTTCCTCCCGAGAGAGGTTACTTTCACCCCCAAGGGACGCCCAATTCCCTTTCCTCAGGTCACGCTGCACTAACTGCAGAAATAGGGACAGATATTTATTTGAGTTAAGGGGAGGGAACCTTTTCGACCGTTCTCTAAGATGTTGTAATTTTGGCATAAGGTCAGGTATTTCATTTTCCCATTCTTCATTATTCTCAAAAATATCAGAGTCTAGAGGGGGCATCGAAGACGTTCCCTGGTCAGTACTTACCTGACTTTCACCTACCTCTTTTTTGCCAGAATACATGGCCCTAAACATTACCTTCCGCAGAAACAGAGTAGTATCTTTAAACAATGTAAATTCATCTCCACCTTTGGACGGGGAGAAGGACAGGCCTTTTGATAGTACGGAAAGATGGTAACTGTTCAAATTAAAATATGACAGATTGATAACATTTAGGCCCTTACCCACCCCCGTATCCATATCCTTGCTTAAGGTGGTGGGCCCCTCGGGTTCATCTTGCGTATCCCTCGTAAATTCTTGACTCGATTGGCTACACTTTCTCCTTCTCCTTCCCCTCTTCCTTTTCCTTGGTCTAAAAAAGATACAGAGCGATGACCCCTTCTAGGGACTCTAGGCGGGCTATCATCGGAAACTTCAGTTTCTCCTCCAGACAAATCACTGGAGACCTCTTTCCACTGTCTCTGTCTGGGCGGAAATCTCCCTCTCGGTTTTATTTCTAGGAAGATCTTCCCCATATCAAATTCTGCCAAGTCCCTACGAAACTTTTTTTGCTTAATGTCTTTCACTGTTTTTTGCACCCTATCTACTTCCATTTTTATCAAATCATTGAGCCTTTGGAAGTCAGGGGCATCCCCGAGGGCATCCAACCTGGTACAGCTTTCTTTGATACTATTGTCTAACTCTGTCAGCTGTATCTGCTCTTCCTCTACAATTAATTGCATAATTCTTAAGCCATGGTTGATACATTCTGTTTGCCATTTCTGCATAAAACGTTCAGTGCGCAGGTGTTCTGCAGGAATTATACGCTCCCTAAGTCCCCGGGGTATAATTTTATTCTGTATATAGTTTTCAATGGTACATATGTCCCAATATCTTTTTAATTGTTTAATGACCAAAGATTTATGTTTTTTAAAGAGGGAACGAGCTGTGGGCATTGTGGAGCCTGCAAATATGTATTGAAAACGTCGGTATATACAGGTTTGAGGGACACTTCCCCTAAAGCTATAAAAGGGTTCATTAATTGTGCATCCACTTTAGTTGTATATCTACTCACGTGCCCTTGTGGGAAAAAATATGTAGGAAAAACAAAACGGGAATTAAGGATAAGGATAAGTGAGCATATTCGTGACATAAAGAATGTCAATGAGAAAAGCCCTGTGGCGGAACACTATAGACAGTATCATAATAGTGACCCGGTGGGCACGAATATATGCGGTATCTTTAAATTAAGTATTACTGGGAGAAGGGGCTTCTGGGACCAGAGATTGAGACAATATGAGGCACGATTTATTTTTGAATTGGGAACTATGATGCCTGTGGGTCTAAATACAGATGGGGGTCTTAGTGCCTTTTTGTAAAAGATAGTATTCTGTAACAGGCTAGTATGGAAAGTGAAAAAGAAAAAGAGATAAATATCTACCTTTATGGATACTCAGGATCTGGTCTTTTGTACAGGGCCCAGTATTAGCTTTGTATGGGGGCCCATTTTGGTTCCCAGCCCTCTCTTCCTTTCCTCCCCCCCCCCCCCTTTTTTGGTCGCTCCCCCCCCCCCCCCCCTTTTTTGGTCGCCCTGCCTTTCTCCCCTTTCTTCCTACTTTCTGAGTGGGTGTATAGGGCTAGGTACAAACATATGTGTAGTGACAGTGGGGGCACTGGTGTAACCCATAGTGTATCTTTTGATGGGATCCGGGGGTAGTAGAGTGCCTTCCCTTACATCTGTTTAGGTCTCCTTGAGCGCAGAGGTGGAGGAATAAATACACTCATTATCACTATATATATCGGCAGTTAAGAGGCGTTCTTTAAAAATATGAGCTGAGTGTTGAATGTGTTGTAAGTGGTGAGACATGGAGATTAGCTTGCCAATAAGGTGATATGATGACATAATGGCCAGCCGCTGAATGCATGTGTAATATCCATAGCAAAATGCTTCAATTGTTTTGTAAACATGGTTGTCTTGGCCACAGAATAGGTGTAATCTGCTTGAAAGTCCCAGGCACGGGAGTGCTCTCACATGCTGTCACAATGCTGATTAGCGGATGACAGATATGAAACAGTTAAACATAGAACAGCTGAGTTTGACGCGAGAACGAGCGCTACAAAGAGGATAAATTGGCGGAACCTGATTGGCCCACGTCACCCTGACGAAGCCCCGGTAGGCGGGGCGAAACGTACGTCGGCGGACGGCCGGCCCCACCACGCCCCCCTCCCAGGCTCTCCTCCTCACGCACTCTGGCCGCACGTGATATCGAGTTCCTTGTTGTGAGAAACCGCCTGTCTCGGTACTGCGGGGGAAAATGATGACAGTGGACGCAAGCTGTAGCCGCACACTGAGGAGAAGGTATTAGGCGGTCGAGCGGTGCCAGGTACAATGGCCCTCATAGAGGTGTCCTGACCTGTGCGTCTCCCGCCTGTGCAGACATTTCACTACTCTTTAAGCGTATGATCGTGTTTACCAACATGCAAAGCCTGGAGCTCTATTTATCTCTGCTGTGGAACTGCTGCATCATGAGTGCATCTAGCGCTGATATATGAGATATGAGCCACCTGAAAATTAGTTGCCATTTGAAGCACGCGCACTTTACACATGTCTTGACCCTTGAGCAGTGACTGCCTTTTTTCCCCCTCCATACACAGGATTCTCCGTTTACCATCATTATATTGGCTGGCCAGCCCAATGTATTAGTGTGTGTGTGAGAGTGAGGGAGCTTGTATGCCTGGGAGTGTGGCTGAATGGGGGCCCCCCGTGTTTACCATGCTAATTAGCTTTTTATCTTTTTTAGGGATTTGGGGTAGTTTTGTATTGGTGCCTTTGGATGTATAAATAAACATGTATTAATGGTAGGTCATTTTGGTGATTTATTTGTGGGAGTGCCAGCTCTAGAGGAACCATTTGTCTGTATGTGTATAATTTTTGGGGCAGGAGTCCCCTGCAAACCGCTAGGAAGGCTGGGGATGCTGCTGCTACCATTTCCCTGTGTCTGTGCTCTGTTTCAAACAGAGCTGTATGCTGTGCATTAATATGCACTACAAACAGTGCTGATTGGATGAGAATCTGCACATGAAACAAGAGACCCTGGGAAAGGTATGTTTTTAAGGTGATCCAGTGGAATTTACACAGTGGGGCATCCTAGAATCCTGGGTTTTGGAGCACTTTATGAAACTCCAATCTAGGCATCAAGGGGCATCAAATATGCCCTGCTTGGCACACCCGCACTGGAAGCACGCTCATTGTGACAATTTATGCTTGTTTTGGCCACCTATCGCAACCTCAAACAAACCATTATGACTGTTTTTATGATGCGCCAGAGACTCTTGTTGTGTGGGGGTATTAATTTATAACACGATAGTTTATGAAAAAATAGATTTTACTTTTACGGACCTTAGTTTACAGAGGAGACAATCCTTAGTCCTTCCCATCCCAAAGTGCGATGCACATATAACACTGAAATGTAAGCCATCTACAATCCAATAATAGGCTCACGACTGCTATAACAATCTAACACAATGAACCTCTCAGCAAGGAGCTGGCAGGCTTTTCGGAATGGATGGAGATATAGGCCCTTATTTATGAAGGAATAGCGACAGGTAGCGACTGGTGAGCGGCCGGTAATGACGGGCCCCGCCACGAGAACGCCAGCTCCCCACCACAATCACACATTTATCAAGCCAATCCTGCTTAGCGACTGAGATAGCGCCATATAGCGACTCATTCATCATTATTCCAGCCTCAGCCCACAGCGCCAGCGTCCGACCTTGAACAGCGACAGGTATGACCTCTCGCTACCTGGCGCTCTCCAATGCATTTCAATGGAACAATCTTTAAATATTAATAAATAATTGTTATTAATGTGTTTTTTTTTTTTTAAATGTGAAAAATTCTGTGACCACTTCTGCCATTTTAGATAATTTTGTTTAAGGGAAAATAAAAAAAAAAAAATTGTACAGAATTGATATTACAGGTCTGATATTAATGTATTCATATTACTAAATTATTTAAAATACTTTTTTTTTTGGGTTTCCAAAAATATGGTGGTTTGGGGGTTAAAAAACTACTTTTAACACATCGTCTCCAGCGCCCTGGGTTTAAACATGCATTTCACAGCACTTGAATTTTTTGAGCGTGATTTTTTGATGAATATGGTGGAAGCCGGTCGCTCTGACCAGTCGCTATCATGCGCACCCATACATCGCGGAACCTGTCAAATAGCGACGTTGTATTCAACATTACGCCACACCGACTGAGTCGCTGTCAACAACCGAACAACGGGCAAGCACAGCGACTACTAGCGGGCGCTGTGAAAATACCGCTACAGTCGCTCAACTGTCGCTACATGTCGCTATTAATAAATCAGCCTCCCTGTCCATCCCAAGCTATTAACATGCCATCTCAATATATGGCTCCCTGTACTTTGTCACCTCTGTACCATTTTTTAGATTGCTTCAATCTGTCCTGATGAGTACACAATACTAGGAACTTTCTCAAGGCTGACCAGAATGTAACAAAATAAACTATAATATAAGAAATAAAGACCAAGAAAAATACCTAAATTTATCCACTCCTCCTTTCAATCATTAATCCAAGGTGCAGATGGTATGCCCATATTAAATGATAACAGGTTCAGATGAGATATTTTTGATGCTCTGAACCACACAAGAGTCTGGTAAGAAGCTTATTCAGTGGTGCATGAGCACTGGAGGTGTTATTTTGCAGTCATTTTAAAAGAGTATGGCTCCCTGACACCAGCATGATACTTGTAGACATACTACCGTATGTATATTTTGGACTATGTTAACTTATTGCATTAGTTACATCTAACAATGGACTATAATTGAGAGATTTGAGCTATTGCTTAAACCGGACCTTCACCCTGATTTAATGAAAAGCCCAAACTCTTAAAAAACAATTCCTCAGCATCTAAAATTAATATATTTTACATGTTTAGTCACTAATTTATTATACTTTCCCCCACTGGGCTGCAACTCTGTTCGGGAATTTAGGATACGGGCGCCGCCATCTTGACTCAGAAGCATCACACTTACTGAGGAGAGGAGAGTGGGATAAGGTACAGGGGGGCGGGTTATAGCTGTGCTTTGCTCAGACAGAGCAGAGCTGGGGTCAGGGAAAGGTCAGCAGTCCCAGAATGCAGAGCAGCACAGTCACTTCCTGTTTGCAGGCACTTCCTGTTTGCAGGCTGCCTGCAAAAATGGCAGCTTCCATAAGCCGCCATCTTGGATGTTTAAAGGCTTATAAAATGCAATAGATGCAGGTAGGATGATTTTTAATGTGAGCAATCTGTATGTACAGGGTGTGGGAAACATATAAGATAGACTCTTATTTAGAGTGAAGGTCCGCTTTAATGCAATTTATTTAATTTTTTGCCAAATGATGACGAGCCCATATTGACACGTATTAAAAAAAAAAAAAAAAAAATACAAGAGTCTGGCTCCCTGACACCAGCAAGATACTTGGAGACATACTATATATATTGTGTGCTATGTTGATTTATTGCATTAGTTTCAGTACATCTAACAATGTAATATACACTGTATAGAGGTATTTGAGCGGTTGCTTCATACAATTGTCATTTATCACAGTATATTGGTTTGATCACTGTTAAAGTCCGTGACTATCTGCATTTTTTAACTAATTATCCTTTAGTGATTGTTTATACTGAGCATGGTGTTTTTATCTTTATTTATTTTGTGTTACTGTAGACATCTTTAATACCAGCAGCTGCATTGACTATGGATATTTTTACATTTCGATCTCAAACAATAGTAGACCTGAAGAATATTTTTGGTGAATCTCCTAGGGAGGAGAACACCATAGGCTCGATTCAAAGAAACATTCGTCCGGACTTCCGTAGCTGTCTGTGAAAGTTTTGGTGGGTGTTTGCCATTTTTTTGCTTTTTTTCGTCCATTTTCTACTCGCACGAACGTTCGGGAATGCGCTTCCGATGATCGGAAGCAAATCGGAACATTTCCGTTAGTTCGGATCATTTTCCAAACAAAATCGGAAATTTTCCGTTCCTTCAGAAAACTTCCGTTGATTCAGAGAGCTGATTTCCGACGGATCACCACCCTATCCGCTTCATTTCCGATCCACTTACGAGACCTTTGAGGGCTCGGATTGCTATTGTTGAACATGTTAGGCTCGATTCAAAGAGACACAAAAAAACTTTCGATTTCGTGCCGTCGTCGTATCATTTTCAAAATTTCCCGCTCTCGTATGAATGTGCGAGCGATTCCAAGCATGCTTTGTAAACCTTCCGTAAAGCTTCCGTCCGCTTGTATGCCAGAGTACGCGTACGAGGATGTCATTTTCAATCGAGACTTTTCAGATTCATTTTCTCACCTACCAACGTAGCCTTTCGTTTTTGCCCTTTTCCCATTGTATCCTCACACGAATCCTTTCCGCTTCCCGATACATTCTGCTTCACTTTGTCCAAAATTATTCGTCCAGACGAAATTCTTACGAACTTGCGCCTGCGCACTACAAACTTATCTCATTAAAGTGCTTGCATACATAATTTCACTCCCATCACTTATAATCCAAAAAAACTCACCCTAACCACTTAGCACTATCCTGCCTTTTCCCTTTTTGGTCCTTAAACCTCACCCTAACCACTTAGCGCTATCCTGCCTTTTCCCTTTTTGGTCCTTAAAGCTCACCCTAACCACTTAGCGCTATCCTGCCTTTTCCCTTTTTGGTCCTTAAAGCTCACGCTAACCACTTAGCGCTCTCCTGCCTTTTCCCTTTTGGGTCCTTCAAGCTCACACTAACCACTTAGTGCTCTCCTGCCTTTTCCCTTTTGGGTCCTTAAAGCTCACCCTAACCACTTAGCGCTATCCTGCCTTTTCCCTTTTGGGTCCTTCAAGCTCACCCTAACCACTTAGCGCTCTCCTGCCTTTTCCCTTTTTGGTCCTTAAAGCTCACCCTAACCACTTAGCGCTCTCCTGCCTTTTCCCTTTTGGGTCCTTCAAGCTCACCCTAACCACTTAGCGCTTAGGTTCTTCTTCCATTTTCGGTCCCTAAAACTTACCCAAATCACTTAGCGCTTAGGTTCTTCTTCCATTTTAGCACCCTAAAACTTACCCAAATCACTTAGCGGTTAGGTTCTTCTTCCATTTTCGGTCCCTAAAACTTACCCAAATCACTTAGCGCTTAGGTTCTTCTTCCATTTTAGCACCCTAAAACTTACCCAAATCACTTAGCGCTTAGGTTCTTCTTCCATTTTCGGTCCCTAAAACTTACCCAAATCACTTAGCGCTTAGGTTCTTCTTCCATTTTCGGTCCCTAAAACTTACCCAAATCACTTAGCGCTTAGGTTCTTCTTCCATTTTAGCACCCTAAAACTTACCCAAATCACTTAGCGCTTAGGTTCTTCTTCCATTTTCGGTCCCTAAAACTTACCCAAATCACTTAGCGCTTAGGTTCTTCTTCCATTTTTGGTCCCTAAAACTTACCCAAATCACTTAGCGCTTAGGTTCTTCTTCCATTTTAGCACCCTAAAACTTACACAAATCACTTAGCACTTAGGTTCTTCTTCCATTTTAGCACCCTAAAACTTACCCAAATCACTTAGCGCTTAGGTTCTTCTTCCATTTTCGGTCCCTAAAACTTACCCAAATCACTTAGCGCTTAGGTTCTTCTTCCATTTTCGGTCCCTAAAACTTACCCAAATCACTTAGCGCTTAGGTTCTTCTTCCATTTTAGCACCCTAAAACTTACCCAAATCACTTAGCGCTTAGGTTCTTCTTCCATTTTCGGTCCATAAAACTTACCCAAATCACTTCACGAACATCACAATCTTTAATTAGAAATATGTCATTGTCCCCTTGTTTTGTGTAAATGTATTTGTGCAAATAAATGGAACACCATTTTTTTTTTTGGGATTGTTTTTTTATTAATCAACTGCCATTTTTTGGTGGCATTTTTAAAATGTAATAAATGTTATAATAAAATATTTGTGAACATTAAAAAAAACTATATACAATGTTTTTTTTTTGTTAAAAAACTATATACAATAAAAACTATTTTTGGGAATAAAAAAATATATCCAATTAAATACTTTTATAAAAAATCTAACTATATACAATTAAAACTATTTACAAATATACAGGTCCAGGAACCAGGACACTACTCTTCCTCTTCTATTGTCCCCAACGTGTCCCGCATCGCCTGCAGATCGGCCACCAACTCAAGGACCCTCCGATTCATGTCAGCAAGTCGTTGGCGTGTGGTCCCTGGAACAAATTTCGAAACAAATATTATTGGGAGAACAATACATGTTTCTCACCTGTGGATTTAATGTATTTTATTAAACAAATTACCTATAAGCCACATATGTCATTCCTGAAAGGAATTAAGGTTTTGAAGTGGCCACAGGTCATTTAGCTAATTAAGTGGCCACAGGACAGTTGGGCAAGTAATTAAGCTAATTAAGTGGCCACAGGACAGTTGGGCAAGTAATTAAGCTAATTAAGTGGCCACAGGACAGTTGGGCAAGTAATTAAGCTAATTAAGTGGCCACAGGACAGTTGGGCAAGTAATTAAGCTAATTAAGTGGCCACAGGACAGTTGGGCAAGTAATTAAGCTAATTAAGTGGCCACAGGACAGTTGGGCAAGTAATTAAGCTCATTAAGTGACCACAGGATATTTGGGCAAGTAATTAAGCTCATTAAGTGGCCACAGGCCACTCTTATATTGGCATTGACTATGGCATTATGTATTTGTGTGTTCATGTGAAGTTATACAGAAATGGCAAGAATGGCATGACTACTTACTTGGTTGGTGGCCGAGAGATGGCTCGTTGGGGACAACACCATGAGGTCCTGGTTCCTGGCTCTGCTGTGAAGAATTGCCTGTAGAAACATGGGCAATATGGTTATTTTGGATGTCTGATTCAGCAGTCCTCAAATGTTTTTAGCTAAGTCTGGGTCACATCACTCACCTTCTCCAGGGTCTTGTGGGCTCCTATCTGCTGCCTCCTCACCCACTACCTCACCCGCACCCGAAGCATCTAAAAATACAGAATAAAGGAATCAGTTTGGTGATATCAGGAGCAAGCATGTATATGTGTGTGCGTAGACATGAAGAGTCACATACCAGAGGCTCCCGCATGCGTGGCAGGGTACGACTCCCTGCCCACGCTGTGCCGCCCCTCCTCTGTTGTAAGGTCCAGGGGCTGGTCTGAGGAGGCCACAGAGGAGGGGTCGGCCCGTCGCCCTGGTGATCCACCACCTTCACTCCCAGCTGCAGAATCATGCAGCACTGGTCGGCCTGTGCGCCTCCGGGTGCGGCGAATGCGGTAATCCATTTCCAACACTACCAAAGAAAAGGCATTATAAATAAAAGCCCTAACTTCTGTCGTAGTTACATCTTGCATGCAAGCACTATGTACTTACTTGGGAAATGGATCCCGAAAAACCTCCGCACCCGGGGCATGTGCAGTCGCTTTAGGTCCGACCAATGCTGCATTATCTGTGTGTGGGTGAAGGTGGTGTCGGTCTGATGTTGTATCTCTGAGATGATCTCCAGGGCGACGTTTCGTTTCTCAAACGAGTTGGGCAGGTAGTCGTACCTGTGCTCCAGCATGGTCTACAAAACAGAAATCAAACATAGCAAGAAATCAGAAATGCCTATCAAGAAGTGCCAACCAAACATTCTTTGGTTCAATCACATGAACACATACACACACACACACACACACACACACACACACACACACACACACACACACACTTCTAGGCTAAGTTAACTTTCAAATCTGGCCGCACTGTCGTTTGGCATGTGTGTGGCGTGCGCTTGGGTGTGCATGTAGGTGAACCAAATTTAAAAACAATCAATTACTTATTGCGCATCCTTAACATGTAGAGCA
Organism: Gastrophryne carolinensis; assembly: GCA_027917425.1. Taxonomy (NCBI): domain Eukaryota; kingdom Metazoa; phylum Chordata; class Amphibia; order Anura; family Microhylidae; genus Gastrophryne; species Gastrophryne carolinensis. Next base: position 75,479,147 of record CM051242.1, on the reverse strand, counting down.
CCATTTTCAAATCCAAGCAAAGTCCTTAAAAGACACTTACGAGCATGATGATCTCTTCTTGTTGGCGGGTGAAGATAGTGGGCGCCATCTTTCTTCTTCTTCTCGGCAGCAGATAAGCACTGCCCCAGCAGTTTCCGGGTTTCGTACGGCCGTGCGCGTAAGCGAATGCGTAGGCGTCACACGCCGGATACCTTATTTAAAGGGCCCTGCACACACAGCTCATTCTCTTTGAGAGTCCACCCAAAATGGCACCGAAAAAAGCTACTGGCCAGAAGAAGCAGAGCAAGCGGGCTGAGCAGGCCGAGGGACCGAGAACACGCTCCCAAGAGCCCAAAGCCAGGCTAAGGCCTACCACCAAGGCCGCGGCAAAAAAGGAGGTTGCAGCAGCCCAACCAAAGAGCAAGCAAACCAAGGCTGGGCAAGCTCATGCCCCACAGATGGGTAAGAGGGGACGAAGCCCCACCCCACCCTGCCCCACATCCCCCCCACCACGTGGCACCAAGGCCATAGCCAAAGGCCCCAAACACAGGACCCGAAGCCGCAGCAGGGGCCCAAGGCGCAGCAGGGGCCGAAGCAGGTCCAGGTCCAGAAGCCGCAGCAGGGGCCCAAGGTGCAGCAGGGGCCGCACAAGGTCCAGGTCCAGAAGCCGCAGCAGGGGCCCAAGGCGCAGCAGGGGCCGAACAAGGTCCAGGTCCAGAAGCCGCAGCAGAGGCCCAAGGCGCAGCAGGGGCCGAACAAGGTCCAGGTCCAGAAGCCGCAGCAGGGGCCCAAGGCGCAGCAGGGGCCGAACAAGGTCCAGAAGCCCGAAAAGCCGTCAAAGGCCAACGGCCCCCTCCCCCCCCGCACGTGGCTCCAAAGCAAAGCCCAAGAGTGTGCGAACCACAAGATATGCCTCACCCCAGCCAACGACCTCCAAGGCCCCACAGACCCACAGGGCTCAAAGCAGTAGCTCCAGCTCGCCCAGACCCTCTCTTGCTCGCCCACATTCTCCTCCGGCACAGGTTGTCATGCATTCCCCCTATGCCACATCGACACCTGCAACTTCAGTGGCCACCCAGCCCCGAACACCCAGTCCCTTTCCCAGTCCAGTACGATCCACAGCCAGCCTCCAGTCCTTAAGGTCTCCTCCATCCCCCCAGCCCAGAATGTCACCCCATTTGCCACCAAGCACTGAGGAGCCACAACCACCCCAAAGAGGGCGCACATTGCGCCGAGGACACTTGAGTAGCCGTTTTGGTGAGTCCCAAACTCTGGCATTGGCTAGTGGGCTCACCTTATATTATGACGACCTATATGGGAGCAAATCCAAAACCACCAGCAAACAGCGCAAAGCAGAGATTTTGGAAGAACTCACCAGGCAAGTCAATGCAGCGGGTGAGGAACGCAAAGATGTGGAACAGGTTCAGCGGAAGATATCGGACCTGAAATATGCTGTGCGGAAGAAACAGAGTCAAAGGCAGCTGTACAGGTACCTAGCTTATTTGTGGGTTTTTAATATTCTTGTGTATCCATCAGTGCGCTTAATTATGCTTACTATGTTTTACAGCGAAAAAACTAGCGGAGGATTTCCCACAAAAATGAGATTTACCCAAGCTGAGGAGATGATTCTGGGCTTGCTCCAACCTATGGCCTTACAGGGACACCTGGGCCAGCAGGACACCGACAACCCGCCAATTCCAGCAGGTTAGTAATGTGTGAATGACCCCAAAAATGTGTGTAAACCTACACATAGGCAGCAAGGGCTAGCTAAACACATGGCTCGAGGGGGTGGCTGAAAGGGCTAGCTAAACACATGGCTCGAGGGGGTGGCTGCAAGGGCTAGCTAAACACATGGCTCTAGGGGGTGGCTGCAAGGGCTAGCTAAACACATGGCTCTAGGGGGTGGCTGCAAGGGCTAGCTAAACACATGGCTCTAGGGGGTGGCTGCAAGGGCTAGCTAAACACATGGCTCGAGGGGGTGGCTGCAAGGGCTAGCTAAACACATGGCTCGAGGGGGTGGCTGCAAGGGCTAGCTAAACACATGGCTCTAGGGGGTGGCTGCAAGGGCTAGCTAAACACATGGCTCGAGGGGGTGGCTGCAAGGGCTAGCTAAACACATGGCTCGAGGGGGTGGCTGCAAGGGCTAGCTAAACACATGGCTCGAGGGGGTGGCTGCAAGGGCTAGCTAAACACATGGCTCGAGGGGGTGGCTGCAAGGGCTAGCTAAACACATGGCTCGAGGGGGTGGCTGCAAGGGCTAGCTAAACACATGGCTCGAGGGGGTGGCTGCAAGGGCTAGCTAAACACATGGCTCGAGGGGGTGGCTGCAAGGGCTAGCTAAACACATGGCTCGAGGGGGTGGCTGCAAGGGCTAGCTAAACACATGGCTCGAGGGGGTGGCTTTTAGTGGAGTGCTCACTTTGACCAGGGTGTGTAATGTGTGTGGACTGGTAATGTGCAAATTGACAGCCACATACATGACGTTTAAGTAAATTACAGTAAACTAAGAAACTTAGGAGTGGAGAAAAGGAATGTGTGCTATGTATTAATTGACAAGCACACGCCACACTAACATCTTTGGCTGTTGGTCAATGTGGTAAGAGCTGGGTTGGGTGCCCAACGGATTAAGATGGTTTGCTACAAATGTTTTCAGAGATACAATGTTCCCCACCAGAATCATATTGTAACTGCTATTTTGCACCTTAGTGTGTTAACTTCATCGCCTAAAAGGGATGTGGCAACTCACACAGCAGCCATTACTTGCATGTTTGTTTTTAGACACGTGACCAATGTGTCTAGTCTGGTTTAACTATCCATGCACTAATGTAATGGCATTCCTAGTGAAGGCCAAGTGGCCACGTTGTGGGAGTGGCCATTCCTGCTTGGCCACGTTTCTTTGCTTAGCATAAGTGTGCTTAAACATCAACAATGCATAGTTGTGTGTTTTCATAGCTCTTTTTCTTCTAATGCAGCCCAGCATCATCCCTCAGCTAGTGGGGACTTCTCTGCCATGTTACCGCTGCCGTCTTCTTCCGCACTGCATAGGACCCAGGATCCGATATCTACGGTAAGTGTTTTTTCATGCTGTTGTGTATGCATGTGGCTTGCCATGTTTTTCTTGTGTGATTTATATATGTATTCCCCACACTGAACCTTTTTTTTTTTTACATTTCCCCAACAGAGCCACACACTGATGGAGCAAATCCAGGAGCAGGAGGAAGATGGAAGCTTCCTTGGAGATTATGAAGATCTTCCCCTGGGCCAGAATCTGCAACTGTCCCAAAATGTTTCTCCGCCAAATCCTCAGCAGCAGAGGGAAGCTGGCTGCATGCTGCCTGCACATCGTGGGCAGCATGCAGAGACTGACCCTCCAGTCCCCAGTTTCAGATCTACTGCTGAGGATTTGGCGAGCATACCTGTGGCTGTTGGGGGTCCTCGAGCAACATCATCTGCACGCCCCAAAACCCGGGGAATTGGGCGGCGTACTCAGCAACGTCGCCCAGTTTCCCAGGGGAGGGGCGTGCAGATGATGGAGTCAGCATGGCACCAAGAGAGGCGGCTTTTTCGTCGCCAAAATCAGCAAAATCAGGAGCATATTAGGGGCCAATTAGAGTCCCTAAATACTACCTTCAGTGCCGTGCTGACTGAATTGAGGACCCATAACAGCCACATGGCCAACTTGACCTCCGAAATCAGGTCAGGCATGGCCGAAATGCACAGTAACCAAAGAAACATTTTGGAACAGTTGCAGATTCTGAATGCCACACAGGCCCAGCTTAGGCCCCCCCCCCAAGGGCCCCAACCTGGGTTCTATGGGCATCACCAATATTAATGTGTGTTTGGCCTGAATCTGTTCCACATCTTTGCGAGACATCCCCACTGGATTGACTTGTCTGGTGAGGGCTAGAAATCTGCCATTTTGCGCTGCTCTTGCTAGGTTGTTTTGGATTTGCCCCCATATAGGTCAGTCAAGGCGTGAGGTAGCCCACTAGCCAATGCCAGAGCCCAAGACTCACTGGAGCGGCCACTTAAGCTGTGGCGTGGCTGTCTTGGGCACAATCTCATTTGTGGTGGCTCCTCATGTTTGGCGGCATGATTGGGTGACATTCTGGGCTGCCAAACTAAGACCTTGGACCCTGGCTGTGATTATACTGGATTGGGATTGGGACTGGCTGTTCTGGTTTGGGTGGGCCATTGACTTACAGGTGTAGATGTGGCATAGCTCGGTTTGCTTAAAACCTGTGTCTGTTGAAAATGTGGGCAAGCAGGAGAGGGCTTATTTGTGTCAATTTTTATGTTTTGGAACATGTTTTTCCAACAATTTCATGTACATGTCTGGCCCCAAAGTCTGTGAGGGGCACTCACCTCCTATTCAGTTTGTATGCCAGAAACATTTTACAAACTAGTAAATATTTTGGTTTCAACAAGTTTATGTCTGTGGTGTTTTGATTGCGAAATATTAGTTCAAGTAGACCCCAAAAAAAAAACCAAAACAAAATGTCTCCAAATAAGTCCACAAACATTGTTGTTGGTTTTTAACACAAATTCATTATTGGTTTATTCATAATGAAATTAGACACATCCAAACCCAAACATAAATTAGGCAAAATGTGTGGCTATTAAATTGGCCCGCACGGCTTGCCCAAACGCACTTGGCTGGCCCACATAGGCGTCGTCTGGCTCATCGGAGGGTGGAGAGGGTGGGCAATCAACATATCGGGGGACCCTTTGCAGAATAGCAAAATTATGCAGCGCTGCACATGCCATAATGATATCAATGACCTTTTTAGGGTCATACTGCAGGGAGCCCCCAGTGTGGTCCAAGCACCGAAAACGGGTCTTCAGAAGTCCAAAGGCCCTCTCCACCACTGCCCTGGTCTTTCTATGGACACGATTGTAGGCCTCTTGGGCTGGAGTCTGTGGCCGGAGGACCGGAGTCATCAGCCACGGGAGTAGTGGATACCCCTAATCACCTACAACAATGTAAGGGAAACTAATATTACCATTAATTCAGACATTGCACCGCAAAATTGCTTTTAAAAAAATATTACTGAGGTATGTGACATTGTCACCCAAACATGAGCATACATATTGCAGATGGCAAAACAACAATTAAACATATGTGAGAGATGGGGGCCCAAAGTAGGTCAATTATACTGTGGATGCTGGGTAATCAGGCAGACTGTTAGCAGCTATTAGAGGTATATTGTAGGTGATGAGCGCTGGAGATGGTGGGGAGCTGCTGCCACTTATAGGGGGTCACTTCCCCTATTGATGATACAAGTGCTGGAAATGTACAATTCCTAACCGATTTGGAAAGGTGGGAGGAAAAGACTATTGTGGCGCGCTGGGTAGAGTTACACTTTACAGTGATGTATCAGGTAGATTCAATGATGTCCCCTTTGCCTGGAATATTACCAGGTTTAAGGTGTATATTTTTATGTGCTGTGTATCTGTAAGGCACTGCAATATGAGTGACAGTCCTTATTTTCTACAGCATAAATCAATTTTCTTATATATATATATATATAGATTAGTTTAGCCAATATGAATGATCTATGAAATGAAAGACTTACCGCCACGGCCCGGGGGTACTTAACCTGCCCAGGGCCTCTGACGTAAGGAGGTTCTCAACGACGTTAGATCTTATATGGTGCTGTTAAATCACCTTGGGTCTGCTTCAGCGGGGTCTGGATCCCAAACGATGAATTGGTTGTCTTCAATTGAATAAAAGATACCGCAAGAGTGTTTATTCTAAACACACTTTTATTCGGGAGCGGGGATAACACGAGGGGAGGGGGGCAGTGGTGGGAAAAGTCACTGTGGGGGGATGGGGGTAGAAATTTCCAGCAGCGGTAATCCGTGCTGCTGAGCTGATAAAAGAGTCCTTAGTAGTAAAGTTCATTGTCTGTTCCAGACTTTTCAGGTTTCCTTAAAAATAATCCGCTATTTCGATAAAAGTTTGATTGGAGAGGCGTTTGGAGCCGGGCAAGGACGCCGCTCCAATCAAACTTTTATCGAAATAACGGATTATTTTTATGGAAACCTGAAAAGTCTGGAACAGACAATGAACTTTACTACTAAGAACTAAGGACTCTTATCAGCTCAGCAGCACGGATTACCGCTGCCTGAAATTTCTACCCCCATCCCCCCACAGTGACTTTTCCCACCACTGCCCCCCTCCCCTCGTGTTATCCCCGCTCCCGAATAAAAGTGTGTTTAGAATAAACACTCTTGCGGTATCTTTTATTCAATTGAAGACAACCAATTCATCGTTTGGGATCCAGACCCCGCTGAAGCAGACCCAAGGTGATTTAACAGCACCATATAAGATGTCAATCTAACGTCATTGAGAACCTCCTTACGTCAGAGGCCCTGGGCAGGTTAAGTACCCCCGGGCCTTGGCGGTAAGTCTTTCATTTCATAGATCATTCATATTGGCTAAACTAATCTATATATATATAAGAAAATTGATTTATGCTGTAGAAAATAAGGACTGTCACTCATATTGCAGTGCCTTACAGATACACAGCACATAAAAATATACACCTTAAACCTGGTAATATTCCAGGCAAAGGGGACATCATTGAATCTACCTGATACATCACTGTAAAGTGTAACTCTATCCAGCACGCCACAATAGTCTTTTCCTCCCACCTTTCCAAATCGGTTAGGAATTGTACATTTCCAGCACTTGTTAGCAGCTATTGTTTCCTGTCTGTGCTGCAGAACAATGTATTATGGTTTAACTTTACCTGACCCATTTTCTGTTTTGGCTTAGTCCAAAACAGGTGTAAGGCTGCCCCTGCACTTTATCCCGCTCACCTCTACTCAGTAAGTGAAATGCATGTAAGCAAAGATGGCGCAGACCCTCTGCTAAAGTCCCTAACAGATTTGGAGGGCAAAGTGTTTTGAAGACTGTTTCTGACTTTTGCTCTCATTACACTTTGGAGTTTAAACAATGCAGGACTATACATTTTGCAGCCAATGTAGTTTGGATAAAGTAATGGGTCCAGTCGGGTTACACATGTTCCCAAGGTGATGTGCAAGGCATCGTGTAGGAAAGGTGACTCCCACAAGCATTCAAGCCACACATATAAATTCTAAATCGGTAATTGGACTCAACTTACCAAGGAGCCATGCACCCGCAAATTCTCCTGACTCAAACCGCCGGAATAATCCAGAACGGCGCAGGATGTAGGCATCATGGGCTGAGCCAGGGTAGCCTGCCAGGACGCTCAGAAAACGCATGTCCTGGGCCACCACTGCTTGCACATTCAGTGAGTGGCCCATTTTCCGATTTCTGTGACAAAAATAAAGATAAAACAAAATTTAAAAAAAATAGGCCACTAATCCAACGCTCACTTCTAACAGGCTAAGTCAAACGTTAACATCCAGACAACTAACAATAAACAACTACCTTACATTTAAGTGGCAAACAAAAGAAGATGTATGTTCGAGCCTTTACAAGGTTGAGTGACTTGTTCTCCTTCAAGTACACTTTAAAATGTTTGACTTATGCCAAAGTTGGCAAAGAATGGAAAAAGAAGGTCCATTGTTGCACATACACTCTTGCCAAGGAGGAAGCATTATCATGGAGGGACTGATTGCAATGAGGGAATATGTAAAAGGAGAGACTAGCAACATAGAGTGGCTAATGAAAAGGAGGGACTATTCACAATAAGGGAGGCTAAAAATGTAGAAAATAAGGGCAAGGATGCTCTGCTTAAAAGGAGGGACTCTTCACAATAAGGGAGGCTAAAAATGTAGAAAATAAGGGCAAGGATGCTCTGCTTAAAAGGAGGGACTCTTCACAATAAGGGAGGCTAAAAATGGAGTCAATAAGGGCAAGGATGCTCTGCTTAAAAGGAGGGAATCTTCACAATAAGGGAGGCTCAAAAATGGAGTAAATAAGGGCAAGGATGCTCTGCTTAAAAGGAGGGACTCTTCACAATAAGGGAGGCTAAAAATGGAGTAAATAAGGGCAAGGATGCTCTGCTTAAAAGGAGGGACTCTTCACAATAAGGGAGGCTAAAAATGGAGTAAATAAGGGCAAGGATGCTCTGCTTAAAAGGAGGGACTCTTCACAATAAGGGAGGCTAAAAATGGAGTAAATAAGGGCAAGGATGCTCTGCTTAAAAGGAGGGACTATTCACAATGATGGTTTAAAAACAAGGATGGAGAAATACAAATAATGGTATTGGCCAAAGGAGGGACAACCAAACATTTAGATACAATGGAAGCCACAACTTGCCTGTATATATACTCGTCGACTGGCCGGCGGGACGAGGGCAACGTGTGTGCAGTCAATAGCACCCATGACGTTGGGCATGTCGGTGATATTATAAAATGCCAGCTTAATGGCGTTTCGGGCTACCATATCCCCAGGGAAACAAATATATTTCCGAGTTAGGGTAGCCATGCCTTCCAAAAATTTGGATAGTGCGCGGCTCAGCGTAGGCTGAGAGATCCCCACGGAGAGGGCACCCAGCCTCTGGAACGAGCCGTTCGCCAAAAATTGCAGGCAGCCAAGCATCTTGGTCATACCTGAAATTGCTTGCCCCTTCCTTGTGGTGCGGGCTAACCATGGCCACAGCTCACTATACAATTTATGGAGGGAAGCGCGATTAAGCCTGGTCAGCTCGAACAGCTCAACGTCATGCATGCTATTGATGTCCATGCGTCGCCGCTGATGCAGTCTGGTCTGTGACCTCCGGACGATCTCAATTCCCATGAGTTGCAGATCCTCATGCTCCTCAAAGGCAGTAGACTCGTCCATGGCTCTAGTTCCGACGTCTAAAAGGTGCCGGGAGTGGTTCGTCAATGAAACGTATTTATGGGGTGTTGTCCCATCTGCAATCAGCTCTGAATTAATCGCAAGCCCACTGCAATAACGAAAAATTTCAGAACGGACGAAAAAATTCAGATTTGGTGGAAAAATGCTCCCGAATGAACGAGAAACTTCCGATTTGCTTCCGTTTTGCGAAAGAGCATATACGCATCTTCCCGAACGTTCGTACGAATGAAAAATGTACGAAAAAAAGCAAAAAAATGACAAACACCCACCAAAACTTTCACAGACAGCTACGGAAGTCCGGACGAATGTTTCTTTGAATCGAGCCTGTTTTGTGGCTATGTGGAGGAGTCTGCGTGCCTTTAGCACCAAGGCATTGCATGTATCAGCATGGCCGAGGCCATAAATTGTATAGCAATGCATACCTAAATCAATACATTTCATGTATGCCTTATAGAAGCATTTTAATGCTGACCTTAATTAGTCCTTAGCATGTAAACATTTATTTTCCCACACATCCATATAATTGCTAAATTTTTTTAGACTTATGTCCTTTGTGAATTATATTTGGATTGTTGAACTTGAATCTTAATTTGTTGTAGGAGTTATTGTTTTAGTTGGTTACCTTTGCTTTGTGTAATTATTTTATATTTGGTTGCAGGAACCGCAAGATGTGCCACTCGCCCTTGCTCCTGATGCCCATTCTTTGCCTGCAGAATGCGGGCCAGGGGTTCTCTAATCGGGCACTATTCAAAACCCGGGCCGTGGTGACGAGGGCCCTCTGGCTTTTGAAGTCCAGATTTAGGTGTTTGGACCATACGGGGGGGGGGGGGGAGCACTGCAGCATGACCCCAACAAGGTTATACCAATATTTTAATTTACGTTTTTTAACAGGGACCAGACGTGCCAGAGGGGCACAACTGAGTGTCAGGGTCCTTCAGTTGGTGGGCGAGATGCAGGAGCTGCGCAACTCGTTGGGGACCACAGATGAAGAATAATGTTCTGTGGCCTGCCATTGCTATGTATTTTGTTTTTTATAGTTGTATAAATGTAAATTTTTCAAAATGTTGATACATTTTATATTTTATGATGGCATCCCAAAAAAATGTTACAGTGTCATTTCATTTACAAAATACATTAACACAAAACTAATGGGCCCAGAAATATTTAAAGATGAATATTCACATGACCGAGAAGTGGTTTGGGTGAGCCTTAAGGTTCCAAAAGGGAAGATGGAGGATAGTGCTAAGTGGTTTTGGGTGAGCTTTAAGGGGCCAAAAGGGAAGATGGAGGATAGTGCTAAGTGGTTTGGGTGAGCTTTAAGGGGCCAAACGGGAAGATGGAGGATAGTGCTTAGTGGTTTGGGTGAGCTTTAAGGGGCCAAAAGGGAAGAGGGAGGATAGTGCAAAGTGGTTTGGGTGAGCTTTAATGGGCCAAAAGGGAAGATGGAGGATAGTGCTAAGTGGTTTGGGTGAGCTTTAAGGGGCCAAAAGGGAAGATGGAGGATAGTGCTAAGTGATTTAGCTAAACATTGTAGTAGAAGTGAGTGTGGCACATATGTATGCAAGCACTTTAATGAGTTAAGTTTGTAGTGCGCAGGCGCAAGATCGTAAGGATTCCGTCTGGACGATTATTTTTTGTAAAATGGAAACAGAATCTATCGGGAAACGTAAAGGATTCGTTGGAGGATACGATGGGAAAAGGGCAAAAACGAATGTCTACGTTGTAACATGTGGAAATGAAACGGAAAAGTCTGGATGGAAAATGACATCCGCGTAATTCGTAATCTGCCGTACGAACGGACGGAAACTTTACAGAAGGCTTTTAATGCATGCATAGAATCGCTCGTACACTCATACGAGAACGGAAACATTTCACAGATCGGAACTAAAACGGAAGTTTTTTGTGTCTCTCTGAATCGAGGCTCATATCTCTAGTGTTATATACATTTCTTAATTAGGAATTACGTAAAAGGTGGGATGTGGAGAAGTATGCTGCCATGAAAATGGTCCCACAATACTTATGCTGGAACCTACAAATTCATAATGGAGAATCTCAGTTGTCTTGGCAAACTTATTTAATTTTGAAACTAATAGATAAGCTCATCCAAAAAAGAGAGTGCTGTTGAATGAATTAAATCAAGAAATAGAGAAAAACTGGAACCCTCTAGAAAATCTGAAGAATATCTAAAATATTTGATTTTAAAAAGAGGATCAATGAGGATTATGTGGAATTAAAAAATAAAAAAATATGTGAGACAAGAGGAATAATGACTATCCAACCCGCAAAGTTCGCATCTGTGCCAAACTTTGCATATTCGGGCCCTCGAACACGGATTTAAATTTGAATGCACGGGTTGGCATTCGACTCAGACCCGGAAGAAGCACTGGGGTGTGTGTAACCTGTTATCCCACAACTTGCTCTAAACCCGGGTGTGAACAGGGGCGGACTGGCCATAGGGCGTACCAGGACAAATCCCGGTAGGCCGCCACGCCCCTGGCCCCATAGTTGGTGATGTTGGGCCGCTGCGGCCCTGGCTATATATTCTGTCTAGTTGCTTGGGCAACAGGGAGCTACCGTGGCCGCCTGATGCACTGTGCTGCTGCGCATGACGTCTGGCCAGCAACATAGAGCTGCATGATGGGAACTCATAGGGCATACTGACAAGTGTCACAGCCAATGAATTGGCTGTGCAGTGCAGAGGACGGGCGCCTTCTAGAGTGGGCGGGACTCTTCTCTGGCCCCTGGGAAGCTGAAATGCACGGAGGAACTGACCAAGGCCGCCTTCAGAGGTGAGAAGAGGGATTCGCGTATATGTTCCACAAGAAGTTCTTTCTGATTTTTGTGATGGGCCCATCACATAAATCATGCAGCTGTCCACGCTGCACTGTGACAAGAGGGGCCCCAGGCAAGAAGCCAGCAGCTCAAAGCTCCTGTTACCGGCATTATGGTGGTGATGCCCCGGCTCTCTTCATCTCCTGCCTGCCTGACGTGTGCCAGATTTCTCTGCTCAGTGAGGTGGGACAGACGCAGGCTGCACCATATTGTCAGGATTGAAGTCCGTTTTTAATGCTACTGCAAACTTTAAATCATTGTATATGTGTTTTCTCCAGGCTTTTGATGTAACGTTATATCTTCATTCTGTACATATACAGGTATAAGCTGCCCCTGTCACCCACCCATCTCTCCATCCGCACTTATCCCCAGCCTGCCCCTTTCACTATTCCCTCCATCCACATTTATTCCCAGCCTGCTCCTTTCACTATTCCCTCCATCCACATTTATCCCCAGCCTGCCCCTTTCACTATTCCCTCCATCCGCACTTATCCCCAGCCTGCCGCTTTCACTATTCCCTCCATCCGCACTTATCCCCAGCCTGCCCCTTTCACTATTCCCTCCATCCACATTTATCCCCAGCCTGCCCCTTTCACTATTCCGTCCATCCGCACTTATCCCCAGCCTGCCCCTGTCACTATTCTCTCCATCCGCACTTATCCCCAGCCTGCCCCTGTCACTATTCCCTCCATCTGCACTTATCCCCAGCCTGCCCCTTTCACTATTCCCTCCATCTGCATTTTTAACCAGCCTGCCCCTTTCACTATTCCCTCCATCTGCACTTATCACCAGCCTGTCCCTTTAACTATTCTCTCCATCCACACTTATCCCCAACCTGCCCCTGTCATTATTCCCTCCATCCGCACTTATCCCCAGCCTGCCCCTGTCACTATTCCCTCCATCCGCACTTATCCCCAGCCTGCCCTTGTCACTATTCCCTCCATCCGCACTTATCCCCAGCCTGCCCCTGTCACTATTCCCTCCATCCGCACTTATCCCCAGCCTGCCCCTTTCACTATTCCCTCCATCCGCACTTATCCCCAGCCTGCCCCTTTCACTATTCTCTCCATCCGCACTTATCCCCAGCCTGCCCCTTTCACTATTCCCTCCATCCGCACTTATCCCCAGCCTGCCCCTTTCACTATTCCCTCCATCTGCATTTATCCTCAGCCTGCCCCTGTCACTATTCCCTCCATCCGCACTTATCCCCAGCCTGCCCCTGTCACTATTCCCTCCATCCCCACTTATCCCCAGCCTGCCCCTGTCACTATTCCCTCCATCCCCACTTATCCCCTGCCTGCCTCTGTCACTAAACCCTTCATCTGCGTCACGCTCAGACTGGTCCATAGGGTTACCAGGGAACCCCCTGGTGGGTCCTTGGATTTAGGGCCCCTTCATCGCTAAAACCTGCACTAAGTTTAGCTTATTTTGATACCCCAGTGTGGCTGCAACACATGTGAGCAGTCGTTTTGGAATCCTCTGTCTTCTGAGTTCTGTAAGTAAAAGGCACATACTCACCCGCTTTTAGGTTCCCATGGCAGTGTTGAGCAACAATCATTGCAAGTAGACCAAAACTCCAGAGTTTTGACCCACTTTAAATTCTGGTCTTACTGGTGATGGAATGGCTGACTTAGAGTACGAATGGACCAGGAATACAATATTCAATAAAATATTCCAACCCACCACTAGTAAGCCTTGTATTTAAGAGACATTAACCTTGCAGAGCTCACCCTGTTAGGGGAACCCTAGGTGGCTGCACGCTGATGGGGCATCCACATCTTTTTAGTGATCCCACAGCTGATGCACAATCCTACTTCAGGCCTATCTGAATGGCCACCGTGGGCATACACAGACAGAGGGGAGCGGCCAGTGGGAGTTGCCCTGCAATCCATTTTTTTTTGTATGTTAGGATCCCCAATGCTAGGCCAGCTAGAAGTGGCCCTGTCTGCATGTTATGTAACTTACTATATCAGCCGGCACAGTACAGCGGGGCAGGTGGGGCCAAAAAAGTCCCGGGCCCTTTTTTAACCCCAGTCAGCCCCTGGGTATGAGTGTACCCTGTTATCCCACAACTTGCTCTTAACCCTGGTGTGAGTGTTGTTCTAAGCACTGGTGCATACACTGTTACACATGGCACACTTGGCATTATACCCTTTTGACCTTTGATAAAACTATAACATTGTGGCACACCTGGCATTCTACCCTCTTGGCTTTTTATAAAACTATTACATCGTGGCACACCTGGCATTAGACCCTTTTGGCCTTTGATAAAACTATTTAACTGTGGGCACACCTCACAGGCTAGTTTGCCTGCTGGAACTCAACTATTTCCTGCTGCTGCTGCTCGCTCACCCTTTCCAACATATAGCATGTAAAGTGGAATACACACATACCCCTAGACAGACGAGCAGGAAAGACGCGAGGAGAGCCCGGGGAGGCCCATAAACAGAGTGAGGGCAGTATAAGGCAGGACGCCATAACCGCAGCATAGCACGACTCCGTGCATTTAAAGAGTGGCCTGGGATCGAAAAATTGAATATCAGGAGCCGAGACTATCCTGGGTGAGACACTGGAGGTGCAAACCAGGCACAACAAGATTACTTTGGACCGGATCCCTAGGGGAAATTGTTACAACAAATGTATAATATATGATATATCCGAAATCAAATTGATGAAGTTCCCTTTCAAGGGGCACTGAGGAAGCCAGATGCAATAGGCGAAACATGTTTGCCCAGGGGAGGGAATACTGAAAAGCCTGGTGAAAGCCAGAGGATTAAGGAAATATAAACTACCTGATATCTGCAACAACAAATTAAAAGATATGCATGTTGGAGGTACAATTATGAAGAACTAAGCTGAATCTAATATGATTGCATGTGTATGTAAGCAATCATGAATATGTTTTTTAAATGTGTGTGGCATATTTATTTGTGAATGGAGCATATAACAATAAAATGTGATTGGATTATAAGTAGTGAGGTCTTGGTCATAGGCTTTTAGAAACACACTGGGGGAGGCCTAAACCCCAGAACCAGCAAAATAGTATATAGGCCTGACTTTATACCCACTAGACAAAAGGAGATACATTTATAAAGGGTCGCACAACAAATCCCATGAGTAGAGAAAGTGGAATACAACCTGATTGGCAAATCACCTATGAGGTGGGGGAAGGGAAGGTCAAAGTTCCTCTGCGAAGCAGCAGCAGGGTGTGAATGCCCAAAGTGCATACACATGACGCACACTTTATACAGCAGCAGATGGGAGAGGGTCTTATTCCTCACCCCTTCTCCGCTGCCCGTTTTTTTAAATCTACGGACTAGTGCAGTCGCTGATATTGATCTCACAGGGGTACTGCTCCAGTAATCTCGCTTTTTCTTGGCCGCTGTAGAGAAAGAGAGCGCTCTCATTTTTGTGGTGGGGCACTTGAGACTGAGACTGGGACTTTCAGACCCACTGAGTTCAACGTGGACTCCAATTCCTGCAAGGTGGTGGCCTCAAAACATTTTTCTGAGTGTTCAAATATGACCTGAAAGGGAAACCCCCACTTGTATCTAATCCCATTAGCTCATAAGATTTAAGTGAGGGTTTCATGGTCCACCCTCTGGTAATAGTCTGAGGGGAGAGATTAGTGTACAGAGCCGTAGCAGCCATGAGGCGAATGAGGCACTGGCCTCGGGCGCAGCTACAGCTCTGATGCAAGGGGGGTGCAGCCGCACAGTCAGGGACCAATGCAAAAGGGCGGGCGTGTATGTTTGCAGAATTATAATTTTTTTTTTTTAAACAGCATCCTCCGAACAATCGCCGGGATCCTGTGCGCATGCCCGCCTGGCGCGCGTGCCGGCGCCGATCTAACTCCGCCAGCACCCCCGCCCCCCCAACAGCTGTCATCTGGCCATGGGCTCTGCGCGCGTGACCGCGCGCGTGCTCGTACTGCGCGCCAATCGCAATACAGCAGCATAGTCGCCCCCCATCATCATTTTATAAAAAAAAAAAAACTCACAGTCGCCAGAGTACAGCTCTTCATGCAGATCTCGGGAAGCCGCCGCCCCAACCGCTTCCCCTCCAATCAGCTGTCGGCTGGTTCGGTGCCCTCCCCCCTCCAGGAAGCTATGCCAGCGCGGGACCTGAGAGAGGCCATTAGGCTCCGCCCACCTGTTTCAGTCTCGTGCTGATTCAAACTTGTGACTGCAGCAGAGACCTGAGGACCGCGGAGAAAGAGGTAAGAAGGGAATATAAATAATTTTTTAGTTTTATATAAAAAAAAAAATGAATAATGATGATTTTGTAGAGGGAGGGAGAGTGTGTGTGTGTATGTGTGTATGTGGCACTTGCACGGCCGGGGGGGGGGGAGCCGTCCAGAAACCAAGGGCATCCCGATTTGTAATGTCCTGGGGGGAAGATCAGAGGCCAGACCCCACAATACCCATAGACACTCACCTCTTCCCGGTCCAACGGTGCATGCGCAAGCTCTGATCAATGAGAGCCGGCCACTGTCACTAGGTAATTCAGCAGGTGACTCTCATTAGAACTAATGCGGATCCCAGTCTGCTGAATTACGCAGTGACGGTAGGCAGCTTTCATTGGACCAGAGCCCACGCATGCACCGTTGAAGCCATGTTAGGTAAGTGTACTTTCTGGGGGGTTATACACAGCGAGGTATCCTGAACTGGGATGCCCCGCTGTGTAAACCCCCCCCCAGAAGCCCCATTTCACTCAACTTGTCCCAGAGCCCTCACCGCATCTGGGAAAAGCAGCCGCATTCTGGCTCACCTCTGCACGCACCCGCGCTTGGCCTTTCTGAATGGGTGCACCACCCACACACCCACCGCACATGCAACGGCTAGTAGGTGAGTGGGTAATGTGGCTGGATGCGCACTCTGCTCCCTTTGGCTGCTTAGCCGTCAGTGGTGCCAAAGGCAGCCAAGTGAAAGCGAGCGTGCGAAAAGTGAAAATCGCAGAAAATCGGCATGGCCGTACCACGTTATACCTTTAGCCGGTCCCAGGGCCATATTTTGCCTAAGGCAATCCTAGACATGTGCCTAGGGGCGTTGCCCAGAGAGAGGGCAGGGGGGCGCCAGCATTTCATTTATTTTTTTTATTTATATATATTTATTTTTTTGTCCAACAATGTTACCTGCATCCCTGGACCCAAATGGGTCTGTTTTGCTTCCCATTACCCCTCCCAGCCACCACCACTGACACACTGCCGACTTTGTCCCCAATCCCCGCTGACGCCTTCCGGCTGCACTATGTCCGGTGGCGTCAGCGAGGTGTATGTGCAGTCTGCACCCTTGTTTCACCCTTGGGCGAGGACAGCGCTGCAGCGCCTTTCCCACCAGGTTGAGTAAGTGCTACCCTGAGCATGAGTAGAGCAGCAGTGAGTCACAGTGGCTGAGTCACAGTAGCGGAAAACGAAGATGCCAGGCAATTCGGCTAAGTGTCCTTTTAATTTTTTTTTTTAATTGTGTTGGCACGATGATAGCTGATGCTGGGCTGAGTGGGCGCACACAGGTGGGGTTTACATGGCTGAGGGGTACACATGTTGTGGGGCCGAGGGGGGGATGCAATTTTTGTATGGGGGGGTTACGAGGTTTGGAAAGTGCACATGCTGGGGGTGGGGGCAGTGAATGGATGCTGGATGGTTCCTAAAGTGGAATTCCAGTCTAAATACACGCCGGCCCTGCCATCCTTTCCTGGTGTGGAGGCAAGGAGGAGAGGGGTAGAAAAAAAAAACACTTTGTGTCTTTCTGTCTGGCTACCTATGCCTCAGAGAATGGTGCTGGACCACAGCTGAGGTAAGGGGTTGGATTTTGACTGGACTTCTGCTTGTGGATGGAAAAACAGAAATGGGTCCACTGCTCAATGTCTCCCCCCCCCAACCGTTCAAACAGCCAGGCACTGCTGCTGTTGGCCCGACAGCGGCCCAGTTTGCAAAGAAAGCTGAGCTTTTCCAGTACCGAAGCCGCATCCTGCGGCACTATTTGAGAGAGCTGTGACGAGGCGCATCCACGGCATGCTGTTCGGACTTGTGCACTCCCGCACCCAGCCATTCAGAAAGGCTGGACACGGTAGCGCACACGGCCAAAGAGAAGCCGGGGATGCGATGCAGACGGGACCCCCCAGGATCAGGTAAGATTAGCGGCCGAGACTGGAATCTGTTAGATTCCAGAGCCTGGCCACGAGGGATTTGACCCACTTTAAAGGCCTTCACTATCCCAGGTTTTAGTATTTGCTCCTGGGACACCTTGATGTGGGATGTCCTGCTGGGGTGTGTGTGTGCGTATGAATGGAGTGGGTGTGTGTATATGAATAGGCTTGCAGATTTGCCTGTGCGTGAATGGTAGGGGGGTGGCAACATGATGATGGGGCATACATTTTATTTTAATGATGTTCCCCAGGAGTGGGGGGTGTATTGGTGTGCATATGTGCATGGGGGGGCTCATGAATTGGTGGGGCCCAAGAAATTGCCCTTTTGCAATGTGTGAAATTCCCCTGGATCGCCAGTATTTTTACCTGACTGGCAATTCCACAGTGCATGTGCGGAATCTCTTACAATCAGGGTTCCTAGCTATTCATATTAATTTCTGGTTAGGAAAACCCCAATGGCAGACTGGCCACTCACCTCCGTCTGTGCATGTTTGCACCAGCCATTTTAGATAGGTCTGGTGTGCAGACTTCACGCAGGAGTTGAAGAGATTCCGCTGGGGGCCTGAAGGCACATGCGCCATAGGATCACTGGCAAGGTAAGTAATAACGGCAATCTAGAGGCTTTTTTACACATTCACACATCATAAGGGGGTGCCATTAAAATGGGCCTATCACCAGAATTTTTTCTATACTGGTGATAGGTCAGTCATCCCACATCGTGTTAAACCCCCGTAGATCACCCACACATCTCATCTTTCTACTGCTCCCATGGTGCATGTGTGGGCTCTTGTCCAATCAGATAATAATGCACGGCATAAAGCATTGTTTTGGACTGAGCTCGGGCATAATGAAATAGGAGGGGCCCAGTCTCGCTGGATTCTGAATGGCTGGGATGCTCGGGATGCAGCCACGACCAGCTGGACCACAGGCGCTTGACCAAAAAGTGCCTAGGGCAGCACAAATCTTAAATACAGCCCTGCTGGGTCGTCTGTGAACAGTGGCAGTGGCGCGCACCTGTGTTTTCAATGCCTGCAGGATTGTTTGCCTGCGATGCGGGCATTAAAAACACAGTTGCGCGCCACCGCCAATGCTCACAGGTGAGCTGTAGTGGGCAAACTGGGGGGTGTCATGCTGCGGGGCATAAATTAAACAGTTCTATTCTACATTCTTTACCTATTTTCCTTAATGTCTCTCAAAATAATCCAGTAAACAAGAAACAAAACAAAAAGAAAAGATATATATATATTTTCTTTTTTTTTTGAGGGGGGGGGGCGCGATTTTCTGGGCTTGCCTCGGGCGCAAAAGAAGCTAGCTACAGCTCTGTTAGTGTATAGTTGGTAGCTGAAGTCTTGAAATTTAAGATTTTCTAGGCCCTGCTCTGCCGACATATGCTTGGTTTAAGAGAAATGGAACTTCACCAGGACATCTCTTGGGAGCCCATCCGCCCTCTTTTCCGGCAGAGCTCTGTGTCTTCTGCTGAATTCCAAACTCTTAATAGGACTAGACGTGATGTTTAGCCCTTATCCTGATGTTAGACTGTCAGGATCTATTCGCTGCTTCCTCTAACTTATGGTGCAGAATGAGGTTTTCATATCTAAGCGCTTTGAGGTCTGAGCCCACCAAGGACAAACTCGCCGTCTGGACCGAGGACGGTTGCTCAAGCTCCACTACCCTCTGGCCCAGTTCTTTATTTTCCACTGATAGATAATTGGTAATTTACAGTGTGATGTTTTGGGGCCATCTCTCCAACACTCTTTCCAGCATTGCTTCATACCTATACAGGGTCGGAGGCTGAGGTTTGACAAACGAGCCATTGAGCGATTCATCCATCCAAGTCTCGTCCTCTGGCAGCAGATCCAACATGTTTTGAGAGGCACTTTTGGGGATTAGGGGAAGCGGCCATAACAAAGTTCTGCCAAGGTCGCTTCACACTAGCTGTCCGACAGAACTGGGGCTGACGACCTCTCTCCGAATCCAGGCATGCTAATTTGGGGTTTTCTCTCAAAAGAGGGATCCAGTGCAGATGCTGCAGCTGTTGGTGTGTTCCCCCTGGCTCAGTAGAGAGGCTCCTCTCATTCAACGACCAGACACCTGGTCAGTAAAAGCGCAGTTTTGATCCTTTAACTGCATGGACTGCTGCTCCAGCGACCCCCCTTCTTGGGTTCTGTGACCTGCTGGAGGGCTTCTAGAAATGTGCCCAAGCCCCCAATTAATAAATTCGCCTCAACCTGAGGCAAGACGGGGCTTGGACAGTCTGTGGAAGCGGAGCCGCGGCTGCTGTCAGCACACTGCGATTTGCGCACCTAGACAACATGAGCCAGAGCACCGCAGACCCTTCCAGGAAGACTCCGAAACTTGCTGCAGAGGGTCAGGCTGTGTTCCCAACCCTCCCAGGCTTGAAACATCAGTGATCCAAGGCGAGATGGGGTCGGGGCGCCCGGGACTTGCGGTGTCGCGGATTCAGGCTGCCATCCACAGAAAACAAATTACTTGTGGGCACACCTTGCATTAGCCCTTTTAAGCTTTGATAAAAAAGTTACTTGTTGACACACCTTGCATTAGACTCTTTTGAGCTTTAATAAAACTGCTAATTGTGAACACACCTTGCATTGGACCCTTTCAGGTTTTGATACAACTAGTTAGTGTGGCCACACCTTGCACTAGACCCTTTTGAGATTTATTAAAACTACTAATTGTGGGCACACCTTGCATTGGACCCTTTCAGGTTTTGATACAACTGGTTAGTGTGGCCACACCTTGCATTAGACCCTTTTGAGCTTTAATAAAACTACTAATTGTGGACACACCTTGCATTGGACCCTTTCGGGTTTTGATACAACTAGTTAGTGTGGCCACACCTTGCATTAGACCATTTTGAGATTTGCTGAAACCAGTGACTTTTTGGCAAACTTTGCATTAGACCCTTTTGGCCTTTGATAAAACCAGTTGCTTGTTGACACACCTTGAATTAAACTTTTTGGGCTTTGATAAAACTAGTTACTTGTTGGCAAACCTTGCATTTCACCCTTTGGAGCTTTGATAAAATTAGTTACCTGTGAGCACACCTTTGAATTAGACCATTTGGGCTTTGATAAAACTACTAATTGTGGGCACACCTTGCATTAGACCCTTTTAAGCTTTGATAAAACTAGTTATTTATTGACATACTTTGCATTAGACTCTTTTGGGCTTTGATAAAACTACTAATTGTGGGCACACCTTGCATTTGACCCTTTTGGGCATTGATAAAACTAGTCACTTGTGGGCACACCTAGCATTAGATCCTTTTGGGCTTTGATAAAACTAGTTTCTTTCGGGCACACCTTGCATTAGACCCCTTTGGGCTTTCATAAAACTGCTTAATTGTGGGCACACCTTGCTTTAAACCCTTTGGGCTTTGAAAAAACTAGCAGTTACTTGTGGGAACACCTTGCATTAGACCCTTTTGGGCTTTCATGAAACTAGTTACTTGTGGGCACACCTTGCATTAGACCCAGGCAGCCAGCAGAAGAGGGAGAAGGGTGCCAGTAGTCAGTGATCAACCAGTTGCTTCCACTGCCCAGCATGCAAACACCTGAGGCTCCCTCTGCTGCTTCGGTTGACTCAACCGTTAATGCCAGCTCTCCAACAACAAGACCACCTGTCTCCCACCAAAGGGAGGATGTGAGACCACCACCAGCAGAAGCAGCATCCCCACATCACCAAGCGTGTCCACACCATCCAAGGGAAGCATTCAGCCTTCCTCAGAGAGAAAACTGAGGTTGGGCCCATCTCACCCACAGTCCTGGCCCTGAATACAAGCATTTCCAAGTTGCTGGTCTTTGAAATACTTCCATTCTGCCTGATGGAGATGGACAGTTTTAAAGATCTGATGGCAGCGGCTGTTTCACAATACACCATTACCAGCCACCACTACTTTTCTTGCCAGACCATCCTTGCACTGCATCAACAGGTTCTTGACAAAATAAGGTGTGCACTGGGCAATGCCATTAATTCCAGTGTCCACATCACCATTAACACATGGACAAATAAGCATGTTACATATCTATCTGCCCACTGCCAGCTGAGACTGAGGTGGGAAGCACATTGGCACATATACTTCCACCACCAAGGATTGATGGGCATCATTCTCTGCCTGCTGTTGCCTCCTCCTCCTACTCTGCTTCCTCCTGAAGCAGTCAGCACAGCCCATGCACCATTAATTTAAGCACTGTCATTGGGGAACAGCACCATGTGGAGCTGTGAACCAGCATCAGGAGCAGGCAGATGAGTGGCTGCTGCCATTGCACCTGAAGCCTAGCAAGGTGCTGTGTCACAGTGGGCATAACATTGTAGCAGCCTCGGGCCAAGCCGGGTTGACGCACATTCCTTGCCTGGCGCATGTGCTCAACTTAGTAGTGCAGAGCTTCCTGGCCCATTATCCAGATATGCCAGATCTGCAACATAAAGTGTGTGACGTGTGCCAGCACTTTCGGGATTCTCACCGTGCTGCTGCTTGCCTCTCCACATTGCAGAGGAACTTCGGCCTTCTCACCCACCAGCTCATATGTGACTTGCCGACCAGGAGGACTTTCTCTCACAGCAGGGTGGCACCCAACACAGCAGAAATCACTGGAGCGTGGCTAGAGGGAGGAGGAGGAGAAGACACCTGACACTAAGGACAGCTTCTCTTTGACTCAGGGCAGCCTGGCTCACATGAGCCAATACATGCTCCAGTGCCTGCTCAACAACTGCAGAGTTGCCCGCATAGTCACCAGTGCTGATTACTGGGTGGCCAGAAGAACATCACCTCCTTGATTCCAGCACTGGTGCAGGATAGTAAGATACAAACATACTCTGGTGGACGCACTATTGTCGGAGTTCCCAACTGACTCAGGGTTCAGTGGCGGCATAAGGCCAAGGAGGAGGAGCAAGTCACCAATGCAGCAGGGGCACCTCACAGGGGAGGGTGAGCATGGCCACAATGTGAAACACCTTATTCCATTGTCCACCACATCCACCACCATTGGATATTATCCATAGTTCCAGGAGGCAGACTTTGACTCTGTTGGTGGATGACTACTTGTCCACACATCTCCTGGTACTGAGCGATGGGTCCTTCCCTTTTAATTTCTGGGTTGGTAAACTGTACACGTGGCCAGAGCTTTCCCTTTATGTCTTGGAGGTGCTAGTCTGCCCTGCAGCAAGTGTCCTATCAAAATGTGTGTTCAGCACTGCTATTTATGTATATATTAATGCATACCTTAATCTCTTTGGTGTTCCTTATTCCTTGCCTTTAATGTTTACCGTAATTGGTTTTGAGTTTTTCTGATTTTTTTTCCCATATCTAAACCTTTTGTGTCATGTAAATGTGTGATGATGTTGTGTGATTGTACATTTGCAGGAAAGACAACTCACAAAATCTGTTTATGTTTTTTTTAATCAAACTTTTTTTTTTTGCTTTTGTGGTTTTGAGATTATTTTTTTGATAAAACAAAAGTAAAAAACAATTTAAATTTGAATTAAACATGTTAAAAATTAGGCCTCGGGGTCTTGTGGCTGTGTTTTTCTTTGATCTGTGAATGAAAAACAACCTTAGTTTAGCATTGTTTTTATGGTTTGGTTGGGCGTTGTTTTTTTGGGGCCCTTTTAAAACCGGACCTTCAGCGTGCTTTAATGAAAAGCCCAAACTCTAAAAAAACGATTCCACAGCATCATCTGTAAAAAAAAAGATACAAGGACCCACCATTAATCCACAAAATACATTAACAAGTTTCCTGGCCTAACTAAAGTCACTTTATTAACCTCTTGCTGCCTCACATTGCCCTAGTTCTTCTATCTGCATGTAGCCTAGTTTGTAGCTGCGTACATGGGTTAAACTAAGGTGGGCTTGTATTTAACGTGACAAACTAAGTTGTTTCAGACTATTCTTGCGCTTTGTTTTTTTTTAATTATAAGGAATGTGTGCGCGCACATAAACGCACGCTCGCATACTCACATCCATGATGATGTCGTCCTGCTCCTGTGTAAAGATGGCATAGCTCCTGGTATAGCTCTGACGTTCCCCCGCAGTGACGTGCAGGACATCCAAAATTGGAATGCCCCAGAGACATGATGCCTGTAACCCAGCCCTGGATTTCTTCACACTCCAAAGGGCTGGGTTACATGGGTTTTGGCCTGCTTTAAAACATCATGACCAAATCAGGTTAGGATGGAATAACCCACCTCCTTTACATTATTCTTAAAGTAACACAGGTTCCCTCACATAAAGCATAACAAAACCCAGAGCGGCCACTGGTCTTCCCCCTGGAAATCCCAGATCGGGATGCCCCACTGTGTGAAACCCTTTTTAATAAGACTTTACTCAGAAATGGCAGACTCCCTCTCTTAAAGCGGGACAAGCCATGATTAGTTTAATGACCTTTGCAGGCGTATATTGTAGTGCCCCACCAGTCTGATCAAGACAACGGAACCTCATCTTCAAGAGACCAAAGGCTCGCTCCACCACAGAGCGAGTCCTCCTGGGGGCAGTATTGTAGGGCTCCTCTGCCTGTGAAGATGGGTGCAGGATTGGGGTCCGCAGCCAGGGGAGCAAAGGATAGCCAGAGTCTCCTGCCCCCCAAAAAAAAAAACAATAAAAATAAAAAATGGTGTGCATTGCAACAATAGAAAAGAGGGACAAATAGGTGAGCGGGGTAGGGTAGGAGGAAAGGACATTTGTAATGAGCCTACATGCACATCCAACCTGTACACTCATTAAAAAAGTCTGGGGAATACTACTTACATAAGAGGGCAAGAACATGACGCAATAGGGTTCTATCACTTAACCCATTTAATTTAAAGATAAAAAATTAGGCTAAAAAGATACTAACAAAAAAATTAACAAATAGTGTGTTAAGGGAAAAAACAAAGTCAGACAGGGTGGGCAAACAATACAAGTTTCATACACATACCCAGTAAGGCGGGTGAGCTCAAATAGGTGCAGCCTGGTTTCTGCCATACTCAGCAGGACAAGACCGCGGAGCTGGCGCCGCTGATGTGCTCCAACAGAGGACTGCATATTATTGCCCGAGTGCAAATACGGCTGCTCTGACTTGCCGTAAGTGAAGGCTTGGCGGCCCCGTTTCATTAGGCTGATTTCAATCGGAAAACAAGGCTCTGCATCACTGAAAAAAACGGAACAATGAACGAGGCGTCCGTTTTGCCGGGAAACAGCCTCGTGCGAGCCGACAATCGGAAAGGCAGCTGAGCGCACACCTGAGCGCATAAACGCACACTAAAATCAACGTAGCACCCTTTCCTGACCCGATCAAAGCCCAAAACCAACGGGAAAACGCACGGGAGAACTGAACGGGGAGGCTCTGCATCAAGCCAATTGAGTCTGTTCTCAATACCTAAACAAATATTGCCTTTGAAATATGAAAAAAAAAAAACAAATCCCAACAACACAAATGCAAACTAAGCATCTGTGACCTCCATAGATGCAAGAATTCTACCTCTTTCAGAAGACTCAATTTTCTTCTAATTTGCAAATTCACACTTGCTTTCCAACAGGCAGCATACATGAATGCATATTTAACTTCTGACTACTAACCATTACATTTGCAACATATTCCTTAGCTACTGACTAAAGCTTGAGAGTTTCCTCCATTTACATTACTTAATTAAAATTACTTGTTATGCCCAATGCTATTATTTCAGCCCCACTACAGACTCTTAGATGCTAATTTGGTATTAATAGATACCCAGATATCTTATCTGGGTATCTATTAATACCAAATTAGCATCTAAGAGGCTCAATTACCTTCCTAGCTAGAAAAGCTATCTGAAGTTAGTCTGACCTAGTTTAGATATTTTAAACTTTTGTCTCTGTCAGTCAAGTGTTTGATTTAAACTGGTCATTTGTTTGTGGGTGGTAGACAGATAAAGACAAGTGATCTGTTTGAAAACACTCGATCAGGTTATTGATGATCAAGTTCACAACCTCTCATCCTTGGTCACTAATCAGAGCATCCATACAGCCAATGCGACAAGTTATGGAGTGGCAGTAACTCTATATCTGTTGCCATTTGATGTTTCCTGAAGAGGACCAATTATATCAATCACAACTAAGCTCCATACTTTTCCAGGCACTGGTATACAGTTGACTGGTGGAGCTTCCTTTCTCCACTCAACCGCCAGTACCAACATTCAATCTGCTCAGGAACACCAGAAGTGTGCCTTTGCTCACTGACACAACAGCAACAAAGAAATCAATGCTGGTACCATTGTTTATATCAGTGCAGTATTCATTGCATGGGTTCAAAGATGGACCCACGCTGGATTGGACCCTACTTAGTTGTGGAATCCTTGACCAAGGGATGAGTAAAATTTAAGAACATTAAGACTATTGAGCAACACCTACCACACAACCATAAGATTTAACAGGATTATGAGACTTGTCCACCAATCCAATCCCATCATGATGATTGTCCCAGCAACTGCCACACAGAAACACAAGCAAACTACAACTTTCAACCCACTGCCAAGTTAAGGAAAGAAGCATCTTAGCACCGCTCTTGGCCCTACGTTTGGTAGAATTGTATATTATGGATGCACAAGAGACCTAGGACAACCACGATGTACATATAAAACCAAAGGTGATGGGAAATGCTACTGCTACAGGATAATTATCATGACTGGGACAGCAAAACAGAAAGGCATGGCCACCCTAGGTTTATTCACATAGGCAGTGAGAATACAGTGAAAGGTATTTTGGATGTCCTGAAAAGACTGCATGAGATCCAGCTTAAACAGCAAGTTTTTTTCTGAGGAAGCTTTACAAAATGAGGCTTAGCAGAGAGCAGGACATGTAGAAGCATGAAAATGCCATGCTGGAAGTGGTCGCACAACTCAGATCAGTTGGTGAGAAAATAACAGACAGTCTCACCACTACCATATTGTTGTACAGCTTACCCAATACATATACTGCACTGTGTAATGCTCTGGAGACAAGGCCTGAGATAGATCTGACACTAGCATTTGTAAAAACCAGGCTCACAGATGAGTATCAGTGAAGAAAGGAGCTTGCATATGACTCCACAGAAACTGACACCAGAACAGCTCTTAAAGCCACAGAAAGTAAAAAACACAGAAAGGAACCAGGTGGTGCATTAGATGCAACGAACAGGGACACATGCAGAGACGCTGTACTATATGGAAAGCAGAGCAAATGAGACAGCATCCCCTCTTATACTAAACAGAAAGTAAAAGCCACAATCTCTGATCCATGTGAAAGGATGGCACATTTAAAGTGACAGGCAATCATATATTTTAAGGCTGGTGCATTGACTTGGGAGCAACCAGTCACATGACAAGTGATAGATGCTTTTTGACAGAACTTGATCCGAATAACAAAGAGACTATTTACCTTGCAGATGGAAGTAGAATACATGCATAGCGATATGGGCATTGAACCCTTGTATGCCCCAATGATGCGGGACTCAATTTAGCCATTCCAGTAAAGGATGTGCTGTATGCTCCTGATCTAGAAGGAGGACTCTTATCTGTGAAGCGTCTGATAGCCAAAGGTCTCATTGTAAAATTCCAAGGTGACAAGTGTTCTATACTGGATGGCAAGCAGACCACAGCGAGCACCAAACTGGATGACCATATGTATTACCTCAACACAGTGAAGGAACAGGTGAGACTATGCACCCATAAACACATGACTGTATACACATGCGGCACAGGCTTTTAGGTCACAGACACACAGAATGCATACAGGAACTACAAAAGAGGAATCAAAAGAGGAATCTGACAAAGGATCTGACAGTATCTCCATTTACTGTTAGGCATACATGTTGCATAAAATCCAAAGCTACAACAGCAACACTTCCTAAAGTCAGTCAAAATAGAGCTTCAATACCATTTGACATAGTTCACAGTGATGTATGTGGTCCCCTAAACCCACCTACACTTGGAGGTAATAGGTATTTAGCGCCTTTCATAGATGACTATTCAATGTATTTAGTCACTTATCTAATGTAACAAAAAAGAGTGAAGTTCTTGACAAATTACAGTATTATGTAGTAAAGACAAATAACAAGGTTCGGAAGAAGCCTCTCAGACTTCAAAGTGAAAATGGAGGTGATTTCACAAGACACAAAGAGTACTTAAAGATAGCGCCATATATACCAGAGCAAAATGGGGTAGCTGAAAGAGAGAACCAAACTGTGACTGAAATTATCATATGTATGCTGACAGACTACCTGAAAATACTGTGGTGAGGCAGCAATGACAACCACTTATTTGCAGAACAGACAATGGAGAAAACTCCATATAAAATGTGGCACAATGAGAAACCAAGCGTAAAACACATAAGAGTTTTTGGATGCAAAGCGTTCATTTACATTCCGTAGGAAAAACGCAGCAAACTGAGCATTTGAGGACATCTTTGTTTGATACAGTGATAATGTTAAGGGTTTTAGAATCCTAAATCCGACAACAGACAAGCACCATTAGCAAGAGTATAACTTTTGTTGAAGATCTGAGAGACAATAGCCTTGATTCAGAGGCACATTCGTCTGTACTTCCGTAGCTGCTTGTGTATATTTTTGTGTGTCTTTGTCATTTTTTTGCCTTTTTTCATAAGTTTTCCATTTGCACGAATTGAAATCTGATGATTTTCGTTAATTTTGATCATTTTCGCATCCAAATCAGAAAATTTGCGTTCCTTCAGATAACTTACGTTATTGTTATGGGCTTGCGACTCATTCTGATTGCCGATGGGCCACCGCCCTATAAATCCGTTTCCTTTGCGATCCCCTTACGGGACCATTTTGACCTTGGATACCCTTGCAATGAACCAGTTGTGTGCCTTTGTGGAGGAGCATCATGAGCTCCAGCGAATGGGCATAGAAATGGTCAGCAGGGCCGAGACCAGATTGCACCGGCGACGCATGCACATCGATGGCATGCATGACGTTGAGCTGTTCGAGCTCACCAGACTTAATCGCGCTTCCCTCCATAAATTGTATAGGGAGCTGCGGCCATGGTTAGCCCGCACCACAAGGAAGGGGCAAGCAATTTCAGGTATGACCAAGATGCTTGGCTGCCTGCAATTTTTGGTGAACGACTCGTTCCAGAGGCTGGGTGCCCTCTCCGTGGGGATCTCCCAGCCTACGCTGAGCCGCGCGCTATCCAAGTTTTTGGAAGGCATGGCTACCATTAGTCAGATATATATATTTTTTCCTGACGACATGGTAGCCATAAACACGATTAAGCTGGCATTTTATAATATCGCCGACATGCCCAACGTCATGGGTGTCATTGATTGCACCCACGTTGCCTTGGTGCCTCCGGCAGCCGACGGGTACATCTATAGGCAAGTACAATCTGTCATTTTTTAATATAGTTTACATAAATGGTATTTGAAATATCTCTTAATCCCTCCTTGTAAATTGTCCCTGTGAAATATCTTACAATGTATCTCTGTTAATCCCTCCTTGTAAATAGTCCCTGTGAAATATCTTACAATGTATCTCTGTTAATCCCTCCTTGTAAATAGTCCCTGTGAAATATTTTACAATGTATCTCTGTTAATCCCTCTTTGTAAATAGTCCCTGTGAAATTCTTACAATGTATCTCTCTTAATCCCTCCTTGTAAATAGTCCCTGTGAAATAGGTTACAATGTATCTCTGTTAATCCCTCCTTGTAAATTTTCCCTGTGAATAAGCTTACAATGTATCTCTGTTAATCCCTCCTTGTAATTTGTGCATGTGAAACATTGTACCGTATTTAGCTTCTACAATGTTTCAGGTTTCAAGGAAAACAGTTTCATGTGGGCCTTAAATAGTCAATTTAAAGTTAATCTTTACTTGATCCAACATACATATCCTTTTTTGGGCCCAAAAATACTTATGCACTTACTTAGTGTTATTTGTATTGGCCAACATGTTTTAGGGAGGCTGTTATGAGTTAGTGTTTGAGTAGTTTACCTTGCCTTGCAAATTTTTATTTTTTTTCCTTTTTTCCCAGGAACCGCAAAATGGGCCACTCACTGAATGTCCAAGCAATGGTGGCCCCGGACATGCAGTTCCTTAGTGTTCTCGCCGGGTTTCCAGGCTCATCCCATGACACGTACATATTGCGTCGATCTGGATTGTACCGTCGGTTTGAGTCTGGAGAATTCTCCTGTGGATGGCTCCTTGGTAAGTTGACGCAAATAACGTAATTCACTTTTAAATGTATACCTATGAATATAGTTTATGACCCATGTCTAAGCCTATGGCTGTTTTGACCCCTTCATTACATGTTAAACCGGACCTTAACCATTATATTTAGCAAACCATCAACCCTTTTCAAATGTTTGACCAGCATTTCAAAATAAGAACTGGCAATGTTTTATTACATTACTTATTATTCTTCCCCACACTCGGCAGCAGTTCTGTTCTTGGCTTCATGATAGGGTCTGCGCCATCTTTGCTTATAAGCATGACACTTACTAAGTAAAGGAGAGCGGGATAAAGTGCAGGGGGCAGGTTAGAGCTGTGCTTGGCTCAGACAAAGGAGATCTGGGGTCATGAAAAGGTAAAACATCCAAGAATGCTGAGCAGCACAGTCCAAAACCAATACCTGTTAGCAGTCTGCCTGATTTGCCCTCATCCGCCATCTTTGATGTTTAAATGGTCCAAACATGCATTAGATGGTGTTAGGCTGTTTTTTTATCAGACCAATCTGTATGTTCAGGGTGTCTCTCAAATATTACATAGCCTCTTAGTCATGGTGAAGGACCGTTTTTTGGATTCATTTTTGGGAGTATGTGTAATTTATGGTATTTTTTGCAAATTATTTCAGGGGATTCAGGCTATCCACTGCTTCCCTGGCTGCTGACGCCACAGGATGCGGCCCAGGACGCCTACAATCGGGCACGCCGGATGACCAGGGCCGTGGTGGAGAGGGTGTTTGGGCTGTTAAAAACACGCTTTCGTTGTTTGGACCATACCGGGGGGGCACTACAGTATGACCCCAAGAAGGTCATAGATATAATTCTTGCATGTTGTGTGTCATAATGCAGCGTGTCCCCCGGTATTTGGATCTGCCCCCCTCTTCACCCAGCCAGGACCCAGATGACCACTACCGTGGCACACCTAGTGCCTCTGGCCAAGCAGTTCGGGCCAATTTAATTTCGACACATTTTTCTTAACTTGTCCTGTGTTTGTTTTGTGTCTGCAATTATTATTTTTAAATATAATTTTGCTTTGTGAATGTTGTAGTTTTTGTTTTGTTTCCAACTAGTAATGAGTTAATTACTAAAAAATTCTCACATGATCTGAGAGTAATGCATTTTTTTTTTTGCGTGTTGGTTTGGAAAATCCTTCAATAATTTAAAATTCCCCAAAACATTAATGCATCAACCTAGTCAACAGGTAAAGTCACATGCAATATATTTAAGCTAAATATGTACATTTGGAGTTTAAGGGCACTTGAATACTTCATGTACATACATAGTACCACATAAATATACATTTGTGGCGAATGATGGCACCTAGGAGTTTTTTTTTAAAAGAAAAGATACAGACATAGGGAGCAAGCATTTGCATGTCAATATTGGGCCAGTAATACATAGGGCCACATACACACCCTCTCCTGCTTGGCAACATTTGCCACAGGCACAGGTGGAAAGCAGCCATACCTATGACACATCCACGCCTGTAAGTCAGTGGCCCACCCAAAGAAGAAGCCCCAGTCCAAATCCAAGTCCAGTACAATCTCTGCCAGGGTTCAAGGTATTAGTTTGCCAGCCCAGAATGTCCACCAATCATGCCTACAAACAGGATGAGCCAGAAGCAATTTAATTAGGCCAAAGCCTGCAGCGCAACAGCTAGAGTGGCAGGTTCAGTGAGGCTTGAGCTCAGGCAATCTAATGAGCTATATGGGGGAAAATCCAAAGCATACAAGCAAAGCCATACTGAACGGCTATATTGGTAGCGCTCACCAGACAGGTCAATACAGTGGGGATGTAGAGGAAAGATATGGAGCAGATACAGGGGAAATAGGTGTTAAAATAGTTGATGCCCATAAAACCCTGATGGTGGGCCTTGGAGGTGGCCCATCACCTGGGCATGTGTGGCATTCATAATCTGCCACTGTTCCAACATGTTTCTATTGGTTGTTCAAACTTCCTCAAGCATGGCTGTGAAATTAGTAGATAAGGTGGCCATGTGGCTGTTGGTGGTTGGGCGACGTAGCTGACTGCGCCTCCCAATTCCCCGGGTTGCAGCGCCTGCAGATGATGGACGTCTAGGCCGACCAATAGCCACAGATGTGCTTGCCAAATCCTCTGCGGCATGCTGTCCACGATGGGCTGGCAGCATGTGGCCATCTTTACTCTGCTGCAGAGGATTTGGTGAGGAAACATGTTGGGACAGTTGCAGATTAGGTTCCAGGGGGGTCTGTTGGGAAGGTCCCATCAAGGTGGCATCCTCCTCCATCTCCTGGATTTCCTCCATCAGTGTGTGGGTCTGTTGGGACATGTGAAAAAAAGGTTCAGTTTGTGGCCTAAATATATTTGTTATGCAAATTAGTCATGTTAATTCACATGCATCAGCAGATTCAGTAAATTAAACTTACCGTATATATCGGATCCTGGCTCTTAGGCAGCACGGAAGTTGATGGGGCGGTCCAGCTGGATGAGGCTTCCACACTAGCTGAGGGTTGATGCTGGGCTGTATTGTATTTACAAAAAGGCACATAAACACCCAAATATGCATTGATGATCTGTCTTACTACATATGCTTCACTAAAACATGTGGACAAGCAGGAATGGCAACTCCCCGAATGGTCCAAGTTGGCCTTCACTATGAATGTTATTATCTGTTAGATGTATTAATCAACATGTACATACACATTGGTCACCTTAAATAAAACACACATGCATGTGCTGCATGTTATTAGGCTTCACACATCCCTAAAGGGCCATTAGGGGCCCACACTCAGCTTGCAAATAGCATTTGCCTTAAGAGTATGCTGGTGCCCATTCTTCCTATGTAGACCTTTCTCTGACCCCAGATCAAGTATTTGAGACCAAAGCACAGCTCAAACCCAAGTGGCCTAAAGACAAAGAAGGAAGTGTTGGATATGATTGAGTAGAATCACATAACAGGCAGTCCTTTGCTAATATTAAGACTTAAATAGTGACCAGAAATACTGTCCAAGGTCATGTATGACCTAGCAAATTAGAAAATGAACATTCCAAAGACATTCCACACCCTGCTAATACTGTAACCTCCCCTACAAGACACTCCCTAGGGGCATGTGTTCATATATGTATGTGATCCTCATTTTACACATTTAAAACATTTCACATACACTCTAACATTACCAACCTGCTGGAATAGTAGGGATGTCCGTGTCCCATCGCCCCGAGTGTCCCTCTAAGGCCACGGGATGTATCAGGCCCAACACCATCTCCTCAGCTCTGGTAAATTGTAATTTTGTGGGGAAGCCTCCGCCAGTTTGTAAGCTGAAAAATATAGTTTTGGAAATGTATGAAAATGTTGACAATACAAGAAGCAGACAAATGCACAAAGCATATATGTACCTGTAATTTCACCGTTTATTTTCTTTCTTCCGTGCTGCATACTTCAGGTTCGATATTTTGCTTTGAATCTGCTCCACATCTTTGAGCTCTTCTCCCGCTGCATTGACCTGTCTGGTGAGCTCCTCTAAAATTTCAGCTTTGCGCATTTTGCTGGTTGCTTTGGATTTGCGCCCATATAGTTCATCATAATGTAAGGTCAGCCCACTAGCCAATGCCAGAGTTTGGGCCTCCCCAAACCTGACACTCAACTGGCCTCGGCGCAATGTCCGCCCTATTGCTTGATGTTCCGGATCATCAGTGGTTGCAGGCAATTCGGGGGACATTCTGGGCTGGCTGTGTTGGGGAGAAATGTAGGACAGGTGGCTGGCTAAAGATTGTACTGGACTTGGATATGGACTTGGGGTCCTTGGCTGGGTGGCTACTGAACTTGCAGGCGTCGATGTGGCATATGGAGAGTGCCTTGCCACCTGTGCCCATGGCAAATGTGGCTGAGAAGGAGAGGGTGTGCTTGATGTTGTTGGGCTTCTTGCCCTGTGCCTCTGTGGGCCCTTGACATTTGTGCTTGCATGCCCCTGGGAGGTAGTTGGACGTGTCTGTGGAGATGGTGACCTTTTGGGGCTGGGACTTCTGTCCCGGTGGCTTTTGCTCTTCCCATGGGTGCTTTTCCCACCTGTGTGTGGAGATGGTGACCTTTGGGGTCTGGGACTTCTGTCCCAGTGGCTTTTGCTCTACCCATGGGTGCTTTTACCATGTGAGTATGGAGATGGTGACCTTTGGGGGCTGGGACTTCTGTCCCAGTGGCTTTTGCTCTTCCCATGGGCGCTTTCCTACGTGTGTGTGGAGATGGTGACCTTTGGGGGCTGGGACTTCTGTCCCGGTGGCTTTTGCTCTTCCCATGCCCGCTTTTCCCACGTGAGTGTGGCTGGGGCTTCTCACACTCTTCGTGGGCTTTTTTGCGGCCATACCTGTCTGCTTGGTGGCCTGGGGCTTCTTCTTCGCCGCTGCCTCCTTTGGTTTGCTGGTTGTTGGTGCCTTAGCAGACTTTGTTGGTTTAGTCGCCTTGGCCTGCCCACTGCAGGTTTCCCGCACTTTCGGAATTTTGGAGCGAGTGGTGGGGCCCGAAGAAGCCTCCTCACGCTTAACTTGCTTGGCTGCTTTTGGCTTCGCGGCGGCTTTTTTGGGTGCCATAATGATGAGACTCTGAAGGAGAATGAGCTGTGTGTCCAGGACCCTTTAAATCCCAATGCCTGGGTATGACACTTACGCGTACGCGTGCGTCCGGCCGTTCGCCCGGCCGTGTGGAACCCGGAAACGGCTGGGGCATTACATTACTATCTGCTGCAGACAAGAAGAAAGATGGCGATTTTCACCCACCAACAAGAAGAGCGGATTATGCTCGTAAGTGTATTTTAATACCTTTGATTTGCCATCTAAATGCATGCCTAGGCCTTAAGGAAGCGCAGGAAGAAACTGTTTGGTTGAAAAGTGTCTAAAACTCAGTGCCAAACATAAGTTAGGGCCCACATGTGCGAACCAAGTCACTTCCATCTAGAAGGATAGTTTGAGGCTAGAAATGTGTCTTGGAATGTCATTTAGTCAACTGATCGATTTGTGACAGATATTTGTATGCAGTTTGATCTAAATACTACTTTTTTTTTGTGTTTTTTAGACGATGCTTCAGCGCAGGTACGACTACCTGCCCAACTCATTTGAGAAGAGGACCGTCGCCCTGGAGATCGTTTCCAGGATTCAGCACGAGACGGACACCACCTTCACCCACACGCAGATCATGCAGCATTGGTCGGACCTAAAACGGCTCCACATACCCCGGGTGCAGCGATTTTTCGGACTCCATTTCCCAAGTAAGTATGGAGTATAAGATTGCATGCTAGATGTAACTAATACACAAGGTAGGCCTTTATTTATAAATGCTTTTCTTTTCTAGTGCCGGAAATGGAGTACCGAATCTGACGCACCTGGAGGCGCACAGGCAGACCAGTGCTGCATGAATCTGCAGCAGGAAGTGAAGGTGGTGGATCTCCAGGGCGACGTTCCTACCCCTCCGTCACGGCGTGGGCAGGGAGTTGTACCCAGCGACGGAGCCGTTAGCCTCTGTTATGTGACTCTTCATGTAACCGCACACACATACATGCTATTTGAAACAAAGCTGATTCCCTAAATCTCTTTTTCTAGATTTTGATATAGCTGGGTGAAGGATCTGTGGAAGAGTCTGCAGCAGATCAGGCCCAGGAGGCACATGGAGAAGGTGGGTGATGTCACACACACATTGAATTTGTCATTTGCTTACTGTTGACTAAAACATTAGAAGTGACCCTATTTGACATGTCTCTACAGCCTCAACTTCCCAGCAGTGGCAGGGCCCAGAACAGAGGGTGATCCCCAAGGCACACGTCGGCCACCAATGAAGTAAGTTGTAATGTCATTCTTTTGATTATGTGGCAATTGACATGATCACCAAGATACCTAAAGCCATAGTAAATTGCATTAGCATAATGACATATGCCCACTTCCTTAGATTAATTACTTAGCATAATGGCATATGCCCACTTCCTTAGATTAATTACTTAGCATAATGACATATGTCCTCATGAGTTAGCTTGCAACCTAAAAAGCATTCCATCCACAGGTGAGAAACATGTATTAGTCCAAAAATAATGTTTGTTTCTTTTTTCTCCAGGGACCACACGTGCCAGAGTGGCAGCAATGAGTGAAAGGGTCCTTCAGTTGGTGGCCGACATGCAGGAGCTGCGTGACTCTTTGGGGACCACAGAAGAAGACTAATGTTCTGGGTCCTGCCATTGTTTTGTATAGTTTTAATGTTTTTTTACCAAAAAAAATGTATATATTGTAAATAATTTTTAATATGGCCCCAAAAAAAAATTCTTTTTATGCAAACATTTTTTACCCAAAAATTGGCATTTGCGTATAAAAAAAAACTTTCTGTGTCATTTTCTTTAAAAAATACATTAACACAAAACGAATGGGCAAAGAAATATTTAGCGATGAAGAATCACATGACCGCGAAGTGATTTGGGTAAGTTTTAGGGGTCATACATGGAAGTTTTAGGGTGAAAAATGGATGAAGAACCTAACCGCGAAGTGATTTGGGTCAGTTTTAGGGGTGAAAAATGGATGAAGAACCTAAGCGCAAAGTGATTTGGGTAAGTTTTAGGGGTGAAAAATGGATGAAGAACCTAAGCGCAAAGTGATTTGGGTAAGTTTTAGGGGTCATACATGGAAGATGTAGGAAAGTGCAAAGTGATTTAGCTAAGCATTGTAGCAGAAGTGAGTGACCCAAATATGTAGGCGAGCACTTTAATGAGTCAAGTTTGTAGTGCGCAGGTGTAAGATCGCAAGGATTTTCGTCTGGACAATCTTTTATGGAAAAAGGAAAATAGAATCTAGCGGGAAACGTAAAGGATTCGTGGGAGGAGACGATGGAAAAAGGGCAAAAACTAAAGCCGATGTTGTAACATTAGAAAAGAAAACGGAAAACTAACACTGGAAAATGACAGTACTCTGGCATACGAATGGACAAAGACTTTACAAAAGGCTTGCAATGCATGCATAGAATCGCTTGTACACTCATACGAGAGCGGGGGGAAAAAAAAAATCAGATCGGCACAAAAATTAAAGTCTTTTTTTGTCTATCTGATTCAACCCTAATGTGGTGACAACTGAGGAAATAAGAACATAAGAGAAAACTGACACTGATCAGCCATCATCTGTAGCTTTTGAACAGTTGAAGTGAGCGCAGAACCTATCAGTACTGAAGAGCAGACACAAGCAAGCTCAGTAACAGAACCAAGATGCTCAACAAGAGAAAACAAAGATAAACCACCTGTATGTCTTTCATACACGGCAAGAACTGTCAGTACTAATGAATCTGCCAAATGGGAAGACATATCTCAGCTTTCAGAAGGAGAAGCTAGCAAATGGATAAAAGTTGGAAAAGAAGAGATAAAAATCCATGCATGATACCAAAACATGGACACTTAGAGAACTGCCACTCAGAAGGAAAGCCAAAGGGCTGAAATTTACTTTTAAAGTGACGTACAATGCAGATGGCACAGTGAAGCAATACAAAGCAAGAATCATAGCCAAGGTACAATCTCACAAATATGGAGAGGATTATGATGAGACTTTTGCTCCAGTATTCAAACATGCTACAATAAGTACTTTGCTGACCGTAATAGTCACAAGGAAAATGCAAAGTGAAACTCTTTAATGTGAAAACAGTGTTTCTATGTGACAAGTTAACTAAAGACATCTGGAACAACCACCAGAGTTCATAGATGAGCAAAGGCCAAACCTAGTATGCAAACTTCAGAGGTATATATACGGTCTAGAGCAAGCCACCAGAGCATGGGATGTGAAAATAAATGATTATTGTATTAAAGTGCCTTTTTCTGCTCCAGCAATGTGTGTTGTAACATGTGTCTATTTCACACCGGAAGATGGGGGGCCCCATCAACGTGCAATGCATTGTGGAGCTGAATCCTCTGGTTTCAGAGTGTCCTGGTGGGTTTTTTTCCGAGGTCAACAAATGATGCCTTTATTTTAAGGAGTTCCAGCCCCTACAAGTGGCGGATGGCTCCTTGGCAAGTGTCTGCCTTTTTCTGCCTATAACAGGACCCACTGGAGGATTCAGACCATTGAAGAGAGGGCTGCTGAAGTCCAGCTTTAGACAGTTTTTCAGGATATATAAAACTGACTTTTGGACTGCTTTAAATGTAAACACTGATAACAACATTAAATTGATCATGCTATTTTTCAAGGTAATAAGATTTATTCAGAGCCTCCAGGTAAATTACAGTTTTCGGGTTTAAAGCGGTCCTTCCCTCTGAATAAGAGTTACATATATCTTATATGTTTCCCACACCCTGTACATACAGATTGCTCACATTAAAAACCATCCTACTTGCATCTATTGCATGTTATGAGCCTTTAAACATCCAAGATGGTGGCTCATGGAACATCAGGCAGCCTGCAAACAGGAAGTGCCTTCTGACTGTGCTGCTCTGCATTCTGGGATTGCTGATCTTTTCCTGACCCCAGATTTGCTCTGTCTGAGCAAAGCACAGCTATAACCCACCCCCCTGTACTTTATCCCACTCTCCTCTCCTCAGTAAGTGTGACGCTTCTGAGTCAAGATGGCAGCGCCCGTATCCTAAAGTCCTGAACAGAGTTGCAGCCCAGTGGGGGAAAGAATAATAAGTAAGTGACTAAAAACTTAAAATATATGAACTTTAGATGCTGGACAATCGTTTTTTAAGGGTTTGGGCTTTTCAATAAATCATGGTGAAGGTTCGGTTTAAGCAAACTCGCAGCATGTGAAATTCCGAAAGTTTGTGTGATATTCACAGCTATGGCCGAGATTAGTTGCGTGTAAGCTTTCATTTCAACTGATTATTTATGTTTTTGGCTGGCAAAATTGCATCCTAAGGCAAGATTGTCCTTTTTTCCAATGTTTGTTGCCAGGGAGTCCTTTGTTCTCGCTGAAGGGGGTCCATCTCTTCTGCATGCAGACACACGCAAAAGGTTGTTATTGTCTTCCACCTTTGGGGCAGTGTCGTTGGCCAAAAATAAACACGTTGAACTGAGTTTTACTGTTTATAGTCACAGAACACTATAGAAAGGGGGTTACAAAAGCTTGTAGAAACAGAAATACAAAAAAACATTAACTTGAAGAGGACACAAGATTCTGGCAGATCAACTCACCAGCAATGCTCTGGGTCCCACTCTAATGCCAGCCAGGTATCTCCTGGTGTCACTGTCCATGTAGGCTGGCAAATTCTCCATAAGGGCGAAATTGTGCAGCACCATACAGGCCACAATGATTTTGATTACTTTGGCTGGCTGGCTGGTACTGCAGGGCACACCTGGTGTGGTCCGTGCATTTGAAGCAAGTCTTCAGCAGGTCAAAATCCTGCTCCACGGTGGTCCGGATCTCCCATTGAGCCCTGTCATAGGCAGAAAAAGGCAGACACATACCAAGGAGTCACTCAGATCTCCCATCTCAAAGTGGTCGTAGAGGCTGCAACTCCTTAGGGGTTGATCCTGGAAAAGCCACCAGGACACTCTGAAGGCTACGGTTGGGACCCACAACGTATTGCACATTGCACAGAGTGCCCCATCTTCAGGTCCATTGTGAGACAGTCAATAGAAATACCACACTAGCAACATTACCAGAGCAGAAAAAGGCACTTCAATACATGGGCAGCAATGACAATGAGGGAACAGTGCCAAATGAGCCACAAATAATTGCTAGATTAAGAGAGCAGTACAAAGGCACTTCAATTGATTGTACCTATGATGTTGGGCATGTTCGCTAGCTTGTAGAACCCAAACTTCACGGTGTTCCAGGCTTCCAAGTTCTCAGAAACAGATGTATGAGCTGATGGCAAGAGCGTGAGTTCTGACCAGATACTGGCACTAGAAATGTTCTCACTCATGGGAGGCAGCGGCCATCTTTTTGTAGCCCTGGATGGGGCCAGATTAAAATGTCTGAGGCTGGAGAGATCATTAAATCAGCAGCTGGGAGAGGGAGTTAGGTCAGAGGAGGTAAGGGGTTGGGTCAGTGGCTGGGTGGGGGAGGTTTCAGGTAAGTGGCTGGGAAGGGAGTTTAGGTGTGAAGTTGTGGCCAGTGGCTGTGGAGGGAGGTGAGTGGTTCAGGCCAGCCGCCATGAGGGAGAAGGTAAGGGGTTCAGGTCAGTGGCTGGGAAGGAGGATTAGATTAGGGCTTTGGGTCAGTGGCTTGGTAGTGGGGAGTTGAGATTGCATTTCAGAGGCTGGGGAGGGGGGTTAGGTGAGATTGCAGGGCTCTTCCTTATAATGTACTCCCACATCCATGTGTTTAGTTACTTCTATTACAATCGACTTATGCATGTATTATATGATGTATATTATATGCATTTTGTATTATTAGTATTCTTCCCCCCCTGTAAATTCTACCTTGTAGATTGTCACGGACAACAACAATAATAAGGGCCTGAGGCTACAAGGGTGGAGGGCCCTGACGTCATGTGGTCAGCTTGACCCCCATAAATTTTTACCCTGCCTGCTTTGATACCTGGGGAGGGGGGAATACAGGAGTACCTTTTGTGTGTGGGGTGGGGGGGGGGGTTGTCTGAAATAAGAGTAGGGACCACATTAAACACAGAGTGCCTTGTTGGGGCGGTGTGGCTTCCACGTGTATCTGCAGATATATGCAACCAAATCTCTGTCTTTCCACATAGCTAGACATGTTTGGTGCTTAATACTTAGATGATGAGAGGGTTAAACTGGGCGGTAAATTGGTTCCCAGGCCCTGATAATAATAAAAATAATTTTGTATAAATAATAGTGATGGAGCTACTCCCACCCCCTTTACTAAGTTTTTCAGGTGAATTGAGAGGTTTCACATAACCGGGCACCCCAAATCAGTAGGCCCCAAGAGACAAGGACCATAACCTGGCATAGTCAAATTCCCAGGATTTGGTTCACTTTAATATGTGAAATTCTGATGATCCCGTTGGGTTTCTCATGGCAGGGCATGTGACGTGACACAAGGGGCCCACTGAGACTCTGTCTCCCACGGGCACCTAAAACCCTGGAGCTGACCCTGACCAACCCCAGCCCAATCTTAAAGCGGAACAAAACCCAGCATCAACCAACCTGGAATCCAAAAGCCTCCCCATTCAAGTCTATGAGAGTTGCCTGCAGAATGACATAATGGTAGGCTCATTGGACGAGAGCCTTTGTGTGTGCAGTTGGATCCAGTAGATCCAGGAAGAGGTGAGTTTACTGGGTGTTCTGGGGGGTCTCACACAGCGGGGCAACCCAAATCGGGAGGACACTCGGGCTTCCACGTCTGGCTGGGGCTAGTTGTTTCTTTGGCGACAGAGGTCAGGTAATGAGGATTCTCCCATAAACCAGCTTTTCCATGTT
This sequence comes from Gastrophryne carolinensis, assembly GCA_027917425.1. Lineage (NCBI taxonomy): Eukaryota > Metazoa > Chordata > Amphibia > Anura > Microhylidae > Gastrophryne > Gastrophryne carolinensis. Next base: position 75,437,879 of record CM051242.1, on the reverse strand, counting down.
CGGGATGGATGCCAAATTTGAACACTGACTTCTGGTTGAAGTCCATGTCTGGGTTTGGGAACCCAAACTCACAAAGTTTGGTATGACAAATCACTGAGAAAAAAAATTACATACTCTCCGCCCAGCATGACCTTGCCCTTCTCAATCCCCCTTTCATGTCTCCGCCAGCCACCATTTCTGGCATAAACATTCGGCTGATAATTGCCCCATGTAAAGCCACCTTTTTGAAGTTTCAGGATGTTATGACTGTATTATGTTATGAAAACAGATTTTCTGGTTAAAGTTATAAAAGTCTTCCCTCCTTGACAGCATTGTGTGAACCCTAGCATTACACTTGTAGCTTATAACTTATAACTTTGTTGTTGCTCACTGGGTAGGATCAACTAAAGATCCCAGGAAACACTAATTCAAATGTTATATTATATTTACTCTCAAAAGCAAGATAACCAAAAGTGATTAGCTTATATATAGTACTGAACGCATGCCTCAGCCATGTCTCTGGTATGCAAATTAATTTGAGGACAGGTTGACAGGACAACTGGAGGTTACCATATATAGGCTTGAGTCGTGATTGATTGTGGGGCCAGCTAATGTTGATACAGTAGCTCCTTAAGCTTTGGATTACATGCTATGGGATACCCATCTAAAATGTCTTTTGGGAATTTTAACATGCCAAAGAAAAGATTTCCCATGGGCATGAGGTTATTTTTTATGAAACGGTGATGAAATTGAAACAAACTTAGAAAGGGTTAGCAAAGCATGGCATTGATCCAGTGTAGACTTATGACTGCATTCCAAATCACTTCAGCCTTGAGCTTTGTTTTTTTTCTGTAAAACCTGGATGGATGCCAGTGCTTTCCTGATCGACGACTCTTTGTCTGTTAAACTTTAAAAGTTGTGCCTCTCCTTACATACACATACCTCCATACTGCACACTGCATTAACTTTATCTTACATGTAAAAATGGCCACAGAGTTTACTGACAAAGATACTTATCAGGACATATTTGATCCTCATGCTTACTGCAATATTTACTACGGCTCAAAATCAGGACTTCTGGTGGTTGATGGGTTTCTGGATTTTGCCCTAAAAAAGCTTTGTGACGCTTTCACCGTAAGTGTTTTGCTACTGCTTCTGTTCTTTTTTAAAATAATGTATTATTATTTATATAAGGTTAAATGTCATTTTTTGGGGAGTTTAGTGATAGGATTTGAAAAATGGCTGGGGCTAGTTGTTTCTTTGGCGACAAAGGTCAGGTAATGAGGATTCTCCCATAAACCAGCTTTTCCATGTTCGGGATGGATGCCAAATTTGAACACTGACTTCTGGTTGAAGTCCATGTCTGGGTTTGGGAACCCAAACTCACAAAGTTTGGTATGACAAATCACTGAGAAAAAAAATTACATACTCTCCGCCCATCATGACCTTGCCCTTCTCAATCCCCCTTTCATGTCTCCGCCAGCCACCATTTCTGGCATAAACATTCGGCTGATAATTGCCCCATGTAAAGCCACCTTTTTGAAGTTTCAGGATGTTATGACTGTATTATGTAATGAAAACAGTTTTTCTGGTTAAAGTTATAAAAGTCTTCCCTCCTTGACAGCATTGTGTGAACCCTAGCATTACACTTGTAGCTTATAACTTATAACTTTGTTGTTGCTCACTGGGTAGGATCAACTAAAGATCCCAGGAAACACTAATTCAAATGTTATATTATATTTACTCTCAAAAGCAAGATAACCAAAAGTGATTAGCTTATATATAGTACTGAACGCATGCCTCAGCCATGTCTCTGGTATGCAAATTAATTTGAGGACAGGTTGACAGGACAACTGGAGGTTACCATATATAGGCTTGAGTCGTGATTGATTGTGGGGCCAGCTAATGTTGATACAGTAGCTCCTTAAGCTTTGGATTACATGCTATGGGATACCCATCTAAAATGTCTTTTGGGAATTTTAACATGCCAAAGAAAAGATTTCCCATGGGCATGAGGTTATTTTTTATGAAACGGTGGTGAAATTGAAACAAACTTAGAAAGGGTTAGCAAAGCATGGCATTGATCCAGTGTAGACTTATGACTGCATTCCAAATCACTTCAGCCTTGAGCTTTGTTTTTTTTCTGTAAAACCTGGATGGATGCCAGTGTTTTCCTGATCGACGACTCTTTGTCTGTTAAACTTTAAAACTTGTGCCTCTCCTTACATACACATACCTCCATACTGCACACTGCATTAACTTTATCTTACATATAAAAATGGCCACAGAGTTTACTGACAAAGATACTTATCAGGACATATTTGATCCTCATGCTTACTGCAATATTTACTACGGCTCAAAATCAGGACTTCTGGTGGTTGATGGGTTTCTGGATTTTGCCCTAAAAAAGCTTTGTGACGCTTTCACCATGAGTAAGTGTTTTGCTACTGCTTCTTTTCTTTTTTAAAATAATGTATTATTATTTATATAAGGTTAAATGTCATTTTTTGGGGAGTTTAGTGATAGGATTTGAAAAATGTATTTCTTTGGCATTCCACAGCCTCACACTGCTGTTCGCAATACATACAAACACACTTTAATCTCTTATTTCATTTTATTTATGTATAGTATTTTGTGTTAAAGGCTACTTGTAGGCAAAAATCTAAGACGAGCCATCAGGATTAGAGATGAGCAAACTTTTGAAAAATTCGATTCGACTCGCGACGAATCGCTATTAAAAACGGCTATTTCTGAGCCTCCTAGAGCCTCAATAGGGTTGTAAACCATTCTGCCTTGCTGTAACACACATAGGACGCGTGCTGGGTTAGTGAAATAATACTGTAAATAATTATCACATGCAGATCGGAGGCATAGCTAATAGAATAGCAAAGCGGCACAATTGCAGAGAGTTGAGGTGTCATCACTATGAGGGCCCCTATAGTGCCTGAAAAACACACCCTGGAGCTGGCAGCAGCAGGAGCCCAAAAATTAGCTGAATCACACCCTGGAGTTGCAAGCAGCAGCAGGAGCTTAAACATTGGTTGAAAGAGACACTGGAGTTGGCAGCAGGAGCCCAAAAATTGTATGAATCACACCCTGGAGTTGCAATCAGCAGCAGGAGCCCAAACATTGCTTTAAAGAGACACAGGAATTGGCAGCAGGAGCCAAAAAATTGGATAAATCACACCCTGGAGTTGCAAGCAGCAGCAGGAGCCCAAACATTGCTTTAAAGAGACACTGGGGTTGGCAGCAGGAGCACAAAAATTGGATGAATCACACCCTGGAGTTGCAAGCAGCAGCAGCAGGAGCCCAAACATAGCTTGAAAGAGACACTGGAGTTGGCAGCAGGAGCCCAACAATTGGATGAATCACACCCTGGAGTTGCAAGCAGCAGGAGCCCAAACATAGCTTGAAAGAGACACTGGAGTTGGCAGCAGGAGCCCAAAAATTGGATGAATCACACCCTGGTGTTGCAAGCAGCAGCAGGAGCCCAAACATAGCTTGAAAGACACACTGGAGTTGGCAGCAGGAGCCCAACAATTGGATGAATCACACCCTGGAGTTGCAAGCAGCAGCAGCAGCAGGAGCCCAAACATTGCTTTAAAGTGACACTGGAGTTGGCAGCAGCCGCAGCAGGAGCCCAAAAATTGACTGCCACACCCTGGAGTTGGCAGCAGCAGGAACCTAGAAATTGGCTGGAAGGCACCCTGAAGTTGGCAGCAGCAGGAGCACATACATTAGGTGGAAGGCACACCCTGGAGTTGGCAGCAACATAAGCAGGAGCCCAAACATTGCTTGAAAGACACCCTGGAGTTGGCAGCAGCAGCAGCAGGAGGCCAAAAATTGGCTGAAAGGCACACCCTGAAGTTGGCATCAGCAGGAGCACAAAAATTGGCTGGAAGGCACACCCTGAAGTTGGCATCAGCAGGAGCCCAAAAATTGGTCTAAAGACATAAATATGTTTTGCACCATTTGGAAAATGCAAAACGTGGCACCATGCTGAATCTAGTCGCATGCATCAGCCATTGGTGGGTGGAAATCCTGGCTGATCCATCCCTGATTCATTTTGACAAAGGTGAGTCTCTCCACATTTTTAGTTGACAGACGAGTTCTCCTCGCCGTAACTATAGCCCCCGCTGCACTAAACACCCGCTCAGATGGCACGCTACTTGCCGGGCAGGACAGCTTTTCCAGGGCAAACTCTGCTAATTGCGGCCACAAGCCAAGTTTGGCTGCCCAGAATTCCAGCGGATCCTCAAGGTGTGTTGGCATGGTCATGTCAAGGTATGACATGACCTGCTAGTTGAGGTCCTTGTGACAGACTCTCTGCCCCTTTGGACTTTACACAGGTTCATTACTTTCCTTTTCTTAAGTATGTTACAGACTGCCATTGTGTTGATTGATTACATCACAGACAATGGCATTGTTCTGATTGATTGTGTTACAGACGTCTATTGTGTTGCTGATTGCGTCACCGGCAGAGTTGAGGGATTGTGTGCCCTGCTCCCATTGGTCTGTGTATTTGTCATGCAGTCCTCCATCAGGTCCATGGGGGAGGTCCCCTTGCATGGGGCCTTGCATATAAGGCCCAGTGTGGCACTAATAAAGTTGAGTTCATCTTCACCCTCAATACTGATTTCTGTCTCTTATTGGGGGAAACGCTATATTACAATTCACTAGCCCTTGTAAGGGCTGTTCCTGGTTCCTCACGGATGACTCTGGGATTCCTGCAGCACCTCTCACCCTTGGGAAAAGGACGTCTCTGGCAGGGAAGCCCTCCGGCGATAAAGGTTATCACTACAGTCCTGCTCCAGGTCTTCCTGCTGCTCATCAATAGCCTCACTATGTGGGTGTAGAAAGCTACTCATTAGCGACTGAAGACTGAGGCTGCTGCTGATGGAGCTGCTGCTGCTGCTCCTGCTAACCCCCCCAGCAGCCATGGCAGTGGAAGGTGAGCGCAGAGGTCCCCCCGAGTCAGACCTACGAGAATATGGACCATGGCGCAGATAGGCATCGGCCAACTGACTACGTAGAATGTCTTTGTAGTAGTTCAGTTTGTCCTCCCTCTCGGCGGGTTTAAAAAATGCCCCCATTTTGTGCCGGAAGCGAGGGTCCAATTAGGTGGACAGCCAGAAGTCATCCCGCCGACAAATGGAAACAATTCTGGGGTCACTACGCAAGCACGTGAGCATGCTTCCTGCCATTTGCGCAAGTGACTCGGAGGGACTACCTGTCTCCATCTCCACTGCATACTGCCACGGTGTGTCCGGGTCCTCTGTCTCACTTTCCTCAAAACCCTCTAGCTCCTCTGGCTGCTCCTGCTCCTCCTCTCCTGTCCGCTAACTAGATAAACCAGCCATTTCGCCAAGCCTAAACTGTGCTTCACTGGGCCACTCCTCCTCCTCTTCCTCCTCCTCCTCCAGTTCAGCTCCAACGGGGTTCATGCGGCCATGTCTCCATTGCCCTGACCAGCCATGGTTTCCAACATGTGCTGTAGTACATGAAGCAGTGGAATCACATCATTAATCCCGTAATCCTGCCGACTGACAAATAAAGTGGCTTCCTCAAAGGGCCTGAGCAAACGGCAGGTGTCACGTATGAGCTGCCACTGGTTGACATTGAAGTTACACAGGGGAGTTGCTTGGATCATCAGGAAATCTGTGATGGCTTTTCTCTGTTCATAGTATCGGTCCAACATGTGAAGGGTGGAATTCCAATGGTTAGAAACATCGCAAATCAGACTATGTTGGGGGCTACCATTCTGACGCTGTAGCTCAATAAACGTGTATTTGGCGGTGTATGAGTGGCTGAAGTGCATGCAAAGTTTCCTTGAAGTTGTTAGGATGTCTTGCAGATGGAGGGAACACTTCATAAACCGCTTGACAACCAGATTGAAGACGTGAGCCATGCAGGGGGCATGGGTCAGGCTTCCTTGGCGCAGCGCAGATAAAATGTTATTCCCATTGTCGGTAACCATGATTCCCATTTTAAGTTTTCTTGGAGTAAGCCATGTTTGGATTTCCTGATGAATACATTTAAGCAGTTCCTCCCCTGTGTGACTCCGTTCGCCAAGACAAACCATGTGAAGCACAGCGTGACACCTCCTGCACACATGGTAGACTGGAGGGGCACTGAGACTTGAGCCTACAGTGAAGGGTGAGGAGATGGCGGAGGATGAGGAGGCCGAGTCGCACAGTGTCACAGGCCCAACGGGCAGGGAGCGCGGAGGCTGAAGCGGCGTGACATGTCCAAGTTGCTGCTGCTGCTGCAAAGGGACCACATTCACCCAGTGGGCCGTAAACTACATGTACTGTCCTTGACCGTAGCTACAGCTCCAGACGTTGGCGCTGCCATGCACTTTGCTACACACGGACAGGCTCAAGGACTGGCCCACCTTCTGTTCAACAAAAGTGTGCTGTGCTGGTACTGCCTTCTTGGCAAAGAAATGACGGCTTGGGACTCTCCACCTCGGCTCGGAACAAGCCATCAGTTCTCTGAAGGTGCAGAGTCCACCACCTGAAAAGGGAGCGACTGCAGCACCAGCAACTTGGACAGGAGCACATTCAGCTTCTGCGCCATAGGATGAGTGGGTGTATACTGCTGTCTCTTGAACATGGCTTTGCTGATGGATTGCTGGCGGGATGCATGACTTGGAGGAGGAGGAGCAGGAGTGAAAGAGGATGGGTATGACGCACAGCTGCCTTCGGCTGAGGTGCTGGAGCCTTGGCTGGCAGAAATTGGGAGCGGCGTGCCACTTGGTGAGGAAGCAGGCTGGACCACCTCTTTGGAGCCTCGGTTCTCCCAGGCCGCTTTATGGTGACGCATCATATGTTGACGCAGGGCCGTGGTGCCAACATTTGGGCCCTGGCCATGCTTCACCTTCTGCCTACATATCTTGCATGTGGCCATGTTACCCTCCTGCGGATGCTTCAGGAAAAACTGCCACACTGCCGAGTAGCTACTTTTCCCACCAACAGGCCGCACTGATTCACTGCTACTGTCGCCAACTCCAAGAACCCCTGCTCCTTACCTCCCGATAAGGTAGCCTGCCGCGCAGCAGGTGCTCTACCCCGGCCCCGTTTGGCTCCAGGCTTTACAATTGTGCCCCCATGCTGACTGCCAACCATGCTGCTAACACCTTGCTGCCTCAGCTGCTGACTCCGGGGCAACCTGCGCCCCACTTCTCCTGATGATGACGATGAAGCCCCTTTATCACCTGGCTTCCAAGTGCGATCGGCTTCATCATCATCATCACCGAGTTTTGGCTGCACGTCACTGATGTTCTCTGTTTCCTCAACAGTGTCTGGCGCAGGAGCTGGAACGCTCGCAACACCCACGACACTGTCCCCATCACTACTTGTCTGCCTAGCTAAAGAAGCCACCTCCATTTCTTGGCTGGGCAGTAGCTGCTGACTGTCCTCTATCTGATCGTCCTCCTCACTAAAGAGTGGAGCTGAACCCAAAGCATAGGATACGTCGCTGGGGGAGGGAACGGCGTAGGACAGAGGCAATGGGAGGACAGGGACTGCTCTCGGGCATGCCAACTCAGGGTTGTGTCAGAGGAACCTACCGACCCTAGACTGGGGGTCTCAGATGTAACTTGTGATGATGTTGATGAGCGCGTTAACCAATCTACTACGGCAGATGCGTTACTGGTGGAGACTCGACCGCTAGTAGATACTGGCAGATCAGGTCTCTCACCGTGACTCCTGCTGCCACTCGCTCCTAGTCTGCTGCGACCTCTGCCTGCTGAATCTTGGCCTCTGCCACTCCTCTTTGAACATCCTTGCACTTGTCTGCCTGATATTTTTATGCATTTGAAATGCGCAATAGGTACGATAAAAAATGTGTTTACTTTAAAAAGAAGAAGCTAAATAAAGTGAGGGATTGCTTCACTGCACCAGATACTATGAAAATTGGCAATATGAGATACCCTGCGGCCTAGTGTTTTGGCAGCAGACCAAAAACCAATTCAAAATGCAATAATTTGATTAAGCTGAGGAGGATCAACAAGCAAATTTAGTATAACAGATAGGCTGCTAAGTGCAGGTTTGGGATACCCAGGTGGGCTGGTGTTTTTTTGTTAAAGGCAGACCAAAAACCAATTTAAAATGCAATACTTTGATTAAGCTGAGGAAGGATGAACAAGCGTATTTAGTATAACAGGCTGCTAAGTGCAGGTTTGGGATGCCCTGCGGCCAAGTGTTTTGGCAGCAGGACAAAAAACAATTCAAAATGCAATACTTTGATTAAGCTGAGGAAGGATGAACAAGCGTATGTAGTATAACAGATAGGCTGCTAAGTGCAGGTTTGGGATGCCCTGCGGTCTGGTGTTTTTTTTGTTAAAGGCAGACCAAAAACCAATTCAAAATGAAATACTTTGATTAAGCTGAGGAAGAATGAACAAGCGTATTTAGTATAACAGATACGCTGCTAAGTGCAGGTTTGGGATGCCCTGTGGCCTTGTGTTTTTTTTGTTAAAGCCAGACCAAAAACCAATTCAAAATGAAATTCTTTGATTAATCTGAGGAAGGATCAACAAGCGTATTTAGTATAACAGATAGGCTGCTAAGTGCAGGTTTGGGATGCCCTGCGGCCTGGTGTATTTTTTGTTAAAGGCAGACCAAAAACCAATTCAAAATACAATACTTTGATTAAGCTGAGGAGGATGAACAAACGTATTTAGTATAACAGATAGGCTGCTAAGTGCATGTTTGGGATGCCCTGCGGCCTGGTGTTTTTTTTGTTATAGGCAGACCAAAAACCAATTCAAAATGAAATACTTTGATTAAGCTGAGGAAGGATGAACAAGCGTATTTAGTATAACAGATAGGCTGCCTAATGCAGGTATGGGATGCCCTGCGGCCTGGTGTTTTTTTTGTTAAAGGCAGACCAAAAACCAATTCAAAATACAATACTTTGATTAAGCTGAGGAGGATGAACAAGCGTATTTAGTATAACAGATAGGCTGCTAAGTGCAGGTTTGTGATGCCCTGCGGCCTGGTGTTTTTTTTTTGTTAAAGGCAGACCAAAAACCAATTCAAAGTGAAATACTTTGATTCAGCTGAGGAAGGATGAACAAGCGTATTTAGTATAACAGATAGACTGCTAAGTGCAGGTTTGGGATGCCCTGCGGCCTGGTGTTTTTTTTGTTAAAGGCAGACCAAAAACCAATTCAAAATGAAATACTTTGATTAAGCTGAGGAAGGATGAACAAGCGTATTTAGTATAACAGATACGCTGCTAAGTGCAGGTTTGGGATGCCCTGCGGCCTTGTGTTTTTTTTGTTAAAGCCAGACCAAAAACCAATTCAAAATGAAATACTTTGATTAATCTGAGGAAGGATCAACAAGCGTATTTAGTATAACAGATAGGCTGCTAAGTGCAGGTTTGGGATGCCCTGCGGCCTGGTGTTTTTTGTTAAAGGCAGACCAAAAACCAATTCAAAATACAATACTTTGATTAAGCTGAGGAGGATGAACAAGCGTATTTAGTATAACAGATAGGCTACTAAGTGCAGGTTTGTGATGCCCTGCGGCCTGGTGTTTTTTGTTAAAGGCAGACCAAAACCAATTCAAAATACAATACTTTGATTAAGCTGAGGAGGATGAACAAGCGTATTTAGTATAACAGATAGGCTGCTAAGTGCAGGTTTGGGATGCCCTGCGGCCTGGTGTTTTTTTTGTTAAAGGCAGACCAAAAACTAATTCAAAATACAATACTTTGATTAAGCTGAGGAGGATGAACAAGCGTATTTAGTATAACAGATAGGCTGCTAAGTGCAGGTTTGGGATACCCAGGTGGGCTGTTGTTTTTTTTGTTAAAGGTGACCAAAAATATTTAAACTGATCCAGTTATATTATGATAAATGCTTGTGTGTAACAGATAGGGTTAAATAAGCCACTGCATAGATGGCATGCACAGTGGCAAGGCAGATTTACAGCACAAAGAACTGAAATTGAATTGAAAACTGATCTGGCTAATGAAATAAAAAAAATTTCACTGTCACTTCTAAGCTGTCCCCTGCTGGATGGTTCCGGTTTTTCCCTATCTTTCCTTGGCTCTGTCTACCTCTCTGTCTGCCTCTCTGACTCTCCCTACCTATCTCTAACTCTCTGTCCCTGTCTCTAATGAGCTGTGCTCTGGCCGCAATGCAAGGCTGAAATGCGCACAAGCAAGATGGCCGCCGCTTTATATAGCACGGTGACGTCACCGGGCTTCCTGGCTGCTGATAGGCTGCATGTGACTTACCCATGATACCTTGCCCCAGGGGATATGTCTGGACATGTTCATCCACCATTTTAGAATGCCTGTAATTGAAATAAATGGAGTTTAAAGGAAAACTTTGATCGATCGATCGAATCGCGGGGAAATTCGGATTCGTTCAGAATCAAATTTTCCATGAAATTCAGAACGAATCCGGGTTCGTCCGGATCGATTCGCTCATCCCTAATCAGGATAGAGTCATCCAGTAAGACGATGCTGGATTGCTCTTGCAGGCGGTCAGTAAATACTGTGCTTTTTTTTACAGTTTTGCCATCAGATTCTCAAAAGCAACAAGTTTGATCAGTATTTATTTAAAATGTCTGAAGCATAGGGGTGTCATCAAAAGATGTATTCACTTAATGGGGTTGCATAATCAGAACGGCTGTGCGGCTAGCCTGCTCCGGCCATTCAGAAAGGTTTGGTGTGGGTACGTGCACCAGCAAGAGGTATGTTGGGGATGCTGGTCAGGGCTTGGGGAACAGATGAGTGAATCAGGCAATCCAGGGGCTTTCACATAGCATGTTTTAGACTCCAGGTCCTCCAATGTTCCTTTTTAAAGGTTTGGAGTGGCGTGACTCATGTGGGGTGCCTTTCAGAGTTTGTTTTTTAAACAAAAGTCCAAACCCTTAAAAAACTATTTCCCAGAATCTAAAATTAATATATTTAACATTTTAGTCACTTATTATTCTTTCCCCTACTGGGCTTCAACTCTGTTCAGGATTCTAGGGTATGGGTGCCGTCATCTTGCCTCAGAAGCATCACATACTGAGGAGAGGGGAGCGGGATAAAGTACAGGGGGCGGGGTTATAGCTGTGCTTTGCTCAGACAGAGAAGAGCTGGGTTCAGGGAAAGGACAGCAATCCCACAATGCAGAGGGGCACATTCAGAAGACACTTCCTGTTTGCAGGCTGCCTGGTGCTCCATGAGCCACCATCTTGGATGTTTAAAGGCTCATAACATGCAGTAGATGCAGGTAGAAATTATTTTTAATGTGAGCAATCTGTATGTACAGGGTGTGGGAAACATATATTTTCTTATTCAGGGTGAAGGTCCGCTTTAAGTTTTTGCTGGTGAAAAAAAAGTTGGAGGGGCACACTGTTGCCTGGGATAATATGGAGACCCAGTTTGGCTGCCTCCGCCATCTCACATTTTGATCATCACTCTGCCAACTGATTTGTCGAGGTGCTATAAAAACGTTGTCACTGGATAAATAGAAATTGGAGATGTTTAGGATTCTAAGATTAAAGAAGAAGTGAGCCAGCGTTTTACGGTGCTAAAATGGATCCAAAGAAACATCAGTTTACATTCTTGCATTATTTTTTTTAACATACTAGCTACTCATAAATTATTTTCGTTTACTTGATAATTTGTTCATATTGCAAACAGTGTTCAAAAACACATCAAAATGTTATTAATTTACATGTGTGACCATATTCACATCAGTGTGCAGCAGTTTGCAGACAGAGAATCTGCAAAATGAGTTCTGCAATGTGTCCAATACACCTCTCCATTGAAGTGACATGTAGGTGAAAAAAGTCCTGCTTAGTACATCATTACGACCTGGGGTGGTTGGCTTTTGTAGCATCTTGATCTGTATCTAAAATGTCCGGTGATATAAGCTGTGCAGTCTACAGGCACACCCAGTCTCCACCATTACCACTAAAAATTGGAAATATACTTCACTGCGTTGTGTGTCTGGGATGCAGTCCTACTGTATGAATTGCCTGGCCTAGTTTAGAAAAGATAGCAGATTAGCAGCATTTATGGTATGAGATGCCAGGCAAAATCAGGTAATATTGGAGGGTCAAGTAGATGTTGGTGCAAGCCGCGTTGTACAGAGTTGTAGTTAGCCGTGAGCAAGCTAAGGCCATTGTAGACAGTGGAGGTTTAAAAGCATTAAGACAAACCAAGGGCAATGGAGATTTGTAGCTAGTAACAATCTAGGTCATAAACAGAGTAAGTAGACAAATCAGTGGCAAAACACTAAGGGTCAAAAAGTCAGATGGTAGCAGGTCAGAATTAATTTATAGTAGATCTTCCAGTTTTTGCTGTGTTGAACTGGGCTACTAGAGGTCCAGACAATCCTCTTCTGGGCCCCAGGCAGCAGATTACTTAACATTGTGGCAGCTGGGCCCCAGAACGCTGGGCAACAGACACTGAGGCCAGTGTGACAGGGAGATGGAATCATACCTATATAGACATTTGTCAAGTTTTGGAGGGAATAGTTAGTGTCCCATTCACTTAGTTACGTGGGTTGCAGAAAAAATAGGTCCAGTAAGGGAATGCCTGCTGCACAGAAAGATGGTAGGAGCCACTTCAGGGGAGCTCTGTGAATGTCAGTTAGATGAACAGGTGAACCTCCTGATTTTCAAGAACGAAAGGTTGGGGCTCCTTGTACATGACTTAACAGCGAGTGGCCATTAGTCATGGACCCACCACTAACGCTGGTCACTGTGAGCCTTCCATTCATTGCAATGCCTGTCCCTCCATTGCAGTGAAGGGACAGCGCTGTGTGAGACAAGGGGCTGGATTGCACAAGGTTTAACTTGGATAACTTGGCATCTGTAAAGGCATTACAGAGGATTGTTCAAATTATAGATTGTGCATATAAATGGCTTATCAAATAAAAAAAAATCCAATAGTTGACTGGGGAATAAAATGTATAGCCTCCAGGGTTTACATTTGCATCTCCCCGTGGAGGCAGGGTTATTCTTCTGGTAGGATGCCAGAGGTAAAAAGGGGGGAACCTATGTCACCCTGAAGACTTAACAGTGGAGATCAGCCCTTCAACACCAGGAGTCTCTAGATAATAGTCCACATGGGGAGAATTGCCATGAACCAGATCTGTGCCAAAGGGCATGGGGGCTCATATTAATCTACTGTGAATGTAGTAGTGCTGTCCTGATACCTTGACAGTGGCTGGGGTGCAGTTTTCAGTGGAATTATAGTGCACATGCACACTGTGGGACCTGATCTCCAAGGTTTTGAGAAGACAGGATCCAAGGTATCTGCTGGGGAGAATAAAAATGTGTAGCATTTTCATTTGAACTAGAGTGCCTCTTTAACTAATGCTTGTCTAGTTAAGGATTTCTATACCCATAAAAATGCAACTTTCAGTTAACAGCAGACGTGGCTGACATTGGCAGTACACTCTGCTCTAATCTGGAGAGCAATATGACTGCTATACTAACTTGTTCCCAGAATTGCTGTGGCTTAGCCTGGCTCACCTGTGCTTCAGTGGTACACTATGTTCCATTCTAGAGTGCAGTGTGGTTGCTGTGTTTATGTTTTCAGCATCTGCTGTGGCTAGACATGGCTGGCTTTTTTACCCATTACTTTATCTTATGGCACAGTTTCAGCCTATAAAAAAGGCTGGGGTGCTCCTTCTGTCTCCCAACTTCATCTGGCCCCTATTTCATGCCCCCAGTTTTCTCTGCTGCCTTAGTCCACAGCATACATGGCCTAGATTTAAAAGAGGAACTAAAGAAAATAAAAAAAATATGTGCATGTGCCTCCCCTCTGGGCAGCCAATACATCCCACTTTCACCCCCCCCTGCTTTTGCTGCCATGCACCAGGGACCTTTAGCGTGCGCTGAGGGTAAAAAGTCATATGGGTCCCTGAAAATAAAACTTGTAGTGTCTTTCCTCCTTCTTGACTTTGCTGTTTATTTGCCACTAGAGATGCTGTGAACAAGATCTTAATCTAATATGTTAAATCATTTACAAGATGTTATGTTTATCATTTACAAGATCCTTATCTAATATATGTTAAATAATTTACACTGTACTGTAAAAATAAATTCATATTTGTAGACTGACTAATGCAGTATTATCTACTTTTATTTAACAGGAGGTGTGAAAGGGAAAACACTTATTGACATCGGTCATGGACCCACAATTTATCAGGACCTCTCAGCTTGTGAAGCTTTTGAAGAGATCATTGGTGCTGACTACACTGAACGCAATAGAGCATACTATGAAAGAAGCCTAAAAAATGAGCCAGGAACATTCGATTGGACAGAATCGATACAAAAAGTCTGCAAAATGGAAGGAAAAGGGTATAGTAAAATTATATTAATATATGAGTTGCACATGACTGCTTTAAGTGATCCATTACCTAGTGCCCTAAAACAGCCTGTGTTTCTTTTTTTAACTAAAGCCTTTGCCCAAAATTTATAACATCATGCTGCTAGGTTGCTAGGATTGGCTGAGTGGCCGCTCAGCAAATGAGCGCTCTCGGTTTAGCTCGGCTGCCTTTGACTCTGATGGTGGCTAAGCAGGTTGAGTGGTTTAGCAGTCAAATAAAGCTGAGCAGAGCAGGCTGCACCACTGGCTGCATCCCCACTCAGGTACTAGCTGTGGGCATGCCCGCACCACCCATTTAGAAAGGCTTGTCATGGGTACTCACACAGCTAGAGGTTAGAGGGGATATGGCCACGGCACTGAGATGTGGCAAGGGCTCCAGGAGTGGGGCTGGGACGGCCCTGGAGTCTTTCAGATCTCCAAAGTTTCTCTTTAACAAATAAACCACTTAGAACCATAGCTCAATTAGATTACAAATCTGCCACAGCTAGCACAGGATTTGCATATATAGCAATAAATAAGATTTTAATGAAGACAGAACACTTTTAACTTTAACTTCAGTCTGTTTGCACTTCTTTTGAGAAGCGTCACTCAACTTTAACTTGACCTTGAAAACAGCGAGAAAAAAGTGAAAGCCAGTTATCGGCTCTCAACGCAGCTCAAAAGGTCCTAAGGCTTTACCACCTAAATACTATTATCTGCTAAACAACAACAGCCAGGTGGAGCACCCAGAAATAAAACTGAACACAGAATGCTCCAAAACACAATACAAAGTCGGTCTGCAAAAAAAAGATAAAATGAAAGAAACAATCCCTTAACAAAGAAAAACACAACTGATCCACCAAAAGGGAGGGAGGGATTGCTCACTGCTTTGTCTCAGGAGGCAACAAGGATCTTTGCTCCTGCATCTCGGGCTTCAAAGAGAAACAACACCTGGGAATTTCACTTTCTCGGATGTTGTTCCTCTCAGGAGGGCATCCACCTGGCGGATTTTCTAGGCTAGTTCCACCAGTCCAGTGGTCTTGAGCATGGTCCCCCTACCAGCTCTGTCCCATAAAGACCTCACTTTCTTGTCTAACAAAATTCCACTTCCAACCATACCAACATTAATCCAATATAAAATACATATAAACACAATAAAGAAATATTAATGTGTTTTCGGACAAATAGGGGTAGCTATTGGGGGGGGGGGACGGTGGGCCATGCTAAATATTTTTTGAAGCAAGTTTAAATAATAGTACCCTATGGGCTTTGCAGGGGAATTTTGTGAATTCTTCAGCATGCCCCATAGGGTGATGTCCAAACCTCTCCCCTTTACTCGAAAGCCGAGACTGAGAAAAATTATCTGGATTGAGCAAAAATGATCTAACGTATGATAGGTTTTGGTAAACCATCTTATTAAAGTGGACCAAAACCCAGGATCTTGACTGGGTTTTGGTCCTTGCCCCAAACCTCTCCCCTTTACTCGAAAGCCGAGACTGAGCAAAAATGATCTGAATTGAGCAAAAATGATCTAACGTATGTTAGGTTTTTTTTAAACCCTCTCTTTTAAACTGGACCAAAACCCATGATTTTGACTATCCTGGGTTTTGGTCCTTGCCCGGCTGTGTGAAACCCCCCAGGCCACCTGAACAAACTCACCTCTTCCTGGTCCAATTACGCATGCTTGGCCGCTCGTCCAATCAGCGCATTGGGATTCACTTGAGCCTCTTCACCCAGGAGCTCGTCTAATACTAGCGGATTTTAGTGCGCTGGTGGCTGCATCCTCCGCTACCCTCTAACAGGGAACGTGCCCACACAGGCCATTCACAAATGCCTGACGCGGGCATGCTCCTTGCTAGAGGCATAGCGGGGATGTGCCCGTGCCCTGCGATTGCCCCAGTGGACCAGAAAAAAGGAACTACAAATCACACCTAACTAGATAATGCCCTGATAAATAATAATTGGGATTAACCACCAACATCAAAGATCTTTTTTGTCCTTTGACTGAAAAACATATTTAAAGCAGACCTTCAGTCTAAATGTAGCCCTCATTCATGCAGAGGCTTGTGGGTGGTTAAAAGAAATACTTGCTTGGTACTAGATGCCTAATGAAAAATGGGGCACCTGGGGCATTTCTTCTCCCTGGATTTGCGGTGGTTGATGGTGGTGATATTGCTGCACAGTCAGCAATAAGCAGACATTCATGCTCTGTGCAGCAGAGCATATTTCGCACA
Source organism: Gastrophryne carolinensis (assembly GCA_027917425.1). Classification (NCBI taxonomy): domain Eukaryota; kingdom Metazoa; phylum Chordata; class Amphibia; order Anura; family Microhylidae; genus Gastrophryne; species Gastrophryne carolinensis. Next base: position 75,421,335 of record CM051242.1, on the reverse strand, counting down.
AATTCCAACCTATTCTTATTAGTTATAACTTCATAAAATTAAAGTGGAAGTGTTATCCCCCCCCCCCCCGCCTTGCCACCCTCCCCTGGTGCTCAGACAGGACAATCGGTTACAAAAAAAAAACCTTATCTCACCCACAGTCCGGCACCGTTCTGCTGGCACTCCAGGTCCTGGGTGGCGCCATCTTGGGAGAAAGCACAGAGCGGCACCCCTGGCTGTGTGTGCATTCCTGCCTGGCTAAATGGGCAGACGGGAGGGCACACAGAGCGGGGGATGTCATTTTGTGGCTTTCTGTGCAGCTGCCACACGTGGCCACTAGACTGATGCTGGCTTGTGGGCTAAGTAAGGATTTTTTTCTTTTATCCTAAGCTTCAGCATCAGGGGAAGGTGGAGAGACTGTACATCCATTTTAAGGCTGCCGCTGGACAGTAACAGGGAAGCAGCAGCAGGTTGTGTAATGTTGCCACTAGAGATGAGCGAACTTTTGAAAAATTCGATTCGACTGATTCGCCGAATTTTCCGACAAAAATCGTTTCGACCCGAATAAATTCGCGACGAATCGCTATTAAAAACGGCTATTTCTGAGCCTCCTACAGCCTCAATAGGGTTGTAAACCATTCAGCCTTGCTGTAACACGCACAGGATGCGTGCTGGGTTAGTTAAATAATACTTTGAAGAAATATCACATGCAGATCAGAGGCATCGCTAATAGAATCGCAGAGCGGCACAATTGCAGAGAGTTGAAGTGGCATCACTATGAGGGGCAGAAGGAGCCCAAATATACACTGGAGTTGGCCTCAGGAGCCCAAAAATTGGATGAATCACACCCTGGAGTTGGCAGGAGTTGGCAGCAGCAGCAGCAGGAGCCCAAATATACACTGGAGTTGGCTTCAGGAGCCCAAAAATTGGATGAATCACACCCTGGAGTTGGCAGGAGTTGGCAGCAGCAGCAGCAGGAGCCCAAATATACACTGGAGTTGGCTTCAGGAGCCCAAAAATTGGATGAATCACACCCTGGAGTTGGCAGGAGTTGACAGCAGCAGCAGCAGGAGCCCAAATATACACTGGAGTTGGCTTCAGGAGCCCAAAAATTGGATGAATCACACCCTGGAGTTGGCAGGAGTTGACAGTAGCAGCAGCAGGAGCCCAAATATACACTGGAGTTGGCCTCAGGAGCCCAAAAATTGGATGAATCACACCCTGGAGTTGGCAGGAGTTGACAGTAGCAGCAGCAGGAGCCCAAATATACACTGGAGTTGGCCTCAGGAGCCCAAAAATTGGATGAATCACACCCTGGAGTTGGCAGGAGTTGACAGTAGCAGCAGCAGGAGCCCAAATATACACTGGAGTTGGCCTCAGGAGCCCAAAAATTGGATGAATCACACCCTGGAGTTGGCAGGAGTTGACAGCAGCAGCAGCAGGAGCCCAAATATACACTGGAGTTGGCCTCAGGAGCCCAAAAATTGGATGAATCACACCCTGGAGTTGGCAGGAGTTGGCAGTAGCAGCAGCAGGAGCCCAAATATACACTGGAGTTGGCCTCAGGAGCCCAAAAATTGGATGAATCACACCCTGGAGTTGGCAGGAGTTGGCAGCAGCAGCAGCAGGAGCCCAAATATACACTGGAGTTGGCTTCAGGAGCCCAAAAATTGGATGAATCACACCCTGGAGTTGGCAGAAGTTGACAGTAGCAGCAGCAGGAGCCCAAATATACACTGGAGTTGGCCTCAGGAGCCCAAAAATTGGATGAATCACACCCTGGAGTTGGCAGGAGTTGACAGTAGCAGCAGCAGGAGCCCAAATATACACTGGAGTTGGCCTCAGGAGCCCAAAAATTGGATGAATCACACCCTGGAGTTGGCAGGAGTTGACAGTAGCAGCAGCAGGAGCCCAAATATACACTGGAGTTGGCTTCAGGAGCCCAAAAATTGGATGAATCACACCCTGGAGTTGGCAGGAGTTGACAGTAGCAGCAGCAGGAGCCCAAATATACACTGGAGTTGGCTTCAGGAGCCCAAAAATTGGATGAATCACACCCTGGAGTTGGCAGGAGTTGACAGTAGCAGCAGCAGGAGCCCAAATATACACTGGAGTTGGCCTCAGGAGCCCAAAAATTGGATGAATCACACCCTGGAGTTGGCAGGAGTTGACAGTAGCAGCAGCAGGAGCCCAAATATACACTGGAGTTGGCTTCAGGAGCCCAAAAATTGGATGAATCACACCCTGGAGTTGGCAGAAGTTGGCAGCAGCAGCAGCAGGAGCCCAAACATTACTTTAAACAGACCCTGGGGTTGGCCTCAGGAGCCCAAAAATTGGATGAATCACACCCTGTGGAGAGTCATGTGGAGAAAAAGTAGCTTAGTTAGTAATATCTACATAAAATTATGAATAAACAAATGCAAAAGTTTGCCAAAGTGAAGTTTTGTTTGAGGGTGTGTTTCCACCTTTTAATTAAATCAGAAACAAGAAGGTGTCATTGCCTCTGACTAATTAGCCCTCAAAAATTCTTGGAATTTTTAATCTGGAATCATGTCTGATCCGTCTTATCCGAAGAATATTAATAAAAAGTAAGAGTAACGTAAAGGATTTTTTATCAATACTTACTTGTGGTCCGATGCGGAGGAATGTCTGTAACTTGAGAGCAGCGCCTTAAATCTGTTTTGCACGATCCATCTTTCTTGGTCTGGCCCCGTCATCAATCTACTGGAATACATCAGGCATTGTTGGGAGGAAAGCTTGGCTGATCCATGCGCCATTCATTTCCACGCAGGGCAGTCTCTGGAAAAAAAAAGTCTGTATAAACCAGGGTCTTTTTCATATAAAAACAAATGGTTATTCTTGCTTTTCAACCATATGTTCCACAGCTTTACCAGTCATTGTGTCAGCCAATGAAGCAACTTTGTCTGGAAGTGCTGCAAAAGCAGTCCACTGCATCACAAGTGGCATCTGACACCCCCAGTCAACTGTCTGCCTGTTATGCTTTGGGTTCAGCTCCACTATCCATTGATCTGATATCCAAGATCTGATAATCATAAAATTCAGCAGCTACTGCCCAGCCAAGAAGTGGAGGAGACACTCGCCTCTTCTTCCACTATCCGGCAACTAGTGATGAGGAGAGTGTCGTGGGAGGAGGTGTTGCAAGCCGAGGTAGTGGAAGAGGGTCCCTGGAGTCTGCGGCGGTGGCGGCGGCAGCAGCAGCGAATTATTGCGGACTGTTGGTAGGAAAAATCAGCTACTCAGCGATGTGGCAGTGTTCCATGCAGCATCCTGTGGAGAAAAAGTAGGTTAGTTAGTGTATATACATAAAATTATGAATAGACAAATGCAATAGTATTGCGAAAGTGAAGTTTTGTTTGAGGGTGTGTTTCCACCTTGCAATTAAATCAGAAACAACTAGCTATCATTTGCCTCTGAATAATTAGCCCTCAAAAATTCTTGGAATTTTTAATCTTGATGTCTGAGGGATTTCTCCTCTCAGACAGCGTCACCATAAGTCCAGCCTGCTGCATTACCCAGTGGTGGACCTTTCAGAGAACTGATGGCTTGTGCCGAGCCGAGGTGGAGAGTCACATGGCATGGTTGTTGAACAGAAGGTGGGCCAGTCCTTTAGCCTGTCAGTGTGTACCAAAGTGCACAGTGTTGTCTACGCCTGGAGCTGTAACTATAGACTCATGGTGGACAATATATATCCTTTTAGGCCCCCTTGGTGATTGTTGTTTCACGCTGTTCTTCACATGTTTTTCCTTGACCATCAGAGTCACACATGGGAGGAACTACTAAAAATGAGAACTCAATCCATGAAAGCATTGCTTAATCCACGAAAACTGCAAATTTGGACCCATGGTGACTGACACTTGGAAGAACATCTTGTTTGCGCTGCGACAAGGAAGCCAGAGTCATGCGTCCTGACATGGCACACGTGTTCAGTCTAGTTTTGAAGTCTTGCCCCCATCTGAAAGACATCCGAACAACAGGAAAGAAAGTTAGCATGCACTTCTGGCACTCCTACACCACCAAGCACAACCTTATTGAGCCTCAGCGTCACAAAGGTGTACCCCACCATAGTCTGATTTGCGATGTTTCCACCCGTTGGAATTCCACCCTCCATATGCAGGATCCACTATAGCAGTGGTCCCCAACCCTGTCCTCAAGGCCCACCAACAGGCCAGGCTTTGCAGATCTCCACAAAGATGCTCAGGTGGAGTAATTAGTGCAGCTGCAGAGCAATAGAGCTGGCTATTTGGAGATCCAAAAAACATGACATGTTGGTGGGCCTTGAGGACAGGGTTGAGGACCACTGCACTATAGGAACAGAGAAAAGCCATCACGGATTTCTGGATGATCCAAACGGATAGGGGGACACCCCTGTGTAAATTCAATGTAAACCATTGGCAGCTCATACGTGACACCGACCGTTTGTTTAGGCCCTTTGAGGAAGCTACATTATTAGTCAGTTGCCAGGACTATGAGATGAACGATGAGATTCCACTGCTTCATGTACTACAACACATGTTGGAAAGCATGGCTGGTCAGGGCACTGGAGACATGGCACATACATTTCACAGCCACATGAAGCCTGTGGGGGCTGAAGTGGAGGAGGAGGAGGGGGTGGGGCACAGCAAACCACAGTTTAGGTTTCACAAAATGACCATTTTATCTAGTCATCTGACAGGAGAGGAGGTGCAGCCACAGGAGCTAGAGGGTTGTGAGTAAGGCGAGACAGAGGACCCAGACACACCATGGCAGTTTACAGTGGAGATGGAGACAGGTAGTCCCTCCGAGTCACTTGCACAAATGGCACGATGCATGCTCACATGCATGCGTACTAGTGAGCGCAGAATTGTCTCCCTTTATTCAGCGGGAAGACTTCTGGCTCTCCAACTTATTGGACCCTCGCTTCCGGCACAAAATGGGGGCATTTTTTACGCCCACTGAGAGGGAGGAAAAACTGACCTACTACAGAGACATCCCACGTAGTCAGTTGGGCGATGTCTATTTGCGCCATGGCCCATACTCCCGCAGGTCTGACTCTAGGGGAACTTTGCGATCACCTTCCACTGCCATGGCTGCTGGGGGGGTGGAAGGAGCAGCAGCAGCTCCATCAGCAGCAACCTCAGTCTTCAGTCGCTAGTGAGTAGCTTTCTACACCCGCATAGTGAGTCTACTCATGAGAAGCAGGAAGACCTGGAGCTGGACCTCAAACAGCAGGTCATGTCATACCTTGACATGACCATGCCAACACACCTTCAAGATCCACTGGATTTGCTGGGAAGCCAAACTTGACTTGTGCCCGCAACTAGCAGAGTTTGCCCTGGAAAAGCTGTACTGGCCGGACAGTAGTTGATTTAGATGGCAACTGGGCTGCTCTATATAACGAAGCAAAATGGCAAATTTACCTCACTATATAAGCTATTGCCCCTCAGATTTACACAGGGGCTGCTCTATATTATGCTGCAAAATGGCAAATTAACCTCACAATATAAGCCATTGCAGCTCTATATAAATAAAAATAAATAAATAAAAAAAGGGCCTGTAGAAGCTTATTTAGTATAACAGATAGGGTGACATGTGCTGGTTTGGGATGCCCATATGGGCTAGTGTTTTGGCAGCAGTACAAAAACCAATGCAAAATGCAATAGCTTAATAAAGCTGATGCTGATCAACGCTTATTTAGTATAACAGATGGGGTGCAACATGCAGGTTTGGGATGCCCTGCGGCCTGGTGTATTTAAAGCAGACCAAAACCAATTCAAAATGCAATAACTTAATAAAGCTGAGGCTGTAGATGCTTATTTAGTATAAACAGGTAGGGTGCAAGGTGCAGCTTTGGGGTGCCCTGCGGCCTGGTTAAATGAAAGCAGTCAAAAAGGAAGTGCAAACTGAAGTAGCTTAATGAAGCTGATGCTGATCAACGCTTATGTTGTATACCAGATAGGGTGCAAGGTGCAGCTTTGGGGTGCCCTGCGGCCTGGTTTATTAAAATCAGTCAAAAACAAGTGCAAACTGAAGTAGCCTGATCAACGCTTATGTTGTATAACAGATAGGTTTAAAATAGCATGTGCCTTGGGATGCCCGTGTGGCCTGTTATATTTCAAGCTGAACAAAAAGTAACAATAATCCAAGTATGAGACATCATTTTGACCTTCTTCACAGCGCCATACTTTGAAAAAAAAAAATTAATTTCATGCCGATCAATCCAAAGGTCAATGCCCCTAACAAAAATAGTGTTCGGTATAAGTTTTCCTTCTGGAAGGACGTAACCTTTAGTTTACATGGTTGGGGTAGGTTATCTTACAAATTGGGATACCCCACTGTATATGAAACCGAATATAAATGCACACCCAAAAGTGGACACTCAGCCTCCAAGAGGCCTGCTTAGTTTAAATAAGAGAGCTGCTTAGTATGGTAGGTAGGTTATGTTATGTTACAGAATGGGATGCCCCAAGCAGACTTGAGATCAGTATATATGCACACAGCAGCAGTGTGTTAGCAGGCTCATACAGGCCAAATTTCTTTAAATAAATGTGCAGCTTACAGTAAATGCAGAGGCTAATGGTATGTTAAAGAATGGGATGTCCCAAAAACCAGAGAGCACCTGGCAGGCAGCAGTAAGACTATGCACAGCAAAAGTGTCTTTATCATGCCTAATTTCAATTAGAATAGGTGCAAATGGTTAGGTTCTTAAATAGAGGCTGGTGTAGTCACAGAATGGGATGCCCTAAAAACCAGCAGTAAGTACACCTGGCAGGGTCCAGTAGTGCTATGCCCAGCAAAAGTGTCTTTATCAGGCTAATTTCAAATATGATAAGAGCAAATGCTTATATGGTCTTAAACAGAGGCTGCTGTAGTCACAGAATGGGATGCCCCGGGCAGGAATCGAGCTGGCAGGGTCCAGTAGTGCTTTGGCCAGCAAAAGTGTCTTTATCAGGCTAATTTCAAATATGATAAGAGCAAATGCTTATATGGTCTTAAAAAGAGGCTGCTGTAGTCACAGAATGGGATGCCCCGGGCAGGAATCGAGCTGGCAGGGTCCAGTAGTGCTTTGGCCAGCAAAAGTGTCTTTATCAGGCTAATTTCAAATATGATAAGAGCAAATGCTTATATGGTCTTAAACAGAGGCTGCTGTAGTCACAGAATGGGATGCCCCGGGCAGGAATCGAGCTGGCAGGGTCCAGTAGGGCTTTGGCCAGCAAAAGTGTCTTTATCAGGCCTAATTTCAAATATGATAAGAGCAAATGCTTATATGGTCTTAAACAGAGGCTGCTTTAGTCACAGAATGGGATGCCCTGGGCAGGAATCGACCTGGCAGGGTCCAGTAGGGCTTTGGCCAGCAAAAGTGTCTTTATCAGGCTAATTTCAAATATGATAAGAGCAAATGCTTATATGGTCTTAAACAGAGGCTGCTTTAGTCACAGAATGGGATGCCCCGGGCAGGAATCGAGCTGGCAGGGTCCAGTAGTGCTTTGGCCAGCAAAAGTGTCTTTATCAGGCTAATTTCAAATATGATAAGAGCAAATGCTTATATGGTCTTAAACAGAGGCTGCTGTAGTCACAGAATGGGATGCCCCGGGCAGGAATCGAGCTGGCAGGGTCCAGTAGTGCTTTGGCCAGCAAAAGTGTCTTTATCAGGCCTAATTTCAAATATGATAAGAGCAAATGCTTATATGGTCTTAAACAGAGGCTGCTTTAGTCACAGAATGGGATGCCCCGGGCAGGAATCGAGCTGGCAGGGTCCAGTAGTGCTTTGGCCAGCAAAAGTGTCTTTATCAGGCTAATTTCAAATATGATAAGAGCAAATGCTTATATGGTCTTAAACAGAGGCTGCTGTAGTCACAGAATGGGATGCCCCGGGCAGGAATTGAGCTGGCAGGGTCCAGTAGGGCTTTGGCCAGCAAAAGTGTCTTTATCAGGCCTAATTTCAAATATGATAAGAGCAAATGCTTATATGGTCTTAAACAGAGGCTGCTTTAGTCACAGAATGGGATGCCCTGGGCAGGAATCGACCTGGCAGGGTCCAGTAGGGCTTTGGCCAGCAAAAGTGTCTTTATCAGGCTAATTTCAAATATGATAAGAGCAAATGCTTATATGGTCTTAAACAGAGGCTGCTTTAGTCACAGAATGGGATGCCCCGGGCAGGAATCGAGCTGGCAGGGTCCAGTAGGGCTTTGGCCAGCAAAAGTGTCTTTATCAGGCCTAATTTCAAATATGATAAGAGCAAATGCTTATATGGTCTTAAACAGAGGCTGCTTTAGTCACAGAATGGGATGCCCCGGGCAGGAATCGAGCTGGCAGGGTCCAGTAGTGCTTTGGCCAGCAAAAGTGTCTTTATCAGGCTAATTTCAAATATGATAAGAGCAAATGCTTATATGGTCTTAAACAGAGGCTGCTGTAGTCACAGAATGGGATGCCCCGGGCAGGAATCGAGCTGGCAGGGTCCAGTAGTGCTTTGGCCAGCAAAAGTGTCTTTATCAGGCTAATTTCAAATATGATAAGAGCAAATGCTTATATGGTCTTAAACAGAGGCTGCTGTAGTCACAGAATGGGATGCCCCGGGCAGGAATCGAGCTGGCAGGGTCCAGTAGTGCTTTGGCCAGCAAAAGTGTCTTTATCAGGCTAATTTCAAATATGATAAGAGCAAATGCTTATATGGTCTTAAACAGAGGCTGCTGTAGTCACAGAATGGGATGCCCCGGGCAGGAATCGAGCTGGCAGGGTCCAGTAGGGCTTTGGCCAGCAAAAGTGTCTTTATCAGGCCTAATTTCAAATATGATAAGAGCAAATGCTTATATGGTCTTAAACAGAGGCTGCTTTAGTCACAGAATGGGATGCCCTGGGCAGGAATCGACCTGGCAGGGTCCAGTAGGGCTTTGGCCAGCAAAAGTGTCTTTATCAGGCTAATTTCAAATATGATAAGAGCAAATGCTTATATGGTCTTAAACAGAGGCTGCTTTAGTCACAGAATGGGATGCCCCGGGCAGGAATCGAGCTGGCAGGGTCCAGTAGTGCTTTGGCCAGCAAAAGTGTCTTTATCAGGCTAATTTGAAATATGATAAGAGCAAATGCTTATATGGTCTTAAACAGAGGCTGCTGTAGTCACAGAATGGGATGCCCCGGGCAGGAATCGAGCTGGCAGGGTCCAGTAGTGCTTTGGCCAGCAAAAGTGTCTTTATCAGGCCTAATTTCAAATATGATAAGAGCAAATGCTTATATGGTCTTAAACAGAGGCTGCTTTAGTCACAGAATGGGATGCCCCGGGCAGGAATCGAGCTGGCAGGGTCCAGTAGTGCTTTGGCCAGCAAAAGTGTCTTTATCAGGCTAATTTCAAATATGATAAGAGCAAATGCTTATATGGTCTTAAACAGAGGCTGCTGTAGTCACAGAATGGGATGCCCCGGGCAGGAATCGAGCTGGCAGGGTCCAGTAGGGCTTTGGCCAGCAAAAGTGTCTTTATCAGGCCTAATTTCAAATATGATAAGAGCAAATGCTTATATGGTCTTAAACAGAGGCTGCTTTAGTCACAGAATGGGATGCCCTGGGCAGGAATCGACCTGGCAGGGTCCAGTAGGGCTTTGGCCAGCAAAAGTGTCTTTATCAGGCTAATTTCAAATATGATAAGAGCAAATGCTTATATGGTCTTAAACAGAGGCTGCTTTAGTCACAGAATGGGATGCCCCGGGCAGGAATCGAGCTGGCAGGGTCCAGTAGGGCTTTGGCCAGCAAAAGTGTCTTTATCAGGCCTAATTTCAAATATGATAAGAGCAAATGCTTATATGGTCTTAAACAGAGGCTGCTGTAGTCACAGAATGGGATGCCCCGGGCAGGAATCGAGCTGGCAGGGTCCAGTAGGGCTTTGGCCAGCAAAAGTGTCTTTATCAGGCCTAATTTCAAATATGATAAGAGCAAATGCTTATATGGTCTTAAACAGAGGCTGCTTTAGTCACAGAATGGGATGCCCTGGGCAGGAATCGACCTGGCAGGGTCCAGTAGGGCTTTGGCCAGCAAAAGTGTCTTTATCAGGCTAATTTCAAATATGATAAGAGCAAATGCTTATATGGTCTTAAACAGAGGCTGCTTTAGTCACAGAATGGGATGCCCCGGGCAGGAATCGAGCTGGCAGGGTCCAGTAGTGCTTTGGCCAGCAAAAGTGTCTTTATCAGGCTAATTTCAAATATGATAAGAGCAAATGCTTATATGGTCTTAAACAGAGGCTGCTGTAGTCACAGAATGGGATGCCCCGGGCAGGAATCGAGCTGGCAGGGTCCAGTAGTGCTTTGGCCAGCAAAAGTGTCTTTATCAGGCTAATTTCAAATATGATAAGAGCAAATGCTTATATGGTCTTAAACAGAGGCTGCTTTAGTCACAGAATGGGATGCCCCGGGCAGGAATCGAGCTGGCAGGGTCCAGTAGTGCTTTGGCCAGCAAAGGTGTCTTTATCAGGCTAATTTCAAATATGATAAGAGCAAATGCTTATATGGTCTTAAACAGAGGCTGCTGTAGTCACAGAATGGGATGCCCCGGGCAGGAATCGAGCTGGCAGGGTCCAGTAGTGCTTTGGCCAGCAAAAGTGTCTTTATCAGGCCTAATTTCAAATATGATAAGAGCAAATGCTTATATGGTCTTAAACAGAGGCTGCTTTAGTCACAGAATGGGATGCCCCGGGCAGGAATCGAGCTGGCAGGGTCCAGTAGTGCTTTGGCCAGCAAAAGTGTCTTTATCAGGCTAATTTCAAATATGATAAGAGCAAATGCTTATATGGTCTTAAACAGAGGCTGCTGTAGTCACAGAATGGGATGCCCCGGGCAGGAATCGAGCTGGCAGGGTCCAGTAGGGCTTTGGCCAGCAAAAGTGTCTTTATCAGGCCTAATTTCAAATATGATAAGAGCAAATGCTTATATGGTCTTAAACAGAGGCTGCTTTAGTCACAGAATGGGATGCCCTGGGCAGGAATCGACCTGGCAGGGTCCAGTAGGGCTTTGGCCAGCAAAATTGTCTTTATCAGGCTAATTTCAAATATGATAAGAGCAAATGCTTATATGGTCTTAAACAGAGGCTGCTTTAGTCACAGAATGGGATGCCCCGGGCAGGAATCGAGCTGGCAGGGTCCAGTAGGGCTTTGGCCAGCAAAAGTGTCTTTATCAGGCCTAATTTCAAATATGATAAGAGCAAATGCTTATATGGTCTTAAACAGAGGCTGCTGTAGTCACAGAATGGGATGCCCCGGGCAGGAATCGAGCTGGCAGGGTCCAGTAGGGCTTTGGCCAGCAAAAGTGTCTTTATCAGGCCTAATTTCAAATATGATAAGAGCAAATGCTTATATGGTCTTAAACAGAGGCTGCTTTAGTCACAGAATGGGATGCCCTGGGCAGGAATCGACCTGGCAGGGTCCAGTAGGGCTTTGGCCAGCAAAAGTGTCTTTATCAGGCTAATTTCAAATATGATAAGAGCAAATGCTTATATGGTCTTAAACAGAGGCTGCTTTAGTCACAGAATGGGATGCCCCGGGCAGGAATCGAGCTGGCAGGGTCCAGTAGTGCTTTGGCCAGCAAAAGTGTCTTTATCAGGCTAATTTCAAATATGATAAGAGCAAATGCTTATATGGTCTTAAACAGAGGCTGCTGTAGTCACAGAATGGGATGCCCCGGGCAGGAATCGAGCTGGCAGGGTCCAGTAGTGCTTTGGCCAGCAAAAGTGTCTTTATCAGGCCTAATTTCAAATATGATAAGAGCAAATGCTTATATGGTCTTAAACAGAGGCTGCTTTAGTCACAGAATGGGATGCCCCGGGCAGGAATCGAGCTGGCAGGGTCCAGTAGTGCTTTGGCCAGCAAAAGTGTCTTTATCAGGCTAATTTCAAATATGATAAGAGCAAATGCTTATATGGTCTTAAACAGAGGCTGCTGTAGTCACAGAATGGGATGCCCCGGGCAGGAATCGAGCTGGCAGGGTCCAGTAGGGCTTTGGCCAGCAAAAGTGTCTTTATCAGGCCTAATTTCAAATATGATAAGAGCAAATGCTTATATGGTCTTAAACAGAGGCTGCTTTAGTCACAGAATGGGATGCCCTGGGCAGGAATCAAGCTGGCAGGGTCCAGTAGTGCTTTGGCCAGCAAAAGTGTCTTTATCAGGCTAATTTCAAATATGATAAGAGCAAATGCTTATATGGTCTTAAACAGAGGCTGCTGTAGTCACAGAATGGGATGCCCCGGGCAGGAATCGAGCTGGCAGGGTCCAGTAGGGCTTTGGCCAGCAAAAGTGTCTTTATCAGGCCTAATTTCAAATATGATAAGAGCAAATGCTTATATGGTCTTAAACAGAGGCTGCTTTAGTCACAGAATGGGATGCCCTGGGCAGGAATCGAGCTGGCAGGGTCCAGTAGTGCTTTGGCCAGCAAAAGTGTCTTTATCAGGCTAATTTCAAATATGATAAGAGCAAATGCTTATATGGTCTTAAACAGAGGCTGCTGTAGTCACAGAATGGGATGCCCCGGGCAGGAATCGAGCTGGCAGGGTCCAGTAGTGCTTTGGCCAGCAAAAGTGTCTTTATCAGGCCTAATTTGAAATATGATAAGAGCAAATGCTTATATGGTCTTAAACAGAGGCTGCTTTAGTCACAGAATGGGATGCCCCGGGCAGGAATCGAGCTGGCAGGGTCCAGTAGTGCTTTGGCCAGCAAAAGTGTCTTTATCAGGCTAATTTCAAATATGATAAGAGCAAATGCTTATATGGTCTTAAACAGAGGCTGCTGTAGTCACAGAATGGGATGCCCCGGGCAGGAATCGAGCTGGCAGGGTCCAGTAGTGCTTTGGCCAGCAAAAGTGTCTTTATCAGGCCTAATTTCAAATATGATAAGAGCAAATGCTTATATGGTCTTAAACAGAGGCTGCTTTAGTCACAGAATGGGATGCCCCGGGCAGGAATCGAGCTGGCAGGGTCCAGTAGTGCTTTGGCCAGCAAAAGTGTCTTTATCAGGCTAATTTCAAATATGATAAGAGCAAATGCTTATATGGTCTTAAACAGAGGCTGCTGTAGTCACAGAATGGGATGCCCCGGGCAGGAATCGAGCTGGCAGGGTCCAGTAGGGCTTTGGCCAGCAAAAGTGTCTTTATCAGGCCTAATTTCAAATATGATAAGAGCAAATGCTTATATGGTCTTAAACAGAGGCTGCTTTAGTCACAGAATGGGATGCCTCACAGCAGACTTAAGATCAGTTCAGTATATATGCACAGTTAGTTACTATAAGCAGCCTGAAAACGCTAACAAAGGCTGGATGAAAAAAAAAAAATCTCCCTGTCAGCCAGCTCCGTTTTTCCTACCTTTCCCTGGCTTTCTGTCTGTCTCCTGTCTGTCTCCTGCCTGTCTCCTGCCTGTCTCCAGCCTGTCCCTGTCTGTCCCTGTCTCCAGCCTGTCTAACTGCCTCAGCTACACAGCGTTCTGTCTGTCTGTCACGAATGCAATAGAGAAATGAGGAAAAGCAAGATGGCCGCCGTTAAATACCGCTGTGTGACGTCACCGGGCTTGCTGGCTGCTGATAGGCTGCATGTGACTGCCCCAGCTTGCACTGGCGCGGGATACATGTCCAGACATGTCCCGTCCGCCATCTTAGAATGCCTGTAATGTAAATGAATGGATGTTAAAGGAAAACTTCGAGTGATCGAATCGCGGGGAAATTCGGATTCGATCCGAATCGAATTGTTCCTGAAATTCGGATCGAATCCGGGTTCGTCCGGATCGATTCGCTCATCCCTAGTTGCCACCTCCCACACTAAGGGAGCTTGTGTGAGGCAGTAGCCTTGGTAATTAAAATGGTGTACAACAGTTAAAGTGACTGTTTTAATGGCTGTGTAAAAACGAATCACTGTTTGCTTACATGCAGCTGATCCTTCTGTGCTGCTGAATGAAGCTGTTAAAGCTGAGATCTTCTGTAGCACAAATCTTTGATTTTATAAATGCATAACCAACTTTATGTCACCCTGAGACATGGGTATAATCTGACCTAGACTGTGTGGCACACACCATCTCCAGTGTCAAAAGAGGAAACGCTGTTTCTTTATCTGCTTATCTGTCTCTCAGTAATATAAAAAAGAAACCTGTTATGCAGGTGAGAAAGTGCGAAAGAAATGCATAAACACAGACATATAGACACATAGAACCCACCTGCAGTGGGCAAGTAATCATCCCAACAATTCTCGGATAAACTGTCTGAGAGATAGGACACTTGGGCATTTACCACTCTGCCGTTACATTGTCTTTAACAAATATACTTTTAGTAAATATACTTTTATTGTTTTTTTTAGAATGACAGTGGACGAGAAGAGAAAGAAGCTGCAAAATACAGTGACGAAAACCATAAAGTGTGATATTTTAAAAAGCAACCCAATGGAACCACTAGTTCTTCCCAAGGTTGACTGTGTCATGAGTCTTGGATGTTTGGAGTGTGCTTGCAGTGATCTTGATACTTATTGTAAGGTGCTAAAAAATATATCTTCTTTAATAAAAATTGGAGGGTACCTGATCTTAACTGAAATCCTTAACTGTAGCTCCTACTTACTTGGGGGCAAACGGTTCTCTTGTTTGGTGCTCACTGAGGAGTTTATGAGGAAGGCAATTAAAGAGACAGGTTATTGTATTGTGGATTTGGAGGTCATCCCCAGAGAGTATGATAAAGAGCAGTATGAACTTTGCAACCATGACTCCAGTCTATTTGTACTGGCACGCAAAGAGCGAGAGGTGTAGGAGGAATGCTTACATTCTCCTGTTTATATCAGTACCTGCTTACTTCCTCAATGTACCAATACATGGAAAGCACACATAACGTAAACAAATTATGCAATACTTAAAAAAAAACACATTTTACATAAAGAAAGGGTTTTGCTCAAAATATCATTAAGCATTGTCAGGCAATCCAAATTAAATCTTGGATTTAAACATACTGTCTACTAGCTTGTTAAGGATTATTTCAGTGTAATAACACAAATAAAGCTTGCACAAATAAAAGACTTTCATGCTAAACTGTGTTCAAGAGCTTTATTTACAACATTTGTGGATTCTTTTAAAGGTGGCCCAAAACCCAGGTTTTTCCCTTCCTCAGAATAAAGTGAGCATCCCACCGGCTGTATCCCCACTCGGTACTAGCTGGGAACGTGTCGGCATCCAGCTAAAGGTATAGCGGTCCGGGACCCACAGATAAACTATCAGTAGCTAGGTGAGTTTATGCAGTGATCGCTGGGGGGTTTACACGGTGGGGCATCTCAAATTGGCATTGTGTCAGGGAGAGGGGATTGGCCAGCTCTGGACTCTCTTTTCTCGATTGGCGACTCTAGTCACCTGGATGGGGATAACCTCCCTTTTCATTAATAATTAATAAGTTAGTTGGCTGGTTAATCCAAAAGGTGATATGTAGTAATTAGCTGGTCGGTTGAAGTGCCAGGGCACTGAATCCGACCCCCATTGAAATCAATGGGGACCCAAACTTTGGAGCGCAAAAATGGCTGTAAAATAGGGGTAGCAAGAGCTAGAGGGCTGAAAATTGAGGGGAAAACCAGGGCGATTGCCCTGCACTAATTGTGCTAGAGAAAGTACAAAACAATAACAGAAAAATAAAAAAATACACAAATATTTTTTTTTTTAGGGTGTTAGAGGCCAAACTGGGGAGGTAACATCTTGGCAATTGCACTGCACAAAATGGGCTAGGGAAAGTACTCAAAACAATAACAGAAAACTAAAAAAAAAAAGGAAATACACAAAAAAAGAAAAAAAAAATCATTGATCAATATATGCATATATACACAAATAAATGGATATTTACATTAATAAATATATACCAAAATACATACGTAAATACATACAAATACATAATAATACAATAATATATACACAAATATATATATCAATCTATACATACAGTATATACATCAATAAATATAAACCCAAAAAAATAAATATACATAAATATATATTTGTGGCAGTTTAAGCACAAGACTCGCAAGAGTAGCAGAAGGTAGCAAACAATTTAACCAACCACTCAAGTGCTGGCACAGACATGTCCTTTGGGATTCAAGCCTGGTTCATCTTAAGGAATGTAAGGATGTCCTTACATGTCCTTGCTGAACACACGTACGATAGGACACTTGCCACAGGGTGGGCCAGCACCTCCAAGGTATAGAGGAAAAGTTCTGGCCACGGGTCAGATTTAGCGACCCAAAAATTGAACTCGGAGGACCTGTTGCTCAGTACTTGGAGACGCGTGAACAGGTAGTCATCCACCATGCAAGTCAAAGTCTGCTTCATGTGACGAACAATAGTATAAGTTGTTCCACATTGTGGCCATGCTCACCATCCCCTGTCAGCACTGGTGACTATGCGGGCAACTCTGCAGTTGCTGAGCAGGCACTGGAGCATGTAGTGGCTCATGTGAGCCAGGCTACCCTGAGTCAAGGAGAAGCTGTGCTCAGGGATAGGTGACTCCTGCTCCTCCTCCTCCCTCCGGCCATGCTCCAGTGGCACCCATGAACTGCGCTGGGTGCCACATTGCTGTGAGAGAAGTAATCCACCCTGCAAGCCACGTGTGCACTGCCCTGACAGCAGGGAAAATGGGCCTTCTTTCTCCTCCTCTGCTTCCTCCTCCTGCTCAGTCATTGCCTGAAGCATTTTTTCCAGCAGCCAGAGGATGGGGATGGTAGCACTGACGATGGCGTCATCAGCGCTATCCATATTGGTGGCTTACTGGAAGCACTGTAGCACAGCGCAGATGTCCCTCATGGAGGCCCACTCACTGATGGTGAAGTGCTGTTGTTCTGCACTTCGACTCACCTGGGTATTTTGGAGCTGGAACTCCAATATTGCCAGCTGCTGCTCACACAGCCTTTCCAGCATGTACAATGTGTACAATGTGGAAATGCTCGCATTCAGGGACAGGGCTCATGGGTCAGATGGGCACAACTTCCGCTTTCTGTCCAAAGTTTGCTGGATAGAAAGCCGAATGCATCCCTGGGATTGTGTGGACCTGTTTGGTGGTGGTGGTGCTGCTGCTGTAGGTGGTGGGCTTCCCACATTCTAGCTTTAGGGGAAGACAGGTGGCCTTGTTGTTGAGGAAGTGGAGCTGGAGGCTGAGACAGAGGGAGACTCAGCTGTTTGCAGGTTTTTCTGGTAGTTCTTCCACCGCAGCTGAGGAAGTAACGGGTGCACGTTACGACACGCGTTGGCGGGTATACTGACGAGGGAGGCTCAGTTGGTTTTTACATTTTTTATCATTTGTTCCATGTCTCTTTAAATTACCTTGGCTGGTCCTGATAGTCTTGTAAGATAGATGGATTGTTTTGCACAGGAACTTTATTGTTTGTATCTACATGTGGCTATTTTGCACATTTTTTGCACGATTTGCACAAACTGTATATAATTAATTCTAAGTAGAGGTGTTTAGCATTAGTATATATTTTTTCTCCTATCAAATAAGCACTTATATACTTCATTTCCAGCCTTTAGCATTGTATATTTGTAATTGTAATACAATGAATTCTTAGATGGTATGCTGGCGCCCCCCGGTGTCTATTGTGTATGTGAACTGTGGGCCCTTATTTATGAAGGAATAGCAACAGGTAGCGACTGGTGAGCGGCCGGTAATGACGGGCCCCGCCACGAGAACGCCGGCTCCCCACCACAATCACACATTTATCAAGCCAATCCTGCTTAGCGACTGAGATAGCGCCATATAGCCACTCATTCATCATTATTCCAGCCTCAGCCCACAGCGCCAGCGTCCGACCTTGAACAGCGACAGGTATGACCTCTCGCTACCTGGCGCTCTCCAATGCATTTCAATGGAACAATCTTTAAATATTCATAATTAATTGTTTTTAATTTTTTATTTTTTTTAAATGTGAAAAATTCTGTAACCACTTCTGCCATTTTAGATAATTTTTTTAAGGTAAAAAAAAAAAAAAAAATGTACAGAATTGATTTTACAGGTCTGATATTAATGTATTCATATTACAAAATTATTTTAAAAAATTGTTTTTTTTTGGTTTCCAAAAATATGGTTGTTTGGGGGTTAAAAAACTACTTTTAACCCATCGCCTCCAGCGCTCTGGGGTTTAAACATGCATTTTACAGCGCGCAAATTATTTAATGAATATGGTGGGAGCCGGTCGCTAGGGCCAGTCGCTATCATGCGCTCCCATACAGCGCTGAACCTGTCAAATAGCGACTTCTCACCCAATATTCAACATTACCGCAAACCGACTGACAGTTACAGTCGCTCAACTGTCGCTACCTGCAGCTATTAATGAATCGGCCTCCCGGTTTTAATATGTATTGTCTTGTGTCTTTTTGTAACAATGTGCACTTTCAATAAAATCATTGATATTAGTATTTTTAGAGGGTAGTGGCACTTTTTTCCTTAGTCTTGGTAACTTTTTTTGCCATTGCAATTGACTTACCAGGCTTAGTGAGCACACCACTTTATATTGTCTTCTATTATAATCACTGGTGATGTCCACTCTTTGTTTTTGTTCCAATAAACTAATTATATCTTCTATATATGTATACCTATAAAATAAAGTGCACGTGCCCAGCTTAAATATAACGCCTTACTATAAAATTCATAATCACAACAAGGACCAGAGGGGGAGGAGAAAAGAACAAATAAAGAGCTGTGATATCACCAGTATAATTGATCCGCCATAGAGCACCCATGTAGAACCACGCGGTGTGGCCGTTACTTCCTCAAGGCATGTAATGTGTGAAAGAGATGCTGCCCTTTGTAACTCACCTGTCCTCACTCCCCCGCTGCGTCACATCCTGTCTACAGCGATGGCGAGCCAGCACACATGCACTTTGGCCGGAAGTGCACCAGCTGGCCACCACAACCAAACTCTGGAAACGGAAGTGTTTAGGACAGGAGGCTTGTGCTCCACGAGCAGCATGCGCACCTCCCGCCAGAAACACATATGGAGCCGGCAGCCCCCCCCCCTGCAGGTGAGGAGGCCCCCAGCACCAGCGTCCCCAAGCTAAGTATACCGCTACTTGGCGATCGACCCACCCTGCACAAAGGTGAGTATCTGGGCAGCAGAAACTCTTGACAAACAATGCATGTACTGGTTATGTTTAGAGGGCTCCAGCATTCTGGTTGCCCCCCCCAGCCTGTCCTATAGCAGCAGTGCCGGTAGCCATCAACCCTTGCGATGGAGGGTCTTGGTACGCTTTAAAGAGTAAGTCTACTTCAATTCAGTTTTTAAATATTTATATTTTTTATGTGGCAGAATGATGTCTTAAAGGTGCTGAGCTTGTCTAGCATTATCGAATGTGTTCTAATGTTGGTAAATGTGTGTTTTATAGAAGCAGTTTTCACTACTGGCAATCTGTTGCTATTGGCAATGTACACTAAGTGCAGTTGTAGGTTGCCATTAGCAACAGATTGCAGATAGTTGCACAGAACACTGCTGCTGGGCATATGTAGGGTTGAGTGAGCTCCCTCCTATCAGCAGCACCATAGCAGCAGTGTGCTTTGTTTATAGGACTCCTGTCTTTTTGGTTTAGAGTCTAGGTGTACGTTGCCAATAGCAACATTTGCTAATATAGGAAAAAATAAAAAAATACTAGATCAGCTCAGCACCTTGAGCACATCCTTTTGGCACAAAACATACACTTTCAAAAATTCCATCAAAAGTGGACTTACCCTTTAACAAATGGACTAAATTTGAAAACTAAATAAAAACAAAGCCTTACACTCAGGCAAAAAATAAAGAAATAATACATAATAATAACAGAACTTAAACTAGACCAGGCCACTCTGAGGGAATACCCAGGATACTGTATCTTTCCCTATACAGGCAGAACACTGAATCCATCTGTTAAGGGGATATCATGCTGGTGGCACTGTGTGTGTAACACATTTGCTGTTCCAGTGGCCAAAAGGTGGTGTTCTGGCATGCTGCCTGGCCATTAATACTCCTATTCTGAAACACATGACTGGGCTAGCGTTCCATATGCCCTGCGTCATACCTCTCACCTGCCAAATAACGAGTCCGGACCACCATATCGTTGGAATGATTAAATTTAATCGGCTACCTCAGACCCGAAACCCGAGAGGAGACCCGCCCGACGGCTGTAACAAATACAATCCAAATTTCCACAGAAAAGAAAAAACAACTTTAACAAAGATAAATAACAATACATTAACATATGTACAAAGTATGACATTTTTTTTTTTTTTATAGATATAGGTACAACAACCTCCAAAAATAAATAACAGAATACTGCGGCACCCACAACAGGTGCCCACAAACATATTACAATCTTTTTTTTTTTAATTTTATATATATACAACATTTATGTACAATAAATAACAACCATACAACTTCAACACATATTAAACCCCCCCCCCCCCCCCCCCCCCAGGACTGTAGCCGAAAAAACCAAACATAACCAAAAACAGGGCGGGAGGGTGGGACCGCTCGTCATCCACGCCGGGGGTCAAAGAGGAAGGGGAGAGGGACAAACCTTTATACTCCCCCCCCCCTTTGAGGTCACTTCCCCCAGTGACCACTTCCCCCATGGCTGGTCTGCCTCCGGACGGAACGCAGGCCAGTCATGTGGGCTGCCCTCCTTAAAGGGACGGCGCTTTCTTGACTGGGCTAGCGTTCCATATGCCCTGCGTCATACCTCTCACCTGCCAAATAACGAGTCCGGACCACCATGTCGTTGGAAAGATTAAATTTAATCGGCCACAGCCCAACAAATATAATAACATTGTACAAGCAGTAAAGAGTCTCCCCTATAGTTCCGGGTCTGAGAAGCCTAAAAACCCAAGAATGACGGGAAGGGGAGGGAACAAAAATTAACATCCCGACCCCCACCAAGCGGAAGCCAACATAAACTCGGCCGCAAAACCTCCTAGGCCAGGGAGCTTAATCGGGCTAACCGCCAGTGACCAAAACATCCCCTTTCCTCCCAGAACGCCAACCATCCGAAACTCATTAACCAAATCGTCCTGGCCGGTTTCCACGGAAACAGCTGCATACCCTACCCATGGAACTGCTACCTCAGACCCGAAACCCGAGAGGAGACCCGCCAAAGCCAAGCAGCGCTAAGACCTTAGCGCTGCCTGGCCCGCCACAACTCCACCGCCATATTGATCCGCTCCTTCAATGACATGTTAAACAAGTCGTTCCCCATGTCATTCAAGTGGACCCCATCGGATCGATCGAACTCCCTCATCCCTTCTACCTCGATGTGGCGCACACTCAAACCCCCATTCAGCCTCACAAACCTGGCTATCGCCTTGTTGACCTTAACCCGAACCTTCTCGATGGCCACCAAGTCTCTAGCGTGTCGCCAGGCAAAACGGGGGACAATCTGAGACCACACCAACACCACCCCCGGAAATACACCCAGAAAAAACAATAAATCCCGGGTTATGGACTTGATCAGGTGCCGCATCGGCACCTTCCCCAAGTCATTCCCCCCTGCGTGAATAACCAAAACCCCCGGTGGCCCCCTCCTTGCCACCACCCGCATAGTGTGCTCCCGCATATCCTCCCAGCACAGGCCTCTCACACCGGCCCAGCTCAACCGAGCCCGATCTTCCGGAATAGAAACATAGAAACATAGAAGGTTGACGGCAGAATACCCAGCTGCATTCCATTCCTCCGAACCACCGCACGCCGAGCCGACCAGTAAACATATGAATGGCCGACGATCACGACCGAGCATGCCAAATCTTAAACAAAAATAAAGAAAGGGAAGGGGAGGGAAGGAGGTGGGAAAAAAGTTATCGACCGATCCACTCAATCACCTGTACAACTGATCAATCCTGTCCGGCCGAATGTACCGCTAAAACCGCGCCGATTCCCACCTCCCCAGCCTCTTTATTATGTCATCCGGCAGCCCCAGCCTAGCCGCCTCTGTTGCAGCCCCAATACGAAATGAGTGGGTACCATATTCACTGCTTGCCAACCCCAACTCCTCAAGACACTTCCTAAAAACCGCCAAAAACTGGAACCGCGACAAGAAGGAACCATCCTCGTGCATGAGCAGCGGACAGTTCCCACTCGGCCTTACCCCCAGGAACTCCTCGACGGCAGCAGCCGGACATGAATCACATTGCCGCAACCTCCCCAAAAAGATACTAATCCCCCGCCCCCTCTGATCTGTCTTAGACCGCCTTATCCGTAACGCCACCCCTTCCTCCGACGTCACCCAAACCCAACCCTCCGGGTACTCGCTTACTAGGGCTTACCAACTCCCTCACCCTCAGGGCCCCAAAAAATGCCAGCGAAAATGCAGCCCTAAACAAACTCACTTCGAAACCCGACGCACAAACCCGGGACAAAACACTGAAAATCCCCCCCAACAAACCCCATGAGACAGGCCGCCTGTTATCAGCCATCCTGTGCTCTTTCCGCCAACCCTTCAGTGCCTGCCGCACCCAAAACACCTTGGTCATATCCACCCAACCCTCCAGATGGCACAGGAACGCCAAAGCCGACATCTTTTTGTCAACCGAAGCCGGGGTCGCGCCGCCCTCGCACACGTACAAGATCAACAACCCTTGCCTATCGACCTCCGTTCCAGGCACCCCGAACTCCTCCACCAAGGCCCACCACTGCTGCCACGTCTTTACATATGAAGCCCAAGTAGATGGTGCAACTGACTTTTGAATCAAGCCAAACAGGCGTCTTACAGGATTTCCAGCAGCCAACTGGGGCATGACTCGCCGACTTCCCTCGCCTCGGGTGCCAACTTCCTGAAGCGTTCCCACTGCGAACGAGAAAGAGCGTCAGCTATCCCGTTCTCCACCCCGGGGACATGCGCCGCCCTGCACCACACATTATACCGCAAACAACCCAACACCAGCTGCCTGAGCAGCACCACCACCGGTAGTGAAGATGAAGTCTGCGTGTTAACTGCCGCAACCAACAACATGTTGTCTGACCGAAAACACACCGCCTTGTTCCTCAGCACCTCTCCCCATAACGTCACCGCCACCACCAGTGGGAATAATTCCAAATTAGCCAAATTCCTCACCAGGTCCGAGTCCCGCCACCGCCCTGGCCAGGGGCCCGCACACCATCTCCCCCCCCCCAAGTAGGCCCCAAAACCTACTGAGCCCGCCGCATCTGTGAAGAGCTCAAGCTCGTCATTTGCCCTCACCGGGTCCAGCCAGTACGCCAGCCCGTCAAAAGACCTCAGGAAAGTGATCCACATCCTAATGTCCTCCTTCATCGCTGCCGACAACCGGATGAAGTGATGCAGCTCCCGAACTCCCGCCGTCGCCAGTGATAGACGCCTGGTGAACACCCGTCCCATAGGCAAAACCCGGCACGCAAAGTTCAGCTTCCCGAGCACTGACTGCAGCTGCACCAATGTGACCTTCTTGACCCCCAGAGCCCCCTCCAAACCCCCAACCAAATCCTCAATTTTATCCCTCGGCAGCCTACATACCCTCTTTACCGTGTCGATCTCGATCCCCAGGAATTTTATCGTGGTTGCTGGACCTTCCGTCTTTTCGTGTGCCACCGGCACCCCAAAAACCCCAAAAACATTTAACATGGTCACCAACAACAACTCGCACACCCTGGTGCCCCCCGGCCCTACGCACAAAAAATCATCTAAGTAGTGAGTGACGGACCCCACGCCCGCTCTTTCCTTCACCACCCACTCCAAGAACGAGCTAAAGGCTTCAAAGTAGGCGCATTAAATTGAACACCCCATTGGGAGACACCAGTCCACGTAATACCCCCCTCGAAAAAACACCCCAAAAGATACAAGCTATCCGGATGCACTGGTAGTAGCCGAAACGTGGATTCGATATCGGTTTTTGCCATCAATGCCCCGGGGCCTGCTTCCCTTACCATATCCAGAGCGAAGTCAAACGACGTATAAGACACCGATGACAGCTCTTTGTCTATCCCATCATTCACAGACCCACCCCTCGGGAAAGACAGGTGGTGTATGAGGCGAAATTTGCCTCTCTCCTTCTTGGGCACAACCCCCAACGGGGACACCACCAGATCCTCCAGAGGTTGGGTCGCTAAATGGGCCCGCCATCTGCCCCAAAGAAACTTCTTTCCCCAACTTTTCCCTAATCACCTCGGGCCGCTCCCGAGCCGATTTCAGATTCTTAAGTGAGCGCACTCTAGGAGGCGCTGCACATGGAATCCGAAAACCCGACTCGAAGCCCTCGCACAGCAATCGCACCATCCCTTGATCAGGGTACTTACTTAGCCAGGGGCCCATCTCTGCCCCTCTCACCGGAGATACCCCCTTTTCCAATACCCTTGGCCCCTCTGCGGCCGCCCCCCCGTCCCTTCTTAAAACATCTCCCAGCTGAGTGGCTCCCTCCGCAGCCTGAACATTCGTGCCGAAATTTACACGTGGGCCCCCATTTTCAGAAGGAGTCATTGAAGGCCCAGCACAAACCCCGCCTGGCCAAATCCGCCCCTCCCGACCCCATTGAAGTGGCGGCCCCTTGAAAGGGGGATGATCCCCCCCCCGGCAGCTGGGTATACCCCCCCTCGCATTCATCACCCTCAACCACAGCCCTATATCCCTATGATCCCACCCCAACCTCTCACTCACCGACATCCGCTGCCGGAACTGCTAGTCGTACCGAAGCCAGGCCAAGCCCCCATACACCCGGTGAGCCTCCCAAATGGCATCCAAATAACAAAAAAGCGACGAGCAGTGTTCTGGGTTCTTCTCCCCAATAACGCTTGCCAGTATAGCAAACGCCTGCAGCCAATTCCCGAAAGTCCTCGGGATCAGCCGAAAACGCCTCCTATCCTCATCCTCTTCCTTCCGGTACTCCCTCCCTTTTTCCCACCCCTCATTCCCAAAACGCTCCAAGGGCAGTAACGTAAATATATCCACGTACTCCCTGCGCCATATTTTTTCCCTCACTTCCTGTTTTAAGTGCCCTCCAAGCGGACCCTCGAAACACACGTAAGTGTTCCCCTTGGCCGAATCCGAAATCGGTAGGGACCTATCCCCCCCCCTTGCGATACTGACATGACATTAGCAATCATTTGTGGCTCACCCTGCATTGCGCTCCCGCCGCCTGGTCCTCCCGTGCGCCGATCCAATTCCTGGGTCCCTGGGCCCGACTGGTCCAGCGACCCGCTTCCCGCCGGATGTCCTGACGCCACTTCAGTTCCTGGTGCCGCCGCCACGCTGCCGGAAGATGATGGCGACCGGAAGCCGATCGCCGCCCCCGACCGTCCTCTTGCCCAGCTGCCGCTGTCCTCCAACCGCCCTCCTGGTGCCTCGACTGCCGTGCCGCCCGACACCGTGTCCTGGTCGGCCACCGCCTGCGTACAAAAAAGGAGAGGCGAGCAGCCGGTACTGGCCGGGAAACCGAGCCCCCGGCCGCATTCGCGCATGTCCGCAGAGCCTGGACCTACATGGGAATGGGCAGGGGAGGACGCCATGCGCACCAACTCCCCAGGCTGGGGGGCCGCAAGGTCAAAGGGCCAGGCGCTCAGGGACGCGGGGACCCGCCAGGCCGAGGGAGCCATGGGGGGGAGGGGGCATCCCGCGTCGCCGGGGGAAAGGGCTGAGCGAAAAAGGGGGGGTGAGGGGGTGGGGGTGGCGCTCCCGCCAAGGGGCATGCGCTATGGGAGAAGGGGGGGTCAGCGCGGGGGGCGAAAAAAAATTGTGTGTGGTGTGCTGCTTGGGAGCCCCTTTGGACGCCGGGGGCCCCACTACTAGACCTGGGGGAGGGGGGGTCCCCTCCCCCACGGCCGCTCTCTGCTCCGATTGGAGCAGAGCCTTGACCCCCGTGGAGGACCCCGGCAGAAGGGAGAAAGGGGGGAGGAGAGGGGCCCCCTCTGCCGGCTTGTACGCCGGCAGAGGCGCCGCTCCCCGCCCATGGGGGCAGCGGGGAGCAGCGGGCTTCCTGCGGCCCGAGCTAGAATGCTCGGGCCGCGCCGACACGAGAGGAGGGGGCGGAGCCGACCGCCCTGACGCGCCAGCCTCAACCCCAGCCACGAGGCGGGGGGAGGCAGGCCTCTTCTGCACCAAGCCCCGGCGCAGGCCGGATGCTCGTATGAGGTGGGGGCAGAGCCAGCGCCCCGGCAGCAGAGGC
Source organism: Gastrophryne carolinensis (assembly GCA_027917425.1). Lineage (NCBI taxonomy): Eukaryota > Metazoa > Chordata > Amphibia > Anura > Microhylidae > Gastrophryne > Gastrophryne carolinensis. The sequence continues at coordinate 75,395,258 of CM051242.1, read as the reverse complement.
CTCTCCCTGCCCAGCGAGGGAGAGGCAAACACTTGACGCCGGCGCGCGGCCAGCGGAGGACAACGGGGAGGCGCACCAACAGCACCCGCCTCCCCCCGTCGAGAGCGAACGGAGGACCGAGGCCTCCCGCGGCCCACAGGTAAGGGCCGCGCCGCAGTGGAATCGGTGGGAGCGGTGGGAGGGGTGGGAGGACGGGGGGAGAGCCGCAGGCGCCGCGTCCATCCCCCGCCGAGCATGGCGCCGGGATGGTGACGGGCTAAGCCGGGCGATGGCCCGGCGTGCCCGTCGGGGGACGGGAGGGGGGTGGCGGCGAGGCGGACTGGGGGGGTATTAAGCTCCTCACCCAGTCCTCGCCTCGCCGCCCGGCCTCCCTGCGCAGCGCAGCAAAAAGGGCCTCCATGGTCACTTGCCTGGGTGGACGAGCGTCAGTCAGACCGCTCGTCATCCACGCCGGGGGTCAAAGAGGAAGGGGAGAGGGACAAACGTCCCTTTATACTCCCCCCCCTTTGAGGTCACTTCCCCCAGTGACCACTTCCCCCATGGCTGGTCTGCCTCCGGACGGAACGCAGGCCAGTCATGTGGGCTGCCCTCCTTAAAGGGACGGCGCTTTCTTGGCTGAGGCCTATTAATATGGGCCACACCCTCAACCAGGTGCAGAATGATTTTGTTTCTTAGCTTTGCCTTTGTCTAACACCTATTCTGGGTTCCAGCTAAGGTTGCTATCTTACCGGTATTTTTGGTAACCTGTTGGTAAGTTTTTGGTAATTGCAAAAGCAGTAGGGCCAGGGGTCGAATCCCAGCCAGTCTGTTACTTTAGAGTGCTCTGGGGAAACGTGCTGTGTGTGTTTGTTGGCTGTTGAAAGTGAATAGTGCGCCCCCATAAGACCACGCCCATGTACCCATGAAAAAGCCTTTATTTTTTGTTGGGAAAGGTGGCAACCCTAGTTCCAACAGGTCTCTCATTCTTTTCCCAGAGAGGCTGGATTCAATGTTCTGCCTGTCTAGGGAAAGATACAGTATTCTGGGTATTCCCTTAGAGTGGCCCGGTCTAGTTTAAGTTCTGTTATTACCTTGCCAGTCTATAATGTATTATTTCTTCATTTTTTGCCTGAGTGTAAGGCTTTGTTTTTATTTAGTCTTCTAATTTAGTCCATTTGTTAAAGGGTATGTGATGGGATCGTGATGCAAAACAATAAATAGGGTCCCATCATGGCTCATAACTAACCCTTTTCTGTATTTTAACTCAGCTGGATACAATTAGTAGACCGAAACAGCCAAGACAAATTGTGCTTCTTTTTCAGGTACATGATGCAATGGGGATGTAAATCTAATAAATGATGCGGAGGAGCCACAATGATGGGGTCACCTGACCTTATTGGCCCTGGTGCAGTTGGACCCCCTGCATCCCCTATAGTTATGCACCTGCTAATACCTTTAATCAGGGGCCAGAATACGTTTAGTTAAAGGTGCCCCTTTAAAAGCCTTTCAGCTGGTGCTTCTGAGACTTAAAGCTTCAATTTTTGGCTACATATGTAGCACACGGGTCCCTGAGGGGTTTAGCTCCTCAGGCGTGTGGAGGTGGGTTCTTTGTTAACAGGCGTGGGGGACCTCCTGATGTGGGCTTGCTTCCAATAACTCCAAATGAGACTGACTTTATAAAAAGGGCACTTACTTTATTAGCAGGACTTTAGGTACTCTTAATGATTCACAGCAGGTCATAAAGTCATTATCCACATCAGTTCCCTTAGCAGTTTCCATAGCACAGTATTACATCCAGGTGGTGGGCACTCATCCTGGTCCCATAGTAGAATACTAAGACCTTAGCTTCCTCTATCACCATCTCGGGTGGAATGGTTCACCTTTCCTGTGGTCACTTGTTAGGCATCAATGTGGCTCTCCTGCTCTCTCTTACACCAGTGACTGCTGACTGCTAGCAGTTGCTGGTAACTTCCTCACTCCCTGTTATTACAATAACATCTTTTATCTTTCCAATACTGAGGTAACTCCCCTCATGACCTCCTTATATAGATTCCCTCTGGCTGGCTTCTAGAACCTTCTCTAGTCTTACTCACCGCAGCCAATGGCAGCTCAGCTGTACTCCTATATAGCTAGGTTATAGCCAACAGTTTGGTAGACCTGCAGTGTCACAATCCATTAGCCATCCAACAGTGCCATCATGTAGTGATGTAACGCAACTGCAAGACAGACATGAACCACCACACTGAAGAACCCCAAATTTAATTGTTGACCATTTTATGCCGGCCACACATATGTCTAACCTCAGCTAGCTTGTGTGTCTACATATAATGTGTAAAAAGCTAGTGATAATGATATATAAAATATCCAGGAAAGTAAAATGAGGGGGTGCAGGGCAGCACCATTTGTCTCTGCTGTTTCAGTGTTTAGCTGTGTAGCTGCATCCATTCAAGTTAAAAGACAGAAAACAGTTTACTGTATGAGCCTTAAATTTTATTGTTCATACCAGGGCCCTGTTACTTTTAGTGGTGCTTGTTAATCACACTCTCTGTGTGTTCTGGCTGTTAGTATGGCTGTGCATCCCCGGCATACCTTTATGCATGCAATCTCCTTTTATGGCCATGTTTTGCTAGTTATCGCAGGTCAGCTTCCCCACAGGAATTTCTGGGGTTAAGGTGATGGGCTGACTCTGGCCTCCTTTCCTGATTGGCCGATGGCATGCATTGCCTGTTATAGCTTTTTGCTGGGTGTTATAATACCCCTGTTAGCTGCATTCTGATTACCTGTTGCCGACTTTCGCTTTGTCTTTGTCTTATAATTTCCTGGCTCCTGGGAAACCCCTAGACCTGGACCTTTGGATCTGGACCTTTGAAGATCCTGCCCTGCAAACTGTGGACACTTCCTTTGAAGCTATGGGGGTGCTCTACTCTGACCGAGACATTGTTTCGACAGCCGACGCCAATCTGCACAAACTCCGGCAAGGGCATAAACAAGCTGAAGAATATTAAGCTGAATCGCGCAGCTGGGCTGTCAATAGTCAGTAGAATGACCCAGCACTTAGGAGTCACTTTAGAGTAGGGCTCTCTGACCCCATTAAAGATGTTTTGGGTAGTTATCCTGCACCTAAGTCCCTTGAGGAGGCTATGCAACTGGTAATCCGATCTGATTGATCGATACCACAGAGAACATCAAGAGGAAAAGTCTGCAGCCTATAGAGACATCCTTCCCCTCCTGCCTTCTGGCTCCGTGCTGCCCCGCTGCCCTCCATCCCAGGCTGAGGAGCCAATACAGCTTGGGGCCACTAAACTGTCTCAGGCAGAAAAGGGAAGGAGGCAGTGCCAAGGCCAAGGCCCATAGGCGCTATTCAGAGAGACAAAAAAAACCTTCCGTTTTAGTGGCGATCTGTTTTTTTGTGAAATGTTTCCGCTCTCGTATGAGTGTGCGAGCAATTCTATGCATGCATTGCAATCCTTCTGTAAAGTTTCCGTCCGTTCGTACGGCAGATTATGAATACGAGGATGTCATTTTCCAGCGTGACTTTTCCGTTTCATTTTCACATGTTACAACGTAGGCTTTCGTTTTTGCCCTTTTCCCATCGTATCCTCCCACGAATCCTTTACGTTTCCCGATAGATTCTGTTTCACTTTTTCAATAAATATTCGTCCAGAAGGAAATCCTTACGATCTTGCGCCTGCGCACTACAAACTTAACTCATTAACCCTTTAAATGCCAGGCACGTAGTTTCTACGTGGTTGCTTCTCCTACCGTTAAGTGCCAAGCACGTAGAAACTACGTGCCTGGCATTTCCCCCAAACAGTTAAAGAATAGAAAAAAAAAAACACTTACCTCCGGTATCCCCGTGAAGCTTGGGGTCCCCTCTTCCTGGGGGGGGGCATCCGATCGCCCCCCCGTCGTCCTCCGTCTTCAGGGGGGGGCCCGAAACCAGCCGCCCCCCCCCCGTTTCCAGCGCTGACATCGGCGCTGTAAAAAAAAAAAACAAACAAACTGTCATTTACTCACCTCCGCGCCCGAGCCTTCTGTCCGGGTCTCCTCTTCACCAGGGGGGGGGTCCGATCCCCCCCCTGGGCTGCGCAGGCTTCAGGTGAGGACCCTCTTCCGGGTCCTCACCTCTTGTAATGGCGGCGATGGCCGCCGCCGCTTAGCTCCGCCCATTGTGGGAGGAGCGGGATGACGTCATCACGCTCCTCCTATACCCCCTCCGAGCTCCGGCATCTGTCAGATGCCGGTGGTGATCGGAGCAGGGCGGATGTCAGGTGAGGAGGCTCCGATCGGAGCCCCCTCACCTGTCACCCGCCCTGCGCCGATCACCACCGGCATCTGTCAGTGAGATGATCGGCGCGGGACAGCGGCGAGGGACGTCGGATCGGAGGTGAGTACAGTGTAAAATAAGAAAAATAAAGATTTTTTTTCTCTGTGTCTGTGTGATTTTTTTTACTATTAACCCCTTGTGAACTGGTAAGGGGTCCATGACCCCTATACCAGTTCACAAGGCTGGGGGGATGGCAAGCCACCTGCGCTAGCGGGTGGCTTGCCATTAACCCCTGGCACCCCCATTACCTGCCTCCCCAAAGGCCAGGGGGGGGGCAGAAGAGCCCGGGCCCACATGGGCTATGTGGGCTCGTAGGCTGCAGGGTGGGGGGGCCACAAAAGCTGGCCCCCCCACTCTGTGCCTACAAGCCCCCATAGCTGGTCCCGGGCTGGTTACTGTGGGTAAGGGGGACCCCACGTCAATTTTTTTTTTGATTTTTAAGGGTTTTTAACCCTTAAAAATCAAAAAAAAAATGGGGTCCCCCCCCCCTGGGAGGGGGGACCCTATGTCATTTTTTTTTTGATTAACCCTTTGTGTTCTGTCATCCAGCAGCTATAAAAGGCTTCTAGCAAGTGAGCAGAAGCCAGTGATCGCCGAGGGACAGAGGGCTCCAGGATGGATGGGAGGTGAGTACAGTGTAAAAAAAAATAAAAATTAATAAAATATTTTTTCTCTGCTTGTGTCTGTGTGATTATTTACATTTAACCCCTTGTGAACTGGTAAGGGGTCCATGACCCCTATACCAGTTCACAAGGCTGGGGGGATGGCAAGCCACCTGCGCTAGCGGGTGGCTTGCCATTAACCCCCGGCACCCCCATTACCTGCCTCCCCAAAGGCCAGGGGGGGGCAGAAGAGCCCGGGCCCACATGGGCTATGTGGGCTCGTAGGCTGCAGGGTGGGGGGGCCACATAAGCTGGCCCCCCCACTCTGTGCCTACAAGCCCCCATAGCTGGTCCCGGGCTGGTTACTTTGGGTAAGGGGGACCCCACGTCAATTTTTTTTTGGATTTTTAAGGGTTTTTAACCCTTAAAAATCAAAAAAAAAATGGGTTCTCCCTCCCCTGGGAGGGGGGACCCTATGTCCTTTTTTTTCTCGATTTAACCGTTTGTAGTGTGGATGGTAGTTGTATTTTTTTTGTGAATGTTATAAAATACTTGTTTCAGTTAGGGGGGTCTCCTGGGCAGGAACAGGGGGCTACCAATAAATATGTGGTACCGTTCTAATCGGTAGAAATGGGGCTTTCACATGCAATATTATTTTCCTTAATAAAATACATTTTTTATTTAAAATAAAGGAGTCAATTTTTTAAAAAAATTTTTTATTTATTTATTTATTATTTTTACTTAATAATATTGAAAAAAAAAAAAATTTACAAACAAGACATTTCATGTTAAAGCCTAAACTCTGCTGCAAAAAAATATATATATAATTTTCCTGAAAGTTCCAGCAAAAATGGTGCAAAACATGGCGCAAAACATGACGCAAAATGGGGAAAAATGGCCTGTCAACAGAGGGTGACAAAATCTCAAGTAGGCTGGCAATTAAAAGGGTTAATAGTACCTATGCATGTTGGGTATTGTTCTGTTCGGGGGACCTTGCGCTTTCAGACTTAGCTTGTTTTTTCTGGTTTGCATATTTATATTTTAGGAAAAGGTGTTTTTTATTCAGCTTTTTTATAAATTTTTTAGGGAAACCCTGCGCAAACAAAGAATTCTTTGAGGGATTACTTCCAGAAAGATGAGCCCACTACAACAAGCTGGGTACCCTTAGAAAGCTTAACGTGTGTACTTTCAGGGAATATATGGTTTATGGGGGATATTCCAAATGTCAAGGGTTGTTTTGGTTGAAAAATCGCAAGGTGCGCACTTTGTCTGCAGAGCTGAAATTTTCAAGTAAAATTACCATTACGCACATGCTTTACTTTGGTGTGTTTGGCAACTCTTCCCTTGACAGTAGCTATGCATGTTGGGTATTGTTCTGTTCGGGGGATGTTGCGTTTTCAGATTAAACTTGTTTTTTCTTGTTTGTATATAGTTTTTTAGGAAAATGTGGCTTTGATTCTGCTTTTTTATCCTTTTTTAGGGAAACTCTTTGCAACCAAAGAATCCATTGAGGGATTACTTCCAGAAAACTATGGCCACATCAACAAGCCTGGTACACCTAGAAAGCTTGAGGTGTGTACTTCCAGAGAATATATAGTTTGTTGGGGGTATTTCAAATGTAAAGGGTTGTTTTTCTGGAAAAACTGCAAGGTGCGCATATTGCATAGCACAGTTGTATTTTATCTGAAAATCCCCTAAAGCGCTGTTTCAGTTTGGGGGAGTCTCCTGGGCAGGAAAGGTTGTCTACCTATACATATGTGGTACCGCTGTAACCGGGAGAAATTGGGATTTCACACGCAATAAGATTTCATTGACAAACTTACATTTTTTATTACAAAAAAAACTACAATATGTAAAAATTTTTTTTTTTTTTGCACATATTTCACCCAAAAATATTGAGAATACACCTAAAAAATGACAAACAAGACATTTCATGTTAAAGCCCAGACTCTGCTGAAAAAAACAATATATCATTTTCCTGGGAAATCCCTGGAAATCCCTTCAAAAATCACATTTGAACATGGGGAGCGCAAAATAGTGCAAAATGGTCTGGCAACAAAGGGTGACAAAAACGCCAGGTAGGCTGGCACTTAAAGGGTTAAAGTGCTCGCCTACATATTTGCCACCCTTACTTCTACTACAATGTTTAGCTAAATCACTTAGCACTATCCTCCATCTTCCCTTTTGGACCCTTAAAGCTCACCCAAACCACTTAGCACTATCCTCCATCTTCCCTTTTGGACCCTTAAAGCTCACCCAAACCACTTAGCACTATCCTCCATCTTCCCTTTTGGACCCTTAAAGCTCACCCAAACCACTTAGCACTATCCTCCATCTTCCCTTTTGGACCCTTAAAGCTCACCCAAACCACTTCGCAGTTAGGTTTCTCTTTCATTTTAGCCCCCTAAAACTTACCCAAATCACTTCTCGGTCATGTGAATATTCATCTTTAAATATTTCTGGGCCCATTAGTTTTGTGTTAATGTATTTTGTAAATGAAATGACACTGTAATATTGATTTTTTATTCCATCATAAAATATAAAAATGTAAAAAATTTTGAAAATTTCACATTTTTACAACTATAAAAAACTAAATACATAGCAATGGCAGGCCACAGAACATTATTCTTCATCTGTGGTCCCCAACGAGTTGCGCAGCTCCTGCATCTCGCCCACCAACTGAAGGACCCTGACACTCAGTTGTGCCACTCTGGCACGTGTGGTCCCTGTTAAAAAACGTAAATTAAAATATTGGTATAACCTTGTTGGGGTCATACTGCAGTGCCCCCCCTGTATGGTCCAAACACCTAAATCTGGGCTTCAAAAGCCAGAGGGCCCTCACCACCACGGCCCAGGTTTGGCATAGGGCCCGATTAGAGAACCCCTGGCCCGCATTCTGCAGGCAAAGAACGGGCATCAGGAGCAAGGGCAGAATCCCCTGAAAGAATTTAAAAATACTAACATAAAATACACATTCTAAGCTACAATATTGTTTAACATGTCATCAAGGGCTAAAAACAGCCATAGGTTAAGACATGAGTCATCAACTATATTCATTGCCATACAGTGAAAATGGATTGATGGAATGTGAGCAAACTTACCCTGGAGCCATCCACCAGATAATTCTCCTGACTCAAACTGATGAAATAAGCCGGAGCTCTGCAATATATAAGCATCATGGGATGACCCTGGATGCCCTGCAAGAACACTGAGGAATCGCATATCTGGACCAAACACTGCTTGTATGTTGTGCGAGTGGCACATCTTGCGGTTCCTGCAACCAAATATAAAATAATTACACAAAGCAAAGGTAACCGACTAAAACAATAACTCCTACAACAAATTAAGATTCAAGTTCAACAATCCAAATATAATTCACAAAGGACATAAGTCTAACAAAATATAGTAATTATATGGATGTGTGGGAAAATAAGGGTTTACATGCTAAGGACTAATTAAGGTCAGCATTAAAATGCTTCTATAAGGCATACATGAAATGTATTGATTTAGGTATGCATTGCTATACAATTTATGGCCTCGGCCATGCTGATACATGCAATGCCTTGGTGCTAAAGGCGCGCAGACTCCTTCAGATAGCCGCAAAACATGTTCAACAATAGCAATCCGAGGCCTCATAGGTCCCGTAAGTGGATCGGAAATTAAATGGATTTATAGGGTGGTGATCCGTCGGAAATCAGCTCTCTGAATCAGACGGGAACCCATCCCAACAACGGAAGTTATCTGAACGAACGAAAAATATCAGATTTTGTTTGGAAAATGATCCGAACTAACGGAAATGATCCGATTAGCTTCCGTTCATCGAAAGCGCATATACACATTTTCGTTCGTACGAATGAAAAATGAACGAAAAAAAGCAAAAAAAAGACTAACACCCACCCAAACTTTCACAGACAGCTACGGAAGTCCGGACGAATGTGTCTTTGAATCGAGGCTTATGTCTGTATTGGGGAAAAGCCAGCCACTTTGTGAGAACCTGTGAACAGGCTTCAGCAGCCTGAGGTATACTTTTTGCCTAGTATTGGTGTCTTTAAATTCCCCACTAATTGCCATACCCTTCTCTGCCCATTACACTTTCCTGGGACTCCCGCTCCATCCAATCTAGTGCCCTTGTGGATAGCGGAGCCACAGGGAACTTCATAGAGGCCTTCTTTGCCCACTCCCTGGGCATTCCCTGTGATCCATTGGTGCAGCCAGTCTGTGTTTTGGCGGTTGACAACTCTCCCCTGCAGCAGGGTAGATCACTTCTCACTACCCCTGGGGTCAAAGTTACGGTGGGTACCACCCACTCTGAAAGTCTGAGGTTCTATATGCTCGATGTCCTCTAAATGCTGGTTATCTTGAGGCTGTCCTGGCTCCACATGCATAACCCCCATACAGACTGGGAAAAGGGACAGTTTACAGACTGGGGCCCTGGATGTGCTGCCAGATGTATCCCTCACCTGGTGTTGGTTAGGGAGACCATTTTGTCCACCCAGTATGCCATGGGAACTCCCAACCCAGTGGGACCTAAAGTAAGGCCCCTAGGTCATTGCCAGTTCCAACTCACCCTGTGCCTGTGCCCCAGTCATTTGCCTGCCCCTTACCGGCTACCCAGTCTCTTTACTGCCCTGCGCTGTATCCTGCTTGTCTGTACCTAAGCCTGACTCCCCAATACCTAGTTCTGTGCCTGGTACCCCAGTGCTGGCTCAGAGGGTACCTTGAGTCAGTAAGCCATTTAATCAGCTGTATTCCCCTGAAGCCCAAAGTGATACTGTTACCTTCGAAGATGAGGATGAAACCTGTTCCACTGCACCGAAGCCCAGTCATGTCTTGTCTTCTGCAGAGGCTGAGGTTGATGGTGATCAGTGACCCCTCCACTAGTCCCAAACCAGTTTGGGGGAGACAGGTTGCTAGAATGCCTCGAAGGGTCTAGAATCCCCTCCAATTTGGGAGGGATATGTCACAGTTTCCCCACATGCTGGTTAATCACCTGTAGAAATGCTGCACTGCATAGGTAGGCAATTTCTGGGGAACAATTCGAACATTTTTAATTGAATTTTTTAATGTGTACACGTTAAAAAGTTTACTGTAAGTTACATTTCACACCCAAAGGCATACCCAAATCTTTATAATATGGATAACCCTCTAAGTCTCCCATTAACTTTGAACTAGCATTCTCCGCTATCTCCAGTTGTATTTAGTGTAGGGATCTAGGCAGAGATAGACTAATGGGAAAGATTAGTGTTGAGCGAACCCCTAGAGCATGGATGCACAACCTGCAGCCCAGGGCTGAGACCCCCAGTACCCCTAAGCAGCTGGAGAGCTGAATTTGCCTTGCCTGCAATACAAGCAGCAGGACACTAGAGGGCAATGAGTGTTAATTCCCGCAGGAAGTGAGGCGCTGATGAACTTCTCTGAAGAGGTGGGTAACACATGTGCTACTGGTGTGTTGTTTGTGCTGGGTGTGTCTAGAGATGCCAATGTAGACTCTTCTCTGCTCACCTACCACCTTACCTGTGATCACTTCACCTCTGTTTACTTCTACTCACCTCTTCCTAAATCCCCTCTCCCCACCTCATCTCTGCTCACTGCTACCCACCTCACCTTTGACCCCCCCATTACAAATTATTATAATTTCCCATTAGCCTATTTCTGTCACTTATGCCACCCTCAGCCCTGCCCACCTCAATTGCTATGCCATACCCCTCTTCCAGACTCACCTCTGCCCACACATAAAATCATATGCAATGCTTTAATATTAAAGCTTGCCACCAGTAAACGGTTGGCATTGTGGCTCCTTGAAGTGGAACAATAAGACCATACAGCCCTTAGACCAAAAAAGGTTGGGCATCCTCCTGGCCCTAGAGGTTTGGGTGTGGCTGAACGTTGAACAAAAATTAGGTTTGGGTACCCAAACTCGGTCTCCACTGAAATCAATGGGGATTCAGACCTGTCAAGGGCCCTCAAAGCGTGAGAATCACCACAGGACTGTAAAAAAATATTTTGGTGGTGGGTGTTGGGGTGCTTTAAACTAAATGCAGGGTGTGCAGCAGGAAGCAGCTGTGAAACGTACCTGAGCCCTGCGATCCTGTCGGCGATCAGCTGTCAAATCAGCTATGCCCGGGGCTTCAGAAAGCTGCCCCCCTCCCATGAGTGAGGACACTGACAGCTGGCACTAGAAATGCTGGCACTATGAGTGTCCTCACACATGGGAGTGGCGGCCATCTTTCAGTAGCCCCGGTCATAGCCAATTTGACAGCAGAAAGAACGCTGACAGGATCGCTGGCTCAGGTAAGTTGTACAGCTACTCTGCTGCACACTCTGCGTTAGTTTAAACTGGTTGATGGGTTGCCCAGCAACCCATCAACCAGCTTTACCAGGTTCGGGCTGAACACTAAGAGAGATCCTAAAATTTAATGCCTCATTACATGTAGTAAACAGCAAGTGGTCTATATAAATGATTTTGGGATCCAGAGAGGCTGAGTTTTGAGAGGCTGTGAGAGCTTTTAGCGCTTGGCACACAATGAAGTAGAAGTGGAAAATCCACACACATTTGGAGAAGCTATATTTAAAAATTTAGAAATGATCTAAAGGAGGGGGGTCTGGAGAAATCCAAACCTGTAGAACAGCTTTTTTAGCTACCAAACAAACAATGAAAGTGGGTGGATGACTGTAAGGATTACTGCTTTAATAATCAGTGGGTGAAAAAACATTTCTTGGCGTAGCTAGGCTTTCTGGCACCCAGCTCAAAGATTCGAAATGGTGCCCCCCCACCTGTGCTTGGGCATCCCTTTGGCTCCCCCCTGAACTGCTGCACCCCCTGCCTCCACCTAGCAACACCCCTACTTTTTGGCCAGGTGTGTTTGTCAGTTAATAATCATTTAATAGTGTTTCTTGAAGTTCCTTTATAAACCTACAGGCATATTCAAAATGCAGCAATTACCTTATTATGATCTAACAGCTTTGTTAACCTGAGCTATGGCTTTATATTTCTTTTGCTATGGTAACATAATTTGATAAGGAATTGTGCCATGCATCATTACCATTACTAAACCCTGGTAATTATTAAATGCCACCGGCAATGTTGGGTCTCAGAGTTATGCAAGTTTTAATTTATTGTTGACAAAGGTTTTACACTGTGAGCTATTTATTTTTTTAATTAAATATTCAGTTTTGGTCAAATTGAAACAAACCAGCAAAATTCTGGTCAAACTTTATTTTAACTGAATCTTAACTGCAACCCTTATGTTCTTATACCAATAACCAGCTACTAGCATGAGTAACTAGACAAAGGGTGAACTCCCCTAAGTTCGGGTCCGGCTAGTTAGGGCGAACTTTGAATAAATGTTCGTGTAGAAATCAATGATGACTTGAACTTTGGGAGACGGGTGTGGCAGGGGAGGGGGGGGAGAGTGTGCAGCAGTAAGCGTGCTGCCTAACACACCTCAGCCCTGATCCTCTTCATCAACAGTGACGGAGCGGTAGCACCCCTTTAAACTGGTCCCTGGCTCCCATGAGTGAGGACACTTCTAGTGTCATAAAAACACGTGAGCAATGTTAGTTTAAACAGAATAAAACCCATGTAGTGACACGGAGATGCTGTTACAGTAATTGGCCACAAGAGGGATTAACAAATGGAATTAGAGAAACAAACAAATGGAATTAGAGAGAGAATTAGTGTTGAGCGTGTAAGCTCTTGTGATATTCCTATTAGCTATTAGTTTAGGAGGCCAACAAAAGCTATAAAAGGGGCCTCCAGTAGAGGGAGGATAGAGATCCCCATTCCCCAGTATTTGCTGACAGAGAAGGAGGATGTGTTACTAATGCTCTAATGGAGGAATGCATGCAATGTTGACAAGCTGCTTATGTGGACTGTCCAATAAACTTGTGAAGAGACCAAATAAACTACCTCACCACTTGCAGTGTCCTGCATTGTTTGAGCAAAGGAGTGACATTGCTACCGCAGTGAGTACCACTGCACCCCACACTGAGTCCTTCCCTACATCCAAATTTTAACCCCAGCTATTTTACTCTGACTCTGAGTGTTTTCTGCATCATTTGGCTTAATAACCGGCAGGCCAGGGATAGACTGGTCAAAAACAGAACTAGAAAAATCCCAAGTGGGACGCACTGAATTGAGGCCAGTTCACTCTCTGAATCCCCCTATAACCAGCCCCAATGTACCCCATCCATGCCTCTGCAATGCTATATCCTTAGCAATGACATACCCAATAGCAGGGTGCATGGCATTGAATTAGACATGTGGCACACTCACAGTGCCACCGGAGAGGTGTACATATACGGCCCTGACAAGGTGCGGCGCCAACACTGTGCCAGTGGAGAGGCACGACAGCGTGAGCAGGATGGCAAGGGAGCTGCATGGGGCACGCTGAACAGCCAGCATGGAGAAGGAGGAGGCATGGATGGTCAAGGCCCTGTCCCCACTGTCGTGCATGAGAAGAATACCGAGGGTGGGAAGGTACATCGATGTGAGTAAACTTTTTTTACATTTTATGTTTTTTTATTATTTAAAGAAGCTTTGATGGCTGTTTTAATAAATTACATTTTACCTGTCCTAAGACTTGATCCATTGTAGTCCCACCACTCAGAACTTACCCATGCTGGTGCCATCAAATCCAGTACTAATATAGCATGCTTCCTTGTTGATTTGATTCAGGACTGTGCCCCAGAAAAGCCAGCTTTCAGCCTGCTGCTTTAATACATATTATATGACATTGGGGTAATAATGGGTGTATTTATAGTTCCATTTACTGTAGGTTTAATGCTTACTGTGAGGTACAAACAAACACATTTTATCCTCATCTTACCCTTGAACAACTGATCCAGCACAGCTTAAAGTGGACCAACACCCAGGATTTTGACTATCCTGGGTCTTGGTCCACTTCGGTGGGGCACCCCCGATCGGGGTGCCCCGCTGTGTGAAACCCCCCCGAACCCCCGAACTCACCTCTGTCCGCGGCGACGGACAAGCCGCGGACAAGCGGCTCCTCCGCCGCCGCCTCCCGCGCGTCCCTGTTGACGCGCGCGTGCCCGCGCCGGCCATTCACAGACGGCCGGCGCGGGCGCGCGCATGACTAGAGGGGCGCGAGGGAGGCGGCGGCGGCCTTACTAAGGTAAGGAGTTTGGGGGGGTTTCACCCGAGATCGGGATGTCCCGCGGGGAGGGAGGTGATCGGCCCGGGAATCTTATAGATTCCCGGGCCGATCACCCGTGGGTGTTGGTCCAGTTTAATGTGACAAAACCTTTTATTTATTTTGCTATCTTCTCTTTCCTGAAACACTGTGGCCTCTTCCTTCTGACGGACAAATCTGAACATTAGGGTTGATTCAGAGAGACAAAAAAAGACTTTCGTTTACGCGCCGATCTGTTTTTTTTTTTTTATTTTCCCGCTCTCGTATGAGAGTGTGAGCGATTCTATGCATGCATTGCTATCCTTCTGTAAAGTTTTCGTCCGTTCGTATGCCAGAGTACGAGGATGTCATTTTCCAGCATGACTTTTCTGTTTCATTTTCTCATGTTACGTCGGCTTTTGTTTTTCCCTTTTTCCATCGTCTCCTTCCACGAATCCTTTTTCCTTTTTTTCCGTTTTCCATTAGATTTTGTTTTCCTTTTTCAATAAATAATCGTCCGGACGTAAATCCTTATGATCTTGCGCCTGCGCACTACAAACTTAACTCATTAAAGTGCTCGCCTACATATTTGCCACCCTCACTTCTACTACAATGTTTAGCTAAATCACTTAGCACTATCCTCCATCTTCCCTTTTGGACCCTTACAGCTCACCCCAACCACTTAGCACTATCTTAGATCTTCCATTTTCGGCCCCTAAAACTTACCCAAACCACTTCGCGGTTAGGTTCTTCTTCCATTTTCGGCCACTAAAACTTACCCAAACCACTTCGCAGTTAGGTTCTTCTTCCATTTTAGGCTCCTAAAACTTACCCAAACCACTTTGCGTTCGCGGTTAGGTTCTACTTTCATTTTAGGCCCTTAAAACGTACCCAAACCACTTTGCGGTCATCTGAATCTTCATCTCTAAAAATGTATTTTCACCTTCGTGTGTGGTAAAAAATGACACTGAAACTTTTTTTTTTAATATTATAAGGCCTTTTTTTAAGGCTTTTTTTAACATTTTTGGTTTTTCAAAAATATAACCTTATTTTTTTAAATTTAAAAAACATTTACAAATGTAAAAACATTAAAAATGTAAAACTATTTACAAACAAAAAATACAGTGACAGGACACTAGTCTTCTTCTGTTGTCTCCAATGAGTCAACCAGCTGCTGCATATTGGCCACCAACTCAAGGACCCTTCGATTCATTGCTTCGACTCTTGCCCGTGTGGTCCCTGTATAAAATTTGGAAAAAAACATTAGTTTGAGACCAATACATGTTTCTCACCTGTGGATGGAATGTTTGTTAGTTGGCAACTTAAATCATGACGACATATGTCATTCTGCTAAATCATTAATCTAAGGAAGTGGGCAGAGGTCATTCTGCTAAGTCATTAATTTAAGAAAGTGGGCAGAGGTCATTCTGCTAAGTCATTAATTTAAGAAAGTGGACAGAGGTCATTCTGCTAAGTCATTAACCCTTTAAGTGCCAGCCTACCTGGAGTTTTTGTCACACTCTGTTGCCAGACCATTTTGCACTATTTTGCGCTCCCCATGTTCAAATGTGATTTTTGAAGGGATTTCCAGGGATTTCCCAGGAAAATGATATATTGTTTTTTTCAGCAGAGTCTGGGCTTTAACATGAAATGTCTTGTTTGTCATTTGTTAGGTGTATTCTTAATATTTTTGGGTGAAATATGTGCAAAAAAAAAAAAAAAAAAAAATTTTTTACATATTGTAGTTAGAACAACACCCAACATGCATAGGTTCTGTCAAGGGAAGAGTTGCCAAACACCCCAAAGTAAAGCATGCGCATAACGGTAATTTTACTTGAAAATTTCAGCTCTGCAGACAAAGTGCGCACCTTGCGATTTTTCAACCAAAACAACCCTTTACATTTGGAATATCCCCCATAAACCATATATTCCCTGAAAGTACACACGTTAAGCTTTTTAAGGGTACCCAGCTTGTTGTAGTGGGCTCATCTTTCTGGAATTAATTCCTCAAAGAATTCTTTGGTTGCGCAGGGTTTCCCTAAAAAATTTATAAAAAAGCTGAATAAAAAACACCTTTTCCTAAAATATAAATATGCAAACCAGAAAAAACAAGCTAAGTCTGAAAGCGCAAGGTCCCCCGAACAGAACAATACCCAACATGCATAGGTACTATTAACCCTTTTAATTGCCAGCCTACTTGAGATTTTGTCACCCTCTGTTGACAGGCCATTTTCCCCATTTTGCGTCATGTTTTGCGACATGTTTTGCGCCATTTTTGCTGTAACTTTCAGAAAAATTATATATATATTTTTTGCAGCAGAGTTTAGACTTTAACATGAAATGTCTTGTTTGTAATTTTTTTTTTTTTTTTAAATATTATTAAGTGAAAAAAAAAATAAATAAATAAAAAAATTTTTTTAGAAAATTGACTCCTTTATTTTAAATAAAAAATGTATTTTATTAAGGAAAATCATATTGCATGTGAAAGCCCCATTTCTACCGATTAGAACGGTACCACATATTTATCGGTAGCCCCCCGTTCCTGCCCAGGAGACCCCCCTAACTGAAACAAGTATTTTATAACATTCACAAAAAAAATACAAAAACCATCCACACTACAAAGGGTTAAATCGGGAAAAAAAATGACATAGGGTCCCCCCTCCCAGGGGAGGGAGGCCCCTTTTTTTTTTGATTTTTAAGGGTTAAAAACCCTTAAAAATCAAAAAAAAAATTGACGTGGGGTCCCCTTTACCCAAAGTAACCAGCCCGGGACCAGCTATGGGGGCTTGTAGGCACAGAGTGGGGGGGCCAGCTTATGTGGCCCCCCCACCCTGCAGCCTACGAGCCCACATAGCCCATGTGGGCCCGGGCTCTTCTGCCCCCCCCCTGGCCTTTGGGGAGGCAGGTAATGGGGGTGCCGGGGGTTAATGGCAAGCTACCCGCTAGCGCAGGTGGCTTGCCATCCCCCCAGCCTTGTGAACTGGTATAGGGGTCATGGACCCCTTACCAGTTCACAAGGGGTTAAAAGTAAATAATGACACAGACACACATAAAGAAAAAAATATTTTATTAATTTTTTTTTTTTTTTTTTACACTGTACTCACCTCCCATCCATCCTGGAGCACTCTGTCCCTCGGCGATCACTGGCTTCTGCTCACTTGCTAGAAGCCTTTTATAGCTGCTGGATGACAGATTACAAAGGGTTAATCAAAAAAAAAAATGACATAGGGTCCCCCCTCCCAGGGGGGGCGGACCCCATTTTTTTTTTATTTTTAAGGGTTAAAAACCCTTAAAAATCAAAAAAAAAATTGACGTGGGGTCCCCCTTACCCACAGTAACCAGCCCGGGACCAGCTATGGGGGCTTGTAGGCACAGAGTGGGGGGGCCAGCTTATGTGGCCCCCCCACCCTGCAGCCTACGAGCCCACATAGCCCATGTGGGCCCGGGCTCTTCTGCCCCCCCCTGGCCTTTGGGGAGGCAGGTAATGGGGGTGCCAGGGGTTAATGGCAAGCCACCCGCTAGCGCAGGTGGCTTGCCATCTCCCCAGCCTTGTGAACTGGTATAGGGGTCATGGACCCCTTACCAGTTCACAAGGGGTTAATAGTAAAAAAAATGACACACACACAGAGAAAAAAAAATCTTTATTTTTCTTTTTTTACACCATACTCACCTCCGATCCGACGTCCCTCGCCGCTGTCCCGCGCCGATCACCTCACTGACAGATGCCGGTGGTGATCGGCGCAGGACGGGTGACAGGCGAGGGGGCTCCGATCGGAGCCTCCTCACCTGACACCCGCCCTGCTCCGATCACCACCGGCATCTGACAGATGCCGGAGCTCGGAGGGGGTATAGGAGGAGCGGGATGACGTCATACCGCTCCTCCCACAATGGGCGGGGCTAAGCGGCGGCGGCCATCGCCGCCATTACAAGAGGTGAGGACCCGGAAGAGGGTCCTCACCTGAAGACTGCGCAGCCCAGGGGGGGGATCGGACCCCCCCCCCTGGTGAAGAGGAGACCCGGACAGAAGGCTCGGGCGCGGAGGTGAGTAAATGAAAGTTTTATTTATTTTTTTTTTTTACAGCGGCGATCAGCGCTGGAAACGGGGGGGGGGGCGGCTGGTTTCGGCCCCCCCCTGAAGACGGAGGACGACGGGGGGGCGATCGGATGCCCCCCCAAGGAAGAGGGGACCCCAGGCTTCACAGGGATACCGGAGGTAAGTGATTTTTTTTTTCTATTTTTTAACTGTTTGGGGGAAATGCCAGGCACGTAGTTTCTACGTGCTTGGCACTTAACGGTAGGAGAAGCAACCACGTAGAAACTACGTGCTTGGCATTTAAAGGGTTAATCTAAGGAAGTGGGCAGAGGTCATTCTGCTAAGTCATTAATCTAAGGAAGTGGGCAGAGGTCATTCTGCTAAGTCATTAATCTGAGGAAGTGGGCAGAGGTCATTCTGCTAAGTCATTAATCTAAGGAAGTGGGCAGAGGTCATTCTGCTAAGTCATTAATCTAAGGAAGTGGGCAGAGGTCATTCTGATAATGCCATTGACTATGGCTTGATGTATCTAGGTGATCATGTCAATTACCACATACTGCAAAGAATGACATTACAACTTACTTGGTTGGTGGCCGACGGATGCCTCGTTGGGGACAACCCTACGTCCTGGGCCCTGCCACTGCTGTGAAGTAGAGGCTGTCGAGACATGGCAAATAGGGTCAACAGTAATCAAATGTCAATTTCAATGTGTGTGTCACATCACTCACCTTCTCCCTGTGCCTCCTGGGCGAGATCTGCTGCACCCTCCACATCTTCACCCGCACCAGAAGCATCTAGAAAAACAGATTAAGGGATTCAGCTTTGGTGGAACTAGCATGTATGTGTGTGCGGTTACATGAAGAGTCACGTACCAGAGGCTCCCGCCTCCGTCGCTGGGTACGACTGCCTGCCCACGCCGTGCCGCCCCTCCTCTGTGGAAAGGTCCAGGGGCTGGTCGGAGGACCCAAAAGAGGAGGGGTAGGACCGTCGCCCTGGAGTTCCACCACCTTCACTTCCAGCTGCAGATTCATGCAGCACTGGTCGGCCTGTGTGCCTCCGGGTGCGGCGTATTCTGTAATCCATTTACAACACTAGAAAAGAAAAGCAATTATAAATAAATGCCTACCTTCTGGATTATTGACATTTGGCATGCAATCGCTATGTACTTACTAGGGAAATGGAGTCCGAAAAACCGCCGCACCGGGGCATGTGCAGCCGTTTCAGGTCCGACCAATGCTGCATGATCTGAGTGTGGGTGAAGGTGGTGTCCATCTGATGTTGTATTCTGGAAACTATCTCCAGGGCCATGGTGCGCTTCTCAAAAGAGTTGGGCAGGTAGTCATACCTGCGCTCCAGCATGGTCTACAAAACACAACAGAAACATAGGATGTAGTTAAAACTGCATACAAATATCTGTCACCAATCGATCTTTTGACTAAATGACATTAACAGACACAATTCTAGCCTAATCCAATCCTTGAAGCTGGGCTCAGTGTTGTTTCGCACGTGTGGGCCCTCACGTTGGTTTGGCACGGAGTTTTAGACACTTTGTAAACAAACCGTTTCTTCCTGCGCTTCCTTAATGGCTAGGCATGCATTTAGATGGCAAATCAAAGGCATTAAAAGACACTTAAAAGCATGATGATCTCTTCTTGTTGGCGGGTGAAGATTGTGGGTGCCATCTTGCATCTTGTCTGCAGCAGATAAGAAATGCCCCTGCAGTTTTCCGGGTTCTGCACGGCCGGATGAAGTTCGGCACGCACGCGTACGCATAAGCGTCAGACCCCGCCAATCTTATTTAAAGGGTCCTGGACACACAGTTCATTCTCTTAGAGAGTCTCAACATTATGGCACCCAAGAAATTTTTGCAAAAAGCAGCAAAGGACGCCAGCAGCAGAAAACTGCCATCCAAGCGGCAAGAGCAATGTGCAGGGCCAACAACTCGCTCAAAGATGCCAAAAAGTAAGCTGCAGGCAACCCGCAGTGCTCAGCCGAAGCCTCCTCCTCCAAAAACCAGGCCAAAAAAGGATCCAGCGGCCAAGAGGAAGCCACAGGCTAGTGAGGGAACAACCAAGGGCGCCAAAAAAGGTACCAAGAGGGTACGAAGCCCCAGCCCCCCCAGGTCACCATCACCCCACCCACATGTCTACCAAGCCAAGGCTAAAAAAAGGACACACTGGGAAAGAAGCCCCAGCAGCTCTAGCTCGCCATCACCACCACCCGCACATGGTGAAAACTTCCAAGAGCTAATGGCACTGGCAAACAAGGCCCAGAAGCCTGAGCTCGGCATCCCCACCACCCGCACGTGGCCAGAAGTCTCACTGCAAGAGGGCAAGGCACCGCCCAAGAAGCCCTAGGTCGCCATCCCCACCCGCATGGGTCTCCAAATCCTCGGCCAAGAGGGCAAGGCACCGGCCAAGAAGCAAAGTTCTGGCTCACCCCTGGACCGGCCAACTACCTCCAAGGGGCATGGTTCTTCTAAGGGCCCACAGAGGCACAGGGACCCAAGCTTCCTCAACAACACCCTCTCCTGCTCAGCCACATTCTCCACCGGCACAGGTGTCAAGGCACTCAGAATATGCCACACCTACACCTGCGACTTCAGTGGCCCCCCATCCATGAACACCCAGTCCCTTTCCAAGTCCGGTTCAATCTGCAGACAGCCAGCAGTCCATAATTTCACCCCCACACAGCCAGGCCAGAATGTCCCCTGATTTTCCGCAAAACACTGAGGAGCCAGAACCGCAACCAACAGGGCGCACATTGCGCAGAGGCCAGTTGAGTGGCAGGTTTGGGGAGGCCCAAACTCTGGCATTGACTAGTGGCCTCACCTTGTATTATGATGAGCTATATGGGCGCAGATTCAAAGCTACAAGCAAGCAGCGCAAAGCCGAAATTTTGGAGGAGCTCACAGACAGGTCAATGCAGTGGGGGAAGATGTCAAAGATGTGGAGCAGATTCAAAGGAAAATATCGGACCTCAAGTATGCAGCACGGAAGAAAGAAAATAAACGGCATCATTACAGGCACATATATACTTTGTGGATTTGTCTTCTTCTTGTATTGGCACCATTTAGCTAAATGTGTCCAACTATCTTTTGCAGCTTACAAACTGGTGGAGGATTCCCCACTAAACTGCAATTTACCCGAGCTGAGGAGATGGTGCTGGGCTGCTACATCCTGTGGCCTTAGAGGGACACTCGGCCCGACAGGACACGGACATTCCGACTATTCCTGCAGGTTAGTAATGTTAGTGTGTATGTGAAATGTGAACTACGTGTAAAATGAGGCTCCAAGCCATATATTAACACATGCCCCTAGGGTGTGCCTTGTAGTAGAGGTAACAATTTAAACAGGGTGTGTTATGTCTGTGGACTCATCATTTGCTAATTTCCTTGCCCATACATGAGTTTGGAGAGTCTTGAGGAACACTATTGAGATTAGCAAAGGACTGCCTGTTATGTATTTAGAGTCAATTACATCCAACACTTCCATCTTTATCTGTAGTCCACTTGGGTTGGAGCCGTGCTTTGCTCAGAAAGACTTGATCTGGGGTGCTTGAAAGTTTGACCTAGAAAGAATGGCAACCGGCATAATCTGATGGCAAATGCTATATGGGGAGTGTGGTTCCCTAATGGGCTTTTAGGGATGTGTGAAGCCTCAGAACAGCCAGTACATGCATGTTTATTTGGGTTAAGGAGACCAATGTGTATGTACTTGTTGACTAATACATCCAACAGGTAATGGCATTCATAGTCAAGGTCAACTTGGTCCGTTGGGGGAGTTGCCATTCATGCGTGGCCCCGTGTTTTAGTGAACCATATGTGTTATTACACATCAGCAATGCCTAGTTGTGTGTTAACATGCCTTCTTTTTCCACAATGCAGCCCAGCATCATCCCTCAGCTAGTGGGGAATCCTCAGCCAGTTTGACCATGCCGTAAACTTCCGTGCTGCCTCGGACCCAGGATCCGATATATACGGTAAGTGTCTTTTTCTGATTTTGCTTAAGCATGTGACTTGCCATGTTTCTTTTTGCGGAATTACATATGTCCCAGCAGACCCACACACTGATGGAGGAAATCCAGGAGCTGGAGGAGGATGGAACCTTCATGGGACCTTCTGTACAGCCCCCCCCGGGACAGAATCTGCAACTGTCCCCAACATGTTTCTCCAACAAATCCTCAGCAGCAGAGTGAAGCTGGCTGCATGCTGCCAGACCATCGTAGGCAGCATGCAGAGACTGAGCCTACAGTCCCCAGTGTTAGCTCTGCTGCTGAGGATTTGCCAAGCAGACCTGTGGCTGTTGGTGGACCTAGAGGCCCATCATCTGCACGTCCCCCAACCCGGGGAATTGGCAGGCGTAGTCAGCTACGTTGCCCAGTTGTCCAGGGGAGGGGCGCGCCGATGATGGAGTCAGCATGGCACCATGAGAGGCGGTTATTTTGCCTACAAAATCAACGAAACCGCGAGCATCTTCATGGACAATTAGAGACATTAAATAACATCTTAAACTCCATGCTGACTGAATTTAGGTCCAACAACAGCCACATGGCCACGTTATCGAATTATTACAGTGCCTTGCTTGAGGAAGTTAGAAATAGCAACAGCCACATGGCCACCTTATCTAACAATCTCAGTGCCATGATGGCTGAATTTCGAACTTCCAATAGAAACATGTTGGAACAGTTGCAGATTCTGAATGCCACACAGGCCCAGGTGAGGGCCCACCTCCAAGGGCCCCAACCTGGGTTTTATGGGCATCCCCCGTTTAAGGCCTATTTGGCCTGTAACTGCTCCACATCTTTGCTCGCCATCCCCACTGTATTGACCTGTCTGGTGAGCCCTACCAATAAACCCTTTTGTTATGGCTTTGCTAGTATGCTTTCGATTTGCGCCCATATAGCTCATTAGAGTGCTGAGGTAGGCCACTAGCCAATGCCGGAGGTCAAGCCTCACTGAACCTGCCACTCAAGCTGTTGCGCGGCAGGCTTGGGCCTAATTACATTGGTTCTGGCTCCTCCTGTTTGTAGGCATGATTGGGGGACATTCTTGGCTGGAAAACTACTACCTTGACCCCTGGCTGAGATTGAACAGGACTTGGATGGGGACTGGGGGTTCTTGTTTGGGTGGGCTACTGAGTAACAGGTGTAGATGTGGCATAAGTATGGCTGCTTTACACCTGTGCCTGTGGCGAATGTGGACAAGCAGGAGAGGGTGTGTCTGTGGCCCTATTTGTTTGTTAAAAAAAAATCTGGACATGCCAATGCTTGTCACATATGTGTTTGTATTGAAATTTTGTATGAAACTTTGGCCTGGAGTGCCTTATTTTGAAACTCCTGCCTGTGGCCAATTGCTATGTGGCATGATTTACCAAAAATGACATTTGTTGTTTGACCATGTATTTACATTAACTATGGGAGTGACCATCAACTCCAAGGTTTGTTTTGCAAATAAACCCCAAAAATGTTTACTTAACCTGTTGTTGACTAAGTTGATGCCTTTAGGTTTTTTGGGAATAAAGATTACTTAAAGTTTGCACTAACAAATTGGGCACCAAAAAAGACATGAGTTTCAAATCAGGTGTGATGTCTTTAGTAATTAATTCATTACTCTTTTGTACATGAAAAAATAAACAAACCAACACAAAGGGCAAAACACAAAATTTACAATCAATAAAGTGACAAAACAAACAAAGGAACAACAAATTAGGAAAAATGTGTGGCTATCAAATTTGACTGCACGGCTTGGCCAGACGCATTAGGTGGCCCACGGTAGTCCTCCTCTGGGTCATCGGTAGGTGGAGAGGGGGGCAAATCCCCATACCGGGGGACACGCTGCAATATGGCAAAATTATGCAACACTGCACACGCCATGATAATATCTATGACCTTTTTGGGGTCATACTGAAGGGCTCCCCCAGTATGGTCCAAGCATCTGAAGCGGGTTTTTAATAGGCCAAACGCCCTCTCCACCACGGCCCTGGTCTTCCTGTGTGCCCGATTGTATGCATCCTGGGCGGCATTCTGGGGCCGAAGGACAGGCGTCAGCAGCCAGGGAATCACCTGAAAAAATTAAAAAAGAATAGCATCATTTACACATTACTCCCTAAATTGAATCCCAAAAATGGTCCTTCCCCATGACTAAGAGCCTATGTTACATTTGAGCAACAACCTGAGCATACAGATTGCGCAGCCCAAAATAAACCCTAACCCCATCTAAGGGATGTTGGGACAATTTAAACATCAAAGATGGCGGATGATGGCCAATCAGGCAGACTGCTAACAGGTATTGGTTTAGGACTGTGCTGCTCAGCATTCTTGGATGTCCTAACTTCTTTTCAGGAACCCCGTATCTGCTTTGTGTGAGGTAAAAACAGCTCTAACCCGGCCCCTGCACTTTATCCCGCTCTCCTCTACTCAGTAAGTGTAATGCATCTAAGCAAAGATGCTGCAGACCCTATCATAAAGTCAAGAACATAATTACAGCCGAGTGTGGGGAAGCCTAATAATTAATTTACTATAAAGTAGAATTTGTCAATTTGGAAATGCCGGACAAACATTTGTCAAGGCTTGGTTGTTTGATAAATGTAATGGTTAAGGTCGTGTTTCACATGTAAACAAGGTGTACAAATAGGCATAGTTTCATACATGGGTCAAAAATTAAATTCATAGGCATACATTGAAAAGTAAATGACGTTCTTGGCGTCAACTTACCAAGGAGCCATCCACCGGAGAATTCTCCAGACTAAAACCGACCGTACAATCCAGATCTTCTAAGAATGTAGGCATCATGGGATGAGCCTGGGAACCCGGCGAGGACACTAAGGAACCGCATGTCGGGGGCCACCACTGCTTGGACATTCAGTGAGTGGCCCATTTTGCGGTTCCTGGGATAAAAGAAAATCAAAATATCAGTAAGGCAAGGAAAACTAGTGAAACACTAACTAATAACACCCTCCCAAAAACCTGTGGCCAATAAAAATAACACTAACCAAGTACATAAGTATTTTGTAACCAAAAATAGGATATGTATGTTGGATCAAGTAAACCTTAAATTGTAATTGTAATTTAAGGTCCACATTAAAATGTTTCCCTTTGGGCCACATGCTAAAAATGTGAGAGCCTAAATACGGCCCATTGTTTCCAAGGGACTATTTACAAGGAGGGATTAACAGATATACCATGTGAACTATTTCTCAGGGACTATTTACAAGGAGGGATTTTACAAGGAGGGATTGTGAAAAATGACATAAATAATTTAGGGAAACTATATTAAAAAATGTCAGATTGTACTTGCCTGTACATATACTCGTCGGCTGCCGGAGGCACTAGGGCAACGTGGGTGCAGTCAATGGCACCCATGATGTTGGGCATGTCGACGTTGTTATAAAATGCCAGCTTAATCGCGTTCCTGGCTACCATGTCGTCAGGAAAACAAATATATTTTCGAGTAATGGTAGCCATGCCTTCCAAAAACTTGGATGGCGCACGGCTCAGCGTAGGCTGGAAGATCCCCATAGAGTGGGCACCCAGCCTCTGGAATGAGCCGTTCGCCAAAAATTGCAGGCAGCCAAGCATCTTGGTCATACCTGAAATTGCTTGCCCCTTCCTTGTGGTGCGGGCTAACCATGGCCGCAGCTCACTATACAACTTATGGAGGGAAGCGCGATTTAGTCTGGTGAGCTCGAACAGCTCAACGTCATGCATGCCATCGATGTGCATGCGTTGCCGGTGCAATCTGGTCTCGGCCCTCCGGACAATTGCAATGCCCATGAGCTGCAGATCCTCATGCTCCTCAAATGCACTAGAGTCATCCATAGCTGCTAGTCTCGAGGTCAAAATGATCCCGTAAGGGGATCGCAAAGGAAACAGGTTTATAGGGTGGTGGTCGGTCGGCAATCAGCTCTCTGAATGAGACGCGAGCCCATAGCA
Organism: Gastrophryne carolinensis; assembly: GCA_027917425.1. NCBI lineage: Eukaryota > Metazoa > Chordata > Amphibia > Anura > Microhylidae > Gastrophryne > Gastrophryne carolinensis. The sequence goes on along the minus strand of CM051242.1, from coordinate 75,369,254 downwards.
ATAACGTAAGTTATCTGAAGGAACGAAAAATATCAGATTTTGATGGGAAAATGATCTGAAATAACGCAAATGATCCGATTTGCTTTCGTTCATCGAAAGCGCATATATGCATTTGCCCGAACGTTCGTACGAATGAAAAATGGACGAAAAAAAGTAAAAAAATGACAAACACACACAAAAGCTTTCACAGGCAGCTACGGAAGTCCAGACGAATGTGCCTCTGAATCGAGCCTAATGGGTGTGGTATTTCCTCAATCAGCAAGGAAGCATGATAGGTAAGAAAAAAAACAATGTGCTCCAAAAGAAAAAAGATAATACATGAAGATTTTTTCAGAATGACACTATACTAATAGACTTAAAAGTCTAAGAGAAGCAGGGCATGTTTATATTATTACTTACCAGAAATACCTTAATCCATGATCAGCCTTTGAACCTACACTCATTCTAATAACACAAGGAACAAAATAATGGTTTATGTGGGACTGGAAGCTGGTATTAAGATAAAAAAAACCTTTACTATACATTATATTATACAAATCTAAAATCCTTCATCTTCTAAATTGTTGTAGAAATGAACCCAAGGAACCTCCAGTACACACCAGGTTCACTGAGACTGTATTGCCCAGGGGCCATAAACTGGAGCCAGCCCTGCTACCAAGGGTATAACCACTAGAAACAAACCAGGAACTAGTACACCTGGCTATGGCTACATCAGAGAGTGTAATTACACCAAGTAACCACACATTATAATGTTACATTTGAAGGCCTTGTGGTGGCTGCACCTGTCCAAATCTGTGCTCTTCATTCCATCAAGCCAAGACCCAACCAACAGCTGCAAATTTTCACTCCTAATCAACTGGTCCTTAACTTACAGGCTCGTTTAGGTACCAAGAGTGGGTGGGGACCCACTACTTCAGCCACTTGATGATCTAGTTGTATTGCATGTCAGTGTCGACAGTAGTTCTCTCTAAATTTTACTATATGGGATCCATAAGAAGAAATTTCTTTCTCACTCCTAGGGATCAACAGTACTTTACAATCTGTCATTAGCACTTTATGGTGACAAGTCTGGATTATCCTACATTTTTTTCTGCCTCTACACACATTCTGTAATTTGAATGTTCAAACTAAGATTTTTCTTTCTGCTGATTCACTTCTCCAACTCCTGCTTTTATTTGTTCTTCGATCTCCACTAATTGCCCATGTTCCTTCTCCACAAGAACCAGAATGTTTAAGGACAAATAGTGTTCCCTATATTATAGCCCTTAGAAAAGGAAACATTCCACATGTATACTTTATTTTAAATAAAAATCTTTCCTTCTGTACTTTTCCCACATGAAGATCACACTTCCTGGGTTAGCAGAAATCACTGTCATAGGTAGAGATGAGCGAACTTTTGAAAAATTCGATTTGACTGATTCGCCGAATTTTCCGACAAAAATAGTTTCGACCCGAATTTATTCGCGACGAATCGCTATTAAAAACGGCTATTTCTGAGCCTCCTAGAGCCTCAATAGGGTTGTAAACCATTCTGCCTTGCTGTAACACGCATAGGATGGATGCTGGGTTAGAGAAATAATACTGTAAATAATTATCACATGCAGATTAGAGGCATCGCTAATAGAATTGCAGAGCGGCACAATTGCAGAGAGTTGAAGTGGCATCACTATGAGGGGCCCCTACAGTGCCTGAAAAACACATCCTGGAGCTGGCAGCAGCAGGAGCTCAAAAATTAGCTGAATCACACCCTGGAGTTGCAAGCAGCAGCAGGAGGCCAAAAATTGGCTGAAAGACATCCTGGAGTTGGCAGCAGGAGCAGCAGGAGCCCAAAAATTGGCCGAATGACACCCTGGCAGCAGCAGGAGCCCAAACATAGCTTGAAAGAGACACTGGAGTTGACTGCAGGAGCCCAAAAATTGGATGAATCACACCCTGGAGTTGCAAGCAGCAGCAGCAGCAGGAGCACAAACATAGCTTGAAAGAGACACTGGAGTTGGCTGCAGGAACCCAAAAATTGGATGAAAGGGACACCCTGAAGTTTCAAGCAGCAGCAGGAGCCCAAACATAGCTTAAAAGACACACTGGAGTTGGCAGCAGGAGCCCAAAAATTTACCTAAAGACACACTGCAGTTGACAGCAGCAGCAGGAGGCCAAAATTTGGCTGAAAGGCACACCCTGAAGATGGCATCAGCAGGAGCCCAAAAATTGGCTGAATGACACCCTGGAGTTGCAAGCAGCAGCAGCAGCCCAAACATAGCTTAAAAGATACACTGGAGTTGGCAGCAAGAGCCCAAAAATAAGCTGAATTACACCCTGGAGTTGCAAGCAGCAACAGCAGCAGCAGCTGCAGGAGCCCAAACATTGCTTTAAAGAGACACTGGAGTTGGCTGCAGGAGCCCAAAAATTGAATGAATCACACCCTGGAGTTGCAAGCAGCAGCAGCAGGAGCCCAAACATTGCTTTAACCCTTTCAGTGCCAAGTAGTTTCTACGTGCTCGCTTCCACTCCACTTAAGTGCCAAGCACGTAGAATCTATGTGCTTGAATTTCCCCCCTGCTAGTAAAAAAAATAAAAATAAAAAATACTCACCTGACCCCTCGTTGGATCCAGCCGGGTCTCCTCTTTAATTTGGTGCCATCCGATCCCCCGTGGGGGGTCGGATGGCTCCAGGAGAGCCCCCGGAATACCCCCCCCCCGTTTGGCAGCAGCAGCTGCTAACTGTAAAAATAAAAAAAATAAAAATGACATTTACTTACCTGCAGTCGCGCTGCCTCCCTCCGGGCCTCCTCTTCACTGGGGGAGGGGGGGGCTCCGATCGCCCCCCCCCAGCCTCTTCAGCTTCAGGGGAGAGCCTGAAAGGGTTCTCTCCCTCCTCTCCCGACGGGCGCCGCCATCTTGCTGTTAAGCCCCGCCCCTTTGCCCTGGTGATCGCTGGGCAGAGCAGTGGAGGGGCAGGGGATGCTCTGATCCCCTGCCCCCCCTCCTCTGGCCAGCGATCACCAGGGCATCTGACAGCTGATGAACACAGGAACTGACAATCGGGTGAGTTGAGTAAAGTTTTTTTTTTTTTTAATAAATAAAAATGTTGTGTCTGTCTTTTTTTTTTACTGTTAACCCTTTGTGAACTGGTAAGGGGTCCATGAGACCCCTTATACCAGTTCACAAGGCTAGGGGCTGGCAAGTCACCTGCAACTAGCGGGTGGCTTGCCATTAACCCCCGCACCCCCAATTACCTGCCTCCCCAAAGCCCAGGGGGGGGCAGAAGAGCCCGGGCCCACACAGGGTATGTGGGCTCGTAGGCTGCAGGGTGGGGGGCCACAAAAGCTGGCCCCTCCACTCTGTTCCTACAAGCCCCCATAGCTGGTCCCGGGCTGGTTATGACGGGTAAGGGGGACCCTACGTCATTTTTTTTTTATTTTAAGGGTTAGGGTTAGCCTAACCCTAATCCTAACCCTTAAAATTAAAAAAAAATGGGTTCCCCCCCTGGGAGGGGGGATCTTACGTCATTTTTATTTTATTAGCTTAACCCTAACCCTTAAAATTTTTTAAAGAATGGGTTCCCCCTAACCCTTAAAATTCCAAAAAAAATTCAAAAATTTTTTTTAAGGGTGAGGGTTAGGCTAACCCTAACCCTAACCCTTAAAAAAAAAAAGACGTACGGTCCCCCCTCCCGGGGGGGGGGGGGGGGAACCTTTTTTTTTTTTTTAATAACCCTAACCCTTAAAATTTAAAAAAAAATGGTTTCCCCCTGGGAGGGAGGACCCTGCGTCATATATATTTTTATAGGATTTTTTAGGATAACCCTAACCCTTAAAAATAAAAATCATGTAGGGTCCCCCTCCCAGGAAGGGGGGGGGGAACCATTTTTTTTTGTATAACCCTAACCCTTAAAATTCCCCAAAAAATGGGTCTCCCCCCCCCCCCCCCCCCCCCCCGGGAGTTGGGACCCTACGTCATTTTTTTTTTTTGTTAAGGGTTAGGGTTAGCCTAACCCTAACCCTTAAAATTCCAAAAAAACTACATAGGGGGGGGGCTCCCCATTTTTGGGGGGGAATTTTAATGTTTGTATATTTTTTTTTATTTTTTTTGGAATAACCCTAACCCTTAAAATTCCCCCAAAAAAGGGGTCCCCCCCCCTTGGGAGTGGGGACCCTATATCATTTTTTGGGGGATTTTTGAGGGTTAGGGTTAGCCTAACCCTAAACCCTTAAAATTACCCAAAAAATGCCCCCCCCCCCCCTGGAAGGGGGGACCCTATGTCATTTTTTTTTTTTAATTAACCCCTTATGTTTATAGTGTGGATAGTATTTTATTTGTAAATGTAATAAAGTGCTCTTTTCAGTTTGGGGGGTCTCCAGGGCAAGAATGAGGGGGCTACCGATACATATGTGGTACCGTTGTAATCGGGAGAAATGCAATATGGTTTTCATTAAAAAAAAAAAAAAAGGTTTTATTTAAAATAAAGGAGACAATTGTCTAAAAAAATATATATTTTTGCTTTTTTTTGTTTTTTTAAGCAGAAATATTCAAAAAAACAGTAGAAAAATTACAAACAAGACATTTCATGTTAAAGCCTAAACTCTGCTGCAAAAAATGTATATGTAATGTATATAATTTTTCTGGAAATTCCAGCAAAAATCACGGTTAATCATGCCGCAAAATGGGGAAAAATGACCTGTCAACAGAGGGTGACAAAATTCAAGTAGGCTGACAATTAAAAAGGTTAATAGTAACTATGCATGTTGGGTATTATTCTGCTCGGGGGACCTTGCGCTTTCAGATTTAGCTTGTTTTTTCTTGTTTGCATATTGATATTTTAGGAAAACATGGTCTTTATTCTGCTTTTTTTATAATTGTTTTTAGGGAAACCCTGTGCAACCTAAGAATTCTCAATGGATTACTTCCAGAAAGATGAGTCCACTACAACAAGCTCAGTACTCTTAGAAATCTTAACATGTGTACTTTCAGGAAATATATGGTTTATGGGGATATTCAAAATTTAAAATTGTTTTGGTTGAAAAATCACAAGGTGCGTAAAATTACCGTTATGCGCATGCTTTACTTTGGGGTGTTTGGAACTCTTCCCTTGACAGTACCTATGCATGTTGGGTATTGTTCTGTTCGGGGGATGTTGCTTTTTCAGATTTTACTTGTTTTTTTCTGTTTGCATATAGCTTTTTTTAGGAAAATGTGGCTTTGAATCTTCTTTTTTAGGGAAACTCTGTGCAACCAAAGAATTGATTGAGGGATTACTTCCAGAAAATTGCGCCCAAGTCAACAAACCTGGTACGCCTAGAAAGCCTGAGGTGTATACTTCCAGAGAATATATAGTTTGTGGGGGTATTTCAAATTTAAAGCGTTCTTTTTCTGGAAAGACCGCAAGGTGCGCTTAGCGCAGTGCATAGTTGTATTTTATCTGAAAATCTCCTAAAGCGCTGTTTCAGTTTGGGGGAGTCTCCTGGGCAGGAAAGGGTGTCTACCAATACATATGTGGTAACATATGTGGTAACACTGTGACCGGGATTAATTGGGGTTTCACATGCAATAAGATTTTATTGCAAAAAACACTACAAATTGCAAAAAATAGATTTTTTTTATTTTTTTGCACATATTTCACCCAAAAGTATTGAGAATACACCTAAAAAATTACAAACAAGACATTGCATGTTAAAGCCCAGACTCTGCTGAAAAAAACAATATATCATTTTCCTGGGAAATCCCTGGAAATCCCTTCAAAAATCACATTTGAACATGGGAAGCGCAAAATAGTGCAAAATGGTCTGGCACCAAGGGTGACAAAAACTCCAGGTAGGCTGGCAGCGAAAGGGTTAAAGAGACACTGTATTTGGCAGCAGGAGCCCAAACATTGGATGAATCACACCCTGGAGTTGCAAGCAGCAGCAGCAGCAGCAGGAGCCCAAACATTGCTTGAAAGAGACACTGGAGTTGGCTGCAGGAGGCCAAAAATTGAATGAATCACACCCTGGAGTTGCAAGCAGCAGCAGGAGCCCAAACATTGCTTTAAAGAGACACTGGAGTTGGCTGCAGGAGCCTAAAAATTGGCCTAAAGACACACCCTGGAGTTGGCAGCAGCAGCAGGAGCCCAAACATAGCTTGAAAGACACAATGGAGTTGGCTGCAGGAGCCCAATAATTGGATGAATCACACCCTGGAGTTGCAAGCAGCAGCAGCAGGAGCCCAAACATTGCTTGAAAGAGACACTGGAATTGGCTGCAGGAGGCCAAAATTTGGATGAATCACACCCTAGAGTTGAAAGCAGCAGCAGGAGCCCAAACATAGCTTGAAAGACACACTGCAGTTGACAGCAGGAGCCCAAAAATTGGCCTAAAGACACACCATGGAGTTGGCAGCAGCAGGAGCCCAAACATAGCTTGAAAGACACACTGGAGTTGGCTGCAGGAGCCCAAAAATCGGATGAATCACAACCTGGAGTTGCAAGCAGCAGCAGCAGCAGCAGGAGCCCAAACATTGCTTGAAAGAAACACTGGAGTTGGCTGCAGGAGGCCAAAAATTGGATGAATTACACCCTGGAGTTGCAAGCAGGAGCCCATACATAGCTTGAAAGACACACTGGGGTTGGCAGCAGGAGCCCAAACATTGGCCTAAAGACACACACTGGAGTTGGCAGCAGCAGCAGGAGCCCAAACATAGCTTGAAAGACACACTGGAGTTGGCTGCAAGAGCCCAAAAATTGGATGAATCACACCCTGGAGTTGCAAGCATCAGCAGCAGAAGCAGGAGGCCAAACAATGCTTGAAAGAGACGCTGGAGTTGGCAGCAGGAGCCCAAAAATTGGAGGAATCACACCCTGGATTTGCATGCAGAAGCAGGAGCCCATACATAGCTTGAAAGACACACTGGAGTTGGCAGCAGGAGCCCAAAAATTGGCCTAAAGACACACACTGGAGTTGTCAGCAGCAGCAGGAGCAGCAGCAGCAGGATCCCAAACATAGCTTTAAAGAGACACTGGAGTTGGCTGCAGGAGGCCAAAATTTGGATGAATCACACCCTGGAGTTGCAAGCAGCAGCAGGAGCCCAAACATAGCTTGAAAGACACACTGGAGTTGGCAGCAGGAGCCCAAAAATTGGATGAATCACACCCTGGAGTTGGCAGCAGCAACAGCCCAAACATAGATTTAAAGACACAATGGAGTTGGCAGCAGGAGCCCAAAAATAGGATGAATCACACCCTGGAGTTGCAAGCAGCAGCAGCAGCAGCAGGAGCCCAAACATAGCTTGAAAGAGGCACTGGAGTTGGCTGCAGTAGCCCAAAAATTGGATGAATCACACCCTGGAGTTGCAAGCAGCAGCAGCAGCAGCAGGAGCCCAAACATAGCTTGAAAGACACACTGGAGTTGGCTGCAGGAGCCCAAAAATTGGATTAATCACAACCTGGAGTTGCAAGCAGCAGCAGCAGCAGGAGCCCAAACATTGCTTGAAAGAGACACTGGAGTTGGCTGCAGGAGGCCAAAAATTGGAGGAATCACACCCTGGATTTGCAAGCAGAAGCAGGAGCCCATACATAGCTTGAAAGACACACTGGAGTTGGCAGCAGGAGCCCAAAAATTGGCCTAAAGACACACACTGGAGTTGTCAGCAGCAGCAGGAGCAGCAGCAGCAGGATCCCAAACATAGCTTTAAAGAGACACTGGAGTTGGTTGCAGGAGGCCAAAATTTGGATGAATCACACCCTGGAGTTGCAAGCAGCAGCAGGAGCCCAAACATAGCTTGAAAGACACACTGGAGTTGGCAGCAGGAGCCCAAAAATTGGATGAATCACACCCTGGAGTTGGCAGCAGCAACAGCCCAAACATAGATTTAAAGACACACTGGAGTTGGCAGCAGGAGCCCAAAAATTGGATGAATCACACCCTGGAGTTGCAAGCAGCAGCAGCAGCAGGAGCCCAAACATAGCTTGAAAGAGACACTGGAGTTGGCTGCAGTAGCCCAAAAATTGGATGAATCACACCCTGGAGTTGCAAGCAGCAGCAGCAGCAGCAGGAGCCCAAACATTGCTTGAAAGAGACACTGGAGTTGGCTGCAGGAGGCCAAAATTTGGAAGAATCCCACCCTGGAGTTGAAAGCAGCAGCAGGAGCCCAAACATTGCTTCAAAGAGACACTGGAGTTGGCTGCAGGAGTCCAAAAATTGGATGAATCACACCCTGGAGTTGCAAGCAGCAGCAGCAGCAGCAGGAGCACAAACATTGATTTAAAGAGACACTGGAGTTGGCTGCAGGAGGCCAAAAACTGGATGAATCACACCCTGGAGTTGCAAGCAACAGCAGGAGCCCAAAAATTGCTTTAAAGAGACACTGGAGTTGGCTGCAGAAGCCCAAAAATTGGCCTAAAGACACACTGGAGTTTCAAGCAGCAGCAGCAGGAGCCCAAAATTGCCAGAAAGACACACCCTGGAGTTGGCAGCAGCATGAAGAGAACATATACAGATTTTCGGCACATATATCTTATCCAAAGAATATTAATAAAAAGTAAGAGTAACGTAAAGCATTTTCTCAATAATTACTTGTGGCCTGATGCGGAGGAATGTCTGTAACTGGAGAGCAGCGCCTTAAATCTGTTTTGCACGATCCATATTTAGTGTTGGTCTGGCCCCATCATCAATCTACTCTAATGCATCAGGCATTGGTGGGTGGAAATCTTGGCTGATCCATGCCCGATTTCCACGCAGGCCAGTCTCTCAAAAAAAAAAAAAAAAAACATGGAGAGTGACATATTAGTAACATAGTAACATATTAGCAACATAGTAACATATAAGGCCTCATTTCATCAAGCAGAGGTCTCTGCAGAATTGGGGTGAGTGGCAGCAGGAGTCTCAGTGAGAGGCCTGATCTCCCGGGATCAGCTAGCGGTCGTGTCTTGAACAGCAACCCATCTGCCGTCATTCATTGGTTAACACGATCATCCACTGCATCACAAGTGACATCTGACACCCTCAGTCAACTGTCTGTTGTATGTTATGCTTTGGGTTCAGCTCCACTATTCAGTGAGGACGATCTGATAATCAGAAAAATCAGCAGCTACTGCCCAGCCAAGAAGTGGAGGAGACACTCGCCGCTTCTTCCACTAGGCGGGCAAGTAGTGATAAGGAGAGTGTCGTGGGAGGAGGTGTTGCAAGCGTTTTGACTCCTCAAGCAGACACTGTTGAGGAACCTGAGGGGGACATCAGTGAGTTTGAGGGCACTTTTAAAGGCTTGGAGTGATGGAGAGTGACAGATTTAGCGGCCAGCATGGTGGCAGAAGGGGAAAGTATGAAGGCAAATGTGCTCGGGGTAGACCACTCGCGCGGCAGGCTATCTTCCCAGGAGGTAGTGGAAGATGTTCCCTGGAGTTGGCGGCGGCGGCAGCAGCATCAGTGAATTAGTGCAGACTGTTGGTAAGAGAAATCGGCTACACGCCCATGTTGCAGGTTTCCATCAAGCATCCGCAGGAGGTTTACATGGCTATATGAAAGATGTGTAGGCAGAAGGTGAAGTGTGACCAGGGTCCCAATGTTGGACCCACAGCCCTGCGTCAACATTTGCAGCGTCACCATAAAGTGGCCTGGGAGAGTTGACTCCAAAGTAGTGGTCCAGCCTGCTGCATTACCCAGTGGCACACCGCTCTCTGTTCCAGCCAGCCAAGGCTCCACCACCTCCTGTGTGTCATACCCATCCTCTGTCGCTCCAGATGCTCCTCCTCCTCTACATCCATCAGTCATTCCGCCAGCAATCCATTGCCAAGCCATGTCCAAGAGACAACAGTATGTGCCCACTCATCCAACGTGCAGAAGCTAAATGTGCTCCTGTAAAAGTTGCTGGTGCTGCAGTCCCTCCCTTTTGAGTTGGTGGACCTTTCAGAGAACTGATGGCTTGTGCCGAGCCGAGGTGGAGAGTCCCATGCTGTCATTTCTTTGCGAAGAAGGCAGTACCAGCCCTGTACAATTTTGTTGAACAGAAGGTGGGCCAGTCCTTTAGCCTGTCAGTGTGTACCAAAGTGCACAGCAGTGCCTACGTCTGGAGCTGTAACTATGGTCAGGGACAATACATATCCTTTAAGGCCCACTGGGTGATTCTGGTTTCTGCACAACCACAACAGCAACTTGGACAGGTCCCTCCGCTGGGGCCTCCACGCTCCTAGGCCTTTGTGCCTGTGACAGTGCACTTGCACTTAGCAATGGTGACACAGAAAAAAGTGGCTAATTGTCAATTACATATTAATAGTTAACATTTATCTTATTTGAACATATTTATAATAATAACATATAACAACATATAACATAGCAACAATAACATATAACATAATAACAGTAACATATAAAATGTATTTGTTTGTTATGTTTTGGTTAATTTAATATATTTTTTTTTTTTTATATTTTGTGAATTTTTGTACACATTTTTTTTAATTTTTTAATTTTTTTTTTTACTTTTTTTTCTAAACATTTATTTTTTTACTTTTTTTTTTTATTTTTTATTTTTTCCCAGTGCCCTTCCAGCCTACCATGTGTGCAGGACACGGCGGTTTCACGCTGTTCTTCACATGGTTTGCCTTGAGCAACAGAGTCACACATGGGAGGAACTGCTAAAAAGGAGAACTCAATATATGAAATCATGGCTTACTCCACGAAAACTGCAAATGGGACCCATGGTGACTGACACTGGGAAGAACATCTTGTCTGCGCTGCGACAAGGAAGCCTGAGCCATGCGTCCTGCCATGGCACATATGTTCAATCTAGTTGTCAAGCGTTTTCTGAAGTCTTCCCCCCATCTGAAAGACATCCTAACAACGGGACGGAAACTTTGCATGCACTTCAGGCACTCCTACACCGCCAAGCACACCCTTCTTGAGCTTCAGCGTCAGAACGGTATCCCCCAACATAGTCTGATTTGCGATGTTTCCACCCATTGGAATTCCACCCTCCATATGCAGGATTGACTATAGGAACAGAGAAAAGCCATCACTGATTTCTTGATGATCCAAGCAGATAGGGGGACTCCCCTGTGTAACTTTAATGTGAACCAGTGGCAGCTCATATGTGACACCTGCCGTTTGCTCAGGCCCTTTGAGGAAGCCACTTTATTTGTCAGTCCCCAGGATTACGGCATGTTGGAAACCATGGCTGGTCAGGGCACTGGAGACATGGTGCATACATTTCACGGCCACTTAAACCCTGTGGGAGCAGAGGAGGAGGAGGAGCAGCACAGTGAAGCACAGTTTAGTTTTGGCGAAATGGGTGGTTTATCTAGTCATCTGACAGGCAGAGCCGTATTTAGGGTTCATGCTGCCCTAGGCACTATTTGTGTTTCACCCCCCCCCCCCAAATAAGTGAAAGAGATAGAGTACAGATGGCTACAACAGTGGAGTAAATGGGGGATGCAGCAAGTCAGCAAAGCTGGTGACTGACTAACAAATTGTCTTTAAGAAAAATACCACTAAATCCAGCTGCCTTGACCTATAACTACAGATATACTCTGCATAAATCAGAACTTAGAACATGAGAACTAACAGAAAAAACACAGAATAAACCATACCCACAGAATAAAGTCTTACCCAAATAGATCACAGAATAAAAGCGAAATCATGGAATAAACTGTATCCAGATATAAAGTAGTCGACCCCTTTTTGCAAACTAAATTTCTTTTACCTTTTGTTGAGTTGAGAGTCAAAACTTTAATAGTTTGGCTGTTTGGCAGCTTTAAGCTCCTGGTGCAAGAACAGAATCCACAATTAATAGGCATAGTACAGAAAGATCTACCCAGACCCCACAATTAATAATCAGAACCCCAAACACAACTGGCAGCTTAGCCAGCCAGTCAGTGCAGTACCAACCCAGGTCTCACAATGATTAGCCAATTAAGCAGCGATTTCATGGTAGCCATAGGTATTGATCACAATTGCTCACAATGCTGATGCTCACAGACTACTCCTGCAAGCCCAATCTTTCTTACCTGATCCTCACTCCCTCAATAAAACTGGGGCCCTGAGTAGACATTGGGTCCAGAATCCAGTCGACCTGGTGGCTGGCAGACAATCATGGGTCAATTTTGCCAAGGGAGCAAGGATAAGGTAAGAAATAAGAGGAATCAAAAAAGGGCAAACACCCCATCAACCCCTCACAACATTAGCCCCACCTATCAGTTAACCCACAAACACACACCATTATCCCCATCACACCTTCCTACTCTATTACCCACCCCCCCACTATACACACACATCCCACACCTAACCCTCACACCTGTTAAACGAGACCATAACCAGTTTGTCGAGCCCACCCCCCCAGCGCCAGCCAATTCCCTCTCCCCAAGGCATCCCGATTCAGGATGCCCCACTCTGTTAAACCCCTGGGATCACCATAAATCTTTCCATTGATCCCACAGCGCATCCGCAGCCCGCAGTGGAATCCCTTTGGCTTAATGGCCAGCACAGGTATGCACAAGCAGGAGGGGAGCAGCCAGCAGGTGCTTCCAAACCTCCCATTCATAATAGAGAGCCAGGTGATGCAATCTATATTAAATTAGGCTACCCCAGGGGTGCCAAAACCCAGGTTCTGTTTTAACCTCCCAATCATACAGTTAAAGTGGAACAAAAGCTGTGAATTTGACTTTCCCCATTTTGCTCCACTGTGTGAACCCCCCCAGGATGCCGGTATTCACTCACCTACCAGGTCTAATGGCACACAGCCAAATGCAAGCAGTTTGCTGTGACCTACACGCATGCTATTACCCCCCGAAACACTCTATTACCCCTCCACTAAACAACACCATTAACCACACCCATTGTGAAAGCAAATTAAAACCAGTTTTGGACAGCCCTAGTCTAAAGGACTCCAAGGCCAGCCGATTCCCTCTTCAGGATGCCCCACTGGGTAAAACCCCCATGGATAGCCATAAATCTTTCCTTTCCCTAGTGCATGTGCAGCCAAAGGTGGCATCCCACGTAGTGTTCCTAGCACTCCATTTATTCAGAATAGATTTCCAGGTGAATATTCTGAATCACTGTAAGCCTGCACACAAACAGGGGCATCCTCAATCAGGTTTACCAGCTTTTAAAGTGGAACAAATCCTGGGAATTTGACTTTCCTGATTTTTGTACTGTGCCTCCAGAGCATCTTAAATTGGGATGCCACGCTGTGTGTTACCCCCCAGTTCACCCATAAAAACTCACAATGTGTGTGGTTAATGGTGTTGTGTAGTGGGGGGGGATAAAGTGTTTCGGGGGTAATAGTGTGTGTGTGTGTGTGTGTGTGTGTGTGTGTGTGTGTGTGTGTGTGTGTGTGTGTGTAGGTTGTGGGGTAATGGGGAAATTAGTGTGTGTGTGGCGCATGAGTGGGCTCTCGTCCAATGAGAGCCGTCTGCTTTGACTGTCATTTGGCAGGCGGCTCTCATTGACTTACATAGGGAGCTATCTGAATGGCTGGGACGGTAGCGCGCACATGCCACCAGGAATGCGGCAGCACATGCTCCCCATTCACCCCGAGCTGCTGGACCAATGACATAGTCATGGCAGACAGCTCTCATTGAATGAGAGTCTGTGCTTGTGCTGCTGGAGAATGGAAAGGTGAGTTTTTACTGGTGCCCTGGGATGGTCACTGGTGGGGTTTGTTCCATTTTAAGTGGACCAAAACCCAGGAAGTTCACTATCCTGGATTTTGGTACCTCCTCTGAGGCATCCAGATTTGTGATGCTCTCTTGCGCAATTTAATGCACAGCATAAATCACCGTTTATACAAGAGTTGTGGCAGAGGAAAACAGGAGTGTCCACATCCTTGGTCCCCCTGCTGCGTGTGGTGCGCTCCCATCCCCAGCTTCAGCTACAGGGAGGCCAGGAAAGTGTCAATGGCTGGAGAGCACTGTGAGTGACTTCTGACCTGAGGATTTGGGGGGGGGGGGGGGTGCTCACACAATGGGGAATCACAGAAAGGGATGCCCTAAGGTGACATCAGCTGGCCCTGGTGGTTGGCCCCCTCTAACTCCCCACTCACTGCACCCGGGGCAAAGATTCAGAATAGCGCCCTCCCCCTTTCCAAATAAAGCTTATACTGAATTGCCCCAGCTCCTGATGGACTGTCTCAGGTTTTCTTCTGCATCCCTGGGGCATCCTGAATTGGGTTGCCTTGCTATATGAGCCCCCCAGTTTCCCAGTAAAACTCACTTCTCCTTGGTCCAATGGCGCAAGCGCATGCTCTTGCCCAATCAGAGCCATTTGCTCTTTCAGCAAAGGGCTCAGATTGCCTTCAATGGGGAGCATGTGCTGCTGCGCTATCCCCCGTGGCGTACACGCTCCTGTCCCAACCTAACTGAATGGCTGAGGCAGGAGCCTATGCAGACCACCGGGGATGCGGCAGCACATGCTCTCCATTGTAAACAAAATTGTCGAAATGCAAGCGGCTCTAATTGGATGAGAGCTGGCATATGCGCCATTGGATCGGGGAAAGGTGAGTTACCAGCATCCTGAGGAGTTTCACAAAGGGGGGCATCCCGAATCGGGGGAAAGCCAGCGGCTGGCCCTTGAATCTTAGATTCCTTACTGGGCGCTGTTGGGTTTTATTCTGCTTTAATCAGGGTCCCATCATGCAAACCAGAGACAGGGTGCTCAGTGCTTTATTAAATGGTAAATATATATAAAGTCTAACACACAGAGACAGATAGACAGTGACACACACACACACACACACACACACACACACACACATTGATAGACAGTGACACACACACACACACACACACACACACACACACACACACACACACACACACACAGAGATAGACAGTGACACACACACACACACACACACACACACACACACACACACACACACACAGACAGATAGACAGTGACACACACTGATAGATAGTGACACACACTGATAGATAGTGACACACACTGATAGATAGTGACACACACTGATAGATAGTGACACACACACAGACAGACAGTGACACACACACACAGAGACACACACACTGATAGACGGTGACACACACACACAGAGACAGATAAGACAGTGACACACACAGAGACAGATAAGACAGTGACACACACTGATAGACAGTGACACACACAGAGACAGATAGACAGTGACACACACACAGAGACAGATAGACAGTGACACACACTGATAGACAGTGACACACAAAGACAGATAGACAGTGACACACACACAGAGACACACACACTGATAGACAGTGACACACACACACAGACACACACACTGATAGACAGTGACACACACAGAGACAGATAGACAGTGACACACACAGAGACACACACACTGATAGACGGTGACACACACACCCATAGACAGATAGACAGTGACACACACAGAGACACACACACTGATAGACAGTGACACACACATACACTGATAGACAGTGACACACACAGATAGATAGTGACACACACAGAGACAGATAGACAGTGACACACACTGATAGACAGTGACACACACTGATAGACAGTGACACACACACAGACAGATAGACAGTGACACACACACTGATAGACAGTGACACACACAGAGACAGATAGACAGTGACACACACAGAGACAGATAGACAGTGACACACACACACAGAGACACACACACTGATAGACAGTGACACACACACACAGACAGACAGTGAAACACACACACACACACACACACACACACACACACACACACACACACACACTGATAGACAGTGACACACACACACTGATAGACAGTGACACACACTGATAGTGACACACACACACACTGATAGTAACACACACTGATAGAGACACACGCACCTACCTTAGCAGTACTCGACTTCCTCCTCGCACAGCCTGGGAGAGCCAGGCAGCAGTCTGATGATGCGTCTGGAGGGCAGAGCCTCCTCACCAGGAAGACACAGCCAGCAAGACCCGCCCCCAAGCTCCTGCACTTGTTGGTGTTCCGCTGCTGTTATGGAAGACAGAGGGCGGTTTCGAGTGGGGGCAGGATGAGGTGGGGCGGGGGCGGGGCAGGGCGAGGTGGGGGGGTGAATTTGCTCGCACAGTCACGTCTGCAGTTTATTGTAGCAGGGATGAGGGGGGAGGGTTCCCACTGACCCACCAATGCATAATTAAAGAAAAAACTGTCCAGCTATCACGGTCCTCTCGCATCGCCGACCAAGACGGCAGCCGAACTGCAGGCAAGTTTATTTTTTTTTATTATTAAATTGATGGCCTCTGCCTTAAGCCCGCCCCCATCTGTAGCTCTGCCCTAGGCACGTGCCTACATTTGCCTAGTGGCAAATACGGCCCTGCTGACAGGAGAGGAGGAGCAGGAGCAGCCAGTGGAGCTAGAGGGTTGTGAGGAAGGCGAGACAGAGGACCCAGACACACCGTGGCAGTATGCAGTGGAGATGGAGACAGGTAGTCCCTCTGAGTCACTTGCACAAATGGCACGATGCATGCTCACGTGCTTGCGTAGTGACCGCAGAATTGTCTCTATTTTTCTGCGGGATGACTTCTGGCTCTCCACCTTATTGGACCCTCGCTACCGGCACAAAATGGGGGCATTTTTTACACCCGCTGAGAGGGAGGACAAACTGACCTACTACAAAGACACTCTACATAGTCAGTTGGCCGATGCCTATCTGCGCCATGGTCCATACTCTCGCAGGTCTGACTCGGGGGGACCTCTGCACTCACCTTCCACTGCCATGGCTGCCGGGAGGGTGGCAGGAGTAGCAGCAGCAGCTCCATCAGCAGCAGCCTCAGTCTTCAGTCGCTAATGAGTAGCTTTCTGCACCCACATAGTGAGGCTACTCATGAGCAGCAGCAGGTCGTGTCATACCTTGAAATGACCATGCCAACACACCTCGAGGATCCGCTGGACTTCTGGGCAGCCAAACTTGACTTGTGACCGCAACTGGCAGAGTTTGCCTTGGGAAAGATGTCCTGCCCGGCCAGTAGTGTGCCATCTGAGCGGGTCTTTAGTGCTGCGGGGGCCATAGTAACGCCAAGGAGAACTCGTCTATCCACAAAAAATGTGGAGAGACTCACCTTTGTGAAGATGAATCAGGCATGGATCAGCCAGGATTTCCACCCACCAATAGCTAATGCATGCGAGTAGCTGATGCATGGTAGCTTAATGCTGCTGCTGCCAACTCCTGGGTGTGTCTTTCAGGCAATATATGAGCTCCTTCTGCTGCTGCCAACTCCTGGGTGTGTCTTTCAGGCAATATATGGGCTCCTAATTGCTGCTGCCAACTCCAGAGTGTGTCTTTCGGGCAATATATGGGCTCCTAATGCTGCTGCTAACTCCAATGTGTTTTTAAGGCAATATATGGGCTCCCTGTGCTGCTGCCAACTCCTGGTTGTGTCTTTCAGGCAATATATGAGCTCCTAATGCTGCTGCTGCTGCCAACTCCTGGGTGTGTGTTTCAGGCAATATATGAGCTCCCTATGCTGCTGCCAACTCCAATGTGTCTTTCAGGCAATATATGGGCTCCTAATGCTGCTACCAACTCCAATGTGTTTTTCAGGCAATATATGGGCTCCCTATGCTGCTGCCAAATCCTGGGTGTGTCTTTCAGGCAATATATGGGCTCCTAATGCTGCTGCCAACTCCAATGTGTTTTTCAGGCAATATACGGGCTCCCTATGCTGCTGCCAAATCCTGGGTGTGCCTTTCAGGCAATATATGAGCTCCTAATGCTGCTGCTGCTGCTGCCAAGTCCTGGGTGTGTCTTTCAGGCAATATATGAGCTTCTTCTGCTGCTGCCAACTCCTGGGTGTGTCTTTCAGGCAATATATAAGCTCCCTATGCTGCTGCCAACTCCAATGTGTTTTTCAGGCAATATATGGGCTCCTTATACTGCTGCCAAGTCCAGAGTGTGTCTTTCAGGCAATATACGAGCTCCTAATGCTGCTGCTGCTGCCAACTCCTGGGTGTGTCTTTCAGGCAATATATGAGCTCCCTATGCTGCTGCCAACTCCAATGTGATTTTCAGGCAATATATGGGCTCCCTATGCTGCTGCCAACTCCTGGGTGTGTCTTTAAGGCAATATATGAGCTCCTAATGCTGCTGCTGCTGCTGCCCACCCCAGGGTGTGTGTTTCAGGCAATATATGAGCTCCCTATGCTGCTGCCAACTCCAATGTGTCTTTCAGGCAATATATGAGCTCCCTATGCTGCTGCCAACTCCAATGTGATTTTCAGGCAATATATGGGCTTCCTATGCTGCTGCCAACTCCTGGGTGTGTCTTTCAGGCAATATATGAGCTCCTAATGCTGCTGCCAACTCCTGGGTGTGTGTTTCAGGCAATATATGACCTCCCTATGCTACTGCCAACTCCAATGTGTCTTTCAGGCAATATATGGGCTTCCTATGCTGCTGCCAACTCCTGGGTGTGTCTTTCAGGCAATATATGAGCTCCTAATGCTGCTGCTGCTGCCAACTCCTGGGTGTGTCTTTCAGGCAATATATGAGCTCCCTATGCTGCTGCCAACTCCTGGGTGTGTGTTTCAGACAAAATATGAGCTCCCTATGCTGCTGCCAACTCCAATGTGTCTTTCAGGCAATATATGGGCTCCTAATGCTGCTGCCAACTCCAATGTGATTTTCAGGCAATATATGGGCTCCCTATGCTGCTGCCAAATCCTGGGTGTGTCTTTCAGGCAATATTGGAGCTCCTTCTGCTGCTGCCAACTCCTGGGTGTGTCTTTCAGGCAATATATGAGCTCCCTATGCTGCTGCCAACTCCAATGTGATTTTCAGGCAATATATGGGCTTCCTATGCTGCTGCCAACTCCTGGGTGTGTCTTTCAGGCAATATATGAGCTCCTAATGCTGCTGCTGCTGCCAACTCCTGGGTGTGTCTTTCAGGCAATATATGAGCTCCTTCTGCTGCTGCCAACTCCTGGGTGTGTGTTTCAGGCAATATATGAGCTCCCTATGCTGCTGCCAACTCCAATGTGTCTTTCAGGCAATATATGGGCTTCCTATGCTGCTGCCAACTCCTGGGTGTGTGTTTCAGGCAATATATGAGCTCCCTATGCTGCTGCCAACTCCAATGTGTCTTTCAGGCAATATATGGGCTTTCTATGCTGCTGCCAACTCCTGGGTGTGTCTTTCAGGCAATATATGAGCTCCTAATGCTGCTGCTGCTGCCAACTCCTGGGTGTGTCTTTCAGGCAATATATGAGCTCCCTATGCTGCTGCCAACTCCTGGGTGTGTGTTTCAGGCAATATAGGAGCTCCCTATGCTGCTGCCAACTCCAATGTGTCTTTCAGGCAATATATGGGCTCCTAATGCTGCTGCCAACTCCAATGTGTTTTTCAGGCAATATATGGGCTCCCTATGCTGCTGCAAAATCATGGGTGTGTCTTTCAGGCAATATATGAGCTCCTTCTGCTGCTGCCAACTCCTGGGTGTGTCTTTCAGGCAATATATAAGCTCCCTATGCTGCTGCCAACTCCAATGTGTTTTTCAGGCAATATATGGGCTCCTAATACTGCTGCCAAGTCCAGAGTGTGTCTTTCAGGCAATATATGAGCTCCTAATGCTGCTGCTGCTGCCAACTCCTGGGTGTGTCTTTCAGGCAATATATGAGCTCCCTATGCTGCTGCCAACTCCAATGTGTCTTTCAGGCAATATATGAGCTCCCTATGCTGCTGCCAACTCCAATATGATTTTCAGGCAATATATGGGCTTCCTATGCTGCTGCCAACTCCTGGGTGTGTCTTTCAGGCAATATCTGAGCTCCTAATGCTGCTGCCAACTCCTGGGTGTGTGTTTCAGGCAATATATGAGCTCCCTATGCTACTGCCAACTCCAATGTGTCTTTCAGGCAATATATGGGCTTCCTATGCTGCTGCCAACTCCTGGGTGTGTCTTTCAGGCAATATATGAGCTCCTAATGCTGCTGCTGCTGCCAACTCCTGGGTGTGTCTTTCAGGCAATATATGAGCTCCCTATGCTGCTGCCAACTCCTGGGTGTGTGTTTCAGACAAAATATGAGCTCCCTATGCTGCTGCCAACTCCAATGTGTCTTTCAGGCAATATATGGGCTCCTAATGCTGCTGCCAACTCCAATGTGATTTTCAGGCAATATATGGGCTCCCTATGCTGCTGCCAAATCATGGGTGTGTCTTTCAGGCAATATTGGAGCTCCTTCTGCTGCTGCCAACTCCTGGGTGTGTCTTTCAGGCAATATATGAGCTCCCTATGCTGCTGCCAACTCCAATGTGATTTTCAGGCAATATATGGGCTTCCTATGCTGCTGCCAACTCCTGGGTGTGTCTTTCAGGCAATATATGAGCTCCTAATGCTGCTGCTGCTGCCAACTCCTGGGTGTGTCTTTCAGGCAATATATGAGCTCCTTCAGCTGCTGCCAACTCCTGGGTGTGTGTTTCAGTCAATATATGAGCTCCCTATGCTGCTGCCAACTCCAATGTGTCTTTCAGGCAATATATGGGCTTCCTATGCTGCTGCCATCTCCTGGGTGTGTGTTTCAGGCAATATATGAGCTCCCTATGCTGCTGCCAACTCCAATGTGTCTTTCAGGCAATATATGGGCTTCCTATGCTGCTGCCAACTCCTGGGTGTGTCTTTCAGGCAATATATGAGCTCCTAATGCTGCTGCTGCTGCCAACTCCTGGGTGTGTCTTTCAGGCAATATATGAGCTCCCTATGCTGCTGCCAACTCCTGGGTGTGTGTTTCAGGCAATATATGAGCTCCCTATGCTGCTGCCAACTCCAATGTGTCTTTCAGGCAATATATGGGCTCCTAATGCTGCTGCCAACTCCAATGTGTTTTTCAGGCAATAGATGGGCTCCCTATGCTGCTGCAAAATCCTGGGTGTGTCTTTCAGGCAATATAGGAGCTCCTTCTGCTGCTGCCAACTCATTGGTGTGTCTTTCAGGCAATATATGAGCTCCCTATGCTGCTGCCAACTCCAATGTGATTTTCAGGCAATATATGGGCTTCCTATGCTGCTGCCAACTCCTGGGTGTGTCTTTCAGGCAATATATGAGCTCCTAATGCTGCTGCTGCCAACTCCTGGGTGTGTCTTTCAGGCAATATATGAGCTCCTTCTGCTGCTGCCAACTCCTGGGTGTGTGTTTCAGGCAATATATGAGCTCCCTATGCTGCTGCCAACTCCAATGTGTCTTTCAGGCAATATATGGGCTTCCTATGCTGCTGCCAACTCCTGGGTGTGTGTTTCAGGCAATATATGAGCTCCCTATGCTGCTGCCAACTCCAATGTGTCTTTCAGGCAATATATGGGCTTTCTATGCTGCTGCCAACTCCTGGGTGTGTCTTTCAGGCAATATATGAGCTCCTAATGCTGCTGCTGCTGCCAACTCCTGGGTGTGTCTTTCAGGCAATATATGAGCTCCCTATGCTGCTGCCAACTCCTGGGTGTGTGTTTCAGGCAATATAGGAGCTCCCTATGCTGCTGCCAACTCCAATGTGTCTTTCAGGCAATATATGGGCTCCTAATGCTGCTGCCAACTCCAATGTGTTTTTCCGGCAATATATGGGCTCCCTATGCTGCTGCAAAATCATGGGTGTGTCTTTCAGGCAATATATGAGCTCCTTCTGCTGCTGCCAACTCCTGGGTGTGTCTTTCAGGCAATATATAAGCTCCCTATGCTGCTGCCAACTCCAATGTGTTTTTCAGGCAATATATGGGCTCCTAATACTGCTGCCAAGTCCAGAGTGTGTCTTTCAGGCAATATATGAGCTCCTAATGCTGCTGCTGCTGCCAACTCCTGGGTGTGTCTTTCAGGCAATATATGAGCTCCCTATGCTGCTGCCAACTCCAATGTGATTTTCAGGCAATATATGGGCTCCCTATGCTGCTGCCAACTCCTGGGTGTGTCTTTCAGGCAATATATGAGCTCCTAATGCTGCTGCTGCCAACTCCAGGGTGTGTGTTTCAGGCAATATATGAGCTCCCTATGCTGCTGCCAACTCAAATGTGTCTTTCAGGCAATATATGAGCTCCCTATGCTGCTGCCAACTCCAATGTGATTTTCAGGCAATATATGGGCTTCCTATGCTGCTGCCAACTCCTGGGTGTGTCTTTCAGGCAATATCTGAGCTCCTAATGCTGCTGCCAACTCCTGGGTGTGTGTTTCAGGCAATATATGAGCTCCCTATGCTACTGCCAACTCCAATGTGTCTTTCAGGCAATATATGGGCTTCCTATGCTGCTGCCAACTCCTGGGTGTGTCTTTCAGGCAATATATGAGCTCCTAATGCTGCTGCTGCTGCCAACTCCTGGGTGTGTCTTTCAGGCAATATATGAGCTCCCTATGCTGCTGCCAACTCCTGGGTGTGTGTTTCAGACAAAATATGAGCTCCCTATGCTGCTGCCAACTCCAATGTGTCTTTCAGGCAATATATGGGCTCCTAATGCTGCTGCCAACTCCAATGTGATTTTCAGGCAATATATGGGCTCCCTATGCTGCTGCCAAATCCTGGGTGTGTCTTTCAGGCAATATTGGAGCTCCTTCTGCTGCTGCCAACTCCTGGGTGTGTCTTTCAGGCAATATATGAGCTCCCTATGCTGCTGCCAACTCCAATGTGATTTTCAGGCAATATATGGGCTTCCTATGCTGCTGCCAACTCCTGGGTGTGTCTTTCAGGCAATATATGAGCTCCTAATGCTGCTGCTGCTGCCAACTCCTGGGTGTGTCTTTCAGGCAATATATGAGCTCCTTCTGCTGCTGCCAACTCCTGGGTGTGTGTTTCAGGCAATATATGAGCTCCCTATGCTGCTGCCAACTCCAATGTGTCTTTCAGGCAATATATGGGCTTCCTATGCTGCTGCCATCTCCTGGGTGTGTGTTTCAGGCAATATATGAGCTCCCTATGCTGCTGCCAACTCCAATGTGTCTTTCAGGCAATATATGGGCTTCCTATGCTGCTGCCAACTCCTGGGTGTGTCTTTCAGGCAATATATGAGCTCCTAATGCTGCTGCTGCTGCCAACTCCTGGGTGTGTCTTTCAGGCAATATATGAGCTCCCTATGCGTCTGCCAACTCCTGGGTGTGTGTTTCAGGCAATATATGAGCTCCCTATGCTGCTGCCAACTCCAATGTGTCTTTCAGGCAATATATGGGCTCCTAATGCTGCTGCCAACTCCAATGTGTTTTTCAGGCAATAGATGGGCTCCCTATGCTGCTGCAAAATCCTGGGTGTGTCTTTCAGGCAATATAGGAGCTCCTTCTGCTGCTGCCAACTCATTGGTGTGTCTTTCAGGCAATATATGAGCTCCCTATGCTGCTGCCAACTCCAATGTGATTTTCAGGCAATATATGGGCTTCCTATGCTGCTGCCAACTCCTGGGTGTGTCTTTCAGGCAATATATGAGCTCCTAATGCTGCTGCTGCCAACTCCTGGGTGTGTCTTTCAGGCAATATATGAGCTCCTTCTGCTGCTGCCAACTCCTGGGTGTGTGTTTCAGGCAATATATGAGCTCCCTATGCTGCTGCCAACTCCAATGTGTCTTTCAGGCAATATATGGGCTTCCTATGCTGCTGCCAACTCCTGGGTGTGTGTTTTAGGCAATATATGAGCTCCCTATGCTGCTGCCAACTCCAATGTGTCTTTCAGGCAATATATGGGCTTCCTATGCTGCTGCCAACTCCTGGGTGTGTCTTTCAGGCAATATATGAGCTCCTAATGCTGCTGCTGCTGCCAACTCCTGGGTGTGTCTTTCAGGCAATATATGAGCTCCCTATGCTGCTGCCAACTCCTGGGTGTGTGTTTCAGGCAATATATGAGCTCCCTATGCTGCTGCCAACTCCAATGTGTCTTTCAGGCAATATATGGGCTCCTAATGCTGCTGCCAACTCCAATGTGATTTTCAGGCAATATATGGGCTTCCTATGCTGCTGCCAACTCCTGGGTGTGTCTTTCAGGCAATATATGAGCTCCTAATGCTGCTGCTGCTGCCAACTCCTGGGTGTGTCTTTCAGGCAATATATGAGCTCCTTCTGCTGCTGCCAACTCCTGGGTGTGTGTTTCAGTCAATATATGAGCTCCTTATGCTGCTGCCAACTCCAATGTGTCTTTCAGGCAATATATGGGCTTCCTATGCTGCTGCCAACTCCTGAGTTTGTCCTTCAGGCAATACATGAGCTCCTAATGCTGCTGCTGCTGCCAACTCCTGGGTGTGTCTTTCAGGCAATATATGAGCTCCCTATTCTGCTGCCAACTCCTGGGTGTGTGTTTCAGGCAATATATGAGCTCCCTATGCTGCTTCCAACTCCAATGTGCCTTTCAGGCAATATATGGGCTCCTAATGCTGCTGCCAACTCCAATGTGGCTTTCAGGCAATATATGGGCTCCCTATGCTGCTGCCAAATCCTGGGTGTGTCTTTCAGGCAATATATGAGTTCCTAATGCTGCTGCTGCTGCCATCTCCTGGATGTGTCTTTCAGGCAATATATGAGCTCCTTCTGCTGCTGCCCACTCCTGGGTGTGTCTTTCAGGCAATATATGAGCTCCCTATGCTGCTGCCAACTCCAATGTGTT
Organism: Gastrophryne carolinensis; assembly: GCA_027917425.1. NCBI lineage: Eukaryota > Metazoa > Chordata > Amphibia > Anura > Microhylidae > Gastrophryne > Gastrophryne carolinensis. Next base: position 75,344,732 of record CM051242.1, on the reverse strand, counting down.
TTTCAGGCAATATATGGGCTCCTAATACTGCTGCCAAGTCCAGAGTGTGTATTTCAGGCAATATATGAGCTCCCAATGCTGCTGCTGCTGCCAACTCCTGGGTGTGTCTTTCAGGCAATATATGGGCTCCTAATGCTGCTGCCAACTCCAATGTGATTTTCAGGCAATATATGGGCTCCCTATGCTGCTGCCACTCCTGGGTGTGTCTTTCAGGCAATATATGAGCTCCTAATGCTTCTGCTGCTGCCAACTCCTGGGTGTGTCTTTCAGGCAATATGTGAGCTCCTTCTGCTGCTGCCAACTCCTGGGTGTGTGTTTCAGGCAATATATGAGCTCCCTATGCTGCTGCCAACTCCAATGTGTTTTTCAGGCAATATATGGGCTCCAAATACTGCTGCCAAGTCCAGAGTGTGTCTTTCAGCCAATATATGGGCTCCTAATGCTGCTGCCAACTCCAATGTGTTTTTCAGGTAATACATGGCCTCCCTATGCTGCTGCCAACTCCTGGGTGTGTCTTTCAGGCAAAATATGAGCTACTAATGCTGCTGCCAACTCCTGGGTGTGTTTATCAGGCAATATATGGGCTCCCAATTGTAGGAGGAAGAGGTGTTTGTTTCAGCGCAGTGTTACCTGGTAGCTGCACCTAGTGTAAGGAGAACCAGTCCTTGTGGTGAATTGGAAGTGCTTGTTTACCTGTTCCTGTGGGGAAAAGGTAAGTAATAGGTGCGCTAAATGGAAATAAACAGACAAGGTTAGTTCTGGTGAGGGTAGAAGATTCCTGTTGAGAGAGGTGGTTAGTGTAACAGATGATTCTTCAGGGTAGGTTTCTGAAAAAGGAAGGTTGGTTGGTTAGTTAGGTTTGTTTGAGGTTGGTATATCTACCTTTTAATCGTACCAGCGATAACAGGTATCATTAACTCTGGCCGATTATTCCTCAAAAATTTCCAGGTTTACTGGGGATTTTTTCTCTACCTAGTGACCAAATTAATGGTTACCAGGATTGTAAGTGCCCAGTGCCGTGAAGGCGCTATTGGGTGCTTAAAATGATAAATAATAAATAATGCTGTAGTTACCGGTGGTGCACACTGCTGGGCTCACCTGGCTTCTTACGCTGATTGGGATTCTTGACGTTTTGGTTGTTGCTGTGTTGGTTGGGTGTTGGTTCCAAAAAGTGGTGTTGCTGTAGGTCTGCTTTAAGGTGCTTCAGCCGATGTTGCTGTAGGTCTGATTTATGGTGCTTTGGATGTTACTGCTGTAGGTCTGCTTTGAGATATTTAGGATTTAGGTTTGCTTTCAGGTGTTTAGGATGTGGGTCTGCTTTAAAGATGCTATTGTGGATCTGTTGTCTTTCAGGCAATATATGGGCTCCTAATGCTGCTACCAACTCCAATGTGTTTTTCAGGCAATATATGGGCTCCCTATGCTGCTGCCAAATCCTGGGTGTGTCTTTCAGGCAATATATGGGCTCCTAATGCTGCTGCCAACTCCAATGTGTTTTTCAGGCAATATACGGGCTCCCTATGCTGCTGCCAAATCCTGGGTGTGCCTTTCAGGCAATATATGAGCTCCTAATGCTGCTGCTGCTGCTGCCAAGTCCTGGGTGTGTCTTTCAGGCAATATATGAGCTCCCTATGCTGCTGCCAACTCCTGGGTGTGTGTTTCAGGCAATATATGAGCTCCCTATGCTGCTGCCAACTCCAATGTGTCTTTCAGGCAATATATGGGCTCCTAATGCTGCTGCCAACTCCAATGTGTTTTTCAGGCAATATATGGGCTCCCTATGCTGCTGCAAAATCATGGGTGTGTCTTTCAGGCAATATATGAGCTCCTTCTGCTGCTGCCAACTCCTGGGTGTGTCTTTCAGGCAATATATAAGCTCCCTATGCTGCTGCCAACTCCAATGTGTTTTTCAGGCAATATATGGGCTCCTAATACTGCTGCCAAGTCCAGAGTGTGTCTTTCAGGCAATATATGAGCTCCTAATGCTGCTGCTGCTGCCAACTCCTGGGTGTGTCTTTCAGGCAATATATGAGCTCCCTATGCTGCTGCCAACTCCAATGTGATTTTCAGGCAATATATGGGCTCCCTATGCTGCTGCCAACTCCTGGGTGTGTCTTTCAGGCAATATATGAGCTCCTAATGCTGCTGCTGCCAACTCCAGGGTGTGTGTTTCAGGCAATATATGAGCTCCCTATGCTGCTGCCAACTCCAATGTGTCTTTCAGGCAATATATGAGCTCCCTATGCTGCTGCCAACTCCAATGTGATTTTCAGGCAATATATGGGCTTCCTATGCTGCTGCCAACTCCTGGGTGTGTCTTTCAGGCAATATCTGAGCTCCTAATGCTGCTGCCAACTCCTGGGTGTGTGTTTCAGGCAATATATGAGCTCCCTATGCTACTGCCAACTCCAATGTGTCTTTCAGCCAATATATGGGCTTCCAATGCTGCGGCCAACTCCTGGGTGTGTCTTTCAGGCAATATATGAGCTCCTAATGCTCCTGCTGCTGCCAACTCCTGGGTGTGTCTTTCAGGCAATATATGAGCTCCCTATGCTGCTGCCAACTCCTGGGTGTGTGTTTCAGACAAAATATGAGCTCCCTATGCTGCTGCCAACTCCAATGTGTCTTTCAGGCAATATATGGGCTCCTAATGCTGCTGCCAACTCCAATGTGATTTTCAGGCAATATATGGGCTCCCTATGCTGCTGCCAAATCCTGGGTGTGTCTTTCAGGCAATATTGGAGCTCCTTCTGCTGCTGCCAACTCCTGGGTGTGTCTTTCAGGCAATATATGAGCTCCCTATGCTGCTGCCAACTCCAATGTGATTTTCAGGCAATATATGGGCTTCCTATGCTGCTGCCAACTCCTGGGTGTGTCTTTCAGGCAATATATGAGCTCCTAATGCTGCTGCTGCTGCCAACTCCTGGGTGTGTCTTTCAGGCAATATATGAGCTCCTTCTGCTGCTGCCAACTCCTGGGTGTGTGTTTCAGGCAATATATGAGCTCCCTATGCTGCTGCCAACTCCAATGTGTCTTTCAGGCAATATATGGGCTTCCTATGCTGCTGCCATCTCCTGGGTGTGTGTTTCAGGCAATATATGAGCTCCCTATGCTGCTGCCAACTCCAATGTGTCTTTCAGGCAATATATGGGCTTCCTATGCTGCTGCCAACTCCTGGGTGTGTCTTTCAGGCAATATATGAGCTCCTAATGCTGCTGCTGCCAACTCCTGGGTGTGTCTTTCAGGCAATATATGAGCTCCCTATGCTGCTGCCAACTCCTGGGTGTGTGTTTCAGGCAATATATGAGCTCCCTATGCTGCTGCCAACTCCAATGTGTCTTTCAGGCAATATATGGGCTCCTAATGCTGCTGCCAACTCCAATGTGTTTTTCAGGCAATAGATGGGCTCCCTATGCTGCTGCAAAATCCTGGGTGTGTCTTTCAGGCAATATAGGAGCTCCTTCTGCTGCTGCCAACTCCTTGGTGTGTCTTTCAGGCAATATATGAGCTCCCTATGCTGCTGCCAACTCCAATGTGATTTTCAGGCAATATATGTGCTTCCTATGCTGCTGCCAACTCCTGGGTGTGTCTTTCAGGCAATATATGAGCTCCTAATGCTGCTGCTGCCAACTCCTGGGTGTGTCTTTCAGGCAATATATGAGCTCCTTCTGCTGCTGCCAACTCCTGGGTGTGTGTTTCAGGCAATATATGAGCTCCCTATGCTGCTGCCAACTCCAATGTGTCTTTCAGGCAATATATGGGCTTCCTATGCTGCTGCCAACTCCTGGGTGTGTGTTTCAGGCAATATATGAGCTCCCTATGCTGCTGCCAACTCCAATGTGTCTTTCAGGCAATATATGGGCTTCCTATGCTGCTGCCAACTCCTGGGTGTGTCTTTCAGGCAATATATGAGCTCCCAATGCTGCTGCTGCTGCCAACTCCTGGGTGTGTCTTTCAGGCAATATATGAGCTCCCTATGCTGCTGCCAACTCCTGGGTGTGTGTTTCAGGCAACATATGAGCTCCCTATGCTGCTGCCAACTCCAATGTGTCTTTCAGGCAATATATGGGCTCCTAATGCTGCTGCCAACTCCAATGTGATTTTCAGGCAATATATGGGCTTCCTATGCTGCTGCCAACTCCTGGGTGTGTCTTTCAGGCAATATATGAGCTCCTAATGCTGCTGCTGCTGCCAACTCCTGGGTGTGTCTTTCAGGCAATATATGAGCTCCTTCTGCTGCTGCCAACTCCTGGGTGTGTGTTTCAGGCAATATATGAGCTCCCTATGCTGCTGCCAACTCCAATGAGATTTTCAGGCAATATATGGGCTTCCTATGCTGCTGCCAACTCCTGAGTTTGTCTTTCAGGCAATACATGAGCTCCTAATGCTGCTGCTGCTGCCAACTCCTGGCTGTGTCTTTCAGGCAATATATGAGCTCCCTATTCTGCTGCCAACTCCTGGGTGTGTGTTTCAGGCAATATATGAGCTCCCTATGCTGCTGCCAACTCCAATGTGTCTTTCAGGCAATGTATGAGCTCCCTATGCTGCTGCCAACTCCAATGTGTCTTTCAGGCAATATATGAGCTCCCTATGCTGCTGCCAAATCCTGGGTGTGTCTTTCAGGCAATATATGAGTTCCTAATGCTGCTGCTGCTGCTGCCATCTCCTGGATGTGTCTTTCAGGCAATATATGAGCTCCTTCTGCTGCTGCCAACTCCTGGGTGTGTCTTTCAGGCAATATATGAGCTCCCTATGCTGCTGCCAACTCCAATGTGTTTTTCAGGCAATATATGGGCTCCTAATACTGCTGCCAAGTCCAGAGTGTGTATTTCAGGCAATATATGAGCTCCTAATGCTGCTGCTGCTGCCAACTCCTGGGTGTGTCTTTCAGGCAATATATGGGCTCCTAATGCTGCTGCCAACTCCAATGTGATTTTCAGGCAATATATGGGCTCCCTATGCTGCTGCCAACTCCTGGGTGTGTCTTTCAGGCAATATATGAGCTCCTAATGCTTCTGCTGCTGCCAACTCCTGGGTGTGTCTTTCAGGCAATATGTGAGCTCCTTCTGCTGCTGCCAACTCCTGGGTGTGTGTTTCAGGCAATATATGAGCTCCCTATGCTGCTGCCAACTCCAATGTGTTTTTCAGGCAATATATGGGCTCCAAATACTGCTGCCAAGTCCAGAGTGTGTCTTTCAGCCAATATATGGGCTCCTAATGCTGCTGCCAACTCCAATGTGTTTTTCAGGTAATACATGGCCTCCCTATGCTGCTGCCAACTCCTGGGTGTGTCTTTCAGGCAAAATATGAGCTACTAATGCTGCTGCCAACTCCTGGGTGTGTTTATCAGGCAATATATGGGCTCCCAATTGTAGGAGGAAGAGGTGTTTGTTTCAGCGCAGTGTTACCTGGTAGCTGCACCTAGTGTAAGGAGAACCAGTCCTTGTGGTGAATTGGAAGTGCTTGTTTACCTGTTCCTGTGGGGAAAAGGTAAGTAATAGGTGCGCTAAATGGAAATAAACAGACAAGGTTAGTTCTGGTGAGGGTAGAAGATTCCTGTTGAGAGAGGTGGTTAGTGTAACAGATGATTCTTCAGGGTAGGTTTCTGAAAAAGGAAGGTTGGTTGGTTAGTTAGGTTGTTTGAGGTTGGTATATCTACCTTTTAATCGTACCAGCGATAACAGGTATCATTAACTCTGGCCGATTATTCCTCAAAAATTTCCAGGTTTACTGGGGATTTTTTCTCTACCTAGTGACCAAATTAATGGTTACAAGGATTGTAAGTGCCCAGTGCCGTGAAGGCGCTATTGGGTGCTTAAAATGATAAATAATAAATAATGCTGTAGTTACCGGTGGTGCACACTGCTGGGCTCACCTGGCTTCTTACGCTGATTGGGATTCTTGACGTTTTGGTTGTTGCTGTGTTGGTTGGGTGTTGGTTCCAAAAAGTGGTGTTGCTGTAGGTCTGCTTTAAGGTGCTTCAGCCGATGTTGCTGTAGGTCTGATTTATGGTGCTTTGGATGTTACTGCTGTAGGTCTGCTTTGAGATATTTAGGATTTAGGTTTGCTTTCAGGTGTTTAGGATGTGGGTCTGCTTTAAAGATGCTATTGTGGATCTGTTGTCTTTCAGGCAATATATGGGCTCCTAATGCTGCTACCAACTCCAATGTGTTTTTCAGGCAATATATGGGCTCCCTATGCTGCTGCCAAATCCTGGGTGTGTCTTTCAGGCAATATATGGGCTCCTAATGCTGCTGCCAACTCCAATGTGTTTTTCAGGCAATATACGGGCTCCCTATGCTGCTGCCAAATCCTGGGTGTGCCTTTCAGGCAATATATGAGCTCCTAATGCTGCTGCTGCTGCTGCCAAGTCCTGGGTGTGTCTTTCAGGCAATATATGAGCTTCTTCTGCTGCTGCCAACTCCTGGGTGTGTGTTTTAGGCAATATATGAGCTCCCTATGCTGCTGCCAACTCCAATGTGTCTTTCAGGCAATATATGGGCTTCCTATGCTGCTGCCAACTCCTGGGTGTGTCTTTCAGGCAATATATGAGCTCCCAATGCTGCTGCTGCTGCCAACTCCTGGGTGTGTCTTTCAGGCAATATATGAGCTCCCTATGCTGCTGCCAACTCCTGGGTGTGTGTTTCAGGCAATATATGAGCTCCCTATGCTGCTGCCAACTCCAATGTGTCTTTCAGGCAATATATGGGCTCCTAATGCTGCTGCCAACTCCAATGTGATTTTCAGGCAATATATGGGCTTCCTATGCTGCTGCCAACTCCTGGGTGTGTCTTTCAGGCAATATATGAGCTCCTAATGCTGCTGCTGCTGCCAACTCCTGGGTGTGTCTTTCAGGCAATATATGAGCTCCTTCTGCTGCTGCCAACTCCTGGGTGTGTGTTTCAGGCAATATATGAGCTCCCTATGCTGCTGCCAACTCCAATGAGATTTTCAGGCAATATATGGGCTTCCTATGCTGCTGCCAACTCCTGAGTTTGTCTTTCAGGCAATACATGAGCTCCTAATGCTGCTGCTGCTGCCAACTCCTGGGTGTGTCTTTCAGGCAATATATGAGCTCCCTATTCTGCTGCCAACTCCTGGGTGTGTGTTTCAGGCAATATATGAGCTCCCTATGCTGCTGCCAACTCCAATGTGTCTTTCAGGCAATGTATGAGCTCCCTATGCTGCTGCCAACTCCAATGTGTCTTTCAGGCAATATATGAGCTCCCTATGCTGCTGCCAAATCCTGGGTGTGTCTTTCAGGCAATATATGAGTTCCTAATGCTGCTGCTGCTGCTGCCATCTCCTGGATGTGTCTTTCAGGCAATATATGAGCTCCTTCTGCTGCTGCCAACTCCTGGGTGTGTCTTTCAGGCAATATATGAGCTCCCTATGCTGCTGCCAACTCCAATGTGTTTTTCAGGCAATATATGGGCTCCTAATACTGCTGCCAAGTCCAGAGTGTGTATTTCAGGCAATATATGAGCTCCTAATGCTGCTGCTGCTGCCAACTCCTGGGTGTGTCTTTCAGGCAATATATGGGCTCCTAATGCTGCTGCCAACTCCAATGTGATTTTCAGGCAATATATGGGCTCCCTATGCTGCTGCCAACTCCTGGGTGTGTCTTTCAGGCAATATATGAGCTCCTAATGCTTCTGCTGCTGCCAACTCCTGGGTGTGTCTTTCAGGCAATATGTGAGCTCCTTCTGCTGCTGCCAACTCCTGGGTGTGTGTTTCAGGCAATATATGAGCTCCCTATGCTGCTGCCAACTCCAATGTGTTTTTCAGGCAATATATGGGCTCCAAATACTGCTGCCAAGTCCAGAGTGTGTCTTTCAGCCAATATATGGGCTCCTAATGCTGCTGCCAACTCCAATGTGTTTTTCAGGTAATACATGGCCTCCCTATGCTGCTGCCAACTCCTGGGTGTGTCTTTCAGGCAAAATATGAGCTACTAATGCTGCTGCCAACTCCTGGGTGTGTTTATCAGGCAATATATGGGCTCCCAATTGTAGGAGGAAGAGGTGTTTGTTTCAGCGCAGTGTTACCTGGTAGCTGCACCTAGTGTAAGGAGAACCAGTCCTTGTGGTGAATTGGAAGTGCTTGTTTACCTGTTCCTGTGGGGAAAAGGTAAGTAATAGGTGCGCTAAATGGAAATAAACAGACAAGGTTAGTTCTGGTGAGGGTAGAAGATTCCTGTTGAGAGAGGTGGTTAGTGTAACAGATGATTCTTCAGGGTAGGTTTCTGAAAAAGGAAGGTTGGTTGGTTAGTTAGGTTTGTTTGAGGTTGGTATATCTACCTTTTAATCGTACCAGCGATAACAGGTATCATTAACTCTGGCCGATTATTCCTCAAAAATTTCCAGGTTTACTGGGGATTTTTTCTCTACCTAGTGACCAAATTAATGGTTACCAGGATTGTAAGTGCCCAGTGCCGTGAAGGCGCTATTGGGTGCTTAAAATGATAAATAATAAATAATGCTGTAGTTACCGGTGGTGCACACTGCTGGGCTCACCTGGCTTCTTACGCTGATTGGGATTCTTGACGTTTTGGTTGTTGCTGTGTTGGTTGGGTGTTGGTTCCAAAAAGTGGTGTTGCTGTAGGTCTGCTTTAAGGTGCTTCAGCCGATGTTGCTGTAGGTCTGATTTATGGTGCTTTGGATGTTACTGCTGTAGGTCTGCTTTGAGATATTTAGGATTTAGGTTTGCTTTCAGGTGTTTAGGATGTGGGTCTGCTTTAAAGATGCTATTGTGGATCTGTTGTCTTTCAGGCAATATATGGGCTCCTAATGCTGCTACCAACTCCAATGTGTTTTTCAGGCAATATATGGGCTCCCTATGCTGCTGCCAAATCCTGGGTGTGTCTTTCAGGCAATATATGGGCTCCTAATGCTGCTGCCAACTCCAATGTGTTTTTCAGGCAATATACGGGCTCCCTATGCTGCTGCCAAATCCTGGGTGTGCCTTTCAGGCAATATATGAGCTCCTAATGCTGCTGCTGCTGCTGCCAAGTCCTGGGTGTGTCTTTCAGGCAATATATGAGCTTCTTCTGCTGCTGCCAACTCCTGGGTGTGTGTTTTAGGCAATATATGAGCTCCCTATGCTGCTGCCAACTCCAATGTGTCTTTCAGGCAATATATGGGCTTCCTATGCTGCTGCCAACTCCTGGGTGTGTCTTTCAGGCAATATATGAGCTCCCAATGCTGCTGCTGCTGCCAACTCCTGGGTGTGTCTTTCAGGCAATATATGAGCTCCCTATGCTGCTGCCAACTCCTGGGTGTGTGTTTCAGGCAATATATGAGCTCCCTATGCTGCTGCCAACTCCAATGTGTCTTTCAGGCAATATATGGGCTCCTAATGCTGCTGCCAACTCCAATGTGATTTTCAGGCAATATATGGGCTTCCTATGCTGCTGCCAACTCCTGGGTGTGTCTTTCAGGCAATATATGAGCTCCTAATGCTGCTGCTGCTGCCAACTCCTGGGTGTGTCTTTCAGGCAATATATGAGCTCCTTCTGCTGCTGCCAACTCCTGGGTGTGTGTTTCAGGCAATATATGAGCTCCCTATGCTGCTGCCAACTCCAATGAGATTTTCAGGCAATATATGGGCTTCCTATGCTGCTGCCAACTCCTGAGTTTGTCTTTCAGGCAATACATGAGCTCCTAATGCTGCTGCTGCTGCCAACTCCTGGGTGTGTCTTTCAGGCAATATATGAGCTCCCTATTCTGCTGCCAACTCCTGGGTGTGTGTTTCAGGCAATATATGAGCTCCCTATGCTGCTGCCAACTCCAATGTGTCTTTCAGGCAATATATGAGCTCCCTATGCTGCTGCCAACTCCAATGTGTCTTTCAGGCAATATATGAGCTCCCTATGCTGCTGCCAAATCCTGGGTGTGTCTTTCAGGCAATATATGAGTTCCTAATGCTGCTGCTGCTGCCATCTCCTGGATGTGTCTTTCAGGCAATATATGAGCTCCTTCTGCTGCTGCCAACTCCTGGGTGTGTCTTTCAGGCAATATATGAGCTCCCTATGCTGCTGCCAACTCCAATGTGTTTTTCAGGCAATATATGGGCTCCTAATACTGCTGCCAAGTCCAGAGTGTGTATTTTAGGCAATATATGAGCTCCTAATGCTGCTGCTGCTGCCAACTCCTGGGTGTGTCTTTCAGGCAATATATGGGCTCCTAATGCTGCTGCCAACTCCAATGTGATTTTCAGGCAATATATGGGCTCCCTATGCTGCTGCCAACTCCTGGGTGTGTCTTTCAGGCAATATATGAGCTCCTAATGCTTCTGCTGCTGCCAACTCCTGGGTGTGTCTTTCAGGCAATATGTGAGCTCCTTCTGCTGCTGCCAACTCCTGGGTGTGTGTTTCAGGCAATATATGAGCTCCCTATGCTGCTGCCAACTCCAATGTGTTTTTCAGGCAATATATGGGCTCCAAATACTGCTGCCAAGTCCAGAGTGTGTCTTTCAGCCAATATATGGGCTCCTAATGCTGCTGCCAACTCCAATGTGTTTTTCAGGTAATACATGGCCTCCCTATGCTGCTGCCAACTCCTGGGTGTGTCTTTCAGGCAAAATATGAGCTACTAATGCTGCTGCCAACTCCTGGGTGTGTTTATCAGGCAATATATGGGCTCCCAATTGTAGGAGGAAGAGGTGTTTGTTTCAGCGCAGTGTTACCTGGTAGCTGCACCTAGTGTAAGGAGAACCAGTCCTTGTGGTGAATTGGAAGTGCTTGTTTACCTGTTCCTGTGGGGAAAAGGTAAGTAATAGGTGCGCTAAATGGAAATAAACAGACAAGGTTAGTTCTGGTGAGGGTAGAAGATTCCTGTTGAGAGAGGTGGTTAGTGTAACAGATGATTCTTCAGGGTAGGTTTCTGAAAAAGGAAGGTTGGTTGGTTAGTTAGGTTGTTTGAGGTTGGTATATCTACCTTTTAATCGTACCAGCGATAACAGGTATCATTAACTCTGGCCGATTATTCCTCAAAAATTTCCAGGTTTACTGGGGATTTTTTCTCTACCTAGTGACCAAATTAATGGTTACCAGGATTGTAAGTGCCCAGTGCCGTGAAGGCGCTATTGGGTGCTTAAAATGATAAATAATAAATAATGCTGTAGTTACCGGTGGTGCACACTGCTGGGCTCACCTGGCTTCTTACGCTGATTGGGATTCTTGACGTTTTGGTTGTTGCTGTGTTGGTTGGGTGTTGGTTCCAAAAAGTGGTGTTGCTGTAGGTCTGCTTTAAGGTGCTTCAGCCGATGTTGCTGTAGGTCTGATTTATGGTGCTTTGGATGTTACTGCTGTAGGTCTGCTTTGAGATATTTAGGATTTAGGTTTGCTTTCAGGTGTTTAGGATGTGGGTCTGCTTTAAAGATGCTATTGTGGATCTGTTATAAGATGTTAGAGCTGTAGGTCTGCTTTAAGAGTGCTGATGTGGACTGTAGGTTCTGAGGGGTTAAAGGTCCTGGATGTTGTTGGTGTATACTCTGAGGGTTTAGATACCCCTAGGGAGTAGGATATATGGGCTCCCTATGCTGCTGCCAAGTCCAAAGTGTGTCTTTCAGGAAATATATGGGCTCCCTATGCTGCTGCCAAGTCCATAGTGTGTCTTTCAGGCAATATATGGGCTCCTAATGCTGCTGCTGCTGCCAACTCCTGGGTGTGTCTTTCAGGCAATATATGGGCTCCTAATGCTGCTGCTGCCGCCAACTCCTGGGTGTGTCCTGGGCTCCCTATGCTGCTGCCAAGTCCATAGTGTGTCTTTCAGGCAATATATGGGCTCCTAATGCTGCTGCTGCTGCCAACTCCTGGATGTGTCTTTCAGGCAATATATGAGCTCCCTATGCTGCTGCCAACTCCAGGATGTGTTTTTCAGGCAATATATGGTCTCCTAATGCTGCTGCCAACTCCAGTATCTCTTTCAGGCAATATATGGGCTCCCTATGCTGCCAACTCCAATGTGTTTTTCAGGCAATATATGGGCTCTCTGTGCTGCTGCCAAGTCCAGAGTGTGTTTTTCAGGTAATATATGGGCTCATCATGCTGATGCCACCTCAAGGCTCTGTAATTGTGCCGCTCTGCGACAGCGAATCTAATAGCGACACCTCTGATCTGCATGTCATACTTCTTTACAATATTATTTCACTAACCCAGCATGCATCCTATGCATGTTACAGCCAAGCAACCCTATGGAGGCTCTCAGACGCCCAGTAATAGCCGTTTTTAATAGTGATTCGCCGTGAATAAATTCGGACCGAAACAATTTTTCCTGGAAAATCGAATTTTTCAAAAGTTCGCTCATCTCTAGTAGCCTGTGCCCGCTCTTTCCACATTCCCTTCCTTCTGCTGCTCTCCTTTCTGCACTGCAGAGGAACTTCACACCCACCACCTCATATGTGACTTTCCCGAACAGGTGGAATTTAACTGTGTATATGTTGGAAAGGGTGTGTGAGCAGCAGCAAGCAATAGTGGAGTTTCAGCTCCAAAATGCCTGGCTGAGTAGAATTGCAGACCAACAGCACTTTACCACCAATGAGTGGGCCTCCATAAGGGACATCTGCACGGTGCTGCAGTGCTTCCAGTATACCACCAATATGGTCAGCGTTGATGACGCCATTGTCAGCGCTACCATCCCCATCCTTTGCCTGCTGGAAAAAACCCTTCAGACCATGACAGAGAATGTGATGGTGGCACAGGAGGGAGCAGAGGAGGAGGAGGAAGGCCCATTTTCCCAAGTGTCAGGGCAGTGCACACGTGGCTCGCAGCATGGGTTGCTGGGCTGGTGGACAGTTTTGGAGGATTTGTGTTCTCTCACAGCAGGGTGGCACCCAGCGCAACTCATGGGCATCACTGGAGGGTGGCTGGAGAGAGGAGCAGGAGGAGGAGACACCTGACACTGAGGACATCTTCTCCTTGACTCAGGGTAGCCTGGCTCATATAAGCCACTACATGATCCAGTACCTGCGCAACGACCACAGAGTTGCCCGCATAGTCACTGGTGCTGATTACTGGGAGCCCATCCTGCTGGATCCCCGCTATAAGGACATCACCTTCCTGATTCTACTGGAGCGCGATAGAAAGATGAGAGAGTACAAAGGCAATCTGGTGGATGCACTGTTGGCAGAGTTACCAACTTTGAGGCCTCAGTGGTGGCACAATGCAGTGGAGAAAATAAAGCAGCGGCACCTCACAAGGGAGGGTGAGCATGGCCACAATGAGGAACACCTTATTTCATTGTCCACCACATCCTCCATGATCGGATATGGCTCGTAGTACCAGGAAACAGACTTTGACTTGCATAGTGGATGACTACCTGTCCACGAGTCTCCTGGTACAATGCAACAGGTCCTCCCTGTTCAATTTCTGAGTTGGTAAACTGGACAAGTGGCCAGAGCTTGCCCTCTATGCCTTGGAGGTGCTCGTCTGCCCTGCGGCAAGTGTCCTATCAGAACGTGTGTTCAGCACTGCAGGGGGTGTCACCACTGAAAGGAGGATCCACCTATCCACAGCCAACGTGGACATGCATGAGTGGGTGAGTGGTTAAAGTATTTGCTACCACCTCCTCCTTTGCCTCCTGCGCTTAAACTGCCACTTCCAACTACACTTTTATTTATTTAATTTATTTTAAATTTATTTATTAGTGAATAAATTAATTTTTTCGTTTTGTGGGATTATTTTGAGCCCTTTCCCATTTTGTGCAGGGCAATCACCCAGGTGTCATTTTTTTTTTGTTTTCTGTTATTGTTTTGAATATGTTCCCTAGCTCATTTTGTGCAGGGCAATTGCCCTGGTGTTCTCCTCGATTTGAAGACCTATAACCCTTGCTATTATGCTATTTTACAGCCATTTTTGGGCCCTCAAGTTCCCCATTGACTTCAATGGAGTTTGGGTCGAGTTCAGAGACCCAAACCGAGCATTAGCGACAAGTTCTGCTGAACTCATTGAACCCGAACTTCCACAGGCTCGCTCATCGCTAATTATAAAAAAATATGGCACCTTGATTATTAGAAGTTTCCATGCTTTAGATTGTGTCGCTAAAATGTGCTTATGCAGCCTGTGAAATGGCATTAAAGTGGACCAAGACCCAGGATTTCACTACCACTGATTGATTTTAGTTCGTCTCCTTGGGTTCCTTCAGTTTGGGATGCCCTGCATGAAACCCCGCCAGTCGCCCCCTTTCCTTACCTATCCTATGAGCCCATGGAGCCATGCTGCATGCGTGGCATAATCTCTCGCATCTCTCACGGGCTGTACGCTGCAAACCCCCATAACTGAGTGGTTGGCTTAGCCGCACATTTCCAAGGGATGCGGGTGGTGCCACGCATTGATTTGGGTGAGGCTACACATCCATTCTATTTCTCCAGCCGCACATTTATATGCATAGACTGAGAAACTGATTGTAGTAGAGCAGCGTCTGCACTGTGGGCTTGTTGTAAAGGTAAGGAAAGCGGGTAAGTGGCAGGGTTTGACACAGTGGAGCATCCGAAATCGGGATGCCCTGGGGGAATGGACCAAAACCTGTGATAGTAAAATCTCAGGCTTTGGTCCACTTTAATGCCTAAACACATTTTAGCAACACAATCTAATTCATGGAAACTCCTAATATTCGAGGTAATAGTGAAATCCCAGGTTTTGGTCCACTTTGACTACAGTATAGAATGAAGATAAAAGAACACACTAACCTACTGCTAAATCACATGTCATGGGATTGATGCAAAAAAAGACACTTAAAGCTGACCTAAACTGGACATAGGGCGACATCCTGTTGTGCCTCCTTTCTGTTGCCGAAGTTGACTACAGCAAAGAATCCCAGAGAGTTGGGCGGTTAGGTAGCGGTTATGTCTGCTAACATCTACACTCCAAGGCATTCCACTTTCGAATTCCCTTATAGTCAATGATAATTTGGAAGCCAATAAATTGTGCAGAATTGCTTGCGTGGTCTGCACATTGCAGAGAGGCCAACCTGACCCATTCCAGCAGGATAGTTTTTATCTAGTCCTGCACTTAGCACTGACCATGTTCCTGAACACACCTGCACTCAGGTGTGAGATCCCGGGGTTCGGCTAAAGCCCGGCTGGTACTATTTATTACTCGGCCCATAGTTTGGACAGCTGCCAGAGGGTGTCAGCACCTGTCACGCGCCTGTTCTATCTTCCCCTCTACTGCTGCACCTAGTGTTGGGCTTATTTAAGTAGGAACCTCCCTTCACCTGGTGCAGCAGGATTTTGTTTTGTTTGTCCGTGCCTCTGGTGCTCTGAATCCTAGTCTCTAATGGCAAGCAGGCCTCTCCCTGCCTTCCCTGAGGCTGCTTGGCCACTTTGTGATCCTGGTCCTCCATGCAGGAGGCCTCCTATCGGCTCCTGGAGGCTGCTGTCCTGGGCCCTTTGGTGAGTGCACCAGCACCTTAGGGTTTCCTCTCTATTTTGTGCTTATGTTAGTTAGCTTTGTCTCTTTTGCAGTGTACAGTTTATCTGAATCAAAGATCTTTCTGTTTCTTTTTGCCTGTCATAGGTCATCCTTTTCATGGTTTATTGTTTGGCTTTATTTAATAAACTTTCTTCAGTGCATTACCCATGTGTTGTATCATTGCTCTGGCCAAATTATCTGCTCCCCTCGTAGAGAGTCCCATTTAGGACCAGCCTGACAATAGGAGTTCTTTTTATCGAAGTCCAGGTGTGTTGAGGTAAATAGTCAATGTTTGTGAAGTGCAGGACTAGAGAATAATCCCCCTGCAGGAAATGGGTCAGGTTGACATCTCTGACTTTGTCTTGTCTCTTGTGCCCCATTTTACTGCTGATGGCCAGTGGGTTTGCTGGCTGGGTATGCACGACAGCACACCTGCCATGTAAGTGTCTGCCTGACGGACCAGATTGGGTGACAATGAAGGGGACAGCTGTAGTTGCCATAGTCTCAAAACACAGAAAGGTTCTTGGATTTTTAAAGTGGACCGACACCCAGGATTTTCACTATCCTGGGTGTGGGCCACTTCCGCGGGGCACCCCGATTCACAAACGGCCTGCGCGGGTGCGCGCTCTTCTAGAGGGATGAGCGAGAGGCGGCGGCGGTGGCGGCCTGCGCATGTGCCGTTGGAACGAGGAACAGGTAGGATTTGAGGGCGTCCTGGGGGGGTGCCCCACAGGCAGGGAGCTGATCGGCCCGGGAATCTTATAGATTCCCGGGCCGATCAGCGGTGGGTGTTGGTCCACTTTAAAGCAAGTCTGAAGTCATATTTATTCTTAGGTGATCATTAGTTGCTGCCAAGTTTCAGGCAACTGGAAAAAAGTAGGGGAGTAGAGTAATTGCAGACATTTACAGTAGCTGCAAACATGTGGCAGTCATTACCGGGTGGTTCCAAATCACTCACAATCGCCCCGCAGTCGCCTGTGAAATGTGATAGGCCATAGGATTCTATGTGTGACACCCAGGGCCAGATTAAGTGTGGTGGAGGCCCCTGGGCAAAAAAAAAGGCCTCAAATACAGTATTTTTTTTGTTATCTTTAAAATGATAGCCCAGCCAAGTAACTGATTGGTGGTTGTCTGGCACCCATCTACTTACTGGAACGTCAGATCAAGTCCCTTGTGCGGGTGCGTGTTGCTCTGGAACTAGTGCTTTGCCATTCTGGGTGGTGGGTGTAGTCAGTCAGCTGGTCCAGCAGAAAGCAGTCCCCTGCTTTGAGATGCCAGTGGCTGTGCTTGGTGGTTTATATACAGTGAGTGGCCGCTGATTGAAAGCTCTGCACACACCCATCACTGTGACAGCAGCTTTGTTGCTCTAGACTCTCCATCCTGCCCTGTGGTGGCTTTGGCTGCAGGTTTGCAAAAACAAAAAAGGCTTGCCCAGGCTTGGGGGACCCCACTGCCGCCGATGGCTTTGTTGCTGGCCCCGTGGCCCGTGAGACAAAAGACTGAAAAGAAACCGGGACCAGACCATAACCCAAAGGTTGGTGGAGGCCCCCTTTGCAGAGCAAGTGGTGGAGGCCCCGCATAATTCGTACCTGGTGACACCCCAGTTATCTATGCTGGGTAAACAACCTTAAACCGGACCAACAGCCTTGTACAAAAAAAAACTCCCGAAAACTCTCTTGCCCATCTGCATAAATGATGAGTCATTGTCAGCACTTACATTTGCACATGCACCTACTTAAAGTTGAAACGCCACCTCACTGATTTTCTCCTGGTAGAGGCCATTTTGGAGTTTTCTATCCCAGCTGCTGCCTGAGTTTAACTGACACAACCTCCAAAACACACAGCGCCAGGAAACGTCCTCTTTGCAGGCAGCCTGGAGCTCAATGAAATGCCTTTTTTTTTGTTTTAAATTGACCATAGCAGGAGTTGCATAGAGGTAAATGAATTGTTATATGCAGTAATCTGAATTTCCCTGGGAAGGGATGCATATGATCACCATTGATTGTAATGTTATTGGTATCGGTTTAATTTTGTCTATGGACTCTTTGGAGCATGGAGCTGGAATATATGGATTCTGATAATTGGAACTGCAATTATCAGATCATACCTCAGACTCCTACAGATGCTTTTTTATACAATACAGACTTTGCTTACCTTTTAGTTTATGGTGTTCAGGACACCAGCAAAATTCGGGGGGGCTATGTCACGGATTAATGAAATTCCTGGGTGCAATGCATATTAGCCACCTTCCGCTGGTTCAGTTCCAGCCTTATCACAGTTATCACAGCCCAGTGGTGTTTGTGTTCACAGCAGGTGGCTCAAATAGTCTCCCTCTCCAGAGTGATCATCCTCACTTGTACCTGATTAACCAGCCTACTAAATAGCTCCAAAGGCAAGAAGCCAGCTCTTCAGTATTCTGTTGCCTTCCATGCTCACCTGCTTGAATGCTCCTACATTCCCAGCTCCTGGACCTCCTGTGTTCCTGCCTGTCCTAACTTTGGCCCTCAGTTCTGATTCCCAGCTTATGGTCATCTTGGTCCTCTGGTCTGTCCGGCTGCTCCAGCTTCAGCCATCATTCCTGGTTTACCAGCCCCTGTCATTTAAGTTCTTTTTCCTCCCATGCCCAGTTGCTCAGGTACCCAGTCCCCTTTTTAGTGAATAATTTGCATTAATTTTGTATGTATTGTACACATTTTTCGATTTGCTGTGGGTTGTTATGTTTATATTTGTTCTAGGAGCTGTGCTTTATGTACATTTTCTCTGATTTGCTGTGGGTTGATGTATACTTATATTTCATTTTTCTTGTATATAGTGTGGTGTTTTCTGTTTAATAGTTTTATGTTGATCAGTATCTGTTTATATGTATGGTACTCTAGCTGGTATAGCCACAAATTCCTGACAGTAGAGTAGATACAGAAGCTCATGAGACCATGAGAAAGACCAGAGAGACCTGCCGAGACCCACCCCTTTATTCTTCAGATGCCCGGCTTTACATTGAGTCTGCAAATATATTTCCCATGAAAACACAATATGCACATTTAAAAGCTTGATTAGTATTTATTAAGATGGTATCATTAACATTTTAAAGCAATCTAAAAATTAAAACATTTGTTTGTTATCGCTAACCATAATTGTTAGCCCACTAAAAATTCAGTATTGTAAATAACTAATAGTGATCCAAAAATCTACATTTGAGGCTTATTAGATTTTTGAATTTTGACCATTGTCTTCCAAAACACATTTAGAGGTATTACTTATATTACCAAAAATGAGAAGTTCTAGTTGGCTGTATAGGTCACTTTTACCACTAACGACAGTTCACTAAGACTTTGGCTTACGGGCAAGAACAAAGTAATAGCCCTTTTGCTTACAAATTTCCATTGTCGACAGGTCTTTCCGAAGAGCAGATTTCATTTCCAGAATTTCATATTCAGCATCTTTAAATGCCTTCACCAGTGCCTCCTCTGTCATGTACAAGACATTGAAACGCTTCTGACCAACACAATAGCCTTTAGAATTTAGCATACTCATGACTATTAAGTGACCTCCAGGATTTATTAAATCCCTAAATTTTTTTAAAACATTACAAAAGCTATCCATATCTTTACATGGAGCTTCAAGACAGAGACAACAAAGGAGACAATCCGCAGGTGCTAGAGTCAGGGGTTCAAAGATGTTGTTCTTCAGCACATCACATTTAATGACTTGTTTCACCTTGCTTCTGAGTTTTTCAGCTTTTTCCTCACAACTTTGCCTAAAAGCCAAGAAAAAAAGCATGAACATTTTCTTATATTTGTATAATTTTTCAAAATGTCATAAACAAAGGCAGGTAATATGTAATAGCAACCCCCCTTTTTGCATTCCTTGTATAAAATTACACATATGGAAACACACTTTTTCTCTTTTCACTTAGGCCTGTTTACACCCAGCGTTCTGATCACACATGCAGTGCAAGCTCTCTTCAGTGTTCAGAGCCTGGAAAATGATTGCCATAGAGATTCCACTCAAAGGAGAGGAATCGGTATCGTGGTGGCTTCCAAAACACTGCAGCCAAGCCTCTTGGAGGCAGCTGCAATCGCTCAGCGATCAATATCTCCTCCCTGAATAGCCAAACATAGGCAGAGTTTTAAAGGCATTTGCAGGTCCTTGCCTTCAAAGCCTGTTGTGCTTACTGTAGGTGCGATATGGGTGAATAAAAGGCCACTCAATCACTTTCACTTTAAGAATCTTTCCCCTTACTACCAATTAACTGTTAGTCTGTGAAGATTCTCAATTATCCAAGTTATGGTATATTTGTAGCAGGTGTGAGTAGATCTGACCCATCTTATCACTGTTAGTACCTGCAGATTAGGATCATTCTGGAATTTCAAATAAACTCCTCAGGAGTAGCTCAGTCTTACGTAAAGAAAGCTGCCTCCCTCTGATGGCCTTAATCGGTCAGATGCCACAAAAACCTTACCCCATTCCAAATAATTATAACTGCAGTTTTGGACTAAAAGCTGAACAAATGCTTGTGACTGGTCCGCTCATTACAATAGTAATAAAAATTAATGTTACTCTGACCTGAGCTCTCCAGTTTTCTGTATACAGAGAGTTTGTGCAGAGAGTTTTTGAAAGGCTTTCACCTAGAACAGTGATGGCGAACCCATGTCATGCATGCCACGAGCAGTATGGACCATTGCTAGTGCAGAGCGCTCCGGGAGACATGCTTCATGTATATAGCTGGCTATTAGTCCAGCCAGCCACGATCTCCTTCCTTCTTAGAGCTGTGTGCAGGGTCTCCTCCTCACCCCCCAACCCCCCCCCCCCCCAGAGCACCACTCTTAGCTTTCCCTGTGCATCTTCCTTTTTTGCGATGCGCTAGTTTTAAATTAGCCTCCCAATGTCACCTTTCATGCAAATAGCCTAAATATCTTATATAATCAGTTGTTCCCAACCTTTTTTTCATCAAGTAGAGTTTTTACATTTTCTCACATATCTCACATACTAGCTGGGTTGTATATATGTGTGGTCAGTCACTGCAAAAAACTACAAAGATAGTTTTCATCACCTTGTGAAGCAGTTTTTTTTTTATGGAGCAAATTAGACCAGAGTAAAATTGAGAAGGCAGCAGAACAAATTGGCCTTTCAACGTTCGGAACTCCTGCTCTAGAACATTGCCCACTCTGCTAAATTAAGGATACATGTCTAGGCCCTCAGGTCATATATTACTTATTGTAAAGAAGATAATGGCATTTTAAGAAACTGAAACTGTAGATTTTGTGTAACCGATTTTCAACTGTGACGTGAAATGTATATAAATGTAAGGTTTATGGAGTTGTATATTATAAAATGGTACATTCCTATCATAGACTGTTAAGCACTAAACTATTTTGGTTCCTGTTTTGTCCATGCAAATATTAATAAAAAGGTTTAACATGAACCAAAAGTCAATATAGAATATAGGTCCAAACAATAACCTTCACAAGGGGCATCCCAATTTGTAATGCATCTCAGTCTGAATCTCTACTAAGCCCCCTTTCCAAGCAGCACACTTGAATCAAACCAACAGCCTGGCACAGTTGGAAAACAGTTGGAAAAGAAAACTTCCCAAAACTCCCTTGCCCCATCTGTGTACATGATATTGAATCAATGTCAGCACTTACATTTGCTCCTGCATCCACTCAAAGCTGAAACACAACCCCACAGTTTTTTTCCTGGTAGCCGCCATTTTGGGGCTTCCTTTCCTGGCATCCCACCCGTGCTACTGACTGGATTCAACTGACATAACTGACACAGTAACAGGAAACCCAGCAGCATTTCCTGTTTGCAGGTGGCCTGCAGCTCCAGAAAACACTGTTTAGTTTTTTAAACTGACCACAGCAGGAGTTAGAAAAAGGTAAATCCATTTTTATGTCAGCAATCTGAATTGTCCTGGGGAGGGATGCATATGAGCACTTTTGTGGTAAGGGTTTATTGCAAGGGTGTTGGTCCAGTTTAATTGAACTTGGTAGTCAAATGCAGCAACAGACGTCAACGCAGCAGCATCCCTGTGTCAGAACTCGCTTACCTGGGCCCCGTTCCAGCACCGTCTCCGGGCAGCCGGCCGGCCGCAGCAGTCCCTGCTTGGCGGCTGCGCTGAGCAGCGGCGGCTCGTGCGGCGCTGAGCACGGCCGCCCTCCTCCCTCTCCCCCACGTCCCCGCTTCTCGTGCTCGCGTGCGCGTTGCCGACCCCTGCCTGAACCGACTATTCTCTGTCTGATCTCCGTTGCCGACCGTTGCCTGAAAACCGACCATTCTCTGTCTGATCTCCGTTGCCGACCCTTGCCTGAAACCGACCATTCTCTGCCAGATCTCCATTGCCGACCCCTGCTTCGTATCCCGACCTCGAGCTGCCTCATCCTTCTGTATCGCTGCGATCTCTGATTAGCCGGTGTCAACCTCTGGCCTATCTTTGAACTTCCTGCTAAACTCGCTCAAACCTTGGACTCGCTCTGATTCCACTCCCAGCTATTGGTTCCTCACACCTCCAAACAGTAAGCTCCCATCCTTTGAGCCACTGAAGTCCTGGGGGCAACCAATCCCAGGCAGGCGTGTTCTGCGTCCCGGCAAGCGGGGGCTCCTACAGGTGAAGCTGGCTGCGGAGATTGGGGGTTGAGGGCTTACCTGGAGGGCTGGAGTTACCTGAGCGTGACATTAGAGTACCCTGAGCATAACATTATCACAGCCCACCATGGATGACCTGATACAGCAAGTGCAGGCCATGGCCACTGCTATTAATCAACTTGCCCAAAGAGTGACCACTCAAGAAACCAGGCAGATTCCTGCATCCTCTGTACCACCTCACGTGTCGGAGCCCAAGGTCCCGCTACCGGAGACATTTTTTGGAGACCGTGCCAAGTTCTCCAACTTCAAGAATTCTTGCGAGCTCTATTTCAAGTTGAGGCCCGTATCTTCAGGCACCGAGACCCAGCGGGTGGGTTTAGTAATCTCCCTGTTACAAGGAGACCTTCAGTCTTGGGCTTTTAGTTTGCCTCCCAATGATGCCGCCCTGCATTCTGTTACGGCCTTTTTCCTTGCTATGGGTGTATTATATGCTGACCCGGACCAACAGTCTACAGCCGAAAACAGGCTTCGGGCCTTGAAGCAAGAGCGGAACACGGCGGAGGATTATAGTGCTGAGTTTCGCCTTTGGGCGGTAGGGTCCAGGTGGAATGACCCTGCCCTGTGTAGCCAAAACCGAATGGGCCTGTCAGAGGGTATCAAAGATGCGCTGGTGAATTTCCCTTCACCGTCAGACCTAGACCAATTGATGCAGGTCACCATTAAAATTGACTGATGACTTAGGGAGAGAGCTAGGGAGAGAGTTAGGGCTCCTATGTCTTTCAAGCCCTTCCAAAACCCTAACCCACTGTCTTCCCTTAGGGAAAATACACCTTCCTCCTCTCGGGAGGAACCTATGCAGGTTGGGAGAACTCGCCTTTCCCAGGATGAAAATATGCTCCATGGGGTTATGTTTATACTGTGGGAACCCGGGACATTTTGCTAGATCCTGTCCTAACAAGGGGTACTCGGCGGGAAACTTTCACGCCTAGATCAGGGGGAGAGTGCTGATCTAGGTGAGTCTGTTTACTACTCTTGCTTGAACAAGATGTTAATTCCTGTAGACCTTTCCTGGGGCCCTTCCAAGCAGTCGGTTTCCGCTTGTGGATAGTGGAGCTGCGGGCAACTTCCTGGATCGGAGCATGATCTCCATATTGGGAATTCCACTGGTACCCCTTGGGAAATCTCTGCAGGTCCTGGCCATTAATAGGAAGGCCATTCAGGAGGTCCGGTCAATACTAAGACCCCACCTCTTAATTTAGTCGTTGGGTCCTCCCACTCAGAGTTCATTGAATTCTTCGTTTTTGATTGCCCAGAAACTCCGGTGGTTCTGGGATACCCTTGGTTAAAACTCCACAACCGCATTTTAGACTGGCAGGCTGGGGAATTAGTTAAATGGAGTAACTTCTGTAAGAATCATTGCTTTTCCACTGCCCTCAGGAGTTTCCAGATGTTGCCCCAAGGGTTGCCTCAGCCGTACACTGATTGGGCTGACGTCTTCTCTGACTGATCTGCTGATACTCTTCCCCCACATAGGGCCTATGACTGCCCCATTGACTTGACCCCGGGAACTATTCCTCCTAGAGGGAAAATTTACAACCTTACCCGGCCTGAGGAGCAAGCAATGAGGGATTACATCTCTGAAAATTTGAGTAAGGTGTTTATCCGCCCCTCAACGTCGCCTGCGGGGGCTGGGTTATTTTTTGTGGAAAAGAAAGATGGTGGTTTGAGGCCTTGTTTAGACTACAGGGCCCTGAACAAGATCACTGTAAAAAAACGGTATCCCTTTCCTTTGATTGGGGATTTATTTAATCAAGTTGTTGGCGCTCGGATTTAAAAGGGGCCTACAACTTGATTTGTATTCGGCAAGGGGATGAGTGGAAGACGGCATTTAACGTAAAGGATGGCCATTATGAATATCTGGTCATGCCCTTTGGCCTTTGTAATGCCCCAGTCATCTTCCAAGACTTCGTAAATGATGTTTTTCCGGATTACTTAGGTAGATTCATGGTCATTTACTTAGATGATATCCTCATTTTTTCTAATTCTTTGTCTGAGCATAGACGTCATGTAAAATTGGTTCTTCAAAAATTAAGAGAAAATTATTTGTATGCCAAGATTTCTAAATGCATGTTCGAGGTCACCACTGTTCCCTTCTTGTGGTATGTGATTTCTAACCAGGGTCTGGAGATGGATGCAGAGAAGGTTTCGGCAGTGCAGGATTGGGTTCAACCTAAAAAATTGAAAGAGTTACAGCGTTTCTCTTTTACGACGCTTTATCAAGGGCTTTTCCCATGTTGTGGCACCTCTTACTAACATTACCCGCAAGGGCACCTTTAATGAAAACTGGTCTTCGTCCGTCAATGAGGCCTTCCTGACTTTGAAACAGAACTGCAATGTGGGAAACAATGAATTGTTGGCAGTAAAACTGGCCTTTGACGAGTGGCATCACTGGCTGGAGGGTTCATTGCATCCGATCACGGTCTATATCAATCATAAAAACCTTGAGTACATCAGTGCAGCTAAAAGACTAAACTCTCGCCAGGCGCGTTGGGCATTATTTTTCTCGTGGTTCAACTTCTTAATCACAATTAAGCCGGGAGCTAAAAATACTAAGGCAGACGCCCTGTCTCGCATGTTCGGGGAATGTAAAGATAGGAGTGATATGGGTGAACCAATTTTGCCGTTAGATTGTGTGGTAGGGGCCATTCCAGAACGAATCCCCTGTGGTTTGTTCCACCGCACCTGCGTTCCGATGTTACCTGCGAATTTCATGATGCAAAAACTGCCGGTTACTTGGGAAATCGGAAAACGTTTACTTTAGCCCGACGTCATGTATGGTGGCCTACTATGCGGCGCGATATTTCTACCATTATCGATGCAAGAACCATGGACTCATATCTCTATGGACTTTATAGTTGATTTGCCACAATCACATGGGAACACTGTTGTTTGGGTGGTCGTGGACCGTTTTAGTAAGATGGCACATTTTATTCCGTTACCTAAACTCCCGTTGGCTCCTGAGCTTTCGCGATTATTTATTTCACATATTTTCCGTATCCATGGCATACCGTCTAATATAATTTCCGATCGAGGTGTACAATTTACTTCGCGTTTCTGGAAGAACTTCTGTTCGCGGCTGGGGATTCAGATATCTTTGTCGTCTGCGTACCATCCTC
Organism: Gastrophryne carolinensis; assembly: GCA_027917425.1. Lineage (NCBI taxonomy): Eukaryota > Metazoa > Chordata > Amphibia > Anura > Microhylidae > Gastrophryne > Gastrophryne carolinensis. The sequence continues at coordinate 75,319,559 of CM051242.1, read as the reverse complement.
AAACCAATGGGCAGACTGAAAGAACCAAAGTCTTGAACAGTACTTACGATGTTACATTTTTGACGCTCAAGAACAATGGTCAGAATTCATTGATTTTGCGGAATTTGCGTACAATAATGCACCGAAAGAAAGAACTAAGGTGTCCCCATTCTTCTGTAACTTGGGAAAAAATCCCAGAGGTTCTTCCCTCTCAGGGTCACCTTCCGATTTACCGGCATTGGAAGAGTGGCTCCAAGAACGGAAAAACATCTGGGCCCGCGTCCAAGAGACTTTGAAAACTACTGTTTTAAGATACAAAAGATTCGCCAATCACCATAGGTCTCGAGAACCCGCACTCTAGGTTGGGGACCTCGTTTGGGTCTCGACTAAAATCATTTCTCTCCGGCAACCTTCCAGTAAGTTGGGTCCCAAGTTTAATGGACCTTTCCCTATTACTCAGAAGTTGAACAATGTAACCTTTAAGGTTCAACTTCCTCAAACCATGAGAATCCCAAACTCCTTTCATGTGTCGCTGCTAAAACCAGCTAAGAATATACCACTCCCATCCCCATCACCAATCCTAGTTGATAACGAACCAGAATATGAAGTAAGCAAGATTCTAGACTCGAAAAATCCGTAATTCGTTGCAATATTTGGTTGACCGGGTTGGCTACGGTCCAGAGGAGAGGTGTTGGGTTGCAGCAAAAGATGTGCACGCTAGGATTCTTGTTAAGAAATTCCATCGTGACAATCCAGGGAAACCTGGTAAGGGTCTGGAGGCCCCTCGTGAAGGGGGGGGTAGTGTCAGCGCGCCCGCCGGAGGCTGAGTTGAGGGCCAATGAGCCTTAGGTATTTGGGGCTGAACGCCCCTAGGTGGGGGTTGGGCCAATGAGCCCAGGTAAAGGATTTTTGGGCTATACGCCCCTTTGGTTCTGAGCCAATCTTTACTGAGTTTCAAAGTTGCACCAATCACACTCTATCCAATCATGTCTGGTCCCTATAAAGCTTTACCCCATCATTCACTCAGTGCCTGTGATAGTGCCTTGTACCTAGTTTGTCTTGTATTATACTCCGTTTGATCTTAGTTGTCGACCTCTGCATGAACCGACTATTCTCTGTCTGATCTCCGTTGCCCACCCCTGCTTTGTACCCCGACCTCGAGCTGCCTCATCCTTCTGTACCGCTGCGACCTCTGGCCTATCTTTGAACTTCCTGCTAAATTTGCTCCAACCTTGGACTCGCTCTGATTCCTCTCCCAGCTATTGGTTCTTCAGACCTCCAAACAGTAAGCTCTCATCCTGTGAGCCATTGAAGTCCTGGGGGCAACCGATCCCGAGCTGGTGTGTTCTGTGTCCCGACAAGCGGGGGCTCCTACAGGTGAAGCTGGCTGCGGAGATTGGGGGTTGAGGGCTTACCTGGAGGGCTGGAGTAACCTGAGCGTGACATTAGAGTACCCTGAGCATGACACCCTGCTACCTCTGCTGTGAGCACCCCGGCTGACAGACTATGAGGTCTGAAAGTCACACACAGAGGAGGGAGTAGGGATACTGCTGTGTGCACTTTCATTGCTGAATTTGTTCACTGCTGGGATTCTAGAGAGGCAAGTATGCGGGGGAATTAGCAGCAGGTCTGACATGTGATGTGTCCTAGAAAAGCTACTGTATAGACCACATTTCTGTCCCTTTCCAGGTAAACACTAACATTCTCCCTTGGGAACAGTAAAAAATAAGCCATTTCAATGCACCTGAAAATATCTGATTGTATGTAAGTACCTTATGTATTCTTGGCTTACATGATTTCTTTGCTCCAGTTTCTGGGTCATGGTTGACCTGGGAAGCCATGTCATGGCGCAGCTCTATGAGTCATGAGCATGCCCTGTTGTGGTCAGAGACCACTAAGGAGCCCCTGTGGTTTGCTGTTCTCGCTCAGACTGAGAGCTCCAAGGTTGTAGGACAACTTTTTTGCATAGCCCTTGTGGACTAAAATTTAAAGAAAGGCAAACTTTGGAGCCCTGCTACTGCTTCTACCCTGCACTGCAGAAATTGGAGGAGAGGCACATGGGACAGGCACCAGGTGAGCTGATTGCTGGCTAATGATTGTTGTTGGGTTTAGCAGGTGCGTACATACCATACTACCAGGGCACGTGCCCCCAGGCCCCTGGAACAAGAGGGCCCGGATCAAGCTACCTACAGTACCTCTTCAGCATGTACACCTGGCACCTGGTGTCTTATCTACCCATGCCACCTCCTTTCCCCATGCCAGCTTCTCCTGGCCCCTACCACATGTCTCCTTGCCCAGAGCACGCTGCCCCGGTCTCTGTGCCGCCCTAGTCCTCAGTGCTCATGCACCTTATCACCTCCTGGCTAAGTCTGCGGGGGGGGGGGGGGCTGATGGGGCCCCATCAGCTCTATGTCTGCCCCTGGGGTTTGGAAGCCCTTTATGTAGTTTACAGTCAACCACACCTGTTTCCTTCCATTTCACACACTTTTTTGATGTATGGAGTCCAATCAAATGAGTCAGGTTCATTATTCAGCCATTTACGCAGTTCTGTCATGTTTCCTTCCAGAAGATCTGAGGCAATTATATTATTAAACACTTCACAAGCTGAGATGAGGTGATAGATGACTGGCCCGCTACCAACATCGATCAAAGTGTCTCCTTCAATATAACCTTATGGAAAAACAAAGGTATTAATATGAAACAAGTGTGATATAAACATGAAGCAGGAAAGGTATAAATGTAGATAACTTATCTGATAATAAACACTTAAAAAACGGCAAATGATTATTTTAACAAAACTCTCTCAAAGAGGAAAAATAGAATTATGACTTTAATACCCTAAACTAATTGATTTAAATAGAAAAAAGACCCGGGGCATTAATTAATTTCGGATTCATAATGTACGGTATTCTCTTTGAGAAGCAAGCATTTAGTGGTTTTAGGAGTTTATACAGTGGATAGAAACATTTTCACATTGTACAGCATCATGGAAGATTAAGGCGCTTTATAAATAAACAATAATAACAATACACAATAATTTAAAACAATAATTTATTAACTATGCATTACATTATTTTAAACACTTCAGCATGTTGAATTCTTACAGGACATTGATTGTTTGGATTGCATCCTATCCTGATGGCACGCTCTTTTTTTTTTTTCCCTCCTGCCCAATTATATTCATACCAGTTTTGTTGAGAGATCTGGACAAATATTGTTAGCTACTCAAAACTAAAGATTAACCCTTTAAGTGGCAAACACGTAACACCTACAGGCTGGCTTGTTCGGGCCTTAAATGCCAAGCCCGTAGGTGTTACGTGCTTGAATTTCCCCGCTGTTATTTTAAAAAATAATGTAAAAAATTACTCACCAACCCCTCTATGGATCCGGCCAGGTCTCCTCTTTAATTTGGTGCCATCCGATCCCCCGTGTCCCCGGAATAGCCCCCCCCCCCCCCCGCTTCAGCAGCAGTAGCTGCTAACTGTAAAGAAAAAAAAATAAATAAAAATGACATTTACTTACCTGAGGCCGCGCTGTCTCCCGACGGGTCTCCTCTTCAGTGGGGGGGCCTCCGATCGCCCCCCCCCAGCCTCTTCTGTGGCGAGGAGAGGGCAGAAATCGCCCTCTCCCCCCACTTCCTGAAACGCGACTGCTAACCCCGCCCCCTGGGGGCGGGACCGGGCGACATCATTGTGATGTCACCAGCATCCGGCTTCTTAAGTCCAGCACCTGAGACAGAGAATCAGTCTGCTCGGGTGGTTGGAGGAGAGAGGCAGGGAGGAGGAGAGGGCTGAGATCGCTCCCCCTCCCCAGGCTCTCTCCTCCAAACACCCGAGCAGACTGTCATCGCAGATCGCCAGGGGACACAGGATCGGAGGTGAGTAAAGTAAAAAAAAAATAAATAAATGACATTTTTTTTCTTATGTCTCTGTGTGTTTATTTTTACATTTAACCCCTTGTGAACTGCTAAGGGGTCCATGAGACCCCTTATACCAGTTCACAAGGCTAGGGGCTGGCAAGTCACCTGCGGTAGCCGCAGGTGACTTGCCATTAACCCCCGGCACCCCTATTACCTGCCTCCCCAAAGCCCAGGGGGGGGGCAGAAGAGCTGGGCCCACATAGGCTATGTGGGCTTCTAGGCTGCAGGGTGGGGGGCCACAAAAGCTGCCCCCCCACTCTGTTCCTACAAGCACCCATAGCTTGTCCCGGGCTGGTAATGCTGGGTAAGGGGGACCCCATTTCATTTTTGGGGGGATTTTTAAGGGTTTTAACCCTTAAGATTCAAAAAAAAAATGCCCCCCCCCCCCCACTATGTCATTTTTTTTTTTTAAATTAAGCCCTTATGTTCTGTTGCCCAGCAGCTAAAAAAGGCTTCCAGTGGCAGCAGGAGAGCAGAAGCCAGATTGATCAGCGTGGGACACAGGGATGGATGGGAGGTAAGTATTAAAAAAATAAATAAATAAAATATTTTTTCTGCTTGTTTCTGTGGTTTTTTTTTTTTTTACGTTTAACCCCTTGTGAACTGGTAAGGGATCCATGAGATCCCTATACCAGTTCACAAGGCTGGGGAGCTGGCAAGTCACCTGCGGCTAGCGGGTCACTTGCCGTTAACCCCCGGCACCCCAATTACCTGCCTCCCCAAAGCCCGGGTGGGGGCAGAAGAGCCCAGGACATGGCTATGTGGGCTTGTAGCCTGCAGGGTGGGGGGCACCAAAGCTGGCCCCTTGCACCCAGTTCTACAAGCCCCCATAGCTGGTCCAGGGCTGGTTATGGTGGGTAAGGGGGACCTCATATAATTTTTGGGGGAGTTTTAAGGGTTTTTAACCCTTAAAATTCCCCAAAAAATGGGTCCTCCCCCCCCCCCAGGAGGGGGGACCCTATGTCCTTTTTTTTAATTTACCCCTTATGTTTATAGTAAGGATAGTATTAGTATTTTATTTGTTAATGTTATAAAGTGCTATTTTCAGTTTAGGGGGTCTCCTGGGCAAGAATGGGGGGGCTACCAATACATATGTGGTACCGTTGTAATCGGAAGAAATGGGGCTTTCACATGCAATATGGTTTTCTTTAATAAAGTAAATGTTTTATTTAAAATAAAGGAGATAATTTTCTAAAAAAAATTTTTTTTTTGTTCTTTTTACGCAAAAATATTAAAAAAAACAGTAGAAAAATTACAAACAATTTCATGTTAAAGCCTAAACTCTGCTGCAAAAAATATATCTATAATTTTCCTGGAAATACCTCCAAAAATCATGGTTAAACATGGTGCAAAATGGTGAAAAATTACCTGTCATCAGAGGGTGAAAAAAATTAGTAATTAGAAAAGTCGGGCAATTAAAAGGGTTAATAGTACCTATGCATGTGGGGTATTGTTCTGCTTGGGGGATCTTGCACTTTCAGATTTAGCTTCTTTTTTCTTGTTTGCATATTGATTTTTTAAGAAAATGTGCTTTTTATTCTGTTTTTTTTTCAGTTTTTTTATATTTTTTTTTGAGGGAAACCTCTTGCAACCTAAGAATTCTTCAAGGGATTACTTCTAAAATGATGAGCCCACTACAACAAGCTGGGTACGCTTAGAAAGCTAAACATTCTTTCAGGGAATATATGGTTTCTAGGGGGTATTCCAAATGTAAAGGGTTGTTTTGGTAGAAAAAGTACAAGGTGCGCACTTGCGCAGAGCTGAAATTTTCAAGTAAAATTTCCCTTACGCACATGCTTTACTTTGGGGTGTTTGACAACTCTTTCCTTGACAGTAGCTATGCATGTTGAGTATTGTTCTGTTCGGGGATGTTGCTTTTTCAGATTGGGCTTGTTTTTTCTTGTTTGCATATTTTTTTTTAGGAAAATATGAGTTTGATTCTGCTTTTTTATTCTTTTTAGTGAAACTCTGTTCATTGAGGAATTACTTCCAGAAAACTGCACCCATGTAAACAAGCCTGGTACACCTAGAAAGCCTGAGGTGTATCCTTCCAGGGAATATATAGTTTGTTGGTGGTATTTCAAATGTAAAGGGTTGTTTTTCTTGAAAAACTGCAAGGTGCGCCTAGCGCTTAGCATATTTGTATTTTATCTGAAAATCTCCTAAAGCGCTGTTTCAATTTGGGGGAGTCACCTGGGCAGGAAAGGGTGTCCACCAATACATATGTGGTATCCCTGTAACCGGGAGAAATTAGGATTTCACACGCAATAAGATTTTATTGACAAGATTCCTTTTTTTATTACAAAAAACACTACAAATTGTAAAAAAATAGATTTTTTTTGCACATATTTCACTCCAAAATATTGAGAATACACCTAAAAAATGACAAAACATACATTTCATGTTAAAGCCCAGATTCTGTTGAAAAAAAGAATATATAATTCCCTGGGAAATCCCTTCAAAAATCACAGCTGAACATGTGGAGCGCAAAATAGTGCAAAAGGGTCTGGCAACAGAGAATGAAGAATGCTCCAGGTAGGCTGGCACATAAAGGGTTAAAGACAATTTTCAGGCAAATAAAAAAAAAAAAAGCTATACTCACTTTTTCTCCCACGCAAACCGTCGCTGCTAGTCTGTGGCTGCAGCGCTTACCTGAAAGGTTGGATGCAGGTCCCTCACTGCCCAGCACCTTGCGCAGCGACGTTTTCTTGTTGGGCTTCTGTTCCTGTCTTGTGGTGACGTGATGACGGTGAGCTACCATACCCACTCCATTCACTGCAATGGAGGGGACGTGGCAGCTCACCCTGACTGATGATGAGGACGTGGCCATGTCGGAGGGAGTCAGGAAGAGACTCACAACGAGAGAGCACTCGCTGCTCACGGTGCCGGGCGGCAAGCGACCTGGATCCAGCCTTTCAGGTAAGCCCCGGGCTAGAAATGGCGGTCTGCGTAGGTAAAAAGGAGATTATAGCTTTTTTTTTGTCTGCCTGAAAATGTACTTTTAACAGCTGTATCAGCTATGTTCGGTCTGTCTGTCTGTATCCAGTGGCTTCCTAGTATGTATTTTTATAGCTGCTGCTAGTTTACTTTTAAATCTGTCTTTTTCCTTGTTCTGTCAATCTGTGTGATTAAAGTCTGTTTTTGAACACATATACACCAGTAACAAAGCGAAAACTCATGGAATGACATTGTTTTAACACAATAACACTTTAGTGCCAGATCTGTAATGACAATCCTGCATAAAAAAATAAAATAAAAAATTGATTAAAAGTGTTTGTTTGCAGGCCCGGAGAGGACACCCAATGATTTGAGCAAAAAAAATGCCTAACACACTATTTATACACAACTAATGAAACCCCATTGAAATGTATGGAAGAGTGCTACAGAGGGACAGGTACTACATGGCGCTCCTAAACCTAGAGCCCCAATGCTACACGCTGAGCGGCCTGCATTAATACATGTGACGCTAAATGGCACTGTTAGATGCGCTCACCAGATTCGCTTTCTTACATGTGGTTTTGCGTACAGTGCCCAGCGTTCACCAGGCGTTACCTGCCGCTACGAAGTACTACCTGGCGCCATCCGTTCTTAAATAACCCCCATAGTCTCAAATTGGACCAGAGACCACACATGTGCCATTAGAGAGGGGAAAGGTGAATGTTTACAGGATGCCCTGTGGGATTCCAGAGCCAATCCGTGTGGGTTTTGTTCAGCTTTAATCTATGGGTGTGTATAAGTCAGCAAGTGTATGGGACTTTAAAATTGTGTAGTGTGAGAAAGTAACACAGTGTTTAAATCTTACCTGGTATAAATGTGTCATGTAGCACCTTCAATGCAAAGGTAGTCCATTCTTCGAAAGGATTTCGATTTTTCACATCATAAAAGGTCTGTAAGTACACAACTGGGTTGAACTCTTCAACATAGGTCTCCTGTGATGTATATGGGACCGCCATGTTGTCGTGTCAGGGCACGCTGATTTCTTCTGATTTTCAAAAGTTAATTACAATTTTATACTGTAAAAAAGACCAACTAAAATACATAATAAAAAAAACATTCAGCCATGTAAGGGGAACACAAAAAATATCATTATGCTTCAAATAGCACAATGAAATTGAATTCACTCAAACTGAAAGATCATTTGAATTCAGTATCAATTGTTTAATAATATAAATCAACTGTGATGACGATCATTGACTAGATAATGCGGAACCTAGAGTAAAGTAACTAACTGAGATCTCCTAACTGTATTTTTTATGATAGGCTTTTAATTGCTTGATTAATGATGTTGTTAATGATTTTATAATTCTCTGTTTTATAGTACACATGTGACTTCCCTTCTACACTATTTATTGTATTTGGAAAGGCACTTCAATCCTCCAGTCCTGCAATGACGTGGAACTGTTTATAAACCAGCAATTTTTCCATACTCCCAATGTTAAAAGTTATGCCCAATACTATTTTACAGCCTCATTGCTGTCTCCACACCACAATTTTTATTTTTTTTAAATGTAAAGTTTTTTTCCTATATGTTACCTTTACTACTCAGCAAGTGGTCTCAACTAGAGATGAGCGAACTTTTGAAAAATCCGATTAGACTGATTTGCCGAATTTTCAGACAAAAATCGAAACGAATTTATTCGCGACGAATCGCTATTAAAAGCGGCTATTTCTGAGCTTCCTAGAGCCTCAATAGGGTTGTAACATGTATAGGAAGCGTGCTGGGTTAGTGAAATAATATTGTAAATAATTATGACATGCAGATCAGAGGCATCGCTATTAGAATTGCAGAGCGGCACAATTGCAGAGAGTTGAGGTGGCATCACTGTGAGGGGCCCCTATATTGCCTGAAAAACACACCCTGGAGCTGGCAGCAGCAGGAGCCCAAATATTGGCTGAAAAACATCCTGGAGTGGGCAGCAGGAGCCCAAAAATTGGCCTGAAGACACGCACTGGAGTTGGCAGCAGGAGCCCAAACATTGGCTGAAAGAGACACTGGAGTTGGCAGCAGCAGGAGCCCAAAAAATGACTGAGAGACACACCCTGGAGTGGCAAGCAGCAGCAGCGGCAGGAGTCCAAACATTGCTTGAAAGAGACACTGGAGTTGGCAGCAAGAGCAGCAGGAGCCCAAATATTGCTTGAAAGACACACTGGAGTTGGCAGCAGGAGCCCAAACATTGCTTGAAAGACACACTGGAGTTGGAAGCAGGAGCAGCAGGAGCCCAAACATTGGCTCAAAGAGATACTGGAGTTAGCAACAGGAGCAGTAGGAGCCCAAACATTGCTTGAAAGACACACTGGAGTTGGCAGCAGGAGCAGCAGGAGCCCAAACATTGCTTGAAAGACACACTGGAGTTGGCAGCAGGAGCCCAAACATTGCTTGAAAGAGACACTGGAGTTGGCAGCAGGAGCCAAAACATTGCTTGAGAGACACACTGGAGTTGACAGCAGGAGCAGCAGGAGCCCAAACATTGGCTCAAAGAGATACTGGAGTTAGCAACAGGAGCAGTAGGAGCCCAAACATTGCTTGAAAGAGACACTGGAGTTGACAGCAGGAGCCCAAACATTGCTTGAAAGACACACTGGAGTTGACAGCAGGAGCAGCAGGAGCCCAAACATTGCTTGAAAGAGACACTGGAGTTGGCAGCAGGAGCAGCAGCAGCCCAAACATTGCTTGAAAGACACACTGGAGTTGGCAGCAGGAGCAGCAGGAGCCCAAACATTGCTTGAAAGAGACACTGGAGTTGGCAGCAGCAGCGGGAGACCAAAAATTGGCTGAATGACACCCTGGAGTTGCAAGCAGCAGCAGGAGCCCAAACATTGCTTGAAAGAGACACTGGAGTTGGCAGCAGGAGCCCAAACATTGCTTGAAAGAAACATTGGAGTTGGCAAGCAGCAGGAGCCCAAACATTGCTTGAAAGACACACTGGAGTTGGCAGCAGGAGCAGCAGGAGCCCAAACATTGCATGAAAGAGACACTGGAGTTGGCAGCAAGAGCAGCAGGAGCCCAAACATTGCTTGAAAGACACACTGGAGTTGGCAGCAAGAGCAGCAGGAGCCCAAACATTGCTTGAAAGACACACTGGAGTTGGCAGCAGGAGCCCAAAAATCGGCCTAAAGACACACTGGAGTTGCAAGCAGCAGCAGCAGGAGCCCAAAATTGCCAGAAAGACACACCCTGGATTTGGCAGCAGCATTAAGAGAACATATACAGATTTTCGGCACAGATATCTTATCCGAAGAATATTAATAAAAAAGTAACGTAAAGTATTTTCTCAATAATTACTTGTGGTCTGATGCGGAGGAATGTCTGTAACTGGAGAGCAGCGTCTTAAATCTTTTTTGCACGATCCATATTTCTTTAGTGTTGGTCTGGCCCCATGATCAATCTACTCTAATGCATCAGGCATTGGTGGGTGGAAATCTTGGCTGATCCATGCCCGATTCATTTCCACACAGGCCAGTCTTTTTTTGGAGCATAGTGGAGCACATTGAATTGCTCTCATCACAGCATTACTTACGCACATCTAAGAGTTTCATCACTTTGTTCGTGTTAAAGTCTTCAGGGCCTAGTTACTACTTAGTGAAAGACCATAGATAGTTACACACCTGCTGCTCTTATCAACAAATCCTGTTTTAAGTGTAGTGTAGTGTTTTTGTCCTCCCCTCATATACGCACTAAGTATGTCAGGCAGAGAAGTGGCAGGATGGGCACAGAGAAGTTGCAGAGGCCTAAATTCATCAACCAGAGGTTGCAGCAGACTAGGGGTGAGTGGCAGCAGGAGTAAGTGAGAGGACTGATCTCCCGGGATCAGCTAGCGGTTGTGTCTTGACCACCAACCCATCTGCCATCATCCATTGGTTAACACGATCATCCACTGTATCGCAAGTGACATCCGACACCCCCAGTCAACTGTCGGTTATGTCTTATGCTTAGGGTTCAGCTTCACTATTCAGTGAGGACGATCTGATAATCAGAAAAATCAGCAGCTACTGCCCAGCCAAGAAGTGGAGGAGACACTCGCCGCTTCTTCCACTAGGCGGGCAAGTAGTGATGAGGAGAGTGGCGTGGGAGGTGGTGTTGCAAATGTTTTGGCTTCTTAAGCAGACACTGTTGAGGAACCTGAGGAGGACATCAGTGAGTTTTGAGGGCACTTTTAAAGGCTTGGAGTGATGGAGAGTGACAGATTTAGCGGCCAGCATGGTGGCAGAAGGGGAGAGTATGGAGGCAAATGTGCTCAGGGTAGACCACTTGCGCGGCAGGCTATTTTCCCAGGAGGTAGTGGAAGAGGGTCCCTGAAGCTGGCGGCGGCGGCGGCAGCAGCAGTGAATTAGTGCGGACTGTTGCTAGGAAAAATCAGCTACAAGGCCATGTGGCAGTTTTTCATCAAGTATCCGCAGGAGGTTAACATGGCTATATGAAAGATGTGTAGGCAGAAGGTGAAGTGTGGCCAGGGTCCCAATGTTGGACCCACAGCCCTGCGTCAACATTTGCAGCGTCACCATCAAGCGGCCTGGGAGAGTTGGCTCCAAAGTGGTGGTCCAGCCTGCTGCATTACCCAGTGGCACGCCGCTCTCTGTTCCAGCCAGCCAAGGCTCCACCACCTACTGTGTGTCATACCCATCCTCTGTCGCTCCAGATGCTCCTCCTCCTCTTAATCCGAGTCAGTCATTCCGCCAGCAATCCATTGGCCAAGCCATGTCCAAGAGACAACAGTATATGCCCACTCATCCAACGTGCAGAAGCTAAATGTGCTCCTGTATAAGTTGCTGGTGCTGCAGTCCCTCCCTTTTGAGGTGGTGGACCTTTCAGAGAACTGATGGCCGAGGTGGAGAGTCCCATGCTGTCATTTTTGCGAAGAAGGCAGTACCAGCCCTGTACAATTTTGTTGAACAGAAGGTGGGCCAGTCCTTTTGCCTGTCAGTGTGTACCAAAGTGCACAGCAGTGCCTACGTCTGGAGCTGTAACTACGGTCAGGGACAATACATATCCTTTAAGGCCCACTGGGTGATTGTGGTTCCTGCACAACCACAACAGCAACTGGGACAGGTCCCTCCGCTGTGGCCTCCACGCTCCTAGGCCTCCACGCTCCTAGGCCTTTGTGCCTGTGACCGTGCACTTGCACTTAGCAATGGTGTCACAGAAAAAAGTGGCTAATTGTCAATTACATATTAATAGTTAACATTTATCTTATTTGAACATATTTATAATAAGAACATACAATAACATATAACATAGCAACAATAACATCTAACATAATAACTGAAACATATCAAATTTATTTATTTATTTATTTATTTTGGATATATTTTTTTTTCATATTTTGTATTTAAAAAAAAAAAATTATATATATATATATATATATATATATATATATATATATATATATATATATTATTTTCCATTGTTTTTTTTTTATATTTTGTGAATTTTTGTACCAATGTTTTTTTTCATTTTTTATTTTTTTTTCTATTTTGTTTTTTCTAAATATTTTTTTTCATTTTTTTTCCAAGTGCCCTTCCAGCCTACCATGTGTGCAGGACACGGCGGTTTCACGCTGTTCTTCACATGGTTTGCCTTGAGCCACAGAGCCACACATGGGAGGAACTGCTAAAAATGAGAACTCAATAAATTAAATCATGGCTTACTCCACGAAAATGGGACCCATGGTCACTGACACTGGGAAGAACATCCTGTCTGCGCTGCGACAAGGAAGCCTGAGCCATGCGTCCTGCCATAGCACACGTGTTCAATCTAGTTGTCAAGTGTTTTTCGAAGTCTTCCCCCCATCTGCAAGACATCCTAACAACGGGAAGGAAACTTTGCATGCACTTCAGCCACTCCTACACCACCAAGCACACCCTTCTTGAGCTTCAGCGTCAGAACGGTATCCCCAAACATAGTCTGATTTGCGATGTTTCCACCCGTTGGAATTCCACCCTCCATATGCAGGATCGACTATAGGAACAGAGAATAGCCATCACGGATTTCTTGATGATTCAAATGGATAGGGGGACTCCCCTGTGTAACTTCAATGTAAACCAGTGGCAGCTCATACGTGACACCTGCCATTTGCTCAGGCCCTTTGAGGAAGCTACTTTATTAGTCAGTCATCAGGACTATGAGATGATTTATGTGATTCCACTGCTTCATATACTACAACACATGTTGGAAACCATGGCTGGTCAGGGCACTGGAGACATGGCGCATACATTTCACAGCCACATAAAGCCTGTGGGGGCTGAAGTGGAGGAGTAGGAGGGGGTGGGGCACAGCGAAGCACAGTTTAGGTTTGACAAAATTGCCATTTTATCAGGAGCAGGAGCAGCCACAGGAGCTAGAGGATTGTGAGGAAGGCGAGACAGAGGACCCAGACACACCGTGGCAGTTTGCAGTGGAGATGGAGACAGGTAGTCCCTCCGAGTCACTTGCACAAATGGCACAATGCATGCTCACGTGCTTGCGTAGTTACCGCAGCATTGTCTCCATTTGTCAGCGGGATGACTTCTGGCTCTCCACCTTATTGGACCCTCGCTTCCGGCACAAAATGTGGGGCATTTTTTACACCCAGTGAGAGGGAGGACAAACTGACCTACTACAGAGACATCCTACGTAGTCAGTTGGGCGATGCCTATCTGCGCCATGGTCCATACTGTGATGCCCAGCGGGACACCAGCCTTCTGTAAGCAGGCAACCCCCAATCTCCACCGCTGCTTCTGCCTATAGTAAAGCCCCCGTTTTCCGGGATGCTAGGTACGCCTCACCGGACACGGTTGCCCCCAGATCTTAATAGGCGCAAAGGATGGCTGCTTACGGTGAAGGCCGATGATCCCGAACCCGAGCTTGTTCACAGGTAGTCAATCCAGAGGGTGCGTCAGAGTACAGGGATGAGACAGGTGCGTAGTGAGGAGTAGCCAAAGGGTCAAGCCAGGAGGTCAGAGATCGCAGGGTATCCAGAGGGGCAGGCAGCTTCGTGGTCAGACAAAGCAGAGGTCAGTACAGCAGCAGACAGGAATGGTCGTTCAAGCCGTGTCAGAACTGAACCGGCACAAAATGGGGGCATTTTTTAAACCCGCCGAGAGGGAGGACAAACTGAACTACTACAAAGACATTCTACGTAGTCAGTTGGCCGATGCCTATCTGCGCCATGGTCCATACTCTCGCAGGTCTGACTCGGGGGACCTCTGCGATCACTTTCCACTGCCATGGCTGCTGGGGGGGTGGAAGGAGAAGCAGCAGCAGCTCCATCAGCAGTAGCCTCAGTTTTCAGTCGCTAATGAGTAGCTTTCTACACCCGCATAGTGAGTCTACTCATGAGCAGCATGAAGACCTGGAGCAGGACCTGAACCAGCAGGTCGTGTCATACCTTGACATGACCATGCAAACACACCTTGAGGATCTGCTGGACTTCTGGGCAGCCAAACTTGACTTGTGGCCGCAACTAGCAGAGTTTGCCCTGGAAAAGCTGTCCTGCCCGTCCAGAAGTGTGCCATCTGAGCGGGTGTTTAGTGCGGCGGGGCCATAGTCATGCCAAGGAGAACTTGTCTGTCCATGAATAATGTGGAGAGACTCACCTTTGTAAAGATGAATCAGGCATGGTTCAACCAGGATTTCCAGCCAACAATGGCTGTTCCATGGTAGTAGCTGATGCATGGTAGCTCCGTATGCTGCTGCCAACTCCAGGGTGTGTCTTTCAGGCAATATATGGGCTCCCTATGCTGCCAGCTCATATGTTTGTCTTTCAGGCAATATATGGGCTCCTAATGCTGCTGCTGCCAACTCCAATGTAAGCACTCTTACAAGACGCATGCTAGCATATTTGGGATGCCCCCCAGTTAAAGGCAATGGCTGCTGGCAATTTGACAAAGTGACTTCTTTACAAAATGCAACCAGTTAATAGACAGGTACTCTTGAAATATTACTGCTAGTGTTTGGGATGCCCCTCCTCACATACAAAGGAGGCCTCCCTTGGTTGTGGAAAAGTGACGTTAATTATAAAATGCAAGCAGTTATTAGACAGGTAGTCTTGAGATATTTATGCTAGTGTTTGGGATGCCCATGTGGGCTGGGGTTTTTACAGCAGACACAGAAACAATTCAAACTGCAATATATTTATGAGAAATAGCCTTTAAAAGCTGCTTTAGTGTACCAGATAGGGCCCAATGTGCAGGTCTGGGATACCATGAGGCCTAGTGTTTTTACAGCACACACAAAAACAATTCAAACTGCAATATATTTATGAGAAATAGCCTTTAAAAGCTGCTTTAGTGTAACAGGGCCAAAAGGGCAGGTTTGGGATACCCTGCGGCCTGGTGTTTTTACAGCACACACAAAAACAATTCAAACTGCAATATATTTATGAGAAATAGCCTTTAAAAGCTGCTTTTGTGTAACAGGGTCAAATTTGCAGGTTTGGGATACCCTGTGGCCTGGTGTTTTTACAGCACACACAAAAGCAATTCAAACTGCGATATGTTTATGAGAAATAGCCTTTAAAAGCTGCTTTAGTGTAACAGATAGGGTCAAATGTGCTGGTTTGGGATACCATGAGGCCTGGTATTTTTACAGCACACACAAAAAAAATTCAAACTGCGATGTATTTATGAGAAATGGCCTTTAAAACCTGTTTTAGTGTAACAAATAGGGTCAAATGTGCAGGTTTGGGATACCGTGCGGCCTGGTGTTTTTACAGCACACACAAAAACAATTCAAACTGCAATATATTCATGAGAAATAGCCTTTAAAAGCTGCTTTAGTGTAATAGATAGGGTCAAATGTGCTGGTTTGGGATGCCCATGTGGGCTGGTGTATTTAAACCAGACAAAAAACAATTCAAAATGCATTAGCTTAATTAAAATGAGGCTGAACAACGCTTATTTAGTATAACAGATAAAGTGACGTGCTGGTTTGGGATGCCCATGTGGGCTGGTGTATTTAAACCAGACAAAAACCAATTCAAAATGCAATAGCTTAATTAAAATGAGGCTGAACAACGCGTATTTAGTATAACAGATAGGGTGACATAAGTTGGTTTGGGATGCCCATGTGGGTTGGTGTATTTAAACCAGACAAAAACCAATTCAAAATGTTTGATTCAGCTGAAGAAGGATGAACAAGCGTATTTAGTATAACAGGCTGCTAAGTGCATGTTTGGGATGCCCTGCGGCCTAGTGTTTTGGCAGCAGACTAAAAACCAATTCAAAATGCAATAGCTTGATTAAGCTGAAGAAGGATGAACAAGCGTATTTAGTATAACAGGCTGCTAAGTGCAGGTTTGGGATGCCCTGCGGCCTAGTGTTTTGGCAGCAGACCAAAAACCAATTCAAAATGCAATAGTTTGATTCAGCTGAAGAAGGATGAACAAGCGTATTTAGTATAACAGATAGGCTGCTAAGTGCAGGTTTGGGATGCCCTGCGGCCTAGTGTTTTGGTAGAAGACCAAAAACCAATTCAAAATGCAATAGTTTGATTAAGCTGAAGAAGGATGAACAAGCGTATTTAGTATAACAGGCTGCGAAGTGCAGGTTTGGGATGCCCTGCGGCCTATTGTTTTGGCAGCAGACTAAAAACCAATTCAAAATGCAATAGCTGGATTAAGCTGAAGAAGGATGAACAAGCGTATTTAGTATAACAGATAGGCTGCTAAGTGTAGGTTTGGGATACCCTGCGGCCTAGTGTTTTGGCAGCAGACCAAAAACCAATTCAAAATGCAATAGTTTGATTAAGCTGAAGAAGGATGAACAAGCGTATTTAGTATAACAGGCTGCTACCTGCAGGTTTGGGATGCCCTGCGGCCTAGTGTTTTGGCAGCAGGACAAAAAACTATTCAAAATGCAATAGTTTGATTAAGCTGAAGAAGGATGAACAAGCGTATTTAGTATAACAGGCTGCTAAGTGCAGGTTTGGGATGCCCTGCGGCCTAGTGTTTTGGCAGCAGACCAAAAACCAATTCAAAATGCAATAGTTTGATTAAGCTGAAGAAGGATGAACAAGCGTATTTAGTATAACAGATAGGCTGCTAAGTGCAGGTTTGGGATACCCTGCGGCCTATTGTTTTGGCAGCAGGACAAAAAACAATTCAAAATGCAATAGTTTGATTTAGCTGAAGAAGGATGTACAAGCGCATTTAGTATAACAGATAGGCTGCTAAGTGCAGGTTTGGGATACCCTGCGGCCTAGTGTTTTGACAGCAGGACAAAAAAACTATTCAAAATGCAATAATTTGATTTAACTGAAGAAGGATGAACAAGCGTATTTAGTATAACAGATAGGCTGCTAAGTGCAGGTTTGGGATGCCCTGCTGCTTAGTGTTTTGGCAGCAGACCAAAAACCAATTCAAAATGCAATAGTTTGATTAAGCTGAAGACGGATGGACAAGCCTATTTGGTATAACAGGCTGCTAAGTGCAGGTTTGGGATACCCTGCGGCCTAGTGTTTTGGCAGCAGGACAAGAAAATTCAAAATGCAATAGTTTGATTTAGCTGAAGAAGGATAAACAAGCGTATATAGTATAACAGATAGGCTGCTAAGTGCAGGTTTGGGATACCCTGTGGCCTAGTGTTTTGGCAGCAGGACAAAAAACTATTCAAAATGCAATAGTTTGATTTAGCTGAAGAAGGATGAACAAGCGTATTTAGTATAACAGATAGGCTGCTAAGTGCAGGTTTGGGGTACCCTGCGGCCTAGTGTTTTGGCAGCAGGACAAAAAACAATTCAAAATGCAATAGCTTGATTAAGCTGAGGAAGGATGAACAAGCATATTTAGTATAACAGATAGGCTGCTAAGTGCAGGTTTGGGATGCCCATGTGGGCTGGTGTATTTAAAGCAGACCAAAAAATATTCAAACTATATTCAAACTAATCCAGTTATGATAAATGATTGTGTGTAACAGATAGGGTTAAATAAGCCACTGCATAGATGGGATGCACAGTGGAAAGGCAGATTAAAATTTACAGCACAAAGAACTGAAATTGAATTGAAAACTGATCAGGCTAATGAAAAAAAAAAAAAAATTTCACTGTCACTTCTATGCTGTCCCTGGATGCTGTCCCTGGATCGTTCCGGTTTTTCACTATTTTTCCCTGGATCTGTCTACCTCTCTGTCTGCCTCTCTGACTCTCCCTACCTATCTCTAACTCTCTCTCCCTATCTGCAGCAACCACCGCTGTCTCTGGAATGCAAGGCTGAAATGCGCAAAAGGAAAATGGCCGCCGGTTTATATAGCAGGGTGACGTCACCGGGCTTCCTGGCTGCTGATAGGCTGCATGTGACTGTCCCATGATACCTTGCCCCAGGGGACATGTCCGAACATGTACTTCCACATCTTAGAATGCCTGTAATTGAAATAAATGGAGTTTAACCCTTTAAATGCCAAGCACGTAGTTTCTACGTGGTTGCTTCTCCTACCGTTAAGTGCCAAGCACGTAGAAACTACGTGCCTGGCATTTCCCCCAGACAGTTAAAGAATAGAAAAAAAAAAACACTTACCTCCGGTATCCCCGTGAAGCTTGGGGTCCCCTCTTCCTGGGGGGGGGGCATCCGATCGCCCCCCCGTCTTCAGGGGGGGGCCCGAAACCAGCCCCCCCCCCCCCCCGTTTCCAGCGCTGACATCGGCGCTGTAAAAAAAAAAAAAAAAAACAAAACTGTCATTTACTCACCTTCTGCCTTCTGTCCGGGTCTCCTCTTCACCAGGGGGGGGTCCGATCCCCCCCCTGGGCTGCGCAGTCTTCAGGTGAGGACCCTCTTCCGGGTCCTCACCTCTTGTAATGGCGGCGATGGCCGCCGCCGCTTAGCTCCGCCCATTGTGGGAGGAGCGGGATGACGTCAAGATTTTTTTTCTCTGTGTCTGTGTCATTTTTTTACTATTAACCCCTTGTGAACTGGTAAGGGGTCCATGACCCCTATACCAGTTCACAAGGCTGGGGGGATGGGAAGCCACCTGCGCTAGCGGGTGGCTTGCCATTAACCCCTGGCACCCCCATTACCTGCCTCCCCAAAGGCCAGGGGGGGGGCAGAAGAGCCCGGGCCCACATGGGCTATGTGGGCTTGTAGGCTGCAGGGTGGGGGGGCCACAAAAGCTGGCCCCCCCACTCTGTGCCTACAAGCCCCCATAGCTGGTCCCGGGCTGGTTACTGTGGGTAAGGGGGACCCCACGTCAATTTTTTTTTTATTTTTAAGGGTTTTTAACCCTTAAAAATCAAAAAAAAAATGGGGCCCCCCCCCCCTGGGAGGGGGGACCCTATGTCATTTTTTTTTGATTAACCCTTTGTGTTCTGTCATCCAGCAGCTATAAAAGGCTTCTAGCAAGTGAGCAGAAGCCAGTGATCGCCGAGGGACAGAGGGCTCCAGGATGGATGGGAGGTGAGTACAGTGTAAAAAAAAAAAAAAAATTAATAAAATATTTTTTCTCTGCTTGTGTCTGTGTGATTATTTACATTTAACCCCTTGTGAACTGATAAGGGGTCCATGACCCCTATACCAGTTCACAAGGCTGGGGGGATGGCAAGCCACCTGCGCTAGCGGGTGGCTTGCCATTAACCCCCGGCACCCCCATTACCTGCCTCCCCAAAGGCCAGGGGGGGGCAGAAGAGCCCGGGCCCACATGGGCTATGTGGGCTCGTAGGCTGCAGGGTGGGGGGGCCACATAAGCTGGCCCCCCCACTCTGTGCCTACAAGCCCCCATAGCTGGTCCCGAGCTGGTTACTTTGGGTAAGGGGGACCCCACGTCAATTTTTTTTTTGATTTTTAAGGGTTTTTAACCCTATGTCATTTTTTTTCTCGATTTAACCGTTTGTAGTGTGGATGGTAGTTGTATTTTTTTTGTGAATGTTATAAAATACTTGTTTCAGTTAGGGGGGTCTCCTGGGCAGGAACAGGGGGCTACCGATAAATATGTGGTACCGTTCTAATCGGTAGAAATGGGGCTTTCACATGCAATATGATTTTCCTTAATAAAATACATTTTTTATTTAAAATAAAGGAGTCAATTTTTAAAAAAAAAATTTTATTTATTTATTTATTATTTTTACTTAATAATATTGTAAAAAAAAAAAAAAAATTTACAAACAAGACATTTCATGTTAAAGCCTAAACTCTGCTGCAAAAAAATATATATATAATTTTCCTGAAAGTTCCAGCAAAAATGGTGCAAAACATGGCGCAAAACATGACGCAAAATGGGGAAAAATGGCCTGTCAACAGAGGGTGACAAAATCTCAAGTAGGCTGGCAATTAAAAGGGTTAATAGTACCTATGCATGTTGGGTATTGTTCTGTTCGGGGGACCTTGCGCTTTCAGACTTAGCTTGTTTTTTCTGGTTTGCATATTTATATTTTAGGAAAAGGTGTTTTTTATTCAGCTTTTTCATAAATTTTTTAGGGAAACCCTGCGCAAACAAAGAATTCTTTGAGGGATTACTTCCAGAAAGATGAGCCCACTACAACAAGCTGGGTACCCTTAGAAAGCTTAACGTGTGTACTTTCAGGGAATATATGGTTTATGGGGGATATTCCAAATGTCAAGGGTTGTTTTGGTTGAAAAATCGCAAGGTGCGCAGTTTGTCTGCAGAGCTGAAATTTTCAAGTAAAATTACCGTTACGCACATGCTTTACTTTGGTGTGTTTGGCAACTCTTCCCTTGACAGTAGCTATGCATGTTGGGTATTGTTCTGTTCGGGGGATGTTGCGTTTTCAGATTAAACTTGTTTTTTCTTGTTTGTATATAGTTTTTTTAGGAAAATGTGGCTTTGATTCTGCTTTTTTATCCTTTTTTTAGGGAAACTCTTTGCAACCAAAGAATCCATTGAGGGATTACTTCCAGAAAACTATGGCCACATCAACAAGCCTGGTACGCCTAGAAAGCTTGAGGTGTGTACTTCCAGAGAATATATAGTTTGTTGGGGGTATTTCAAATGTAAAGGGTTGTTTTTCTGGAAAAACTGCCAGGTGCGCATATTGCATAGCACAGTTGTATTTTATCTGAAAATCCCCTAAAGCGCTGTTTCAGTTTGGGGGAGTCTCCTGGGCAGGAAAGGTTGTCTACCTATACATATGTGGTACCGCTGTAATCGGGAGAAATTGGGATTTCACACGCAATAAGATTTCATTGACAAACTTACATTTTTTATTACAAAAAAACACTACAATATGTAAAAATTTTTTTTTTTTTTTTGCACATATTTCACCCAAAAATATTAAGAATACACCTGAAAAATGACAAACAAGACATTTCATGTTAAAGCCCAGACTCTGCTGAAAAAAACAATATATCATTTTCCTGGGAAATCCCTGGAAATCCCTTCAAAAATCAAATTTGAACATGGGGAGCGCAAAATAGTGCAAAATGGTCTGGCAACAAAGGGTGACAAAAACGCCAGGTAGGCTGGCACTTAAAGGGTTAAAGGAAAACTTCGATCGATCGAATCGCGGGGAAATTCGGATTCGTTCAGAATCGAATTTTTCATGAAATTCGGAACGAATCCGGGTTCGTCCGGATCGATTCGCTCATCCCTAGTCTCAACCTACCTCCCTGTCCTGATGGGTAGGTGGGTTGCCAGTTCCCACCAACTACCTGGAATCCATTCTAGGCAACATGGAATTGCCAACAGGCCCCATCATCAGCCTGGTGTACATCCCTGTACATTTTTTGTCACCCTTAGCAAAGCACCAGACCAATGCTGAAGGATGTAGAGACTGGTGATTAATAATTCTTGAGGGCCGCTGTCATGGCTTCCAAGGGTTTGGTGCTTTTTACGTCCCTGTTTCCCCAAAAATAAGACCTCCCCTAAAAATAACAATATTTAAGGATGCTTTAAATATGAGCCCTACCCCAAATTATGCCCTAGCTACACTGGCAAATAAGACAATTAACTCGGGCACCAGGACCAGAAGTCCCCAGTCACGGTCAGTGCCATTTTTTGCCGGGCACCAGGTACCTGTGCACGCTAGCAACCCACCATGCCATGACAGTCTGTTTTATATTGTGAAGCAAACTGTGGTGCAAATGGAAGAGGATACAAAAGAGAGTTCTTGCTTGCTACTGGTTGAGGCAGCAGTACACCAGCAATTTAAGGCCCAGTGTTTAGGGTTCTTTGTGTTCTGTGCTCTGCTTTGCAATTGGGGGGCGCAAGACCTTGCTTCTTGGGCTTTGGGTGGAGGGTTCCACAGTTTTTGTGGGTTCTAGGAAGTTTTCCAAATTATGGAAGTTGAAAGTAAAGGCAATCTGATCATACTGCTTATTGAAGGTGGGTATTAGGAGTGTGTCTGTCTTCCAGTAGTAGTTCTGGTTTCTGAAAGGAGGCGAGCGCTATAGCTTTGGGAGCTAACATATTGAATATTAATCTTTGAACCTGAGGGTATCTGCTGCCACTTATTTTGGGGTTTGGAGAGAAGGAGAGATCTGCTTGCTTTCTGTCTAT
Organism: Gastrophryne carolinensis; assembly: GCA_027917425.1. Taxonomy (NCBI): domain Eukaryota; kingdom Metazoa; phylum Chordata; class Amphibia; order Anura; family Microhylidae; genus Gastrophryne; species Gastrophryne carolinensis. The sequence continues at coordinate 75,297,247 of CM051242.1, read as the reverse complement.
TAAAGGAACACTGTGGGTTAAAAAGCCTATACTTTCCTGATCTCCCACAGGATTACAGTCTTACAGACTACATCTCATCTATTTTACTGCTGTCAGCTTTTATACTGACCCTGCTGGCTGTGATGCTTTTGATGCTTTCTCATGACTGGAAGCAGGAACATATACTGACACACGTGATCCTATACCCAAGAAGAAAGTTTATGTCGTCACCTTCTATCCCCAGCCCAGTGCCCCCAAACAGCCTGTGTTTCTTATTTTACTAAAGCCTTTACCCCATATTCATAATAACATGAAGTGGTTGCAGTTGTCCATATGGCTCCCTTGTTGAGCAGCCCCACCCATGGTGCTTTCCGGAGATGACAGACAGTTACAGTACACACAGCTAGGCATTGGAGAGCACTTCAACCTAACTGTCATTATGTGACAGTTTAGTTGTAACTGAATTAATTAGCATATGGCTGCTACACCTCAGGCTGCTCCCTGTTCGTGTTTTTATGAATATAAGACAAAGGCTTTACTAAAATAAAAAGAAACACAGGCTGTTTTGGGGCACTGGGCTGGGGATAAATTGTGAGGACATAAACTTCCTGTCTGGATATAGATGCACTTTAAGCCACATTGCAATTACATTTAGGTGTACTAAGCTTTTTTTATCTTTGCTGGGCAAAGTACAAAAAGCAATAAAGTACTTATCTGACAAACCACATTCTTCTCTGGTTGTGGTCAGAGCTATTCTACAGATGAGGGGCCAATTAAGAAACAATTGTATTTGAGTTCCTGCAGGCCACTGTTATTTACAAACTGCTAAAATAATTTATCTACTTCATTATAATCATATATATTATAAATAATCTGCCTCTCACCTGTAGAATTGCTCCACCCCAGGTGCAGGATATTTTACATTTTAAATGTATGCGGAATAAGGGAAAATGCTCAAATCTCATCGCCTTTTATACTTAAAATCACTTCAATAACCATCTATATTGTAATAAAAAGTGCACAAATTGCTGAATAAATCCTTATACTGGAACAACACCCATTTTTTACAAAAACGGGTGTTGTTCCCTGCACAGTGGAACCCTAATTTCCGGTGCCACTGCACCTGCTAAATAGAGATTTCTTACCCTTCAAATCACCCCCCCCCCCCGCCTTGGTGAAATCAAGCCCTGTGACTGACCGCTGCAGTCACAAGGTTCACAGGGTTCCCCTGGGCATCCGGCTACCGATGACCACAACTGTTGTGGGGCTTGATTTTAATTAATAAGGGGAAAGGTCAGAAATCTCTTATGACACAGGGGGACACCGGCAATTGGGATGCCCTCCTGGGCAGGAACAACACACTTTTTGTAAAAAATTGGTTTTGGCAGTGGGGGACATGTAAATTAATTGTGAAGTAAGGGTAACTCTGGAAAACATTTGGGTGTGTGTTTTTAAAACACCAAAAGTGCAATAAAAAATATTTGTTCTAATTTTTCCATCCCCAACACCTGCTATGGGGCATTTTTGTAGGTAAGGTACATCATTTTGGGCTATGCAGAAAAATTAGCAAATTCCTTAGTATACTATGGGATATGCTAAAGAATTTGCATTTTTTTCAGCATAGCCCAAAATGATGTACCTCACCTGTAAAAATGCCCCATTACAGAGTGATTTTTTCTGAAAAAAAAAATGTATTGCGTATTTTTGTGTGTTAAAGTTAAAAAGCTCACCAAGATGCAGGTTGCAATTCACATCCAAATTTGCCCAGAGATACACTTGCTTCACTAAATTAGCAAGTTCCTCCAACTCTCCACCATTTTTGTGGATAAACATCAACACTTTGCATTGGGAAAATGTTGCTTGCAGCATTTTCTACACAGTGTAACTCTATTGCAGGCCAGTAAAAATGTATGAAAGAGCAACAGGTATAAAGCAGTGTAATGTGCTATATGTTCCGTTTACATGGAGGGAAAAACGAATGAGAAATTGCGAAAAGCGGACGCAATTAAACGATAATCACTCCATGAAAACATTTGCTGCGATCAAACGATGAATGAGGATTGGTTGATCGGTTTCCCATCATATAGTTTTGGCTGACCAAAACTTATTGTTCATTGCTTGATAGTTGGAATGGGAAAACAGAAGTTGCCCACAAAAAATGATTAGCTATGAGCACGAGCGACACGAGCAATTGCATTAGCGTTCGCTCTAGTGACCGATTAACCAACAAATCTTCGGTGTCTGAACGCAGTCATTCAATCACAGAAGATTTGTATGGTCAATTTATTTGCTTGTGTAAACCCAGCATTACTTACACTAGCAACACATGGGGACTTTAAAGGTCTGCCAAGACAAAGGGGTAACTAAGGGTGTTAACTTGTTATATGATGTTTGTGTCATGGGCTATGTTTCTAATGAATCACAATCTGCCAGTTTAAATACAGAGAAGCTCCTGGCCACGTTGCTCAGAATCCTTCCCTGTTTTGCCTTTGTCTTCAGGCGTTTCCATGATGGAAATTGAAGGACACTGGGGACGTTAAGCAGCATAGTCAGGAGCTGGTAGGAAGTTATTGGCTGAATAAATAGAAAATTTAAGCAATGACTGGTTAGAAACACAGCCCCTGACACAAACTTGAGATAGCAAAGTTATAGCTTTGCCTTTAATTTTACTTACTGTGAAAAACATGTATTTTTTCATTTTTATTTTTAAATAATGCAATACAAAGGCATCAGAAGTGCAGCACATATCTTGATACAATAAATCTCAATGCACAGCTAAAATCCTTAGCTAAACCCTTGCACCTAGTAAAATTGAAGAGCAGTGGATGAACATAACCTAAGATCTGCAAAGGCTGTAGGAAATTAGAGACTGTAGAAAATTAGAGAAGTAATTTAATAATTCTAGTCTTAAGTGAAATAAATCAATTCTAACGCTACTGTACTTACATTTTTCTGTAATAGAGAAAGTTGATTGCTGCACAAGATTATACGTCATATAGGTGTTAACCTTCAGTCTCTAGTTTTTCAAAGCAGAAGCCAGCAATACATCAAAACTTTCACCCTTTATAATAATCCACTTATTAGGTCACCATAACACTCCCTCTTCTTTGGCACATCACTTTCAATTAATTCAAGAACATTTATACTTATGCTGGCAGGCTAGTCCCAGCAAGAGCGACATTTTCAACAGGAGGGTAAACAAAGAAACGTGGAGGCTAATTCACTACTAACGCCATGTATTGCCAGATGAGCATCTGTATAGCAGCGCTTAGAGCGACCGCTAGTAGACGCTGTAAGTGGGTATCGGACACTGTAACAGAGTGTCTCGGTCACTGTAGTAACCTGGCCGGCATTGGTGTAACAGTGGTACAGCACTGCAGCGAGCGAGAGGTAGCGCCAGCTCAGTGTGTCCGGCATTCGGCACTCAACACCATATTCAAGAAGTCAAGAAGTTGGCGCCCTAAAGCTGTGTGATCAAAATCTGATTTTGAACACAAATTCACCAGTAACAAAGCGAAAACACATGAAATGACATTGTTTAAACACTGTGACAATGACACTTTAGTGCCAGACCTGTACATACAATTCTGCATAAAAATATAAAAAAAAATATTAAAAGTGTTTGCTTGCAGCCAGGAGAGGTCACACAATGATTTGAGCAAAAAAAAACAAATTAAGTGGCAAACACGTTATTTATACACAACTAATGAAAGACAATTGAAATGTATGGGAGAGCAACACTGAGCGAAAGGTAATACGTGGCACTCCTGAGCCTAGGTGCGCCGGCGCTATATGCTGAGCCACCTGTAATAATACATATGATGCTACATGGCACTGTTAGAGGCGCTCACCAGAATTGCCTTCTTAAATGTGGTTTTGCATACATCGCTGGCGTTCACCAGACGCTGCTTGCCGCTATGAGGCATTACCTGGTGCTATCCGTTCTTAAATAACCCCCATAGATGCCAATTTATCACTAGCACCTCAAAGTGCCACTTGAGTCATGCCGTTCATGCTGTAGGCTACCAGTGGCACTGTCTATTGTTTGTATTTTTTCAATGGAGCTAGCATGGCGATGCATTTCACCTCACTTCTGGCACAAAAGGAGTCCTCCATTTCAAACTGTGCAGGTTTCCATACCAGAATCTTATATTGATGCTGGCTGGCCATTCGCACCCAGCATCAGACCCCAGCAGAATGAAGTCTATGCGAGACTCAGGAGGCTTCAAGGAGTGCAGCCTGGGGGATTAATTACCAGTGGCCTGTGTTTGGCTGGAGGGGCAGAAGAGCCTGCTGACAGATTGCTGGATTAACTGTGGGCACGGGGTGACCAGTACCCAGACTCTAGTGAGTCCAAAACCCTGAGGAGATGTAAGGACTGTACCGGACACCAGTCTGTCTTGAGCTGATAATCCCCAATCTCCACTGCCTCTTCTGCCTATAGACAAGTCCCCGCTTGTAGGAGACGCGGGTTATGCCTCTCCTACTCGGTTACCCCTAGGACTTATAGGGCGCAAAGATTACCAGCTTAAGGTGGAGACTGATGAACGGCAGGGAGTCCCAAGCGAGGATGCCGGATGGCGGAAGTCCGATTACAAGCCGAGGTCAGAGCCGGGAGGTCACGGGGCGAGGTATCCAATGGGAGGAACAGAGAGTAGTCAAACAAGCCGAGGTCAAATCCAGAAGGTCACAGTGCGAGGTATCAGAGGGGTCAGGCGGAATCGTGGTCAGGCAGGCAAAAGGTCGGTTCAATCACTAGAGACAAGCTAGACAACTAAGTACTAGGCGCTATAACAGGCAATGACACACTGCAGTGGAAATCCCTTTATAGTGGGAAAACCGGCAGGATTGGACAGGGAGACAGTGGCTGGGATTGGTGCACTTAGGATCTGACGGCAGATTGGAGCACTGGCCCTGTGGTCTGATTGGTGAGCTCTGGGCTGATTGCTCCAGCTGAGCTTCCCAGGCAAACTGCTCAGAGCTGCACCTTCTAGACTTCGTTCTTTTAAACAGCCTCCGGTGGCCATTCTGAGTATTGCACCACCGGAGGACATGAGCTGATTGTATAGGCCAGCAAGCACAAACTGAGTGACAATGGGCAAGGGGGGAGGACTTACTCGGCGACACACGCGCCGCTGGGGATGGCATCGGAGGCAGAGGCGGCTGCTGGGCAGGAGAAACCCTGGCCAGTTGCCTAGGGACACCACGGGCACGGACTGAAGGCAAGTCATTCATGACAGTACCCTCCCCTTCACGAGGGGCCTCAGGACCCTCACCAGACTTATCAGGATTATCACCCTGAATGGTTCCGGCGGACTTCAATAAAGATACATGAGGTACCCTCATGGATGGAGAGGCAGACGGACAAATAAGCTCTGATACTTGGGTTGCTCCAACAGTGATACTATAGCAATGTTCTGCACAGTGCGGGCTCCATCCTGTCAATTCCCCAGTTTCCCAATTAAAGGTAGGGTTGTGCACCTTTAACCAGGGGAACCCTAAGACAACCGGGCTTCAGGGCTGTCTAAGACAAAAAATTCAAGGTTCTCAGAATGGGAAGGTCCCACAACTAGGTTAATTAAAGGGGTTTTGGAGGTGACAGTTCCTCTAGGAACAGGAGTATTGTTTACTGCCAAAAGGGGCTTCCCAAGGGGAATTAAGGGAATGCCTAAGGCGGCTACTATGGATTTATCCAAGAAGTTGCCAACTGCTCCGCTATCGACAAAAGCAGAGACGGATTTCCTGGACAACTCCCAACCCACAGTAGCAGGTAACAACATTTTATTTCTATGAAGGGAAGTTACCTGACCGTCCTGACAAACTTTCTCTATCTTGTCAGGACGTGGCAATCCCGCCAAAGGTCTTTTATTGGAGCAGGTCCTAACCAGGTGACCTGAAACCCCGCAGTACATGCATAGGCCTAAGGTGCGACGTCTACTCTTTTCAGCCGGGGAAAGGTGAGTAGCACCAAGTTGCATAGGCTCTTCTGGGGGCGAAGATGAGACAAATCCCATAGAGGATGACTCCTGGTGGGAAGATTCCCAGAAGTGAGAGTGATTCTTCTCTATATGTCTCTCCCGTAGCCGTCTGTCAATTTTAATGGCCATAAGCATGAGTTCATCCAGGCTTTTAGGGTAAGGAAAATTTGTTAGAACATCCTTAACACCTTCTGAAAGACCAATTCTATACTGACTACAGAGAGCAGGATCATTCCAACGGGATTCAATCGCCCAGCGGCGAAATTTGGCACTATATTCCTCTGCTGAGCGTCTCCCCTGTTTCAGGCTTCGAAGCCTGGCATCAGCGGTCGAAGTCCTGTCAGGGTCCGAATATAGGATCTCCATAGCGGAGAAAAAGGCTGAGACAGATTGCAAGGGCTCATCTGTGGGCGCTAAGCCAAACGCCCAGGACTGTGGATCACCCTGGAGCAGAGAGATAACCAGGCCCACCCTCTGCATTTCTGTGCCTGAAGAGTAGGGCCGTAGTCTGAAATAAAGTTCACAGGAGTTCTTGAAGTTGGAGAATCTTGTACGATCCCCATCAAATTTCTCAGGAAGGGGAACCTTCGGCTCAACAGGAGGTGAGGATACAGGTGGTGCAGGCAGCTGGCGATTTTCTTGATCAGCCACACGTTGGGCCAGCTGGTTAATGGCGGTAGCCATGGCCTGCACGTGTTGTACAAGTTCTTCCATATCAATTTTTGGGCCTGTTATAATGTAAGGACTGTACCGGACACCAGTCTGTCTTGAGCTGATAATCCCCAATCTCCACCGCCTCTTCTGCCTATAGACAAGTCCCCGCTTGTAGGAGACGCGGGTTATGCCTCTCCTACTCGGTTACCCCCAGGACTTATAGGGCGCAAAGATTACCAGCTTAAGGTGGAGACTGATGAACGGCAGGGAGTCCCAAGCGAGGATGCCGGAAGTCCGATTACAAGCCGAGGTCAGAGCCGGGAGGTCACGGGGCGAGGTATCCAATGGGAGGAACAGAGAGTAGTCAAACAAGCCGAGGTCAAATCCAGAAGGTCACAGTGCGAGGTATCAGAGGGGTCAGGCGGAATCGTGGTCAGGCAGGCAAAAGGTCGGTTCAATCACTAGAGACAAGCTAGACAACTAAGTACTAGGCGCTATAACAGGCAATGACACACTGCAGTGGAAATCCCTTTATAGTGGGAAAACCGGCAGGATTGGACTATGGTCTGATTGGTGAGCTCTGGGCTGATTGCTCCAGCTGAGCTTCCCAGGCAAACTGCTCAGAGCTGCACCTTCTAGACTTCGTTCTTTTAAACAGCCTCCGGTGGCCATTCTGAGTATTGCACCACCGGAGGACATGAGCTGATTGTATAGGCCAGCAAGCACAAACTGAGTGACAATGGGCAAGGGGGGAGGACTTACTCGGCGACACACGCGCCGCTGGGGATGGCACCGGAGGCAGAGGCGGCTGCTGGGCAGGAGAAACCCTGGCCAGTTGCCTAGGGACACCACGGGCACGGACTGAAGGCAAGTCATTCATGACAGGAGAGACCTCAGGGCGGAAGCAAGAATTTTGTTGTTTTGTTTGCAAGCAGAGGAGGTTTAGGGTAGTGCCCTGAATATGGGCTAGGTTGTTTGTTATTTTCCATACCTGCAAGCTGTGTGTATTGAAGCTGAAGATTAAATGCTGTGGTTCAATGTACACCAAAACGGAGAACGTATGAACTGGTGGCACCTTGGGTCTAGATCCGCCTTTAAAGAAGCCTGCTGTTATATGCTATCCCCTTACACTTCTTTTGCTTACCAATGTGTAATTGGACAACAACAACTAAAATGCAGCCTAAACACACTGTAAAATGTATCCACAGCAGTGATATCTTATAACTGTAAGGATGAAACTGCTGACAAGCGCCCAAAAAAAAACAGCGCCAATCTTTTCAGGGCGGAAAAAAATTCATAAATACACTATGCAGCGCCGAAAAGACATTGGTACAAAGTGGCGCACACTGGCACTGGTATAATCGGGAGTCAGGTCCAACAGGTGCGGATACAGGACGGTCAATACTTAATGCTACAATGAAAGCAAGTTAGTTAACATCTGGCGCTGTGACTGCTAGCGCTGTTGTAGACATGATAGCAGTGCCAAAAAATATCCTGGCAGTCTAAAACTGGCGCTATAGCCACCAGAAAGATGCTAAATAGCACACTTCATAAAAAAGGCCTGGTGTTTTTCTTGTGATGTTACAGGGCATTCCTTGTAATATCATGAGAAAAACAAAATCTCACAGCCAACACATTGACACACCAATTAATCATAACAAACGTGGGTACAGTTAAAGTGGACCAAAACCCATGCTGATCAGTTTCCTCCCCCTGGGGTATCCAAAATTGAGATGCCCCGCTCTGTGAAACCCCCCAGGTTGCCCCATACACTTACCTTGTTAGCCAGTCCAATGACGCATGCGCGAGCTGTGGCCATGGCCGAATCCCCGCTATCCCTCTAGCAGGGTGCATGCCCGTGCCAGGCATTTCTGAATGGCCAGTGCAGGCATGCTCCCTGTTAGAGGGAGACGGAGGATGTGGCCCCCAGCGCGCTCGGAGCACTCTGATTGGATGAGGACAGTGTGGGGCGAAGCAAGGCTAGGAGAGAAGTACACTGTCAGCATCAGGGCCATGTTGTCGAGCATGCAGGCTGCCAGGTAAGTGCATTTTCTATTTCAGCCTGGATACCCTTAACATTTTGCTAATCTACTCTCCGCTTACCCTAGTCATGACTGTCATTGTTCAGGAAAACATTTTTTCAAATGAAATGGCAGCTTACCTTATCCAGTTTTGCTCCTGTGCTGTCCCCTTGCTTTTGTTGACCACAGGAAGAATAAACTAATCGTCTTCCTTGCTTTTTCCAGCCCCTCCTTTCCAATCCTACCACAAATTCAAGAAATGTGTCAAGCTGACTCCCCCTCTATGTGTAGAAGGCGTGAATGGTACTCTCAAAGATGGAATTCAAGCCCTGCAAACCCCTCACTCCTCCACTAGATGTTTATTTATTTGAACACACTTTCTATGACGCTGATGCAGAGCACATAGTGTGTTTGCATTATAGAGCCCGGCCACTCCCATTAGTAGAGGTAAATCTCTTGAACGTCATCACTCAGATAAAACCTATTTGCTTTGTGAACCGAAAGCAGTTTGGACTTTACCACATGTAGCGGTAAACAATGGGCTGACCCTTGGCTATACCTGGACAATCTATTTAATGCAATTAATTCTGACCACAATGAGCTGCCAGCACAGACTCAAAACAGTCCCCTACAGACAAGGCCGCACAACCAAAATGTAAAAGAATTTGTATCTTTAATATCAGAAAAGTACCAATACAATTAAAACAAACTATACACTTGACATACATACAAGGACTATTTAAAAAACATAAAACACAAGGCCCTCTAGTGGCCAACCCTTTGAATGACTCTAATAAAGGTATATATACATATTGCCTGGTTCAAAGAAATATATAATAAAATAAATTGAATGACTGTACAACTTCATAGACCATAGATAACTAATAAATCCCAATGCAGTGTAGCTAAAGTGAATAATCAATAAAAACAATGAAGTAAACAACACAACTCAAACAAAAGAATCCTTTTGGGCTTGCGCAAACCACAACTATGGTCTATGCATGTCCCAAAATGATCAAAAAGTGCAAAGTGCTATAAATAATGACCATATGTGCAAAATTACAATTTGTGCAAAACTTCACATGTGCAAACAATCGACCTAAACACAGAATTCATAATACAGTTTCATAATGAATAAGACACAGGCATATGTGTAAAAAGAATAAAGTTCATATCACCATAGTGCTCAAGAGTCCCAGGCTGCCACTCAGGGGGCTATATGAGCATCTACGCGTTGCGTGGGCGTGTCCTTGCCCACTTCCTCAGGATGCGGGTCACAGATGGATTTGTTCCACCCTGCCTTATATACTTGATTATAAAACAAAGGCCAATCAATGGCGTTCAAATCGCCCATCATGTCCGGTTATCTCGCCCGCACTCAAAACCGGAAGTGCGAGCGATCAATGTCGAGGGTGCCACCCCTCCCAGCTGATGCATCTAAGGGTAAATTGGTGGCGCTGCGCCCGCCAGACGCACGCGCGCGCGCCCCCGCAGCCCCCCTCCGGGCGCCTACACCTGCAGTAGGAGGCGTCCGGGAGTGAGCGCACAAGGCGCAGCGCGCATGCGCCAGGCCGGCACAGCGTCAGCCCCTTTGTTTGTTATTCAGATCAAGCATTTATGATTGCCAAAGACATAGTCTGCAACATATCATAAGGCAGAGTGATACAAGTGTCCTACATACTAATGTCAACAGTAAATGTCAACTCTGCCTTATGATATGTTGCAGACTATGTCTTTGGCAATCATAAATGCTTGATCTGAATAACAAACAAAGGGGCTGACGCTGTGCGGCCTGGCGCATGCGCGCTGCGCCTTGTGAGCTCTCTCCCGGACGCCTCCTACTGCAGGGGTAGGCGCCCGGGTGGGGGCTGCGGGGGGCGCGCGCGCGTGCGTCGGGCGGGCGCAGCGCCACCAATTTACCCTTAGATGCATCAGCTGGGAGGGGTGGCACCCTCGACATTGACCGCTCGCACTTCCGGTTTTGAGTGTGGGCGGGATAACCGGACATGATGGGCGATTTCAACGCCATTGATTGGCCTTTGTTTTATAATCAAGTATATAAGGCAGGGTGGAACAAATCCATCTGTGACCCACATCCTGAGGAAGTGGGCAAGGACACGCCCACGCAACGCGTAGATGCTCATATGGCCCCCTGAGTGGCAGCCTGGGACTCTTAAGCACTATGGTGATATGAACTTTATTCTTTTTACACATATGCCTGTGTCTTATTCATTATGAAACTGTATTATGAATTCTGTGTTTAGGTCGATTGTTTGCACATGTGAAGTTTTGCACAAATTGTAATTTTGCACATATGGTCATTATTTATAGCACTTTTTAATCATTTTGGGACATGCATAGACCATAGTTGTGGTTTGCGCAAGCCCAAAAGGATTCTTTTGTTTGAGTTGTGTTGTTTACTTCATTGTTTTTTATTGATTATTCACTTTAGCTACACTGCATTGGGATTTATTAGTTATCTATGGTCTATGAAGTTGTACAGTCATTCAATTTATTTTATTATATATTTCTTTGAACCAGGCAATATGTATATATACCTTTATTAGAGTCATTCAAAGGGTTGGCCACTAGAGGGCCTTGTGTTTTATGTTTTTTAAATAGTCCTTGTATGTATGTCAAGTGTATAGTTTGTTTTAATTGTATTGGTACTTTTCTGATATTAAAGATACAAATTCTTTTACATTTTGGTTGCCTTGTCTGTAGGGGACTGTTTTGAGTCTGTGCTGGCGGCTCATTGTGGTCAGAATTAATGTAGGTGGTACTATGTGCCAAGGTCCCCAGTAGGTCTGCACCCCTTTTCCTTTTGCTATTGAGTAGCTGTGCATGACTGGGCTAGCGTTCCATATGCCCTGCGTCATACCTCTCACCCACCAAATAACGAGTCCAGACCACCATGTCGTTGGAATGATTACATTTAATCGGCCACAGCCCAAACGTATATAAACAACATTTTTACAAGCAGTAAAGAGTCCCCCCTATTGTTCCGGGTCTGAGAAGCCTAGGATCCCAAGAATGAAGGGAAGGGGAGGGAACAAAATTAACATCCCGACCCCCACCAAGCGGAAGCCAACATAAACTCGGCCGCAAAACCTCCTAGGCCAGGGAGCTTAATCGGGCTAACCGCCAGTGACCAAAAACATCCCCTTCCCTACCAGAACCCCAACCATCCGAAAATTCTTTAACCAACTCGTCCTGGCCGGTTTCCACGGAAACAGCCGCATACCCTACCCATGGAAATGCTACCTCAGACCCGAAACCAGAGAGGAGACCCGCCACAGCCAAGCAGCGCTGACACCTTAGCGCTGCCTGGCCCGCCACAACTCCACCGCCATATCAATCCGCTCCTTCAATGACATGTTAAACAAATCGTTCCCCATGTCATTCAAGTGGACCCCATCGGATCGATAGAACCCCCTCATCCCCTCTACCTCAATGTGGCGTACGCTCAAACCCCCGTTCAACCTCACAAACCTCGCTATCGCCTTGTTGACCTTAACCCGAACCTTCTCGATGGCCACCAAGTCTCTAGCGTGTCGCCAGGCAAAACGGGGAACAATTTGAGACCACACCAACACCACCCCCAGGAATACTCCCAGAAAAAACAACAAGTCCCGTGTTATGAACTTAATCAGGTGCCGCATCGGCACCTTCCCTAAGTCATTCCCCCCTGCATGAATGACCAAAACCCCCGGCGGCCCCCTCCTTGCCGCCACCCGCATCGTGTGCTCCCGCATGTCCTCCCACCGCAGGCCTCTCACACCGGCCCAGCTCAACCGAGCATGATCTTCCGAAATGCCCAGCTGCCTTCCATTCCTCCGAACCACCGCACGCCGAGCCGACCAGTAAACATAAGAATGCCCGACAATCACGACCGAGCATGCCGATTCTAAAACAAAATAAGGAAAGGGAAGGGGAGGGAAGGAGGTAGGAAATTATTAGCGACCGATCCACCCAATCACCTGTACAGACGATCAATCCTGTTCGGCCGAATGTACCGCCGAAACCGCGCTGATTCCCACCTCCCCAGCTTCTTTATGATATCATCCGGCAGCCCCAGCCTGGCAGCCTCTGTCGTGGCCCCTATTAAAAATGAGTGGGTACCATACTCGCTGCTTGCCAGCCCCATTTCCCCAAGACATTTCCTAAAAACTGCCAAAAACTGGAACCGCAATAGGAAAGAACCATCCTCATGTATGAGCAGCGGACCGTACCCACTCGGCCTTACCCCCAGGAACTCCTCAATGGCGGCAACCGGGCATGAATCACATTGCCGCAACCTCCCCAAAAAGATGCTGACCCCCCGCCCCCTTTGATCCGTCTTAGACCTTCTTATACATATCACCACCCCTTCATCAGACGTCACTGTGTCATTAAAACCCAAACCCCCGGGTACCCGCTTGCTAGGGCTCACCAGCTCCCCAACCCTCAGAGCTCAAAAAAATGCCAGCGAGAATGCCGCCCTAAACAAACTCACCTCAAAACCTGACTCACAAACCCGGGGCAAAACACTGAAAATCCCCCCCAACAAACCCCATGAGACAGGCCGCCTGTTATCGGCCGTCCTGTGCTCTTTCTGCCAACCCTTCAGTGCCTGGTGCACCCAAAACGCTTTGGTCATATTCGCCCAACCCTCCAGTCGGCACAAGAACGCCAAGGCCGACACCCAGAAAAAACAACAAGTCCCGTGTTATGAACTTAATCAGGTGCCGCATCGGCACCTTCCCTAAGTCATTCCCCCCTGCATGAATGACCAAAACCCCCGGCGGCCCCCTCCTTGCCGCCACCCGCATCGTGTGCTCCCGCATGTCCTCCCACCGCAGGCCTCTCACACCGGCCCAGCTCAACCGAGCATGATCTTCCGAAATGCCCAGCTGCCTTCCATTCCTCCGAACCACCGCACGCCGAGCCGACCAGTAAACATAAGAATGCCCGACAATCACGACCGAGCATGCCGATTCTAAAACAAAATAAGGAAAGGGAAGGGGAGGGAAGGAGGTAGGAAATTATTAGCGACCGATCCACCCAATCACCTGTACAGACGATCAATCCTGTTCGGCCGAATGTACCGCCGAAACCGCGCTGATTCCCACCTCCCCAGCTTCTTTATGATATCATCCGGCAGCCCCAGCCTGGCAGCCTCTGTCGCGGCCCCTATTAAAAATGAGTGGGTACCATACTCGCTGCTTGCCAGCCCCATTTCCCCAAGACATTTCCTAAAAACTGCCAAAAACTGGAACCGCAATAGGAAAGAACCATCCTCATGTATGAGCAGCGGACCGTACCCACTCGGCCTTACCCCCAGGAACTCCTCAATGGCGGCAACCGGGCATGAATCACATTGCCGCAACCTCCCCAAAAAGATGCTGACCCCCCGCCCCCTTTGATCCGTCTTAGACCTTCTTATACATATCACCACCCCTTCATCAGACGTCACTGTGTCATTAAAACCCAAACCCCCGGGTACCCGCTTGCTAGGGCTCACCAGCTCCCCAACCCTCAGAGCTCAAAAAAATGCCAGCGAGAATGCCGCCCTAAACAAACTCACCTCAAAACCTGACTCACAAACCCGGGGCAAAACACTGAAAATCCCCCCCAACAAACCCCATGAGACAGGCCGCCTGTTATCGGCCGTCCTGTGCTCTTTCTGCCAACCCTTCAGTGCCTGGTGCACCCAAAACGCTTTGGTCATATTCGCCCAACCCTCCAGTCGGCACAAGAACGCCAAGGCCGACATCTTTTTGTCAACCGAAGCCGGGGTCGCGCCTCCTGCCAACAATTCGCTCACATACCAGATCAACAACCCTTGCCTATCATCCTCCGCTGCAGGCACCCCGAACTCCTCCACCAAGGCCCACCACTGCTGCCACGTCTGTACATATGACCCCCAAGTAGATGGTGCAACTGACTTTTGTATTAAGCCAAACAGGCGTCCTACAGGATCTCCAGCAGCCAACCGGGGCACGACTCGCCGACTTCCCTCGCCTCGGGCACCAATTTCCTGAAGCGCTCCCACTGTGAATGAGAAAGAGCGTCAGCTATCCCGTTTTCCACCCCGGGCACATGCGCCGCCCTGCACCACACGTTGCTCCGCAAACATCCCAACACCAACTGCCTGAGTAGCACCACGACCGGTAATGAAGACGACGTCTGTGTGTTAACTGCCGCAACCACCGACATATTGTCTGACCGAAAACACACTGCCTTATTCCTCAGCACCTCTCCCCATAGGTTCACCACCACCACCAGTGGAAACAATTCCAAAAAAGCCAAATTCCTCACCAGGGGCGATTCCATCCACCGCCCTGGCCAGGGGCCCGCACACCATCTCCCCCCCAAGTAGGCCCCAAAACCGACCAAGCCCGCCGCATCTGTGAAGAGCTCAAGCTCATCATTCGCCCTCACCGGGTCCAGCCAGTACGCCAGCCCGTCAAAAGACTCCAGGAAAGTGATCCACATCCTGATGTCCTCCTTCATTGCTGCCGTCAACCAGATAAAGTGATGCGGTTCCCGAACCCCAGCCGTCGCTAGTGATAGACGCCTGGTAAACACGCGACCCATGGGCAAAACCCGGCATGCGAAGTTCAACTTCCCGAGCACTGACTGAAGCTGCACTAACGTGACCTTCTTAACCCTCAGGGCCCCTTCCAACCCCCCAACCAAATCCTCAATTTTGTCCCTCGGCAGCCTACATACCCTTTTTACCGTGTCGATCTCGATCCCCAGGAATTTTATCACGGTTGCTGGACCTTCTGTTTTATCGTGCGCCACCGGCACCCCAAAAGCCCCAAACACGCTTAACATGGTCGCCAACAACAAATCGCATACTCTAGTGCCCGCTGGCCCTACGCACAAAAAATCATCCAAGTAGTGGGTGACGGACCCCACGCCCGCTCTCTCCTTTACCACCCACTCCAAGAACGAGCTAAAGGCTTCAAAGTAGGCGCACAAAATTGAACACCCCATCGGGAGACACCGATCCACGTAGTAGCCCCCCTCGAAAAAACACCCCAAAAGATACAAGCTATCCGGATGCACTGGTAGCAGCCGAAACGCGGATTCGATATCGGTTTTTGCCATCAATGCCCCAGGGCCTGCCTCCCTTACCATATCCAGCGCGAAGTCAAACGACGTATAAGACACCGATGGCAACTCTTTGTCTATACCGTCATTCACCGACCCCCCCCCCCTCGGGAAAGACAGGTGGTGTATGAGACGAAATGTGCCTCGCTCCTTCTTGGGCACCACCCCCAACGGGGACACCACAAGATCCACCAGAGGGGGGTCGCTGAATGGGCCCGCCATCCGCCCCAAGGAAACTTCCTTCCCCAACTTCTCTTTAATCACCTCAGGCCGCTCCCGAGCCGATTTCAGATTCTTAAGCGAGCACACCTTGGGAGGCGCTGCACATGGAATCCGAAAACCCAACTCGAAACCATCACCCAGTAATCGAGCTACCCCCTGATCAGGGTACTTATTTAACCAGAGGCCCATCTCCGCCCCTCTCACCAGGGATACCCCTTTTTCCAGGACCCTCTGGCCCTCTGCGGCCCCCACCGACCCTTCTTAAAACATCTCCCAGCTGAGTGGCTCCCCCCGCAACCCGAACATTTGTGCCGGAATTTGCACGTAGGCCCCCATTTGCAGAAGGAGTCATTGAAGGCCCAGCACAAACCACGTCTGGCCAAATCCGCCCCTCCCGACCCCGTTGAAGTGGCGGCCCCCTGAAAGGGGGAGGAACCCCCGGCAGCTGGGTATACACCCCCCCTTGCATTCATCACCCTCAACCACAGCCCAATATCCCTATGATCCCACCCCAACCTCTCACTTACCGGCATCCGTTGCCGAAACTGCTCGTCGTACCTAAGCCACGCCGAGCCCCCGTACACCCGATGAGCCTCCCAAATGGCGTCTAAATAACAGAACAGTGCAGAGCAGTGCTCCGGGTTCTTTTCCCCAATAACGCTTGAGAGTATAGCAAACGCCTGCAGCCAATTCCCGAAAGTTCTCGGGATCAACCGAAAGCGCCTCCTATCCTCATCCTCCTCCTTCCGGTACTCCTTCCCTCTTTCCCAACCCTCACCCCCAAAACTCTCTAAGGGCAGTAACGTGAATATGTCCACGTACTCCCTGCGCCATATTTTTTCCTTCACCTCCTGTTTTAAGTGCCCCCCCAGCGGACCCTCGAAACACACGTAGGTGTGTCCCTTGGCCGAATCCGAAATCGGTAGGGACCTGTCGCCCCCTCCCGACTCACCCAAACCCGGATCTTCCGAACTTTCCCCTACCCTACTATCTACCTGCGCTGTCCCTTGCTGCCGCACTCCCCCCCCGGTGCCACCCGTCGCCACCGGCACCCCTGGCGCCCACACCGCCGCTGGCCCTGGTGGGCCCCCTTAGACCCCCCGCTCGCCAATGCGTCCCTCCTATCTAACAACTCCCTTACCCCGACCATAAAACCTGCCACCCCCAAACCATCACCCCCAGATGCCCCACCCCCAGCTTGCGATAGCGGCATAAAATCGGCGATCAGTTGTGGCTCACCCGGCCGAGCGATGACGCCGCTTGGTCCTTCCGCGCGCTGTTCCAAGCCCTGAGTTGCTGGGCCCGACTGGCCCAGCGACCCGCTTCCCGACGGACGTCCCGACGCCACCGCCGTTCCTGCTGCCGCCGCCACGCCGAAGGATGATGGCAGCCGACCGACGCTCGCCACCACGGACCGGCCACTTGCCCGACTGCCGCTGTCTTCCATCCGCCATCCTGGTGCCTCGACTGCTGCGCTGCCCGCCACCGCGTCCTGGTCGACCACCGTCTGCGGGGAAAAAAGGAGAGGCGAGCAGCTGGTACTGGCTGGGAAACCGAGTCCCCAGCCGCATGCGCGCGCGTCCGCAGTGCCTGGACCTAACTGCAAATGGGCAGGGGAAGACGCCATGCGCACTAGGTCGCCGGGCTGAGGGAGCGCCAGGTCGAATGGCCACGCGCGTAAGGACGCGGGGGGCACGCCACGCCGGGGGAGCCGGCGGGAAGAGGGGGGCATCCCGCGTTGCCGGGGGGAAAGTTGGCGGCAGGGGAGCTAATGGCCCGGGAAACGGGGCGTGGGGGAGCGAGGCCAACGCTCCGGCCGGGGGGGGACCACTATGAGGAAATGGGGGGTTGGCGAGGGGGGCCCAGACACCGTGCATGGTGGGGGGGTGGGTGAAGTGTGCTGTTTGAAGACCCCCGCAGGCATCGAAAGGGATGCCGGGGGGCCCACTGCCGGACCTGGAGGCGTTATCCTGCCCCCAGGTCCGCCCTCCGCTCTGCACAGAGCGGAGCTTTGGCCCCCTTGGAGGAGCCCCACAGGTAGGGTGGAAGTGGGGGGTGGGAGGGGAGGCCCCCTCCGCCGGCTTGTACGCGGGGAGGGGGAGAGCCCGTTGCCGCGGCGGGCAGCCCGGCGAGATCGGGTCCCGCTCGCAAAGTCCCCCCGCCAGGCGAAGTGGAGGGGAGGGATGCGGCCGTCGCTCCCCGCCTGCCTGTACGGCGGGGAGCAGCGGCTTTTACGCGGCCCGAGCTCCGACGCTGTTCACAAACGGCCGGCGCGGGTGTGCGCCCTGCTAGAGGGAAGCGCGAGACGCGGCCGCGGCCGATGGAACGGGGCTGAGGTAAGGTTTGTGGGCCTCCTGGGGGGTTCAGATCCCTCCCCGCGGGGCATCCGAAATCGGGATGTCCCGCGGGGAGGCATCTGATCGGTCCGGGAATCTTATAGATCCCCCCTGGGTGTTGGTCCACTTTAAATACTTTTAACTTGCGGCGCTCCCAGCTGGTGCTAGATGTCACTAGCGCATAGGTTTATAAAAGCCATGCCCTGCGAACACTGCCTGATCGGGAGTGCTACAGCTGATAGTGCCAGCAGGCTGAAGCCAGCATTGTGGTGCGGGTGCTGCCAAGCGTCTGGGACGAGACGCTCAGGAGCTGTTTGCACCTTTTATAATAAATTAGCCCCAAAATGTGACAGGGAACAAGGTTTTTGAATGAGAACAGCACAACATTCCTGCTGCATCGTCACCCTGCTGACTGGGTGACCAGATGAGGGTCAGGGTGACTGGACATTTCTGCATGGTAGTATGGGAGCTCTATGTCGATATGTAAAACTTAAAGCAGACCAACAGTCAAAAATTACCTAAACTAGACCAACACAACAAACAATTCTCATATGCATCCCTGCCCAGGACAATTTAGGTTGCTGCACATAAAAATTCATTTACCTTTTTCTAACTCTTGCTGTTGTAAATTTTACAAACAAAATGGCAGCTCAGGCCACCTGCAAACAGGAAGTGCTGCTGGCCTTCTTGTTACTGTGTATTGTCAAATCCAAGAAACAGCATGGCTTAGATGCTGGGAGAGGAAGCTCCAAAATGGCCACTACCTTTCTTTTCCTACTGTGCCAGGCTGTTGGTCCAGTTTAAAGTGGACCAAAACCCACATTTTTAACTAGTATCCTCTGAATTGCTCTCCCCATGAAGAGCACCTTTAGTGCTCTAATCCCAGATAATGAGCCTTGTTTTAGCTGTAAAGCCCCGCTCTCCTTTCATTACCATTGTTGGGTGTGGCAATGATGTAATTGCCACCCCAATGCAATGACTGATGCCTGCCATCTTACACCGACGGACAGCAAAAAAATCAGTGTTCCAGGGCAATTTGAAAAATGAAATGATCCATTTCCAGTTCTACACCCTAAGAAGTGAATATCGGCAGGGGCTATGGCCAAATGTATTTCACAAGTTCGGTGGTTTTTGATCTGCTTTAAGTAGTCAATCTGTTAGTAAGCCTACACTGCATTCAATCTGTGTTTGTCTGTATGCAGTATATGGGATCTTTGTATACATAATTTATCAAGTAATCTCTGTGTAGGATCTATTGGAGATACAACAGACTGGCTTTATCTGTTTGCTGGGTTGACTGCAGTTTACATTTATGACACTAGATAAATGCTTATCTGTAGTCTCTCTATGCTTTTCAGAATTTGTTGAATTTCCTGTACATATGGTTTCTTTTTCCTGTCTATTTTTCCTGTCACAATGTAAGTAACAGTTCCTGTTACTCCACAAATGTCTATCTGGATTTGACTCTGCTGCACTCTGCGACACAATCTATATTTCAAAATTCCGAAAAATGTTTGTATTGCAACCATATCTCCTGAACATTAAGATCTGGGAATTACATAAACACTGCCTGCTAAATGTCTGGACTTTGTACAAAGGGTGTATCCATACACTTTTTACGGATCTCATAGTGGCTTTTGCAACACCTTGTTAAATATGATAAAAAAGGCCCGGTGGGCGTGGCCACAGTGGTGGATAAACAAGCTTCTTGTGAAAACCTGGGGATCACCAAGCCAACCGCATCGTCTGAGATACTCAGGCTGAAGGCCTGGAACAGGGTTTTAGACAGGGCTACTGTTCCCCCGCCATTCAGCTTTCTGTGCTGCTCACTCTGCACACAATGTGGAGGCCAAGTTATCACTAGTGCCTTGTAGTGCCAGACGCTATTAGCATCACAGCTGCAACGCCAGCCGCAGGCAGGCACCGCTTTTAGTACAGTGCTGTAGGCTACCCGTGGCACTGTGGCTTTTTTTTGTTTTTTTCCAGTTGAGCTAGCGACAGGTTGCTCCAGAGGGTGAAGGACTCCTTTTGTGCCACAAATGAGGTAAACTAATTTGTATTTAACATGTAAATGAACATGTAAATGAACCACTATACTCTGGCATACAGCGCCATATGCAATACAAAAAAATGGCTTTAACTGGGGATGACAGTGATCAAGCAGAACACATGGAATGACGTTGGGAACATACAAATGACAAGACACATGATTGCCAGGCATGAAAATGCAAGTTAGCAGCAGGTAACAATAATGAACGAAAAACATTAAGAACAGGCCAGGGATCCCTTGTCACTTGTCACTTGAACAAAAAAAAAACGCTAACCAGAAGTCACCAAAAACTGGAATGGCTAATTGAAGTCTATGGGAGAACGACACTGAGCATCTGATGTAATGTAGCGCTGTAGGGAACACAGCGCCAGTGCTAACAAAGCACATGGCGATCTTGATACATGGAACGCTACATGACTCTAGAAGAGGCACTAAACATTTTTTGCATCATAAATATGACTTGCTGATGGCGCTCACTAAAAACACCTGTCACTACGTAACGCTAAGTGTTGTTAGCATTTCTTAAATGCTTAAAACAAAACCCCCTGTTCATGTGATAATTTTGTAGGTGATGGGTCAAATATTTTTAAAATTTAGTTTGATATTTTATTTTAGGTGTTTGGAAATAATAACAGCCTATGTGAATACAGTGTTGATAAATTCACACAAGCTGCTCACCAGCTCTCATACTAAAAATCACATAAATAACCTCCTACGTGTGTTATGGGATAAGGAACTAATGAAATGGTTTTTTGAACTACATGGACCAGGGGTTCCCCATCAGTGATTCTAGGACCATTAGAACCTGGCTATCCCAGATTGTTACTTAGCATTTAGCAATATAAGCACATGCAGATTCAACTTACATCAAACTGGCTTCAATATTGATTAAAAACTCAAAACAGTTGTACTTGCTGCATTATTAATATGCTTTTTTTCTATTTGGACTCACATTCAGTTAAACAGAAAAAACAGCATAGTGCAATATATTTTCCCTACATTCAGCCCAGGCCGTCCCATATCTCACGATTGGGGTGTTCGCCCCTAGGGGGTGCTCGACTGCAAGATCAAAGATGTAGCTCCTACCAGCCTCCTATAAAGGCAGCTGTCCCTCTATCATTCCCCAGTTGTTCATCTTGCAGTCTGGCTGCATAAGATCGTTGGCACTCTCTCTTAGATATTGGTAGCAGAGCGGGGCCACCTAGCCTGTCAGCCGCTGTATGTGTCCCTCCCTGCCCACAAGCTTGCTTTTCTGTGAATCCACTGCCTTTGGTGTGCTTTTACTGTGCGTTCTTAGAAGGACAGAACGCTAAAGAGCTCGCAGGCGGGCTGCGGAGTATAAGGAACTCAAGGCTTGCTTAGATTTCATTGGCTTTGTTGTTACTGCCATGGATGATGTGGTCCGGCTTGGTGCCAGGATTTCGGCATTGCTTGTTGCTCTGCGCCTCTCACTCTGGCTGAGGCAGTGATCGGCTGATGCGGCTGCCAAGAAGTCCCTCACAAGTTTACCTTTTGTGGGAAGCCGGCTGTTTGGGGAGCGCCTGGACCTTCTGGTCAAGGATGGTAGACTCCCTCAGAGAAGGAAGCCTGCTTGGTCCCTTCGGAAGCCCACTTCCTATCGTTCCTTTCGAGGAGGAAGAGGTTCTTCATTTCCCGGTGCTCGCAGATATACCTGGGGCAGAGGTAGGTTCCGCGGCCGACCCAACCCCTCATTGGGAGCTAAGTCCAAACCCCCTGCCAAGCCCTCTCAGATCTGGGGGTGGGGTGACAGCTTCTGCTGTTTGCTCAGATCTGGAGGCGTCACGTATTGGATCGGTGGATTCAGGAGGTAGTGTCCTTCAGTTTTAAGATAGAGCTGGCAGCCAGGCCGTCCACAAAATTCCTCCGCTCAAGGGTATCCCGGAGCCCGCTAAAGGCTCAAGCCTTAAGAACGGCTGTTCAACACCTCCTGCGGATAGGTGTGATTTGTCCTGTACCCCTGCAGGAACAGGGTCTGGGATTCTATTCCAATCTGTTCACGGTTACCAAGAAGGACGAAACTCTAAGACCGATCTTGGACCTGAAGGGTCTCAACAGGTTTAGTAAGTGTAAGTTCCTGAGGTTTGCACTGGAGGATCAACATTATCAGTTTGTAGCACTCCCATTCGGGATATCCTCAGCCCCCCGTGTGTTTACCAAGGTTCTGTCCGGCATCATGGCTATTCTGAGGAGTTAGGGTATTCGTGTGTTACCCTATCTGGACGATTTGCTGGTTTCTGCCCGGTCCCTTCGGCAGGCCGAGAGCGATACTCGGATGGTGCTGTCAACCCTGGAAGCCTTCGGATGGGTAATCAATTACCCCAAGTCGTTCATCACTCCTTCAACAGTGAGATCCTTCCTGGGAATGAGGATAGACACCGTTCAGGTCAAGGTCTTTCTGCCACAGCAGAAGGTTTTGGGTCTCCAGACACAGGTGCAGGCCTTGCTGTCTTGTCAGTGGCCGTCGGTACGTCTGGGGATGAGATTGGTGGGACTAATGGTGTCATGCTTCAAGGCAGTACCCTTCACCCAATTTCACATGAGACCTTTACAATTTAACCTGCTGACCGGCTGGAATCGGGTGCCAGAATCACTGGAACAAGACTTTTCTCTGTCCCCCCTGGCCAGGCAGTCCCTCTTGTGGTGGTTGGACTCCCGGAACCTGCTGGTGGGCAAGTCCTTTCTGACTCCCCATTGGGAGATAGTTACCACAGATGCCAGTCTGACAGGCTGGGGAGGTGTTTGGCAGACCCAGAAGATCCAGGGTCAGTGGGGTCCGCAAGAGAACCGTTTACCTATAAATCTCTTGGAGCTGAGAGCAATCCGGTTGGTTCTTCTTCTATGTTTGACTCCCCATTTAAGAGGACATGTGATCCAGGTCCGCTCGGACAATCAGACAGCTGTGGCCTACATCAAACACCAGGGCGGGACTCGGAGCAAGCGATCCCTCAAGGAGGTAACACAGATTCTGACTTGGGCAGAGGAGAATGTTCCCTGCATCTCGGGGGTCTACATCCCCGGGGTGGAAAACCAGGAGGCAGACTCCCTGAGCAGGAGTTTCCTGCACCTGGGGGAATGGTCCCTCAGCAGCGAGACTTTTCAGGCTCTGTGTCTCCGCTGGGGCCAGCCGGATGTGAATCTGTTTGTGTCCAGACACAATCACAAACTTCCAAGGTTCGTCTCCCTCTCAAGAGATCCTCTGGCCGTTGCAAAAGAGGCTCTGGCAATTCCTTGGACGGAGTTCAAATTTCTGTATGCATTCCCTCCGTTTCCGCTCCTGGGCAGAGTGCTGCGCAAAATAGCCCAGGAGGGCGTACCAACCATCCTGGTGGCTCTTCGCTGGCCGTGAAGGAGTTGGTTTGCAGACATAGTCCAGATGTCAATAGATCACTACGTCATGCCCGATGACCCGGGGCTTCTCACACAGGGGTCGCTGCGGCACCCCAATTTACGGGCGCTGGCTTTGACGGCTTGGCTATTGAGACCGCTATCCTGACGGAGAAGAGGTTATCGGCCACGGTCATGCACACTATGATTCAGGCATGGAAGAAATCTTCTTCCATGATATACTACAGAGTTTGGCTGGCCTATATTGCTTGATGCGAGGCCAAGAGCCTTCCTTGCCGAAAATTTGCTATTTCTAGGATTCTTACAACACGGCTTAGACTTGGGTCTCCAGCTGAGCACCCTCAAGGGTCAGGTCTCGGCTTTAGCTATCTTTTTCCAGAGGTCCATTGCCAACCATAGGTTGATCAAGACTTTTTTCCAGGGAGTTACCCATGTCCAGCCACCGCGTAAGTCAGTATTACCGGTGTGGGACTTGAATTTAGTACTATCTGCTCTCCAGGGTCCTCCTTTCCAGCCTTTGAGCGATGCTGTATTGTCTATATTGACTCTCAAAGTGGTCTTTCTGGTAGCGATCACCTCGGTGTGTTGTGTATCTGAGCTGGCCGCGCTTTGTATGAAACCACCCTACTTTGAGCTGCACAGGGGGAAGGTGGTTTTTTGCTTCAAACCTGATTTCTTACCTAAGGTCGTTTCTCCTTTTCACCTTAATGAGGAAGTTGTCTTACCTTCCTTGTGTCCAGCACCGGCTAATTCCAAAGAACGGACCCTCCATGCTTTTGATGTGGTCAGAGCCATAAAGTATTACCTGGCTGCGACTGAATCCTTCAGGAAATAGGATTTGCTCTTTGTCCTAACAGAGGGTTCTAGGAAAGGATTGCCACCGGCCAAGTCCACTCTCAGTAAGTGGATCAGACAGGCGGTGGTACAAGCATATTCTGCCAGGGGGAAGGAACCCCCTTTTCGGATCACAGCTCATTCTACCAGAGCTATTGGTGCATCTTGTGCTTTTCAGCACCAGGCATCGGTGGAGCAAGTTTGTAAGGCCGCAACTTGGTCTTCTGTTCATACTTTTACAAAGTTTTACAAGGTGGATGTCAGGGCCTCAGCTGCTGCTGTTTTTGGCCGAAAGGTGCTTCAGGTGGTAGTGAAATGAACTACATGCTGTTCCGCACTGGGGATCCCACCCATATGGACACTGCTTTTGGATGTCCCAATCATGAGATATGGGACGGCCTGGACTGGATGTAGGGAAAAATACAATTCTGTGAAACTCACCTGTAGAATTGTTTTGGATACATCCAGTCCAGGCTGTCCTAACCTGCCCTTGTGTTCATTATGTCCTGTATGCCTGTTATGGTGATCAGCCATTTTTGTTCATAGGACACTGTTTTTTCTAGTTGCTTGCTAGAGAGAGTACAAACTGAAGCTATGTGAAGTAACATGGTTTCTTAGGCCTCCCGGCCTGCCCTCTTTGTTGAATACTGCTTTTAAACCACTGGGGAATGATAGAGGGACAGCTGCCTTTATAGGGGGCCAGGAGGAGCTACATCTTTGATCTTGCAGCCGAGCGCCCCCTAGGGGTGAACGCCCCAATCGTGAGATATGGGACGGCCTGGACTGGATGTACTCAAAAACAATTCTACAGGTGAGTTTCACAGAATTGTATTTTTTGAAGCATTCTTTATTTTGCCCTCACCAGAGGCAGGCAATACAAAAGCATTGGATATGTAAATCTGGTGGAATATTAGTGACAGCATGTCAGACTGTTGCTTAGCATTTATCGATGTACTCCATAATCATACAGATCAATTCCAATTGTCAGCTTTTTTTCCAATCTAGATTAGAACTGCAAACAACTGCAATTGGTACTTGTTTAACTGCTTTTCGTGTATTAAGGCTGCACCATATTTTGCACTCAGCAAAGGTAGGCAATACAAAGGCACCAATCTGGCAGCAGATTAGCAGCCCCACGCCAAATCCAATCTTATGGTATATCATTGTGGCAGGATTTATGGCGAGATTGAAAAACATGAGTAGATTCATAACATGCACTTTTTAAAAAAATAAACAGTTAGAAACGCGTATATTCCAAGATGTCACCACTCTAAATGGTTAGGAAAGGGGCAATTTGCACACATCCGACTCAACTGCACCATGGATGAATAGTATTTCAGATAGGCAGGTATCAGTGGAGAAACTTTTATTAACAATAGTTCAAGAAAATATGATAAAAGAAGAGATTAAGAACCTGATTTATTCTTAGATTATTGATTCTGCCAGACAATGCCATATCACTGAAAATCAGAGAAGCATAAAATAATTTTTCCAGCATGTTGCTGCCCCTCTAATGTTTCAGTAAATGTGTTTCTTGCAGTGCAGCAACATGAAAAAAAATGATAAATGATGTTTTGCACCACTCTAATGTGGCACTGTCTGGCAGAAGTGCTTGATAAATCAGGCCCAAAGTCCATTGGGACTAATACACAATTTTCCTTACTAGTAAAAAAGAAAACAGCTATTGTTAATAATAATCCTTTTGAATTTGTTCTTATCACCCATTATGGGAAGGATTTTAACAAAATGCACTCCATTTCCTCAAGGATTCTGTGGCATATACACCAGCGACACAAAAAATATACAAAAATGCCAATGTAATTATCACCATTCCATCCTATTGGAATTTATAGGATAAGGCCACATGTGCAGGGTGAGCACCTGGTCTTATCAGGAGCTGTAGGAAACTTAGTGCCGGCACTCATCACATCATAGATAGAACACTACCTGGAACTATCAGAGACACTTTGGATTTTTGACTTGCTAAAAACACCTTTTGCACAAGAACTTGACATTCCCTAGTTGTTCATCTGGTTCTACATGGCACTATGTGCCATTAGCATTCCTTAAATAAACCCCTTGATTAACCTGAAAGGATTTTACAAGTGCAAAACAATGCATGGGATGCCGGTTAGTGAATACAGACCAACCAGTTTTGAAGTTCATATCCTCTAGCAACAAAAGATCTTTTAAGATCAACTCATTTATTACATGTGATATGAACAATATGATTTATAGTATAGAATGCCCATGTAGGAAGAAATACATAGGGCGCACATCACGTTGTTTGAAATTAAGGGTGAGGGAACATATTTAGAATGGTAAACAGGGCTACGAACTGCACAGGCTCTCCCGCTCTTTTAAACAATTCCATAATTCAGATCCCTTTGGTATGATTTTTTTATGGGTTAGAGCGAGTAGAGCCTCACTAGAGAAGTGAAGATATAATTAGGCATCTCTCTCAAAAAGAATCACACATTCAGGTCTTTTATGTATTTATATTTTTAAATTGTTTTTGTGCGCTGTCTGGTAAGGGGGTCAGTTAACAACACCTAAACCGCCTTTAAATTTTTGGTTTGTCATTGAGAAATGAATTAGTTTGAGAGCGGAAGACCATCCATTGTCTCCCAAAAAGGGGTAAAATGTATACACGCCCCTCTTGTATAAACAGAGATGCACTGTTGAACTCCTGAGCCACAGCAGATTGATAGCAGATTTATATTGCCTGCCTATGGTGAGTGCAAAATAAAGCACAGGAATGCTTTGCTTTTAAAAACATATTACACTATGCCATATATTCTTTTTGATTGCATGTGAGTCCAAATTAAAAAAAGCATTTTGAGGATGCAGCAAGTGGAGTTGTGGAGGCTTATTCATTATTATTGGGGCGGGTGCAACTTGCGAGCCTCGTCCGAGAAGCTCGGCAGCGCCCGCACCACAGCGTCAGCTTCTGGTCGGCGGCGCAGTCAGCTATAGTGTTCCCGCCCAGGCAGTGATTGCAGTTCACAGCTTATATAAGCCTATGTGCTATTGACACCTAGCGCCAGCCGAGAGCACCGCAAGCTGACAAAATTTGTGAACAAAATTCCATGCTCTCCAAGAGGCACTCAAAAAAAGGGAATTCAGACACACAGCACCTGTTGGATTCCCAAAGTTTTTTTTTAGGGTTTTTTAATTAAAAATTCGAATTGCATTAGGGACATTAGACAAACATGACATGGCCCAAATCACAAGTTTACAGCACAAAAGAAAAATCTAAAAATACACAGCATATTTATGATTTTTTTTATTTCCTTGGAAAGTTTGCCGCTGTATTTTTCTGGCACTGGTCGGCATGTCATCATTACAGTTAATAAACTTTGCAGTGTGTTTAGGTTGTTGTCCAAATCACACATTGCTAAGCACAAAAAAAACATGAAAATCAATTTTAATAACCACTCAAAAAAGACATTTGGTGACATCTAGATCCTGCGTCTCCATTACTGACAAGTCCCAATACAAGTTCTGTACAAATAAATGTATATTAATTATTAGCATTAACCACTTCAATCCAGTTCTGCCCATTGAGCTCTAGGAGATCTTGACCTACAGTGCCAGGTTTCATTAGGGGCTGCTACCATCTGCGCTAGTGTTAAATAAAATGCTAGTTGGCGGTCGCATCGGCTGCCATTTTTTCTCCTTTCTTGAATCAAACACCTAGTGCCACTGAGGCCGAAAAAGTGGTGCTGTGTGGCGCTGAAGCTTCATAAATAAGGCGCCAATTTTTTGAGCCATCGTAAACCTCTGTATTAACTGATTTTATTGGTGCAGAAACCTAAAGTTTTTTTAAATGTATTTATTTTATGTAATATAAGTGTGCAATACATTAGCAAACTAGGATATCATAAAACATGAAATTGATGTGTCTGAAAATGTTTATCTATTTGAACAAAACTTGACCTATAAGAATTTAAAACATACAGTATTTTGAATATTTTTGCTTTAAAAGAACTTTACTGCCATCCTCTGGTTGGTTGGAAATTAGCAGTGCACTGCTACCTGCAATATTATTTACACATCATTGACTTTGCTTGCTAAAATAAAAATGCCATTGGTGTGATTGCAGATATCAAACGTGAGCTTAAACTTTCTGAAAAGAACTTCTAAATTTTTAATGACGAAGCCTGTATTAGTTATGACTTTCCTAAAGAAACTCTTGCTTAGGTGTATAAAAGAGAACCGTCTGTTTTCACATCTGAATTTGGTGCTCCCTAGAATACTACGAATAATTAGATGACATTCCAAGCACCCTACAGTCAGGACATGGAGGCTGATTTAATACTAGCGCCACGTATTGCCATGTGAGCGTCTAAATTTTGGTAGTATTCTAGTAAGCTGTAAGCAGGTGTCAGACACTATAACCCAGCTTAGTGGGCAGATAAAAGGTGCTGTACTATCCTGTCCAGCATTGAAGAACGTGATGTCTGGTGGGCGCTCTCTCTGATTCACTGCAGAGCCAATCACGAATGCTAGGTGGTGTTCCAAGGTCATAGCGCCCAAGGCTACATTACATCTAACAGGCCAATGCTGCAGTGAGCAATTCATGAAAAAAGCTACACACAAGCAGCACTGGCGCTCTAAAGCTGGTTGCTCTAGCATTCAGCGACGGACGCTGTGTGAAAAAGGCTGTTTCTCAACACATACACACCAACACCAGAGCAAAGACATATGGAATGACTTTGTGACTTTGTGAGTCTCCCACCTTCTGTGAGCTGGCAACTCCCAATCTCCACTGCCACTTCCACTTTAGTTAAGTCCCCGTTTGCCGGGATGCGTGATATGCCTCGCTGGACATGGTTGCCCCCAGGTCCTAAATGGTGCAAATGATGCCAGCTCACGATGAAGACAGGAGGAACACAAGGGTATACTAAGGCCAAGGTTGTTCACGGGAAAACAGTCCAACCAGGTGTCTACTCACGGGGATGAGTCAGAAGAATAGTCAGAAACTAGCCAAAGGTCAAGCCGGGTGGTCAGAGGTACGTGGTATCCAAAGGGGTCAGACGTAGATCAAAGTCAGGCAGGCAAAAGGGTTGGTACGGGCAGCGAACTGGGATGGTCAAACAAAGCAGGGGTCAATCTCTAGAATAGCACAGATAGCGTCACACCCTGAGCAATAGCTATAACGAGCAAAAGGGTAAGGGCTGGGCTTTATTTAAAAAGGTGACTGACCAATAGAAATACTAGTGGGATATAGGGTTAATAATGTAGTGATTGGTGCAACTGTAATACAAAATGTGATTGGAACTGATCCCAAGGGTTTGACTGCCCTGACCAGTCAGGCTGTCCAGCCCCTGAGACGCACAGGTGTGTGCTAATAAACTAGACAGTGCTGCATCTGCTGCGAGCCGCTCTGTCAAAGAGCAGGGTGTGCGCACATGCGCAAGCCTGTACTACTGCGGAGGAAGAAGGGAGTCAGGCAGGGCGGCTTGCTGCGCTCTTCGACTTCTGGGAGCGACGAGCGCGCCCTGCTCCAGAGAGCCGGGAAACGCCATGCCGGCCGGCAGACGCTCGTCACGGGTCCCCTGAGGCAGGTAAGTTCCCTACATTACCCCCCCCTGAGGGGGGAGCCCAGGACCCTCCACCATGGGTTTAAGGGGATTCTCCCTATGGAACCTCCTGACTAACCTCTCCGCATAAACATCTCTGGCGGGAACCCAACTCCTCTCTTCAGGACCATACCCCTTCCAGTCTACCAGATATGGAAGGGAATTCCAGATATAACAGAAATCTTTGCTGACCATCAACTATAATGGCAGGAGGAGATCTAACTTTAAATAGAAAGGGTTAAAAATTCAAAAAATTCCTGCCTGACGTCATACTGACATCAGCGGGTGTTCTGTATGCCAGCATAATATAGAGCAGACATAAACAAAATAAAATAAATCATAATTTATTTACACAGTTAATACACAGACGTATGAATAGCATTGTTAAAGGCAAATTCTGCAAACGGAAGATATTGTGACCATTCAGATTGATTGGTCCTCTCTGTCTGCCCATTGGACTGAGGAGGAAAGGTTGAGGACAAGGAGACAGAGAAACCCAATAGAGCACAGAACGCTCTTCAGAATTGCGAATTGTACTCCCCAATCTGAAACTATGTCTTCAGGAATTCCGTGGAGACCAAATACATGGACAAAAAATTGCTGTACTAGTTCTTGGGCTGTGGGCAACTTCTTTAATGGAACAAAATGTGCCATCTTGCTAAACCGATCCACCACAACCTAAATGACTGTAAACCTCTGAGATAAAAGTGCTATTGTTCTCTAAACCCCCGGGATGGCCCACTGTCTTGGAGTCATGAAATTGTTGTAAAACTTCCAGACGGTGAGACAAAGGTACAAACTGGACATTGTCAGGTTTACCCGGAGGAGAATCTGCTTGAAAGTGACTCAACTCAGAGAGATCGGGTTGAACAACGGTTACCACCTTGTGCTGTGGAAGTATAGGCAGATTACTCTCTTCAACACTATTTGGAGTGGGAAAACTCAGAGAGCATCGGCCTTGATGTTTTTTGTTCCCGGTTTAGTAATGGTAAAATTAAACCGAGAAAAAAAGAGACCATCGGGCCTGACGGGGAGTTAACCTTTTAACAGATTCTATGTATTCAAAATTTTTATGGTCTGTATAGACTGTGACTGGAAACTGGGCTCCCTCCAACCAATGTCTAGATTCCTGGAAGGCTTATTTTACTGCTAGAAGTTCCGGGTTACCAATATCGTAATTCTGCTCAGCAGAGTTAAACTTTCTAGAAAAGAATGCGCAAGGACTTAACCGTTCTAGGAAGTCACTATATTGAGAGAGAACCGTCCCTGCACCAAGCTCAGATACATCAACTTCGATAATGAAAGCCCGTTGACAATCAGGGTGAACCAATACTGGGGCTGAGCTAAAAGCCACCTTGAGATTCTCGAAAGCTTGAATTGATCGATCCGGCCAAGTAGGGGGAAATGCCCCTTTTTAGTGAGATCCGTGAGCGGGGCTACCATAGTAGAAACGTTTTTGATGAACTGTCTATAAAAGTTGGCGAACCCCAGAAACCTCTGTAACCCTTGAGATCTTTGGGCTGTTCCCAATTGAGAACTACTGTTACTTTGGCCTGATCCATAGTTAGGCCTGTACTAGAAATGATGTACCCTAAAAATGGGACTTTAGAAACTTCAACCAGGCTGTCCAGCCCCTGAGACCCACAAGTGTGTGCTAATAAACTAGACAGAGCAGCATCTGCATCTGCTGCGAGCCGCTCTGTCAAAGAGCAGGGCGTGCGCACGCTCGTACTACTGCGGGGGGAGCAAGAGAGGCAGGCAGGGCACCTCGCCGCACTGATGCTCGTTGCGGGTCCCCGAGGCAGGTAAGTTCCTTACACTTTGTTTTAACGCTGTGAATGATACAGCAATGTGAGACCTGCACATACAATTCTGCATACATAACTGAAAAAAAGGAGAGGCCACACAATGATTTGAGCCAAAAATGTTCAAGTTTGCTATTGCAGAGCAAAAGTGAGCAAAAGGTACTACATGGCGCAGCTGAACCTAGAGCACCGGCCCTATACGCTGAGCCGCCTCTGGTAATACATGTGATGCTAGAGGCGCTCACCAGATTCACCAGCCCAGCGTTCACCCGACACTACATGCAGCTTCGTGCACTACCTGGCACTAGCGTTTCTTAAATAACCCCGCAATCTGCTTTAGGCAAAACCAATGGATACAGAAGATTACTCTTAGTGACATCACAGGGTACCACTGTTTTTATTGGCTTTCTCAATTTATCCACCTTCTCAGCCAGTTTTCTACTGCAAAAAAGATATATATTTGTGTTGATGAAATATATATATAAGCATATAGCAATACACAACTCTGGACATACAAAATTATGTATCTCATATTTCCTTAGTGTAGTAGACCTGGTAGGAACAGGATAGTAGCATTAGGCCAAATCTTACTATATATATATATATATATATATATATATATATATTTTAAAATAATAAAGTCCAGCCTGTGTTTTGAAGTAAAAAAGGACTCCAGGGTCCTTCTTTAGTTACTGGCTCTTTAAGGGGAGCTGAAAAGATGCTCCATACGTCAGCAATGAAAGTTGGGTGGGTCATGCTGGCCACTCATCCCACTGCAGAAATCCGAACAAGGAGGTCTATAAATAGTGTGACAAGCTTGAGATTGCAGCAGTTGTGTTGACGCCAGAGTGCAGGAGGTCGGGTAGTGAAAGCCCAACCAGACATCAGAACAGAAACTACCAAAGGCATTGCTGAATATCAACTTCAAATTCTTACAAAGATCCTTACCAATAGAGTCAATTTGTTCCTGGGAGATATAATTCATAGAGACAAGGTAGGGTTCCTAGGAGGCAGGCAGGAGATGGAGTCCGAAGGATATAACAACTTATTAACAGCGTGAAGACCCAAAACCTTGAAGCTATGCTCCTCTCCTTAGATGCATAGAAGGCTTTCGACTCCCTCTCTTGGCAATACCTCCAATTCTCATTGCGCAAGTGGGGTTTTGGATCAGGCTTTCTTTCCTGGATCTCTGCCCTTTACACCCAACCATCTGCTTATATTAAATATGCAGGCTTTAACTTGGCTTAGCAAGTTTTCCAATAAAGAGGGGCACCAGACAAGGGATGCCCATTATCCCCCTATATTATTTATTTTAGCTAAAGAATCACTAGCAATGAAAATAAGTTGCAAAGTGCAGCTTATTATATTATTATTCATTTATTATTATTTCTTTTAGCTCAAGAACCCCTAGCAATGAAAATATGTTGCAAAGTGCCCTGTCCAAGACAACAGGATGCCTCCCCCAGGACAAAACAGACTGTGCACCTTGCAATGGACACCCCCACACCCCTAACCAATAGATCTGGCAGGTGGCACAGCCTCCCCTGTCTTCCCCCTGGAAGAAATGGGTCAGAGCCTGGGCTGAGAAAGTAGAAGGATCTACATTATAGGCAGAAAACCCTCATATGATGTAGAAATGCTAACATACTGTTATCGGTGGGAGCTGCATTTGCCATTAGGTTGAACATTTGGCTTTAACTGACCAGAGGTCCCAGTTTTCAGACCTTCATTGCCTGGTCGGTTTACAACTGAGGCCCTGCTCAGGCTCATTGGCTAAACAGTGGTAGTGGAATGTATGGATTGGCTGAGCGCTAGGTTGATTACCAGCACCCCTTAGCCATGGTTTAAGCTTGTAATCGGAGGTAAGAGTACACCTTATTTAATTGCAGGCTAGCAGAGAATGCTGATGATACAGTATTTACTTTTTTAAAACCCAGTAAATCATACATGGTCCATTTTTCAAGATAGTGCTCCTTTAAATATGTCAAGCTCATCTTTAATGTCCAGTGAGTGTGGAATTTGTATTATATGTTTTTAAGTGATTATATATTTTTTAAAAAGGAAAATGGTCTACCTGGGTGTGGGTCATATTCCCATCCCCAAATTGATATGCCTTGCTGTGTGAAACCCCCAGGATCACCTAGTATACTCACCTTGCAAGTGTTCCTGAAGGTCGTGCGTGGGCCATTGCTGACCCTCTAGCCTACCTTCTAGCTAAAACACGTACCCATGCCAGGCACCTGTCACCCCTGATTTCCTCTTCCTTCCATTAAAATAAAGAAAAACAAGCCTGGCTGGATATTTCTTGATGCCAGGAGTATAAGTGACCCCTCCTTCCACCATCCAGTATATTTATATGAATTTATTATTTAATTGGGCCTTTAAGTATCCTGAGTATTGAGATTTTTACAAAGTTACATGCAAGTTATAATAATAATAATATATTTTTAACTTTATACCTCCGTCATCTTTCCAGATCACTAACTTCAAATCTGGTGTCCAGTCAAACAGGCCAGGCTCTTTTCTTTTCTATTTCTTCAGATATTCCCTGTTGCAGTCAGTGCAGTCAGCAGTGGTGATCTCCTTGAAAGCCTCACAAGAAGACAACTCCTGGTAAATTGTTGAATTGTTTTTCAGTTCCTAACAGTCCTAAAATATTGTTTCCTCTGCCCTGCCCTTCTACTTTCTCCAGAGGTAGACTGTCCCCTTTTCTCCTCTACAGCAGCCTCTTCCTTCCTGGTCCCATTGTTTCCTCCTGCTGCTGCATAAAGAAGAAAAAAAACAAAGCACAATGCCATTGAAATGAGTGTAACCGGAAGACCCTGGTAACTGCAATGGAAGGATGGGGTGGTGCCACAACAGACTTTTCTGTCGAACATTGTTTATGTGCCCAATGAATCCCAGGGCGCATTCATGCCCAGGACTTCATCTGAGCACTGAACCAGGAGAAAACTGCTACCAAGGACAAAGGTAAGTATCCTTTTTAATGTGTCTTTAGACCCATTTAAATTTGCCTCTAAATATCTTAAACTGCCTACAGATTGTTTAGCATTCTTTGTTGTCTTGCTTTACCAATTGTCTATAAAATGAACATTAAAGTAGACCAACAAACTCAACAAACTGTGCTCATATGCATCCTTCCCTAGGGCAATTTAGATTGCTGCACATAACGATTAATTTACCTTTTTCTAACTCCTGCCGTGGTAAATTTTAAAAACAAAATGGTGGTTTATGGATCTGCAGGCGTAATCTGACTCACCAGACGGCAGTAATGTGAATCTGTAGACAGCTCTACATTTTGTGTGTGTCTGTGTTGTGGATGTTTTCTTTACTCCATAAGGCTTGGCAGATAGCTTACTCAACTACCCGTGCATCGAGTAGAATATGTTTTAAAAGCTTTATTTCAGTACTAAATCTTGCAGCAAAAATATTCTTACAGCAGGAAACTTGTGATGTAACCCATACACAACAGTAGGTAGAAAGACTGTAGCTGCAGATGGGAGCAGCAAGTGTGCACTGCTTGGATGCCAAACTAGAAAGGGCTGAAGCAGAGGGGAAGAAGGTAGAGCTACTTGCATCACAGTAATACTAAGGGACAAAGGGGATTAAAGGCACACTGCTCAGCCTATGTAAATAAACATTATACTAAACAGTCACCCCGGCTAAAATAAAACACACGTTGTGGGACATGACAAAACACGTTGTGGGACATGACAACTGCAAACAGGAAGTTCTGCTGGGTGTCCTGTTACTGGGAATTGTTAGTTACATCAGTTGAATCCGGGCAGACGCATGGCTGAGATGCTTGGACAAGAGCTCCAAAATGGCTGCTACCACTGGAACATCTGTGATGAGGTGTTTCAGCTTTGAGTGGATACAGGAGCAAATGTAAGTGCTGACAATGCTTCAGTATCATGCATGCAGATGGAGCAGGTGAGTTTGCTTTTCCAGCTGTGTCAGGCTATTGGTCCGGTTTAACCATCATGAAAACACCTCCATTTGTGCTTGTAGTTTTTCCTTTGCTGGAAGAAAGAAAAAAAAATGGTGACAGATTTTTGAACATACCATTCCACCTTTAAAGGTGAGAACTGCTTAAAGCGGATCAAAACTGACTTAACTTACATTTGAACGAAGCCCCTGCCAATACTCCTAGAACTAGAAATGGGTATTTTCGCTTACCGAAATGTCCTTGAACAGGGATTCATTTGCTGCCCCTTGTGTGAGGTGACTAGTCATTGCATAGATGTGACAGTGACATATTTTCCACTCTCAGCAGGGGCAATACATTGAGGAGGTGGGCATTTACAGCTAAACCAGGTAGCATTAGTGGGAATTAGAATGAAGCAGGAGCATTGAAAATTGCCAAAAATGTATTCCTTATGGGAGGAGCAATTCAGAGGATACTAGTTAAAAATGTGAGTTTTGGTCCACTTTAATTCTAACTTCTTGTCTCTTGAGCCAGACTTTTGAATACAGTATTAATAAACACTTGAATATCTCAAAACATTACACAATGAGTAAAAGCCTCTAATCCAGCACAGGCTGGCTCAAGAAACAAGCAGTTAGAGTGGAGCAGTCCTCCCTTGTAAAAACTGAATGATATATGTAAAGTTCTGTCACCTTTGATTCCTCTTCCTTCACAGTGAAACGAAAAAAGACAGGATGGGTTTATAAATGATCCATTTTATTACCATATAGCATATTTATAAGTATTCAACACATATTGTTGTAATGGAGGAGGCGGGGGGAATCCCCATGGTGTTACCATGATTACCATGGTGGGGACCAAATACATTACCTGTGGTAATACAGCTTCTTAAGGATAAATTCCAGGTAGCCATCTTTAATGAATGCATCATAAAAGGTGTCTAAGTAGATTCTAGGGTCAAAACTTTGCTGGTAGCCTTGAGGACCTCCATTGCTGCCCTTGTTGGGTTTTGCAGTTGTCCAATAGAATGTGTTGTTGTTGCCTCCTTTTATGTTGTCTCCCCGGCCTCTACCAAACAGGCCAATCACAGTAAAAGCTGCTAATAAGTAAACACATTGGCAAGCATTTAGGACTTTATGGTTTTCTTTACTGTGGTAGTGCACAGTACCACAGTAAAGAAAACCATAAAGTCCTAAATGCTTGCCAATGTGTTTACTTATTAGCAGCTTTTACTGTGATTGGCCTGTTTGGTAGAGGCCGGGGAGACAACATAAAAGGAGGCAACAACAACACATTCTATTGGACAACTGCAAAACCCAACAAGGGCACGAATATAAAAAGTGAATGAAAAGTATTTACCTGCTTGCCTTACTTTATGTGGACATTCACCCAGTGGCGCACCTATTATATTGTCCTGAGGGGGCCCAGTTGGAGCAGGAGGTGGTCTGGCACCTCGTGAGAAGATAAACTTTTGAAGATAAGAAGTAGGGGGGAGAGAATAAGCGCGGCAACATTTTTGTGATTAAGCCTCACCCCTGGACACACCCACGCCACATGCCTAACTCCAAACCCAGGGGGACCTGGAACCTAGTCCCCTTGTAGACAGGTCATGAAAGGAAAAGGTAAGTATCTACCTAATGTCAGGCTAACTATTGGCAGGAGGGGGGAGAGTTAGGTGCATTTTAGGTTCCTACAGGCCAAGACCTCTGGGTAAGGGAGGGGTCCTGGGCCACAGGGTGCTTAAAGATTCCAGGGCCTGCTGAATCCCTATCCCAAATCGGGATTCCCCATTGTTTGAAATGCATGGAATGGATGATTATGTACATATAGAGCCTTATTTAAGAAGTGTCAGCACCACACAGCACCACACAGTGGCACTTTTTGGCCTCAGTGGCACTCCGCGTCCGATTTAGGAAATAAAAATACAACAGTTCCAATGTCTTATTTAACGCTAGCGCCAAAAAGGTTGCAGCTCTGGGCCCATCATGCATTAAAAGAGGCATGGAATCACAGGATAGGGATGTAATTTTGCCTCTTTACAAGGCACCGGTGCGTCCTCACCTGGAATGTGCCATCCAGTTCTGGGCACCCGTTCATAGAAAGGACTTTCTGGCTATGGAAAGGGTGCAGAGGAGAGCCACCAAACTAATGAGAGGAATGAAAGATCTTAGGTATGAGGAAAGATTAGGAGAATTAAAATCTGTTTAGTCTTGAGAAAAGACGACTGAGGGGGGACACGATGAACTTGTATAAATATATAAATAGGCATTACAGAAAATATGGGGAAACACTATTTCAGTTAAAATCCTCTCAAAAGACATGGGGGCACTCCCTTCAACTGGAAAAAAGACAGCCAAACTCCGGATATGACAATAATTTTTTTACCGTAAGAACTATAAATCTGTAGAATAGCTTCCCACAGAAGCTTGCTACAACATCAACTGCCGACCACATCTAGAGGCTCAAAGGGTGGTTCCATTAATCCCTTTAACACAATGACAAGTCCCAGGAAGGTAACCCCTTAAATAGTGTATGTATTTTCCGCATAACTGACTTGCAAAAACTGATTTATTAGTTCATTAGAGCTGAGGGTCTGATCCCCCTTGGTGGTTTAGATAAGCTACCTTGGAGGTGTCTGATCTTATCTATAAGTCTCTGCTTTCTATGACTGGCCGAACTTGACCACCAGCTCTCTGAATTTGAGGACCTGGCTGCCAAGGCCTTTGGCCAATTTCCCTGCACCTGGTGATTTCCCAACCCTAGTCACTTGCATCTGTCATGATCACTACTGGGCTTGTCTGTCTCCATTCTCTTCCTTTTCCTAGTACCCCTGGATCTAGTCACCACCTGAGATCCTCTAGGATGCTCAGAAGTAACTGGACTAGTTGATCCATGTTCTTAGTTGCTTGTTCCCCTGCTCTAGAAGAAAATTCCACAATGTTTTTATGTTTTTTATGACCTTGACAGGAATTGTCAAGGTCATGAGTCCCAAGATTTTCATGATCTTCCTTACAGAGACCTGAGGGACTGCAATCAATCTTTGAGCTTCTGCTCTGATCCTGTCCACCTTTTTTTGTGGAAGAAAAACCTTATGTTGAGTGCTGTCTATGTTGAACCCCAGAAATCTGCATTGCTGACTGGGCGTTAGGGTGGATTTTTCTAGATTTATCACCCACCCCAGGCTTTTCAGTAAGGACAGGGTCTTTTTCAGATCTAACAGGAGTCTGGCCCTGATTTGTTTACCAGGAGTCTCCATGATTCCCTGCTGTCTGAGGTAAGCCATCGGATCTGCCATGATCTTTGTGAAGATCCTTGGAGAGGAGGACAGGCCAAATGGCAGTGCCCTGTACTGGTAGTGAAGCTTAGACTAAATGAACCGCAAACTTCAGATACTTGTTGCGTGAGTTCAGAATGGGTATATGTAAGTAGGCATCCTGTAAATCTAGGTTCACTATCAGGGCATTCTCTATCAGAATGTTCCTGAATGAGCATATTGGCTCCATTCTGAACTTTTTGTATCAAATGAATTCGTTCAATCATTTTAGATTCAATTTAATTCGACACTTTCCTGATGGCTTCTGAACCAGAAAAAAACCTGAGAGTGGAACCCTCCTCCAAGGGAGGTTGGAAGTACTGTTTGTATTACGTTTCTCTGCAGAAGATCCTGCAGAACTAGAGGAGAAGGAGACATAAAGACAGAGAGAGCTGGGAACACTGGTTGGGGCCCACCTGGTTGCATTAGGAAATATATGTATATATATATATATATATATATATATATATATATATACCTACAGTTGGGTGATTTTAGACAGACATACAGAAGATTACTCGCTGAGCATCAGCTAGTGTAGTAGGAGTGAATATACAGTACATATGTAATAGGAAAACTATATCTCCAATGGCACAAAAAAAAAAAAAAAAAAAAAAATATATATATATATATATATATATATATATATATATACCCACAGTTGGGGGGGCAGTAACAGTATACTAATATATACATGCAGTACGCAACTGGGTGCATGCAGATCTGTCAATAGGTGGCCGCTCACTGCACATAAGCTACCAAGCACAGTCGCTGGCAGCTCAATGCAGGAAAGTGTTACTTGGCTGGACTATTATTTTAAAGGAGAAAAAAAGTATCTTGGGCCTCCACCACACTTAATCCGGTCCTGACTCTGCATATTCATTCATCTTGGGTCGGGAGTAGGGAATATATGGATGGAGGGAAAGTGTTATTTATTTTCTTCTTTATACTCGCAAACTCTACTTTACAAAAGGGCGCTGCAAGCACTTAAAGTGCCTAGGGCAGCCTGAACTCCAAATACCCCCCTCATCAAAACAATGTTTATTTCCCTAACAGAAAAACCACAAAGGTAATAAGCTAACTGATAGAAACTTCCCATTTGTTGGTTGATTTCAAGTTCAGAGCATAGATGAGGCTCATTAGCAATTAATTGCAACCATTGCCAATAAGAGAAACATTCTGGTGTCTCTAGGTGTATTTTTCTGGGAGTCTCCCCCTCGAGGTGTCCCATGCAGTCGCATGTGAAATCCACAAAGCAGTCTTTTTTGGGTGTAGTGTACATTATTTAAAGTGGACCAAAACCCGCCACCTCGGGGGTGCCCTGCTATGGGAAACCCCCCAGATCTCCCGAATAAACTCACCTTACCTACGCCACATGCGCGTCCGCTCGTCCAATCAGTGCGCATGGAGCTGCTGAACTATGTACGTCTAAGAGACGTGCCACACACAACAATGGCAATGAATGGACAATTATCTGGGATTAGAGTGAAGCAGGAGCACTAAAAATTGGCATAAGGTGCTCTTCATGGGGGGAGCAATTAAGAGGATACTAGTTAAATATGTGGATTTTGGTCCGCTTTAACGTGTTAAAAAAAAATAAAGGGGCATAAAATGCACAACAATGTGCAGCCTGGTATGGGGGGGGGGTGTTCTTCCACACAGTCTGCTTTGGGGGTGATGGGGATTCTGTCACACAGTCTGCTATGGGGGGCTCTGTCACACAGTCTGCTAT
This sequence comes from Gastrophryne carolinensis, assembly GCA_027917425.1. Taxonomy (NCBI): domain Eukaryota; kingdom Metazoa; phylum Chordata; class Amphibia; order Anura; family Microhylidae; genus Gastrophryne; species Gastrophryne carolinensis. Next base: position 75,256,343 of record CM051242.1, on the reverse strand, counting down.
GAGGGTGATTCAGGGCTCTGTCACAGTCTGCTATGGGAGTGAAGGAGGGCTCTGTCACACATCCTGCTATGGGGGTGATGAGGGGACTCTGTCACACAGTCTGCTATGGCAGGGGCGTAGCTAGGAGGGAGCAGGGGAGGCACTTGCCCCGGGTGCAAACAGGTCAGGGGGACGCGAAAGGGGGATATGAAAACTGGTAGGGGCGCCATTTTGAATCTTTGCCCCGGGTGCCAGAAAGCCTAGCTACTCCTCTGTGCTATGGGGGTGATGGAGGGCTCTATCAATCAGCCTGCTGTGGGGGTGATTGAAGGCTCTGTCACACAGTCTGCTATGGGGGTGATGGAGGGCTCTGTCACACAGCCTGCTATGGCGGTGATGAGGGATTCTGTCACACAGTCTGCTATGGAGTGATGAGGGATTCTGTCACACAGTCTACTAAGGGAGTGATGAAGGATTCTTTCACACAGTCTTCTATGGGGGTGATGGGGGGATTCTGTCACACAGTCTACTATGGGGTGACGGGGGGATTCTGTCACATAGTCTGCTATGGGGGTCATGGGGGGATTCTGTCACACAGTCTGCTATGGTGGTGATGGGGGGATTCTGTCACATAGTTTTCTATGGGGGTGATGGAGAATACTTTCACACAGTCTACTATGGGGTGAATGGGGGGTTCTTTCACACAGTCTGCTATGGGGTGACGGGGGGATTCTGTCACATAGTCTGCTATGGATGTGATGGGGGGATTCTGTCACACAGTCTACTAAGGGAGTGATAGGGGGATTCTGTCACACAGTCTGCTATGGGGTGACGGGGGTATTCTGTTACATACTCTGCTATGGGGGCGATGGGGGATTCTTTCACACAGTCTGCTATGGGGTGATGGGGGTATTCTGTTACATACTCTGCTATGGGGGTGATGGGGGGGTTCCTTCACACAGTCTGCTATGGGGGTGATGGGGGATTCTGTCACACAGTCTACTAAGGGAGTGATAGGGGGATTCTGTCACACAGTCTGCTATGGGCTGATGGGGGGGGTTCTTTCACACAGTCTGCTATGGGGGTGATGAGGGATTCTGCCACACAGTCTACTAAAGGAGTGATGTGGGGATTCTGTCACACAGTCTGCTATGGGGTGACGGGGGGATTCTGTCACACAGTCTGCTATGGGGGTGATTCTGTTACATAGTCTTCTATGGGGGTGACGGGAGGATTCTGTCACACAGTCTGCTATGGGGTGATGGGGGGATTCTGTCACATAGTCTTCTATGGGGTGACGGGGAATTCTGTCACACAGTCTGCTATTGGGGTGATGGAAGGCTCTGTCACACAGTCTGCTATGGCGGTGATGAGGGATTCTGTCACACAGTCTGCTATGGGGTGATGAGGGATTCTGTCACACAGTCTGCTATGGGGGTAATGGAGGGAATCTGTCACATAGTTTTCTATTGGAGTGATGGAGGATTCTTTCACACAGTCTACTCTGGGGTGATGGGGGGTTCTTTCACGCAGTCTGCTATGGGGGTGATGGGGGAATTCTGTCACACAGTCTACTATGGGAGAGATGGGGTATTCTGTCACACAGTCTGCTATGGAGTGACGGGGGGATTCTGTCACATAGTCTGCTATGGGGGGATTCTGTCACACAGTCTGCTATGGGAGTGATGGGGGGATTCTGTCACATAGTTTTCTATGGGGGTGATAGAGGATTCTTTCACACAGTCTACTATGGGGTGATGGGGGGGTTCTTTCACACAGTCTGCTATGGGGGTGATGGGGGGATTCTGTCACACAGTCTGCTATGGGGTGACGGGGTATTCTGTTACATGCTCTGCTATGGGGGTCATGGAGGATTCTTTCACACAGTCTACTATGGGGTTATGGGGGGTTCCTTCACACAGTTTGCTATGGGGGTGATGAGGGATTCTGTCACACAGTCTACTAAGGGAGTGATAGGAGATTCTGTTGCACAGTCTGCTATGGGGTCATGGGGGGGGGGCTCTTTCACACAGTCTGCTATGGAGGTGATGAGGGATTCTGTCACACAGTCTGCTATGGGGTGACGGGGGAATTCTGTCACACAGTCTGCTATGGGGGTGATGGGTTATAATGTCACATAGTTTTCTATGGGGGTGATGGAGGATTCTTTCACACAGTCTACTAAGGGGTGATGAGGGATTCTGTCACACAGTCTACTATGGGGTGATGAGGGATTCTGTCACACAGTCTACTAAGGGAGTGATGGGGGGATTCTTTCACACAATCTGCTATGGGGTGACGGGGGTTCTGTCACATAGTCTACTAAGGGAGTGATGGGGGGATTCTGTCACACAGTCTGCTAAGGGAGTGATGGGGGTTTCTGTCACACAGTCTACTAAGGGAGTGATAGGGGGATTCTGTCACACAGTCTGCTATGGGCTGATGGGGGGGGTTCTTTCACACAGTCTGCTATGGGGGTGATGAGGGATTCTGCCACACAGTCTACTAAAGGAGTGATGTGGGGATTCTGTCACACAGTCTGCTATGGGGTGACGGGGGGATTCTGTCACACAGTCTGCTATGGGGGTGATTCTGTTACATAGTCTTCTATGGGGGTGACGGGAGGATTCTGTCACACAGTCTGCTATGGGGTGATGGGGGGATTCTGTCACATAGTCTTCTATGGGGTGACGGGGAATTCTGTCACACAGTCTGCTATTGGGGTGATGGAAGGCTCTGTCACACAGTCTGCTATGGCGGTGATGAGGGATTCTGTCACACAGTCTGCTATGGGGTGATGAGGGATTCTGTCACACAGTCTGCTATGGGGGTAATGGAGGGAATCTGTCACATAGTTTTCTATTGGAGTGATGGAGGATTCTTTCACACAGTCTACTCTGGGGTGATGGGGGGTTCTTTCACGCAGTCTGCTATGGGGGTGATGGGGGAATTCTGTCACACAGTCTACTATGGGAGAGATGGGGTATTCTGTCACACAGTCTGCTATGGAGTGACGGGGGGATTCTGTCACATAGTCTGCTATGGGGGGATTCTGTCACACAGTCTGCTATGGGAGTGATGGGGGGATTCTGTCACATAGTTTTTTATGGGGGTGATAGAGGATTCTTTCACACAGTCTACTATGGGGTGATGGGGGGGGTTCTTTCACACAGTCTGCTATGGGGGTGATGGGGGGATTCTGTCACACAGTCTGCTATGGGGTGACGGGGTATTCTGTTACATGCTCTGCTATGGGGGTCATGGAGGATTCTTTCACACAGTCTACTATGGGGTTATGGGGGGTTCCTTCACACAGTTTGCTATGGGGGTGATGAGGGATTCTGTCACACAGTCTACTAAGGGAGTGATAGGAGATTCTGTTGCACAGTCTGCTATGGGGTCATGGGGGGGGCTCTTTCACACAGTCTGCTATGGAGGTGATGAGGGATTCTGTCACACAGTCTGCTATGGGGTGACGGGGGAATTCTGTCACACAGTCTGCTATGGGGGTGATGGGTTATAATGTCACATAGTTTTCTATGGGGGTGATGGAGGATTCTTTCACACAGTCTACTAAGGGGTGATGAGGGATTCTGTCACACAGTCTACTATGGGGTGATGAGGGATTCTGTCACACAGTCTACTAAGGGAGTGATGGGGGGATTCTTTCACACAATCTGCTATGGGGTGACGGGGGTTATGTCACATAGTCTACTAAGGGAGTGATGGGGGGATTCTGTCACACAGTCTGCTAAGGGAGTGATGGGGGTTTCTGTCACACAGTCTGCTATGGGGTGATGGGGGGTTCTTTCACACAGTCTGCTATGTGGGCGATGAGGGATTCTGTCACACAGTCTACTAAGGGAGTGATGGGGGGATTCTGTCACACAGTCTGCTATGGGGTGACGGGGGTATTCTGTCTCACAGTCTGCTATGGGGGTGATGGGGGCATTCTGTCACATCGTTTTCTATGGGGGTGATGGGGGGATTCTGTCACATAGTTTTCTATGAGGGTGATGGGGGGATTTTGTCACATAGTCTTCTATGGGGGTGACGGGGGGATTCTGTCACACAGTCTGCTATGGGGGTGATGGGGGGATTCTGTCATATAGTTTTCTATGGGGGTGATGGAGGATTCTTTCACACAGTCTACTAAGGTGTGATGAGGGATTCTGTCACACAGTCTACTAAGGGAGTGATGGGGGGACTCTGTCACACAATCTGCTATGGGGTGACGGGGAGATTCTGTCAATAGTCTGCTATTGGGGTGATGGGGAAATTCTCTCACACAGTCTACTAAGGAAGTGATGAGGGGATTCTGTCACACAGTCTGCTATGGGGTGACAGGGGGATTCTGTTACCTAGGCCTCGATTCAATAAAGGTAGAAAAAAATTCTCATCGTAGTAAAAAATGTAATTCATGAGAAAAAAATTTCACTGTTGCTGAATCACCAGCTAAGAAAACAATGAAAGTCAATGGCACTTTTTTACTCCTAAGAAAAGTAGAGAACTGTTTACTCCTTTCTACACTGTAGTAAAGGCTGCCATTGACTTTCATTGTCTTTTTATCTAGTGATTCAGTAACAGTGACATTTTCAGGCTTTTTTCTCATGAATTTAATTTTTTACTACCATGAGAATTTATTTCTATCTTAATTGAATCAAGGCCAAAGTCTGCTATGGGGGTGATGGGGGGTTTCTGTCACATAGTCCGCTATGGTGGTGATGGAGGATTCTTTCACACAATCTACTATGGGGTGATGGGGGGATTCTGTCACACAGTCTACTAAGGGAGTGATGGGGGTGGCTCTGTCACACAGTCTGCTATGGGGATTTTCTTTCACACAGTCTGATATGGGGGTGATGATGGGGAATTCTGTAACACAGTCTGCTAAAAATGTATACATTAAATTAGTACTGTCCTTATTCTACTTTGTGCATGGCAATACCCTGGTGTTACACCCAATTTGCAGTCTTTCCCTCTTACTACCCCTATTTTACAACCATTTTTGTGCCCCCAGGTTCGGGTCCCCATGTACTTTAATAAGGGTTCAGGCTCGGGTTCAAAGTTTGTCTGAACATGCCGAACCCAAACTTCTAAGGGTTCGCCCATCATTAAATGTAATCAATGAGCATTAATAAAACAATAAGCACAGGTGATACTGGGACAGGAGAACATTGTACCAGAACAAACATGCATGTACAAGTCTGAGACCTATTGGCAGGTTTGGCTATGGCCATGCTTAAACCGGACCAACAGCCTTGCACATTTGGAAAAGAAAGGTAGCACCTATTTTGTAGCTTCCTCTCCCAGCATCTTAGTCATGCTGCTGCCTGGATTCAACTGACAATGCACAGTAACAGGAAACCCAGCAGCACTTCCTGTTTACAGGTGGCCTGCAATAGCATGAGCTGCCTTTTGTTTCTCAGATTTATTACAGCGAGAGTGAGAAAATCACAGTTAGACTTACCGGTAACATTTTTTTTTTGGGGAATCCTTCAGCTTGGAGAGATTGGGCTCCACCCCCTGGGAGAAAACACAAAGGTTGAACAGAGGTTAAAAGCCCCACCCGCTCCTCTCCTCCTCAGTAATAGAAAAGTAATACTCTAACCACCCTTGGACTCGGGTGGGTAATAAGCGGTCAAACCAGTAAGTCTAACAGTGTTTTTTCCAAGTCATCCTTCAACTTGACCGACCACATGGAGAGGATTAGGCAAGTAATTATACCTTAGGGGTGGGAGACTGAACTAACTCTTCTACCGACGGTAGTTAGAGATCTTCTTCCTTGCGCCTGCTGCATCTGGCAAAGATGGAAGAACTATCTCTTGCAACCTGTTAATTGAAGTCGCAATTTTGGGCAGAAACAATGGATTGGGCCTCAGTATCACTTTTTCCAGTAGTACTGCACAGTAAGGTTCTTCAATGGACAGTGTCTGTATCTCGCTTACTCTTGTAGCAGCCAGCAAAAAACAACACTTCAAGGACAACCATTTTTCAGAGACCTCCTCCAAAGGTTCAAATGGAGGCTCCATTAACCCTTTTAACACAATTGACAAGTCCCATATAGGAAAACCCTTAAATGGTGCAGATCGCAACAGTGACTTGAAAAAACGATTAACAAGTTCATTTTGTCTTCATTTCTGTTCCAAAAATACTGATAATGCAGAAGTCTTTAATGTACTCACAGCCAAACACGTTTCAAACCCTTCCTGCAGGGATTCTAGTATTGTGGCTGTCTCAATTTTCTTCAACTTTCTTCAACTTGTTCGCTTCACAAAAAGAAGAAAATCGTTTCCATAGCTTTCCACAAATCTTCCTAATAGTTAACTATTCAGAAGCGTTTCAGTCACTCTACTGAACAACCTTTCTTTCTCAATAAGACCCCTTCAGGATCCAGGCTGTCAGGCATAGTCTTGACGGATTTGGTTGTAGAATGACGCCCTGATGGATGATGTCAGGAATCTCTGGTAGCCTCCACGGACCCCTTGTTGCCATTTTCACTAACTCTGCAAACCAGGCTCTCTTTGGCCAGAATGGAGCAATGAGAATCATTGTCACCTCTTCCCTCGCTATTTTCTGGACCACTTGAGACAGGTGTCATGCCCGGAGTTCCTCCTTAGCCGATTGCCTGTGTATTTATGCAGCCTGACCACCAGATGGTGCTGTCCAGCAGAACTCCTGGGATCAGCCAGCACCTGGGCTAATTAGCTGCTACCCTTTATAAGCTGATGCTGACATGTAGTCAGTGGCTTAACATTGTTGTTGTTGATGATCATTGCTTCGTGTACTCTGTGAACCTGGACCCTTTGATCTTGAGCCTGAACTCTGTATAGCAGAGCATCTGTATCCTGTATCCCCTTGTGAACCATTGTGTTCATTTCTGTTGCCTTGGACTATATTGGACTGGACTTCGTGTTTGCATGTTATTCCTCACTACCACTGTATGTATAGCAATCTGAGTGTTTGTTTGCTTGTACACAATAAACACATTGTGTTGCTGCACTATGCCAGTCTCTCTGCCTTTCAGTTCTCTAATAATTGGTCACCCCTTATTAACGGTTATCTCCCGGGAGATATCCGTGACAGAATGTTAAGCCCATTAAGACCATAAGAGACTGTAAGGCTGAGCTGGCTTTGGTGTGCTGAGTGTATGCATGGTCCTAGTGCCAGCCTTAGTACTTTGTCTGCATTGCCTTCTAGCCTTTGCCATAGTTTGCCATAGCCTGTATTGGGGCCCACCTTGTTTTGTAGTTTGGGGCCCAGTTCTTTTCTGTCTAGTTTGTCTGTCTAGTATTTGTCTCTCCTGTGTTTCCCCTTCCCAAGTCTGCGACCACCACGGGATTACCTGGGGCCTGTGCATCTTCACCTTCAGAAGCTCTGCTGAAGAAGTAGGTGGATAACGGGCTCCTTGAGTTCCAGGTCCCCTACGCCTCTGGTTAGTCGGCAGTTTGCCTCCCTGGTGGCGCAGGCGGGTTGTCTGTCTGTTGTGTGTTTAGTCAGCCTCCCAAGATGTCCAAAAAGGCATCTGTAGCTATGGACCCTGACCATCCCACTTCTCCCACAGACAGATACATATTTGTGCCCCCACCTCGCTTTAAAGAGCTCACCCTGACCACTTATTCCCAGTTCCTCCAGGCTGCCGCAAAATTACTGTCGGAGCCTTATTTTCAGCAGTCTCCTAAGACTACCTTAAGTCGTCAGGTGGCCTACTTTCTGTTGGAGGATGACCTGTTTTTCTGGGCTGAAGCTTGGTTAAATCATTGCAAACATCTCAGTGAAAATGTAGTCGAATTCCTGAAATTTTTAGGTACTTCCTACTTAAATATTCCTGAGACAGTGTTTGCTGGCTTGGACCTGGCTTCAGTATTTGCAGCCCAGAAATCTAAAATGTCTGATCAATCTGACCAATCTGTCTTGTCTGATCAACCTGACCCGTCTGTCTTGTCTGATCAACCTGACCCGTCTGTCTTGTCTGATCAACCTGACCCGTCTGTCTTGTCTGATCAACCTGACCCGTCTGTCTTGTCTGATCAACCTGACCCGTCTGTCTTGTCTGATCAACCTGACCCGTCTGTCTTGTCTGATCAACCTGACCCGTCTGTCTTGTCTGATCAACCTGACCCGTCTGTCTTGTCTGATCAATCTGACCCGTCTGTCTTGTCTGATCAATCTGACCCGTCTGTCTTGTCTGATCAATCTGACCCGTCTGTCTTGTCTGATCAATCTGACCCGTCTGTCTTGTCTGATCAACCTGACCCGTCTGTCTTGTCTGATCAACCTGACCCGTCTGTCTTGTCTGATCAACCTGACCCGTCTGTCTTGTCTGATCAACCTGACCCGTCTGTCTTGTCTGATCAACCTGACCCGTCTGTCCTGTCTGATCAATCTGACCCGTCTGATCACTCTGACCTGTCGGTCCAGTCTGCTCAATCTGACCTGTCGGTCCAGTCTGCTCAATCTGACCTGTCGGTCCAGTCTGCTCAATCTGACCTGTCGGTCCAGTCTGCTCAATCTGACCTGTCGGTCCAGTCTGCTCAATCTGACCTGTCGGTCCAGTCTGCTCAATCTGACCTGTCGGTCCAGTCTGCTCAATCTGACCTGTCGGTCCAGTCTGCTCAATCTGACCTGTCGGTCCAGTCTGCTCAATCTGACCTGTCGGTCCAGTCTGCTCAATCTGACCTGTCGGTCCAGTCTGCTCAATCTGACCTGTCGGTCCAGTCTGCTCAATGCGACCTGCCTGCCGGGTTGGATCGCCCTGCTCAACGCGCCCTGCCTGCCGGGTTGGATCGCCCTGCTCAACGCGCCCTGCCTGCCGGGTTGGATCGCCCTGCTCAACGCGCCCTGCCTGCCGGGTTGGATCGCCCTGCTCAACGCGCCCTGCCTGCCGGGTTGGATCGCCCTGCTCAACGCGCCCTGCCTGCCGGGTTGGATCGCCCTGCTCAACGCGCCCTGCCTGCCGGGTTGGATCGCCCTGCTCAACGCGCCCTGCCTGCCGGGTTGGATCGCCCTGCTCAACGCGCCCTGCCTGCCGGGTTGGATCGCCCTGCTCAACGCGCCCTGCCTGCCGGGTTGGATCGCCCTGCTCAACGCGCCCCGGTTGCTGGGTTTGATCACCCGTGCCACCATTTCGTGGACTTTGATCCTGGGGGGACTTCGATGTCCGCCAAGTCTTCGCCTGCTTTGGTCTTTATCCCTGTCCTGCGGAGCAGGTATCTAAAGGCGTTCGGTGCCCGCCTGGTCGGGGGGGGGGGATACTGTCATGCCCGGAGTTCCTCCTTAGCCGATTGCCTGTGTATTTATGCAGCCTGACCACCAGATGGTGCTGTCCAGCAGAACTCCTGGGATCAGCCAGCACCTGGGCTAATTAGCTGCTACCCTTTATAAGCTGATGCTGACATGTAGTCAGTGGCTTAACATTGTTGTTGTTGATGATCATTGCTTCGTGTACTCTGTGAACCTGGACCCTTTGATCTTGAGCCTGAACTCTGTATAGCAGAGCATCTGTATCCTGTATCCCCTTGTGAACCATTGTGTTCATTTCTGTTGCCTTGGACTATATTGGACTGGACTTCGTGTTTGCATGTTATTCCTCACTACCACTGTATGTATAGCAATCTGAGTGTTTGTTTGCTTGTACACAATAAACACATTGTGTTGCTGCACTATGCCAGTCTCTCTGCCTTTCAGTTCTCTAATAATTGGTCACCCCTTATTAACGGTTATCTCCCGGGAGATATCCGTGACAACAGGATTCTGAAAGGAGGGAAGGCATAAGCAAGATGAAATTTCCAAGGCTGAGCCAACGCATCTATTGCTAATGCACCCTTCTCCCTTGATAGGGAAAAAATGTTTTGCATTTTGAATTCTTGGCATTGGCAAACAGGCCTATCTGTGGCTGACCCCAAACACTCGTGATCAGCTGACAGACTGCCTGGTTCAATCACTACTCGGTCTGCTGAATCTTTACCTGACTTAAGAAGTCTGCAAGAGTGTTTAAGATCCCCTTCAGATGAACTGCTGACAATGATTTAGGGGAACTAGTATTTCTTAACCAGTGCCATTTACCATGGTCAACGGGTACCACCTTGTTGCTGCGTTGTACAATCTTATCTGAACTCCTTTGTCCAGAACTAAAGGATGAAACTGCTCCAGCACGAGCTTCACTGCCAGAAGCTCCCTTAAATTTGATTACCTTTTCTTTACCTGTTTTGGCCACTTCCCCTGCGCTTGATGGCTTCCTAGGTGCCCCCCACCCCCAGCTGCTTGCATCTGTTGTGACTATAACTGGGTTAGTCTGTCTCCAAAACCTTCCTTTCCCCAGGTTGTTTGGGTCTACCCACCAAATCAGATTCTTTAAGGCTTCATGGTTCAACTGAACTAGCCGATCCAATTATTTTGTTTTTTATCCCATCTTTTTAACAGATAGCTCTGTAAGGTCCTTGTATGCAACTGCGCCCACGGCACGGCAAGGCATGAACCCTAGAATCTTCATAATGACCCTTAGGGACACCCAGGAACTGTTTGCTTCAACCGGCACCTCCTTTCTTATTTTGTCCCTTTTTTCCTGTGGCAAAACATCTTTCTCTGAACACTGTCTACACTGAACCCCAGAAATTTGCACTGTTGACTGGGCGTTAGACTGAATTTTTTCAGATTTATCAACCACCCTAGGTCCTTCAATATCCAGGGTTCTTTTCAGATCTATTGATAACCCCACCTCCGATTTGTTTACCAGTAGAAGGTCGTCCAGATTGGGAATGACAATGACTCCCTGGCTCTGCCAGAATCTTGGTAAAGATGATTGGTGATGATGCCAGACCGAAGGGCAGTGGTCTGTATTGGTAGTAAACTACCAACTGCTCCAACTCAACTGCAAATCTCAGAAACTTCCAGTGAGCTGGAAACATGGGCACATGTAGGTATCCTGCAGGTCTAGATTCACCAACCTGGCATCTGCTATCAACACATTTCTCACTAAATAAATTGATTCCATTCTGAATCTCTTGTATCGAATGAATTTGTTCAATCTTTTTAGGTTCAAAATCATTCAATACTTTCCTGACTGCTTCTGGACCAAAAACACGTAAGAGTAAAACCCCTCCTTCACTGAGGTAGGAGGAACTGTTTCTAGATCCTTTGGTAACTTGTTTACCAAAAAAGACGACGGGGGGAGATACATTCCAATCGATACCCCTTTTCTAAGGTCTTTAGCCAAATTGGTTTTGAGTGATATGCTCTCCTCCGAAAGTTTGTTAACCAATGAATACTTCCTCTGAGGCCTAGGCTGTGTCCAACGTTTTTCAGTATCAGACTGTCTGTTCTGGGTTAAACTTGGAGCTGTTCACCCTCTATTACTAGAATGCGGAAAAAAATTGCGCTTTCTAGCAGGGACATTTTTACCGGCTTCGTTAGATCTGGCCAAAATTACAACCAAGCCTTCCCCAAACAAGAGGCCTTCATAAAAGGGGATACCACACAGCTTTGCTTTAGAACCACAATCACCAGTCCAGGTTTATAACAAAATGGCTCTATGGGCACAAGCCATGAGGGCGGAGGTCTTTGCTGAGGCCCTAATGAGTTCTTGTGTTAGTTAGAAAAGTAACAGCTCTAATCAGGGTTGGCAAGGATGCCAACAAATTCTGAGAAGGTACTGTCACGGGAACCACCCCCTTACCTGTCCTCCGGTCCCACGTCGGCTCCTCTCCCTCGACCGGAGCACGGGCTGGGCGGCCTCTGCAGCAGGCGGCGGGCCGGCGTGTGTCCTTCCCGGCCGCCGCTCGGCTATTTCCGCCGCGAGCAGCCGCTCGGCTCTGTCCGTCGCGAGCGGCTGCTCGGGCGGCCTCCTCTTCGGCGGCGTCGGGAGCGGCCGCGTCACTCTCAGCTCGGCACGCTCCCGGCGCGCAGCATCGTGTACGCGCGCGCGCGCGTCTGTCCTCTGTTTATGCCCTCCGGCGGCGCTATGCACAGCGCAGCCGCCGGAGGTAATCTGCTCTGGGCCAATGAGCCCTAGTCTATTAAATTTGAATGGGGCAATCACCTTAGGGTTCTGTGTGCACCAATCACGTCCCTTCCCTGGTCCCATTACCCCTATAAAAGTGTTCCCTCTGCTGTTGATCCTGGCCCGTGATAGCGTGCTGCTGGGTGTGATTTTGGATCTCTCTTTCCCTGTGAATCTTGCCGTGTTTTGACCATCCCTGATTGCCGCCTGGACCGACCTTGCCTGTTTTTTAACCACGATTCTGCCTGCTCCTCTGTACCGCGTATCTCTGACCTCCCGTTGTGACCTTTGGCTAACCCTGACCATTCTTTCATCTAAACCCTCCTGTACCGTGCCTCCTAGGATTGACCACCCGTGTATGACCTCTGCCCGTTTGTCGCTACCCGGTCTAGTTCCTGGTTCATCTGCCTTCCCCTGCATAAGTCAGCATCCTTTGTGCTAACAAGTCCTGGGGGCAACCGTGTCCGGTGAGGCATGTCTGGCATCCCGGCAAACGGGGGCTTGCTATAGGCGAAGAAAGCAGCGGAGATTGGGGGTTGCTGATTTATTGGGTGGGCCTGACGGGACCTGACATTATCACGGGCCCTAAAAAACTATCCTAGATGGAAGAATTAATACTGCAGGTTCAAGCTATGGCCACCGCCATCAACCAGCTGGCCCAGCGAGTGGCTACTCGCCAAATTCCTGCGCCAGTGGACCCTGGCCCAGCCATCGAGCCCAAGATTCCTCTTCCTGAGAAATTCTTCGGGGATTGGACGAAGTTTTTCAACTTTAAGAACTCTTGCGAGCTTTACTTCCGTCTTCGACCCCACGCGACTGGATCAGAGTCTCAACGTGTCGGCCTTGTCATATCACTTCTCCAGGGTGACCCTCAGACCTCGGCATTTGGTCTAGCTCCTACTGATGAAGCCCTACAATCAGTCACCTCATTCTTCTCGGCTATGGAACTCTTATATGCTGACCCTGATCGGGCTGCAACAGCTGATTCTAAACTACGGAATCTAAAACAGGCCAAACGCTCTGCAGAGGAGTATAGCGCAGAATTCCGGCGATGGGCCATAGATTCCAAGTGGAACGACCCAGCTTTATGTAGCCAATTTAGGATTGGACTCTCTGAAAATATCAAAGACATCCTAGTAAATTATCCACTACCCAAGAGCCTGGATGAGTATATGCAGCTGGCCATTAGAGTGGATCGACGTCTCAGGGAGAGACGCCAGGAAAGAGGCAAGGACCAACCTTGGGGACCCTCACGCCAAGAGTCAAGCCTTAGGGGGGCAGTCGCTTCCTCTTCTCCCTTGTCGCCTGAAGAACCTATGCAGCTTGGAGTAACCCATCTCTCCCAGGCAGAGAAGGTTCGGCGTAGATCCCAAGGCCTCTGCCTTTATTGTGGGAATCCTGGGCACTTCGCCAAGAGCTGCCCAAACAAAGCTCCGGTGGCGGGAAACTACAGCGCCTAGATCCTGCTGAGGGACTTCGTCTAGGCGGTCAGGTATCATTCCCTCTTGATAATCGAGTACTTCTACCCGTTATGCTCTCTTGGGGTCCTTCCAGGACCATTGCCTCCGCCTTCATTGACAGTGGAGCGGCTGGCAATTTCCTGGATAGATCACTTGCCACCACTCTTGGAATACCTTTAATTCCATTAGAAAATTCCCTTCGGGTCCTGGCGGTCAATAATAAGCCCATTGAGGGAGGGTTGGTCTCCTACAAGACTCCCTTGGTAAATTTAACTGTAGGTTCTGCTCACTCGGAAGAATTAGAGTTTCTTGTTATTGAAAGTCCCGTTTCCCCGATTGTGTTGGGATTTCCTTGGTTAAAGTCCCATAACCCAGTGATAGATTGGAGGTCTGGGGACCTTGTAAAATGGAGTCCTTCCTGTCAGGATCATTGCTTCTCCATATCCCTTAGATCCACACCTATCATCCTCGATGGTTTACCACCAGCCTACGCAGATTGGGCAGATGTATTCTCAGAAAAGTCTGCTGATATTCTTCCCCCCCCATAGGGCCTACGACTGTCCTATCGATTTACTCCCAGGGACTATGCCCCCTAGAGGGAAGATATATAATCTCACACGGTCTGAAGAGCAGGCTATGAAAGATTATATTACAGAGAACCTCCAGAAGGGATTTATCGGTCCATCTACCTCACCTGCCGGTGCAGGGTTCTTCTTCGTCGAGAAGAAGGACGGCGGGTTATGCCCCTGTATAGACTATCGAGGGTTAAATAAGGTAACGGTGAAGAATAGGTATCCGCTACCTTTAATCAATGACCTTTTTAATCAGGTTACAGGAGCTCAGGTCTTCTCCAAATTAGATCTTCGAGGGGCATATAACCTAATTCGCATACGCCAGGGGGATGAATGGAAGACAGCCTTTAATGTGAAAGATGGGCACTATGAATATTTGGTGATGCCTTTCGGTTTATGTAATGCTCCTGCAGTGTTCCAAGATTTTGTTAACGACATATTTCGTGATTTTCTAGGTCAATTTCTGGTGGTCTATTTGGATGACATTCTGATTTTTTCCCGTTCCCTGGTGGAGCACCGTCAACATGTCAAAGCGGTGTTGCAGAGGTTACGGGAGAATCGTCTGTATGCTAAGATCTCCAAATGTGTATTTGAAGTGTCTGAAATTCCGTTCCTAGGATATATAATCTCCAAGCGTGGGTTGGTTATGGATCCCTCCAAGGTTTCCGCTATAATGGAATGGGAACAACCTAGAACCCTTAAGGCGCTTCAGAGATTTTTAGGATTTGCGAATTTTTACAGACAATTTATAAGGGGTTTCTCGTCCATCGTGAGTCCTTTAACTGACCTTACTCGTAAAGGCGCTTTTGTTGAGGAGTGGCCTCCCTCAGCAAAAAACGCCTTTCAATTACTAAAAGAAACCTTTACCTCTGCTCCAATTTTGATACATCCCGATACCCAGCTTCCATTCCTGTTGGAGGTTGATGCCTCGGAACTGGGAGTAGGAGCGGTCCTCTCTCAGTATTCAGGCAGTCCTGAGAGACTGCATCCTTGTGCGTTCTTCTCTCGTAAATTTTCGCCCGCCGAACGCAATTACGATGTTGGGAATAGGGAACTATTGGGTATTAAACTGGCCTTTGAAGAATGGCGTCACTGGCTAGAAGGTTCCCTACACCCCATCACTGTATATACTGATCACAAAAATCTAGAATATTTAGAGTCCGCTAAGAGACTCAACTCCCGTCAGGCTCGCTGGGCACTCTTCTTTTCTCGATTCAATTTCATTATTACCTATAAACCAGGGAAGAAGAATGCCAAAGCAGATGCCCTATCTCGAAACTTCGGGGATTGTAAGGACCAGGTTGGTCCTCCTGAATCGATTCTACCTTTAAGTTGTGTTGTGGCCACTCTTCTCCCTGACTTGTCTAGCTCGTTAATGCCATTCCAGGTTGATTCCCCTCCTGGCAAACCCTCCGAATGTTTATTTGTTCCACCTCACTTACGTCTTGCCGTTTTACAAGAACTTCATGATGCCAAGTCTGCCGGTCACTTAGGTATTCGGAAGACCTTGGCCATCGCCAAACGCCATGTCTGGTGGCCCACCATCAGACGTGATACTTCCGCCTTTGTCGAAGCATGTCCTGTATGTGCCCGGAGTAAGACTACCCATGGGTCCCCAGCGGGATTATTAGTTCCTTTAGAAATCCCCAGTGAGCCATGGTCTCACATATCCATGGACCTTGTTGTTGATCTACCTCCGTCGCAGGGAAATACTGTAATTTGGGTGGTGGTGGACCGCTTTAGTAAAATGGCACACTTTATTCCACTGAAAAAACTTCCGTCGGCACCAGACTTAGTACAACTATTCATTAAACATGTTTTTCGCCTCCATGGTCTACCGCAGAATATTGTTTCAGATCGAGGAGTCCAGTTTGTGTCCCGTTTCTGGAAAGCTTTCTGTAATCGCTTAGGTATTAAAGTTTCTCTCTCTACAGCCTATCACCCCCAGTCTAACGGACAGACCGAACGGGTGAATCAGAGTTTAGAACAATATTTACGCTGTTTCGTGTCCGACCGCCAAGAACAATGGGCGGAATTCATCGAATTTGTGGAATTCGCCTTTAACAATGCGCCTAGCGAATCAACAAGTTTTCACCTTTTTTTTGTAACTGTGGTAGGAATCCTAAGGCATCATCCTTCTCTGGTCCTTCCTCCAACTTGCCGGCCTTGGAGGAATGGCTACGGGAGAGGACTAAGGTGTGGTCTGAGATTCAGACTAACTTAAAGAAAGCCTCCAGAACTTATAAAGTTTTTGCGGACCGACATAGGTCGCAAGAACCACCATTTCAGGTGGGTGATTGGGTCTGGGTATCTACAAGAAATATTGCCCTTAGACAACCCTCGTCTAAGCTAGGCCCTAAATACATCGGTCCTTTTCCTATTGTTAACAAACTGAGCGATGTTACCTTTAAAGTCAAGTTACCTTTATCCATGAAAATTCCGCCGACCTTTCATGTTTCTTTGTTAAAATCTGCCAAAAATATTCAGGTGTCATCTCCTCCTCCGATCATAGTGGGAGATGAGCCTGAATATGAAATTAATAGAATACTCGACGCTCGGGTGCTTCAAAACTCTTTACAGTATTTAATAGATTGGAAGGGTTTTGGTCCTGAGGAGAGGTGTTGGGTACCGGCCAAGGATGTCCATGCCAAAACCCTAATTAATAGATTCCATCGTGAGAATCCGGATAAGCCTGGTAAGGGTCCTGAGGCCCCTCGTGAAGGGGGGGGGGTAGTGTCACGGGAACCACCCCCTTACCTGTCCTCCGGTCCCACGTCGGCTCCTCTCCCTCGACCGGAGCACGGGCTGGGCGGCCTCTGCAGCAGGCGGCGGGCCGGCGTGTGTCCTTCCCGGCCGCCGCTCGGCTATTTCCGCCGCGAGCAGCCGCTCGGCTCTGTCCGTCGCGAGGGCCTTGGCTAGGGGGTAGAGTGGGGCCAGGTACAGGGAAGACAAGAGAGGCAGGGATTGGATGTGGGTGTTAGAAGCAGCAGCCCAACTGGCCCCAAAGTCCTGGAATTCTCCCAAGTCTCCCAGGCCTACCGGCCAGTCCACCTCTGTCTGCACTATTTAATTTGTTTAATACTTTTTGTCTAAAGTACCTTGATTTTTTCTTTAAAGTTTGGTAAGCCTGCTAAGTTTTCATCATCTGACTTATTAGCTGTTAATCTATGTGCCTTTTTGTAATCACTAACTGTAAGACAATTTAGCAGCAGAACACAAATGGGGGTGGTTCATGGGCTTTCAACAGCAGCTCAAAGTTATATGTCTATTTTGGGCCCTTCAAGCTCCCTTGGGCCTGGTTACTTACCACTTGACTAGTCAGCTGTGAGTGACGCTTGTTTTCAGGAGATTTTTCCTTTATAAGGTGGACATTTTTCATTTTCTAGCACTAAAACAGACTTTCCCCCAAGGTGGTAGCCACTTAACAGTTTGTTTTAGTGCTGGCAGACTGTTGCTTAGCTCTGTCCTTATGCCAGCCACCAATATTCTCAAGTAATCAAGGTCCCCACCCCCCCAGGTAAACCAGTCATTTGCTCGTTCCTTATTTTTAGTAGTTACACTTCATATTCTGTAGACACTGTGTTTTTAAACAAATTTAACCTAATTGTGTGCCACTTGACAAAGGTGAAGCTTACATCAAAGTATATACATTATGTTCTTTTAAGCTTTATATTGATTTTCGCAATTAGGTAAAATGATACACGTGTAGATCAGTTTATTTGGCTGCCTTGTGTAATTGACTGCAAATATATTTTGAAGTACATGGGGAATTTTTTTTTACCATCTCCTTTAAGACCAAATGGAGCAGAAACCCTTTTCCGCTTTCTTTACCAGAATCTCTTTTTACATCTCATCCTCGTTTCTCCTCGTGCTGAATACCCCAAGTATCCCATTGAGATTGAGTGACAAAATCTTTATGGGCATCCCACATAGAAGCTAACTCCTGCTTAAAATTCAGGATTTACCCCAATAATGCCACTAAATCTGCCTCCCTCTTTGCTTTGTCACATCCCAGACACAGATTCAATTGCCAGGAGTCAGGTAGCGCTGTATTGCAAGCTTCACAACACCAAGTCTTTTTAGTGGCCTTAGCATGCTTATCTTTGGCTTTACCAGCACTGCTCCTCTGCCCCGTTATCTGTCTCAACTGCTGTCTGCAGTCGGCGGAGAACATGGCCGAAGTCTAACAAAGGTTTCCCAGGGGGGAAACACAAAGAACTGAGGAGGAGAGGAAGGGGGTGGGGCTTTTAACCACTGTGTTTCCTCCCAGGGGTTGGAGACCAATCTCTCTATGTGGTCGATCAAGCTAAAGGATGACTTGGAAAAAAGGTAAATTAATTTTTATGTGCAGCGATCTAAAGTGCCCAGGGGAGGGATGCTTATGCACTATTTCATGTGTTGATCTGGTTTGTCATTTTTGACTGTTGGTCCACTTTAATACAATGGTAGTGAAGCTTTAATATTGTAGGGGCAGATAATATAAATAAGATGGAAGGGATGAGTATGGCTCTCCAAAGCCATGATCAAGGGCTATAGCACTTGGCCTTGGCTAGGGGGTAGAGTGGGGCCAGGTACAGGGAAGACAAGAGAGGCAGGGATTGGATGTGGGTGTTAGAAGCAGCAGCCCAACTGGCCCCAAAGTCCTGGAATTCTCCCAAGTCTCCCAGGCCTACCGGCCAGTCCACCTCTGTCTGCACTATTTAATTTGTTTAATACTTTTTGTCTAAAGTACCTTGATTTTTTCTTTAAAGTTTGGTAAGCCTGCTAAGTTTTCATCATCTGACTTATTAGCTGTTAATCTATGTGCCTTTTTGTAATCACTAACTGTAAGACAATTTAGCAGCAGAACACAAATGGGGGTGGTTCATGGGCTTTCAACAGCAGCTCAAAGTTATATGTCTATTTTGGGCCCTTCAAGCTCCCTTGGGCCTGGTTACTTACCACTTGACTAGTCAGCTGTGAGTGACGCTTGTTTTCAGGAGATTTTTCCTTTATAAGGTGGACATTTTTCATTTTCTAGCACTAAAACAGACTTTCCCCCAAGGTGGTAGCCACTTAACAGTTTGTTTTAGTGCTGGCAGACTGTTGCTTAGCTCTGTCCTTATGCCAGCCACCAATATTCTCAAGTAATCAAGGTCCCCACCCCCCCAGGTAAACCAGTCATTTGCTCGTTCCTTATTTTTAGTAGTTACACTTCATATTCTGTAGACACTGTGTTTTTAAACAAATTTAACCTAATTGTGTGCCACTTGACAAAGGTGAAGCTTACATCAAAGTATATACATTATGTTCTTTTAAGCTTTATATTGATTTTCGCAATTAGGTAAAATGATACACGTGTAGATCAGTTTATTTGGCTGCCTTGTGTAATTGACTGCAAATATATTTTGAAGTACATGGGGAATTTTTTTCTCAAGGGGTTCAAGAGCTATATGCTAACAATGATTAGGTTGTGGAAGATGACTTTGGGCCTTTTGTGTGCATCAAAAATACCTACACAATTTTGCAGGTAAATTCAATCCTAACAATGGTTATTCGACTAGTTTAGAATGAAATATTGGCAAAATTCCCATAATGCACTGGGCAAAGTAACTAATTTCTAGGGATAAGCAAACCAAACTCCTCGAACCAGAGTGTGGTCCAAATTTTATGAAAAATTCTATTCAGCCACACTTTCCCCTGGAGTCCTAATTCACCTGCTCTCTCACTGTCCTCCTGTCCCGCACCGCTCTCCAGATAGCCGCAGAAACCTAAGCCCCAGCTGGGTTCCTGGTATTCTGGGGCCATTTATACACGGAGTGAGCTGACATCATCTCAGTCTTCCAGTTAGGTGAAAAAAATATTAATAAAAGACTTTATTTGTGTATGTGTTTTCTTACACTTATAGTAATACTTCAGTCAAACATAAAAAAACAGTATACCACCCTTTTATCCCGCACAGGTTATCGTTGCTAGCTGGGAGCTAAGACATTTACCAGATCGCCTGATACAAGTCCCGCTGTATGCCGCTGCCTGCACCTCCGCTGCATTGTCACATTCAGAACGCTGTACAATGGGAACTACAGCGCACCACACCCCCTCGTCACAGGAACTATGGCACACCCCTCTCCATTCACTTTAGTGAGGGCGTGTGAGCGCATGCACAGGCAACATCCCCAGCATTAGGGCTGATGCGTGTGCTGGCACCAAGACTTTTAGATAGGCTGGGGACAGAAGTGTGTCTAAGGCAGGGAAACTGGGTATGTGGCTGCTTCTTGTGCAATAATAATGCTCAGCATACAACACTTATTGGGTCAAAGCCCACACATGTGCCATAAGATATGTTTTGAGGGTAATCCTGGGAGGGGATTCCTACAGCAGGGTTCCCAAAATCAGGTGTTTTGGTCCACTTTATACAAGAAAGAATTAAGAAAGAATTTGTAAACTCTTGAAGGACCAAAGGTAAAAAAATATACTTTAGGGCTGTATGTCCGCTTCAAGGGTTAATCAGTGCAGGGTCACTCCTAGGATTGTCTGAAACTTCATTCATGGCCCGCAAACTGGACCAGTGAAGCAATTGCATCCAGAAACCCACACCCTTAAGTGTAGTATTTCTGAATCATTATGTCATACATGGGTGAACGTGCTGCCTAAAGTGAACTATAGAAATGCGCCTGTGGTGCATTCTGTGCAAGTATTTAAATTTTATACTGCCCTGGGGAACTTTTAGCTGGACATTGCCTCTTGCCCCCCTCCCAGCACTGCAGCTGGCTATGCTCAACTAATCAAGTTTTATGTTGGTAGAACTAAACGTGCATTTAAAACTCGCATTGCTGAACATATCAGAAACATAAAACGGAGACTTACGACACACAATCTATCAGCTAATTTTGAAGAAAAACATAATAAGGATGCAAAAGATTTGGAGTTTCGAATAATTGAAAAACTGTACTCCATTGGAGACGCTCAAATTTAGTTAATATTTAAAAAAGCAAAACGTTCTGAATTGCGTACATGCACTAGCAGCGGCTGTATTCCCGCTATCCCTTTAGCAGGAATGTTAGAGGGTAGCAGGGGTTGTGGCCGCCAGCGTGCTTGGATCCACTCACATTAGACAAGCTCCTGGACGAAGGGTCTTGAGCTGATCCGAGCTTACTGATTGGACAAGGGGTCGTGCATGTGTCGTAGGACCGGGAAGACCTGAGTTTGTTCGGGCAACCTGGGGGGTTTCATGTACATGATCATCTGTACTCTGAGCAGCTTACCCACTGCTATCACAAGCAGGCTTTCTTTTTAAAGAAAGTAAAGAAGGAGACCCGTCGAGTGGCATTTTTGCATTATTGGATTCAGCATGAGCGGTGGATGAGGAGAGTGAAAGCTGATAGCTATAGAAGGCCTTTTTTCAAAGCTGGCCTAGTTGACAGTGCTTCCAGGCTGCAGAGGGTAAGGAAACCTTATCCATTTACTGTATTTTATCTGAAGAAACCTGAGAGTCTCATAAGCATCCTGATAGTATCCATGACACTATTGGAACAGAATATATGTTATCTGGTCCACTGTGGGGGGTGGGCGGAATCCCCCCTCTCGACTGAGCACTGTAAAGCCCTCAAACCTTACCTGAAAACTTGCTCCCTCTGGGAAATGCAGCCCCGCGATTGACCAGCAGCTGTCACATCTCCCATGCTCGGGCTTCCGCTTTTCCTGCCAGCCATTTGCCAGGCTGCATTTCTGCAAGGGAGTGAGTTGTTAGGTATTGTTTGCGGGCTTTACAGTTCTTGATTGAGAACCCAAAGCGGATCAACACCCATGTTTGGTAAAATGGGTGTGGGTTTTGTTTAAAGTGGACCTTAATTGGATTAAGTGAAATAGAGCGCTGGACAATATTTTCAGTATACCTATTTATTGCTAATATCCACTATTATATTGGTGTTATCAGAGATTTTGGACTTATTTTACAATATATCTAAAAATAGAGTTGCTATATTCTCTGTGCTAGCGCTTCTTATAGTTTGTCAATTGTGTGTTCATCCATTTTAGCTTTATTTTTACACACAAAGCATTCATGAGTTTCCTTTAGATAGTTATTTTTAGAGAAATCCTGTCTCTGTAATGCTGCCTCTGCTCTGGATTTAATAATGCTGCTTAGAGTCTCTGCTTTTCTCTTGTACTCATCAACAAGCTTTCCTGTAACATAGTGTGTGTGTGTGTGTGTGTGTGTGTGTGTGTGTGTGTGTGTGTGTGTGTTTTCCTACATATTCTGGTTCTCACTTAGCTGACACTGATACAGTTTTCTCGTGATATAAAGCATATTGCTGAGGTTTGATCTTTCATGCACTTTCTGTAACATCTCGTTTACAGCTGCACACTTGCATATATCATCAATAGATAGTGTTCTGTGTTTTCTGATCCTTTTCTAGCCAATCGTCTGGTAATAGATTGGGCATAGGTTCCTGGGTAAATGTCCATATACCTTCTCTTATCAGTAGCATCTTGACCTTGAATTTCCAGGACTGATAGTTCTGGTTAGTCAGGCTTTAATCAGTAGCAGAACTTGACAAGATTGCTGTTGACAGGATTTCTGTAGACATCTTCTTTGTTCCTCATGCTTCTCTGATTCACTGTTGCTCTGGGGAAATCCTCCTCTGGGCTATTCCTGCTCTGGGCCCATAACCTGCTGGCAGTGGATTGTACACGACACTCATCTTGCATGCAGGAACAACGGCTGTTTATTCAGCAACAATCAGGAACATAAACGTGAGCTTGATATATCAGCAACACATCTCAGTATGGAGCAAAGGAAACCTCTCCTTTCTGTTAGCAGGTTTAACACACTATGCAAACAGTCACATGGTCTGCCTAAGACGTCCTGTTTTTTCCCTAAAACCAACTTAATAGCATGACAAGTAGTCACATGTTGGATGTAGCTGTTGTATTAAAGCTATTCCAACAAAGGGGCACCCGTGTTTAAGGTTCTAGTGCTAATAAGATGGCCAGATTTCACACTCTTTGATCTGTCTATAAGGAATCTCCTGGTCCCCATACAGATTTTGGAATGTTGTTCATTATTTTGCGGACAAACTCCATTAGTGGCCAAAGGGAGCTATATTTGATAGCCCTCCATCAGTTATAAAGCATTAAGTACATCGTTAACAGGTGAAGACATCAGTATTATTCAATCAACCCTTGGATGACCCCTGTGGCATTTATGCCGAACGGGGTTATATAGGATGGACTATGTGTCAATGTGCCCATGTGTGCACCACCCGGCCTGAATGGCCCTAATGGATGTTATCGCTGGACTCTTACTACAATGGATAATAAATTACAGTTCAACATGTATTTGGTGCTATTGTCTATAACTTGCTTGACCAATATTCGTACATCTATGCCTGCAACGGTGGTATGTGATCTGTTTCTTCGTCATCTCCTACTTACTTTTTCTTCTTTCTTTACCTTGATCCTCATAGTGGCCTCCAGGCTCCATTTTTTGGGAGCTCAGCCCACTGCATGGGCATTTGATTATGTGATCCTCACCCTTTATCGAGCCCCTTTGGCATTTGGGCCCCAGTCCTCTTGGTACTGCCCCCCAGGCTTCCCTATACTGAGGGGTGACACTTTTTGACATGGGATGGCCCCATATGGGGTCTCACATACACGTGTGCCAATACGGCATGATGTAGGCCACTTAGGGCAAGACTTTATGCAGTTTGGGTCTGCCCCTGGCTATGGTTGCCTTTGATGGGCCACAACTGTATAGGTCTGCTCATAAATATTATTCCAACTGTCACTATGCTGAATATGACATATTTAACAGGGGATGACATTGTGGCTATTATCTCCACAACCTGCTGGCAGTGGATTGTACACGACACTCATCTTGCATGCAGGAACAACGGCTGTTTATTCAGCAACAATCAGGAACATAAACGTGAGCTTGATATATCAGCAACACATCTCAGTATGGAGCAAAGGAAACCTCTCCTTTCTGTTAGCAGGTTTAACACACTATGCAAACAGTCACATGGTCTGCCTAAGACGTCCTGTTTTTTCCCTAAAACCAACTTAATAGCATGACAAGTAGTCACATGTTGGATGTAGCTGTTGTATTAAAGCTATTCCAACAAAGGGGCACCCGTGTTTAAGGTTCTAGTGCTAATAAGATGGCCAGATTTCACACTCTTTGATCTGTCTATAAGGAATCTCCTGGTCCCCATACAGATTTTGGAATGTTGTTCATTATTTTGCGGACAAACTCCATTAGTGGCCAAAGGGAGCTATATTTGATAGCCCTCCATCAGTTATAAAGCATTAAGTACATCGTTAACAGGTGAAGACATCAGTATTATTCAATCAACCCTTGGATGACCCCTGTGGCATTTATGCCGAACGGGGTTATATAGGATGGACTATGTGTCAATGTGCCCATGTGTGCACCACCCGGCCTGAATGGCCCTAATGGATGTTATCGCTGGACTCTTACTACAATGGATAATAAATTACAGTTCAACATGTATTTGGTGCTATTGTCTATAACTTGCTTGACCAATATTAGTACATCTATGCCTGCAACGGTGGTATGTGATCTGTTTCTTCGTCATCTCCTACTTACTTTTTCTTCTTTCTTTATCTTGATCCTCATAGTGGCCTCCAGGCTCCATTTTTTGGGAGCTCAGCCCACTGCATGGGCATTTGATTATGTGATCCTCACCCTTTATCGAGCCCCTTTGGCATTTGGGCCCCAGTCCTCTTGGTACTGCCCCCCAGGCTTCCCTATACTGAGGGGTGACACTTTTTGACATGGGATGGCCCCATATGGGGTCTCACATACACGTGTGCCAATACGGCATGATGTAGGCCACTTAGGGCAAGACTTTATGCAGTTTGGGTCTGCCCCTGGCTATGGTTGCCTTTGATGGGCCACAACTGTATAGGTCTGCTCATAAATATTATTCCAACTGTCACTATGCTGAATATGACATATTTAACAGGGGATGACATTGTGGCTATTATCTCCATATTTATTTATCACCTCCTCACACTCATTCTTTCTCATTCATCACGTTTCATTTTCCTTATCATATCTTTTATTAATTTTTCACTCTACTACGTCATCTAGATAGCCACACAGGGGGGTGAATTGATAGCTTGTATCATGGGTGTGACGAGCATTATATTGCTCCGCACACATGTCACTTGTACCCAACATATATTCATGTGATATTGTATAGTTTTGATTGACTTGCATTATGACACTTAATAATAGGTAGCAATTATCTTGGTTTTGTCTCTCCCCCCCCTCCCCGAATACTCACCTTCCACGTTCCGCTCCGGGTATGTCCCGGTAGCTGGGTGGACGGGATGTGCCCGTGCGCGGTGCGTGGGGCCGGGCGCGGCGGTGGACACTTCCTGGTTCGCGGCCGATGCAGGCGCCGGGTGCGTGGCGTCTGACGTGTTGCCCTTACGACCATCCTGATTGGCCGGGCGGGGCGCGCGTGCGGGCGGTGACGCGGCGGCGCCGCATTGGCCAGCGCTTCTACGCTCAGGGTTTTTAAGGAGGGGTGAGGATGGCAGCCGACACACCCCGGCGAAGTGTCCTAGCGACATGCAACGCGTCGGTGGCGGCTGCGGCGGGGGATCCTCTGTGACACGGTGATGTAATTCAGTGTTTGTTATTTATTTATATTTGCTGCCATTGTTACTTATCATCGATTGTCTGGTGGCCGCGCCTGGCTTTGTTACATGTGTAGCCGGTTTTCGGCTCACATATTTTGCTCATCAGTATCACCCACTGCTGTTTTGATTTTTTTGCACACTTGTCACATTGCTATTTTGCACAAATTTTAATGCTGCTATTTTGTATATATTACACGGTTTGTATATATTTATGTATATATAGTACGTTTTTAGTTTTTCTCCACACACGTTAGTTTTTTCCACACTATATTTGCACATTTATTACCATATATTTTTTTATTGTCGTAAGTACACACATACGCTGCCGGACTTTGGCACACCCTTTATATTCAGCTCTTTGCATCATATAAACATGGCAGCATTAGCTTAATTGTATATTTGGTAGTCACTGTATATTGGATCCCCTTAGCCTGTGTCCTTTATGTTTTTTAGCTTGGTATATGTGTAGATAAGTGTTCCTTTTTATTCATATTATTTCTATTAAAATTATACATATATTTTTCATAATTAGTGTGCGGCCTCTTTAAGGGTTTTGGGGTTCAGTCTAGGATCCCCTCTTTTGCATATTTCAAACTCCATTAGTGGCTCACTAACAAACATTGTGCCTCCTCAAACTACCGAGCAAGAAATCCTTAGATACCCATATGTTAAATATACACCAATAAATAAAGCATTTTGATTTTTCACCATAAAATACATGGATTGTACATAGCTGGTTAGAAGGCACGTTGCATGAAAACAGTGTACAATCCCTCCAACACATTTCGCCTTCTATAGCTTCCTTAGGGAGAATTTAATTCCAGCTAATATATGTTATATATGCTTTAGCCTCTGAGTAATTTCAGTTGTTTCAAATCATTCATTAGATAAAATGCATCAGTATTATTGGATATATTTGGGAAGGAGAGACAGGGTGGGGATTGCTATTTCATATGCATGACCCACATGCACGGTCTCTGGTCCCTTAAGAGCAATCCGCTATGACTATGCAATTCAGCAAATGGCTCTCATTGTTTACAATAGAGAGTGCACGCTGCTGCATTCCCACCATTGTGTGCATTCAGATAGGCTGGGGCAGGAGTGCGTGCATGGCCAGGAATGCGCGGGATGCAGCAGCTCCCCATTCAACTCAACTCAACTCTTCCGAGTGATATAGTAAAAGCGAGCGGCTCTCATTGGACCAGAGCCCACACACGCACCATTGGAGCCTGGACAGGTGAGTTTTACAGGGCAAAAGGGGGTTCACACAACAAGGCATCCTGATTCGGGATGCCCCGAGGCATGAAACAAAACCCGGGAAAGTCAAATTCTTCTGCTTTAAATTCATATTTCAGACAAAGTTCATTGTTACACCATTGCGTCTGTCTACATTTGGCACTGTCCTAAACTGTCTCCTGTTTTGAAATTGAAGAAGAAATAGCTGAGATATCAGGGTTTACAGTTCACCTCATGATTTCTATTCTGAAGCAAGTGGGCGTGGCCCTTGGATATATGATGCTGCATAATAATTAGCTTAATCGACAGAGTTCACAGAACTTGCTTCAGACACCCTAACTGTGCTTTCCCCTCTCCCCCTGTTGCTAGGCGACATTGAAGCCTAGACCAGCATTCCTGGACACATCGCAATCGCAAATGTGCACACTCCCAAAGTGCATGCATGCACTCCCAAACACACATGTGCACACCCAAAGTGCATGTGCCAAAGTGCATGCACACACTCTCAAATGCACATACGCGCAATCCCAAAATGCATGCTCGCATCCCCAAAGTGTATGTGCACACTTCCAAACGTCCATGCATGCACTCCCAAAATGCATGCTCATACTCTGAAACGGCTATCTAGGTTGGTCGGTGGGTATGTAGCTAGGTTGATAGGTTGGTGGGTACATAGGTAGGTGTTTAGCTAGTTAGTCAATGGGGACTGGGCAGCTGTCAGCAACCCCCAGCCC
This sequence comes from Gastrophryne carolinensis, assembly GCA_027917425.1. Lineage (NCBI taxonomy): Eukaryota > Metazoa > Chordata > Amphibia > Anura > Microhylidae > Gastrophryne > Gastrophryne carolinensis. Next base: position 75,228,712 of record CM051242.1, on the reverse strand, counting down.
ACTCCCAGCACCTTCAACAGCAGGGGCAGGCAGTGGGCAGTGGAGGTGCGTGCAGCCTCCCCTCACCCCGCATGCTGACAGGGGTCGGGTCACTGGCAGCAGAGGGGGGTACTGAGTGACTGTGTGGTGGCGTCCTGTGCTGCTGTCTGTTGTCCCATGCTCAGGGAGTTAAGGTGAGTGGCGGTGGTACTCAAAATAAAGACCATGAATGGAGCCTGGGACAGGGGCAGGCTACACACCAGAGAGAGGGGCAGAATGGGAAACATGACCTCACTGCCCCGCCAACCTTACCTGCCTCCCCACAAATCGAGTCACTCGAGTCGAGTTATAACAGCTCTCGGATTCCCAACGTTTAGCCTCCCATTCGGCTTAGTCCTGCCTCTCCCATGAGTAGCACAGTCATGTTTCCTATTCTGCTCCAGCTCCGGCCAGCTAAAACACTGCTGAGAGGCAGAAACCAGAAATCTACCCCTCTCTTTTTTTTTGGGGGGGGGGGGGGTAAAAAAATATCTTTAATACAGAATCCCTTTAATACAGAACACTCATCCTTGGGGTAAGTACCCCAATTACTCAGTATACATATCACTCAAAATATTCAATCTAATTTTATACAGTCTGATGGTCATACTGTTTCCCTGCCACTAGGGGGCATCAGTACACCACAATATCAACTACACAGTGTTTATTACTATGTAAGTGCTTACTTTATATTTAATACATAGCATAAAGCAGATGCATATGTTCCCAATAGATTACATATTTGATAGTGTATTGAAAAAAGAATGAAACACTCATCTACAGCTACAGTAACTTGCTACAACTGCAACAAGAGTGTAAAAGCACAAAGAAAAGATAAAAGTAAAACACCAAGGACAATCTGCATTGCTTGAACACTCATCTTTTCATTTATACTGTATTTTTTAAAACAAAAGTTTTGAATGTCAGTATAATTTGTGTACCATATCCTGGTGGTAATCCCCTTTTAAAATTTGTGGCAGCGTCAGAAGAACTGAAGTAAAACCCATGGTTGGTTGTGCAGTCTGTTCAACCTCCCCGTTGTACGTACTGTAATTATAGGTATTATTGCAGGCATGGTAATATTCTATAGAATAACAGGTGCTGGTGCCTCCCCCGGCCATGTTTCTCACAGGCTAAGATCCATGGCTACCATTTGAACAATTACCGTCATCCCAGCTGCGTTCCTGGAGTTCTCTGAAGCACTCCTGGTCAATGTGGCAGAGGTGTAATTAGTAGTACAAGTGTTGCAATGGTGTAATAGGTGAGGTAAATGGGTCTAAAGGGCTTGTAGAGGGCAAGCTGGTGTCGAGGATAGCAGAGCGACCTAAGAGTCCATCCTGGGCGCCATCTTGGATGAATGTATGAATATATATATAAAAGACACAGAGAAATAAACGGTTAATTATAACAAAGGAACAAGGTGATTAATAAATGTCCCATAACACATGCACTTCAGATGAAAGGCAATACAGTGTTCACTTGGACACACCGCAGGATATACACTGTGAATGAGCAATAGTCCACCAGAAGGATCGGTATCCCGAACGGCATGAACTTTAAAGGTGAAATGCAAAATGCTCCCGCCACCGATAACACAGCCTCTTACCAACTGGTAGGAATATATGAGCCTTAATATCCCACTCTGATGGCGACCTCTACGTTGGCACGGTCAAAGGCTGATAAGGCCAATTCCTCAGGTGAATCAGATCTAGCATAACTCTGTACAAACAATCCCAATTTTAATAGATAGCACAAGAAATACACTCACAAAAGCAGTTGAATTGAAAAGCACATCTCATGAAGTAAAATAGCCACAAACTTGCCAGCCCTGTTATCCGATAACCATGGATGGAGAATAGGGAGCAGAGACAAGATCCGGATGACAGCTTAAGACCCCACTCTGATGGCGACCTCTAAGTTGGCACGATCAAGGGCTGATAAGGCCAATTCCACAGGTGATAATAAAACAAACTTTGGTTGCTCCTCCACTATGAAATGAATCATATATAAAGAGGGACAAAAAGAAGGGACAGATCTAGCGTAACTTAGCAAAAACAGTCCCAGTTTTAATAGATAGCACAAGAAATACACTCACAAAAGCAACTGAATTGAAAAGCACATCTCATGAAGTAAAATAGCCACAAACTTGCCAGCTGTATAGAAGGTCCATCAGTAGCCACCGCCGGCGCGTTTCGTTGTCAGGGGCAACTTTCACAAGGCTGGTGGCATGGCGGAAAGGACCAGAATAAATAGCAAAGCATGGTGGTGAGTCACGTGATAGTAAATCACGTGACAAGTTATCCACTAACACTATTAGTGCAAATCGCAGAAAGACGGCACGCACGCTAATGCGCCTGTTAATTACCTATGATGCAAACTGGCCAGTTGGTAAGAGGCAGTGTTATCGGTGGCGGGAGCATTTTGCGTTTCACCTTTAAAGTGCATGTCGTTCGTGATACCGATCCTTCTGGTAGACTATCCCCTCGATTCAAAGAGCAAAAGTTAATTGATTTCGGATCGAGAATCGTAAGTTTGGGTGGGTGTTAGTCATTTTTTCATGTTTTTTTGGCCATTTCCGACTCGCACGAGCCTACGTACGAATGCGTATATGCTCTTACGATCATCGGAAGTTCGTTCCTAAATTTTAGGATCAAAACGTAAAACTTAGGATCAAATCCTAAAACTTAGGATCAAAACGTAAAACTTAGGATGATCGGATGTGTTTAGGTGTGATTCAGAGAACAGTTTTCAAACCTCTAAATACTTTTTAAAAGAAAGCCACTGCCGACACCTTTTAGCAGTCGGATTGCTGTTCTTGAACAGGTTTTTTGGCTATGTGGAGGAGTCTGCGCATCTTAAGCTCCAATGAACTGCATTTATCAGCATGGCCGAGGCCATAAATTGTATGGCAATGCATACCTGATTCATGTATGCCTTATAAAAGCATTTTAATGTGGACCTTAATTAGTCCTTTGCATGTAAACCTTTATTTTGCAATATATTTGCGTTAATTAAAGAAACTTATGTCCTTTGGTATTTATTTTTAAATTGATGTACTAGAATAATATTTTTAGATTGCATTTATTGGTGTAGTTGTTTACCTTTGCTTTGTTTAATTATTTAAGCACATCTTTGGTCAGATGCATCACACTTACTGAGGAGAGGAGAGCGGGATAAAGTGCAGGATGTGGGTTACTGCTGTATTTTGCACAGACACAGCAGAGCTAGGGGCACGGAAAGGTCAGAAATCAAAGAATGCAGAGCAACACAGTCACAAGGTCCTTTCTGTTTGCAGGCTGCCCGAGAATACCTGAGCCGCCATCTTGGCTGTTTCTAGGCTCATAACATGCAGAAGTTGCTGGGTGTTTTTTAATATTTGAGAGCAATCTGTATGTAGAGGGTGTGGGTAACCACACCCAAAATTTTAGGTTGTACCATTTGAAGCCAAAATATTAAAATTAAATCCACAAGTAAAAAATGCAAGTTAACTAAAAATTAAACAAAGTAAGATTTACTTATGCAAATGCATTCATTAATGGTTGGTTACTACAAAATGAATGAAATAAAGAAAAATAAAAGACCAAATATTTAGAATGCACTTTAATGAGGTAAGTTTGTAGTGCGCAGCCGCAAGATCAGAAGGATTTACGTCCAGACAAAAAAGGAAAAAGGGCAAAACCAATGTTGCAACCTGAGAAATGAAACAGAAAATTCAGGATGGAAACTGACATAGGTCTGATTCCCGAACTGCCATACAAACGGACGTACATTTTAGGATAGAAACGTATTTGCTTATAGAATCACTCGCAAGTTCATACGAACGCACGAGCGTACGGGAAAAATAGGATGATCGGCACCCAAATCCAAGCTGTTACATGTTTCTTTGAATCGACCCTTATTGCTCATTCACAGTGTATATCATCCTGCTGTGAGTCCAAGTGAACACTGTATTGCCTTTCATCTGAAATGCATGTGTTATGGGACATTTATTAATCACCTTGTTCCTTTGTTATAATTAACCTTTTATTGCTCTGTGTCTTTTATATATATTGCTGCCTATCTTCTCTGGAATAAGAAGATACACACTTTAAGCATTCTTAATAGAAATTGTTTAGTCCCGAAAGTTCCTGTTATTAAGTGTGTGCGCGGTGTTCTACATATATATTTTACTTGGATGAATGGATGTAGGTTGTCTGGCTTTAAAAAAAATATATAAAAAAGAAAGCCCCCCTATGATGCAAAGAAGGGGTCCCCACATCTTTCACCCGCAGTCTGTATTTGGAACATGTTCCGTCAGTTGAGTTCCCTTGATATAAGATATACAGTATGGTATTAAATCTCCAAAATGTTTATTACAACTATAACCACTAGATGGCACCATAATATCAGAAATATTTATAAGATCTATATTTTGATGTATATTGCAGTCAAAGTACCACAGCTTGGCACAAGAGTTAAAATAGGCTTTGGCTTCTTAGTGTAGTTTTACTGTTCTGTAGGGATGAGAGAACCTACAACGGGTTTGGCAGGTTCGGACAAACTTTGAATAAAAGTGTGGATTCAGGGATCCAAACCCGAAAACGTGCTTTCCTTTTCCTCTTCTGCCTCCTCCTGTGCCATCACATCCTCCATCGTGTCCTGAAGGGCATTTTCCAGCAGGCAAAGGGTAGGGATGGCATCATCAGCACTCACCATATTGGTGGTGTACTGGAAGCACTACAGCATGGCACAAATGTCCCTCTTGGTGGTGAAGTGCCATTGGTCTGCATCTCATCCAGGTATTTTGGAGCTGATACGTATTGCCTGCTGCTGTTCACACGTCCTTTCCAGCATATATAAGTCACATATGAGCCATATGAGCCAGCATGTGGCTGTTTTACCATGGAAGTGCTCAAATTGGTGGTGCAAGGGCTGCGCTGACTGTCTCAGTCCCAGCCACCAATACATTAGGCTCGATTCAGAGAGACAAAAAAAAACTTCCGTTTTAGTGCCGATCTGTTTTTTGTGTGAAATGTTTCCGTTCTCGTATGAGCGTACGAGCGATTCTATGCATGTATTGAAAACATTCTGTAAAGATTCAGTCCGTTCGTACGGCAGATTACGAATGCGAGGATGTCATTTTCCATACAGACTTTTCCGTTTTATTTCCACATGTTACAACGTAGGCTTTCGTTTTTGCCCTTTTCCCATCGTATCCTCCAATGAATCCTTTACGTTTCCCGTTCGATTCTGTTTCCTTTCTTCAATAAATATTCGTCCAGACGGAAATCCTTACGATCTTGCGCCTGCGCACTACAAACTTAACTCATTAAAGTGATCGCCTACATATTTGCCACCCTCACTTCTAGTGCAATGTTTAGCTAAATCACTTAGCACTATCCTCCATCTTCCCTTTCGGAACCTTAAAGCTCACCCAAACCGCTTAGCACTATTCTCCATCTTCCCTTTTGGAACCTTAAAGCTCACCCAAACCACTTAGCACTATCCTCCATCTTCCCTTTTGGAACCTTAAAGCTCACCCAAATCACTTCTCGGTCATGTGAATATTCATCTTTAAATATTTCTGGGCCCATTAGTTTTGTGTTAATGTATTTTGTAAATGAAATGACACTGTAACATTTTTTTGGGGGATTCCATAATAAAATATAACATTTATAAAAATTTTGAAAATTTCTAATTTTTACAACTATAAAAAACAAAATACATAGCAATGGCAGGCCACAGAACATTATTCTTCAACTGTGGTCCCCAACGAGTTGCGCAGCTCCTGCATCTCGCCCACCAACTGAAGGACCCTGACACTCAGTTGTGCCACTCTGGCATGTGTGGTCCCTGTTAAACAACTTAAATTAAAATATTGGTATAACCTTGTTGAGGTCATACTGCAGTGCCCCCCCCCCCCCGTATGGTCCAAACGCCTAAATCTGGACTTCAAAAGCCAGAGGGCCCTTGCCACCACAGCCCGGGTTTTGCATAGTGCTCGATTAGAGAACCCCTGGCCCGCAAACTGACGAAATAAGCCGGAGCTCTGCAATATATAAGCATCATGGGACGACCCTGGATGCCCTGCAAGAACACTGAGGAATCGCATAGCTGGACCAATCACTGCTTTTATGTTGTGTGAGTGGCACATCTTGCGGTTCCTGCAATCAAATATAAAATAATTACACAAAGCAAAGGTAACCGACTAAAACAATAACTCCTACAACAAATTAAGATTCAAGTTCAACAATCCAAATATAATTCACAAAGGACATAAGTCTAAAAAAATATAGCAATTATATGGATGTGTGGGAAAATAAAAGTTTACATGCTAAGGACTAATTTAGGTCAGCATTAAAATGAAACTATAAGGCATACATGAAATGTATTGATTCAGGTATGCATTGCTATACAATTTATGGCCTCGGCCATGCTGATATATGCAATGCCTTGGTGCTAAAGGCACGCAGACTCCTCCACATAGCCGCAAAACATGTTCAACAATAGCAATCCGAGCCCTCAAAGGTCTCGTAAGTGAATCGGAAATGAAACGGATTTATAGGGTGGTGGCCCGTCGGAAATCAGCTCTCTGAATCAGACGGGAACCCATCCCAACAACGGAAATTATCTGAACGAACGGAAAATTTCCGATTTTGTTTTGGAACTAACGAACTAATGGAAATGTTCCGATTTGCTTCCGTTCATAGGAAGCGCATTCCCGAACGTTTGTATGAATGAAAAATGAAAGAAAAAAAAGCAAAAAAATGACAAACACCCACCAAAACATTGCCCAGTGCGCATCTTATTTTCTCCACAACCTGTTGGTGCAGGGCAGGGATGTCCTGGTGAGAAAAAGAGTGGCAGCTGGGAGCGGTGTATTGTGGAACAATCTTTAAAACTGTGCATCTCCACCAGACAGAATGGGAGCATCCCATCAAAGGACAGAAATTTGGAAATGCTTTCATACAGAGCCAGGTCATGGCTGAGACGGGCCCAACTTCCCCTTTCCTAAGCTTGCGGGATGGATAGCTGAATGTGTGTCTGACATCCCAAATATAGGCAGTGTGTGCGGCATTCCAAATACAGGCAGTGTGTGCGGCATCCCAAATACAGGCAGTGTGTGTGACATCCCAAATACAGGCAGTGTGCACGGCATCCCAAATACAGGCAGTGTGTGCAGCATCCCAAATACAGGCAGTGTGCTGACATCCCAAATACAGGCAGTGTGCGCGGCATCCCAAATACAGGCAGTGTGTGCGGCATCCCAAATACAGGCAGTGTGCTGACATCCCAAATACAGGCAGTGTGCGCGGCATTCCAAATACAGGCAGTGTGCGTGGCATTCCAAATACAGGCAGTGTGTGTGACATCCCAAATACAGGTGTCACGGACTGGGTGGAGCGGACTCGGGTGTAGATCCGCTTTAACTGTGGAACAGATGGCAGGTACCACGTCAGGGGAGCGGAGTCTAAGAGGCCACCGGTATTCACCAGAGCCCACCTCAAGGCAGGTTGGTCTTGTGCGGCGAGTGACCCCCAGGTTGCTACCCCCAAACAGCGGCCCAGTCCTACGACTAGCTGAGGCTCAGCGGGGTACACAAGAGGCAGGCAAAAGGTGTAGTACACACAGGCAGAGGTCAGGGCAGGCAGCAGAGGTTCGTAGTAAAGGTGAGTAGCCAAGGTCGTGGCAGGCGGCAAAGGTTCAGCACCGGGGACAGGCAGAGGTTGGTACACGGGTGAGCAATCCAAAAGCAACTGATTTACAACTGGCATGGAAAGACCAAGATCCGGCACTGAAGGAAAGGAAGTGCCTCTTTAAATAGGGGAAGTGGATGCAGGATTGGATGACCAGGCACCAATCAGTGCTGTACAGGCCCTTTAAATCTCGGGAATCCAATGCGCTCGCCCTCTAGTGGACGGGGACGTGCGCGCACCTGACCATGCAAGGAGGAAGCATGGGGGGAAGGGAGATGGCTGGGAGCAGCCATGGAGGTGAGGGAAATGCTGTGAGATGGACGACGGCTGGATGCAGCCATGGAGGTAAGTGAAGTGCTGCAAGATGGGTGTTCAGCGCTCGCCCTAACAACAGGCAGTGTATAGGAGTTTTGCTGGGTATCCACCTCCTGTTTACAACCTTAAACAATATAAAAAAAAAAAATAGAATACCATGCATCACGTCAACCTGGCCAACCCAAACAACCATCTTTACCCAAGCAACTTGCGCTTATTAATCTTCTGACGAACGGCATACTTAAAGTCAGAAAATGTATTTGCAGTTGCTCGACATCTTTACGCTCCGTGCCAGAGCAATTCACCTGCCTGGTGATCTCCTCCCAAATTTCCATTTTTCTGTTCTTGCTGGTTGCTTTGGATCTGCTCCCATATAATGGAAATGGTCGGAGACACCAGTAGCCAAAGCCATACATTGGGGCTCACTAAACCGCCAAACTGCCATGGCGCAGGTTTCTGCCCACTGATGACCTGTCTGCCTCATCCTGGGTAGTTGACAAAATAGGTGACATTTGAGCCTGACTAGTGGATGAGGATGAATGAGACCTTTCGCTGGCGAATGAGTGGGCAGGACTTGCTTGGGGGCTGGGTGTGTTTGCTTGGCTGGCCCCCCGGAAGATTCAGCCGTTGAGGCACACGGTGACACAGGGCTCTCTACATTTGATTCAGGCAAGTTGCCTCTAACAGGAGAGGGTGTTTTTGGGGGGCTATGGGGTTTTGGCCTTCTCTGCCCTTTTCCCTTACTACACTTGCTGGCTTTAGATGTTTGAGTAAGGGGAGCATTGTGGCTGGAGGAGGATCCCTTAGGCTTCCAGGTTGGGGCAATTTTTGGTTGAGCTGCCGTGACAAAGTGTTATCTTTTTGCCTTTTAGAAGCCCTGGTAGCCTGAACATTCTGAGATGGCTGAGAATGGCCTCTTCCACCACTATTTTTCGAAGTGCCTTGGTTGGACCTGGTAGCTGGCCTCCCACTGTGTTGCCTGATAGTTGAAGGCACGGGCTCTTGCTGGCGTACGCCAAGGCGATCCTGCGATCCATGCTGTTTTTGGCTCTTTTGGGTTCGTCTCTTCCCGGTCATCTTTTTCAATAATTTTTATTAAGCATGTACAAAGCAACACATACATCTATGATAACAATGTACAATATAATATACACAGTAAATTCTTCTGTTTCAGCATAAACATTGCTCTTATCAATTATCACTTAATTTTACCACTATATATTGTGGATAAGAAAGTAATAATAGATAAAAAATATATAATGTAAAAACAAAACAAGAAAAAAAAGGGGGGAGATGGGGGAAAGGGAAGGGTGGGAGACTAATAAAAAGAAAGGGTAGGGGATAAAAAAAAGGGATTCACATTTCTGGTAGATACAAAAAAGATAAATAATCCTCTTAACTGGAAGGTCAATAGGACTATATCATCAAAAGATTATTTTCGAAGTCTGAGGGCCAAAAATTTTGCACCCAGGGATTCCACACTTCTCGAAAAAGCTCCATAGAACTGTTATGGATGGCCGATAATTTTTACATGGCCATGATGTTGTTGACCCTGTTTTTGAGCACTTTGTAGCTTAGAGCAGGCTCTTTCCAGGCCTTGGCTATCACCAATTTCGCTCCAGTCAGAATATGATATACCAGTTGTTGCTTTTTCTTTGTAATATGGGGGATTGGAGCATTAAGTAGAGCTACCCATGGATCTCGAGCTATGTGTCTGAGGCACAGTTTACTCACTGCTCTAAAAACTTTTACCCAAAACCCCCTGGCTAGAGGGCAATCCCACCACATGTGTCTATAGGACCCCGGAGAGAGGCACCCCCCGGGAGCAGTCACCCTGTGAGTCTGTGGCGAAATGCTTCAGTCTTTCTGGAGCCAAGTACCATCACGTCATTAGCTTAATATTTATTTCAAATCGAAGATACGGATGCGGCACTCCACATCCGTGCCCATTGTTTCTGGTCTCTCTCCTCCCCCAACTCCTCCCACCTCTGAACATAGATAAGACTCGTCACTGTTCTGTCAAAAACTAAGCTGTCATAAATCTCTGAAATTGCTCCACTGTCAGTTGGATTTCGGTTACACCGCCTCTAAAACATAGTTGGATCTCTTGTTTCCCCGTCTAAATCCAATCATCGACCTGATAAAGTGCTTGACCTGTATGTACCTGAAAATTTCCCTTGGTGCCAATTGGAATTTGGCTTTCATTTCTTGAAATGTAAAAAGCTCTGAATTCTGTATGCAGTCTGATATTTTCAATATCCCTGCATCTTTCCAAGGGACAAAACTATGCGGTGATTCTAAACCCGGGAGAAATATCGGGTTGTTCCAAATCGATAAGGGAGGCAGAAAAGTTGATGCTAATCTGCTTGAAAACTTAACATTGTTCAAGATGGTAAGAGAATGCATAATAATTGGGTTTTGTATCCATTTCCTAGTGTTAGATGTAACCCATAGTGAATTATCAACTGCTATTGGGGTACACATATCTTTTTCAATTGAGACCCATGTCAGTACATCTTTTACTGAGTGGTATGCGAGCATCTGTGCAATCCTAGCTGCTTGATAGAATTTGGTAAAGTTTGGGACCCCTAGTCCTCCTTCTCTCTTGGCTCTAAATAAGACTCCTTTGGAAATTCTAGGCCTCCTGCCACCCCAAATAAAAGATAATACCTTGCTTTGCAAGACTTTCAGCTGACTTGAAGGTATCATAACTGGGAGGACTCTGGCGGCATAGAGGAACTTGGGGAGTAGTGACATCTTAATAGCTGCTATCCTGCCAAGCCATGATAAGTTAAAATCTTTCCACTGCATCAGTAGTGCATATAGCTTGCGATATAAAGGTGTATAATTTGCAATGGATAAAGAGTCGTAAGAGCTGGTTAAGTTTACCCCTAGGTAATTAAGTGTCTTCTCTTCCCAGCAGAAATTATAAGCTGACTTGAGGGCTTCCCAATTGTCCCTAGTAATTGTTACGTTAAGGGCTTTGGACTTAGCATTATTAACTTGCAATCCGGATACAATTACAAACCTATTCAAAATCTGCAGTAGATTGGGGAGAGATACTTATGGGTTGGTGAGGAATAATAACACGTCATCAGCAAACAAACATAGCTTATGACTTTTACCCTTAACCTCTAGGCCTGATACGTTGGGGGAGTCCCTAATCATATGAGCCAGTGGTTCCATTACCATGGCAAACAGGAGGGGAGACAATGGGCAGCCTTGTCTGGTTCATCTTTCCAAGCTAAAAGATTCAGATTTGAATCTATTGTATTTTACATATGCCAGTGGAGACCTGTATAAGGTTTTCAAAAAATTTATAAAAATTGGCCCAAAGCTCCATCTATCAAGCATAAAGAAAAGGTATTCCCATAATACAGAGTCGAATGCCTTCCTAATATCAAGGGACAGGAGCATGGCTGGAGTCTGCGCCTCCTTTGCTATATAAGTGAGCTGAGTGATTCGAGTGATTCTGGGAGAGATTCAGACAACCTGTCAGCCAAAATTTTTGCTAAAACTTTTACATCCAGATTTAATAAGGAGATAGGTCTAAAATTGGACCAGATTAGGTGGTCTGTATCTGGTTAGGGTAACATGCTAATTGACGCTGTTAATGATTCGCGAGAGAACCAGTTGCCTCTTCTAATATTGTTTAGCATGAGTTTGGGGGCTAGAATTGTACTAAATGTCCTATAATAGGTGGCCAAAAAACCATCAGGACCCGGCCTTTTATTTGGTTTCAGATTAGCTATCGCCCTTTGGACCTCTTCTAAACGGATTGCCTCCTCTAGCCTCTCTCTTAGATTATCCGGTAGTAAGGCTAACTTGATATCTTTAAAACATTTTTCAAGATCCTCTGGTCTCGGTGGGGATGGGTTGGAATAAAGTTTTTGCAGCTGTACTTTAAACATGTTAACCACCTTATTCGGGTTACTAGTTATCATACCTCTTTCATCTTTTAACCTGACTGAGGAGTAAATCTGTAGTGGTGTTTTTAATTTCCTGGCTAGAAGCATACTCTGCTTATTGGCTTTGCAATAGTACTTATGTTTAAGCCAGCTTAAAGATTTCTCTGCTTTGCCCGCCAATGCCAGGTTTAGCTCTTGTGAGACCCTATGTAACCTACGCTGTGATTCTGGGGTCATGTTCTTTTTGGCCTCTTCTGCCACTTGCTGATATTCTGATTTTATTTGGTCTATTGATGCATTCTGCCCTTTCTCTTTTTTTTTTCGTTGCAATCTGTATAATTTTTCCTCTAATAGTGGGCTTATGAGCCTCCCAGCAAACTGTTGCTGTAGTCTCAGGGGTTTCATTCAAAGCAAAATATTCCGACAATGTCTCGGTCAGAGCAGCGACCGTGCTCTCATCAGAAAGTAACGAGGGGTTAAGAGACCAAGTAAATTCCAACGCCTACTAATCAAGGAGTTTAGCTTGAGAAGCAGGCCGTCATGGTCTAACCACGAAATTGGGATGATTGACACTGATCTCAGCAGTACCAAAGAATTATATGGCATAAAAATGTGATCAATCCTCGTGTATACTTCGTGAGGGTGCGAATAGTGTGTGAAATTTAGTGTTCCCGGTTTCTTTCGAAATGATCTAGCCGTATTGGTCACCGGGGCCATTAAGATCGGACTTGTTCGGGATTGTCTGTCTATGTGAGGATTTAGTTGGTTTGGAGCTATTTGAGTAGTGGGTCTCCTGTAAGCATAATATATCCGGGTGCAATGATCGGATTCTCCTAAATGCCAAGCTTCTTTTCTGAGGTGCGTTAAATCCCTGTACATTCAGTGAAAAGATAGTGACCATGGTTGTTTAGTAGGGGAAGGAGGGGGATAAAGAAAAAAAAAAAAGGGGGAAGACTCTCTAGAAGGTATATAGGGTAGGAAGGTGGGAAAGTGGTGCTAATTCCAGGGGCCAAGGTCTAACTTTATAAAGGGACGAACTTTGTCAGGCTCGCTAGCCAACGAAGTTCCTCTCCTCTAGAATATCAACTTATATCATGACCCCCTCAATTTAATTTCCCAGTAACGGAAAGGGGAGGGACGTCTAGTCCCTTTCTAACTTCTGCTCTTCGCTATTCGAGAGAGTATATCACAAGCTCGGATAGATGGGAATGCAACATGTGAGTGCCGCCGTGCGGACCGGCTGTTTGTAACATTATAATTAGCGAGTGCTAATAAGTTCCTTTCACCCATCTTACAGAGATAGGAAGAAAGGAAAAAGAAAAGCATGTAAGTTCTAAGCTTAGTATTATGCTATCCCCTCAGGAAGGCCCCATCCCGACACCCCAAGGACAGAGATCCAGGTGTGTCAAGAGGGACCCAGGTGCCACACAATCCTTGCTTTATCAATGGAGAGCCCTTATGTTGCAAAAATGAATTTACAATTGTAAATAACCATTTGATCTAAATATAAGCTAATATATTTTTTTATAACGGCGTGAAGAAACCCCGGTACCACGAGGGGTATTCAGTTCTGGGTTATAGTGAAAATATGTTCGCCCAGCCCTAAAGGGAAGAGCCTAAATAACACCGCATATAAACTTGCCATAACAGCAAACACTTCTATCCAACTGGTAAATGATTCTGATACAGGTATATCCTGTCTCAGCACCAAGAAACTCAAGAGACCTCTGGTACTGAAGGAAATATCTCACAATGAAGTATAGTGGTATTACGTTTCCCCTGCTTATCCAGGAGGAACTCTTAATGTATGATAATGCATCTACTTCCACCTCTTACTAAATAATTATAGTACGCTTATGAGTAACTGCTTAACCTTGGGGAACAGTAGTCTCGTCATCGTGGAGGCAGGGAAAACCCAAATATAATTGTTTTTCCCCCCTGTCTCCCAGATGAGGCTCTCTGAAGAAGAACAGATTTACAGTAAAAGCCTAATAAGCTAGCTATCTGAAGTCTATAAACTTCCTGAGCTCGTCGCCGCAGAGGCCCGGGGAACCCCCAATACCATGAGCGTTATCCTGCAATATCCGGGTTATGATCCCCCCGCCCACCCAGCGGGAGCCCAAATAAAATGAAACGGTATTAACTAGAGTAACTTATATAACTGATAAATTTCAGGGAATTCTTAACTCATTGCCATGGAGGCAGGAAATGCCCAGGTATTAAGACCTAGGCCTCCTCGCCTCCTGAGGAGGAGCTCCCCATTCACATATATAAACATTCCATAACAACATGTTTGGAAAAAATAAAATAAAAAATACTTTCACTTAACTAATAACCAGAACAAAACAGAAAAAAAGACTCTAAACTTTTTGAAGCTCTATACTTCCCTCTGTTTGAGCAAATAGCTGATTTATAAGCCCCCTCTCTGATCTTCTCATGTAACTCTAGACCTGTGTGGAGAACGGCGACCACTTGATCTCGCTCTGTGCCTTGGTCTCTTCCCCACACGTTGAACCTTGAGAGATTCATCGTTAGATCTGGGTGACTTGTGAGATGTATTCTGCATTTCATTTCTGTAAAGAGCCGCCGTCAATAGGTGGCGTTGTAATTCTTCTGTCAATGTCGTGGAGTAGGTATCCCCTCTTTAGGTGAAATAAACATGAAAGGGGAATCCCCATTTATAGGAGACTTTTTGATCATTTTGATGATTTTTTAACATTTTCAGTAGTGGTCTCATTTCCCTTCTTGCCATTGTGAAAAGGATGGCAAATACTTGAAATTTGTGTCCCTGAAATGTCAGGTTAGCAGAATCTCTGGCAGCTTTTAATATTTGCTCCTTGGTTGTATAGAAATGAAACTTTGCCAAGATATCTCTAGGTGGTTCTTCTGGGGGTCTTCGGGGCCCAGCGTTCTGTGGACACGGTCCATTTCAAGAAGCTCGATAGACATCCCAGGGAGCAGTTCCTGACATAACGCCATTACAACTGATTGCTTCCTCCATGTGTTCAGGTAATCCTCTAAAGCGCAAGTTAGATCTCCTATCTCTGTTCTCCATATCTATTTTAGCATGCAGCGCATAGTTATCTTTCTTTAAAATTTCCAGCTCACCAGCCTGTGCTTCCTGAGGGGGGTCGCGTTTTTGCTGTCATCTACCCAGTTCTAAGATAAGTGGCACTCTTGTTTTTTTCTTGACTTATGTGTCTTTGTGGCTTAGATTAAATAGATATCTATATTGGCACAGTTGTTTACTTCAGATTTATGCACAATGCACTTAGCACTTTTTTGGATGTAAATAAATATTGTATATATATTTTTTTTAATATTTGTGATATGCACTTTATAAATTTATACATATATTACTGGGTTCATTGCAGCACGGTACAGCAGCGCCCCCTGGTGGCAGATTAGGCTGTGTTATGTGTTAGATGTTTTTTAAAAAGTTTGTGTCTGTTGTCATCTTTGTATTTTGACCTTGTAATAATAAAAATAGATATATTTTTATACTAGGTGTGTGCAAAAGTGAATCTTTGGTAATATTTTCCATAGGGGTTGTGGGGCATCCCCAATCTTTGCTATGAACTAGCGACCCATGGCCGAGCACAGCCTGTTAGTGACCTGACTAATTTTTTCGTAAGGCAGAACCTTGAAATCAATTTCAACCTCCACCCTGAGGCCTGACTATTTTGGGTTTTTTTTTAGTAAGGAAGACCCTACTAATGGCCCTACATCTGTACTCTGCAGACTGCCAAGTTTGGTTACAAAGGGCCCCCTACAAACGATATTTGCTTCTAGCCTAGGGCTTGACTAAAAAGACTCAAAGGCCTTTTTAAACCCTAAGCTGTGTGAGATAGACGCTTTGCAAAAGACTGTTACCCTTTGTTCTGGGGTAGGTTCTGTTTGTCTGTGTTCCTGAAACCTAAATCACTTTATTTTATGTTACCACGAAAAAGAATTCTGCTTTGAAATGTTGTGACATTCAAAGAGGGTGCTACATTTTACCAGTAATACCAAGAGGACTGGAGGGCTAACTTTCTGTGACCACGACTGATGTATGTTTCTTTTAGCTTGCAATGAAAGTTTCTGCTTTTAGTTTGGTAGCCTACTTAATGAATCAACTACAAAGACAACAAAACTTTTCTCACCAATAATGTTGGAAGGAGGGTTTTTGGACCAATGAAAATGTAACTTTGATTTGATTAATTCATTACTGGTAGTGCTTGTATTTAGGTTCTTCAACGTTGTTCCATAAATAATTTTTACCAAGATGCATCTAAACTGAGCAGAGGCATATTCTAGCAACTCTTAACCAGTATTATTCTGAAATTCTACTTTGCCATTTTGTTTTTTGGTTTTTTTAAATTCGGTCTGTTTCCTAGAAGCAAGCAGATATATAATTTAGCATTCTTTGTGTTCAACAGAAAAGAAAAACACCCCCTGCACTAGTTAAAGCAATTTATTTTATTTAACATAAAACCTTCTGGTAATCATGTGGCCACTACTACTGCAGTTAAATACAAAACCGTTAGTTTTATTCCTGTGGTGTTTGCTGACAGTTGAAATAGATGTCTAGATATGAGCAGCTTCCATTGTGTGAAGAAGACACAGGAGGGACTTTCCTCATTATTTTTAAAGAATAAAACTGGAAGCATTACATTAATGATTAAAGCAACAAAATTAAACTCCATTATTCCTAAAGAAGGGCATTTATTGTATTGCCAATGCCTTTAAAGCTGGCCTTTTCCCAGAAATGCAGTAACATTTCATAGAACCCCAACAATGAAACACCTAGCCTAAATATAATAAGGATGGGTCATATGTAATATTTAAAGTGGTCCTAAATCCCAAACCCCCTATAAGTATGCAGACACAATGCATGGCACCAAGCAAACCCCAATAGCTACCATCAGTCATCTGGGGCACTTGGCATGGCATATGAATTGAGGGCATAAGTAGTAGCTGTGAAAAGTAACCAGTTCGATCGGCCAGACCAATTTCACTACTTATTCTCCATGAGCCTTGCTTCGACCAGCATCACATGCAACAGCTGCCACCTTTCAGCATATCCACCAATATTGCTATTAAAAAAATATGTTCAAAATTAGTCTGCATCACTACTGCCACTAAAGAGTGGAATGGTGCAGAGCATAATACTGTCAGGCGCTAAGCCAGGAGAGCCCAATGGGTGGAGCCACTGAACACCCAGACGTACCCGGGGTCTACACTGGAGCCCTCCGCAAGGAAGGACAGGCTAATCTGCATGACACCGTGGGTCGTCCACCTGGCAGTACTGGGCACAAGGGCCTGGGCAAGGCTGTAGGTACATAGGAGGTAAGGTATATATGCAAAGCATGGTCAAAATCCAGGCTGGGGTCAAAGGTGGTGAGAATCAAACACAAAAGTTTCAGCAAGATGTTGGGGCTGGCAGCAAAGAATCAAGCGAAGAATAAAATAAATGTTACAAAACAGAGCGATCCAAAAAAATTAAAAATGCTGAATTACAGATGGTAATAACTGGACAAATAGCTACAGTAAATAGCAAGATAGGAAATAAAGGGGAAAAATGGTGTGATGAGTGATACGTTAGATCCAGCTGTTGGTCAGATCTTAGATGGCCAAGTATACCTCTCTTGCCATTAGCCAAACTTTTTTTTAAGGTCAATGATAGGGCAGAGGTGTGCTCGCCTCCCATGCCTCTGTGTCGCTGTCTTGGTATCTTCTGTTTCTCTGGGATGGAACTTGGTGCTGGTTGAAAATATGCAGAATCTTCCCCAGACCATTAATCTCAGTACAAAGGTACCACGTTTGATAGGTTTGTCTTGCTTTGTTTGGTTCAGGCAAATGAGGCACATTTATAGGCCATACCTAGTCCTATTCACCTTATGCCACCTGTTGAAATTGGGATTTTTTTATCCCAGTTCCTAATTGCCAATACAGTGCTCCAAATAGGCAGAAAATCTGCTTTTTGAGAGAATCCCATAAGTGTGGAGGGGGAGGTCATATATTCTACACTGTTTGCTCTTTTCACACTTATGTGCTATTACTCTCCAGCTTCCCTCAAAACACAGTAGTGCCTGGGGCATTTCCAGCTATGTATTTAGCAGAAGCGGGTGAAGTAGAGAGAAAATCAGTAAATATTTGTTTCAGCACTTAAACCGGACCTTCACCCTGAATAAGAGCCTATCTTATATATTCTCCCATCCTGTACATACAGATTGCTCACATTAAAAATCATCCTACCCCGAATGGCACAAGACAGGGCTGCCCGTTGTCCCCGATCATCTTTGTCCTAACATTGGAGCCTCTCCTCAGAAGGGTAAGGGCAAACCCAGACATAAGGGGTCTGGTGGTCAGCGGCGAGGAGCACAAGGTAGCAGCCTTTGCCGATGACCTAATTTTTTGCATTTCCCAACCGGTGACAACCATTCCGAACCTATTGAGAGAGATTAAAGAATATACAGAGCTGTCGAATTTCAAAATCAATCTCCAAAAATCTGAAGCACTGAATATATCGATGTCACAGAGGCTTGCGGAAAATACCAAAACCAATTTCCCATTTAAATGGTCAACCGCATCGATTGAATATCTGGGGGTTCAGATCACACCTCAACTCAAGGACCTGTTCGCTAAAAACTTTCCACCCCTGCTGGACATAATCAAGAGGGACCTTAACATTTGGAAGGACAAAACATTGTCATGGTTCGGCAGATGCAACGTGCTCAAGATGAACGTTCTTCCGCGGTTGCTCTACCCAATCCAGGTGCTGCCCATCCACTTGCCGTCTTCTTTTCTGAAAACTATCCGCTCCGAATTTATAAAGTTTGTTTGGGGGGAAGGAGCCCGAGAATCGCACAGCGGACGCTCACCCTTCCGAAGAGGAGGGGGGGAGTGGGGCTTCCGGATATTAAAGCATACCAAGCGGCGGCACATTTGAATAGGATTGTTGACTGGAACCGTCACAAAGAGAGTAAGCGCTGGGTTCAGCTTGAGCAGTCGTGGTCCCCGGTTCCGCAAGCGGACCTTCCCTGGTCCCCCGGGGAGATCCCGAGTGTACTTAAAACACACCCAACAATAGGTCCTACCCTTAGGGTGTGGGCCAGATACGCAGTGAAAGAAAACATAGCTCCCACGCCATCTCCTCTCCGCCCAATCTTGGGTGCCCTGGACTTTCGGCCGAGCCAGCTAGACGCGGGATTCAGGAGGTGGGGGGCGCCGGGAAGGGGAACGGCCCGTGACTTCCTGAACGGCTCAAGGTGGAAGACGCTACAAGAGCTAGTGTCCTGGGGAGACCCACCCCACCTATCTTACTGGAGAGCTCTTCAGGTCTCACACTTTCTTGCAAATATACCCACCCCGGGAGAATATTGTAGAGAACTGACACCTTTTGAACGAATGTGTGCATCTACGGAGCCAACCAAGGGAGCACTATCCGTCATATACCAACTACTAGTGGACCCTGGAGAGAACTTTGTGCCAAGCTTCATCGGGGTATGGGAGGCTGAACTCAATGTCTCATTCCCAGAAGCTCAGGTAAGAAAAATCCTGGAGCTGGGACAACGGGCGTCGATTAGCAACACATATCAAGAGGCAGGTTATAAAATCCTAAGCCGCTGGTATAGGACACCCCACTTGCTGCATCGCTTCTATCCGTCAATCTCCCCTCTTTGCTGGAGATGTGAGAAGGCTCAGGGCACCCTCTTACACATTTTTTGGGAATGTGAGAAGATAAAGGGCTTCTGGGAGGACATTGTAAAGTGGATCGTCGAGATTACGGGGGAGGATGTTCCTCTCTCACCGGAGGCCCTTCTCCTCCACGCGACAGCTGACTCGGTCGGGAGATATAAGAGATCGTTATCTATCCACCTGGTGAATGCAGCCAGAGCATGCATCCCGGCCCTATGGAGTTCAAACGTACCTCCCTCCATTAGCTTGTGGATCCGTAGAGTGGAGGACATCAGGCGGATGGAGGACCTGACAGCGCTCCTTAGGCGATCAGAAGAGAGGCATAGACACCTGTGGATGCGCTGGAACATGTTCACAGAATCGGCTGAGTATAAGAATCTGCTCAGGGAGATTTGACTGCCCGGAAGAAACCTGGAGGGTTGCATCGGTGCGAAGTGCCTGACCCGGGCCGCGTGGCCGGCTTCTTCTGTCCCTCCCCCCTCCCCTGATGGGTGTTGACGCGGTTTCTGACCGGTCACTTACCGCTCTTCCCCCCCCCCCCGGGCGCTGTGGTTCGGCGCTCCGCTGTGGCCGGGCCCGGCCTGTTCGGGGTCGGGGGCTGCGGTTCTTAGGATCCCTGCCCCCTTGTTTTTTGAGGGGCCTCCGAGGGGTGGTCGGTCAGCCGGGGGGACTCCATCTCCTCCCATTCTCTCCTATACCCGGCTTCTCTTGATTCTCCACTCCTGCCTCCCTGCCTCCCTTCCCCTTTCCCCCCTCTACCCCTTTTCCCCCCCCTTTGCTCTTCTCTTCCACCTACTTCCTCCCCTGTTTAATAATTTGATAAATTGGTGGGCGGGGACAGTGGGACACACCCACAGGGCAGACAGACAGACAGACCTGTTGTAATGGAGGTAATTTCAGGGACAAAAAAAAAAAAGGGAGTCGCAATGTAAATATAGATGACTATGTTTGTGTTGGCATGTAAACGAAGATGATGTCCTTGCATACTGTGATTGGTGTGTCTGATTGCCCTGTTCACCTCAATAAAGATTTATTGTTAAAAAAAAAAAAAATCATCCTACCCGCACCTAGTGCATTTTCTGATTGGTTTTAATTTATTGGCAGAGACTGAGGTCAGAAGAGTAGTGGGTGTAAATATTCTTATTTACTTTAAGGTGTCTATAAACCTGCTTTGATTCAGAGGCACATTCGTCTGCACTTCCGTAGCTGTCTGTAAAAGTTTTAGTGCACCAAGGCATTGCATGTATCAGCATGGCCGAGGCCATAAATTGTATAGCAATGCATACCTGAATCAATACATTTCATGTATGCCTTATAGAAGCATTTTAATGCTGACCTTAATTAGTCCTTAGCATGTAAACCTTTATTTTCCCATACATCCATATAATTGCTATATTTTTTTAGACTTATGTCCTTTGTGAATTATATTTGGATTGTTGAACTTGAATCTTAATGTGTTGTAGGAGTTATTGTTTTAGTTGGTTACCTTTGCTTTGTGTCATTATTTTATATTTGGTTGCAGGAGCCTCAAGATGTGCCACTCGCACAACATACAAGCAGTGTTTGGTCCAGCTATGTGATTCCTCAGTGTTCTTGCAGGGCATCCAGGGTCGTCCCATGATGCTTATATATTGCAGAGCTCTGGCTTATTTCGTCAGTTTGAGTCAGGAGAATTATCTGGTGGATGGCTCCTGGGTAAGTTTGCTCACATTCTATCAATCCATTTTCACTGTATGGCAATGAATATAGTTGATGACTTATGTCTTAACCTATGGCTGTTTTTAGCCCTTTATGACATGTTAAACAATATTGTAGCTTAGAATGTGTATTTTATGTTAGTATTTTTACATTCTTTCAGGGGATTCTGGATATCCACTCCTGCCCTTGCTCCTGATGCCCGTTCTTTGCCTGCAGAATGTGGGCCAGGGGTTCTCTAATCGGGCACTATGCAAAACCCGGGCCATAGTGGCGAGGGCCCTCTGGCTTTTGAAGTCCAGATTTAGGTGTTTGGACCATACAGGTGGGGGGGGGGGGGCACTGCAGTATGACCCCAACAAGGTTAGACCAATATTTTAATTTACGTTTTGTACAGTGACCACACGTGCCAGAGTGGCACAACTGAGTGTCAGGGTCCTTCAGTTGGTGGGCGAGATGCAGGAGCTGCGCGTCTCGTTGGGGTCCACAGATGAAGAATAATGTTCTGTGGCCTGCCATTGCTATGTATTTAGTTTTTATAGTTGTAAAAATTTGAAATTTTCAAATTTTAAGATTTTATATTTTATGATGGAATAAAAAAAAAAAATGGTTCAGTGTCATTTCATTTACAAAATACATTAACACAAAACTAATGGGCCCAGAAAAATGTAAAGATGAATATTCACATGACCGAGAAGTGATTTGGGTAAGTTTCAGGGGGCTAAAATTGAAGAAGAACCTAGCAACGAAGTGGTTTGGGTGAGCTTTAAGGGTCCAAAAGGGAAGATGGAGGATAGTGCTAAGTGATTTAGCTAAACATTGTAGTAGAAATGAGGCGAGCACTTTAATGAGTTAAGTTTGTAGTGCGCAGGCGCAAGATCGTAAGGATTTCCGTCTGGATGATTATTTATTGAAAAAGGGAAACAGAATATAACGGGAAACGTAAAAGATTCGTGGGAGGATACGATGGGAAAAGGGCAAAAACGAAAGCCTACGTTGTAACATGAGAAAATGAAACGGAAAAGTCACGCTGGAAAATGACATCCTCGTACTCGTACTCTGCCGTACGAACGGACGGAAACTTTACAGAAGGATTGCATGCATGCATAGAATCGCTCGTACACTCATACTAGAGCGGAAACATTTAAAATAAAAACAGATCAGCACTAAAACGAAAGTATTTTTTTGTCTCTCTGAATCGAGCCTAATATGCAGCTGGATCAGACATGTTCACTAAATTCAATGCTTTAGATGCAACTAGTGTAGCGATAACTAGTGTTTCTAAATATGCCTTTGTTCTTTTGGGATGCTGTTTGGTGATGCTGGGATGGGATGCTGTTTGGTGATTTTATTTTAAATATTCTGGGTTGGAAGGTATCCAAATCAAGCACTTTTCAAGCCTAGGGGCATATGTTTGAGTTGTCTGTTCCTGGCTCTGGAAAACTTAGGCAGCCAAATGTGTTAAAATAGATGGAAACCCATCCCACTTATCCATTGGGCCCTGCCCGAGCAGCCAGGTGCTGCTGTTGGCTTGGCGGTGGCCCAGTCTTCAAAGAAGCCACACCCTGCCGCATTTTTTAGAGAGCCTATTGGCTCTCTCAAAAGTGCCACTGTGACAAGGTGCAATCAGCTGACCACATCCCTGGCATGCTGTTCGGGGGCATGCGTGCTCCCATGACCAGCCCCTTTGCGCACAGCCGCAGAGAATCTGGTTATTATTTTCAGAGGTAAATGGTTGGTAACAAACTTGTCAGCTGAGCTATTCCAGATAGTTATTTGCCATTTTCACTTTGTGCAAAAGTATTATACATTTATATGGGATGCATCACAGTGCATGATAACCACTATAGGGTTGTTTTAGCACCAGGTGCAAAAAGCTCACTTTGGAGTAAAAAGTGCTCATTAGGTGAAAAGTAAAATAAAAGTGCTCTTTTTATACTTGTGTAAGTAACTTAGCTGCTTCGGGTGGCCTGTGGTGTTCCCCGGAGCAGGGCGTGCTCGCTGCTCCTGGAAGTCGGAGAGTGTGACAAGCCACCCTGGCTGCCTCCCTCACTACCCTCCAGTAGTGTGGGTACGCTCCTGCGCCCTGCTGTGGAATGGAGCGGCTCCTCCACAGCTGAGTCATTTCATGGGCTGGACAGCCTTACTGGCCAGGGCTAACAGGTAAGCCCACAGACAATCCCTCACAGACAGCGTCGCTCATGCCAAAAATGTAAATGAATTCTTATTTATTGAGAAATTAATATGCTAATCAGACGAAAGCGTGGTTGGATAGCAGCTTTTGAAACAGGCACACATAATGTGAGTATTCAACAATGGCGGCCACAATCACCCTGGCGAAGTGGACGTGATCCACGCAACACATCTGTGTGGCTAGACTCTGGTGGGACCCAGGCCTTATGAATTGGTGATGTAATCTTGAATTGATTCTTGAACTATTTTGCTCTCAATTTGCACTATTCGCTTGGCTGACACGTTGGCTTGTTACAAATATTGCACTTGCACTTTACATTGTTGTTTTTCATGTATATAGTCATATATATATATATATATATATATATGCACCTGAACTTTAGATGCAGATGCAGAAGATTGGGTATTATCTTTTGGTATCTTTGCACATCTTTTTTTGAGTCTTACACTAGTTAATAGATTCATGTTACCTTTATGAAATAGTATATTTTTTAGAGCCCATTACTGTCCACATAATGGCTTGTCTTAAATGCTTTTTAAATTTGTCCTTAGCGTCTGATTAGCATTTGAATTACTCAATAAATATGAATTAATTTACATTTTTGGCGTGAGTGGCACTGTCTGTGAGGGATTGTCTGTGGGCTTACCTGATAGCCCGTCGTACCCTAGTTTTTCACTATATAGCGACATCTCCGGTGCCAGCACCGCACATTATCACTATTTTTATGTTGTGGTGCATACCCAACTTAGCTTTGTTACTGGCCAGGGCTTTCCACCCCCTGGAATCTGTCCACCAATCCTGTGTAGGATCCTAGCGCCACCAATCATTTTCTTTCCCTCAATGTTCCCATTGGCCAGTCATTCTTAAAATAGTGTTTTGCCCTGTCCACCAATCCTGTCCAGGATCCTAGCGCCACCAATCACAGTTTCTTCCCCTCGGTGTTCCCATTGGCCAGTCATTCTTTAGTGTCTTGCCCTGACCTCAGTGCCCATTATAGCTAGTTGTGCTCTGGGTGTTGCTTTATCTGTGCTGCATTTGTTACCAACCCGACTTTGATCGACCTTCCCAGCTTTCTGCCCAAACCGACCTTTTGCTTGCCCAACCTGGAACTTTGCCTGACCCTCTTAGATACTGTGTTACCTCTGACCATCTGGCCTGACCCTTGGCTAGTGTTTGACCATTCTCCTGTCTCATCCCTGTGTATATATGCATTTTTGGACTGATCACCTGTGTACGACCTTGGCCATAGTATACCTTCATGTTTTTCTATCTTCACCATAAGCTGGCATCCTTTGCTTCTTTCAAGACCTGGGAGTAACCGTGTCCGGCGAGGCGCATTGAGCGTCAAAGCAAACAGGGCCTTGACTAAAGGTGGAAGTGGCAGCGTAGATTGGGGACAAGTATAGGACAAGTAGACAAGTATAGGACCTTTTACTTAAAAGAGTAGCTCACTAACTGGACCTGGCACTTAATTCAGGTGCAAAAAGTTTTTGGTGTAAAAAGTGCAGCTCTCTTTCATTGCCTACCTAGGTTGATATGGCGCCAAGTGTAAAAAGAGGACTATTATATTTTTCATCTAAAATGTATTCTTCAACTTTTTGCACCTGGTGCTGAATCAATTTACCCCATGTGTGTAAATTGCTCTAGCAGCGGAGCAGATGCTAGCTCAGCTACTCAAGGATCCACACCAGTCACAATGTATGCAGTACACCTTAGCCCAGCTGCCTATGAATCCATAGCAGTCACCATGTATACAACCACAGGGAATCTTCCACCACCATCTTTTGCAGTTATTGCCCACCAACATCATACCTATAATATTATTCTGAGGGAGCCTCTAGGAGGGGAGCAGAGGAAGGTACCCAGTAATCCCAGGAAACGTGTTGCCTCACTGGCACAAAAGGTATAAAAAGGGTATTCCAGTGAAGGGAAGAGGCCAAGGCCATGAGTTTATTTCTTCTTTGAACCTTTAGATGCTATTTTAGCCACAAATTGTAATTTAGGGGTTTGATTACGGAGGTTTTTATCAAGATGTGTCCAGGTGTTTGTCCCTTAGTACCATGTAATACTTATTTTATCCAGTAGATGGCAATGTTTTACTTGGTCACAAAACATATTTAGCCTTCCACCACTCTCAAGCTTTGAAATAGTTAAACATGTAAATAAAAAACATAAAAGAAAGCACTTTTCCAACACACGATATTAACATGACACCAGACTGACAGTGCTCCTGTTTAATTATATGTTTTTATTTTACAGGAATCCGACACTGTGGACAAAAACAATGGAGTATGTGAAATGTTTCCTTTAATGCAGTGTAGAATGTGTATTTTAGCGCTGACACATTTGTGAACTGAATTCACTGGTTTATCCAAATGTTGCTATATATTATGGTCTAGTTACTGATTAGACTGTCCATTTTTTTCCATTTACCAAATGTAGTGTCTGTGGATCTGTTTAATTGTCCAGTTTATAGCATCCTACTTAGTATGGAATTTAGATACAGGATTAAAAGTTAAGAAAACTTTTCACCTCCCATTATCACAGCTACATCCTCTGAATCATCTGGAAGACAGGGCTGTTTCTATAGGGGACGGTGATCTTCCTGGACATCAAGACCATTGTGGGCACCGTTATCCCACCCATCCTGCTTTCTTCAGATGAGCCAGGGCCCCTCATCCCTCCATATTGGGCTCAGTCATGGGGAGGGGGCACTAACTGCTGCTATGGTACTGAATGGCACATGCCTGTATGGGACAGCTGCACCATAGAATAGGTGAAGAGAGGGCAGGTTTTTCCCTTCCTGCAATGAGCAGTATTTGCCATGGAAACTGGGAGGTTTAGTTTCCCTAAGCCAATCACATTTTAGCTCTGCCGGTATTAGAATAAATCTAGATCAGCATATTAGGGTTGATTCAGAGAGACAAAAAAGACTTTCGTTTTTGTGTCAATCTGTTTTTTTTTTTAAATGTTCCCCCTCTCGTATGAGTGTACGAGCGATTCTATGCATGCATTGCAAGCCTTCTGTAAAGTCTTCGTCTGTTCGTATGCCAGAGTACGAGTACGAGAATGTCATTTTCCAGCGTTAGTTTTCCGTTTTATTTTCTCATGTTACGTCGGCTTTCATTTTTGTCCTTTTCCCATCGTCTCCTCCCACGAATCCTTTACGTTTCCCGTTAGATTCTGATTTCCTTTTTCAATAACTAATCGTCCAGACGAAAATCCTTACGATCTTACGCCTGCGCACTACAAATTTAACTCATTAAAGTGCTCGCCTACATATTTGGGTCACTCACTTCTGCTACAATGCTTAGCTAAATCACTTTGCGCTTTCCTACATCTTCCATTTATGACCCCTAAAACTTACCCAAATCACTTTGCGCCTTCCTTCTTCTTCCATTTATGACCCCTAAAATTTACCCAAACCACTTCGCGGTTAGGTTCTTCTTCCATTTTTACCCCTAAAACTTGCCCAAACCACTTCGCGGTTAGGTTCTTCTTCCATTTTTCACCCCTAAAACTTACCCAAAACCACTGAGTATTAAATAGTGGGGTGCACTACTAATACAAGGGTCTGTGCTCACACCACTAACAGCCAACTACTCTATTGGGAGTGGACGTGAACAGTCACACCTCCCTCCCTATGTGGAGCACCAATCAATATTAAATCTGTGCAAAAGCATGTCTATAGAAAATCATATAAATTTTATTAATTACATACAAAGCTAATCATAAAAGACATTCAAGACAAACATACACCACAAACAAATTTAAAAACAAGGCTGATCCCCCTTCAATATTCAATAATGAAATATAAATCTTGATCAAATAATATAATTAAAGTGCATGTGCTGTGTGCTCTCATGAGAAGTCAATGTATTAAAAATACTTATCACTAATACATTAATATGGATATGTGTGTGTCTGTAAAGACACACCAAAATCCAGAATTATTATGCCGGCATAATAAACTCAAAAGGAGAATTATTATTTATACCTATATGTTATTATATTATTAACCAAAAGAAAACAATTTTTTGTATATCTATAATAATAAAGATGGTGAAAAATGTGAACAACTCACTACAGTGCTATATAACAATCAATAAATAATATATTGCAATCAGTAAAAAAATATATATATATCTCTATATGTTGCAACAAAAAAACAATATAAATGCAACTGCCAGTGTAATAAATAAACAATTAAACCTGTGTAGTCCAATGTAAAACTGTGTATGAACACCAAGTGCTAACTAACCCTAATATAAAACTACAAATTCCTATCCAAACCAAATGAACAAGTGATCATGTGAACCTAAAACACAAAAAATATCGTGCCAGCAATACAAAGACTGATACTACCACAATCCACACAGAGCCACAGACATCAACTGAGAGGGGGGATCGCACAGAAGGACACCCACGCGCCCGCCGCTGCCCGTGCGGCTTCGAACTTCGCGGTTATGTGAATCTTCATCTCTACATATTATTTGGCCCCTTCGTTTGGTGTTAATGTATTTGGAAAATAAATTGACACTGAAACAGTTTTTTTTTCTTTTTTTTAATCATAAATGCCATTTTTGTATCGCTTTTTTGTAAAAAAAATCTTTTTATCAAAATGTATAAACTTTTTTTTTTTAAATGAAAAATTTAAAAAAAATGTAAATGTCTTTAAAATATAAATTTTAAAACTATGTACAAAACAATGGCAGGACCCAGAACATTAATCTTCTGTGGTCCCCAATGAGTCACGCAGCTCCTGCATGTCGGCCACCAACTGAAGGACCCTTTCACTCATTGCTGCCACTCTGGCACGTGTGGTCCCTGTATAAAAAAGAAACAAACATTATTTGTTGGCAAATACATGTTTCTCACCTGTGGATGGAATGTTTTTTAGTTGTCAAACTAACTCATGACGCCATATGTCATTATGCTAAGTAATTAAAGGAAGTGGGCATATGTCATTATGCTAATGCCATTTACTATGGCTTTAGGTATCTTGGTGATCATGTCAATTACCACATACTCAAAAGAATGACATTACAACTTACTTCGTTGGTGGCCGACGTGTGCGTCGGGGACCACCCTGGGTTCTGGGCCCTGCCCCTGCTGGGAAGTTGAGGCTGAGCATGATCTGCTGCAGTCCCTGCTCCAGATCCTTCACCCACTACATTTACATCTAGATAAAGAGATTAAGGGAATCAGCTTTGTTTTAAATAGCATGTATGTGCGTGCGATTACATGCGATTAATGGCTCCGTCGCTTGGTACGACTCCCTGCCCACGCCGTGATGCCCCTCCTCTGTAGAAAGGTCCAGGGGCTGGTCGGAGGCCCCTACAAAGGAGGGGTAGGACCGTCGCCCTGGAGATCCACCACCTTCACTTTCTGCTGCAGATTCATGCAGCACTGGTCGGCCTGTGCGCCTCCGGGTGCGTCGGGTTCGGTACTCCATTTCCAGCACTAGAAAAGAAAAGCATTTATAAATAAAGGCCTACCTTCTGTATTATTTACATCTAGCATGCAATCGCTATGTACTTACTTGGGAAATGGAGTCCGAAATTTCATTTCAGGTCCGACCAATGCTGCCTGATCTGCGTGTGGGTGAAGGTAGTGTCCGTCTCGTGCTGGATCCTGGAAACGATCTCCAGGGCGACGGTCCTCTTCTCAAAAGAGTTGGGCAGGTAGTCGTACCTGCGCTGAAGCATCGTCTAAAAAACACCAAAAACACATAGTATTTAGATCAAACTGCATACAAATATCTGTCACAAATCGATCACTTGACTAAATGACATTCCAAGACACATTTCTAGCCTCAAACTATCCTTCTAGATGTTAGTGAGTTGGTTTGCACATGTGGGCCCTAACTTATGTTTGGCACGGAGTTTTAGACACTTTTAAACCAAACCGTTTCTTCCTGTGCTTCCTTAAGTGCTAGGCATGCATTTAGATTGCAAATCAAAGGCATTAAAATACACTTACGAGCATAATCAGCTCTTCTTGTTGGTGGGTGAAGATTGTGGGCGCCATCTTTCTTCTTGTCTGCAGCAGATAAGTAATGCCCCAGCGGTTTCCGGGTTCCGCACGGCCGGATGAACGGCTGTACGCACGCGTACGCGTCATACCCAGGCATTAGTATTTAAAGGGTCCTGGACCCACAGCTCATTCTCTTTCAGAGTCTCAACATTATGGCACCCAAAAAAGCCGGCGCTAAGGCCAAAGCAGCAAAGGAGGGCAGCAGCAAAAAGGCAGAATAGCGTGAGAAGGCTTCTGCAGGCCCCACCACTCGCTCAAAAATGCCAAAGGCTAAGGTTCGGCAAACCCGCAGGGGGCAGGCCAAGGCGACCACAACCACAAAGGCACCAACAACCACCAAACAAAAGGAGCCAGCGCCAAAGAAGAAGCCTCAGGCCAGCAGGTACGGCCCCTAAAAAGCACACCAAGAGGGTGAGAAGCCCCAGCACCCAAAGGTCAGCATCACCCCACCCACGTGGGCAAAGCTCCCATGGCAAGAGGTCAACCCACCGGGCCAGAAGCCCCAGCAGCCAGAGCTCACCATCACCCCACCCACGTGGGCAAAGCTCCCATGGCAAGAGGCCAACCCACCAGGCCAGAAGCCCCAGCAGCTATAGCTCACAATCACCCCACCCATGTCCAACAACCTCCCAGGGGCATGAAAGTGTGAAGGGGCCACAGAGGCACAGGGCAAGAAGTCCAACATCATCCAGCACACCCGCTCCTCCTCGCCCACATTTGCCACCGGCACAGGTGGAAAGGCACTCTCCATATGCCACATCTACGCCTGCTAGTTCAGTGGCCACCCAGCCAAGAACCCCATGTCCATATCCAAGTCCAGTTCAATCTGAAGCCAGCCACCTGTCCTACATTTCTCCCAAACACAGCCAGGCCAGAATATCCCCCGATTTGCCTGCAACCACTGATGAGCCAGAACATCAAGCAACAGGGCGTACATTGCGCCGAGGCCACTTGAGTGGCAGGTTTGGGGAGGTACAAATGATGATAAACTTGTCACGGACCGGATGGAGCGGACTCGGGTGTGGATCCGCTTTAACTGTGGAACCGATGGCGGGTACTGTGTCAGGGGAGCGGAGTCTAAGGGGCCACCGGCATTAACCAGAGCCCACCGCAAGGCAGGTTGGTCTTGTGTGGCGAGTGACCCCCAGGTCGCTACCCCCCAACAGCGGCCCAGTCCCACAGTCAGCCGAGGTTCAGCGCGGTACACAAGTGGCAGGCAAAAGGCGTAGTAAGTACAGGCAGAGGTCGAGGCTGGCAGCACAGGTTCACAGAAAAGGTGAGTAGCCGAGGTCAGGGCAGGCAGCAAAGGTTCAGAGTCGGGGACAGGCAGAGGTCGGTACACAGGTGAGCAATCCAAGTATGTCTGACTTTCAACAAGCATGGAGAGACCAAGATCCGGCACTGAAGGAAGGAAGTGCCTGTTTAAATAGGGGAAGATGATGCAGGATTGGATGACATAAACACCAATCAGTGCTGTACAGGCCCTTTAAATCTCAGGGATCCTGTGCGCTCGCCCTCTAGTGGACGGAGACGTGTGCGCACCTGACAATGCAAGGAGGAAGCATTGGGGGAAGGGCGGCAGCTGGAAGCAGCCCTGAGGGAAGATGGATGACGGCTGCATGCAGCCATGGAGGTAGGTGAAATGCTGTGAGACGGGCGTGCATCGCTCGCCCTAACAGTACCCCCCCCCCCTTGGGTCTCCCCTTCTTCTTGGGACCAAGAAAATCTGAGATGAGACTATGGTCTAGAATATTCTCTTCGGGCTCCCAAGATCTTTCTTCAGGTCCACAGCCTTCCCAGTCGACCAAGAAATATCTTTTTCCTCTGGAGAGCTTAGAAGCCAGAATCTCCTTCACTGAAAAGGTATCCTCGGTGCCCGAGATTGGGGCAGGCACCAAAGTTTTAGGACAGAAACGATAACGACAATAACTGGCTTCAACAGAGAGACGTGAAAAGAATTGGGAATTTGCAGTGAAGTCGGTAGGTGAAGCTTATAGCAAACT
Source organism: Gastrophryne carolinensis (assembly GCA_027917425.1). Taxonomy (NCBI): domain Eukaryota; kingdom Metazoa; phylum Chordata; class Amphibia; order Anura; family Microhylidae; genus Gastrophryne; species Gastrophryne carolinensis. The sequence goes on along the minus strand of CM051242.1, from coordinate 75,197,187 downwards.
GGATTGATCTGTTGTTTGATCTTGTATGGCCCCAAGTAACGGGGACCCAATTTGTAGCTAGGAATTTTGAAGCGGATGTATCTTGCCGACAGCCACACCTTATCTCCTGGAGAATAAACAGGCGGAGCTCTTCTCCTTTTATCAGCGCTAACCTTCATGCGGGCGGAAGCTTGACAAAGGGAACGCTGTGTTTCTTGCCAGATGGTGGAGAAATCCTGTGTGAGATCGTCCACTGCGGGCACTCCGGAGGACGTGGATAAAGGCAAAGGCGGAAGGAGTTGACGGCCGTACACCACCAAAAACGGGGACTTCCTTGTGGACTCAGAATCCTTAAAATTATACGAGAATTCCGCCCAAGGCAACAGATCGACCCAATCATCTTGACGCGCTGAAACAAAATTGCGAAGATAATGCTCAAGAATCTGGTTGACTCTTTCCACCTGGCCGTTAGACTGGGGATGATAAGCGGAGGAAAAGTCCAGTTAAATTTTCATTTGTTTACAAAGAGCTCTCCAGAACTTGGACACAAACTGCACACCTCTGTCAGACACAATATGTGTAGGTAGACCATGAAGTCGAAAGATATGCTTCAGGAAGTATTTTGCCAACAGAGGAGCTGACGGGAGGCTGGGCAAAGGAACAAAATGCGCCATCTTAGAAAACCTATCAACTACCACCCAAATTACAGTATTGCTATGCGAAGAAGGGAGGTCGGTAATAAAGTCCATAGCAATGTGTGTCCATGGGGTATCCGGAATAGGAAGTGGGTGGAGTAGGCCAGCAGGTCTTTGGCGAGGGGTTTTGTCGTGAGCGCAGGTGGTACAGGCCTGAACGAATTCGGTCACATCCTTTTCAAAAGAAGGCCACCAATAATATCGAGAAATGATAGAACAAGACTTCCTGATACCGGCATGGCCGGCTACATGGGAAGAATGCCCCCATTCTAATATTTTGCGACGTTGGCGGGCTGGCACAAAGGTCTTTCCCGGCGGTGCTTCTACAAGAGTAGCGGGGGCAGAGTGGACAAGGCGTTCAGGCGGGATGATATGTTGTGGAGTGGATTCAACACCAGAGATGTCAGAGGAGCGAGAAAGGGCGTCTGCCCTGATGTTCTTAGCGGCTGGCCGGAAGTAGATTTGAAAATCAAATCGAGCGAAAAACAACGACCAACGAGCTTGTCATGGATTCAATCGCTGGGCAGTTTCTAAATAAGATAGATTTTTGTGATCAGTATAGATGGATACTTGATGGGCAGAACCTTCTAAGAGGTGTCTCCACTCCTCCAACGCCAACTTGATGGCGAGTAACTCCCGATCTCCGATGGAGTAATTCCTCTCCGCTGGCGAAAAGGTCTTCGAAAAGAACCCGCAGGTGAGAATTCTGCCAGTAGACGATTTTTGAGTGAGCACCGCTCCGGCTCCAATGGAGGAGGCATCTACTTCTAGGGCGAAAGGCAGAGATGGATCTGGCCTAGACAACACTGGTGCAGAGGAGAAGGCCTTTTTTAGAGCAATGAAGGCCTCTTCCGCCTGAGGAGGCCAAGACTTCGAATGGGCGCTCTTCTTTGTGAGGGCCACAATAGGCGCCACTACAGTGGAAAAGTGAGGAATAAAATGCCGATAGTAATTGGCGAAGCTCAGAAAACGTTGAATAGCTCGCAGGCCAATAGGACGGGGCCAATCCAGAACTGCTTTCAACTTGCTGGGGTCCATCTGAAGGCCACGAGCTGAGACAATATATCCAAGAAAGGGTAAGGCGGTTTGATCAAATAGACACTTCTCCAGCTTGGCGTAAAGATGGTGTTGACGGAGACGAGACAGGACTTGCCGGACATGACGGTGATGTTCTTCTAGATTAGATGAAAAGATGAGTATATCATCCAAATATACAACAACACAGGAGTAAAGCAAGTCCCGAAAAATGTCATTTACGTATTCCTGGAATACAGCTGGTGCATTGCAGAGACCAAAGGGCATCACTAAATATTCGAAGTGGCCATCGCGGGTATTGAAGGCGGTCTTCCATTCATTGCCCTTGCGTATACGTATCAAATTATAGGCTCCCCTCAGGTCAAGCTTGGAGAAGACTCTGGCCCCACGCAGTCGGTCAAATAATTCGGCAATTAAGGGCAAAGGGTAGCGATTTTTAACGGTAATCTTATTGAGGCCGCGGTAATCAATACAAGGGTGAAGAGAGCCATCTTTTTTTGCCCCCCGCGCCTGCTGGAGAGGAAGACTTCCGTATGAGCCCTTTCTGAAGATTTTCTCGAATATACTCCGACATGGCTTGAGTCTCAGGAGCCGAGAGAGGGTAAATTCGGCCACGTGGAGGAGTGGTACCCGGAAGGAGGTCTATAGGGCAATCCTAGGGGCGGTGAGGCGGAAGTACCTCCGCTTGTTTCTTGCAGAATACATCAGCATAGATCAGGTAGATCTCAGGCAAGCCAGGTAATGGTGCTGAAGCAGGAATGGGTCGAACAGGGACAGACTTCAGGCACCTCTTAAAGCATGCTGCACCCCAAGTCCTTATATCGCCAGTGGTCCAGTCAAGCGTGGGATCATGACGTTGGAGCCAAGGAAGGCCTAGAAGAATCTGAGAGGTGCAATTAGGGAGGACGTAGAACTCAACATTCTCTGGGGAACGGTGCGATAGCACACAGTACAGTCCAGCCTATCACCATTGACTGAGGCGATAAATAAGGGTCTTGCAAGGCGATTCACCGGAATATTATGTTTATTAACCAAAGCAGCCTCTATAAAGTTCCCTGCGGAGCCAGAGTCCAAAAAGGCGGTTAAATTCAAGGAGGTGGTAGGTGAGATGGAAAGTTGAACAGGAACAGTGAGCCGTGGAGAGGAAGCACATACACCCAGGGACGCCTCTCCCACCGCCACTAGGTGCGCCCGTTTTCCCTGACGTGGAGGGCAAATAGGACAGTCCATCAAAAAATGCTCAGAACCACCGCAGTACAAACAAAGTTTCTCGTTCCTTCTGCGAGTTCTCTCCAATTGGGTCAAGTGGAATCGATTGACCTGCATGGCCTCCTCACTGGGAGGTACATGTGCGGACAAAGGGTTTTGAAATACTGGAGCCAAACAGGATGCCCTACTAGGGCGCTGAGAGTCTCTTTCTTGGCGGAATTCCTCACGCCTCTCAGTAAAGCGCACATCAATGTGTGTGGCCAGATGGATGAGATCGTTGAGAGATGAAGGCGAGTCACGAGCCGCAAGAGCATCCTTAATTTTACTAGAAAGTCCTTTCTTGAAGCAGACACACAAGGCCTCATTATTCCAAGACAATTCGGAGGCAAGAGTGCGGAACCGAATGGCGTATTCACCAACGGACAACTCGCCCTGGACCAAGTTCAAAAGGGACGATTCAGCAGATGAAGCCCGGGCAGGTTCCTCAAAGACCTGGTGAAACTCAGAGACAAAGGTGTGAATACTGGAGGAGACAGGGTCATTGCGATCCCACAAGGGAGTGGCCCAGGCCAAAGCCTTTCCAGAAAGCAAACTGATAACAAAGGCCACCTTAGCTCGTTCAGTGGGGAATAGATCCGCCAACAACTCCAAGTGCAGGGAACATTGGGCTAGGAACCCTCGGCATAACTTGGCGTCCCCATCATATTTAGCCAGCAAGGAGAGACGGACTCTGGCAGAAGATGCTACCGGGGGCTGTGGCGGCAATGCTGGAGCCGGTGATGGAAGCTGTTGCTGAATCGTTAATAATTGCTGCATCATGGCAGAGAGTTGATTAATCTGGCGGGACTGCATAGCCACTATAGCAGGCAATTCAGTGGCATCCGGCAGCGGCACCTCAGCGGGATCCATGGCCGGATCTTACTGTCACGGACCGGATGGAGCGGACTCGGGTGTGGATCCGCTTTAACTGTGGAACCGATGGCAGGTACCGTGTCAGGGGAGCGGAGTATAAGGGGCCACCGGTATTCACCAGAGCCCACCGCAAGGCAGGTTGGTCTTGTGCGGCGAGTGACCCCCAGGTCGCTACCCCCCAACAGCGGCCCAGTCCCACAGTCAGCCGAGGTTCAGCGCGGTACACAAGTGGCAGGCAAAAGGCGTAGTAAGTACAGACAGAGGTCGAGGCTGGCAGCACAGGTTCACAGAAAAGGTGAGTAGCCGAGGTCAGGGCAGGCAGCAAAGGTTCAGAGTCAGGGACAGGCAGAGGTCGGTACACAGGTGAGCAATCCAAGTATGTCTGACTTTCAACAAGCATGGAGAGACCAAGATCCGGCACTGAAGGAAGGAAGTGCCTGTTTAAATAGGGGAAGATGATGCAGGATTGGATGACATAAACACCAATCAGTGCTGTACAGGTAAATCTCAGGGATCCTGTGCGCTTGCCCTCTAGTGGACGGAGACGTGTGCGCACCTGACCATGCAAGGAGGAAGCATTGGGGGAAGGGCGGCAGCTGGAAGCAGCCCTGAGGGAAGATGGATGACGGCTGAATGCAGCCATGGAGGTAGGTGAAATGCTGTGAGACGGGCGTGCAGCGCTCGCCCTAACAGAACTATATGGCCGCAGATCCAAAGCAACCAGCAAAATGCGCAAAGCAGAAATGTTAGAGGAGCTCACCAGACAGGTCAATGCAGCGGGGGATGAGCTCAAAGATGTGGAGCAGATTCAACACAAAATATCGGACCTGAAGTATGCAGCACGGAAGAAAGAAAATAAACGATGAAATTACAGGTACATATCTGCTTTGTGGATTTGTCTGCTTCTTGTTTTGTCCACATTTTCCTACATTTGCCAAACTATCTTTTTCAGCTTACAAACTGGCGGAGGCTTCCCCACTAAATTACAATTTACCCGAGCTGAGGAGATGGTGCTGGGCGTGATACATCCCGTGGCCTTAGAGGGACACTCGGGGCGAAGGGGCACGGACATCCCTACTATTCCTGCAGGTTAGTAATGTTAGTGTGTATGTGAAATGTTTTCAACGTGTAAAATGAGGCTCTGGATGGCATATATGAAAACATGCCCCTAGGGAGTGCCTTGTAGTGGAGGTTACAGTTTTAGCAGGGTGTGGAATGTGTGTGGAATGTTACATTTCAAATTTGCTTGCCCAAACATGACCTTGGAGAGTATTTATGGACACTATAAAAGTCTTTACATTAGCAAAGGACTGCCTGTTATGTGATTCGAGGCAATCAGATCCAACACTTCCATCTTTTGGCTTGATGCAGAGCCTCCCCGTTCAGCTATCCCGTGCGTTTTCCCGTTGGTTTTGGGCTTTGATCGGGTCAGGAAAGGGTGCTACGTTGATTTTAGTGTGCGTTTATGTGCTCAGGTGTGCGCTCAGCCGCCTTTCCGATTATCGGCTCGCACGAGGCTGTTTCCCGGGAAAACGGACGCCTCGTTCATTGGTCCGTTTTTTTCAGTGATGCAGAGCCTTGATTTCCGATTGAAATCACTCTAATAAAACGGGGCCGTCGAGCCTTCACTTACGGGTCAGAGCAGCCGTATTTGCACTCGGGCAATAATATGCAGTCCTCTGTTGGAGCACATCAGCGGCGCCAGCTCCGCGGTCTTGTCCTGCTGAGTATGGCAGAAACCAGGCTGCACCGCACGCCTTTGGACATCGATGGCATGAGTATTTGTTATATTTTTGGGTTTTTTTTGGGGGGGGGTCCATTTTACAGGGTCTACCTAATTTTTTTTTTATTGCTTGTGTGCAGGAACTGGAAGATGGGACATTGCATAAATGTGCAGGCACTGGCTGGCCCTGAATTGGTTTTTGGGAGTCGTTTTGCTGGCTTTCCATGCTCGACGCATGATGCGCACATCTTGAGGAATTCCTGCCTAGATGAGCGATTCAAATCTGGCGATCTTTTTGGTGGCTGGCTACTGGGTATGTGTATGAAACTTGTATTGGTTGCCCACCCTGTCTGATTGTGTTTTTTCCCTTAACACACTATTTTGTAACTATTTTCGTAGTATATTTTGAGCCTAATTATTGAGCTACAAATTAAATGGGTTAAGTGATTGTACCCTATTGCGTCATGTTCTTGCCCTCTTATGTAAGTAGTATTCCCCAGACTTTTTTAATGAGTGTACAGGTTGGATGTGCATGTAGTCTCATTAGAAATGTCCTTTCCTCCCACCCTACCCCGCTCACCTATTTGTCCCTCTTTTCCCTCTATATATTTATTTTTTTGGTTTGGCAGGAGACTCTGGCTATCCTTTGCTCCCCTGGCTGATGACCCCCATCCTGCACCCATCTTCACAGGCAGAGGAGCGCTACAATACTGCCCCCAGGAGGACTCGCTCTGTGGTGGAGCGAGGCTTTGGTCTCTTGAAGATGAGGTTCCGTTGTCTTGATGAGACTGGGGGGGCACTACAATAGACGCCTGCAATGGTCCTAAAACTAATCATGGCTTGTGGGCTACTCCACAACCTTTAGTTTCAGATGTCCCCACCCCTCCTTTTTCTTGCACCCAAAGTGGCACCGCGCAAACCATCCGTGCACAACTATTGTTTAGTGTTTTTTCAGAGACCAAACTTTTTTTTTTTTTTTTTTATTTTACCAACAAATTTTGGTGTGTCACGTGGGGTAAAAAAATGTATTCCCCAAAAATTAGTGGTATGTTGGGGTGCATGGTGACGAGGAATGATGTTGTGCCTGCAAATTGGCTGCAATGTGGGACAGGCTTTGATTAATCTCACCCATATGGCTGGTTAGGGCAGAGATATTTCTGTTTAATACCTCTAATTGGGCGTTGAGGTTTGTGAGTTGGGTGCACACAGTCTCATTGAATTGCTGTGTTGTCGCCGAAAAGGCTATATTTTCCTGCCTCCATGCTTCCTCCAAAATTTGAAGTTGCCTTCTTTGGGAAATATGGCATCTGGACTGGGTTGGAGCAGTGGGACGGGTGGCTGGTTCTGGTTCAGAAGGTGGTTGTGGATGTGGTGGTTGTGCCGGGGTTGACTGCGTTGCTGCCACTGTTTCCGTAGTGGTTAGTGACATATGTGGGGTGTCCTCCTCCAAATCTATTATATGGTCGATGATGGGTGGGCTTCCTGTGGTCTGTAAAGAAATATAGGTTCCTTTTAGTTTGATTTCTGTCCACAAAAGCTCTCAAAGATCAATGTTAAAAGTACACACCAATGACCATTGACTTACCTCATCGCAATCCACAATTTGGGTTCGTGGTGTAGAATCCTGGTGTGCCCTTGGCCTCGGTGCTAACGCAGGGGTTTGGGGGCCTGGTGTGTCCTGTTGACTTGGTCCTTAGAATGTAGATTTGTAGATTAGCTAAATGGCCAAGTACAGTGTGTTGTGTAGCATAACACTGCCTTATTGAACTTTTTGTAATAGGTCATGGCAAATTCAGACTCACCTTGGGACCTTACATTCCGGTCTGTGTCTTGTGCCTCTGCCAGGCCCTGGATGCTGGCCGGGTGTATGTATGTATATACATGTTCCTCGGCGGGTGTAAGGATTATTTTATTATTATTATTTTTATTTTAGTGGGTAAGCCACCCCCTGTCTGTTGGCTGGGGAAGATTAAATCACACCTAATAAGTGTTACATCCTTTTAACAATGTGACTACAAATGCATTTAATTTGCCCTTTACCTCTGCTCCACCCCCTGTCTGTTGGCTGGGGAAGATTAAATTACACCTAATAAGTGTTACATCCTGTTAACAATGCGACTAAAAATGCATTTAATTTGCCCTTTACCTCTGCTGACGGCACATGTCCATTTTTTTTTACTGTAGTATTTCAGGTCCCCAAATTTCCTTTTGATTTGTTGAATATCTCGCCGGACAGATCCCACACTATTTACTTGGCGGCAAATATTCGTCCAGATCTCCAGCTTAGCCTTCTTGGTTGATTTGGAGCTCCTGCCAAATAGGACATCATAATGCTCACAAACTGCATTTGCCACAGCCATGCTTTGAGCATCGCAAAAACGTGCAGTTAGGGAGCCACGGCGTAGTTGTCGGCCACGTGGGTGTGTGGTGTACCCTGCATCTGTGGAAATTGATGGTTGGCTATCTGGTGAGTCGTGTGTGGTTCTGGGGCTTATGGGGGAGGGTGATGTTGTGTGTGTGTTGCTATGGCTTAATGTCTGGGTTCCTATTGAGCTATCAGATGTGGAACTGCATGTGGAATGTGAGGTACTGGAATTGGGAGAACCAGAGGGTTGAGGTGGAGGGGTGGGTGACCTTGGCGGGGTGGTGGGTTTGGCAATACGCTTTCCCTTGCTGATGTGTTTTGTTTTGTGGGTATGCTTGGTGTGTTGAGGCTGAGGATGCTGCAGGGTCTTACTCAATTTGGCACCCTTGTGTGTTCGTGCTTTTTTGGCAGGTGGTGGTGAATGGGTTAATGTCTCCTTGGTCCTGCGTTTTTTTGAATGTGCCTGTGTGTGTGGAGTATCCAGGCGTTTTAGTTGGGGCATGTTCTGCCTGTGTCTGGTGCCTGCTCTTCTGTCTTTTGGAGGATGAGGCATGTGTGCGGCTGCTATGTGCCTCGGGCCTTGGTTGGCTCTTTTTGCTCCCTTTAGGTCTGCCCATAATGATATGGTATCCAACACAGAGCTGAGTGCCTTGTGCTTTAAATATGTTTCCCGTGTGGGCGTGGTCAACAGCGGGTGCGCGCCTGCGCGCACGCACGTCACCACGGGGGAACGTCAGAGCTATACCAGGAAAACCAAGAAAAGATGTCGCCCGCCATCTTTACACAGGAGCAGGACGACATCATCATGGATGTGAGTATGCGAGCGTGCGTTTATGTGCGCGCACACATTCCTTATAATAAAAAAAAAAACAAAGCACAAGAATAGTCTGAAACAACTTAGTTTGTCACGTTAAATACAAGCCCACCTTAGTTTAACACATGTACGCAGCTACAGACTAGGCTACATGCAGATAGAAGAACTAGGGCAATGTGAGGCAGCAAGAGGTTAATAAAGTGACTTTAGTTAGGGCAGGAAACTTGTTAATGTATTTTGGGGATTAATGGTGGGTCCTTGTATCTTTTTTTAACAGATGATGCTGAGGAATCGCTTCGACTTCCTGCCGTCAGATTATGAGAAGCGGACGTTGGCCCTGGTGGTGGTGGACGCGATCACACGACGACCACAAACCACCTATACCTTCACCCAGATCGCCCAACACTGATCTGATTTAAAAAGAAGGCATAAGCCCCGGGTGAGGCGGTACTTCGCAAAACATTTCCCATGTAAGTGTGGAAAATGTAAATGCACCTATAACCCTGGCCTCGCCTGGGCGTGGTTTTATGATTGTGTTTGTATTTCAGCACATGAACGGAATATGCGGTTCCGCCCCACCCGGACCAGGACACGCAGCCCAGTGTTGGGCGAAACAGGTGAAGGTGTAGGTGGTCCACCGCCAGTGTCAACGGCCACCCCCTCCTCTGTAAGTGAGTATGAGGAGCCTCTGGACTTCAGCATGCAGGGGAGGCGGGAATCTGACGGCAGGGAGTCGAGCCTAAATGACCCTCAACCTGACTCCGGTAAGGGAAAAATATTTAGATATGTTGAAATACATGCATTAAATACAGATACTCGTGTGCACTATTGTTAGTTGCAGATTCAGACGTCGCAGGGACATCCCAACCGATGAGCGAGGAAGGGGGCGACGAGGAAGAGGTGGCTGGGGAAGGTGAGTAGATTGATACCTAGAAGCCTAACTTAATATGATATTCATGATACAACAACAGTCTCTAATATCAGTGTGTTTGTCATCCAAACAGATTCACAGCAGCAACCCAGGGAGGAAGAATGGAGACTCCACCCCCCGACGCAATGTGCGCCAAAAACATTGTAAGTGGTGGTTTTTTTTTCAAAAGTAAATGAACAAACAATTCCATTGGCCCAAATAAACCAAAAAAAAAAAAACTTTGTAAAATAAGCCCTTAAAGCGGACCTTCACTCTGAATAATAGTCTATGTTTCCCACACCCTGTACATACAGATTGCCCACATTAAAAATCATCCTACCTGCACCTAGTGCACGCACGTCACCACGGGGGAACGTCAGATTTTGGATGTTTAAAGGCTCATGCCTTTAAACATCCAAAATGGCGGATTATGGAAGCCGCCATCTTATCAGGCAGCCTGCAAACAGGAAGTGCCTTCTAACTGTGCTGCTCTGCATTCTGGGATTGCTGACCTTTTCAAGAGCACGGCTCTGCTCTGTCTGAGCAAAGCACAGCTATAACCCACCCCCTGTACCTTATCCCACTTTCCTCTCATCAGTAAGTGTGATGCTTCTGAGTCCAGATGGCGGCGCCCGTATCCTAAATTCCTGAACAGAGTTGCAGCCCAGTGGGGGAAAGAATAATAAGTTAGTGACTAAAAACGTACAATATATTAATTTTAGATGCTGCGGAATCGTTTTTTTATAGTTTGTGCTTTTCTTCAAATCACGCTGAAGGTCCGGTTTAAAAAGGGCCCCAAAAAAAACACGCCCAACCAAACCATAAAAACAATGCTAAACTAATGTTGTTGTTTTTTAACAGATCCCAGAAAACCCCATGCTGAAGGCCTAATGTTTTTATTTTTGCATAAAAATTTTAAATAATTTTTATTTTAGATTTAAAAAAAAAAAAAATATATGAAAAAACCAAAACCAAACAAAAAAAAAAAATACAATCACAGATTTTGTGAGTTGTCTTTCCTGCAAATGTACAATCACACAACATCATCACACATTTACATGACACAAAAGGTTTAGATATGGGACAATAAAACAGAAAAAATCACAAACAATTACGGTAAGCATTAAAGGCAAGGAAGAAGGAACACCAAAGGGATTAAGGTATGCATTAATGGCAAGGAAGAAGGAACACCAAAGAGATTAAGGTATGCATTAATGGCAAGGAAGAAGGGACACAAAGGAGATTAAGGTATGCATTAATTGCAAGGAAGAAGGAACACAAAGGAGATTAAGGTATGCATTAATTGCAAGGAAGAAGGAACACAAAGGAGATTAAGGTAGGCATTAAAGGCAAGGAAGAAGGAACACCAAAGAGATTAAGGTATGCATTAATGGCAAGGAAGAAGGGACACAAAGGAGATTAAGGTATGCATTAATGGCAAGGAAGAAGAAACACCAAAAATTATATTTGACAATATATATATGTGTCAAATTGGCAGTTGGTGCCATATGTATATTCCAATGGAGGTTTAGGGATGTGCGCTTGCGTGTAGCCAGATTGGCAACTGAAGAGCCATGGAGATGTAAGTATACTTGAAAAAAACAACAAAATGGAAGGTCAAATACGACGGAAACCAAGCAGGTACGTTCAAAAACCAAGGAAAAAGCAGGGAAAAACGGGTCGCCCGTGTGAACGGGAACGGAAGCCCCGATCAAATTGAAGGCACCCGGGACAGAGCAAAAAAAACTTCCCGAGTGAAGTCAAATTGACGGATCAGTTAGGGAGCCATTCCGACGGAGGCTCTGCATCACATTTGAGCCACGATTCAATCGGGAGCCCCGGACAATCGGAAGGTTTTAAGGTCAGTTCAGGGGAGGCTCTGCATCAGGCCATTTGTCTTTATGCCACTTGGGTTTTAGCTGTGCTTTGGTCTCAAATACTTGATCTTGGGTCAGGGAAAGGTCTACCTAGGAAAAATGGCAACCAGCATATTCTTAGGCCTAATGCTATTTGCAAGCTGAGTGTGCCCCTAATGGTCCTTTAGGGATGTGTGAAGCCTTATAACAGCCAGTACATGCAGGTGACCAATGTTTACATGTTGATTAATACATCTAACAGATAATGACATTCATAGCGAAGGCCAACTTGGACCGTTCGGGGAGTTGCCATTCCTGCTTGCCCACGTGTTTTAGTGAAGCATATGTAGTAAAACAGATCACCAATGCATATTTGTGTGTTGACATGCCTTTTTGTAAACAATACAGCCCAGCGTCATCCCTCAGTTAGTGTGGAAGCCTCAGCCAGTTTGACCACGCCGTCAACTTCCGTGCTGCCTAGGAGCCAGGATACGATATATACGGTAAGTATATTTTGCTGAATCTGCTGATGCATGTGAATTTACACGAATAATTTGCAGTACCAAAATATTTAGGGCACAAACTGAACCTTTTTTTTCACATGTCCCAACAGACCCACACACTCATGGAGGAAATCCAGGAGCTGGAGGAGGATGGCACCTTGATGGGACCTTCAGAACGGACCCCCCTGGAACATAATCTGCAACTTTTATGGGCATCAAACATTTTAACCCCTATCTGGCCTGTATCTGCTACACATCTTTGCTCTACATACCCACTGTATTGACCTGTCTGATGAGCGCTACCAATATAGCCTTTTGGTATGGCTTTGCTTGTATGCTTTGGATTTGCGGCCATATAGCTCATTAGAGTGCTGAGATAGCCCACTAGTCAATGCCTGAGGTCAAGCCTCACTGAACCTGCCACTCAAGCTGTTGCACTGCAGGCTTTGTCCTAATTACATTGGTTCTGGCTCCTCCTGTTTGTAGGTATGATTGGGGGACATTCTGGGCTGGCAAACTAATACCTTGAACCCTGGCAGAGATTGTACTGGACTTGGATTTGGACTGGGGGTTCTTGTTTGGGTGGGCAACTGACTTACAGGCGTAGATGTGGCATAGGTATGGCTGCTTTACACCTCTGCCTGTGGCAAATCTGGGCAAGCAGGAGAGGGTGTGTATGTGGCCCTATGTATTACTATCCCAATATTGACATGCAAATGCTTGCTCCCTATGTCTGTACATTTTTATAAAAAAAAACTCCATGGAGTGCATTACTTTTAAAGTCCTGGATGTGTCCAATTTCTAGGTGGCATGATTTGCAACAATTTTTATTTATGTTGTCCTATGTATGTACATGAAGTATGCAAGTGCCCTTAAAATACAAATGTACATATTTCTAATAAATATATTGAACAACTACCTGTTCTTGACTACATTGATGCATTAATGTTTTGTTGAATTTTAGCTTTGGGAATGAATTTGCAAAAACAACAGGCCATAAAATTTTTTAGTAATTAAATCATTACTAGTTGTTAACCAAACAAAAATTTCCAGATTCACAAAAAAAATTATAGTCAAACAAAAACATTACATACACAAAACAAACACAGGACCAAAAAATTATGAAAAGTGTGTCAAAATCAAATTGGCCCGAACTGCTTGGCCAGAGGCACTAGGTGTGCCATGGTATTGTTCATCTGGGTCCTGGATGGGTGGAGAGGGGGGCAGATCCAAATACCGGGGGACACGCTGCATTATGGCAAAGTTATGTAACACATAACATGAAAGAATTATATCTATGACCTTCTTGGGGTCATACTGTAGTGCCCCCCCCGGTATGGTCCAAACAACGAAAGCGGGTTTTAACAGCCCAAACACCCTCTCCACCACGTTCTTCCTGTGTGCCCGATTGTAGGCGTCCTGTGGCACATTCTGTGGCCGAAGGACGGGCATCAGCAGCCAGGGAAGCAGTGGATCGCTGGAATACCCTGAAAAAATAAGACAAAAATTACATTAAGTCCACATTACTCCCAAAATGTCCCCAAAAAAACGGGCCATCACCATGACTAAGAGACTATGTAATATTTGAGAGACACCCTGAACATACATATTGCTCTGATTAAAAAACAGCCTAACACCATCTAATGCATGTTCGGACCATTAAAACAGCCAAGATGGCGGATGAGGGCAAATCAGGCAGACTGCTAACAGGTATTGGTTTAGGACTGTGCTGCTCAGCATTCTTGGATGTCTTACCTTTTCAGGAACCCAGATCTGCTTTGTCTGAGGCAAGCACACCTCTAACCCGCCCCCTGCACTTTATCCCGCTCTCCTCTACTCAGTAAGTGTCATGCTTCTATGCAAAGATGGCGCAGACCCTATCATAAAGTCAAGAACACAATTGCAGCCGAGTGTGGGGAAGAATAATAAGTAATTTAGTAGAAAGGTGACATTTCTTCTTTGGAAATGCTGGTCCAACATTTGTAAAGGGTTTGTGGTTTGCTAAATATAATGGTTAAGGTCCGGTTTAACATGTAATCAAGGGGTAAAAACAGCCATAGTTTCAGACATGGGTCATAAACTATATTCATAGGCATACGTTGCAAAGTGAATGACGTTATTTGCGTCAACTTACCAAGGAGCCATCCACCTGAGAATTCTCCAGACTCAAACCGACGGAATAATCCAGATCGACGCAAGATGTACGCGTCATGGGATGAGCCTGGAAACCCGATGGGAACACTAAGGAACCGCATGTCCGGGGCCACCACTGCTTGGCCCATTTTGCGGTTCCTGGGATAAAAGGAAATATAAATAAATTAGCAAGGCAAGGTAAACTACTCGAACACTAACTCCTAACACCCTCCCAAAACATGTTGGCCAATACAAATAACACTAAGTACATAAGTATTTTTCACCCCAAAAAAGGAGAGGTATGTTGCATCAAGTAAAGATTAACTTTAAATTGCCTATTTAAGGACCACATGAAAATGTTTTCCTTTGGACGACATGAAAAACATTGTATAAGCTAAATACAGTCCAATGTTTCACAGGGACTAGTTACAAGGAGGGATTTTACAAGGAGGGATTAAGATATATACAGAGACAGCTATTTCACAGGGACTAGTTACAAGGAGGGATTTTACAAGGAGGGATTAAGAGATATACAGAGTCAGCTATTTCACAGGGACTAGTTACAAGGAGGGATTTTACAAGGAGGGATTAAGAGATATGCAGAGTCAGCTATTTCACAGGGACTAGTTACAAGGAGGGATTTTACAAGGAGGGATTAAGAGATATACATAGTCAGCTATTACACAGGGACTAGTTACAAGGAGGGATTTTACAAGGAGGGATTAAGAGATATACAGAGTCAGCTATTTCACAGGGACTAGTTACAAGGAGGGATTTTACAAGGAGGGATTAAGAGATATGCAGAGTCAGCTATTTCACAGGGACTAGTTACAAGGAGGGATTTTACAAGGAGGGATTAAGAGATATACAGAGTCAGCTATTACACAGGGACTAGTTACAAGGAGGGATTTTACAAGGAGGGATTAAGATAAATTTAAAATACCATTTCTGACAACTATATCCCAAAAAAACATATAGAACTTGCCTATAGATGTACTCGTCGGCTGCCGGAGGCACCAAGGCAACGTGGGTGCAATCAAAGGCACCCATGACTTTGGGCATGTCGGCGATATTATAAAATGCCAGCTTATGCGCGTTCCAGGCTACCATGTCGTCAGGAAACAAAATATATTTCTGACTAATGGTAGCCATGCCTTCCAAAAACTTGGATAGCGCGCAGCTCAGCGTAGGCTGGAACATCCCCACGGAGAGGGTACCAGGCTCTGGAATGAGCTGTTCGCCAAAAATTGCAGGCAGCCAAGCATCTTGGTCATACCTGAAATTGCTTGCCCCTTCCTTGTGGTGTGAGCTAACTATGGCCGCAGCTCACTATACAATTTATGGAGGGAAGCGTGATTAAGTCTGGTGAGCTCAAACAGCTCAACGTCATGCATGCCATCAATGTGCATGCGTTGCCGGTGCAATCTGGTCTCGGCCCTCCGGACAATTTCTATGCCCATTAGCTGGAGTTCCTCATGCTCCACAAAGGCACTAGACTGGTTCATAATAAGGCTATTCGAGGTCAAAATGGTCCCGTAAGGGGATCGCAAATGAAACGGTTTTATAGGGTGGTAGTCCCTCGGCAATCAGCTCTCTGAATGAGACGCAAGCCCATAGCAATCACGTAAGTTATCTGAAGGAATGCAAAATATCAGATTTTGATTAGAAAATGATCCGAACTAACGCAAATGATCCGATTTGCTTTCGTTCATTGAAATCGCATATACGCATTAGACCGAACGTTCGTGCGAATGAAAAATGAACAAAAAAAACAAAGAAAATGACAAACACACACAAAAACTTTCACAGACAGCTACGAAAGTCCAGACAAATGTGCCTCTGAATCGAGCCTATTCTTTGGAATATTTTCAGGTATTAGCAGAATAGGTGGGAATCTGGAGAGAAAAGTGACTGTATTAACAATACAGTATTTGTGCTACACAGCCATCTTGTGTTTGTTTTCGTTTATTTTATGCCTACTTGCGCTCCCCATTGAACAATATTACAGCTTGCCTAATGACATAAGCACAACAAACAGCTCTGTTTGAACGAGAGCCATTGGATGGGGAGAGGTTAGTTTTACAGACCATACTGGGGGTTTCACACAGCGGGGCATACCGATTTGGGATGCCCACAGCGCATGGAACAAAACCTGGGATGATCAAAATCCTAGGTTTTGTTCCTCTTTAGGGAAAGATTCTCTTCAGGCTCTATGTATGCAGTCATGACCTGGAGACATTGAAAATATATACATGCCTAGGGGGTTGCCCGTACTATATTTAATATATTGGTGGGAACTGTTATGTCTTTAGCCTAATGTTCTGCAAGTGTAAAGTGTGCTATATGTAAGATGTAATAGTGCTAAAATGCTAATGGTACTGGCCTGAGCAGGGGAAATGTTCTAGAACAGGGGTTCCCAACAGGTGATATTAGTACCACTGGTAATACTTGAGATCCTCTCAGGTGGCAAGGCTGTATACTTACTTGTACCCAAACCTGATCTGCTGACAAGTTATTTTCACTATAATGAAAAAACTTCCCAATTCTTCTGTGATTCATATAAAACATATCTGCTTTTTGTGCTTTGATTATGGTCGAAGGTGACTAACAATGCTCACACAGTACTAGGGATGTAACGGTAGGGATTGCAACCGCACGGGGCCTAGGAGGTCAAAAAGGCCCCATCATTGTTGCTTCTCCACCTTATGTATCATATTTGTGCTCAGTTGGCAGCACTTAGATAAAGGAAGCATAGTGTGTCTCTTCTGTTTCATTCTTTAGTTGTCTAGCGCAATCCAATTAAATTAAAAGTCAGAAAAAGTTTACTTATGAGCCTTAAAATGGCCCCTATTTAATGTTTGCACCAGGGCCCGGTCACGTTTAGTTACACCACTGTGCATGCATACAATACCTGTGACACTAGGGGCCTTATTTATCAAGGGATAGCGCCAGGTAGTGTCTCACTAGCGCCAGGTATCGCCAGCTATCGGCGGCTACCGACTCCAGAATGCCAGGCGGCGGACACAATCACGCATTTATCACGCTAAATGAGGCTAGCGCCGGCGAGAGCGTCAGCTAGCGCGGGATTCATCATGTAGCGGACTGCAACGAACAGCGCCGCTGCTAATCCCATCACAGCGCCAGGTATGACCTCTCGCTACCTGGCGCTCTCCAATGCATTTCAATGGAGCAATCTTTAAATCTTCATATTTAATTGATATTAATGTTTTTTTTTTTTTTTTTTTTTTTTAAATGTCAAAAATTCTGTGACCACTTCAGGAATGTTAGATATTTTTTTAAAGGTAAAAAAATAAAAAAATAAAAATTTGTGCAGAATTGATATTACAGGTCTGATATTAATGTATTCATATTACAAAATGTTTAGAAAAACTTGTTTAATCTTTTAATCAAAAAATATGCATGTTTGGGGGTTAAAAACTACTTTTAACACATCGCCGCCAGCGCTCTGGGGTTTATACAAGCTTTTCACAGCGCGAGAATTTTTTGAGCGTGATTTGTTAATGAATATGCTGGGAGCCGTTCGCTATGACCATTCGCTGTCAGGCGCTCCCATACAGCGCGGAACCTGTCAAACAGTGACTCCTAACCCCGTATTCAACATTACCGCACACCGACTGAGTCATTGTCAACAACCGAACAACGGCCAAGCACAGCGAATACTAGCGGGCGCTGTGAAAATCACGCTACTGGCGCTCATCTGTCGCTACCTAGCGCTATTACTGAATCGGCCTCCTAGTATGGTATAGGAGAATTGAAAAAGAACTCTGCAGCATAGCGCACCTTAGAGGCGATGGTTTGATTATAAGTGTATGAAGCATGGCCCAGGAGTCAAGCACACTTACACTGAGGCCCTTCCATAGGGAAACAAGACAAAAGACCTGATTCAATGCCTCTATTCCCGCCAGCGGGAATTATATCAAATGACCTTGTGGGCCTTGTTTCTTTTTTTGGCAGAGTTGTCCTTTTTGCATGAAATTACGCCAAGCTGAGTGTTTGCCGTATAATTATGGCTTAAGGCATTTGTGCGTCTGTAATTTTATGGGTTTAGCCTAGTCTTTCATGCAGTTCTGAGCCCAGTTTTGTGGGTTTTAAGACCTATAAAAAACGCGTTTTTCCGGTTCAGACTTACCCTCTCGCCCTGTTTTTGATAACAGGAATACTTAAATAGCCTCTATCTATTGGCATTTTGCTGTTGGCCCACTAGTGATCCTCCATGATTTGGCACCGCCTTAACAAATACAGGTGTCTTCCTCCTGGGGGCTCTGTGGAGCTGGTGGGGCTGCTACTGCCAGAATGAAGCTGGAGCTGCAGGAATGGGTGTTGATGGCTAGCTTCTGTGGTGCCAGCAGCTGGTGGAGATGTCCAGATGATATTTGGGGTCTCATCTAGATGTTTAGAGTGCCCTCCCTCCAGCTCATTCATTTCCTCCAGGAGAGGTGGAGAAAGGTCAACATTAATGTTAGTTTTTCCCAATGTTACCACACAGCCTCCAGGGCCCCAAACTTTACCCTGAGATCACCGTCCTCCTTCAACCTGCCCCTTGCCTATTAAGCTCACTCATTTACCTCATCACTGTCTGGACTCCGCTCCCTGGGTGGCTGGCTGGTGAGTGGGCCCGGCCTTGGTGTTGTCTCGGAGGTAGGCAAACCAGATGAGCCAGCTGTGGCTGCAGGTGGTGGGTCTTGTGGTCGAGGTGCTGCTGCAAAGTCAAGGTAAATGCATTGATAGTGTGCTCTTAACAGTATATGTGCCCCTTCAAAACCCCTTCAAGGGCTACACACTGGGTTTCACATCGATGAGACAAATTTTTGTCTGCTCACAACCATGTTACATGTAAAAATTGGCTTTAATGGGTCTCCGCTGTAGACTCTGCAGTGGAGCCCACAATTGGGTCCACATATTGCTCCAATGTCCTTGTGCCGGGAGCCCCGGTTTTCTGACTCCCATGGGTGACCTGCTTAGAGTGACAAGCAGCACATGAGTGCCTGCAGGAGGAACAGTGGGGCCTGGGGCTTGGGCTATGGTACCTGGACCGGGTGCTGCCAGTTCCTCAGCCATGCCTGTGCTCCTGGCTCTGGGGACTGCAGTCAGTACTAGCAAGAAAATCTGAGTCTCAGCTGGGTTCTTTTATACATAATTGGTTGGGAAATTAGACAACAATCTGTTTTTTTTAACAGGCCATCGCAGGCGCTAGCAACCTAAAGGTTACATGGGCGTACGGTTGAAAACACACTTCTAGGGTTCGCCAGGGCATGTAGGCGCAGGAGTGCATCATACAGACGACATCCAAAGGTCCAACCCATGAGCAGCAGGAGGACATTATGGTGGTAAGTTACACTTTGATGCTATTCACCTACGCATGTGTGCCTCATTACATTCCTGCCAAAGAGCAAACAGGTGACAGAGTGACCGTGACCTTCGACAAAGGCACATGGCTCCACAGTAATGGCGGAGGCCTGGCCTTCCAATGTTACAGGCCCACAGTACTTTACTGCCACTGTCACATGGACCACTCTGGCATGTTAGTATGCGACATAGGGGTGCCTAAGTGATTTATGTTTGACATTTCTATGTAATCCGCTACTACTGTTGGATGGAAGAGCTGGCTTCGCCGTGTTGCTGGCCGGTGGTCAGCTGGCCCTATCTGACTGTAGTAGCAGAGTGAAAAGTTAGGCGCGCATCTTGACCTAAGTGTGTTTTCAATCCGCTACTACATTGGGATGGGTGAGCTGGATTATGTTGCATAGGCTTACATTGTATATGAGGCTTGGGCGTTTGCCCTGTCCCAGAAAATTACTTAAAGGAGCAGGGGCATGCATGTGGAGCTAAAGGAGACCCAAACAGAGGACATAAGTTAAGAATGCACATCTGTTTGTTGTTTGCAGATATTTATTGACCAAAGGTATGACTTTATTGACCAAAGGTACGACTTTATTGACCAAAGGTACGACTTCAAGTCAAGTCAAGTGTTGTTTGGCTAACCTCGGTTGTGGTACATAAGTTCCCTGACATAGGAACCCTTCTTTGTAAATGTCACTCCTTTACTATTACTAGGCTGGCCACCTAATGCTCTAGCTTTTCCCCCTATTTCTAGCTGTCACATGGGAGGAAAAAATGTACCAAAACCTAAGAAAAAGCAGGGAAATGTTATTTGAATACATGTATGAGTTTTTTTACCTGGTGTGTCTGCTCTGGTCTGATTTTATAGGACATAGAACTTGCATAGGATTGTGGGAGATAGCACTTGTATAAAAAGGGGCACAGTTAAGTTTGAACATGATGATTGTAAAGATATTCCTGCTGTCTCAAGGAACTATGAATGGATTCTGTTATACCATGGATGGACTTTTGCAAGCACTTTTTCTTTGATGGAAATACGGTTGGCTTGAAATACATTATTTTGGATTATTTTGCATCAATAATGGTCTGCTTGTTCCGCTTAAAAAATCCCATGCCTCACATGGACCATTTTTGTTTCCCCATCTCTGAACTCTGATCTTACCAATATTGTTCCTAAATTAGTTCTCCAGAACTGCACATTGTATATTAAATGGAGTCCACTAATGCTATGCATGGTGGGAGCAAGGTCTCTTTTCTTTTCTCTGGTGATCCCTTTAGGGATGCATAATTTTACATTCAGAATTACAGTTTCCACCAATTTGTTGTATAGGCTTGTAACAAGAGATTAGCCAGATGTCCTCTGCATGTTACTTAGAAACTTAAAAGTTGATGCAGACATTACTGACATTTGCTCAGGCAGTAGGGGCATTTTATTAAGCACCAACTCCAAACTCGACTTTCATTACAATAGAGAAATCCTGCTATCTTCCTGTTGAGGCCTAAAATCTGACCTGGATTATAATTTTTCTGCCGTAAAGTGGGGTAGGCCACGCTCTTCTCACATCTTATTCGATTGAGCAGGTGAAGGGCAAAGAGTGTTGGGCTCTGTTCCCGATTTGGGATGTCCTGCTGTTTGAAACGCTTCAGGGCTCTCGTTCACTCAGACTGGCAGAATAGCCAGGGTGAGTTTTACACAGTAGAGCATTCCAAATTGGGATGTGCCAGGGAAAGGATGTAAATTACCCTAAAGCTCCTAATGTTTCCAGTTTTTTAAATGTTTAAACTGGGAACCCAAAGCAGCATCTTTTTGTGCTGTATGTTAGGTGGGTGTGGTCACAAACGGAGGATTATAGTGCTTATAATACCATTAGCATGCTAAATTTATGTGTTCACCTATAATTCCAGCAACAACACAGCTTGGAAATACTTTAGGGGTAATTTACTAAAGGATTCGCTGTGTTTCCCTATTTCCTGCACTTACCAAGCGAAATGTGACGTGTTCACCATGCAATATCTGTGTTTGCTGGATTTAAGTTGAGTTCATTATAGCAAAAACTGGTTAACAGCTTTTCAGCTCCCCAGCTTTTAGGAGTGAAACCTATAGAAATCAATGTTATTTTCAGTGAGATAACCTCTTTAGGCCTTTTTTATCTTTAACTTATTTTTTGAGAATGAACGTCATTAAGTTGAATAGTATTGGAAACACAACTAATGATTTTTCAATACTTTCACATTACTTTTCTGTTTTAATTTCAACTTTTTATCTAAGGCTTTTCAAACAACCAAGAAACTCCCGAACCATCCCACATTTACTCTGAGACCCATCCCATGCTAATATATGCTACACAAAGTCAGTGGGCACAGCTGAAAGGGCTGAAATGCTACCTGACCTGTCAAGTCACAAGAACAACTTTTTTGTAAGCTTTGCACATTAACATTAATTGGCGTATCTTAGCCACCATTGGAGCCGTTCATTATCTTTATATTCTTAATCTTGTGAATATTTAAATACTTTGGTTGCTAAGATTCATAGCACCCCAGGAATAGTGGATTGGCTGTTATTGTGTTGTCGCTGTGTTTGTATGTTTTTATTTTATTTGCAACATTAATAAAATATGGCTATTTTTTTCTTAATCTTTGGAGCTGTGCCCCATCTATAGATCATTGTCAATTTGTTTTGGTTGATAGGCTAATATATGCTTTAAAAGTGTGTTTTCAGCAAAATTGTATTATTTTTTTTAACCAAATCCAGCAGTTCATATGATTTCACAAACTATTTTTTCTAGTAAATAGCATTCATTCTGACCAGTGAATTGCCGCGCAAACATAGCAAAATGCCAGCAGATAGTCAGTTGTCGCCTGTGTTTGCCGCTATAATTATAGCTCCATTCACTGCGGTATTTCCCTCTCACAGCAAGCGTGACACACCCATGAACATTGTAAATCAAGCCATTTTTGGATCCCTATAGTGGCAAAGGGTGGATTTAGCAGATAGAAACCTCTAAGCTCATACATAACCTATACTGAAAATTACTGAAATAGTTTAAAGAATATATATATTTATATTGCAATAAAATCTTTACTTGCAAAATGTACATATATATAAGCATAAAAATCCCAACTCAATACCCTATATTAAGTTATTTCACATATATATATCCCCAAATACATTGTTGAAAATAGGGACAGGAATAACACGCTAAAAAGGAAAGCTTGAGGGGGAATTTTACTTACTATGTGGGTGATTTTGTGTACTAGCTGAGGGAGGAGGAGGGAGGACTCAGAAAATGTCAAGCAGCATATTGTTACATTGGAGGACAGACTCTTCTGAGGCAGAGGAAAAGAAGAGCTTTTTTTTTTGTAACCACAAGGTTGGGACAAAAAAACAGTTTGGGTGGCCATTCCCTTCAATGCAACTCAACTTGTTTCCCCTGAAACATAAATACTCTGCAAAGGGCTGATGTAAACAACATGGCTGCAACAAATGTAAAGGCATGTGAGGCTTCCCGGTGCCCTCTCACACCATGGTGGTTATGATTTATGTACTTTGCCATAGCAGTGCTATAAAAATTCATGTGGTTGTGGGAAATGAGCTTTCATTCTTATCAATAGTGACGTATTCATCCTCTTCACTTATTTGTACTAAGTGTTGGAACCTGTCCTATATTAGACAAATTACAGGAAAACGTGTGGGGTGCTGTTTGAAGATTATATGGGAGGACTATGGCTTGCTGTGTTCGCTCATGCTGAGAGCATGGTCTGGGAGTAATGAAAATGAAAGAAAACTTTGGAGCCCTGCTATGAGTTCTACACTGCGCTCTGCCTCTGAGTTTACAGTCACTTTCAACAAGTTTGTGGGTTATGGGAATGGTGGGGTGTGGTTTAAAGGTGTGGCTTATTTACATGATTTTTAGGAACCAATATCCATAGCATTCTATTGCGCTCATATGGACGCATGCGTCTTACGGAGCAGACGTATAAAAAATGGACAGAAAGTATGCTTACATATCCTGGCGCTCCCGCGCCTGCCGGGAGGCCATAGAATCGAGGAGCGGTGGACGGACAGGGAAACTGAAGCCTGTAATGTCGCACTGCTATGGGAATTGAATGGAGGTAATGCCACACTGCCTATGAAAATGGGATGAGGGGTATTGCCATTCAGTCAAAGACTTGTGGCACTTGTAAACTGTCCAGACATCCTGCATTCAATGGGAAACTCTTCTCTATAATGTGTGAAAAGTGGGACATTTAGGTGCCCCCAGTGTTTTTCTTGGGGCAGTGGGACAAAGTTAGACTGTCCCACTGAAAGTGAGACATCTGGTCCTCATAGTGGGACTGTCCCAAGTGGACATCTGGCCAGTTTAACCATAGGCGTTATCCTAGCGATTTTGTGAGCCTCAGAATGGCAGCGTTTTGAGGGCCTTTAAGAGACTTTCACATTCAACAATGCAATAGGACAGTTCTACTATTAAGGTAAATACGGTGTTGTAGATTTTATTTTTATCAAAAGCTCTCAAAATGTAGCCACTCCAAATATTGCATTGCATTTGGATAACCCACATTGTCTATTCATAAATGTCCAACCCTGGATGTTGAAGATAGGAAAAAGTTTCAGACCCATAGTATCATAACCCCACAGAGTATAGCTAGGCTTTAATAGGTTAGTGCATTAGTATTTCAGGTTCATTCCATGCTGCAGAGTAGACTATTGTCATAGGTGATGCTTTTTTAGCCTTACTACTTGCTTTTATGACAGGACCAGTATGAACGTGTCATATATTGTGATTGTGGATGAAGATGCAACACAAGTAAAAAAAAAAGAGCAATTAGGCACCCCGTGGAGCTTATATAATGAATATTAGGCTAAAATCAAAAAAGATTTTAGTTAAATAAAATGTATTCAAGTCTATAAAGAGCATAGTGTATTATATTCACCAGCCAAATGCTTATATTATCTCAAAATAGTAATATTCCTATTTATTTCTAAAAAGATATATAATTTACGACATCCACACAAAGGAAAAAACAACTTAGCTAAAACCAGGTGGGAACTTTCAACAGATGTATATAAAGCTATATTAACACAAATTCCCTGCAACCATGATAAATGAGTACACATTCACAGACTCCACTGCACAGAAAATCACACCCGCTCCAATAAATTGCTGATTTTTCCCCCCTTTTAATTCTCCATTTCTGACGACTCGAAAAGAGCTGTGAAACCTTTTGCCCTTGAGACTTTAATATTATTTGTTAACATTTTTTATGATGCCAAATGGTCTGTGTTAGAATGGGTGTCGTAGTTTAGCTGCAGAACCATATGGCAGAGCAAGTAATAAATAAAGTATTGTGATAGTTAATGAACCTAATTGCTGGCAATGGCTTTAATACTGGGGATGTGCTGCTGAGAATTTAGCACCGCATTAAACATGCGACAGAACTCCTCTGACTTCTGAGGCTTAATTTAAGTTCTATATTGCAAACTAGAGAAAATAATTCTCAACCCTCCTGCTGGAGCAGCAACCTGCTGGTAGACTGTGATTATACGGAATTACTAAAATCTCAATCAATTTTATACACACTATTAACACTTGCTGTGCTGCCAATATTTTTTATTGAGCTGTGCTGGTTACAGCCCTGATAATGTTTCAGATACTATTACACAATTATTTACCAAAGTACAAATAAAGAGCACCAGATTTAGCTCAGAACTAAGCTTGATGAAATTTTTTTAACTATACATACATTTAACTGTTATGTCTGTATGTTTTAAACTTTATATTAAATTAAATGTAATAAATTAATTTGGGGTGAATAAGAATTGGAAGTCAGTGCTTTTTAAATGGAAGCATTGTCCCTGTGTGGCCACTCTGACTGACCTAAATTCTTTCAAGTATATAAATATGACAACTTACCATATGTTTCACCCTATAAGACGCACGCATTTTCTCCAAAAGTGGGGGGAGGGGGGTGCGTCTTATCTGGCAAATGTTAAAAAAAAAACATTTATATTCCGTGGATCCCCCGACTCTGTAGTCTCTGCTGCCCGACTTCTCCGACGCAAGTTCAGAGCCATCCGGTTTCGGCCCTTGGGTAGGGTGTGGCCTGTGACTCCTGCCAGCGTCCAATGACGCTAGCAGGAGTCACAGGCCACGCCCACCCAGAAGCTGAAACTGACTCTATCTGAACTTGCGGCTGACTGCCGCTTCTATAGCTGCCACTCCCTGCCGCCTCCTACGGCTGCAGGGTCATTGGCTGCACGGTCATTGGCTGCGCGGTCATTGGCTGCACGGTCATTGGCTGCAGGGTCCCATCCCCAGGGAGCTTCCTAGCACACCAACAAGTGCGATCATCAGCCATGGTTAAAGCACTGCAAAACACATCATTGACAGTGGTGGAAATGGTCAAATGGCCACTAATAAAACTTTTAGGGACAGATATTGTGGCTGGGTATGGCTCCTACAGCTATGATGCCGTATGACAGCATTGCAGGGACAAAACATTGGCTTG
Organism: Gastrophryne carolinensis; assembly: GCA_027917425.1. Lineage (NCBI taxonomy): Eukaryota > Metazoa > Chordata > Amphibia > Anura > Microhylidae > Gastrophryne > Gastrophryne carolinensis. The sequence continues at coordinate 75,171,182 of CM051242.1, read as the reverse complement.
GGTTTCTTGGCAGGTTCAGTGGAACTAGGTATGGGTGGAGGCAGTTAGGGAGCTGAGGGGGAGGTTTCTTGCCAGGGGTCTGAGTGAGGTGCCAACCCATAGGGCTACAAATCTGTGTGCCCCACCATAATATTCTCTATGGCAGTCCACCCTTGCTAGGGTAATGCCAAACAGAGAGCTCTGACCTAATGGTCTGCTGCGGGAGGGAGAAGGCTGCTGCATCAATGCAGAGCACTCTGCTTATTACAAGATATGATCTCTATGGGATCTGGGAATTAGACAAGTCTTACATTACATTGTGGGCCTGTCTCAGCCTATCTGAATGGCTAGGGCGGGACTGTGCACACGATACCAGGGATGCAGGGGTTGCGGCAGTGCAGGCTCTCCATTGTACACAACAAAAGCCTTCTGCCAAATGATGTAGTCCAGAGCCCACATATACACCATTGGAGAGGGGACAGGTGAGTGTTTATGGGCCCACCTGTGGAAAAGCCAGCATCCGGCCCTGGAATCTTTTAGATTCTAGGCTGGCCATTGCTGGGTTTTCTTCTGCTTTAAAATAAATGTGTTCTTTTGTTCTGTTGCAGATAGGGGTGGGGGTGAGGAATCCAGCTAGCAAGTGGTAGGGTAAGTAAAGTTTCCACCATGTCAGACTGATAAATGGGTATTGACTATCTGGTTAGTGATGTGAACGTGAGTAAAGGGGGCAGGAGGTGCTCCATTTCTACTAATTATACAATTTAGCTAAAGCCTGGAAAACAAGTAACAGCCCAGTTTAACCCTCTAATTACTAATGGCCAAACTGAAAAGACCAATCAAACTCTAGAACAATATCTTCATTGTTACACTACCTATCTTCAACCCATCTTCAAGGATTCATGCAGCTGTGCATGAATCCACCAACTTCTCACCATTTTTGCAAACCCTGCTGTAATTCCCAAAGACTCCAGTGTGCTAGCTGTCCAGGATCTTACAGGTTAAATTCCCCAGCTTCACCAGTAGAATGTTGTAAAAGCTCAGGAGAGGTACAAAAGATCTGCCGACACTTCACCAAATTAGAAAGTAGGAAGGTCCTCCCAGAAACTTGGTCCTAAATGTATTTGGCCATTTCAAATCAAAAAGAAAATCAATAATGTGGCTTTTGAACTACAGTAACCCTGTTCCTAAAAAATTAATGTAGTATTTCATGTATTCTTGCCCTCCTGTTTCCAGCTCCCAGATCCCAGAACTTTTTCATCAATGAATGCCAGAATATGAAGAAGAGGCTATCCTTAGGGAGAGGTTTACAATGCCTCGTTAAATAGTCAGGTTATAGTGAAGAGGAGAATTCTTGGGAGCCCACAAATAGCATCCATGCCCCTTTACTCATTCGGAGGTTCCACCAAGACCATCCTGACAGGCCAGCAAGAGGCCCCCCTGGGGGTGAGCAGTGTCATAGTGGAAGGCAGCATGTGCATGCCCAGGGGATGTGCAGCCATGAATGTGGCTGGCATGCTGGATCACACATACGTTGGCTGGTTCCCTGGATCCTGCACATTTTTGCGCTAATGAGCATGTGCAGCAGGCAATTCCTGGTGCCTAACGGCCTTTAGAGGGAGGCCTGTTGCACTGGGAAGATGCCTGCAGATCTTCTTTGAAGTGACACCTTCCTTCCTGCTTCCGTGATCCTGAGATTACCAGGCTTGACTACACTGACTACCCGCTCTGGCTCCTGACCCTTGGCCTTGGTTGACTACCTGCTCTGGTTCTGACACTTCTGCTTGTACGACTGCCCCTCTGGCTCTCTGACCTTCGCCTTGAAAATACAACTAATACGGTCTGTTCCTGCACGCATCTGAATTCTGAATGCCCCAGCACTGTTCCTGCACTTACCTAAATTCTGAATGCCCAGCTCTGTTCCTGCACTCATCTGAATTGGACTCACTCGGTACTGGACTCTGGGCTCATTACTTGCTGTCGACAGTGGTTGGACTGCGGCCTGTCTGCAGCTCAGTCTATCCCCACTTGCGGGGAGATCTGGTCAAAACTCTGAAACTGGATTGTCTTTCAGACACTTTCTGCTGGCGTCCTCCTTCCAGCTCAGCCAGCATGAACCTCTTCTTGTCTTCCAGATTTCCTGTTCAGCTCATCAGACTGAAAATTATCATATTATCAATATCTGGAATGCTGGCTTCCCTTCTGCTTTATTTTCCATCAGGGGAAGCTGCAGGAGGTACTGCTGGTGACTGTCTGTGTCCTACATCAGCCTGGACGCCAACAAGATATGTGACAGTATCCATGAGAGTATCGTTTTTCTACAGTGTTACAGTCTAACACATCAGCCTTCCAAAAAACATAAATTAAAGGGGTATACCAACTATTTAATAATTAACCAGGGCCCTGGTCAATCAGATCATAGTAGATTTTTCTCCCCTAAGTGTTGCTTGGGGAAATGTTTTTTTTAATTGTATGTTATATTTTCTGTTCTTGTCCATGTAAGAATGTCCGGCTTTAATCGTCCCGGAAGGGAGGGGGTTGAAGAGTGCTCCTGTGTCTGTATACTATATATTCTGCTCACCCAACAATAAACTTCGAGCTTGTATGATGAAAGCTGTTGTATTCACTTTCCCTTCGTGCATCATATGAGTTCCTAGCCCGGCTACGCAGGGATTTCTCAGAGGCAGACGCTTAACAGGCAGGGGTACAGGATACCCCAAGAAATTACCCCAACAGTCAGCAGAGCATCAAAAGGAGCATGCTAGTGGAAATTTGGGATCAGTGACAGGTAGCACATAGATGACTGCAGATTTCCACCTGCTTGGGAGGCATGCACAATTGTATTGCTTTATTTTAACAAGATTCAAGAGAGGTATTCAAAATTGCATTAACATGTTCAGAATACACCTGAAACTGTTATGTTAACAGGGAAAAATATTTAGTAAGACATTTGCTTGAAATAGCACATGCATTGAGTTGTTACTCTGCCCTAGTAGTTCTTTTTGAGTTATGAAGTAGCGTAACATGAAATATACAGCTTGAGTTTTGCGTCCACAACTGTCCAGGCAATTTCAGAAGTATTCCCATTGTGTCCGTCATGATGTGGCAATTTTTATACATTTTAAATTTAAAATTATATTGACAAAATAATTATAAAATAAAGTTTCATATCATGGTGTGCTGTGTTATGGGAGTGGCAGGACTAAGGGATGCAAGCACCCTGTTTGCATTGCACTGAACTGAACTGTAATGAACTGGGCTTGAGTGACAGTTTGGAGGGCTCCAATGTAGCCTATGACTAAGAGAAGGGGTGTCAACCTGACCAGAGTCTCGGGCTTTGATTTGTGGTCATGATCAGGGTGGAGGTACTAGAGGCAGTGACCAGAGCAAAGAAACAGCATGGGATTGCAACAGGCAATCTGCCTGACAAGTGATTTTAAAATTTGACTGGTCAGTCCCTTTAACACCCATCATTTGTTTAAAACCTCTGTTTACTGATTGTGATAGAGCAAATCCATCCACACAGCACATGTTGGGCATCAAGCATATTCCTTGGGGAAACAGTTACTGATGGACCTTAGGCCACTCTTTGGCCCTCGAATACAACTACACAGCCCTGTGTACCAGGCCTTAACACGACCATCCGTTACTAGAATTTAAGCCTAGTTTGAACTGCTCATCATATTCTAAAGTCCTACAACCTAACTTGCAGAGAAATAACAAACCCGATTAAGGACCAGCTACATGAAAAACCTAGATAATGGCCCACTACTTTTCCTGCTGGCAATATTTTCTTTCCTTGGTGACCTTCTTAATCTATGGAAATTATCAGCCCAAATAGACTACAGTTTTTATGCCACAAAGTATTCACGTCTCATTCATGGTAAAACAAATCGAGACTCAATAGAGGAGGAACAGTTATAAAGTATCACTAGATTATTGCCATTATTATTTTCCCTTTTCACAAAAGACTACTCATGACAGTTGGTCAAACTCATCCAATTTACAGATGTCATCATCAACGGTTTAATCAGTAATGATGATACTGCAGCCCAGGGACACCATTAAGAATTTTAGGGCCCCATACAATAATAATGTCTTCTCCCCCACAACCTTTATGTGATGGCTGGGTCCCCTAGTTTGAACTGGACCCCAAGTTAACCATTCCACTGCCCCTCAACCTATTCATCATCAGCTTTAGTGTTGGAGTGTAATACCTATCCCTTAGTGTCCTCTGACCCACTCCCATCTTCCGTTGGTCACTCTGGACTTTGCCACTCAGTCCGGCTACAGAGAGGGACCTTTTATACCGGCGGAGTGAGCTGTTGTCAGGGCACTCATTGGTATAAAGGCTGTCAGAAGCTGAGATCAGGGCAGCGAATTGGTGCTCTCTATCATGCTGAAGATTCCCGGTGAATGAGGAGACCCTGGATCCTGGAGGAAAGTGGACATGGTTAGCAGCTAATATTGAAAAAGCAGCCCCAAAAGTTTTACGTGGCTGGCCGTTAAAGTCCCTGTACAGGCACACACTAACTTCCTCCCACCTTATCCCCCCTTGAGAACAGTGTAAAATGAGCAATTTCAATGCATCTCAAAATCTCTGACTATAGATAAATAGCTTATGTATTCTAAGAGAAGGCGCTTTCTTTGCTTCAATTTGAGTCATGTCTGAGCTGAGAAGGACGTATCATGGCACGGCTTTATGAGTAATGAGCATGATATACTGTGGTTTGAAACAGCTGCAGGACCATTGGGATTTGCTATAATCACTCACGCTGAGAACTACAAGCAACTGAATAGCCTTTTGTGTGGTCCTGAAGAAATTATATTGAAATGAGGGAGAGCAAACTTTGGAGCCCTGCTACAGCTTCCACATGTCCCTAAATGAAATGTAGTAGAGGCATATGGGACAAACATCTGATGGACTGCTTGCTGTTTTATTATTGCCATTGGCTGGACTGTCTATTTAGGCATTTTAATGAATTCTCCATAAAGAGCTGTTATTTCATTTTTTCTTAACTTGTACCCTACTGGAAAAAGTATGCACCTCACCTGGAGAACTGCAGAAGAGAATAGGACAACATGAAAACCTAACTCCAGCAATTGGTCTGCTCACTTCCCAGATATTTACAGACAGTAGACAGTAAAAAAAGGAATGCTACACAATGGTATATAAACCCTGTCCCAAATTTGTAGTTGGGTTTATGTTAACAATTTCTAAAAGAGTTTTTTCCTTTAATAAAATGTAAACATTTCTAACTTTCAACTTGTGCTATATGTTTTATTGTGAATACAATATACCATAGTTTAATGGCATTTCCAAATCATTGCATTCTTGTTTTTGTTTACACAGAATCCCTACTTTTGGGGTATTGGGATTATATATATAATGTACTAGGAGTCTTTAAAAGGTTTCAGCACTTTCTCTTAACTCTAGAAAAGTTTTTGCTTCTCTTTCATTTACTTGGGGGAAAAAACAACTAGGGGTAATTTGTTTTTGATTATTTGAAACAGCTTTGTACACGTTCGAGAATTTAGGGCTGACTGAGCACCATGAAAGTTTTCTTTTCCTGCATTTTTGTGAATGATTTTAGCTGTGCAAATTATTTAAAAATGTGTACAGCTAAAGGTGATGCTGAATTAGAAAAAAACATAAAAAAATGTTTTTCTCACAAAAAAGTAAGAAAGAAAAATTCTCATGGTGCTAAATCAGCCTTAAAATCTTGAAAATGTACAAAGCATTACCTCTAGTTGTTTGTTCCCACAATTAAATGAAAGAGAAATAAAGGTTTGGCTGGATTGGGTTTTCATATACATTCATTGCATGCTGAGACGATACAGCCTACACTGCTCTACGGCCATTTGCATGGAAACATTCAATGTTGTCAGTCAGTCAGTAGAAATCAACATGCAAACAAGTCATGTGCACAAAGCAAAAGCCACTAACAATAGTCTGCTTCGGTTCATGGCCAAATGTTTTTTCTTAATCCGCCACCCCGATCGCAGCAGCAGATGGAGTTTATAATAAGATTAACAATTGATACATTGTATTATTTATTCTGGACCGTTTGGTTCATTAATAATGAAATCAAGCTGATGCAACTATGCACATGTAACGTTTGTCATCAGTACAGTACAGACAAGGTCAGCAAGCAATTGGTAATAAATTTGATCAACTTCTTATGTGGCTTTTCTGATAAAATTGTGGAATTTAAATGAGCAAATTGTCTGTACCAACTTAGTTCACATCTGCCAGGAAAGCTTTACATGTCCCTGAACATTTAACTTACTTTACCCACTGGGGCCTGAAATCTACTCAAGATTTTACTGGCCTGTGGCCACCCCTGCGGCATCTTTGCTGAGCCTCATGCCCCAGTGTGTTTCTCAGTAAGCGTGCTCTAAGGTTGAGGCTATAGTATTGCAGGGATAGATCATTGGCGGGTGTGGATACTGCCATTCTTAAAGTGATGGTGCTGAAACCTTTGTATTATAGGGGCAGATAATGTGGTAGGGCTGGGGGGGTTCATTTTTATTGGTCAAGAATAGTGCAGGGCAGCTTGATGGCTGTGTATGTTGCTTGTCTTGGAAGGGGGTACAATGAGGTATAGTACAAGGAAGCTGGGGGAAGGCCCTAAAGGTGGGTAGTGGGGGTTTAGAAGCAGTGGTACACTGTAGAGGGTACATTTCAGCACAGACTCCGGGTGAGGTGAGCAGCTTACTGGGGGTAACGTCCAGACAAGTCAGCCCCAAAGTAGGAAATCTTCTGACCCTTTCTATGGCCACTCCAACCCTGTACCCAAGTATTGTAAGTAGGCTAGATTTTAGTTTTTAGATTTTTTTATTTTTTGTAGTTTTTGTAGTTTTTTTACAAATCCAGAATGGCACAAAATGCAGCACCATTACAGCAATCATGGCAGGAATAATTCCAATAGCAAAGGGTAACACAAGTAAAATACAGAAGACATGGCAGTGCAATTGTATATTCAGGAAAACTAAAGAACCTTTAAGTTATTTTACATGTGCAGTGGCAGGCCTGCAAGTTGAAAGTCACAAGAAGCCCCATATTGGACAGAAAATGTCACCCTACTGTGGCTCATTCCCTGCCAGAAGCCATGAATCACTTGTCCCCCACTCTGTTGGCAACCAAGCGGTCATATGGGTCTAGGGAGTGGTGTGTCATCAGCATATGAGTATTTCTGGGTTTTGGAGCATCAAAAAGGACTGACTAACTGCAGGATCAGAGCATTGATGCATCAGACAACACAGCAGGATCAGGCAGCAGGCAGATCAAGTAACAAAGCAAGAATGAACAGCGGACAGATCAGGCACACACCAGGATCAATTAATCCGACAGAATGAACTTTAGATAAATGACAGATCAAGATGCAGCAGGATCAAAAGCAACTGACTGAAAACTGCTCCTAAATGGTACATACATGGTTAGATGTAAACAGGTATGTTTTAGTTGAGGTTGTGAGCTGGTTTAGGAATTGGCAGATTGGTAGAAATGAGTGGCACTGTGGCTTCAGAATCCCAAGCAAGTTGTTTGAAATGTAGACATGCATAAAAAGATAGTCGAGGGGCCAGTCCTGCCCCTTCCAGTCTTCTACCCTACCAGGTATGTAGGAGTACGGATGGGAGTTGAGGCTTTGCAAATGGCACCCCAGCTTTATGCCAACTAGGAATTTTGTAGCTATGGTGCATTTTGAATAGAAAGAGGACAGTTATCCATTTGTCTTGTAGAGAATAAATGAGAAGGGAATTGCGATAGTGGACATCTTTCGATGTCCAGGTATAAATGAACAACTACTGAGGGCCACCAGGATGGCCCCCCAAAAAATCCTACAAACAAGCACAGCTGCACTACCCAAAACAAAATCAATATGCCTTTATTCAATATAATGGATATACACAAATCTATGAATATAGCTTCACACTATATACAAATTAAAACCTATTAAAATATACTGGATCACTGGTTAATATAATTGCTGGCTCTTTAACAATATTTAATCAAGTTCCTGATCAATGAAAGTGCAAAGTGCAAATATAATTCATAAATTCATAAATGGTTCAAAAATGTGCCAATCATTTTATTATAACAAAGATGTGCAAAAAACTCAGAAATATCCAATTCATATAGTGAAACAGCCACTACAGTGCCTACATACGGGACTGAGTGGCATTCATATCTAAAGTGCCCAGTGCTAATTAAATTGAATGCTGTGCTACTCTGCCAACCTGTGCTAACCATTCAGAAACTACTGTATACATAAATCAAAAAACAGCTATGTGTTCTAATACAGGGCCAACATAAGCCTCTGTGTGACTGTGAAGTAATTCGGAACTAATAAAGTAAAATTAGGTATAAATGAAGAGATAGAGAATGAAGTGATAGAGGTACAAAGCCGCTATGGCCAGTAATATTAATTATATTATAGGTGCAGATTAGAGATGAGCGAACTTTTGAAAAATTCGATTCGACTGATTCGCCGAATTTTCCGACAAAAATCGTTTCGACCCGAATAAATTCGCGACGAATCGCTATTAAAAACGGCTATTTCTGAGCCTCCTAGAGCCTCAATAGGGTTGTAAACCATTCAGCCTTGCTGTAACACGCACAGGATGCGTGCTGGGTTAGTTAAATAATACTTTGAAGAAATATCACATGCAGATCAGAGGCATCGCTAATAGAATCGCAGAGCGGCACAATTGCAGAGAGTTGAAGTGGCATCACTATGAGGGGCAGAAGGAGCCCAAATATACACTGGAGTTTGCCTCAGGAGCCCAAAAATTGGATGAATCACACCCTGGAGTTGGCAGAAGTTGGCAGCAGCAGCAGCAGGAGCCCAAATATACACTGGAGTTGGCTTCAGGAGCCCAAAAATTGGATGAATCACACCCTGGAGTTGGCAGGAGTTGACAGTAGCAGCAGCAGGAGCCCAAATATACACTGGAGTTGGCTTCAGGAGCCCAAAAATTGGATGAATCACACCCTGGAGTTGGCAGGAGTTGACAGTAGCAGCAGCAGGAGCCCAAATATACACTGGAGTTGGCTTCAGGAGCCCAAAAGTTGGATGAATCACACCCTGGAGTTGGCAGGAGTTGACAGTAGCAGCAGCAGGAGCCCAAATATACACTGGAGTTGGCTTCAGGAGCCCAAAAATTGGATGAATCACACCCTGGAGTTGGCAGGAGTTGACAGCAGCAGCAGCAGGAGCCCAAATATACACTGGAGTTGGCCTCAGGAGCCCAAAAATTGGATGAATCACACCCTGGAGTTGGCAGAAGTTGGCAGCAGCAGCAGCAGGAGCCCAAATATACACTGGAGTTGGCTTCAGGAGCCCAAAAATTGGATGAATCACACCCTGGAGTTGGCAGGAGTTGACAGTAGCAGGAGCAGGAGCCCAAATATACACTGGAGTTGGCTTCAGGAGCCCAAAAATTGGATGAATCACACCCTGGAGTTGGCAGGAGTTGACAGTAGCAGCAGCAGGAGCCCAAATATACACTGGAGTTGGCTTCAGGAGCCCAAAAATTGGATGAATCACACCCTGGAGTTGGCAGGAGTTGACAGTAGCAGCAGCAGGAGCCCAAATATACACTGGAGTTGGCTTCAGGAGCCCAAAAATTGGATGAATCACACCCTGGAGTTGGCAGGAGTTGACAGCAGCAGCAGCAGGAGCCCAAATATACACTGGAGTTGGCCTCAGGAGCCCAAAAATTGGATGAATCACACCCTGGAGTTGGCAGAAGTTGGCAGTAGCAGCAGCAGGAGCCCAAATATACACTGGAGTTGGCTTCAGGAGCCCAAAAATTGGATGAATCACACCCTGGAGTTGGCAGGAGTTGACAGTAGCAGCAGCAGGAGCCCAAATATACACTGGAGTTGGCTTCAGGAGCCCAAAAATTGGATGAATCACACCCTGGAGTTGGCAGGAGTTGACAGCAGCAGCAGCAGGAGCCCAAACATTACTTTAAAGAGACCCTGGGGTTGGCTTCAGGAGCCCAAAAATTGGATGAATCACACCCTGGAGTTGGCAGAAGTTGGCAGCAGCAGCAGCAGCAGGAGCCCAAATATACACTGGAGTTGGCTTCAGGAGCCCAAAAATTGGATGAATCACACCCTGGAGTTGGCAGGAGTTGACAGTAGCAGCAGCAGGAGCCCAAATATACACTGGAGTTGGCTTCAGGAGCCCAAAAATTGGATGAATCACACCCTGGAGTTGGCAGGAGTTGACAGTAGCAGCAGCAGGAGCCCAAATATACACTGGAGTTGGCTTGAGGAGCCCAAAAATTGGATGAATCACACCCTGGAGTTGGCAGAAGTTGGCAGCAGCAGAAGCAGGAGCCCAAATATACACTGGAGTTGGCTTCAGGAGCCCAAAAATTGGATGAATCACACCCTGGAGTTGGCAGGAGTTGACAGTAGCAGCAGCAGGAGCCCAAATATACACTGGAGTTGGCTTCAGGAGCCCAAAAATTGGATGAATCACACCCTGGAGTTGGCAGGAGTTGACAGTAGCAGCAGCAGGAGCCCAAATATACACTGGAGTTGGCTTCAGGAGCCCAAAAATTGGATGAATCACACCCTGGAGTTGGCAGAAGTTGGCAGCAGCAGCAGCAGGAGCCCAAATATACACTGGAGTTGGCTTCAGGAGCCCAAAAATTGGATGAATCACACCCTGGAGTTGGCAGAAGTTGGCAGCAGCAGCAGCAGCAGGAGCCCAAATATACACTGGAGTTGGCCTCAGGAGCCCAAAAATTGGATGAATCACACCCTGGAGTTGGCAGCAGCAGCAGGAGCCCAAACATTACTTTAAAGAGACCCTGGGGTTGGCTTCAGGAGCCCAAAAATTGGATGAATCACACCCTGGAGTTGGCAGAAGTTGGCAGCAGCAGCAGCAGGAGCCCAAATATACACTGGAGTTGGCCTCAGGAGCCCAAAAATTGGATGAATCACACCCTGGAGTTGGCAGCAGCAGCAGGAGCCCAAACATTACTTTAAAGAGACCCTGGGGTTGGCTTCAGGAGCCCAAAAATTGGATGAATCACACCCTGGAGTTGGCAGAAGTTGACAGTAGCAGCAGCAGGAGCCCAAATATACACTGGAGTTGGCTTCAGGAGCCCAAAAATTGGATGAATCACACCCTGGAGTTGGCAGAAGTTGGCAGCAGCAGCAGCAGGAGCCCAAATATACACTGGAGTTGGCCTCAGGAGCCCAAAAATTGGATGAATCACACCCTGGAGTTGGCAGAAGTTGGCAGCAGCAGCAGCAGGAGCCCAAATATACACTGGAGTTGGCTTCAGGAGCCCAAAAATTGGATGAATCACACCCTGGAGTTGGCAGGAGTTGACAGTAGCAGCAGCAGGAGCCCAAATATACACTGGAGTTGGCATCAGGAGCCCAAAATTGGATGAATCACACCCTGGAGTTGGCAGAAGTTGGCAGCAGCAGCAGCAGGAGCCCAAATATACACTGGAGTTGGCTTCAGGAGCCCAAAAATTGGATGAATCACACCCTGGAGTTGGCAGAAGTTGGCAGCAGCAGCAGCAGGAGCCCAAATATACACTGGAGTTGGCCTCAGGAGCCCAAAAATTGGATGAATCACACCCTGGAGTTGGCAGAAGTTGGCAGCAGCAGCAGCAGGAGCCCAAATATACACTGGAGTTGGCTTCAGGAGCCCAAAAATTGGATGAATCACACCCTGGAGTTGGCAGAAGTTGACAGTAGCAGCAGCAGGAGCCCAAATATACACTGGAGTTGGCTTCAGGAGCCCAAAAATTGGATGAATCACACCCTGGAGTTGGCAGAAGTTGGCAGCAGCAGCAGCAGGAGCCCAAATATACACTGGAGTTGGCCTCAGGAGCCCAAAAATTGGATGAATCACACCCTGGAGTTGGCAGGAGTTGACAGCAGCAGCAGCAGGAGCCCAAATATACACTGGAGTTGGCCTCAGGAGCCCAAAAATTGGATGAATCACACCCTGGAGTTGGCAGAAGTTGGCAGCAGCAGCAGCAGGAGCCCAAATATACACTGGAGTTGGCTTCAGGAGCCCAAAAATTGGATGAATCACACCCTGGAGTTGGCAGGAGTTGACAGTAGCAGCAGCAGGAGCCCAAATATACACTGGAGTTGGCTTCAGGAGCCCAAAAATTGGATGAATCACACCCTGGAGTTGGCAGGAGTTGACAGTAGCAGCAGCAGGAGCCCAAATATACACTGGAGTTGGCTTCAGGAGCCCAAAAATTGGATGAATCACACCCTGGAGTTGGCAGGAGTTGACAGTAGCAGCAGCAGGAGCCCAAATATACACTGGAGTTGGCTTCAGGAGCCCAAAAATTGGATGAATCACACCCTGGAGTTGGCAGGAGTTGACAGTAGCAGCAGCAGGAGCCCAAATATACACTGGAGTTGGCTTCAGGAGCCCAAAAATTGGATGAATCACACCCTGGAGTTGGCAGGAGTTGACAGCAGCAGCAGCAGGAGCCCAAATATACACTGGAGTTGGCTTCAGGAGCCCAAAAATTGGATGAATCACACCCTGGAGTTGGCAGGAGTTGACAGTAGCAGCAGCAGGAGCCCAAATATACACTGGAGTTGGCTTCAGGAGCCCAAAAATTGGATGAATCACACCCTGGAGTTGGCAGGAGTTGACAGCAGCAGCAGCAGGAGCCCAAATATACACTGGAGTTGGCTTCAGGAGCCCAAAAATTGGATGAATCACACCCTGGAGTTGGCAGGAGTTGACAGTAGCAGCAGCAGGAGCCCAAATATACACTGGAGTTGGCTTCAGGAGCCCAAAAATTGGATGAATCACACCCTGGAGTTGGCAGGAGTTGACAGTAGCAGCAGCAGGAGCCCAAATATACACTGGAGTTGGCTTCAGGAGCCCAAAAATTGGATGAATCACACCCTGGAGTTGGCAGGAGTTGACAGCAGCAGCAGCAGGAGCCCAAATATACACTGGAGTTGGCTTCAGGAGCCCAAAAATTGGATGAATCACACCCTGGAGTTGGCAGGAGTTGACAGTAGCAGCAGCAGGAGCCCAAAAAATGGCCTAAAGACATAAATATGTTTTGCACCATTTGGAAAGTGTAAAACGTGGCACCATGCTGAATCTAGTCGCATGCATCAGGCATTGGTGGGTGGAAATCCTGGCTGACCCATCCCTGATTCATTTTGACAAAGGTGAGTCTCTCCACATTTTTAGTTGACAGACGAGTTCTCCTCGCCGTAACTATGGCCCCCGCCGCACTAAACACCCGCTCAGATGGCACGCTACTTGCCGGGCAGGACAGCTTTTCCAGGGCAAACTCTGCTAGTTGCGGCCACAAATCAAGTTTGGCTGCCCAGAAGTCCAGCGGATCCTCAAGGTGTGTTGGCATGGTCATGTCAAAGTATGACATGACCTGCTGGTTCAGGTCCTGCTGCAGGTCTTCCTGCTGCTCATGAGTAGCCTCACTATGCGGGTGTAGAAAGCTACTCATTAGCGACTGAAGACTGAGGCTGCTGCTGCTGATGGAGCTTCTGCTGCTGCTGCTGCCAACCCCCCCAGCGGCCATGGCAGTGGAAGGTGAGCGCAGAGGTCCCCTCGAGTCAGACCTGCGAGAGTATGGACCATGGCGCAGATAGGCATCGGCCAACTGCCTACGTAGAATGTCTTTGTAGTAGTTGAGTTTGTCCTCCCTCTCGGTGGGTTTAAAAAATGCCCCCATTTTGTGCCAGAAGCGAGGGTCCAATAAGGTGGACAGCCAGAAGTCATCCCGCCGACAGATGGAAACAATTCTGGGGTCACTACGCAAGCATGTGAGCATGCTTCGTGCCATTTGCGCAAGTGACTCGGATGGACTACCTGTCTCCATCTCCACTGCATACTGCCACGGTGTGCCCGGGTCCTCTGTCTCTCCTTCCTCAAAAACCTCTAGCTCCTCTGGCTGCTCCTGCTCCTCCTCTCCTGTCCGCTGACTAGATAAACCAGCCATTTCGCCAAGCCTAAACTGTGTTTCGCTGGGCAACTCCTCCTCCTCCTCTTCCTCCTCCTCCTCCTCCAGTTCAGCTCCAACGGGGTTCATGTGGCCGTAAGATGTAAACGCCATGTCTCCAGTGCCCTGACCAGCCATGGTTTCCAACATGTGCTGTAGTACATGAAGCAGTGGAATCACGTCGTTCATCCCGTAATCCTGCCGACTGACAAATAAAGTGGCTTCCTCAAAGGGCCTGAGCAAACGGCAGGTGTCACGTATGAGCTGCCACTGGTTGACATTGAAGTTACACAGGGGAGTCCCCCTATCTGCTTGGATCATCAGGAAATCCGTGATGGCTTTTCTCTGTTCATATAATCGGTCCAACATGTGAAGGGTGGAATTCCAACGGGTGGAAACATCGCAAATCAGACTATGTTGGGGGATACCATTCTGACGCTGTAGCTCAAGAAGGGTGTGTTTGGCGGTGTAGGAGTGGCTGAAGTGCATGCAAAGTTTCCGTGAAGTTGTTAGGATGTCCTGCAGATGGGGGGAACACTTCAGAAACCGCTTGACAACCAGATTGAAGACGTGAGCCATGCAGGGGGCATGGGTCAGGCTTCCTTGGCGCAGCGCAGACAAAATGTTCTTCCCATTGTCGGTAACCATGATTCCCATTTTAAGTTTTCTCGGAGTAAGCATGTTTGGATTTCCTGATGAATACATTTAAGCAGTTCCTCCCCTGTGTGACTCAGTTCGCCAAGACAAACCATGTGAAGCACTGCGTGACACCTCCGTGCCCTGCACACATGGTAGACTGGAGGGGCACTGAGACTTGAGCCTACAGTGGAGGGTGAGGAGATGGCGGAGGATGAGGAGGCCGAGTCGCACGGTGTCACAGGCCCAATGGGCAGAGAGCGCGGAGGCCGAAGCGGCGTGACCTGTCCAAGTTGCTGCTGCAAAGGGACCACATTCACCCAGTGGGCCGTAAACGACATGTACTGCCCCTGACCGTAGTTACAGCTCCAGATGTCGGCGCTGCCATGTATTTTGCTACACACCGACAGGCTCAAGGACTGGCCCACCTTCTGTTCAACAAAAGTGTGCAGCGCTGGTACTGCCTTCTTGGCAAAGAAATGACGGCTTGGGACTCTCCACCTCGGCTCGGCACAAGCCATCAGTTCTCTGAAAGGTGCAGATTCCACCACCTGAAAAGGGAGCGACTGCAGCACCAGCAACTTGGACAGGAGCACATTCAGCTTCTGCGCCGTAGGATGAGTGGGCGCATACTGCTGTCTCTTGGACATGGCTTCGCTGATGGATTGCTGGCGGGATGCATGACTTGGAGGAGGAGGAGGAGGAGCAGGAGCGACAGAGGATGGGTATGACGCACAGCTGCCTTCGGCTGAGGTGCTGGAGCCTTGGCTGGCAGAAATTGGGAGCTCACTTGGTGAGGAAGCAGACTGGACCACCCCTTGGGAGCCTCGGTTCTCCCAGGTCGTTTTATGGTGACGCATCATATGTTGACGCAGGGCCGTGGTGCCAACATTTGGACCCTGGCCACGCTTCACCTTTTGCCTACATATCTTGCATGTGGCCATGTTACCCTCCTGCGGATGCCTCAGGAAAAACTGCCACACTGCCGAGTAGCTACTTTTCCCACCCCCTGGCCTCACTGATTCACTGCTGCTGTTGCCAACTCCAGGAACCCCTGCTCCACTACCTCCCGATAAGGTAGACTGCCGCACAGCAGGTGCTCTACCCCGGCCCCGGCCGGCTCCAGCCTTTGGAATTGTGCCCCCATGCTGACTGCTACCACCTTGCTGCCTCAGCTGCTGACTCCGGGGCAACCTGCGCCCCTCTTCTCCTGATGATGACGATGAAGCCCCTTCATCACCCGGCTCCCAAGTGCGATCGGCTTCATCGTCATCATCATCATCACCGAGTTGTGGCTGTACGTCACTGATGTTCGTGGATTCGTCAACAGTGTCTGGCGCAGGAGCTGGAACGCTCGCAGCACCCACGACACTGTCCACATCACTATCTGTCTGCCTAGCTAGAGAAGCCACCTCCATTTCTTGGCTGGGCAGTAGCTGCTGACTGTCCTCTATCTGATGGTCCTCCTCACTAAAGAGTGGAGCTGAACCCAAAGCATAGGATACGTCGCTGGGGGAGGGAACGGCGTAGGACAGAGGCAATGGGAGGACAGGGACTGCTCTCAGGGCATGCCAACTCAGGGTTGTGTCAGAGGAACCTACCGACCCTAGACTGGGGGTCTCAGACGTAAGTTGTGATGATGTTGTTGATGAGCGCGTCAACCAATCTACCACGGCAGATGCGTTACTGGTGGAGACCCGACCGCTAGCAGATACTGGCAGATTAGGTCTCTCAGCGTGACTCCTGCTGCTACTGGCCCCCAGTCTGATGCGAGCTCTGCCTGCGGAATCTTGGCCTCTGCCACTCCTCTTTTCACTTCCAGGCACTTGTCTGCCCGACATAGTCTAACTGGCGTGGTAGTAGGTGATATTTTAAGATCCCCCGGGCAGCGGTGGGTCTATATGAAACAGAATATAATGCACACCAAAAGTGAGCAGTAACACTCAGCCTCCAACAGGCCTGCTTAGTGTAAATAAGAGAGCTGCTTAGTGTAAATAAAGAGGGGTATGCTATGTTACAGAATGGGATGCCTCAACAGAAGTGCACCTGGCAGGCAGCAGTAAGCCTATGCCCAGCAAAAGTGTCTTATAATATAAATATAATAAGAGCAAATGCTTATATGGTCTTAAACAGAGGCTGCTTTAGTCACAGAATGGGATGCCCCCAAAAAAGATCCAGTAGTACTATGCCCAGCAAAAGTGTCTTTATCAGGCTAATTTCAAATATGATAAGAGCAAATGCTTATATGGTCTTAAACAGAGGCTGCTTTAGTCACAGAATGGGATGCCCTGGCAGGGACAAGTAGTGCTATGCCCAGCAAAAGTGTCTTTATCAGGCCTAATTTCAAATATGATAAGAGCAAATGGTTATATGGTCTTAAACAGAGGCTGCTTTAGTCACAGAATGGGATGCCCCAACAGAAGTGGACCTGGCAGGGTCCAGTAGTGCTATGCCCAGCAAAAGTGTCTTTATCAGGCCTAATTTCAAATATGATAAGAGCAAATGGTTATATGGTCTTAAACAGAGGCTGCTTTAGTCACAGGATGGGATGCCCCAACAGAAGTGGACCTGGCAGGGTCCAGTAGTGCTATGCCCAGCAAAAGTGTCTTTATCAGGCCTAATTTCAAATATGATAAGAGCAAATGCTTATATGGTCTTAAACAGAGGCTGCTTTAGTCACAGAATGGGATGCCCCAACAGGAATGGACCTGGCAGGGTCCAGTAGTGCTTTGCCCAGCAAAAGTGTCTTTATCAGGCCTAATTTCAAATATGATAAGAGCAAATGGTTATATGGTCTTAAACAGAGGCTGCTTTAGTCACAGAATGGGATGCCCCAACAGAAGTGGACCTGGCAGGGTCCAGTAGTGCTATGCCCAGCAAAAGTGTCTTTATCAGGCCTAATTTCAAATATGATAAGAGCAAATGGTTATATGGTCTTAAACAGAGGCTGCTTTAGTCACAGAATGGGATGCCCCAACAGAAGTGGACCTGGCAGGGTCCAGTAGTGCTATGCCCAGCAAAAGTGTCTTTATCAGGCCTAATTTCAAATATGATAAGAGCAAATGCTTATATGGTCTTAAACAGAGGCTGCTTTAGTCACAGAATGGGATGCCCCAACAGGAATGGACCTGGCAGGGTCCAGTAGTGCTTTGCCCAGCAAAAGTGTCTTTATCAGGCCTAATTTCAAATATGATAAGAGCAAATGGTTATATGGTCTTAAACAGAGGCTGCTTTAGTCACAGAATGGGATGCCCCAACAGAAGTGGACCTGGCAGGGTCCAGTAGTGCTATGCCCAGCAAAAGTGTCTTTATCAGGCCTAATTTCAAATATGATAAGAGCAAATGGTTATATGGTCTTAAACAGAGGCTGCTTTAGTCACAGAATGGGATGCCCCAACAGAAGTGGACCTGGCAGGGTCCAGTAGTGCTATGCCCAGCAAAAGTGTCTTTATCAGGCCTAATTTCAAATATGATAAGAGCAAATGCTTATATGGTCTTAAACAGAGGCTGCTTTAGTCACAGAATGGGATGCCCCAACAGGAATGGACCTGGCAGGGTCCAGTAGTGCTTTGCCCAGCAAAAGTGTCTTTATCAGGCCTAATTTCAAATATGATAAGTGAAAATGGTTATACGGTCTTAAACAGAGGCTGCTGTAGTCACAGAATGGGATGCCCCAACAGAAGTGGACCTGGCAGGGTCCAGTAGTGCTATGCCCAGCAAAAGTGTCTTTATCAGGCCTAATTTCAAATATGATAAGAGCAAATGCTTATATGGTCTTAAACAGAGGCTGCTTTAGTCACAGAATGGGATGCCCCAACAGGAATGGACCTGGCAGGGTCCAGTAGTGCTTTGCCCAGCAAAAGTGTCTTTATCAGGCCTAATTTCAAATATGATAAGTGAAAATGGTTATACGGTCTTAAACAGAGGCTGCTGTAGTCACAGAATGGGATGCCCCAACAGAAGTGGACCTGGCAGGGTCCAGTAGTGCTATGCCCAGCAAAAGTGTCTTTATCAGGCCTAATTTCAAATATGATAAGAGCAAATGGTTATATGGTCTTAAACAGAGGCTGCTTTAGTCACAGAATGGGATGCCCCAACAGAAGTGGACCTGGCAGGGTCCAGTAGTGCTATGCCCAGCAAAAGTGTCTTTATCAGGCCTAATTTCAAATATGATAAGAGCAAATGCTTATATGGTCTTAAACAGAGGCTGCTTTAGTCACAGAATGGGATGCCCCAACAGGAATGGACCTGGCAGGGTCCAGTAGTGCTTTGCCCAGCAAAAGTGTCTTTATCAGGCCTAATTTCAAATATGATAAGAGCAAATGGTTATATGGTCTTAAACAGAGGCTGCTTTAGTCACAGAATGGGATGCCCCAACAGAAGTGGACCTGGCAGGGTCCAGTAGTGCTATGCCCAGCAAAAGTGTCTTTATCAGGCCTAATTTCAAATATGATAAGAGCAAATGGTTATATGGTCTTAAACAGAGGCTGCTTTAGTCACAGAATGGGATGCCCCAACAGAAGTGGACCTGGCAGGGTCCAGTAGTGCTATGCCCAGCAAAAGTGTCTTTATCAGGCCTAATTTCAAATATGATAAGAGCAAATGCTTATATGGTCTTAAACAGAGGCTGCTTTAGTCACAGAATGGGATGCTCCAACAGGAATGGACCTGGCAGGGTCCAGTAGTGCTTTGCCCAGCAAAAGTGTCTTTATCAGGCCTAATTTCAAATATGATAAGAGCAAATGCTTATATGGTCTTAAACAGAGGCTGCTTTAGTCACAGAATGGGATGCCCCAACAGAAGTGGACCTGGCAGGGTCCAGTAGTGCTATGCCCAGCAAAAGTGTCTTTATCAGGCCTAATTTCAAATATGATAAGAGCAAATGGTTATATGGTCTTAAACAGAGGCTGCTTTAGTCACAGAATGGGATGCCCCAACAGAAGTGGACCTGGCAGGGTCCAGTAGTGCTATGCCCAGCAAAAGTGTCTTTATCAGGCCTAATTTCAAATATGATAAGAGCAAATGCTTATATGGTCTTAAACAGAGGCTGCTTTAGTCACAGAATGGGATGCCCCAACAGGAATGGACCTGGCAGGGTCCAGTAGTGCTTTGCCCAGCAAAAGTGTCTTTATCAGGCCTAATTTCAAAAATGATAAGAGCAAATGCTTATATGGTCTTAAACAGAGGCTGCTTTAGTCACAGAATGGGATGCCCCAACAGAAGTGGACCTGGCAGGGTCCAGTAGTGCTATGCCCAGCAAAAGTGTCTTTATCAGGCCTAATTTCAAATATGATAAGTGAAAATGGTTATACGGTCTTAAACAGAGGCTGCTGTAGTCACAGAATGGGATGCCCCAACAGAAGTGGACCTGGCAGGGTCCAGTAGTGCTATGCCCAGCAAAAGTGTCTTTATCAGGCCTAATTTCAAATATGATAAGAGCAAATGCTTATATGGTCTTAAACAGAGGCTGCTTTAGTCACAGAATGGGATGCCCCAACAGGAATGGACCTGGCAGGGTCCAGTAGTGCTTTGCCCAGCAAAAGTGTCTTTATCAGGCCTAATTTCAAATATGATAAGAGCAAATGGTTATATGGTCTTAAACAGAGGCTGCTTTAGTCACAGAATGGGATGCCCCAACAGAAGTGGACCTGGCAGGGTCCAGTAGTGCTATGCCCAGCAAAAGTGTCTTTATCAGGCCTAATTTCAAATATGATAAGAGCAAATGCTTATATGGTCTTAAACAGAGGCTGCTTTAGTCACAGAATGGGATGCCCCAACAGGAATGGACCTGGCAGGGTCCAGTAGTGCTTTGCCCAGCAAAAGTGTCTTTATCAGGCCTAATTTCAAATATGATAAGAGCAAATGCTTATATGGTCTTAAACAGAGGCTGCTTTAGTCACAGAATGGGATGCCCCAACAGAAGTGGACCTGGCAGGGTCCAGTAGTGCTATGCCCAGCAAAAGTGTCTTTATCAGGCCTAATTTCAAATATGATAAGAGCAAATGGTTATATGGTCTTAAACAGAGGCTGCTTTAGTCACAGAATGGGATGCCCCAACAGAAGTGGACCTGGCAGGGTCCAGTAGTGCTATGCCCAGCAAAAGTGTCTTTATCAGGCCTAATTTCAAATATGATAAGAGCAAATGCTTATATGGTCTTAAACAGAGGCTGCTTTAGTCACAGAATGGGATGCCCCAACAGGAATGGACCTGGCAGGGTCCAGTAGTGCTTTGCCCAGCAAAAGTGTCTTTATCAGGCCTAATTTCAAAAATGATAAGAGCAAATGCTTATATGGTCTTAAACAGAGGCTGCTTTAGTCACAGAATGGGATGCCCCAACAGAAGTGGACCTGGCAGGGTCCAGTAGTGCTATGCCCAGCAAAAGTGTCTTTATCAGGCCTAATTTCAAATATGATAAGTGAAAATGGTTATACGGTCTTAAACAGAGGCTGCTGTAGTCACAGAATGGGATGCCCCAACAGAAGTGGACCTGGCAGGGTCCAGTAGTGCTATGCCCAGCAAAAGTGTCTTTATCAGGCCTAATTTCAAATATGATAAGAGCAAATGCTTATATGGTCTTAAACAGAGGCTGCTTTAGTCACAGAATGGGATGCCCCAACAGGAATGGACCTGGCAGGGTCCAGTAGTGCTTTGCCCAGCAAAAGTGTCTTTATCAGGCCTAATTTCAAATATGATAAGAGCAAATGGTTATATGGTCTTAAACAGAGGCTGCTTTAGTCACAGAATGGGATGCCCCAACAGAAGTGGACCTGGCAGGGTCCAGTAGTGCTATGCCCAGCAAAAGTGTCTTTATCAGGCCTAATTTCAAATATGATAAGAGCAAATGCTTATATGGTCTTAAACAGAGGCTGCTTTAGTCACAGAATGGGATGCCCCAACAGGAATGGACCTGGCAGGGTCCAGTAGTGCTTTGCCCAGCAAAAGTGTCTTTATCAGGCCTAATTTCAAATATGATAAGAGCAAATGGTTATATGGTCTTAAACAGAGGCTGCTTTAGTCACAGAATGGGATGCCCCAACAGAAGTGGACCTGGCAGGGTCCAGTAGTGCTATGCCCAGCAAAAGTGTCTTTATCAGGCCTAATTTCAAATATGATAAGAGCAAATGGTTATATGGTCTTAAACAGAGGCTGCTTTAGTCACAGAATGGGATGCCCCAACAGAAGTGGACCTGGCAGGGTCCAGTAGTGCTATGCCCAGCAAAAGTGTCTTTATCAGGCCTAATTTCAAATATGATAAGAGCAAATGCTTATATGGTCTTAAACAGAGGCTGCTTTAGTCACAGAATGGGATGCCCCAACAGGAATGGACCTGGCAGGGTCCAGTAGTGCTTTGCCCAGCAAAAGTGTCTTTATCAGGCCTAATTTCAAATATGATAAGAGCAAATGCTTATATGGTCTTAAACAGAGGCTGCTTTAGTCACAGAATGGGATGCCCCAACAGGAATGGACCTGGCAGGGTCCAGTAGTGCTTTGCCCAGCAAAAGTGTCTTTATCAGGCCTAATTTCAAATATGATAAGAGCAAATGCTTATATGGTCTTAAACAGAGGCTGCTTTAGTCACAGAATGGGATGCCCCAACAGGAATGGACCTGGCAGGGTCCAGTAGTGCTTTGCCCAGCAAAAGTGTCTTTATCAGGCCTAATTTCAAATATGATAAGTGAAAATGGTTATACGGTCTTAAACAGAGGCTGCTGTAGTCACAGAATGGGATGCCCCAACAGAAGTGGACCTGGCAGGGTCCAGTAGTGCTATGCCCAGCAAAAGTGTCTTTATCAGGCCTAATTTCAAATATGATAAGAGCAAATGCTTATATGGTCTTAAACAGAGGCTGCTTTAGTCACAGAATGGGATGCCCCAACAGGAATGGACCTGGCAGGGTCCAGTAGTGCTTTGCCCAGCAAAAGTGTCTTTATCAGGCCTAATTTCAAATATGATAAGAGCAAATGCTTATATGGTCTTAAACAGAGGCTGCTTTAGTCACAGAATGGGATGCCCCAACAGGAATGGACCTGGCAGGGTCCAGTAGTGCTTTGCCCAGCAAAAGTGTCTTTATCAGGCCTAATTTCAAATATGATAAGAGCAAATGGTTATATGGTCTTAAACAGAGGCTGCTTTAGTCACAGAATGGGATGCCCCAACAGAAGTGGACCTGGCAGGGTCCAGTAGTGCTATGCCCAGCAAAAGTGTCTTTATCAGGCCTAATTTCAAATATGATAAGAGCAAATGGTTATATGGTCTTAAACAGAGGCTGCTTTAGTCACAGAATGGGATGCCCCAACAGAAGTGGACCTGGCAGGGTCCAGTAGTGCTATGCCCAGCAAAAGTGTCTTTATCAGGCCTAATTTCAAATATGATAAGAGCAAATGGTTATATGGTCTTAAACAGAGGCTGCTTTAGTCACAGAATGGGATGCCCCAACAGAAGTGGACCTGGCAGGGTCCAGTAGTGCTATGCCCAGCAAAAGTGTCTTTATCAGGCCTAATTTCAAATATGATAAGTGAAAATGGTTATACGGTCTTAAACAGAGGCTGCTGTAGTCACAGAATGGGATGCCCCAACAGAAGTGGACCTGGCAGGGTCCAGTAGTGCTATGCCCAGCAAAAGTGTCTTTATCAGGCCTAATTTCAAATATGATAAGAGCAAATGCTTATATGGTCTTAAACAGGGGCTGCTTTAGTCACAGAATGGGATGCCCCAACAGGAATGGACCTGGCAGGGTCCAGTAGTGCTTTGCCCAGCAAAAGTGTCTTTATCAGGCCTAATTTCAAATATGATAAGTGAAAATGGTTATACGGTCTTAAACAGAGGCTGCTGTAGTCACAGAATGGGATGCCCCAACAGAAGTGGACCTGGCAGGGTCCAGTAGTGCTATGCCCAGCAAAAGTGTCTTTATCAGGCCTAATTTCAAATATGATAAGAGCAAATGGTTATATGGTCTTAAACAGAGGCTGCTTTAGTCACAGAATGGGATGCCCCAACAGAAGTGGACCTGGCAGGGTCCAGTAGTGCTATGCCCAGCAAAAGTGTCTTTATCAGGCCTAATTTCAAATATGATAAGAGCAAATGCTTATATGGTCTTAAACAGAGGCTGCTTTAGTCACAGAATGGGATGCCCCAACAGGAATGGACCTGGCAGGGTCCAGTAGTGCTTTGCCCAGCAAAAGTGTCTTTATCAGGCCTAATTTCAAATATGATAAGTGAAAATGGTTATACGGTCTTAAACAGAGGCTGCTGTAGTCACAGAATGGGATGCCCCAACAGAAGTGGACCTGGCAGGGTCCAGTAGTGCTATGCCCAGCAAAAGTGTCTTTATCAGGCCTAATTTCAAATATGATAAGAGCAAATGCTTATATGGTCTTAAACAGAGGCTGCTTTAGTCACAGAATGGGATGCCCCAACAGGAATGGACCTGGCAGGGTCCAGTAGTGCTTTGCCCAGCAAAAGTGTCTTTATCAGGCCTAATTTCAAATATGATAAGTGAAAATGGTTATACGGTCTTAAACAGAGGCTGCTGTAGTCACAGAATGGGATGCCCCAACAGAAGTGGACCTGGCAGGGTCCAGTAGTGCTATGCCCAGCAAAAGTGTCTTTATCAGGCCTAATTTCAAATATGATAAGAGCAAATGGTTATATGGTCTTAAACAGAGGCTGCTTTAGTCACAGAATGGGATGCCCCAACAGAAGTGGACCTGGCAGGGTCCAGTAGTGCTATGCCCAGCAAAAGTGTCTTTATCAGGCCTAATTTCAAATATGATAAGAGCAAATGCTTATATGGTCTTAAACAGAGGCTGCTTTAGTCACAGAATGGGATGCCCCAACAGGAATGGACCTGGCAGGGTCCAGTAGTGCTTTGCCCAGCAAAAGTGTCTTTATCAGGCCTAATTTCAAATATGATAAGTGAAAATGGTTATACGGTCTTAAACAGAGGCTGCTGTAGTCACAGAATGGGATGCCCCAACAGAAGTGGACCTGGCAGGGTCCAGTAGTGCTATGCCCAGCAAAAGTGTCTTTATCAGGCCTAATTTCAAATATGATAAGAGCAAATGCTTATATGGTCTTAAACAGAGGCTGCTTTAGTCACAGAATGGGATGCCCCAACAGGAATGGACCTGGCAGGGTCCAGTAGTGCTTTGCCCAGCAAAAGTGTCTTTATCAGGCCTAATTTCAAATATGATAAGTGAAAATGGTTATACGGTCTTAAACAGAGGCTGCTGTAGTCACAGAATGGGATGCCCCAACAGAAGTGGACCTGGCAGGGTCCAGTAGTGCTATGCCCAGCAAAAGTGTCTTTATCAGGCCTAATTTCAAATATGATAAGAGCAAATGGTTATATGGTCTTAAACAGAGGCTGCTTTAGTCACAGAATGGGATGCCCCAACAGAAGTGGACCTGGCAGGGTCCAGTAGTGCTATGCCCAGCAAAAGTGTCTTTATCAGGCCTAATTTCAAATATGATAAGAGCAAATGCTTATATGGTCTTAAACAGAGGCTGCTTTAGTCACAGAATGGGATGCCTCACAGCAGACTTAAGATCAGTTCAGTATATATGCACAGTTAGTTACTATAAGCAGCCTGAAAACGCTAACAAAGCCTGTCAGCCAGCTAGTAACACTCAGGCTGGATGAAAAAAAAAAAAAATCTCCCTGTGACAGCCTCCGTTTTTCCTACCTTTCCCTGGCTTTCTGTCTGTCTCCTGTCTGTCTCCTGCCTGTCTCCAGCCTGTCCCTGTCTGTCCCTGTCTGTCCCTGCCTGTCTAACTGCCTCAGCTACACAGCGTCCTGTCTCTCACGAATGCAATAGAGAAATGAGGAAAAGCAAGATGGCCGCCGTTAAATACCGCTGTGACGTCACCGGGCTTGCTGGCTGCTGATAGGCTGCATGTGACTGCCCCAGCTTGCACTGGCGCGGGATACATGTCCAGACATGTCCCGTCCGCCATCTTAGAATGCCTGTAAATGTAAATGAATGGATGTTAAAGGAAAACTTCGAGTGATCGAATCGCGGGGAAATTCGGATTCGATCCGAATCAAATTTTTCCTGAAATTCGGATCGAATCCGGGTTCGTCCGGATCGATTCGCTCATCCCTAGTGCAGATGCATGAAGATGCCCCTTCTATTTACTGGGCTTAGCTATTTATTGGTCCATAAAATGAATAGGACAACAAATCAAGCATACAGGCTAGAGATGAGTAAACTTTTCATAAATTCATTTCAGACGATTAGCCAAATTTCTTCAAAGGTTTGGATTTGAGCTGAATCTAACCAAATCAATAAAAATCTGCTAAATTATTAAAGGTGCATTGTTCAATGCCTGAAGCAAGGCAAGCAGAAACTGACCCGCAGAGGGGGGCAGGATATTTAATATACCACACCCCCTTTAGCAGCCTTTCCTTCCTTCTGGTCCCATCGTGTCCATCCACCTTTCCTTGCTGTGCATTCTTCACATTAATTGAAAATGAAAATCGGCAGCCCAGCCAAGAGTCTATGGAGGACCCTGGGCATTCACCTCTTCTTTAGTTCATACAGGAGTCAAAACAGTACTACTACTTACCCAGGGTATTATGAGCTGCCTCATGCATGTTTTTTTTTTACATGGGGCTCCTTCTTAGAATTTTTTGGAGGCCTTGACCATCCAACCCCTCAACCATGAAATGGGGCCTTGATCAGCTGTCCCCCTCTGATTCAGGACCTATTCTAACCCCCCTAATCTGCTTTCAACTTGTAGGAGGCTTTCCAGAGGATGAGGACTGCACGATGGTGCCAAATATTGCTTTCTGTGGATCCCCAATACCCACCCCTGGAACTTCAGTACCCAACCCCCAGGACTTCTGTTAGGTGGTTGACCTGGGATGAGAGGAGAAGACCTTCCCACCCAAATCTCCAGTAGAGGTGTGATGCCACCTCAACCCTTTGGAGCTGATAGAGGGGCCCCTGCTCAGCCTTAGGACCACCCCCCCCCCCCCCCCCCCCCAGAACCAGTGGATGAACAGAATTGCCACTCCGGGATCTTTCCCCTGCCCCCACCACCCCTGGCCCACTGCTGCTTTTGGGGAACTGTATTGGTCTCCATTTCACCTAAAGGCATCAGCAGCAGCCTCATTGAGTCTCTAAGGCCTGTAACAGCCTTGTGGCTTGACATTGTGAGTGCCTTTTAGCCTAATAGGGATACACAGACTATTCTGTATAAAATGTGTCTTACAGAACAAACTGTATCACACTGTAGAGTTATTAACAAGAACAGAAGACTTAAAAAACAGCTAAAACTGGGGGTACACAGAGGGTTCTGTTACTGACCCCCCAGATCCAGTAGTAATAATGAGGCTCACTAAAGCGAGTGAAGTAAAGTAAGTGACTAACGACAGTTTAAAACCAAAACCAAGTATAATGTTGAGGGTACTGTTTATTTTGTTTTAACTTAACTGTTACTAGACCCCCCCTAGAACCAGTAGTAAAATTGAGGAGCACTACCGTGAAAAATGACCCAATAATAAAAATCCATATAAAAATGATGGATGGTGGGAGGAGAGGTCATTTTTACACCTGACAGGTAAGCTGTGGTGAAAAGAATAAAATACACCACAAACCAATTCCCTTCAGTGCACTATGTATCTATGCCCACTTTCAAAGCACAGCTTTTCCTATCTCTAGCTAAGTCTGTTGAGGACCTGGTCAGGAAAGAGGCAGGTATGTGCGATGGACATTTTATACTGGCAGGTCATGTGTGACATCAAAGGGGGGTGGCTAGTTGGTGGCTAGCTGCAGATTGGCCAGCTGCATTATTATTATTATTGTTTATTTATATAGCGCCATCAACTTCCGTAGCGCTTTACAAGTTAAGAATACAGACAAGGTAAAACATATAGCACAGAGAACAATACAAAATTAGATGCCACAGGTTAAAACCCAGTGTTGTGAGCACAGGAGACAATAGGGAGGAGTGCCCTGCCCTTGCGAGCTTACAGTCTAAAGGATGGGGGTGGAGACAAAGGGGGCGGGATCACAAGTGGTAGAGCTTGAGTATGGCTGCATGTGCCATTGAAGGTTATAGTAGTTGCTTAAGCCAGGTCATATGCTTGTCTGAAGAAGTGAGTTTTGAGGGCGCTTTTAAAGGCTTGGAGTGATGGAGAGTGGCGGATCGAGCGGGGGAGTGCATTCCAGAGAAGTGGGGAGGCACGAGAGAAGTCTTGAAGGCGGGAGTGCGAGGAAGTAACCAAGGAAGAGGACAGGAGAATGTCAGAGGCGGAGCGGAGGTTGCGCTTTGGTTGGTAATGCTGGATCAGAGATATAATGTAGGAAGGGGCCTGGTTAGAGAGAGCTTTGAAGGCTAGCACTAGAAGTTTGAACTGAACTCTATGGGAGACAGGTAACCAGTGGAGGGATTGACAGAGGGGAGTAGCACTGGAGAAGCGAGAGGAGAGGTAGATGAGGCGAGCAGCAGAGTTTAGGATAGATTGGAGGGGAGCCAGTCTGTTTGTTGGCAAACCACAGAGGAGGGTGTTGCAGTAGTCCAGTCGGGATATGACCAGGGCATGTACTAGCATTTTAGTGGTGACAGGTGAGAGGAAGGGATGGATGCGAGATATATTTTTGAGCTGGAGGCGACAGGAGGTGGCCAGGGAGTGAATGTGAGGTCGGAACGAGAGAGAGGAGTCCAGAATGACACCCAGGCATCGAGCTTGAGGAGCTGCATTGTATTGTCTGTGACCCATGCTTCCTTCGCTTTCTGCACCCTTGTCACTTTCTCGCGTCCAAATCCACGTGTAGTAGCCAATGAAAACTTGCCCCCCCACCCTAGATCAACCATCTACTTCCAGGGATCTAGTAGCCAAATGGTAATGTTATTACAGTGAAGAAAGGGTACTGTCAGGGCTAACTCCCCTTCTCTTCGGTCCCGCGCCTTCCCCGGGCGGCTGGCCGAGACGCTTCCTGGCTCGGGCGGCGTCGGCTCCCGTGGCGCCAAGCACGGCCACGCCCCCCACTCTCAGATGTGGCCCCAGCTCCGGTGAATGCCCTCTGGCAGCGCTGCACTCAGCGCGCCTGCCGGAGGCAGAATTAAAGGGTCAATGAGCCCGAGGTGTGTTGGGCAATACGCCCCTTTTGTCATGTATGGGCCAATGAGCCCAAAGGGGATTTTTGGGCTATACTCCCTTTGGACCAATTAAACCTTGAATTGTGTAATGCACCAGTCATGTACGCCTTCCCTGTTTTCCTATCCTGTCTGAAATCCTATAAAAGCATTATCCCTGCAGTGCTTCAGTGCCCATGATAGCATTAAGCTGAGTGGGCCTTGGATTGTATTTTGCCTGTTTAATATAGTTGCCGACCTTGCTTCGTTTGCTTGCCGCCTGGACCGACCCAGCCTGAACCCCGACTACGCCTCTGTCTCCTCCTCTGTACTGCGTACCCGTGACCTCCCGGATTGACCTTTGGCCTGACCCCAACCCTTCTTCTTTTGCCTACTCCTTGGTGCTGCGATACTATTTGACTGCCTTCCCCCGGAGATTGGGGGTTGTGGGCTTACTACGAAGGCAGGTGTCCCACGGGGCCTTACAGGTACCACTTTTTTGTTGCTGTTGTCTATTGTCCCTTCTTCATTTTATTATATGAGTTTATCCCATTAGCATCTTATATATTTGTGGTTTAAATAAAGACAGGGGGCCGACATGCCACCTGCTGGCACATGCGGATGGCATACTAGTACCACCTGCCCTCTTACCTGCACCCTCTTTTGGGCCTCAGGGTGTGGAAGTGTCCGGTGCCCATCAGCATGAGCACAGACTTGTGCATAGGAGATGGTGAAACGCCAGGGCTCAGGACCATCATTTCGGCCTCTGACCCCTGACTCTGGACTAGCACTGGGATGGGCATGAATGTTTTCCTAATTATGTAAAAATGTAAAAGATCATAACAAAAAGCAATGGCCAAAAAGGTGGACAGACTTAATGCTGCCAAAAAAGCAGCCAGAAATAGCATGTCCATGTAAAATGAAGTGCCTTAAAATCTTGCTTTCCCACGCAGCAAAAAGTGCGGGAATTTACAGAATCGGTCTACGCCTGGTCCATTGTATGCAGGGGCGTAGCTAAAGTCTTGTGGGCCCCGATGCGAGGAGTCAAAACCCATGGCATTCAGCCCAGGAATCTATAAGACTCAGATTGATTCTCTCCCCCTGGGGCATCCAAAATCAGGATGCCCTTCTGTATGAAACCCCCCAGGTGGCCCATACACTTACCTTCCTTTCCAGTTCAATGGTGCATGCGCAAGATGCATCCCAGGTATCCTTCTAGCAGGGCGCGTGCCCACGCCAGGCATTCGTGAATGGCCGGAACAGGTGGGTATCGGAGGATGTGGCCGCTCGCCTTAGACGAAGGGACGTCAGCGGATCCGAGTGCACTGATTGGACAAGGGATCGTGCCCGCCGCCGCCTCCCGCGCGTCACTCTTGACGTGTGCGCGCCCGCGCCGGCCATTCAGAGACGGCCGGCGCGGGCGCGCGCACGTCTGGAGGAGCGCGAGTGAGGCGGCGGCGGCGGAAGCAGCGTCTGAAGAGGTAAGGTTTTTCGGGGTGTTTGGGGGGTTACACCCCGCGGGACATCCCGATCTCGGATGTCCCGCGGTGTGTGAGGGGATCGGCCCGGGAATCTATCACACCTGGGTGTTGGCCCACTTTAACCCCTCACACGCCGCACGCTCACCTCACACAGGGAGGGCTCTCCTGGCGGGAAACCCTCAGCCCGGGCCCCCCCTGGCTTAGGGGCCCAGTCGCAATGGCGACCCTTGCGACCCCTATAGCTACGCCCCTGATTGTATGCTAAATTAAAGTGCCAGGAAAACTACAGTACACCCTGTTCAACTATCCCAGTCCTTGTCAGATGCACAGCTGATTCCTAATTGTTAAAAGAAAGATTATCGCAAAAAATGGCCCAATTATAAAAATCCATATAAATATACTACATGGCAGGAAGAGGGTTTTTTTTTGTTTTTTTAATGGAAGGAAGAGTAAATCAGGGGGACAGATTCTGTCTGCACTGATGCACTCAAACGTGTCACCCCTGGATTTTATTCCTACCAGGGGAATAAACCACAGGCTTGGCAAAAGTTTTATTCCATATGGGTGTATAAGTGAGCCTTTACTCTCATTAGCCAAAATGTTTATATGGATTTTTAGTCATACACAATTTTGCGATTCTCCCCCTTTAAGTCTCCCACTACTAGCACCTTTCTCACCAGTCTTGTACTCCCATTCCCATCCCCAACCTTACTGGGGCAGAAATTACCTGGGATGTCAGAGGCTGTGTCTTGCTTCAGCAGTGTCACCTCTAAACTGGTTTTCCCCTCATTTTGCTAACCTGGCAAGTTTTCTTGAGGGTGTCAGATTAGGGCTACCTTTTCTGACACTTTTCTCTCTAACTCACCTTCAGGTAACTAGCGAACTGCCTTATTTTTTTGCACCTCCATGCTTCCATCCCTCTGCCACCTCCAGTGTTGCTAATGCAGATCAAGAATCTGGGCTGCCAATGGTGCAATGCTCACACGTTCTGCATTGCAGTATGCACCCTTAAACGGCTGTTTCAAGTACTACGTATATGACATAAAAGTTACACTGGACAGCATTACTAAGCATGATGCACATTATTCTGTATGGTAACTGCACAAGATACTTGAAAAACAGCACAGGGACACAAACAATGACTATAACATACCACTAATGGTAATACAACCTCCTTAATCTGAGGTGCCTTAAAGTGATCCTTTACCCAGAAAGCACTTCTATCCCCAGCCTAGTGCCCCAAAGCAGCCTGTGTTTTTTTTAACTAAAGCTTTTGCCCAATATTTATAAAAGAACGACCCAGAAGCAGTTGGCCATATTGCTTCCTGGCTGAGCAGCCTTCCCCTTGGTGCTTTTCGGTGATGATACATTCTGTTACAGTACACATAGCTCAAAAGTGGGGGTCAGCTTTATCACTTAGCATACAGCTGTCATTCGGCCACCAAAATGCTTCCTCTTAATGTGTTTATGAATAGTAAGCAAAGGCTTTAGTAACAAAAAAAAAATCAGGCTGTTTTGGGGCTATCTGGGTATAGGTACACTTTAATCCTAATCTTAAAGTAGAACATATCTGGGGGGTTTCACACAGTGATGCGCTCTGACTCGGGATGCCCTGGGGACGCGGAACAAATCCTGTCAAAATCCCGGGTTTTGTTCTTCAAATCACAAACTTTAAAGCCCCATTTTTTTCTCAGAGCTGTAGCATAGACTGGGTACAACTCCATAATCTTCAGTGATCTCCTAAATTATTTACTCCCGACGCTGATCAAATTGTCCACGCCTGTCAGAATGTCTAGCTGTCCCTTTTCAGGCTTCACTACAAACCACAGAGCACCACAGCAAAGTGTTCACTTATAGAAAATATGACAAAAGACAGACAGCTTTGTAGGCAACAGTAAATAATCACACACTTTTGGTAACTAAAAGAGCTCATTCATTGCATCTTTGTATATTTGAATATGATATGAATCACTGCATTGGCAAAAGTATATGAATACATGAACACCTCACCCACTCCGAGATATGGCTTCCATTCATGCACAAGAGAAATACTAAGGGAGATTGTAATACTGGGGACCCCACAAGGTTCGACACACATTTCTGTCATCGTCAACTGCAGAATTCTCATCAATGGAATGAACACACCCAGCCGCAATATCAATGCAGGCAAGTAGCATTCTTCTACAGGTAGATGTGGCAAACCCATCCTAAAAGGTGAGCTTGTTAATCCCCTTCAGCCCATGTCTGTAATACAAGCGCAGAACAGATGCTCAGCTACATCATGATAATTCCTAAAGCCTCACAAAAAAACATTGCTTGTATGGGCTGTTTGGAACTGGGTAGTAATTATTACTTCAATATTCAGCGATCTTGTTTTGTGAGCTTGAGTGCATGCAAAAGTAATATGTAGAGATATGTAGACATATAGTATGTAGCAAAGTTCTAGTGGAAAAGAAAATGGACAAATGTATGCATCTTATGGCATTGCTATGCTGAAAGCTAGAGATATCTTCAGTAAGACTAAATAGACTGAATATCTGTATTTGGTGACAGATTAAAGGAGGAACCTTCACCACTTGGGGGCACCACTTGTTACTAAAAAGCAAGCTTACAGGCTTAAGTGCTGTGGCCCCTTTAAGACTTATTGCTTATTACAGACTTTCTTACCAGGGGCCTCCATGCTGCCATTTTCCTTGGCTACTACATGTGTATTTGAGTACCAAAAAGTAACAATGATGAAGGCACGGGAAGCAGAGGCAGTAGGTGCAAATGCAGCCGACCAATCCACTGCTAGCCACTCCCTAGCCACTCCACTTTGATGTCACAGATGCCTTCACCACTTGGGGGCACCCACCACTTGTTACTAAAAACAGTGATTGATTACTACAGTTACAGTTGTTGCTTATTACAGGAAACTAAAGAGGGGTGGCAGGCAAATTTATAACTAACCTGCTCTGAATTTATCTGTTGCATTGTGTGTCCCAAGGGGGGGCTCTCAGAGTTAGGACTGCACCTCACAGAGGCACCTTGGCGCTTGGTGGTGCAGCTTTAGCATACTTCTGCAGATGTGTCTGGACAGAGTTATAGGGGCAGATTATAGGTTTGGCTGCAACCTTATCCTAATTAGCCCTGCTAACGTGCACCTCCCAGGTTAGTTATTAATTGGTCTGAGCGGCTTTCACCCCTCTTTGTTTCCTTTGATTTTGTGCAAGCACATAGGGTGTGGGGTCTGAAGCTGTACTGCAAGGCTTTCGACCCTTCCACCCCATGTGCTGCGCTCGAGATTATAGGGCAACCTCAGGTAAGCCTGCTCCCAATTTATCTATTGCATTGTATGCCCCAAGGGGGGCTCTCAGAGAATACAGTTAGGGCTGCACCCCACAGAGGCACCGTGGTGTTTGGTGGTGCAGCTTTAGCATACTTCTGCAGATGTGTGTGGACCAAGACCTTTGCTTTTAACCAGATTTAGAGACAGATTATAGGCTTGGCTGCAAGCTAACAGGCTGTGCTGTGGCCCCTTTAAGACTCATTGCTTATTACAGACTTTCTTACCAGGGGCCTCCACCTCACTTCGGTCTATATTAAAGATGAGCAAACTGAACCATTCAAAATGGAATTCGGTCTGAACATTGGAAAAAATTGTTCCCGCACAAACCAAGTTTCCTGTGAGTTTGTTTAACCAAGCTGCCATTTTCCTTGGCTACTACATGTGTATTTTGGCACCAAAAAGTAACAATGATGAAGGCACAGGAAGCAGAGGCAGTAGGTGCAAATGTAGCCGACCAATCCACTGCTAGCCACTCCCTAGCCACTCCATTTTGATGTCACACATGCCCTGCTAGTTTAAAATGTCCAGGGCGCACTCACGGCCTCCTAAAAAAGCCTATATTTTGCTTAAATGCAAATTCTTCTGGCAGTATATTATAGGTGGTGTATATAGGTACTTAATATTGTTTGACACTTCAAGAGGAACTATGGTCAAAAAGCTGATAGGCTGCTCAATGGCAGCCGTAGAAGAGGACCCTGAAGTGGTGAGTATCCGGACTGCTGGTTTATTGTTTTATATGCGGTGGGGTCAGGCTGGGTCATGCAGCCCCGCTGCTATATGATACAGAGGAACTATGGTCATTTTTGACTATAGTTTCTCTTTAAGTTACCCTGTGCTACATTTAATCACAAAAAAAAAAATGTTTACTAAGCTCTGATCAGCATTCTAATGATAGACCTTAAGGACACCAGTACACCTGTTATTTGTCAGCCTCAGTCAAGTTTTATTTATTTGTGTGTATTTATAGCATGGATCTATTTGCAGAGGATTTGGAAACATTCTGGTGAGTCTATATCATGGCAAAACCTATAAAAACAAAAAGTTTCCACGCTGTATACCCCATAGGAGGAAATCTGCATCATCCATATAAGTCGGGGGCAAAAAAGCAAGGCTATGTCCATGACAGGTGCATACAGGCAGACTTTTGTGTTGTGCACCTCAGACCCTGTGCCTGACCTAGGCCCAAGGCACTGAGCCTGTGTGGTTAGTGCCTCTGGCCTACTGAGGCCTAGTGACACCGTGGAGGCTATGTGAATGTAGCCCCTGCCTGTGGTCAGCGCCTTTGGCCTACTGAGGGTTAGGGATGCTGCAGAGCCTGCGTAAAGGTAGTCCCTGCCTGTGGTCAGTGCTTTTGACCTACTGAGGCCTAGTAACGCTGTGGACATGTACGCAGTATGCATTCTGGTTGCATGCATGCACACAAGATGCATTCCGGATGTAAACTGCATGCACGTGGGATGCAGTTTTAATGCAACCTGCATGTGTGCATGCATTTTGCAGTTGATCTGCATGTGTGCATGTATTTGTCATGCAATATGCATGCAGCTATGCATTTGCCATGTGATCTGAAAGAGTCCATTTATTTGCCATGCAATATGCATGCATCCATGCATTTGGCATGTGATCTGCATGTGTCCATGCATTTAGCATGTGATCTGCATGTGTGCATGCATTTTGCAGCCAATCTGCATGTGTCCATGCATTTGGCATGCAATCTGCAGGCACCCAGGTATTTGGCATGGCGTCTGCATGGGTCCATGCATTTGGTATGTGATGTGCATGCGTCCATGCATTTGGCACGCTAGCTGTATGCATCCATGCATGCTGCATGCTAGGTGCATGCAAGCACTTGTCAGGCAGTAGACATGTATGCATGCATAGGCAAACCTTAGTGCATCCGTGCTGTCCCACACACAAGCTAAACACTGTCCAATTTTCGTTTGTTCCGTTGATGATGATCTTCAAAAAATGCGACAACCTGCCCAACACATTCAGCCAGAGGATATGGGCAAACCGTGTGATGGGGCGAATCCATTGCAAGACCCAGAAGTGGTATTCAAATAATGAAACACTGGTCAGACCTTAAAAGGTGTAAAATGAGACGGGTGGTGAAGTTGGTCCGTCATCATTCCCCAGGTAAGTCACTAGTCAGACGCACTGATGTGTACATGATCACTTACATGGTTAAAACAACATCTACTACTCTTTCTGTAAAATAATATTTTCTAACATTTCTCCTGATCTTCCCCCCGACTAGCTTCAGGTTGTGCCCCCTTGTTCTATCATTAGGTTTCTTCTTAAAACACTTCCCTCCTAAACCTTATTCAATCCTTTCACATATTTAAAGGTCTCAATCATGTCCCCCTCTCTCCCTTCTTTCCTCTGTACAAATTAAGGGGGTTATTTAATAACGAATAGCACCAGGCAGTGCCACGTAGCGGCAGGCAGCGTCTGGTGAACGCCGGGCGTTGTACGGAAAACCACATTTAAGAAAGCGAATCTGGTGAGTGACTCTAACAGCGCCTTGTAACGTGACATGTATTAATACAGGCGGCTCAGCATATAGGACCGGCGCTCTAGGTTCAGGAGTGCCATGTAGTACTTGTCCTCTGTAGCGCTCTTCCATACATTTCAATGGGCTTTCACTGATATATATGTGTTCAAAAACAGACTTTAATCACACAGCGTCTGGTGCTCTATGGTACAGCGCCCAGCTTTAGAGCTCCGACGCTGTGTGTGTGTAGTTTTTTTGTTAAATATGGTGTGGAGCGCTGATTGCCGGACTCACTGATCTGGCGCTACCTCTTGCTCGCTGTAGCGCTGTACTGTTGTTAGAGCGCCCAACACACATCATATTCATCAATGCTGGCCAGGTTAATACAGCGACCGAGAGGCTCTGTTACAACGCCCGATACCCGTTTACAGCGTCTACTAGCGGTTGCTCTAAGTACCGCTATACAGACGCTCATCTGGCAATACGTGGCGTTAGTAGTGAATCAGCCTCCCCGTTCTTTAAGTCTCTCCTGAAAGGTTAACCCTTTAAATGCCAGCCACGTATTTACTTTACGTATAAATTTACGTATAAATTTACGTGGTTGCCTCTCCGTCACTGAAGTGCCAGCCACGTAAAATTTACGTGCCTGGCCTTTACCCCTGCTAGCGGGCAAAAAAAAAAAAAAAATACTCACCTGACCCCTCGTTGGATCCGGCCGGGTCTCCTCTTTAATTTGGTGCCATCCCCCATGGGGGGTCGGATGGCTCCAGGAGAGCCCCCGGAATAGGACCCCCCCCCCCCCGCTTCTGCAGCAGCAGCTGCTAACTGTAAAAAATAAATAAATAAATAAAAATGACATTCACTTACCTCCGTGTGCGCTGGCTCCCGCTGTCCCTCCTCTTCACCTGGGGGGCCTCCGATCCCCCCCCCAGGACTTACAGATCTACCTTGGGGCGGGGCTAATGACGTCATCCCGGCCCGATCTACGGCTTCAGTCTTCTCAGCTGTCAGATGCCGGTGATCAGTCCCGGGGAAGGAGGTGGCAGGAGATCCTCTGATCTCCTGCCTCCCCCTTCTCTGGATGCCGATCACCGGCATCTGTCATCAGAGTGGTGAGGGACAAAGGAGCTTACAATCAAAGGTAAGTACAGTAAAATTTTTTTTTTTTTCTTTTAATAAAATACTTTTATTACTTGTGTGGTGTTTTTTTTTCACAGTTAACCCTTTGTGAACTGGTAAGGAGTCCATGAGACCCCTTATACCAGTTCACAAGGCTCTGGGTCTGGCAAGTCACCTGCGGCTAGTGGGTGACTTGCCATTAACCCCCAGCCCCCCAAATTCTTCTGGCAGTATATTATAGGTGGTGTATATAGGTACTTAATATTGTTTGACACTTCAAGAGGAACTATGGTCAAAAAGCTGATAGGCTGCTCAATGGCAGCCGTAGAAGAGGACCCTGAAGTGGTGAGTATCCGGACTGCTGGTTTATTGTTTTATATGCGGTGGGGTCAGGCTGGGTCATGCAGCCCCGCTGCTATATGATACAGAGGAACTATGGTCATTTTTGACTATAGTTTCTCTTTAAGTTACCCTGTGCTACATTTAATCACAAAAAAAAAAATGTTTACAAAGCTCTGATCAGCATTCTAATGATAGACCTTAAGGACACCAGTACACCTGTTATTTGTCAGCCTCAGTCAAGTTTTATTTATTTGTGTGTATTTATAGCATGGATCTATTTGCAGAGGATTTGGAAACATTCTGGTGAGTCTATATCATGGCAAAACCTATAAAAACAAAAAGTTTCCACGCTGTATACCCCATAGGAGGAAATCTGCATCATCCATATAAGTCGGGGGCAAAAAAGCAAGGCTATGTCCATGACAGGTGCATACAGGCAGACTTTTGTGTTGTGCACCTCAGACCCTGTGCCTGACCTAGGTCCAAGGCACTGAGCCTGTGTGGTTAGTGCCTCTGGCCTACTGAGGCCTAGTGACACCGTGGAGGCTATGTGAATGTAGCCCCTGCCTGTGGTCAGCGCCTTTGGCCTACTGAGGGTTAGGGATGCTGCAGAGCCTGCGTAAAGGTAGTCCCTGCCTGTGGTCAGTGCTTTTGACCTACTGAGGCCTAGTAACGCTGTGGACATGTACGCAGTATGCATTCTGGTTGCATGCATGCACACAAGATGCATTCCGGATGTAAACTGCATGCACGTGGGATGCAGTTTTAATGCAACCTGCATGTGTGCATGCATTTTGCAGTTGATCTGCATGTGTGCATGTATTTGTCATGCAATATGCATGCAGCTATGCATTTGCCATGTGATCTGAAAGAGTCCATTTATTTGCCATGCAATATGCATGCATCCATGCATTTGGCATGTGATCTGCATGTGTCCATGCATTTAGCATGTGATCTGCATGTGTGCATGCATTTTGCAGCCAATCTGCATGTGTCCATGCATTTGGCATGCAATCTGCAGGCACCCAGGTATTTGGCATGGCGTCTGCATGGGTCCATGCATTTGGTATGTGATGTGCATGCGTCCATGCATTTGGCACGCTAGCTGTATGCATCCATGCATGCTGCATGCTAGGTGCATGCAAGCACTTGTCAGGCAGTAGACATGTATGCATGCATAGGCAAACCTTAGTGCATCCGTGCTGTCCCACACACAAGCTAAACACTGTCCAATTTTCGTTTGTTCCGTTGATGATGATCTTCAAAAAATGCGACAACCTGCCCAACACATTCAGCCAGAGGATATGGGCAAACCGTGTGATGGGGCGAATCCATTGCAAGACCCAGAAGTGGTATTCAAATAATGAAACACTGGTCAGACCTTAAAAGGTGTAAAATGAGACGGGTGGTGAAGTTGGTCCGTCATCATTCCCCAGGTAAGTCACTAGTCAGACGCACTGATGTGTACATGATCACTTACATGGTTAAAACAACATCTACTACTCTTTCTGTAAAATAATATTTTCTAACATTTCTCCTGATCTTCCCCCCGACTAGCTTCAGGTTGTGCCCCCTTGTTCTATCATTAGGTTTCTTCTTAAAACACTTCCCTCCTAAACCTTATTCAATCCTTTCACATATTTAAAGGTCTCAATCATGTCCCCCTCTCTCCCTTCTTTCCTCTGTACAAATTAAGGGGGTTATTTAATAACGAATAGCACCAGGCAGTGCCACGTAGCGGCAGGCAGCGTCTGGTGAACGCCGGGCGTTGTACGGAAAACCACATTTAAGAAAGCGAATCTGGTGAGTGACTCTAACAGCGCCTTGTAACGTGACATGTATTAATACAGGCGGCTCAGCATATAGGACCGGCGCTCTAGGTTCAGGAGTGCCATGTAGTACTTGTCCTCTGTAGCGCTCTTCCATACATTTCAATGGGCTTTCACTGATATATATGTGTTCAAAAACAGACTTTAATCACACAGCGTCTGGTGCTCTATGGTACAGCGCCCAGCTTTAGAGCTCCGACGCTGTGTGTGTGTAGTTTTTTTGTTAAATATGGTGTGGAGCGCTGATTGCCGGACTCACTGATCTGGCGCTACCTCTTGCTCGCTGTAGCGCTGTACTGTTGTTAGAGCGCCCAACACACATCATATTCATCAATGCTGGCCAGGTTAATACAGCGACCGAGAGGCTCTGTTACAACGCCCGATACCCGTTTACAGCGTCTACTAGCGGTTGCTCTAAGTACCGCTATACAGACGCTCATCTGGCAATACGTGGCGTTAGTAGTGAATCAGCCTCCCCGTTCTTTAAGTCTCTCCTGAAAGGTTAACCCTTTAAATGCCAGCCACGTATTTACTTTACGTATAAATTTACGTATAAATTTACGTGGTTGCCTCTCCGTCACTGAAGTGCCAGCCACGTAAAATTTACGTGCCTGGCCTTTACCCCTGCTAGCGGGCAAAAAAAAAAAAAAAATACTCACCTGACCCCTCGTTGGATCCGGCCGGGTCTCCTCTTTAATTTGGTGCCATCCCCCATGGGGGGTCGGATGGCTCCAGGAGAGCCCCCGGAATAGGACCCCCACCCCCCCCCCCCGCTTCTGCAGCAGCAGCTGCTAACTGTAAAAAAAAAAAAATAAAATAAAAATGACATTCACTTACCTCCGTGTGCGCTGGCTCCCGCTGTCCCTCCTCTTCACCTGGGGGGCCTCCGATCCCCCCCCCAGGACTTACAGATCTACCTTGGGGCGGGGCTAATGACGTCATCCCGGCCCGATCTACGGCTTCAGTCTTCTCAGCTGTCAGATGCCGGTGATCAGTCCCGGGGAAGGAGGTGGCAGGAGATCCTCTGATCTCCTGCCTCCCCCTTCTCTGGATGCCGATCACCGGCATCTGTCATCAGAGTGGTGAGGGACAAAGGAGCTTACAATCAAAGGTAAGTACAGTAAAATTTTTTTTTTTTTTCTTTTAATAAAATACTTTTATTACTT
Source organism: Gastrophryne carolinensis (assembly GCA_027917425.1). Taxonomy (NCBI): domain Eukaryota; kingdom Metazoa; phylum Chordata; class Amphibia; order Anura; family Microhylidae; genus Gastrophryne; species Gastrophryne carolinensis. The sequence goes on along the minus strand of CM051242.1, from coordinate 75,130,742 downwards.
GTGTGGTGTTTTTTTTTCACAGTTAACCCTTTGTGAACTGGTAAGGAGTCCATGAGACCCCTTATACCAGTTCACAAGGCTCTGGGTCTGGCAAGTCACCTGCGGCTAGTGGGTGACTTGCCATTAACCCCCAGCCCCCCATTACCTGCCTCCCCAACGGCCAGGGGGGGGCAGAAGGGCCCCACAGAAGCGGGTGTATCACAACCTCCCGCTTCCTACTAGTGATGCCTCGAGTTTTCCAACTGCCTGGCTACACTGTCCGCTCATCTTGCAGCTTTCAGTAATCAGTATCCCTAAATCTCTCTCCTCCGAAGTCCTGGCTAACATAGTTATGCCCATACGATACTCTAGATCAGGGTTTCTTAACTTCCTTACCACCCAGCTACCACCAATAGCTAGGAGGGTAAGGGTCTTCTTTAAAAAAGCAACTATGCTGTATGTACTGTATGTGGTACAAGCTCTTTTGCTAGGTCCAATATGCCATTATCTTAAGATTCATACCTGTAGCATGATGACTTCCAGTGCATTCTATTGCAGCAGTATTTGCCTGCAGCGCTCCATGCCCTCACCACTTTTTACCATATTACCCAAGGATAGCTTGAGTATGACCAGTAGTACTAGTACCACTGGTTGGGAAACCATGTTCTATATCAAACTATACCACATATGCTTCCCGATAATCATTCTATTCAATTAACCTTTTATTCATTAACCTTATCACGCAATCTAGGTCAGTTGGATGTTAATAAATTATGCCTAGCACATTAGTTGCTTAAAAATCACCTTTTTATGGCCAACTTCAGGTATTGAACGTAAAATATGTTCACCTTTCCCCCCAGTCTTATGAAATACAAACCTGGGAGACATCACCTCAGGCTTGAATGGAGCTCTTTGGGTGCCGGTGATCTAAAGAGTTTGGGTTCCCCACCAGTTTAGCCCCGGAATCCACACGATGGAGCGACATATACTTTTTATGTTTTATTACTATTTTCCTAGAGTTGGCCTTTAAACCTAGTTACTATAATTTGGCTCCTACATATCAACATTATCCCTGAGAGTTTTTTTTTTAGTTTATTAAGTGCTATTAAGTCCTATCTTATGTGATTTAAACATGTATATTTTAACCGAATGCATTAGCAAGATTAAAACTATTTTAAAAGCTTTAACTGCTGTAATAGGCACCTTCAAAAAGATTTAGTCATCCATAAAAGAAGCATTATCCTTCATGCGTATATTAACGCTGTTCCAATGTCCATTTGGCAGTGCAAAAGTTAAGATTTACTTTCCTCTCATGAGATGGACAATTATACAGATATGTCTGGTATCACTGCACAGCTCGGCATGTTCAGCTCCAGACTGGTACACGGTGAGTGGAGATAATTATAGGTGCCCACATTGAGCTTGTGATAACCAACCATTTGGACAGTCCCATAGGGAAATCACTGCCTCCACAAACTCATTTCCAGCATATCCATATTCTCTCGTCTGGCTGAGCTCTTGTCCATCTGTTTCTATGGCCCCATGCCCACTCAGCAAGTCATTCACACCATTGCCCTAGGGCACCAATGCCACTTAACAATGGCTGTAGATAGCCAGCCTCATTTGCACTGCTAATGCCATGCTGTTTCCAAGAGGCTGCCTTGCCTGTGCCAAAACAGGCAGCTGGCACTGTGTGTTCCTTTTCTATGGAAACAACCATTCAAGAGCCATAAACCTGCTCCCTATTTGTCGTCTGATTCCTTAATGAGCGTTTTACTCATGAAAAAGTACCTTACCAAGATGGATGGATCCCCACTGTGACTATAATAGCTATTCCAGTAAATATTTTTTAAAGGAAAGACTGCAGACTTACGACGAGGTGACTGGGTGCCTCAGTGGAATGGCTTTTGGCACTGCTTTCCATACTGAAAATTGCATTTGATCTGAAGGCACATAAAGACATGCAACTTCATACCAGAGATCTTTCCTCTATGAACACACAAGCAGGCAAATAACCTTTTTGTCATTGCACTGTCCTGCTGGCTGGTTGCCTTCATCTTTAATGTGATTTATATGTATGTGCACTATAATGTATATGTTTATTATTTGTTATAATTAAAATTATATTTGAAAATTTAATGTGAATTTACTATTCTATAATTCCATGTAGATTGGTACATTTTACATCAAAAATTGCCTGGGACATACTAAAACTAATCCAGGCTTGGAATTATATTTTTCCATTATGGTATTGTAATGATGAGAGCAGAGCTGGCCTTGGGATGTGCAAGGTGTACAGGATGCCATGGTCAGGGGGGTGATCCAAGTCCCAAAGCTGCCTGCTTGCGCCCTTAACCTCCAACCAGCTTGCTTGCCTGCTCGCCACCCCCCTGCTCAGTCACTCACTATGCCTGCTTGATTGCCCCCTCAAACCCGGTTGCCTCCAGCCTGCTCAACTTACTTGTTTGACCCACATGCCCCCCCCCCCCACTTGGCCACGGGTGCTGTATCAGTAAACAACGGTCCCCATGTGCCCCCCACCCTGGTAGGTACAGGTTTTGGTCCACATCTAAAGCAAGACAGCAGTCAACCCAAGACAAGGCTCTGACAAAACTAGATTGTTTCCCCAGTTTGCGACTGTATATATATATATATATATATATATATATATATATATATATATATATATATATATTTTTTTTTTTTTTTTTTTTTTTATTGGTAGTAGTTTGTTCACCAAGATTGTGAAAAGTACTAAAAAAAAACATTTAACAAAGACAGAGTACTGAATTTTAGTCGAAATAGACTCCATGAAAAGAAAGGTGTTGTTTGTTACAGTATATAGGGCACTACATGGGGACCTGGACTTTGACCATAACACGGAGCTGAGGGGTCCCTGTTGGCCAATTGGCAAAATCCATTCCTGGCCAGGAGGACTGAAAAAAGAGACTGACCAGTCCCAGAAGTCAGAGACTGTCAGTGACCAGGGAGCTAATAGAAAGAGGAGGCAACTGGAGTCAAGCTAGGCCCCAGCCATACTAGCACGAGCATTTACCCAGATTGGTGCCTTGGGCTCGATGCTGAGGATAACGTCAACCATTTCACCATGAAAGTGTTGAATACCTGTGAAAGGGTGCATAGAGGCCCTGACCCAAATGGAAGCCCTGTGTTGGGGCTGAGCTGTGAGTTGGTCTGAAAGACCAGATAATCTAAAATATGTACACACTCCTGTGGCATTGCTTTCCGGGACTATTCACTTATCAGATTGCTGAGGTAAGCTAATTTCTTTGTGTCTGGAGGTGAAAGAAAATAAACCACTTGAAGGGTAATTGCCTAGTTTGTGCCCAAAAACTTACAGGCTTTATATCTAATATTATATATATACATATATATATATATATACTTTTTTAATCTAAAACAAAATGGACTGCCAGGTCAGTCCAAGATATCCCTCTCTTGAAAAATATTTGCTGCACTCCAATGTTAATTATAACTAAGGTTCTCTTTTATTGTGCAAGGGCATGCTCAAATCTAGGATTGTAATCTGTCAGTAGAGAATGGAAGAACGATTGGAAATTATATGACCAGGAGAGCGGATAAGAAAAGACATCTGGCACATCGGGGAAACCTCTTCTCTTTAATTTTTTTTGGGGGGGATCTCGATTGCGTTCTCTATATGGCCTTGTCCTGACATTAGTATCAGGAAACATGAAAAAATCGAATTTTGTGATGTATTCCAGAATCCCCATTTGGGATACCCTATTCTCATATAATTATCCCCAGCACTTTATTTCAATTGTAAGTGGGGGGGGGGGGGGGGGGATGTATGAACCGGGATGGTTTCTCCAATCTTTAATCAGTGATATTAAGAATATATATGTATGGGAATTATTTGAATAACACTTTGGTTTGACGTATATCATATTTCAATTGTTTATGCATCCATTATTAATTAGTAGCATGCTAATTGTTTCTATGTCATTAGACCTCAAAGCAGTTTTTGCAATTAACATGCCACTTATATCATCTTCCTTTCTCAGGCTCCCAGTCCCCAATGATTATCATCATCCTTTTGGGTGGCGTCTTTATTGGCTGGCGGAGAAAGCTATGGAGTCCGCGAAGTGAGCTTGGCGTCGGACATGCGGGCATCTCCTACTGCAGGGGAGAACGCTTGCGTGTCGGGCCTCGAGCATGCGCGTGTGCCCTGCAGCATTTCCTGTGTTTTGCATTTCATCTGGGCGGAGGCATGCAGTGATGGTGACGGTGACGCTGCCCTTAGAACCTTTGTTTGGGAGGTCGGACGGGGCTTGTTACCGTGTGCGGGCGCTCCCACCCAAGTGCAGCATGCTATTTCTATCACAAACAGAGTCTAAAAGAGAGGAAGAGGAGTCAGCTAAGTAACATCCTGATGAAGTGGTAGGATCTACTGCCAAGCAAAACGCCTGTGTCCTTAGCCTGCTTTGACGCTGGACCTGGCTGCACTTATATGGTGATATGACTTATTAAGACTTTCATTACCTATCACTAACTCGAGGGTTGCGGAGCACTAATTTAGGATAGCATTAAGCTGATTGCAATTTTGCGATTTGTGCAACCGTTAGGGAACTGTGCAATATTGAGTCTTACAGTATATTTGATAGATTTAGTCGTTTATAGGTCTGTGTCATTTTAAATGTTTTTAATTGTCTGTAGTTTGATATATTTTGTTTGTTTGCATGCCCTTGCACAATAAAAGAGAACCTTAATTATAATTAACATTGGAGTGCAGCAAATATTTTTCAAGAGAAGGCTATCTTGGACCAACCTGGCAGTCCTTACTAGAGATGAGCGAACTTTTGAAAAATTTGATTCGACTGATTCGCCGAATTTTCCGACAAAAATCGTTTCGACCCGAATTTATTCGCGACGAATCGCTATTAAAAACTGCTATTTCTGAGCCTCCTAGAGCCTCAATAGGGTTGTAAACCATTCTGCCTTGCTGTAACACGCACAGGATGCGTGCTGGGTTAGTTAAATAATACTTTGAATAAATATCACATGCAGATCAGAGGCATCGCTAATAGAATCGCAGAGCGGCACAATTGCAGAGAGTTGAAGTGGCATCACTATGAGGGGCAGGAGCCCAAACATTGCTTTAAAGACACACTGGAGTTGGCAGCAGCAGGAGCCCAAAAATTGGATGAATCACACCCTGGAGTTGGCAGCAGCAGCAGCAGCAGCCCAAACATTACTTTAAAGAGACACTGGGGTTGGCTTCAGGAGCCCAAAAATTGGATGATTCACACCCTGGAGTCGGCAGCAGCAGCAGCAGCCCAAATATTACTTTAAAGAGACCCTGGGGTTGGCTTCAGGAGCCCAAAAATTGGATGAATCACACCCTGGAGTTGGCAGGAGTTGGCAGCAGCAGCAGCAGCAACAGGAGCCCAAACATTACTTTAAAGAGACACTGGAGTTGGCTACAGGAGCCCAAAAATTGGATGATTCACACCCTGGAGTTGGCAGCAGCAGCAGCAGCAGCAGCAGCAGCAGGAGCCCAAACATTACTTTAAAGAGACTCTGGAGTTGGCTTCAGGAGCCCAAAAATTGGATTAATCACACCCTGGAGTTGGCAGCAGCAGCAGCAGAAATATTACTTTAAAGAGACCCTGGGGTTGGCTTCAGGAGCCCAAAAATTGGATGAATCACACCCTGGAGTTGGCAGGAGTTGGCAGCAGCAGCAGCAGCAGCAGCAACAGGAGCCCAAACATTACTTTAAAGAGACACTGGAGTTGGCTTCAGGAGCCCAAAAATTGGATGATTCACACCCTGGAGTTGGCAGCAGCAGCAGCAGCAGCAGGAGCCCAAATATTACTTTAAAGAGACCCTGGGGTTGGCTTCAGGAGCCCAAAAATTGGATGAATCACACCCTGGAGTTGGCAGCAGCAGCAGGAGCTCGAACATTACTTTAAAGAGACCCTGGGGTTGGCTTCAGTAGCCCAAAAATTGGATGAATCACACCCTGGAGTTGGCAGCAGCAGCAGCAGGAGCCCAAATATTACTTTAAAGAGACCCTGGGGTTGGCTTCAGGATCCCAAAAATTGGATGAATCACACCCTGGAGTTGGAAGCAGCAGCAGCAGGAGCCCAAACATTACTTTAAAGAGACCCTGGGGTTGGCTTCAGGAGCCCAAAAATTGGATGAATCACACCCTGGAGTTGGCAGCAGCAGCAGGAGCCCGAACATTACTTTAAAGAGACCCTGGGGTTGGCTTCAGGAGCCCAAAAATTGGATGAATCACACCCTGGAGTTGGCAGCAGCAGCAGCAGGAGCCCAAGTATTACTTTAAAGAGACACTGGAGTTGGCTTCAGGAGCCCAAAAATTGGATGATTCACACCCTGGAGTTGGCAGCAGCAGCAGCAGGAGCCCAAATATTACTTTAAAGAGACACTGGAGTTGGCTTCAGTAGCCCAAACATTGGATGAATCACACCCTGGAGTTGGCAGCAGCAGCAGGAGCCCAAACATTACTTTAAAGAGACCCTGGGGTTGGCTTCAGTAGCCCAAACATTGGATGAATCACACCCTGGAGTTGGCAGCAGCAGCAGCAGGAGCCCAAATATTACTTTAAAGAGACCCTGGGGTTGGCTTCAGGAGCCCAAAAATTGGATGAATCACACCCTGGAGTTGGCAGCAGCAGCAGCAGCAGGAGCCCAAACATTACTTTAAAGAGACCCTGGGGTTGGCTTCAGGAGCCCAAAAATTGGATGAATCACACCCTGGAGTTGGCAGCAGCAGCAGGAGCCCAAACATTACTTTAAAGAGACCCTGGGGTTGGCTTCAGTAGCCCAAAAATTGGATGAATCACACCCTGGAGTTTGCAGCAGCAGCAGCAGGAGCCCAAATATTACTTTAAAGAGACCCTGGGGTTGGCTTCAGGAGCCCAAAAATTGGATGAATCACACCCTGGAGTTGGCAGCAGCAGCAGCAGGAGCCCAAACATTACTTTAAAGAGACCCTGGGGTTGGCTTCAGGAGCCCAAAAATTGGATGAATCACACCCTGGAGTTGGCAGCAGCAGCAGCAGCAGGAGCCCAAACATTACTTTAAAGAGACCCTGGGGTTGGCTTCAGGAGCCCAAAAATTGGATGAATCACACCCTGGAGTTGGCAGCAGCAGCAGCAGGAGCCCAAATATTAAAGAGACACTGGAGTTGGCTTCAGGAGCCCAAAAATTGGATGATTCACACCCTGGAGTTGGCAGCAGCAGGAGCCCAAATATTACTTTAAAGAGACACTGGAGTTGGCTTCAGGAGCCCAAAAATTGGATGATTCACACCCTGGAGTTGGCAGGAGTTGGCAGCAGCAGCAGCAGCAACAGGAGCCCAAACATTACTTTAAAGAGACACTGGAGTTGGCTTCAGGAGCCCAAAAATTGGATGAATCACACCCTGTGGAGAGTCATGTGGAGAAAAAGTAGCTTAGTTAGTAATATCTACATACAATTATGAATAAAAAAATGCAAAAGTATTGCCAAAGTGAAGTTTTGTTTGAGGGTGTGTTTCGACCTTTTAATTAAATCAGAAACAACAAGGTATCATTGCCTCTGACTAATTAGCCCTCAAAAATTCTTGGAATTTTTAATCTGGAATCATGTCTGATCCGTCTTATCCGAAGAATATTAATAAAAAGTAAGAGTAACGTAAAGGATCCATCTTTCTTTAGTGTTGGTCTGGCCCCGTCATCAATCTACTGGAATACATCAGGCATTGTTGGGAGGAAAGCTTGGCTGATCCATGCGCCATTCATTTCCACGCAGGGCAGTCTCTGGAAAAAAAAAAGTATGTATAAACCAGGGTCTTTTTCATATAAAAACAAATGGTTATTTTTGCTTTTAAACCATATGTTCCACAGCTTTACCAGTCATTGTGTCAGCCAATGAAGCAACTTTGTCTCCAAGTGCTGCAAAAGCAGTCCACTGCATCACAAGTTGCATCTGACACCCCCAGTCAACTGTCTGTCTGTTATGCTTTGGGTTCAGCTCCACTATCCATTGATGAAGATCTGATAATCATAAAATTCAGCAGCTACTGCCCAGCCAAGAAGTGGAGGAGACACTCGCCTCTTCTTCCACTAGCCGGCAATTAGTGATGAGGAGAGTGTCGTGGGAGGTGGTGTTGCAAGCCGAGGTAGTGGAAGAGGGTCCCTGGAGTCTGCGGCGGTGGCGGCGGCAGCAGCAGCAGCAGTGAACTATTGCGGACTGTTGGTAGGAAAAATCAGCTACTCAGCGATGTGGCAGTTTTTCATGCAGCATCCTGTGGAGAAAAAGTAGGTTAGTTAGTGTATATACATAAAATTATGAATAGACAAATGCAATAGTATTGCCAAAGTGAAGTTTTGTTTGAGGGTGTGTTTCCACCTTGTAATTAAATCAGAAACAACTAGCTATCATTTGCCTCTGAATAATTAGCCCTCAAAAATTCTTGGAATTTTTAATCTTGATGTCTGAGGGATTTCTCCTCTCAGACAGCGTCACCATAAGTCCAGCCTGCTGCATTACCCAGTGGTGGACCTTTCAGAGAACTGATGGCTTGTGCCGAGCCGAGGTGGAGAGTCCCATGGCATGGTTGTTGAACAGAAGGTGGGCCAGTCCTTTAGCCTGTCAGTGTGTACCAAAGTGCACAGTGTTGTCTACGTCTGGAGCTGTAACTATGGACTCATGGTGGACAATATATATCCTTTTAGGCCCCCTTGGTGATTGTGGTTTCACGCTGTTCTTCACATGGTTTTCCTTGACCATCAGAGTCACACATGGGAGGAACTACTAAAAATGAGAACTCAATCCATGAAAGCATTGCTTAATCCACGAAAACTGCAAATTTGGACCCATGGTGACTGACACTTGGAAGAACATCTTGTTTGCGCTGCGACAAGGAAGCCAGAGTCATGCGTCCTGACATGGCACACGTGTTCAGTCTAGTTCTGAAGTCTTTCCCCCATCTGAAAGACATCCGAACAACAGGAAAGAAAGTTAGCATGCACTTCTGGCACTCCTACACCACCAAGCACAACCTTATTGATCCTCAGCATCACAACGGTGTATCATAGTCTGATTTGCGATGTTTCCACCCGTTGGAATTCCACCCTCCATATGCAGGATCCACTATAGCAGTGGTCCCCAACCCTGTCCTCAAGGCCCACCAACAGGCCAGGTTTTGCAGATCTCCACAAAGATGCACAGGTGGAGTAATTAGTGCAGCTGCAGAGCAATAGAGCTGGCTATTTGGAGATCCAAAAAACATGACATGTTGGTGGGCCTTGAGGACAGGGTTGAGGACCACTGCACTATAGGAACAGAGAAAAGCCATCACGGATTTCTGGATGATCCAAACGGATAGGGGGACACCCCTGTGTAAATTCAATGTAAACCATTGGCAGCTCATACGTGACACCGACCGTTTGCTCAGGCCCTTTGAGGAAGCTACTTTATTAGTCAGTTGCCAGGACTATGAGATGAACGATGAGATTCCACTGCTTCATGTACTACAACACATGTTGGAAAGCATGGCTGGTCAGGGCACTGGAGACATGGCACATACATTTCACAGCCACATGAAGCCTGTGGGGGCTGAAGTGGAGGAGGAGGAGGGGGTGGGGCACAGCAAACCACAGTTTAGGTTTCACAAAATGACCATTTTATCTAGTCATCTGACAGGAGAGGAGGAGCAGGAGCAGCCACAGGAGCTAGAGGGTTGTGAGAAAGGCAAGACAGAGGACCAAGACACACCGTGGCAGTTTACAGTGGAGATGGAGTCAGGTAGTCCCTCCGAGTCACTTGCACAAATGGCACGATGCATGCTCACATGCTTGCGTACTAGTGAGCGCAGAATTGTCTCCATTTGTCAGCGGGAAGACTTCTGGCTCTCCAACTTATTGGACCCTCACTTCCGGCACAAAATGGGGGCATTTTTTACGCCCACTGAGAGGGAGGAAAAACTGACCTACTACAGAGACATCCCACGTAGTCAGTTGGGCGATGTCTATCTGTGCCATGGCCCATACTCCCGCAGGTCTGACTCGGGGGGACCTCTGCGATCACCTTCCACTGCCATGGCTGCTGGGGGGGTGGAAGGAGCAGCAGCAGCAGCAGCTCCATCAGCAGCAGCCTCAGTCTTCAGTCGCTAGTGAGTAGCTTTCTACACCCGCATAGTGAGTCTACTCATGAGCAGCAGGAAGACCTGGAGCTGGACCTCAAACAGCAGGTCATGTCATACCTTGACATGACCATGCCAACACACCTTCAGGATCCACTGGATTTGCTGGGAAGCCAAACTTGACTTGTGTCCGCAACTAGCAGAGTTTGCCCTGGAAAAGCTGTACTGGCCGGACAGTAGTTGATTTCGATGGCAACTGGGCTGCTCTATATAATGAAGCAAAATGGCAAATTTACCTCACAATATAAGCTATTGCCCCTCAGATTTACACAGGGGCTGCTCTATATTATGCTGCAAAATGGCAAATTTACCTCACAATATAAGCTATTGCCCCTCAGATTTACACAGGGCCTGCTCCATATAATGTTGCAAAACCATGAATTTACCTCATAATATAAACTATTGCCCCTCAGATTTACACAGGGGCTGCTCTATATTATGCTGCAAAATGACAAATTTACCTCACAATATAAGCTATTGCCCCTCAGATTTACACAGGGCCGGCTCCATATAATGGTGCAAAACCACGAATTTACCTCATAATATAAACTATTGCCCCTCAGATTTACACAGGGGCTGCTCTATATTATGCTGCAAAATGGCAAATTTACCTCACAATATAAGCTATTGCCCCTCAGATTTACACAGGGCCTGTTCCATATAATGTTGCAAAACCATGAATTTACCTCATAATATAAACTATTGCCCCTCAGATTTACACAGGGGCTGCTCTATATTATGCTGCAAAATGGCAAATTTACCTCACAATATAAGCTATTGCCCCTCAGATTTACACAGGGCCTGCTCTATATAACGAAGCAAAATGGCAAATTTACCTCACAATATAAGCTATTGCCCCTCAGATTTACACAGGGCGTGCTCTATATAACGAAGCAAAATGGCAAATTTACCTCACTATATAAGCTATTGCCCCTCAGATTTACACAGGGGCTGCTCTATATTATGCTGCAAAATGGCAAATTTACCTCACAATATAAGCTATTGCCCCTCAGATTTACACAGGGCCTGCTCCATATAATGTTGCAAAACCATGAATTTACCTCATAATATAAACTATTGCCCCTCAGATTTACACAGGGGCTGCTCTATATTATGCTGCAAAATGACAAATTTACCTCACAATATAAGCTATTGCCCCTCAGATTTACACAGGGCCTGCTCCATATAATGGTGCAAAACCATGAATTTACCTCATAATATAAACTATTGCCCCTCAGATTTACACAGGGGCTGCTCTATATTATGCTGCAAAATGGCAAATTTACCTCACAATATAAGCTATTGCCCCTCAGATTTACACAGGGCCTGCTCTATATAACGAAGCAAAATGGCAAATTTACCTCACTATATAAGCTATTGCCCCTCAGATTTACACAGGGGCTGCTCTATATTATGCTGCAAAATGGCAAATTTACCTCACAATATAAGCTATTGCCCCTCAGATTTACACAGGGCCTGCTCCATATAATGTTGCAAAACCATGAATTTACCTCATAATATAAACTATTGCCCCTCAGATTTACACAGGGGCTGCTCTATATTATGCTGCAAAATGGCAAATTTACCTCACTATATAAGCTATTGCCCCTCAGATTTACACAGGGGCTGCTCTATATTATGCTGCAAAATGGCAAATTTACCTCACAATATAAGCTATTGCCCCTCAGATTTACACAGGGCCTGCTCCATATAATGTTGCAAAACCATGAATTTACCTCATAATATAAACTATTGCCCCTCAGATTTACACAGGGGCTGCTCTATATTATGCTGCAAAATGACAAATTTACCTCACAATATAAGCTATTGCCCCTCAGATTTACACAGGGCCTGCTCCATATAATGGTGCAAAACCATGAATTTACCTCATAATATAAACTATTGCCCCTCAGATTTACACAGGGGCTGCTCTATATTATGCTGCAAAATGGCAAATTTACCTCACAATATAAGCTATTACAGCTCTATATAAATAAAAATAAATAAATAAAAAAAGGGCCTGTAGAAGCTTATTTAGTATAACAGATAGGGTGACATGTGCTGGTTTGGGATGCCCATATGGGCTAGTGTTTTGGCAGCAGTACAAAAACCAATGCAAAATGCAATAGCTTAATAAAGCTGATGCTGATCAACGCTTATTTAGTATAACAGATGGGGTGCAACATGCAGGTTTGGGATGCCCTGCAGCCTAGTGTATTTAAAGCAGACCAAAACCAATTCAAAATGCAATAACTTAATAAAGCTGAGGCTGTAGATGCTTATTTAGTATAAACAGGTAGGGTGCAAGGTGCAGCTTTGGGGTGCCCTGCGGCCTGGTTTATTAAAAGCAGTCAAAAACAAGTGCAAACTGAAGTAGCTTAATAAAGCAGCTGATGCTGATCAACGCTTATGTTGTATAACAGATAGGGTTAAAATAGCATGTGCCTTGGGATGCCCGTGTGGCCTGGTATATTTCAAGCTGAACAAAAAGTAACAATAATCCAAGTATGAGACATAATTTTGACCTTCTTTACAGCGCCATACTTTGAAAAAAAAACCTTAATTTCATGCCGATCAATCGAAAGGTCAGTGCCCCTAACAAAAATAGTGTTCGGCATAAGTTTTCCTTCTGGAAGGACGTAACCTTTAGTTTACATGGTTGGGGTAGGTTATCTTACAAATTGGGATACCCCAGGCAGCAGTGTCAAGAGACAGATTGTAATGCAGGCCATACGCAAGCAGAGAAACTCAGGCTGCAACAGGCCTATTTAGTTTACATGGTTGGGGTAGGTTATCTTACAAATTGGGATACCCCACTGTATATGAAACCGAATATAAATGCACACCCAACAGTGGACAATCAGCATCCAAGAGGCCTGCTTAGTTTAAATAAGAGAGCTGCTTAGTGTAAATAAGAGGCCTGCTTAGTTTAAATAAGAGAGCTGCTTAGTGTAAATAAGAGAGGTAGGTTATGTATGTTATGTTACAGAATGGGATGCCCCCACAGCAGACTTGAGATCAGTATATATGCACAGCAGCAGTGTGTAAGCAGGCTCATACAGGCCAAATTTCTTTAAATAACTGTGCAGCTTAGAGTAAATACAGAGGCTAATGGTATGTTACAGAATGGGATGCCCCAAAGCTGACTTGAGATCAGTATATATGCACACAGCAGCAGTGTGTAAGCAGGCTCATACAGGCCAAATTTCTTTAAATAACTGTGCAGCTTAGAGTAAATACAGAGGCTAATGGTATGTTACAGAATGGGATGCCCCAAAGCTGACTTGAGATCAGTATATATGCACACAGCAGCAGTGTGTAAGCAGGCTCATACAGGCCAAATTTCTTTAAATAACTGTGCAGCTTAGAGTAAATACAGAGGCTAATGGTATGTTACAGAATGGGATGCCCCAACAGGAGTGCAACTGGGACCAGTAGTGCTATGCACAGCAAAAGTGTCTTTATCAGGCCTAATTTCAATTATAATAAGTGCAAATGGTTATGGTCTTAAATAGAGGCTGGTGTAGTCACAGAATGGGATGCCACAAAAACCAGAGAGCATGCACAGCAAAAGTCTCTTTATCAGGCCTAATTTCAATTAGAATAAGTGCAAATGGTTATGGTCTTAAATAGAGGCTGGTGTAGTCACAGAATGGGATGCCCCAAAAACCAGCAGTGCACCTGGCAGGCAGCAGTAAGTCTATGCACAGCAAAAGTGTCTTTATCAGGCCTAATTTCAATTAGAATAAGTGCAAATGGTTATGGTCTTAAATAGAGCCTGGTGTAGTCACAGAATGGAATGCCCCAAAAACCAGCAGTGCACCTGGCAGGCAGCAGTAAGTCTATGCACAGCAAAAGTGTCTTTATCAGGCCTAATTTCAATTAGAATAAGTGCAAATGGTTATGGTCTTAAATAGAGGCTGGTGTAGTCACAGAATGGGATGCCCCAAAAACCAGCAGTGCACCTGGGACCAGTAGTGCTATGCACAGCAAAAGTGTCTTTATCAGGCCTAATTTCAATTAGAATAAGTGCAAATGGTTATGGTCTTAAATAGAGGCTGGTGTAGTCACAGAATGGGATGCCCCAAAAACTAGCAGTGCACCTGGCAGGCAGCAGTAAGTTTATGCACAGCAAAAGTGTCTTTATCAGGCCTAATTTCAATTAGAATAAGTGCAAATGGTTATGGTCTTAAATAGAGGCTGGTGTAGTCACAGAATGGGATTCCCCAAAAACCAGCAGTGCACCTGGCAGGGAGCAGTAAGTCTATGCACAGCAAAAGTGTCTTTATCAGGCCTAATTTCAATTAGAATAAGTACAAATGGTTATGGTCTTAAATAGAGGCTGGTGTAGCCACAGAATGGGATGCCCCAAAAACCAGCAGTGCACCTGGCAGGGAGCAGTAAGTCTATGCACAGCAAAAGTGTCTTTATCAGGCCTAATTTCAATTAGAATAAGTGCAAATGGTTATGGTCTTAAATAGAGGCTGGTGTAGTCACAGAATGGGATGCCCCAAAAACTAGCAATGCACCTGGGACCAGTAGTGCTATGCACAGCAAAAGTGTCTTTATCAGGCCTAATTTCAATTAGAATAAGTGCAAATGGTTATGGTCTTAAATAGAGGCTGGTGTAGTCACAGAATGGGATGCCCCAAAAACCAGCAGTGCAACTGGGACCAGTAGTGCTATGCACAGCAAAAGTGTCTTTATCAGGCCTAATTTCAATTAGAATAAGTGCAAATGGTTATGGTCTTAAATAGGGGCTGGTGTAGTCACAGAATGGGATGCCCCAAAAACCAGCAGTGCACCTGGCAGGGAGCAGTAAGTCTATGCACAGCAAAAGTGTCTTTATCAGGCCTAATTTCAATTAGAATAAGTGCAAATGGTTATGGTCTTAAATAGAGGCTGGTGTAGTCACAGAATGGGATGCCCCAAAAAACAGCAGTGCACCTGGGACCAGTAGTGCTATGCACAGCAAAAGTGTCTTTATCAGGCCTAATTTCAATTAGAATAAGTGCAAATGGTTATGGTCTTAAATAGAGGCTGGTGTAGTCACAGAATGGGATGCCACAAAAACCAGAGAGCATGCACAGCAAAAGTGTCTTTATCAGGCCTAAGTTCAATTAGAATAAGTGCAAATGGTTATGGTCTTAAATAGAGGCTGGTGTAGTCACAGAATGGGATGCCACAAAAACCAGCAGTGCACCTGGGACCAGTAGTGCTATGCACAGCAAAAGTGTCTTTATCAGGCCTAATTTCAATTAGAATAAGTGCAAATGGTTATGGTCTTAAATAGAGGCTGGTGTAGTCACAGAATGGGATGCCTCACAGCAGAGTGCACCTGGGACCAGTAGTGCTATGCACAGCAAAAGTGTCTTTATCAGGCCTAATTTCAATTAGAATAAGTGCAAATGGTTATGGTCTTAAATAGAGGCTGGTGTAGTCACAGAATGGGATGCCACAAAAACCAGCAGTGCACCTGGCAGGCAGCAGTAAGTCTATGCACAGCAAAAGTGTCTTTATCAGGCCTAATTTCAATTAGAATACGTGCAAATGGTTATGGTCTTAAATAGAGGCTGGTGTAGTCACAGAATGGGATGCCACAAAAACCAGCAGTGCACCTGGGACCAGTAGTGCTATGCACAGCAAAAGTGTCTTTATCAGGCCTAATTTCAATTAGAATAAGTGCAAATGGTTATGGTCTTAAATAGAGGCTGGTGTAGTCACAGAATGGGATGCCTCACAGCAGACTTAAGATCAGTTCAGTATATATGCACAGTTATTGTATAAGCAGCCTGAAAACGCTAACAAAGCCAGTCAGCCAGCCAGTAACACTCAGGCTGGATGAAAAAAAAAAAAATCTCCCTGTGACTGCCTCCGATTTTTCCTAACTTTCCCTGTTTTTCGCTGACTTTCTCTCTGTCTCCTGCCTGTCTCCTGCCTGTCTCCAGCCTGTCCCTGTCTGTCCCTGTCTGTCTAACTGTCTCTCTCCCTGCCTACAGCAGCGTTCTGTCTCTCACGAATGCAATACAGAAATGAGGAAAAGCAAGATGGCCGCCGGCCTTAAATAGCGCTGTGACGTCACCGGGCTTGCTGGCTGCTGACAGGCTGCATGTGACTGCCCCAGCTTGCACTGGCGCGGGGTAGATGTCTGGACATGTCCCGTCCACCATCTTAGAATCGAATCGCGGGGAAATTCGGACTCGATCCGAATCGAATTTTCCATGAAATTCGGATCGAATCCGGGTTCGTCCGGATCGATTCGCTTATTCCTAGTCCTTACTTTTCTTAGTATAGTCTTGGTACACCCGAGTGGTGGTCCCCTCTTGTTGTCAGCACCAATTCATACCTGTGAGCTGAGCGGTGCGGAGCTATTTGTGTTGTTGCTAAAACACAATGGAGGTAGCTTCAACGCCTGTAAAGCTGCACCTCGGGGGCTGGCCTGGTATCTTGGATTACCCTAGCATCACTTATTTTCCAGGCTGTCATGAAAGAGTAGTGGGCCTATGCTACAGGGCCAGAGGCCAGCCATTTGGCCTCTGTGCCAAGTGTTACCAGTCTAGAGTGAAGGGGCCATACCTTTTTTTGAAATATAAAATTTAAAATAAAAGGCCCGCATGACTTTACCATTAAAACAACCTATGCCAGGATGTGTGGAATGAATTAGGTCATTACAAAAAACATGAAGGGATGCAAACCTTTAACACCTGACTAGAGCAGGTGTAAAAAATATCTTCAAATGAAGCGTGGAAAAAAAAAAAAGAAAAACAACTGAATCATACATAGATTATACAGATGCAATCCAATAAGTGCAGAAAAACAGAATGCATTTTTTTACTTTTGCTGAATTGCACAAACCGGTATATAAAAATGTACTTTCTACATCAAACATGGATGCTATGAAAATCGCTGAATGAACCCCAATGAATATTTATATACTAACCATGACTTGTGACTCTTTTATTCCTCTGCAGGTAATCTAAACAAAATCCATTTTCTAAACACACCGGCTGCTTTGTCATAAAAAGTCGAGCATGAATTGCGGCAGACTTTCAGGTTTAGAGACTATAAGCTAGAAATTGAAGCTTGGATAGTAAAATGTCAAATAGCCTTCAGCATGTATTAGAATGCTGAAAGCAACAGATCTATTCCATCACGTTGTGATTGTCACAAAAAGATATGTAAATAAACATAAAGCCAGCGCTTCCTTTCACTCAAATGATTACTCCCAAGTTATGCTGAGCTTCTAACAGCTAAATTAGACCCCCTACCATACAGCACATCCTCAAGCAGACTAACATTCCAGCTTTTAGCACTATCAGCCACCATTAGTACCCTCTCAGCATTAGATGAGCATCTGCATGTAAATATCAACACACTGCTTAGGAACAAGTCATTTTAAAGCTTTAAAAAAAGCCTGAGGCTGAATATTAAGAAGGTTTCGGAGCAGTTCTTAAGAAAGAATAAGAGCTGAATGTATATGTGTAGCAGGACATTTAGCTAAAAAAAGCAATGTGTTAGCCGCTTAGGGATATGGCGGCGGAAGCGCTCCCCAAAATACAGGGAAGCTGCATATGAGTTCAGCGGGCTGGTCATGTCAGCTGGCGTTCTTGAGATCAACCAACTGGTGATCTTAAAAATGCCACATGGGTATGGCCTGGGCAGAGGAAAAACATGTTTTTTTAAAAAAAAAAACAGCCACTGCCAAGCTGACTGCACCACTCAAGGTACTTGAATGGGTAGGGTGGGGAGAAGGGTTTTATGGTGCTTTAATGCCTGAGTCAGGCTAGACATGGGAAGGGGCAGAGAGGGGGATGCTTAAATGCATTTTAATGTCTGAACTTACGCTTTAGAAATAGGACCTGATTGATTTTATACTATTCAGGCACGGTTTAGGTAAGTATATATTATGACAGCCTCTAAACATTTTTGCCACAGGGGACCAGTAGAAATCAGCTGTGCTTAAGCTTAGCATGTATTATAACATTTTAATTCATGCCCACAGATGCCCTTTAAAGTTCCCAGACAAAGCTGCTCAGTTTGGCTACACTGATATACAGACAGATAACATTTCCACTGTTCTGCTTTCAAGCTAAGGTAATAAATGAAGTTCAGTGGCTGCATAAATTACAAAATTCTGTTTTTTAGTACCCAAAGGGGAGAATGAACACATGGGTCTCTCGCAAAGGCCTGTAAGTGGCAGTTAGCTTCTGCACAGTCAAATGAGTCCCCTGTTACAGTGTTAAGCGATCCTAATAGAACTGGCTATAGAGCATAAAACTGGGACTGCAGTAATTATGGTACTTATTTCATATGTGATGGGCTAAAAACAGACACTGACAAAATCCCAGGCAGTTTTAGGAGTACTTCACCCAGATCCACCTGATAAATCTGGAATGGACTGGAATATTTCATGAGATCAACGTTTAAAGGATACTAAGTCCTGTCTATCTGCTTCTTTAGTGGGGGAAAAGGATGTGCCCAATTGAAAAGACTAATCCAAGGTCTGAAGGCCTGCATTAGCCAAAGAAAATCTGCAAAAACACATGGTTTGTGCTTTCCTCTCAAGGTCAATATTCCCCATGGCTGGTAGTCATGACTGCAGTCATATGAATTGGGGTGGAAGGTCTAGTCAGGGTATGTGCCAGTACTTAGAATACCTGGGCAAGTATCGGGGTCCCTGGGCCCATCCAAGCACAGACTGGGCCACAGGAGATGTGTCCTTTGAGCTATGTGTCCCATTTGCTGACCTGCTCATGATTGACCTCAAGAGCAGAGGACAATCAATGACAATGTGGAATGCGGAATGGAGGATAATTGGCAGCAATGGTAAATGCCTCAGTAGCAGCAATTGAAGCAGCAAGAACTGAAGGAGGATCAGCCCTGGCAGGCACAGCAGTACGGACTGAAGCATGAGTAATGGCAGTCAAGAAGGCAACAAGAGGACAATCAGTGTCAGCAGAGGTGGCAAGGGCTAAGTGATGATTGGTGGCAGTTGGGACTGGGGAGTGATCAGTGACAGTGAAAGATCCATCGGTGGCAGTGGAGCTGAAGAGCAACATAAGGCGATTGGCATGTGATGTGACACCACAAAAAGATCTACTGAGACTGCTGCAGATCGATTGCAAACCCTGGGTCTAGTGATAAAATGCAAACCAGAAGGTTTTCACCAAGGGATTTGTGTATTGTTACTATTAGCAGATGTTAAATAATTGTAGACCTGTAACTAAATTACCCACCCCACCCCCATACAGCCATGCCTAGTACTGATTGGATTAAAAAAGCCTCAAATTCTGAGATGTTCAGAATTAAATATAACATGCTTATTTGCATGGCTCCATCCACTGGCTAAGAATGATGGGTATTTCTGCAGGGCAAGATTTGATAAGCAATTTTAAAGTTAAATGGTGCTTCCATTATATCTCCAATTTTGTGCACCTCCAGTAGACTGTCTGGCATTCCAGTGACATTCTTACCACTGCTGTGCTCGAAGTAGGCTGTAATTAAGTCCTGTAGCCATAAGGTAAACACTTGAAGAACAGAGACTGTCAGGTCTACTCTTAACACACCTGACTGACTGTGCATGACCGATTGTCAGCCTTTGATCGGGTGTCAACCCCAAACCTAACACCCGTTTTTACAAGCCCCATTTGCAAGAAGACACTTACTCAAACATGTTTACCCCCAGAGCCTAAGCATGCAAAGCATGGAAACTGAGCCCAAAAGGCTGATGTACAACCAAAACAAATTTGATAACAAATACACAGGCAAAGACAGTGATAGCCAGGTCTGCAAGGCATCAGTATCTGGCAAAGCAAATGTGCTTGAGATACATGGGTCAATCCTTAGGCCTTTCTCATGTCCTGACAAATTTGGCCTGAGTTCCGGGGCCAGGGGACATGAACCTGAGGACTGGAGATGGATTTTCTGAACCAGTGCGTTTTCAAGAAACACATTTGAACAGATAAGCTAGGGGAACGAAGGTGAGTATATTTTTATGTACAGACGAACTTAAATTTCATAAGTTACTGTAGGCAATGCCTACACTTTTTGCCAATACATAATTTTTCCCTTTTTTATTGCCCTTTAAAGCTCTTTTTATGATATATAACATCATCTATTCACAGTTCCCAATGGTGAAAAGCTCCTTTAAGAGATCGTATATCAAAGGAAACCAAGAAAATCACCCACTGATGAGCATTCTGCAATTTCCTTGTTTAATGCCAAAGAGGTTAAATTTTACCCATAGGCTTTGGCCAAAAACTAAAACAGTTTGCTTGCATTCTTTCTTCGGGCAGGTGTGAATAATCAGTTATATTATCCATTCTACATCTCAGGGGAATATTTTCTACCGCTGAGTAAATGACTACATAGAAACACTACCTTACTTTTAAAACTCAAGGCAATTATTAAATGCTGAGCAGAAATATGGGTCTTGGGATTTTTTTTAGAAATTTCCTGGGAGAGTAATTCTAGGGGCTGTTTCTTTGTACTTTCACTATAAGTCTTCAACAAATCTTAACCCTCTACTTTCCCAAAGTGCATAGCTAATTCTTTGGAAACATATTGATGGCTACATATTATTAATACAAACTGCATGCCAATGAACATATGAAGGATCACAATACCTTGCTATGATATAGCTCCTTTGTGGCAGCAGGGCCACCGGGAAATTTTAAAATAACATGGAAGGTGCCTTTTAGGAAATGTAATGTTCAAACACGTACAAAGATGCCGAAGCCAAAACGCTGCAGTAGGGACATCATGGTCTATTTGAGTTCTGTGCTTGCATGACCTGAATTGATTATTCTGAATGGTAATTTGTTGACTTGCTTAACATCAGATGTATGGTGGGTGCACTTAACAAGTAGGCAAGGGCACAAGTTATTTAAAGCAGATTGCTGGCGTGTAAGCATTGAGGAAGAACACCTGAATGTCATTAACAGGACAGGCACAGTAGGCCACCAATGGCAAAGATTACACGTGGTGTGAAGCTGGCAACACACTTTCTTCTTTCCTGGCAGTCAGAGTATTAGGAGCATGGTGCACTGAAAAACGTGTACAGTGTTGGCTTCGGTATATATCATTCTGGTCTTTTCTGCTTCACTTTTCTTTTTTTCTGGCAATGTACTTTTCTATTTATTTGTCACTTTGCTATAATTTAGGATGAGGATCATAACTAGTGATGGGCAAATCTTTTAAGATCTGCTTTGGGTCTTAGTTTAGGAAAAGTCCTAGAAATTATTCTGGCCAAATTGCTCCAAATGTATTGATAACACAAAACCTATTCAGGTTGGCCCTGCCAGACCTGAATAAAGGCAAAATTATTTTTTATTATTTTACTGCTGGATGATGTGCTTCATTTAAACATGTTGATGGTGCACAATCATGTTTCCATGTTTGTAGGGGCCAGCTGAAACCCCTAAACGTCAAATGATCATGCATCTTACCATGTATTTTGGAATTTCCACTTGTGTTGTATTATGGTGGATGGAGTACAGAATAATTGAATGGATAAAGTGTGCAGACTCTATTCTTACCTTCCCAGTTTTGTTGTGAAGTAACCCCCGTTAGCCAGGAGACACAATTCTCCTACTCCAACTTGGTTACACTCAGGGCTTAAAGTGGAACAATACCCCAAGATGTTGGCCCTGGAGTCTAAAAGATACCAGGGCCAGACGCTGACCTTCCCCAGGGTATCCAAAATCAGGATGCCCCACTGTGTGAAACCCCAGGGGTTACCCACAAAACTCACCTCTGCTGGCGGCCCCCACGGCGATGAAAACAGAGACAGATGCACCCCAGACATGCTCAGATTGGCTTGGGGTGGGAGCATGCCCCAATATAAAGGGCACTGGGGTCATACAGCTCTGATTGGACAAGAGTGGAAAGGTCAGTTTGTATGGCTGATATGGGGTGTTTCCCACAGCAGGGCCCACCAAATCCCACAGCAGGGCCCACCAAATTGGGATGCCCCCGGAGCAGGGAACGAATCCCGGGATAGTCAAAATACCAGGGTTTTGTTCTGCTTTAAAGGAAAAGTCCAATTTCAATGGCATTTGTGAAAATGTACTGTATATTTTTTTATGTACTAAAAAGTTGTTCTCAAAGTGCCAAGCTTGTCTAGTATTTTTTTATTTTTTCTAATGTAAGCAAATGTGTGTTTTATGGAAGTAATTTTTACTACCTGCACTTTGTTACTTTTGGCAACCGTACACCAAGAAGAGAAAATTCCTGTAGACAAAGAAGACTGCTGCTATCACCACTGCTGAGGTGGTGCTAGCTGAAACTTCTTAGTGAAATCTTGGTGTTCAGACTTGGGCCCTTATTCATCAAGCGATAGCAGCAGGTAGTGTCTGACGAGCGCCAGGTCCCACCAGCTAACGGCGGCTACCGACTCAAGTACGCCCGGCGTCGGCCACAATGACGCATTTATCAAGCTAAATGAGGCTAGCGCCGGCGAGAGCGTCAGCTAGCGCGGGATTCATCATGTAGCCGACTGCAACGAACAGCGCCGCTGCTAATCCCATCACAGCGCCAGGTCTGACCTGTCGCTACCTGCCGCTCTCCCATACATTTCAATGGCAGACACTGCAATGATTGTTTTAAGTGGTTTTTGTGTTCTTGTCTTTTGCACAAAATTCAACACATGTTTCTTGGGATATGTTTTATTAATCTGTCTTGTTATTTTTCTTTTCTAGATGAAAGTTGTAATTTTTACACTGTAATGTTGTGAGTGACATCTAAAATGCATCTCCTCCCACAAAACTCATTTGGCTAAAAATCGCTTGTTTTCACAACACACGGGGCTTGTAAAGCTACTTTTTAGTCAGTGATGTTTGGCGCTCACGTTCGCTCATCGAAATTGTCAGCGCCCAAGCTATTCGGCAGCCCTGTCCTTGATGAATCTGTGGTGGTCAGAGTTTGTGCAGTCGCTGTTTTGATTCGCTATGTGGCGTCGCGAGCGTCGCTGTGCTGCGCTGTGCTGCGTTGTGCTGCGCTGTGCTGTTCATACATGTGCCCTTCTGCCATTTTCCAGGAATTCACTTCCCGCGACCCCCGGTCGTTCTTAATGAATACACTGTAGTTGTGAGCGTGCATGTCCACATTCTGCAGGATTTATTCAGGCGTACAAGCTCATAACAACCCGTTATGCATTCTCCTGTGTGCCACATTATCATGTAGTTGGATAGTTTTATTGTGTGAGTATTTTATGAAGGAATAAGATTTGTATTTTTAAGCACCAAGCTTTTTGGTTTTCAAGGACCTATGCATTACAGGATCTTGAACCCCCTGCTAAATCAAGCTAATAATTAATGGCGTCTTTGCCAATAACTTGTTGTAAGGCGTAAATTTACTTTTTCCCGCCACTTAGCTTGCACATAGCTGATATTAGCTTGTTCCTGGTGCGCGGAGGTTTTTTTTTTTTGAATTTTTTGCACAGTTGCTTTGGTCATATCCGGTTCCTGTTTCCTCCTTTGCGTTTCAAAGCCCCATAAAGCTTTAACTTTCTTGCGCTTTGTCCAATAGCTTGTGTTAATGTGTAAATTGTGTTTTTCCGCCACTTAGCTTGCACATAGCTGATATTAGCTTGTTCCTGGTGTGCGGAGCGTTTGTTTTCTTTTTATTTTTCACAGTTGCTTTGGTCATATCCGTTTCCTGTTTCCTCCTTTGCGTTTCAAAGCCACATAAAGCTAAAAATTACTAGCGCTTAGTCCAATAGCTTTTTGGAATGCGTAAATCGACTAGTTCCGCCACTTAGCTTACACATAGCGGATATTAGCTGGTTCCTTTTGCGAGGAGCGTTTTTTTTTTTTTTTGGGCCCCTGTCGCTTTGGTCATATCCGGTTCCTGTTTCCTCCTTTGCGTTTCCACCATGTTGCCCAGGAGACGGATTTTGCGCCTCCCCAGCTCCTCCTCTGATTCTGACCCCACCACCCCTCCCCCACCTCCCCCACCTACCTCACCTAACCCCCCTCCCACCCCTTCCCCTCCTGGGCAAGCAAAATGCAAGCGTCAGGGGGTGGATAGCCGCGTAAACGGCCAGGTGGTCAAAGTGAGTATGTTTCTCTTGGATTTTATGTTTAAAGTGGACCAACACACAGGGGGGATTGGCCCTGAAATCTCTTAGTTTTCAGGACCAATCTGATCAGTCCCCGCGGGGCATCCCAAATCTGGATGTCCTGCGGGGATGAACCCCCCTGGAGGCCCAAAAACCTTACCTCAGCCCCGTCCCATCTCTGCATGCGTGATCCGCGGATGCGTCTTGCGCTTCCCTCTAGCAGGGTGGGCCCCTGCGCCAGACATTTGTTAATGGCCTGCGCAGGCGCCCTCCCTGTTAGAGTGAAACGCCACACGTGTCCTACAGCGCTCAGAGGCAGCTGAGCTGGTATGCACGTCCAAGCGGGCTTGGACGTGCATACCACAGCGGCGCAGAGCACTGTGCTAGCCTGGCGCAGTCACGTGGGAGCGTGGTCAGTGGTGTATTTCTGGCCTTCCCAGGGGGTTTCAGACAGCGGCCCACCCCCGATTGGTGTGCCCCACCAAAGTGGACCCAAACCGGGAATAGTCAAAATCCAGGGTGTTGGTCCACTTTAATCTGTTCTCAGTATAACTGTTTATGCCATTGTTCTGATGTCATGTATTGATTTGTGTTTGTTTTTCATTGCTCATAGGATTTCTGCATCCACCAATATGACTATGCCCGTGGGGGCAAAAAGCGCATTGCCATGGAGGTGAAGGCCACAGTGTCCCGGCGCTTCGACACCCACCTATCAGTCCGAGCTATCCAGCAGAAGTGGTTGGACTTCAAGCGCCGGGACCCTGAAGGCGTGTACCGCCTATATGATGCCTACGCATCAGGTAAGTTTAAGCTTATGCTATGTTTATACTTCTGTTTAAATAATCTGCTAAGCTGTGTCCATGTGGGGTATTAATATTAATTATTTTCATTCACCCCCTCCACACAGATAAGCGTCCTCCCCTGGGGCAACGTGGGAAGGGAGTCATCGGGGGAGGGTCCCTCTCGCGGCTCCTATTTAGAGGACCCAGGGGAGGAAGGGGATGACGCCCCAGAGGAGTGTGCTGCTGGGGGGCTGGCAGGATCAAGCCTCAGCTCCTCACACTCTGACTCTGAGGAGTCTCATCAGCCAAGGGGCCACTCTCAAGTGGGGAGTCCAAGTGGGGTGGAAGATGTGGACTCTCCCACACTCCCTGAAGGAGCAGGGAGTGAGAGGGAGGAGGGTGGCCCTTTGGCTGGGGGATCTTCGGAGCAGAGTGTGAGGAGCCGAGGCTCCCCGCCTCCTCCTCAGAGCCCTCCCTGGGCTTCAAGTGGCGGATCATCCCCTGGTGAGTGCACATTTAGTCAGTGTTAGTCTGTGACAGGTTTCATCTGGCCATTTGTACTTAGCCCTTGCCATTCCTCTCTAATTTGCAGGGCATCATATAGGCGGCACCTCCATGGCCTTTTGGCAACGCCTTCCCTCACATTCCATATGTTATGACATTCCTTAAAGTGGACCAACACCCATTGTTGATTGTGCTTGGAATCTCTACGCTTCCATGCCCAATCACCTCCCTCACCCAGGGCCCCCCCCCCCAAAAAAGCCCACAAACTCCTTACCTCATTGGGGTTGGCAGAAGCCACCGCCGCAGCCTCCTGCGTGCCCCTCTAGATGTGTGTGCGCCTGCGCTCTCTGTTTCCTAATGGGCTGCGCGTGCGCACACACTGGAGGAGTGATGTGTGGAAGGCAGCGGTGGCGGACGGTGTCTCACTCAAATTGTTGTGCTCTGCCAAAGCGCACCAAAACACAGAATAGTATCAATCCTGAGTATTGGCCCACTTTTAACAGACACATGTTTCCTGGTCCATAGTACAAGCTGGTTTGATAATGTACATTAACATCACAAACCCCACTACCGTGCAATCCAAATGGCAACCACCCCTATGTTTCTGCCCACACCATGATGGGGGCTAGCAAATGTGTTATTTGGTTAAGTTGTTCCGGCTAACACATGTTGCACACTAGTAACATTCTACAATCAACTGCAAATTATTCCTTAGCATTGCACTGTCAAGGTTATTGGCACATTATCTTTATGTTTCCATGTTGCAACCATAAATAATTTACAGGAACTCATGGACCAGGAAATATGCTAATGTTGGACAACATGTGTGTAACCATGCAAGCATTTGTTTTTGCAGACTCCCTAACCAGATGGATGACAAATAGTCATGTGTCATTGGCCCACTAATTTGGCTTTTCTCTTTTGCTTTCTCATGACAGATGTTGCCACGCAGACGGAGCCGGTGTACATCACCACCACACCCCCGGGACGGCCAGCAGCATGGGCCCCCGCCACAGCTGCGATGGTGAGTACATCCCACTTCATATGCCTAAAGACTTGTGAACCCTATGTCTTATAGTCAATTCTGCAGACATTTACAATGTACCTATGTGTTTAAGCAACACACATCTAGGTTACATGTGTTTGGCCAACAATCCTACATGCATGTCTGCATGCTTGATTGTTGCCTCACATTCTTGAGTTTGCCACATAGAGACAATTTGTGGTTTCTACCCAACCAAATGGGCCTGCTTAGGTCATGACCTCTAAGATTCTTGGCCAAACTAGTTTACTCGTTAGGACTTAGGCCCTGATGTTTGGATGTGACTAAACACATAAATGTCCACACTGGGACTTATACCTTCTTTGATTACCAAGAGTTAAGAGTAAATGTATGCTTGGGATGTGGTGGCCACATTTAAGCCAGCCACTAGTACTCATATAATGGTAACACCTAAGGGCACAGTGGGCAACAATGTTAATGTGAGCGTCAGCTAATTGGACCCCCTGACATTACATTGCTACATCTGTGTCTGTTGAGGTAACATTCCATTTATTAAATCTGTTTTTTTTTTTACTCTCTACAGCTTGTGAAAACCAGCATCGCAGACTGTGGCGGTCGATCCGGCGTCTTCGCCTTATGCTGCTGGCCAAGAAGAGGCGTCGGCGTTAAAGTGGGGTGATGACTGGCCCCTTGTTTTAGCCCCTTTGTGGGCAAATGTTGGGCCTGTTGCCCACCTTTCAAATTAAAATTTTTCTATTTTGCTCATTACAGTGTGTTGTGCATTGCCAAGCATAGTTTAAGTGTCTACAAACCCATTTGTGTGTAAATTTTGCCATACCTTTGTAGCCATTTAATGTGTAAACCATAGTAAGCTATGGTCACAAATGTGTGGCATAAATTTGGGCCTACATTTACATATGTAGATCAAGATACTCATCCCTGACTGTGTTCTTAGCTATGTCTTAGGAAAAACACAATTTAGAGGTGGGTTAATCAAATCTATTTACACAAAAAAATTAGAACCACAAACAAATTAATATTCTTGGCTGGGTGGCCGGGGAGGTTGGGAGTCATTGCTAGGGGCGGTGTTGGGGGCCAACAGTGCAGTAAACAAAATAGACTGCTGTTGTATGAGCTGTTGTATCAACAACAAACTTTGTTCCTGCCGCTGGAGACATTCTTCCTGTCGCTGGAGAGATTGCTCCATTAGATTGCCGAGGCGACCAAGTTCCTGGTTATGTTGTTGGTTTTGGAGCAACTGGTCTATCCGGCGCTGCTGGGCCTCATTTTGTTGCTGACACATCAGCACCTGATGTTCCAACGCCGCAATGCGCTCATTAGTTCCATCACGCGGCTGCTGGCGACTGTAGTCCTCCAGCATCCGGACCCCTAGCTCATAAAAATCAGCACTGGTTGGTGCCACACCTCCTCTTGCTCTGGTTTGAGGCTAACAAAATAGAAAACCACATTTTAGTCAAACAGAACCAATGCAGCTATGCCCCTCAAAATCATTTGCCCAAACTGTAACAATACAACTTACCCTTGTTTGAGCCTCTGAAGCTTGGCCGCATGGCACTTGGGAAGAGGTCCCAGCTTGGGGTTCTGGTCCCGCCTCCTGCAAAAACAACCAAGAAAGGAAATGTGACATGTTGGTTCATCGCCTACACACGAACATGGCAATGTGGTTATTGGTCCTCTAAATCAGCCATGTTACCTCCGTGTCGTCCGGCACAGGTAGGAGCGGGGTATCGCTGCCAGAGAGGGGCAAATCAACATCCGAGAGCTCCGGCAAGTTGGCATATGCTAAACAGGAAAGTCAGGTTAGTAGGTCAGTGGACCAAACTCAAATGTAACATGGATAGCCTATCGAGGCCATACCTCCACAAAGTGCAAGATTACACACTAGCCAAAAGGTATATTAGAAACTCAGATTGCTAACATGTATGTTAGAGGAATATGAGGCAATAATTGGGCCAAATAAGATCAGACACATTGCTAAAATTACACATACCCGACATCTCCCAGATGTCTGGAGTGGGGACCTCACTCGAGCTTTGCCCTGGAAAATACATGTTTAAACACAAGTTGGCCGAATAAAGTGCAACAAAACTAGAGCAAAAATACATACTAGATCATCAAGCCAAAACAACTTACCCTCATCTCTGGCAGCCTCAACGTGAAGGGCCCTTTCCGGACAGCCACTTCCGATATTCTGGCCAACTAAAAGATACAATTAATGTCTCTAAATATTCCTCCAACTACTTGGGTGAATGTTTGTCTTTAAATATACACAAAAAATGCATTGCAATCACTCCAAAAACTATTAGACTGACCCTGGGGATGGAAAAAGCACTCAAAATAGGCATCTTCAAGTTGACAGAGCAAACGTAGATTATTAGACTAACCCAATTGAACCAGTGTAACATAAACAGCATAAAGGATACATTATTTATTGCAATACACACCAACAAGGTCCTGTTGACCTGCAACATCGGAAGTGGGGTACAAAGATGAACCAGTCACTTGGCCTACAAATCAAAAAGAGGAATGATAGACATGCACTTGTGTTAAAGCGGCTAAAGCAAGGTTCACACATGCACTTACCGACATCCAAAGAGTACCTTGGCTCCTGAGGAGATGCTGGTGCCAATGGCGGGGCAGCTAGGCAAAAACAAAGCAAACATTTAGCCATTGGTAATGTGCCGCACAAAATAAAACATGCATTTAGGTGTGTGTGAGCAGCTCATTCAATAATATTCACTAAACAAGGCCAGTGTGGCTTCCACATGTATATGCAGATATATGGCCACACATATCTGGCTTCCCACATAGCTACACATGTTAGGGCCTTGTTAGTTAGTTGCTGTGAGGGTTGAAGTGGGTGTGAAATTAGGCCGCAGGTCCATATTAGTAATCCTCAACAGTGGTACAAGCTATTGTTTGAGGTGCTCCCACACCCATTTTGGGAAAAAACAACCAGCCCCTAAATTAGTGTGAAATACCTTCAATGGCAGACTGGGTTAGGCTGGAGGTTGGTTGAAGGGCAGGATTTGGGGTGTCCTCCTCCTCCCCCAAATCATGGACAGCACCATGTGCACCTATGCAGAAAGCAACACACATGAAAGTAAAACATTTATGAGGTGTAATGTACTACTTCACAGGTCCTACTGTTAGTTGGGCAGAAAGAGAACAAGCTAATCACATACATTAACATTACCATCACAAAATAGACAGAAAATATGTACCTTCAGTCCAACCTGTGGTGTCATCCCCAGGATCCACACCCTGCAGCCAAGCAAGTGGGATTTTCCCCTTCAGCATCTCCTCATACGGCCTGTAGGTACTCTTTGGACCCTGGATGGTCCCACTCTCGACATCAAGATCGTGGTTCATCTTTTTCATAAGGGCCCCTCTCAAAGTGTAGAAGCGTTTACTGCAGGATGGGCCACTACGTGGGTGTTGAGCACTGCTAGTAAGCTCAACACCAATGGCATCCCACAGTTTTCTTCTTTCTTGTTTGCCTAGTGACTTGCTTTGGGAGCCAAAGAGCAGCTCCCATTTCGCAAGGGTCAGGCGAACAAGATTATTATTCTCCGCCAAATTAAATTCAGGCTCCCTCTTGGCACCTGGGCGCTTAGCCTGGGGTGCTGCACCACCTTCAGGCTGGGCCCTTTTCCTTAAGGGAGGTCTGCGCACAGCACCCACCACACTCCTACTTGGGCCTGCTGTGGCCGGCAGATGTCCTGAATTTGGCTCCATCCTGTAGCTGCACACACACACCAATACACAACCAACAAGCACGCATGCAGACTACAGAATGGCATCGCCCTCTCTTTGGGTTGGGCAGGTTTTATGTGCTCTAACAGCCAATCACAAACAGGCCCACTTAATTGATTAACACATACTAGCAAGGTGCTTGTAGCCACAGCTCAAATGCAGTGATTGAACCATGTGTGGTAGCCAATTAACTAATTACAGACCTCATTAACAAAACAACACACAACCAAAGACAACAATGTACTCATGTATACGGCTATTTAAATCAAGAGCAGCTTACCTTTCATTGGTCCACCACAGAATTTTCAGCCATGTCCGTTAATGCACGCAAGTTTAGGCTCACGTACGCTAGTAGCGCTACTAGCGTGCGCGTGCGCACTCCGTTTCACGCACACCTGGGTCAGCTAATTGGAGGCCGGAAATAGCAGAGCCACGCAAAAGGCGGCAAAGCGGACCTGTCCTTTTTGAAAGGTAAGTATAAATGGCTGGATTTGGCAAGCTTCTGGTATTGTTACACTGTGGCAAAGGCTGTGGTGTGGTGCTTGTTTCCCTTAGCTCATTTGAGTGTCTGGCTGGGTTTGGTCCTCACTCTCTGTGGCTTGTTGGGTGATTTCTGACATCAGTGCTGTTTCTTTAGGAGATTGATTTTGTTGGCATATGCAAATATTGTGGAGCATACAGCAAGTGAGGCTTGATTTTGGGGCCTTTTGTGGGCTGTGCAGCAACTCCCCTCTTGGTTGTGCCTAACTTAGAAAGCTGGTTTTCAGCAGGCTGGTGGTTTGTACCACTATACTTCTGGTTTTGTGGTGAGCTGCATTGTAGTGAGTGTGTGAGGAGTGTGATTGTTTGTGTGTGTGGTGTGTTTGTGGTTTTTGGTTTTGTTTGGCTGATTTGGTATATCTGTTGAGTGTGTGTGATGGATAAGAGGGTGATGTATGGGGTATGGGTGGATGGATGTATGCGTATGCTGGAAGAGCAGGAGGACAGGGAGCGGGGTGCTGTGAGGCTTAGGGCACCCGCTCCTTTGGAATCCGCCTTTCAGTATGGGACTTAAGTGACGAGCAGATCAGGAGCCGCTTCCGTCTGAATCGTGCTGCACTACAGTCCCTACATGATCAGATTAAGCACAAAATCGAGCCATCCACCAAACGCACTCGATCCAATCCAGGCATAGTACGCCTGTGTGCCACTCTTAATATTTTGGCACGAGGGACCTTCCAGGCAACCTCTGCCCTCCTCAGCGGGATCAGCCAGGCTACAATGAGCCGCATATTAATCCAGGTAGTTCTGGCGATTTGCCTTCTATCTAATGGGAGGGATCCCGAATGTGCTAGGGTGCGTTGATGGTACACATATCCCTTTCCGCCCTCCCCGTGCACAGGAGCTGTATTTCAGAAACCGGAAGCAATTTCATTCATTTAACATCATGGTGGTCTGTGACCACGAAATGAAGCTGCGGGGGCGGTGAGATCGGGGTTCCCCGGCTCATGCCACGATTCTTACGTCCTGCAGCGGACAGTCCTGTGCCGGAAGTTTGAGAACAACGAAATGCCAGCTGGCTGGCTACTGGGTAAATAATTAACCATGTCAAAGTATTTGGCCTAAAATATGTGGCCTAGTAAGCGAAATTAGTAAAAATGAAAACCAAAACATGTACTAGTACTAATTGCTGTCTCTCTCCTTGTGTTTTTTCTACAGCGGACAAGGGATATGGGCAGAGAACGTGGGTGATGACTCCGGTCAGAAGCCCACAGACCTCTGCCCATGAACGCTACAATGCAGCACACCGCAAAACCCGAAGCATTGTGGAACGAACCATCGGCCTGCTGAAAGCACGCTTTCTATGTTTGGCATGCCCAGGAGGAGAGATGCTGTACAGTCCACAGAAGGTCTCCAAGATCATCCTCGCCTGCTGTGTGCTCCACAACATTTGTATATGCCACAGAATCCAATCCCCTGAAGAGACAGCACTGGTGCCCGAAATCCCCAACTTGCCCGCAGAATGTGTGAATGAGTGAGGACACCCAGACTGGCAATGAGCTAAGGGAAAGCATGATCACTTCATTTTTTGCGGTAAGCTAACTACCCTTCACTGTAATCCAAGTACTGCACTACAGGGCAAATCTTTTTTGGCTCCAATCATAATTTGTCCAAAACCACTATAAGGGGGGTGTAAGATAACCCAAACCACTATAAGGGGGGTGTAAGATGACCCAAACCACTATAAGGGGGGTGTTAGAGGACCCAAACCACTATAAGGGGGGTGTAAGATGACCCAAACCACTATAAGGGGGGTGTAAGAGGACCCAAACCACTATAAGGGGGGGGGTGTAAGTGTCAGAGAACCAGGACTGTTCCCTCTGTAGTCCAGCAGAGGGCGCCTGTTCGTCTATGCCGGAGAACCAGGACTGTTCCCTCTGTAGTCCAGCAGAGGGCGCCTGTTCGTCTATGCCGGAGAACCAGGACTGTTCCTCCTGTTGACCAGCAGAGGCCGCCTGTGAGTCCTCACTACTGAGCATGTGCAGGGGCCTGTAAAAACAGACTAGGCCTGTCCTCAATTGCCAGTTGGTCTTTTCCTGCATGCTCCTGATTTCCTGTGATTCCTTCCTGTGTACCGACCCGGCTTGCTTCTGACTACGATCCTGCTTTCCTGACGACTTCGGCTTTGTTTTGTGACCACGATCCTGATCTGCCTGCCCACGACCTCTGCTTGTTTCTCGACTTTGATCCAGATCTGCCAGCCCACGACTTCAGCCTGCCTCACACTCCCAGATCAGCTCTGGTCTGTCTCCTACTCGGAATTCTGCAAAACCCACTCCTAGGTTGCCTGACCTGGGGCCTTCCTGCAGCCCAGTCTATCCTCACCATCAGAGGCTCTAGTGAATACCAGGTTGGTCCTTAGATTCCAGGCTTCCCGGTCGAGAGGTGAGCAGTGTTGCAGTCTCCGCAATCAGGGTTCACACCCGGTGTTCTGACAGTACCAACTGGCCAATAATGAGCTCTGGCGGAGATCACCCGGCTTTTGACGCTTTGGTTCAGCAGATGACCGCTCTGACACAGGCGGTGGGCAATCTACATGGTGGATTTTTACAGCTGGAGTCCCGCCTGGATACACTGCAAGCCAGCCTTCCTGTTCCTGTAACCCTGTCCCGCCATCAGCCTCCGTTATGCCTCCAGCTGCCGACAATGCCAGCTCTGCACCCAGTACCTTTGAACCTCGCATACCTTTGCCTGAACGTTTTTCTGGCGATCGCAACCGTTTTCGATCGTTTAAGAATAGTTGCCAGTTGCTGTTTGATCTCCAACCCCGGACTTACCCCACAGAGGGTTAAGACTGTTATCTCCTTGCTGCTGGGGAACCCTCAGATTTGGTCTCATCGCTTACTTGAACAATCAGACCCTATCATATCCTCTCTGGAGTCCTTCTTTAATGCTATGGGGACTATGTATGACGACCCTGGGCGTATAGCTTCAGCTGAGGCTGTGCTTCGGACCCTTATCCAGGGACGCCGTCCTGTCGAGGAGTATGTGGCAGAATTCCGTTGCTGGAGTACTGAGACTTTTTGGAATGACCCTGCACTCTGTCATCAGTTCCGTTTGGGTCTGGCCGATTCTGTCAAAGATGAATTGGCTCGTTCCGATCTGCCCGCATCTCTGGAGGAATTGATCAAACTCTCCATCAAGATTGATAGGAGACTAAGAGAACGTCGTCTTGAGAAAAGTAATCCTCAGTCGCTCCATTTGGATCCTCCTCGTGCCGATGCTCCCAGCTCCTCTCCATCCTCCACTGCTATTAACAGTGGTTCGGAGCCGATGCAACTCGGGGTTTCTCGCCCCTCACTGACATCTGAGGAACGCCTTCGCAGATGCCAGCACAATCTGTGCCTTTACTGCGGGGAAGCCGGCCACTTCCTCTATAGATGCCCCATCCGTCCTCCAGGTAGGAGGTTACCTACTAGACATTGTTCGGGCTCCCTCCTGCTTTCTGGTGCTAATCATGTTTCTGTTTCGCTCTGTCTTCAGTTGCCCGGAAGAAAAATTGAGGTGGCAGCCATTATCGACTCTGGAGCCTGCAGCTGCTTCATGGACCTAGAATTTGCAAGGACCCATGACATTCCTTTCAGACAACGCCCCTTTCCACTTACCATTTCCTTGGCTGATGGTTCCCTGCTCAAGAACGGTCCTATTACTTTACAAACTTTGTCCTTATCAGCATGCATTAATCCTGATCATTTTGAATGGCTAAGTTTTGATCTCATACCATCCCCTGCTTTTCCTGTCATTTTGGGTTTACCATGGTTATTGGCACATAACCCTTCAATAAATTGGTCTACGGGTACAGTGCGCTTCGAGTCTCCTTTTTGTCTTCATGCCTGCTTTTCCAATTCTACTACCAGGTACCAACTAGCTCTGACTGATTCTGCCAAGGAACAGGATCTTCAAAGCTTACCTGAAGCCTATATGGACTTTAGGGATTCTCTTTGACAAAAAGGGAGCCGACACTCTTCCTCCCCATCGGTCTTAAGATTGCCCAATTGAACTTTTGCCTGGGGCATCCATCCCTTTTGGCAGGATTTACCCGCTATCCGATCCGGAGTTGTTAACCCTTCGTCAGTATCTGGATGAAAATTTGAAGAAGGGTTTTATTCGGCCTTCCACTTCCCCTGCAGGTGCTGGTATTTTCTTTGTAGGCAAGAAAGATGGTTCCTTACGGCCCTGTATCGACTACAGGGAACTGAACAAGGTCACTGTCAAGAATCGCTACCCTCTACCCTTGATTTCAGACCTCTTTCAGCGCCTTAAAACTGGACAGATTTTTACCAAGCTTGACCTTAGGGGGGCATACAACCTCGTCCGGATAAGAGAAGGGGATGAGTGGAAAACGGCATTTCGAACTCGTTACGGACACTTTGAATATCTTGTCATGCCTTTCGGTTTGTGCAATGCCCCAGCAACCTTCCAACACTTGGTCAATGACATTTTTAGGGACCTACTTTATATTTTTGTCATTGTGTACTTGGATGACATTCTTGTCTTTTCTGAAAACCTGGCCGAACATCGGGAACATGTGCGAACAGTACTCTCACGACTTCGGGCACATCAACTCTTTGCCAAGTTAGAGAAGTGCGAATTTGAAAAAGCATCCATCTCTTTTCTGGGGGTCCTCATCTCGGATCAGGGGTTCTCCATGGACCCTAGTAAGGTTTCGGCTGTACTTGATTGGCCAGCACCTACCTCCCGAAAGGAGGTCCAGAGATTCATTGGATTCGCCAATTTTTATCGCCGGTTTATCCGTAACTTCTCTGCCATAGTCCGGCCTATCACGGATCTAACAAAGAAAGACAAGACCTTTGAATGGACTGAATCTGCTCAGCAAGCCTTTCAGACCTTAAAGGAATGCTTCACTTCTGCCCCTGTTCTCACACACCCGGACTCTTCCTTACCATTCATCTTGGAGGTTGATGACGTTCAGGGCAGAAGGCCGTTCTGCATCCGGTCGCCTTCTTTTCTCGCAAATTGTCAGCTACTGAACGCCTGTATGACGTAGGAGACCGAGAACTTCTATCCATTAAATTGGCTCTTGAGGAATGGCGGTACCTGTTAGAGGGAGCAGTTCATCCTATTCTGATCCTGACTGATCACAGAAACTTGGAATATCTACGTTCTGCCAAACAATTAAAACCTCGTCAGGCGCGTTGGTCCCTGTTTTTCTCCCGCTTTAATTTTCACGTTACCTATCGACCGGGCAGCCGTAACACCAAGCCTGACGCTCTGTCCCGATTGCCGCTTCCAGACACTTTGGATGAGACTGATTCCTCGGAACTACCAATCCTCCCAGAAGGACATTTCTTGGTATTAGAATCCGAACTCATCTCTCAGATCCGGAGAGCCTCCTCGGAATTACCACTTGAGGATTGTGAAGACCTGCTTTGCTCTGACGGTTTATTTATCCATCAAGGCAAGATATTTGTACCTAGGTCTACCAGAACTGCGGTTTTACAGACTTTTCATGACCACCCCTTGGCAGGGCACTTTGGACTACACAAGACCTTGTTGATCCGTCGGCACTTTTGGTGGCCTTCCTTGAAGAAAGACTGTGTTTCCTTTATCAATCTCTGCCGGAATTGTGCCCGAAGTAAGGGTTCTTCTCACAAGCCTGTGGGGTTACTTCTTCCCCTGCCAGTGCCTGAAAGACCATGGTCCCACATCTCCATGGACTTCATCGTGGAATTACCTCCCTCTGAGGGATTTACCACCATCTTAATGGTGGTTGATAGATTTTCTAAAATGTCTCATTTTATTCCCTTAGCGGGTATTCCGTCCGCGCCTATACTCGCTCAAGTGTTCATCAGGGAGGTGGTCCGGCTTCATGGTATACCCACCGAAATTGTCTCCGATCGAGGATCTCAGTTTACGTCGCGGTTTTGGTCCCGTCTGTGTGAAGCGCTCCAAATTTCTCTGGCTCATTCATCTGCCTATCATCCTCAGTCGAATGGGCAATCAGAACGTACCAACCAGACGCTTGAACAATATTTACGTTGTTATTCTTCTGCCCTGCAAGATGATTGGTATCGGCTCCTACCTCTGGCTGAGTTTGCATATAATAACTCCTGTCACAGTTCCACTGCCAGATCGCCATTCTTCGCAAATTTCGGTTTTCATCCCAATATCTTGCCAGACATGCCTAAAGAGGTGAACTTACCCGCTGCCCAGGACTTGGCCTCTTTCTTGGCAGAGACACATCGTGAGTTAAGGGAATGTCTTCTCAAAGCCCAGGAACAGTATAAAAGGAGTGCCGATCGTCATCGTCAGGCCTCCCCAGTATATGCTGTCGGTGACAAAGTCTGGCTGTCCACCCGAAACCTTAAGCTACGTTGTCCTTCTAAGAAGCTGGGCCCTAAATTTATTGGTCCATTTCTCGTTAAGAGGCTTATTAACGCAGTGGCCGTGGAACTTTGCTTACCGGCCTCCCTCCGCATCCATCCAGTGTTCCATGTCTCTTTACCTAAACCTGCACCAGTTTCCGAAACCTTAGATGACGGTTCTGAGTCTCTGATTGAGGATGAATCAGAAGAATATGAGGTGGAGCAAATTTTGGATGTCCGTCGCAGAGGAATGGGTCTTCAATATTTAATTTAATGGAAGAATTATGGAATCGAAGAGCGTTCTTGGGAGCCGTCTAGGAATGTCCATGCTCCTCGTCTGATTAGGGACTTTCATAGGTCCCATCCCGAGAAACCTGGTCCTAGAGTTGGCCGTAGGCCTCCCTTAAGGGGGGGGCAATGTCAGAGAACCAGGACTGTTCCCTCTGTAGTCCAGCAGAGGGCGCCTGTTCGTCTATGCCGGAGAACCAGGACTGTTCCCTCTGTAGTCCAGCAGAGGGCGCCTGTTCGTCTATGCCGGAGAACCAGGACTGTTCCTCCTGTTGACCAGCAGAGGCCGCCTGTGAGTCCTCACTACTGAGCATGTGCAGGGGCCTATAAAAACAGACTAGGCCTGTCCTCAATTGCCAGTTGGTCTTTTCCTGCATGCTCCTGAGTTCCTGTGATTCCTTCCTGTGTACCGACCCGGCTTGCTTCTGACTACGATCCTGCTTTCCTGACGACTTCGGCTTTGTTTTGTGACCACGATCCTGATCTGCCTGCCCACGACCTCTGCTTGTTTCTCGACTTTGATCCAGATCTGCCAGCCCACGACTTCAGCCTGCCTCACACTCCCAGATCAGCTCTGGTCTGTCTCCTACCCGGAATTCTGCAAAACCCACTCCTAGGTTGCCTGACCTGGGGCCTTCCTGCAGCCCAGTCTATCCTCACCATCAGAGGCTCTAGTGAATACCAGGTTGGTCCTTAGATTCCAGGCTTCCCGGTCGAGAGGTGAGCAGTGTTGCAGTCTCCGCAATCAGGGTTCACACCCGGTGTTCTGACAGTAAGATGACCAAAAACACTATAAGGGGGGTGTAAGATGACCAAAACCACTATAAGGGGGGTGTAAGATGACCAAAACCACTATAAGGGGGGTGTAAGATGACCAAAACCACTATAAGGGGGGTGTAAGAGGACCCAAACCACTATAAGGGGGGCGTAAGAGGACCCAAACCACTATAAGGGGGGTGTAAGAGGACCCAAACCACTATAAGGGGGGGTGTAAGATGACCAAAACCACTATAAGGGGGGTGTACGATGACCAAAACCACTATAAGGGGGGAGTAAGATGACCAAAACCACTATAAGGGGGGTGTAAGATGACCCAAACCACTATAAGGGGGGTGTAAGATGACCCAAACCACTATAAGGGGGGTGTAAGAGGACCCAAACCACTATAAGGGGGGTGTAAGAGGACCCAAACCACTATAAGGGGGGGGTGTAAGATGACCAAAACCACTATAAGGGGGGTGTAAGATGACCAAAACCACTATAAGGGGGGAGTAAGATGACCAAAACCACTATAAGGGAGGTGTAAGAGGACCCAAACCACTATAAGGGGGGGTGTAAGATGACCAAAAACACTATAAGGGGGGTGTAAGATGACCCAAACCACTATAAGGGGGGGTGTAAGATGACCAAAACCACTATAAGGGGGGTGTAAGATGACCCAAACCACTATAAGGGGGGGTGTAAGATGACCCAAACCACTATAAGGGGGGGTGTAAGATGACCAAAACCACTATAAGGGGGGGTGGAAGCTGAACAACATAACAATTAGGGTTGTTGTGCAAGTTGGACCCAAATGTTTGTAACAAATTAATGCATTATTTTTTAACAGCGAAAAAGCCACATTAAATATAAATACTAACTGCACTTTTTAATATTTTTCAGGCACCCCGAGAATCATCTTGAACATTCCTTTTGTTTTTTTCATAATTTTCCTTTAATTTGCAAAACATTTCAAACCAAAATAAAAGAAATTAAAAGAAACATGTTGCAATGTGTTTACTTGTGAAGGTACTAACATTGATTTCAAGCCCACAGCAAAGCAAAGCGCAGGCGCTGTGTTGAATAGCGTGGTCAAAATGACAGCGCCTACAAAGCTGAGCTCAAACATCATATTCAGCAATGTAGGCGTTGTTCCCAACAACGCCAGGTAGCGACTGAGGAGGCCTGCTATAGCGAATCACTACCGCCCGTGGTGTACGCTAGCGGCGCTCATAGCGCCATACTTCAGTCGCTCATCTGTCGCTACCTGGTGCTATTAATGAATCGGCCTCCCCGTGTATGTTGCCACTAGCAACAGATTGCAGGTAGTGAAAACCACTTCCATAAAACATGTGTTTGCTAACACAATAAAAGATCAGCTCAGCACATTGAGGACATGCTTTTGGTACACAAAAATATACACTTTCAAAAATGCCATGGAAAGTGGACTTTCCATTTAGGTATGTAGTCCACTACGTTTAATTTGATATACAATCTCTTAAATGGGATGTTATATAACACAAGTACTTAAAAATAAAGAAAAAGCTAAATACTACAACTTACCTTTCGACCAATCTGGACAAAGAAAATCTCTAAAGATTTATGACCCTCATCCTAAATGACAGCAATAGGACGAATAAATAGAAATGTAAGTTGTCAGAGAATGAAAATGGAGACAAAAGGCACACATGTTTTGTGCCATGCTCCTTATAGCCTGACTGGCAGCAAGAAAAAAATGTGTTGCCAACTTCACACCACGTGAAATCTTTGCCATTGGTGACCTACTGTGCCTGTCCAGTTGATGACTTTCAGGTGTTCTTCCTCAATGCTTACATGCCAGGAATCTGCTTTAAATAACATGTGCCCTTGGCTACTTGTTAAGTGCACCCACCATATATCTGATGTTAAGCAAGTCAACTCAATGAAACCAAAAAAGAATCCTGCCTATTGAAATCAATGAGCACATTTACATTGATGTGCTGCGGTGCATAGTGCAGCCCTGTCCATGTCTATCTATGGGCATATATTTGGCTTTGCCAGTGCTGCATTGCATTGCAGGTAATACTCACTGCCGGCCTGCCGGTAATACTCACTCCATCAAAGCTGCCTTTGGGTGCTTCATCTTCCAGGTCCTCTGTTGCAGCTGCCCCCACTTTTTGCATCTTTCGTTACCACTGCCACCAACCCCTGATGCCCGGCCTTCTGCAACTGCCACTGCCTGGTTCTATTGCCATGTGCCTGGGTATAGGAAACAACAGTGGGATGCAGAGTGG
Source organism: Gastrophryne carolinensis (assembly GCA_027917425.1). Classification (NCBI taxonomy): domain Eukaryota; kingdom Metazoa; phylum Chordata; class Amphibia; order Anura; family Microhylidae; genus Gastrophryne; species Gastrophryne carolinensis. The sequence goes on along the minus strand of CM051242.1, from coordinate 75,090,264 downwards.
CCTATAATGCTGCCACAGTACCACAACAAAGACAGAATGTAGACAGTATACCGAAATGCAGTAGAAACACACAAGATGAAAGTCCCATAAAAGAGCCTGTCAGGCCTAAGAGAGAACTCGTGAATATATGAGTAGTACCAAACAATTTTCATTTAAACACAAATGTAATGTGAAGTTTCAGATTGGGAACCAACTTTTGGAATAAATAAAGTTAGAGATAAACCACTACCACTTTCTTATGGAAATATATACACATTTACACATCATTACATATACACATCATTTATTATATGATTAAGCTACTCATTACATTTTAAGCATAAATAAAAGAAAAGCCATTGCCAAGAGTTTCAATTTAGCAATATTCTCACCCTGCTATAATGGCAAGGCAGATCTCAGGAACATACATTACCAGAAAGTAAACTGTCATAGGCCAGCACATGCGAGAACTAATCCCGCTACACTGGGCACTTTATAAGGAAGTCTCTTGCATCAGTATGATGCCAGAGGATTCCTATGTAACGCTATCTGTGCCTCCCTGCTCATTTGAAAACTTGACCTTGAGAAGACTGGCCCCTCTTTGAGTATGACTCATGGTTTTTAATATTTGGATTTACCCTTGGACTGCTACTTTGTGTATAGCCTCAGCTTGCTATCTGGACTTTGCAATTTCATCCTCGCTTTGATTATCTGTTACATCCTTGTCTTCCCCTTGGATTTGAACCTCTGCCTGTGACTCTAGACTTTTTTTGGCTTCTTTTTCGGACTTAGTTTGTGACTTCTAAACTCAGCTTCCATCACTCCTTGATTTTACCCCAGGGACAACCTGGGATAATTTTTTTGATGTGTACCTAGACCATAAACAGGCCACGCCCACCCACCAGAGCCAAGGCTGCAGGAATTCAATCATTTGTCATATTCCTGTACATCTGGCTGGTTCTGTGCAGGCGCAGATATGAACACTGTGTACGATTGCTTCTGCACATGTATAGTCAGTCAGGTAATAGTTAAGAGACATATGCACCAGTCAGCTGTCAGATGTCAGTTTCCCACTTCTGCTACCATGCCAGCTGACAATAACATCCACCGGCGTTGTCCGCTGATGCATCTGCCATGTCAGCTGACGTTAAAATCCAATCAAGACACACCTAGGCCTTCATAAAGAAATCCTGGTCAGCAAGATGATGGCAGGAGATTTTCTCTAGTATTGACAGTGCCACCTTTGTATCTCTGACTTCCTTTGGACTTCCCAGTTTGACTTTAGCACGTTTATGGTTTCCGCCTTTTGGATTAACCCTTTGGATTCCTAGTTTTAACACTGCTCGCCTTCCGACCATCCCTTTTGGATTAACCCTTGGACTGCTCTTTTCATGTTTAACTGCAGATTAATTTACTACTGCATCTCTGCCTGATACCCTGAACTTCTGGCTCCGCCTTTGGACTTTGCTTTTGCTTTTGTGACCCCTTGACCTTGGCTTACGCCAGACCACGCCATCTTCACTTAGACTATCACTGCCTCCCTGCTCAAGTCCTTGATTGCTCCCCAGGGACAACCTGGGGCTCCTCAAGCTGCCAAGCCAAACCCCCCTAGTGGGAAGCTCTAGCAAGGACTGGGGGGGGGGGGGCCTTAAATCCTGGGCTGCAGGAGCATCTTGGGTCCTGGGCAGTAGGTTCCAGGGCTCCATCTGAGGCAATGTGGGCCCCAGGGATCTGTGAACACCATTGCTCCATCTCCAGGTACATGACATCAGTGGCGTAGGAGGTAAGTGGACTTTTTCTTTAGATTCAATCCGTAAGATGCACCAACATAGACAAATCAATATATAGTAGATTGATAAATAGATAGCAGATCATTAGATAGATAATTATGGGACATATCAATGGAAAGCATAGAGGTTCTACTGCCTGGCAAGAATGGCCAGGCAAAGACTTGACCCGGCAGTCTGAAGTACCTCCCTGGTCTTTTCTGCAAGAAAGTATAGGTTTGCTGCTTAGGAGGTCGCAGGTTGTGCCCAGTGAGTCAAGGAGCTGAGTAGGCAGGCAGTGGTTTCCCAGTCCAGATGGCACCGTGGCATGCAAAAGCAGAATCAAGGTCTCACGTAGGCTGAGGTTCAAACCCAGGTCTAGACAAACGTGAGCAACAAAGCTTCAAAAATTCATCTTGGAGAGAAAGTTAGTGCACTTATACTGGCACCATGAGTGGAAGTAAGCACATGTGTAATGGCAAAAAAAGAAGCAAAAGAGATAATATAGATAGAAATATAAGATAGATAGATAGATAGATAGATAGATAGATAGATAGATGATGGATAGATAGGTAGACTGAGAGAGAATGAAAGGACGATAAACAAAGACAAATGATAGATAGATAGATAGATAGATAGATAGATAGATAGACAGATAGATAGATATTCTGCAAAATACACTTCTAAAACAGACCCAGTAGTATGTTTAATATTCCTCCATGCACAAATTAATAGCAATCTCTAAACCGAGAGAATAGCATTTACAAGCATAACATGCTTCAAGGAGGACACAGAAGCAAACCCTTTTCTATGAAGGAATTATCCTGATTGAAAGGCATAGAGAGGATTAAATGCTGTGTATAAATACACTTTACTATCACAGTAGGCTGTGCGTTAAGAGGAAGTGACTGGAATATTTTTTTTATGGTGATGCAGATCAAGTGAAAAGACAGCGAATAAATAAAAAGGAAAGATAATTATTTGATGGAGTTCTTTTCGGATGTGCCCCAGCAGGGAAGGGACTAGATGCTTAGTAGTGCAGACTGCCAAAGCATTAAAAGAAGCCGTAAATTGTCACAGGAGAAAATTGAAGCTGGGAGATTGAAGATATTCAGACGCTAGTCCTGTTATTTCCATTTGACTTTGCGTTGCACGTTTTTTTTTTTTTTTTTTACATACTAAAGAAATCACTGCGGTGTGAAATGCATAAGTATTTCACAAAGATATCCAATTTCCCTCTTTATGCGGTGACTGTCTCGGTCCAGTGTCAAATAATTGGGCTATTTGCAGAGACAAATGAAAAATCGCAGTTAACAGCATCTGCAGAGGGCTTTACATATGACAGCGAGAGGTTTAGATATTTGAGTACCAAGCAGAAGATGCCCCCATGAGTCCTAAATGTAAAAACTATTTGCTTTAATCCTTATGTTCTTAAATCCCCAGTTTATCTTTCAATTATGTTGTAAATCTGTCAGATTTTTCTTGATAATGGTTGCCTATTTTAAGGTCATGCACAAATCTTTTGTAAATCATATTACTTGTATTGTAACAGTGCTTAATCATTCAGTAAGTCTTCCATCTTTAGTATATGGCTTGATGCAGAGCCTCCCCGTTCAGCTCCCCCGTGCGTTTCCCCGTTGGTTTTGGCCTTTGATCGGGTCAGGAAAGGGTGCTACGTTGATTTTAGTGTGCGTTTATGCGCTCAGGTGTGCGCTCAGCCGGCTTTCCGATTGTCGGCTCGCACGAGGCTGTTTCCCGGGAAAACGGACGCCTCGTTCATTGGTCCGTTTTTTTCAGTGATGCAGAGCCTTGATTTCCGCTTGAAAACACCCTAATAAAACGGGGCCGCCGAGCCTTCACTTACGGCAAGTCTGACCAGCCGTATTGGAGCTACGTGCTATTTGGGAATGCATTCCTCTGTGGGCCAACATCAAAGGCGCCAGCTACGCCGTCTGATAGTTCTGAGTATGGCAGAAACCAGGCTGCAGCACACGCCTTTGGACATCGATTGCATGAGTGACGTTGACCTATTCAAGCTCACCCGCCTTAACCGTGTTTCTCTCCATGCCTTGTATAGCGAGCTGCGGCCATGGTTAGCCCCCACCACAAGAAAGGGGCATGCAATTGCAGGTATGACCAAATTGGTTGGCTGCCTGCAATTTTTGGCGAACGGCTCGTTCCAGAGACTGGGTGCCTTCTCCCTGGGGATGTCCCAGTCTACGCTCAGCCGCAGCCTAACCAAGTTTTTGGATGGCATGGCTACCCTGGCACAGAATTAAATTTTTTTCCCTCAAACAGGGGAAGCCTGGAATGCGGTTAAGTTGGGCTTTTATAACATAGCCGACATGCCCAACGTCCTTGGTGCAATCGATTGCACACATGTCTCGCTCATCCCCCCTGCGGACCAGGAATATCTGTTCAGGTATGTGGTTTGGGTCTGCTTTTTTTCTGGTTATCACACATTTTTTATGGCTCACACTAATTACACTTGTGTTTTGCTTGGTGCAGGAACAGGAAGATGGGCCATTCCATCAATGTTCAGGCAGTGGCGGGCCCTGATCTTCAATTTTTCAGTCTGTTTGCTGGCTTTCCTGGGTCCACGCATGATGCGCACATTTTGAGGAACTCCAGCCTCTATCAACGGTTTCAATCTGGAGATATTTCTGGAGGATGGTTACTGGGTATGCGTATTAAAGTTGTATTTCTTGGCCCCCAGGATTGAATGTGGATTTGCCACTACCCCACTAATCTGTGAGACCTTTCCTGGAATTTTGAAAAGGTTTTTGGTTTAATTAATGGGTGAAAGTATTCTCCACTATTGGCTTATGTTCTGGTCCTCTTATCTCAGTAGCATTACGCAGACATTTTTAAGGAGTGTACAGGTTGCATGTGTTTGTAGGCTCAGTAAAAATGTCAATTCCTCCCACCATACCTAGCTCACCTATTTGTCCCTGTGTACTAATGTTTCTATGCACACCTAAACCTTTTTTTAGGCATCCACCTTATGTTTGTCTTTTGTATTTTGGCAGGTGACTCAGGCTATCCCTTGTTACCATGGCTGCTCACACCCATCCTGCACCCATCTTCCCAGGCACAGGAGCGCTACAACACAGCCCATAGGAGGTCTCGCTCTGTGGTGGAACGTGCCTTTGGGTTGTGGAAGATGCGTTTCCGATGTCTGGATCACAGTGGGGGTTCTCTTCAGTATCAGCCTGGCAAGGTTATCAAAATAATTATTGCTTGTGGGGTCCTGCACAACCTTGCCATTAGAAGCAGGATTGCTCGATATACTGACCTGGGTGCAGAACCTTTCCCTATTTCTGACGAGCAGACCCCTCCTTACACTGGTACACCAAGTGGGCCAGCACACACAATCCGTGCTGACCTTGTGGCCAATGTATTTTCTTGAAACCACCCCCTGTCTGCAGGCTGGGGAAGATTAAATCACACCTAATAAGTGTTACATGCTGGTCACAAAGCGACTCTAAATGCATTTGGCCTTTACCTCTGCTGCCGGCGCATGTCCATTTTTGGCCAACTATATGATTTCAGGTCCACAACTGTCCGCTTGATTTGTTCAGTATCTCGATGGACAGAACACCATAATGTACCCAAACAGCATTGGCAACAGCCATGCTTTGTGCTTATCAAAAACGGCCTGTTAGGGACCCACGGCGTGGTTATCGCCCACATGGGTGTGTGTTGTCCCCTGCATCACTTGAAATAGATGGTTGGCTATCTGGGGAGTCGTGTGTGGTTTTTGGGCCGGTGGTTGAGAATGGGTTAATGTCTCCTTGCTCCTGCGTTTTGGGGAATGTGCCTGTGTCTGTGGAGTCCCCACCGTTTTAGTTGGTGCATGTTCTACATGTGTCTTGTGCCTGCTTTTGTGTTTTATTTAGGATGAGGCATGTGTGCGACTGGCTCTTTGGGCTCCCTTTAGGTCTGCCCATATTGATATGGTATCCCACACCAAGCGGAGTGCCTTGAACTTTCAATATTTTTACAACTGCGGTTGCGCGCCTGTGCGCACGCACGCACGTCACCGCGGGGGAACGTCAGATCTAGAATTTGAAAAAGAAGGCAAGATGTCCCCCGCCGTCTTTACAACGGAGCAGGACGAGCTCATCATGGATGTGAGTATGCGAGCGAGCGAGCGTGCGTTTATGTGCGCGCACACATTCCTTGTAATAAAAAAATAAAAAAACGCAAGAATAGTCTGAAACAACTTAGTTTCTCACCTTACAGACCAGGCCACCTTAGTTTAACCCATGTACGCAGCTCCAAACTAGCCTACATGCAGATAGCAGAACTAGGGCAATGTGAGGCAGCAAGAGGTTAATAAAGTGACTTGATTTAGGCCAGGAAACTTGTTAATGTATTTTGTGGATTAATGGTGTGTCCTTGTCTCTTTTTCTAACAGATGATGCTGAGGAATCGCTACGACTTCCTGCCGTCTGATTATGCCAAACGGACGTTGGCCCTGGAGGTGGTGGAGGCGATAGAACGCCGAACCCAAACCACCTATACCTTCACTCAGATCGCCCAACACTGGTCTGATTTAAAAAGAAGGCATAAGCCCCGGGTGAGGCGGTACTTCAACCAACATTTTCCATGTAAGTGTAGAAAATGTAAATGCACCTATAACCCTGGCATCGCCTGGGCGTGGTTTAATGATTGTGTTTGTATTATAGCCCATGAATGGAAACTACGGTTCCGCCCCACCCGGACCAGGACACGCAGCCCAGTGTTGGGCGAAACAGGTGAAGGTGTAGGTGGCCCACCGCCAGGGTCAACGGCCACCCCCTCCTCTGTAAGTGACTCGGAGGAGCCGCTGGACCTCAGCATGCAGGGGAGGGGGGGATCTGACGGCAGGGAGTCGACCAGAACAGAGGCTGAACCTGACTCCGGTAAGGGAAATATAGTTAGATATGTTGAAATACATGCATTAAATACAGATACCCATGTGCCCTATTGTTGTAGATTCAGACGTTGCTGGAACATCCCAAGGGATGAGTGAGGAAGCGGGCGAGGAGGAAGAGGTTGCTGGGGAAGGTGAGTAGATTGATACCTAGAAGCCTAACTTAATATTCTATTCATGAAAGAACAACAGTCTCTAATATCAGTGTGTTTGTCATCCATACAGATTCACAACAGCAACAGAGGGAGGCTGAAGGGAGACTCCGCCCCCGACGCAATGTGCGGCCCAAACCTTGTAAGTGGTGTTTATTTAAACTAAAGAAAATGAGCAAACAATTACATTTGAAAACTAAAATTCAGAAACATTTCCAAAATATTTTTTATAAAAAAAGCACTTAAAGCGGACCTTAACTCTGAATAAGAGTCTATCTTAAATATTTCCCACACCCTGTACATACAGATTGTCCACCTTACAAATCATCTTACCAACCTTTTCCAGAGCACAGCTCTGCTCTGTGTGAGCAAAGCACAGCTATAACCCACCCCCTGTACCTTATCCCACTCTCCTCTCCTCAGTAAGTGTGATGCTTCAGAGTCAAGATGGCGGCGCACGTATCCTAAATTCCTGAACTGAGTTGCAGCCCAGTGGGGGAAATAATAATAATTAATTGACTAAAAACTTACTATATATTATTTTAAGATGCTGCGGAATCTTTTAAAAATAGTTTGTGCTTTTCATGAAATCACGCAGAAGGTCCGGTTGGATATGGGCCCCAAAAAAACCACGCCCAACCAAACCAAAAAAACAATGCTAAACTAATGTTGTTTTTCATTCACAGATCAAAGAAGACATCCCGAAGACCCCGAGGCATAATTATAAAAAAAAAAAAAAAATTGTAAATATTGCTTAATGTTTTACCCCCGCCCCCAAAAAAAACCTTAAAAATAACAACAAAACAAAAAAAAAACTTTGTATAATAAAAAACATTAACATATTTTGAGAGTTGGCTTTCCTGCAAAAGTACAATCACACAACATCAGCACACATTTCCATGACACCAGAGGTTTAGATATGGAACAATAATTCAGAAAAACGCACAAACAATTATGGTATGCATTAAGGACAAGGAAGAAGGAACAAGCAAGGAGATTAAGGTATGCATTAAGGACAAGGAAGAAGGATCTACTAGATGATTAAGGTATGCATTAAGGACAAGGAAACACCCACAAAAAAAACAAAATAAAAAAAAATGTGTGTCACATTTGCATTTGTGGCCATATGCATATTCCAAGGGAGTTTGAGGGATGTGCGCTTGCGTGTAGCCAGATTGGCAGCTGAAGAGCCATGGAGATGTAAGTATACTTGCTCAAACCACCAAAATGGAAGGTCAAATACGACGGAAACCAAGCAGGTACGTTCAAAAAGGCAGGAAAAATCAGGGAAAAACGGGCTGCCCGTGTGAACGTGACTGGGAGCCCCGATCAAATTGAAGGCACCCGAGAGAGCAAAAAAAGCTTTCCGGGTAAAGTGAAATTGACGGATCAGTTAGGGAGCCATTCCGACGGAGGCTCTGCATCACATTTGAGCCACAATTCAAACGGGAGACCCGGACAATCGGAGGGTTTTAAGGGCAGTTCAGAGGAGGCTCTGCATCAGGCCCATAGTGTATAACTGGACTCCAATATGATAGTACCAAGTGGGGTCGTATGCAATACCATCAAGGAAACTGGTCATGTACCTTGTTTGAAGCTTCAGTGAAGCTGTTCCATGTTGTGCTATCACAATAACAGCCTGGTGCCGGCGGTTAAACTGTGATGGGGATTCGAGGATGGTAATCAATAGTTCAGGTTAGAGCAAGTCCAATAATACAGACCAACCAGTCCTGGAAGTACTGAGGGGAGGTGATATGCAGACTTGAGAACAGTAGCTCTGATGTGGACAAAGGCAAGGCCCAGGATGAGAACAAGACTTGGCAGTGGACAGGGTCAGGTTAGGCAAATGCTGCCAACAGGGCTCAAAAATGGATGTGGTCCAATGTGACAAAGGTCAGCAACAGAGCTCAGCACTGAACAAGGTCAAACTGTGGCAAAGGTTGGCACTGGATGCGGTCAGACAAAACAAAGGTCAGCAACAAGGTTCTGCACAACTTGGCTAAATGTGGCAAAGGATGACAACAGGGTTGGGCACTGCACGTGGTTAGACATGGGGAATATCAGTAACAAGGACTGTGGTAGCCATGTCAGAACTATTCCAGGAGACAGCCTCCAATCAGCTCAGAGTCCGCAGTCAGTGTTTTGTTGCACCAGCCATGCGCAGTGTAGCGTAGTGTGGAGGTGGCCTGAGCATGAACCATTGGATTTGGAATCAGGTACGTACCGTGTCTTATAGACTCCAGGGCCACTTTTGGACCACTTTAATAGAAGCGTGCTAAAAAAAACATTATTCCTCAATTTCTGCTTGCTGGACACAATTTGTCATTCTTCACCAAATGTCCAGAGATGTAATCAATAATTTTAATCACAATCATCAACTTGGCCTGGTATAATAAATATATATATAAATTAAACTCATCCCAATCCCATGCCCTCTGGTTTACACCAGGAGCATGAAGCAGTGTGAACCATGTCTGCCAGGGGAGCTGACCCTTACAATGTTTTGTGCACTGTCATCAACTTTTGTGGTTAGAGGATCAGAGTATCCTTTAATATCAGAAGATGTCCGGCAGACAGTTCCGAGATCTCTTGCCGGAAGTAGACTTTTGGCAGACAGCTCAACGTCTGTGAGCAATAATTCTAGCTATTCTGTTCTGCTTGTGAGATCAGCACCTGTGCCTTAGTATTACCCCAGTGCATTGATAACCCTTTTCAGGTCAGACACTATACCATTTATGTCAAGGGGGGAAACCAAAATAAAGCAGACTTAAAGTCAAACAAGATTTTAGGTCCCCTGAATATCTTCCCAATTTAAAGTGCCCCACTGCTAAACAAGACCTATTCCTTTCTGGCTGATTGGCCACCAGAAAAAAGGCTGCAGTTTCTGCAGCAGTGGTTCTCAGAATGGTGAACCAGTTTCAAGTCCCCTAATGCCTCTTCATAGAAACATAGAAACATAGAAGGTTGATGGCAGAAGGAGACCATACGGTCCATCTAGTCTGCCCTTATGTGTATACTGTATGTACTCTTTATCTTAGGATAGATGAGTGCTTATCCCAGGCATGTTTAAATTCAGTGACTGTTGATTTTTCAACTACCTCTGCTGGAAGTTTGTTCCAAGCATCTACTACTCTTTCTGTAAAATAATATTTTCTAACATTGCTCCTGATCTTCCCCCCGACTAGCTTCAGGTTGTGCCCCCTTGTTCTATCATTAAGCTTCTTCTTAAAAACACTTCCCTCCTGAACCTTATTCAATCCTTTCACATATTTAAAGGTCTCCATCATGTCCCCCCTCTCCCTTCTTTCCTCCAGACTGTACAAATTAAGTTCTTTAAGTCTCTCCTGATAAGTTTTAAGTTTAAGTCCTTCCACCATTTTCGTTGCCCGCCTTTGGACATGTTCTATTTGAATAATGTCTTTTTGCAGGTAAGGTCTCCAGAACTGTACACAGTATTCTAGCTGTGGCCTTACCAGGGCTCTATACAGCGGCATCACAACCTCCCTCTTCTTACTGGTGATGCCGAGCATCCTGCTTGCTTTTCCCACTGCCTGGCTACACTGTCCACTCATCTTGCAGCTATCAGTAATCAGTACCCCTAAATCTCTCTCCTCCGAGGTCCTGGCTAACACAGTACTGCCCATACGGTACTCAGAGCAGGGATTCCTTCTACCCAAGTGCATGATTTTACATTTAGAGACATTAAACTCTAGTTTCCACAGTTTTGACCATCTATCCAGTAAAGTTAAATCATTTTCCATGTTGCAGACACCTCCAGGAATATCCACCCTATTTCTAACCTTTGTATCATCAGCAAACAGACAAACTGCACCTACCAAGCCTTCTCCTATGTCACTTACAAATATATTAAAAAGAATGGGGCCCAGGACAGAGCCTTGCGGCACACCACTTGTAACTCGCCTTTGTTCAGATTGCACACCATTTACAACAACGCTCTGATACCGATCCCTCAGCCAACTGGAAATCCACTGAACTATCCAGGGATTGAGTCCTACCTTCAATAACTTATCTATGAGCTCCTTATGTGGTACAGTGTCAAAGGCTTTGCTAAAATCCAGATAGGCGATATCCACAGCACCACCTTCATCTAACACTTTAGTGACATTGTCAAAGAAATCAATTAGATTGGTCTGACATGATCTGCCCTCAGTAAAGCCGTGCTGTTTTGGGTCCAATAGGTCATTAATTTTTTGATGGGAAATTATCTGTTTTTTTAAGAGTGTTTCCATTAATTTGACCACTATAGATGTTGAACTAACTGATCTGTAATTACTGGTTTCTTCTCTACTCCCCTTTTTATGGATTGGTACGACATTGGCCATTCTCCAATCATCTGGAACCTCACCAGTTGAAAGGGAATGGTTAAGTAAATCAGTCAGAGGGGCTGCAATCACAAACCTAAGTTCCCTTAGAACTCTGGGGTGGATTCCATCTGGACCCATCGCCTTACTTACCTTTAGATGTGCCAGCTCGGATAGGACATCAGCCTCCAGAAACTCCAGAGCTGTGCCCTCCCAGCGGGATGCTGTGCTATGGCCATGCCTGCTACTATCTGAAAATACCGAACAAAAGTAGCTATTCATATGGTCAGCCACAGCCTTATCTCCGTCAATATAATTATTTTCCCTATTTCTAATTTTTGAGACTGCATTGCTTTTCTTCTTTCTGTCACCAATATATCGGAAAAAGGTTTTATCTCCCCTCTTCATAGATTTGGCCATTTCTTCCTCCTTTTGCCCTTTAGCAGTCCTTATAATCAGTTTTGCTTCCCTCTGTTTAATTTTATATGCCTCTCTGTCAGCTACACTTCCACTTACTTTATACTTCTTATAGGCAGACTTCTTATCTTTTATGATAGTGCTGACTTCCCTAGTAAACCATAATGGTTTCTTCTTCCTTTTATTCTTGCTAGTTTGTTTCACATATTGCTTAGTTGCCTTTAAGATGGCTATTTTTAATAGTGACCACTGGGCACTCACTTCTGCTACTCTGTTCCACTCACCTAATTTTCTTTCTACATACTCCACCATTTCCTTGAAGTTTGTCTTCCTAAAGTCTAGCACTTTGGTTCTGGTGTGTGATTGCACAATGTCTGTTTTTATTCTGAACCATAAGCATTGATGGTCACTGGAACCCAGATTTTCTTTAACTCTGACCTCGGACACCAGATCCCCATTGGTCAGAACTAAGTCCAGAATGTTATCTCCTCTAGTTGGCAATGCCACAAATTGTTTTAGAGACACTCCATTAAGTGCCTCTAATATAGTCCTGCTCTTGCATGTCGATGCACTTGGGATATTCCAGTCTACATCAGGCATGTTGAAGTCACCTGTAATTACAATGTCCCCCTTCTCTGCCATTCCACTGATTTCATCTATTAACAGGTTATCTAGATCCTCAGATTGTCCAGGGGGCCTATATATCACACCAATTCTGATCACAGCTCACTCCTTAGTCTGCATGGTAACCCAGAGAGTTTCTAGTTCATTATGTGTATACTGAATTATTGTTGATTGAAGTGTAGTCTTGACATAAATGGCTACTCCACCGCCCTTTCTATCCAATCTGTCTTTTCTGTACATTGTGTAACCGGGTATGGCTATCTCCCAGTCATTGTGATCCTTGAACCAAGTCTCTGTTATTGCAACAAGATCCAATTCATCTCTGGATATGATAGCCATTAATTCACAGAGCTTGTTGCCCAAGCTGCGAGCATTGGTACACATCATGTGGATGTTGTTGGTATTGAATTTTAGTGTGTCCTTGATCTTTTCCACCTCTAGCCTACCACTGACCGGGCTTCCTGCTTCAATGTCCTGCTTCATCCTAAATGGTATGGGACAGAAATCACCCTTACAAGTTACATCTCTGTCCCCTTCCTCTAGTTTAAATCAAAAAATGCTCTGAGTTCCACTCCAAGTTCTTCTGTGCCTTTCTGTGAAGGATGCCAGCCATCCCTCTTAAACAACTCATTGTTCGACCACCTTCTAACATCATGACTAATACATCTAATACATACATCCAAAGCCTTCTTCACTGTGAGTAATTTGTGGGGTAAAAGAAAACGACCTGCTTTCCACCAGATGAGAGTGAGGAAATAAGAGCCAAGCTTCTAACTAGATTTGTATTGGCTAATGCCGGGGAAGCTACCATGTGAGCTGATGGTTGATGGACTAATTAGATGGCTAAGCAGTTAGTCATGCTCAGTGCTGCAGTATCGTCACTGTAGGTGGTGAGGTGCTGAGCTGCCATTGAGGGTTCAAGTGCTCAGTGGTGTACAGATAAGTGATTTTTGTAAAGCATAAATTTGGGCTTTCCAGAGGGGAGGGAGTATAAGAAGTGCCTGTACACATAGCAAATGTACCACCACTTTAAACTGGACCAAAACCCAGGCATTTCAGTTACCCGGGTTTCAGACCACATTACAGGGGCTTTGGGATACCTTAGGTGTTAAACCCCCAGGAATAGCATTTTACTCATCTTGATCCACGTGAATATTCATGCCCAGCAATAAAGGAGCACTATCACGAAAAATCCATAAAAACACGTCATCTAATGACAGAAGGGGTCACTTATACACCCAAAGTGAATAAAACTCCCGCCAAGCTTGTGTTTTTTCTCTCTCATAGTAGGAATAAAATCTAGGGGTGACAAGGTTTAGTCTATGCGGGGTGACAGAGCCTGTCACCTCGGATGTCCTCTTCCTTCCATTAAAAGAATGAATAACAAGCCTGGCTGGTTATTTCTTGATGCTTGATGTATAAGTGACCCCCCTCCAGACATCCAGCATATTTATATGCATTTTTATCATTGGGCAATTTTTCCGCGATAGTGCTCCAATAAGTTCTGACTGGCAGGAGTGCGGGATGCCTCCCATCTGGTGCACACAGGTATGCTGGTGCTGGGTCCATGCATCAAATTGAGGAGTGCTGGGGATTCCACTGGTGGCCGGGAATGCACAATGTGATTTCTGAGATGAGTATATACGATTCAAAAATCAAGATTTCCCTGTGGGTAAGCTGTAACCCGGTTTTGGAGTCTTTAGACTCTATATGCTAGGGTTTTGTTCTGCTTTAAACTTTAATCAGTTTTAACTAGGTGCTAGTCTACTACATGCAGGCAATGTTGGTTTGCAGTGTCTAAATCAAGGCCATCAATCCATTGAGGGTATTATACAGAATACTGATTTTACAGCTGTGCTCATCTACATATGTATACATGCTACCCTGGCAAAATGAAAAAATACTCACCTGATCCATGCTCTTGTCATCTTTAAGACCTGTGCTGCTTATTCGACAGGCAGAGCACTGCGTTTCTAGAAACATTGATGATATTTTCATTGGTGGATCCCTGCAGCAGTCCATCATAGCAGGGCTTTTGTTGGGTGATCGAAGATTCACTCAGCGCCCTCTATATGAAGAATGCCATTTAGCATCATTTAGCTGGCATATGGGTTCCATTGGAGTGCCAGCAACTATTTATACTTTGGTGCTGCAATTCACATTGCCTCATGTTAAATAACCAGCTTGAATTGGGCACTAGGTATCGGCCAGCCTATATCAGCGCCTGTTGGATCCTTATGCTGATAAGAACAGTAAGCGTCACTCTATACGGCCAACTTTTAAGCGCTGAACATATTTCACGATTTTTGGCACACTGAAAAGATTGGCACTGTATGTAAACAGTGCTGGTCAGCGTTAGTTCATTACAGTTACAGGATGTCATTGCTGTGACCAAAGGGGACGAACTTTACAGTGCATTTAAGCTGCATTTTAATTGTTGAGCTACAAATTACACATTGTTAAAAAAAGAAGCCTTTAAGAATGATTTTGCAAGAAAAAAATAAAATGATATCCTGTTCTGCGTTTACTTTATTGACAAGTGACCAATGCAAGTTATGTACAAATAAATGTGAGTAATACTATTTATAAGCAAGAAACACTTCAGTACAGTTCTTCCTATTGTGGTCTATGGGATCTAATCCTATAGCGTCACTATAAACTGGCGCAGCATTGAGAAGAGCGATAAAGAAATATATGGTGCTGGTGATAAATTTGATGCATTCTGGCGCTGGCTGTTTTTTGTTTGTTGAATCGGGCACTGAGTGTCACTGAGGCTAAATATACTGTAAGCTCGCAAGGGCTGGGCTTGGCTTAGATACATGTACAGATGTGACAAAGATGTGACAAGGTCAGCAACAGGCTTGGCTCAGAAATGTGCTCAAATGTAGCTGGACCAGCAACAGGGCTCATCTGAGACATGATCAGACATGGAACGGTCAGCAGCAGGACTTGAATCAGACGTTGCTGGATTGGCAACAGGATTTGGCTCAGATTTTGTCAGGCATTGCAGGGTCAGCAACATGAGATGAGGTCAGAATTGACTAGATCTGCTACAGGGTTTGGCTCAGAGAGAAACCAGGCAAGCCCTGGCAAAGCAGCTATGACAGCAGGTGTCCTGACAATATGGTCAGGCTCATGCTATCTCCTGGGGTGGCTTTTAAATAAACCTCCTCCAATCAGATTGTACACAAGGCCCTACATCAAAAATAGTTTCTAATGTGGGTTAAGATAAGGAGTCAGGGCAACTTTATGTCTCCTTTTACTCTCCATGACCCCGATAATGAGATCTTTCTTCCCACCCCTTAGTTGAACTTAATGGACATCCTGACTGACTTTGACTAGTGTAGGTCAATAAGCGTTTGTTGTAACTGGCCATAACTATAATGTAGGAACCTCCACCTAAGCTAACTAATGTGTGAATGACTAATATATCAAGTGGATATGTTCCAGAGCCAAGGGGAGCAGATTTAAAAGTTCAAATAAAGATAGACAAGTGGTCAGGCCTATTACAATATGATTATTAATGTCATGAAAAAATAATTATTGATTTTTAGCCCAGCTATTTTATATTGATGTGAAAAATTGCAAATACACTAATATGTCAATCCAAGGTTTTCTGTAAAACTTGTAAACACGTAAGTGTAATCAAACATTTTATTATGTATTTAATAATTAATAATATAAAACATAAGGAATACAAGTACTTCAAAGAGGTCATAATATACAATATGTGTGTATGATTATAATAGCAGTGTTCTACTGTAATATTTCCTGCTGGGGGTGCTGCTGTTTAAGCATCACCTTGTATTGGTTTCCACTCTATTCTTATAAATGGTTCACTTCTAAGTATATTCAGCTGTACAGTTTGATTCCTATCATGCAATAAATCAGAAAGCAAGGAAAGGAAGCCTTGGAGTGGTTACAGTTATGCTGCTTTATAACATGAGTGGAGATAAAAAATAAGAAATTTGAGCTGCTTTACGACATGAAGCAAAGATGAAATAAAGTATATCTGTTATAAATCTCAGAAACTGCTTAGCCCTAAATATTTCAAAGTGCTAACTGTATAAACACCACAATAAAGGTTTAGGAGAAAAAGTGAAAGTTTTCAGTGTAAATCCGCGAGTTATTAAAAGAATAATTCATTAAAAACATAAAAAATAAAACTATGCAGTAAGAAGGGATTTTTGATGTGCCTCTTACCACTAACCATTTAACTGCCTAAAGTTTTTGTCACCTTCTGTTGTCAGGGTATTTTTCTGTTTTTTGGACTATATATGTTTAACTGATTTTTGCAGAAGTTTCCATGGATTTTCAGGACAAAAATATTAATTAATTTTTGTAGATTTTTTTAAATAAAAAAAACTAAAATTATATTGCATTTCTTCCAATTACATTTCTTCCAATTACAACGGTACTGTGAAAATTTGACCAGGTCTAGAAGGCCCACAGCAAGCGTCCTCAGGTCCCTTCAGACGGTGAGGTGCTCCTCATCAGGCTGGTGTAGGACGCTTGGCTTCCCCGAGCTGCTCATGGACAGTGGCGTACTGGGGCCAAAAATCATCCCTGGATTTTACCAGCCCCTGGCCGGCCCGAGACATCCCTGCTGAGGACCCCCAAATCATAATGCCAGGGCTATAGCATTGGGAACTGGTGTTATGGGTACAGTGGGGCTGTGAACGGGGGCTGAGTGAGAGACTAAGGGGGAAGGGATTGAATGTGAGTGTTAAAAGCAGCAGCCTAACTGGCCCCAAAGCAGTGCGGCCTCGGGCCTCCCTATGGCCACTCCACCCCTGCTCACGGGGGTTGGATCATGTGGCGAGCCACCCTGGCCGCCTCCCTTGCTCCTCTTCGGTTGTGCACGTGTACACCACTGAAGGCAGACTTTGCTCTGGGGAGATGATGCCCTGCCAGTGGCAGGTGTCGCAGCCTCCGGGGCAATCAGGGGCTGGTCAGCTTTACTGGCCAGAGCTGGCCGGCCCCTGGGAGTGGTGTGTTCGGTCCATTCAAGGATCCTGGGCTGGTCAGTCCCCATCGACAGTCTGCCCATCCACAACTCTCTTTTGGCCAGTTTACCGTTAAATAGGAATCAGGCCTGAGCTACAATGTCTGTGACAGCTTCTATGCTAAGGGTGTGCCGTGCCTTTTGTAAACTAATACCTGTTGCTGATTCTGCTCTGTCTGACCATCCCTGTCTGCTGCCTGAACTGACCTCTGCTCCGTCTGACTACGATTCTACTTAACCACAAACTAAAAAGTTGTAACATAAGATGGTATTTGCAAGACATGCAATTTTACAATGAGGAAGTAAAACATTCCTAGACATCGCAATAAATGTAGCTATAACAAGAATTATCAGATACATCAGAGTGACTTCTCTTACTTAAGGTAATTATCACATCGAGATTGGCATTCAGGGGGCGATCCGGTCCGCACCAAAGACTTGAATCCACTCGCTATCCAGAGCGCCTCCTGAATGTGTCGACGTGATTTCATCATAAACGAATCAGAAACGTTCCGAAGAGCCAAAAGGAGAGCTTAGTAGAAAGTAAGGAAAGGGAGGGAGAAGGATAATAGGAGAGGAGGAAAGGATAGGAGTCTGATATCTATTGAAACTGTTTTCTTTTAAAAACATACCGGTGTCTAAACGCTTAAAAGGTCCCAATTGAAAGTACTAGGAAAGATCTCCCTGATCCAAGGAGCCCACACTTCTCGGAACTCCTGCAGTCTGTTTTCATGGATAGCAGATATTTTTTCCATAGCTAGCGTGTTATTGACCCTGTTTTTAAACTCTGTAAAGCTTAGTGAGGGGGTCTTCCATGCCTTAGCGATGACTAACTTAGCACAGGTAAGGACATGGTACAACAATTGTCTCTGTCTAACTGAGGTTCCAACTAGTGGTTCATTTAACAATGCAACCCAGGGATCCAGACCAATGTTAATATCAAAGATCTTGCACAATAGGGTTTGAATCTTGTCCCAGAAGTTTCTAGCTACCCCACAGCTCCACCAAACATGGCCGTTCGAGCCTGGTTCGTCACAGCCGCGAAAGCATTTGTTCTGTGCCCCTGCTGCCATGTGTGACAAATTGCGTAGGGACTAGGTACCAGCGCAAGGCTACCTTCAGGTTAACTTCTATCGCCTGTGCTGAGGCTTTTTTGCCAAAAGATGCCTGCCACATCTTAGCCCAGATTTCAGGGTTTCTTTCTTCTCCCAGGTCGAGTTCCCACTTATTCCTATATGTTGGGGTGGCGACATCTAGGTTTTTACAAAGTGAGTGATATAAGCTAGCAATAGCGCCTTTATCTCTCGGGTTGCGCATGCAGCGATGTTCAAAACAAGTGTAATCATCAAGTTTCGGTGCATTTTTCGTGATAGATTTTATGAAGTGGTGTACTTGGAGGTATCCAAATAAGTCTTTTGGGATGAGGCCAAACTTGTCTCTGAGGTGTGGGAAGGAGGCTATATCAGATCCGTGGTAGCAATTATACACGTGTAATATCCCCGAATTACGCCACCTATAAAACCTATGTGGATCCGTAATTCCTGGGGGGAATAATGAATTATTCCATAGTGGCATTAGGGGCATATGTGGAGAGGCCAAACCGCCTGAAAATGTAATGTCGTCCCACAACCGAAGAGAATGAGCCATAATCCTATTGTTCCCCAAATTTCTAGCCTTCGGTGTGAGCCATAGAAGGTCGTTAATCGCTGAGAACGGGGACAAAGCCGACTCGATACGGACCCATCCTGGTGTGTCAACGGTGGCGTGGTATGAAAGAAGCTGTGCGGCTTGCGCAGCCTGATAATATTTCTCGAATCTCGGTACCCCCATGCCTCCAGCCGATTTTGACCGCAGCATAACTTTCCGAGCTATCCTTTGTCTTTTCCCATCCCAAATAAACCTTAGGACCTGTCCTTGAATCTCCTTGAGAAAGTTAGATGGAAGCTTTACTGGAAGAGTCCTGGCTAGGTATAAAAATTTGGGAAGTAAGGACATCTTGACTGCCGCCATTCTGCCCAGCCACGACAAATTGCACTCCTGCCACTTCGTCATTAAAGTATTAAATTTTCTATGTAGCGGTATGTAATTTGCTGCGTAAAGAGAATCATATGTGTTAGTCAGGGCTATACCTAGATATTTGATTGCTTTGACTTCCCAGCTAAAGTCGTAATTGGCCTGCAACTGACGCCACGTTCCGTCTGGGAGGTTAACATTTAGTGCTTTGGATTTGGAGGTATTAACCTGAAGGCCGGATATTGCCGCAAATTGACCCAGGATTTGCAATAGATTGGGTATGGATATGAGGGGGTTGGAAATACTTAGCAGGACATCGTCCGCAAATAGGCTAAGTTTATGTTGCTCTCCCTCAATTTCCACTCCAAGGACATCTGGGGAATCTCTTATCAATTGAGCTAATGGCTCCATTGCCAGGGCAAATAGCAAGGGGGACAATGGGCAGCCCTGTCTCGTTCCTCTGGCCAGCGGAAAGGGGTCTGATCTATATCCACAGTATTTTACAAAGGCTATCGGCGCTTTGTAGACTGCTTTAAGTATATTCAGGAAGTAGGGGCCGAAACCCCACTTCTCTAGTAAGTGGAAGAGGTACTCCCAAGATACCGAATCAAAAGCTTTTTTGATGTCCAGTGAGAGCATCATAATGGGCAGATTCCTTTCCCTGGCCACCTCCGAGATCTGAAGCATTCTTCTGATATTATCCCCTGCTTGTCTCCCCGGTATAAAGCCTGTCTGGTCATTATGGATCAGAAGTGGCAAGTATCTAGATAATCTATCTGCAAGCACTTTAGTAAAGATCTTAACATCTAGGTTGATTAGGGAGATTGGTCTATAGTTAGTCCAGGTCATATGGTCCGTATCTGGCTTCGGGATCATACTTATCGAGGCAGTGAGTGATTCCTGTGAGAAAGACTCACCCCCTCGAACCGCATTTAAGGCTGCCGTCAGCTTTGGAGCCAGTATAGAAGTGAAACATTTGTAATAAGCGGCAGGGAATCCATCAGGGCCTGGCCTTTTATTAGGTTGTAGCCCTGCTATTACTTTTTGGATTTCTGCGGCCTCAAAGTCCGAGTCCATGAGGGTTTTCAACTCCTCCGGGATATCGGGCAGAGATATTTTCTCAAGAAATGCAGAGATTCCCTCTCCCCTTGGTGGGTTGGGATTAGAATATAACTTAGAGAGTTGGTCTCTGAAGATGCCTACTATTTTAGCCGGGTTACTTGAAGCTATTCCTCTATCGCTTTTCAGCTTAATGGGTCGGTAGGTCTGATCCGGTGTTCTCAGCTTTTTTGCAAGTAAGGCGTCTGGTTTATTGGCTTTGCAGTAATATTTGTGTTTGAGGTGCCTCAAAACATTCTCTGCTTTACCCGCTAGAGCTAGGTTTAGTTCGTCTGTCACCCTGTTTAAATTAGCCCTGATGTCTGTCGTCATTTGTCGTTTGGCCTTCTCCGTCAATTCTAGGTATTCCTTTTCCAACTTGTCTATATGAGCATTCCTCTCCTTTTTTTTCCGTGAGGCTAACTGAATTAATTTACCCCTTATAGTTGGCTTATGTGCTTCCCAGCAGGTTGTGGGGGAAACGTCCCCTGTCTCGTTTAACGTAAAATATTCAGTCAGTGCGTCAGAGATGGATTGGGTTAAAACCGGGTCTGAGAGAAGAGATATGTTAAGGGACCATGTCGATCCTAGGGGTCTGCTTAGCAGGGAGTGCAATTTGAGTAGCTGGCCGTCGTGATCGGACCAAGAGATCGGGACAATATCCACAGCCGATAATTGAGCTAGAGTAGGTACGGGTAGGAGGATGTGGTCTATCCTAGTGTATACTGAGTGTGGATGGGAGTAGTGCGTAAAGTTCTGGGTTCCAGGATGGGCTTCCCTCCAGCAGTCGACCACTGAACAAGAATCTAATAGATTCCTAAAGGCTTTTGCGTTCGCAACTAGTTGGGCTCCCGCTAATGACCCCTTCACGGACTGTCTATCTAGGAGGGGGTTTAGTACTAAATTTGAGTCCCCGCATATAATTGTTGTCCCTTTGGCTACCGCCGTTACTTCTTTCAGGAAGCTTGACAAAAAAGGTAACTGGTTGGTGTTGGGGGCATAGTAGGTGGCAAACGTTACCTCAATGTCATGGATTTCGCCAATAAGGATAAGAAATCTTCCTCCTTGATCAGAGATTTCCTTGGAACAATGGAATTGAGTTCCTCTTTTAAAGCCAATAAGGACTCCTTTCTGTTTAGTGTCTGCACAGGACATAAAAATTTGTGGGTATTTAGCATTAAGGAATTTGGGCCTGGAGGAGCCCGAGAAGTGTGTCTCCTGGAGGCATATGACATCCGGATGTAGTGAGTTAATTTTACGGAAGGCCATACTTCTCTTGTGGGGGGAGTTAAACCCCTGGACATTCAAAGAGAATACTGTAGCCATGCTGTTTGCCTGTGAATGGGGGGGGGGGGGGGAGGATAGGGGAGGAGAAAGGGATCAAGATAGAAGAAAAAGAGATCCTCGTTTGGGTAGCCGCTTAATAAAGCAGCCACTAGTAAAAGAAAAAAATCACCAATTAAGGGTATTAGAATAAGACACCTGCTCGGCTTTGCGCCAGGGGGCGCCCCTATGGTCAGCGCTGCAATTGGCGACTAACTGTAGATTCAAGCGGGCCGTCTCCCCGCGCAAAACCGACCAGGCGAGGTGTGCGCCTTTGGGCCCTTCCTGATTTTAGGCCGGGGGTGCACTAAGTCTAGATCAGAATATATAGCAAAAAAATAGGTTATTTTATTATTGCAATAGTGTCAGACACCAAACATGGAGGTAAGAACCTCAGAGGGGAAAACAAAAAATCAAGAGGTATATACCCCTGACTTAACTGGAGTGCGGCATGGAAATGCCACCAAGCGCGTGGGGCTGTGCTTAACAATAAACGCATAACTAAGGCAGGCTGCGTCTTTAAACTTTGTAACAAATATAACCCGTAAATTGTCAAAACTTAACACTTTGGAGAAGCGAGAGGACAGGAAAAAAAATATAACAAGAAAATAACTATACATTAGTGTTGGAATTCAGTAGCACTATCATATAGTATTGTATCAGGGTGTCACGTATAAAGGTTGACAATTGTAATGGTGTCTGAATTACCCTGCGTTGAGCGTGGTTTTATGGGGGCATGGGTGTTTGTTAGCCTATGGGAATTATCCAAAAGAAGGAAAGCTGTGAAGTGCTCATTCATTCATGCTTCGTCGTATGTTAAGCGAGTCCCACGACCATTAGCAGAAGTCCAGCGTTTCTGCCTCTTTCCTGCACGTTGTGATCTAGGGGAATCTTCTTCAGGTCTGGACGATTTAGACCCCAGGATTTTCGGAAGTTGCATAGCAGAAATATGTTGCTGTAGCTCTTCTAAGGATGTTGCTGTATAGGATTCGCCTTTATATGAAAAGAGTACCCGGAAAGGGAAGCCCCATTTATATTTAATGCCGTGGGCCCTTAGAGTAATTAGTGATGGTCTGAGTTCCTTCCTTCTAGCCATGGTAGCGGCGGAGAGGTCAGAAAAAACCTGGTAGGCACACCCTTGATAGCTGAGGTTTGTTGCTTCCCTGGCGGCCTTTTGAATTATTTCCTTGCTTGTATAATAGTGAAATTTGGCGATAATATCGCGTGGCGGTTCCTCGGGCGCTCGTCTTGGGCCTAGGGCTCTATGGACCCGGTCTAACTCAAGTCTTTCAACTGACAGGTCCGGGGCTAATTCCTGGCACAGCCCTATTACAACAGCTTTTGCGTCTTCCATATGCTCGGGGAAGCCCCTAAAACGTAAATTCGCTCTGCGATCTCTGTTTTCAAAGTCCTCCATCTTGGTGCTCAGAATATAGTTATCTCTCTTGAGCTGCGTAATTTCCGCTTCCAGGGCTCCTTGTGCTGTGGAAACGTCACTTATTTTCTTATCAAGGGTAATTAAGCCACAGGAGACCTTGTCGATTTCTTTCGTAAGATGCTCCATTATAAGCTGTGTGTTTGAGGCTAAGGCTGTTTGGAGCAAGCTATCTATTTTAGGGAGTAATTCCATAGCTATTTTATCTCTGCCAGCCATCTGTGCTTCTTCCGATTCACTGGCCAGAAAGGAGGCTTCACTGCCTTCCACTTCCTCCATCTCGGCTATAGACAGATCTTTTGGTATGTTTCTGGCTTTTGCCATGGCTGGGATTCCTGTCAGGCTTAGAAAGGGATATGGCTCAGGGTTGTAAGTGTGGCTGTATTTGCTACTGACTTAGCCAACTAATTCGTGTATTAATGGTGACTATTGGTTGCTTCTGTGTAGCCTGAAGTATAGGGGCTCTCTGGCCACAGCTGGCTGGGGCTGTGTGAGTGCTTCGCTTTAAACTTATATAGACTCTTCAGATGTCATTTATAAGTTCCCCACAGTACTTGAGGGATCACATTAAGGGCTATGGCAGCAGATAATTATATCAGCGTCCCACTCTTTGTACCAGGCGCACTGTTAATGCCCTCTGCAGCTCGTGTTGTTAATACATTTACTCCCCCTCCTTCTAGCTGGGGGGTCCCAGGAATGCTGCGATCATGGCCTTCTCACCTGGTTGTGCTGCAAATAGGGGCCAGTTCACTGACCTGTCATCCGCTGACCAGTCTTCTCCACCTCCGTTTCCGTCAGTCACCCCTGGCTGAGCAGAGGTTAGTGTGCTGGGGCCGGTCCGTAGTGCCTGTTGCGCCCGCTCTCTGGTTCAGGCTGCGAGCCGTCGTTCCCGCCCTCCACTCTGAGCTGTGAGTGAGGGCTCGTCACAGGCCCGACCGCAGCCTCCGGTCTCTGCACGCTGCTGCTGCGGGCTCTGATTCCCCCGCCGCTTCTCCTGTGGTCTCCAGCCGCCGCCCGCCTCCCGACTCCGGCTGATCGTAGGGTAGGTGACGCGCCTGCTGTTTCTCTGCCCCTTCAAAGCGCTTGGTGGGCACGGAGCTCACTTACCACGCCGCCATACGAGATCCGTGCGCATGCCCTAAAAAGAGTGTTTTATCAGACTTTCAAATAAAATACAACTACTGTGCACGCTACCCAGAGTTAAACCCTTAAAGATTTAAAAAAATGGTGTGGGGGCTCCCCTCTTCTTAATTTGTAAGGGTTAAACCAGCAAAACTATCCCGGGCACCAGCTATGGGGGTTGGTAAACCAGGACATGGAGGTCGAGCAGCTGGCCCGTGGCTCTGAAGGCTACCAGCCCACATAGTCCACATGGGCACAGGCTCCTCTGAACCCCCTGGCCTTTGGGGGATGCAGGTAATGAGACAGGGGGCGCGCAAGTCTTGCCAACAGGTGTAAATTTAGAGAAGCCGGCAAGCATATTACATGTTATTGGCTTTCGTGGTTCCTCAGGGATGCTTGAGCTGTGGACTGCATTTAACCCTTTATCTGCATGTATAAATATATCCAGGGTCAATACAGATACTATTTCTATACACATATACAATGCAAATACTATTTATACCCCGGAGTGTAAGCATAACCTGAGGGCATTCACTAAGGTTAGAGGAAAGCCTATTCCTCCACCTACTCTGTAAGAGCAGTGAGACTATGCAACTCTTTGCCAGGGGAGGTAGTTATGAAAAATGCACTTAAAGAGTTCAAAAGTGGCCTGGATGCCTTCCTTGCATGTAATAACATTAACAGCTAAGGCTACTAGACCACTGGAAGGAGATCTTCTTTTCTATACAGGGTGAATTGGATGGACTAAAGTCTTTATTCAGCCTTACATACTATGTTGCTATGTTACTGAAAGATGGTGTGGCTTTATATATAGAAGGCAAGCAATGATTATTTATGATTGGTTTTATAATATGATTATGATATGATTAAGGAACCATTCTTTTTACCGGAGGTAAAGTTCAGTTGCTAGCTGGGACATAGCTGAAGTGCCCTTGAGAAAGACATATAACCCCCAAATGCTTTTCGGGCACCATCATATAGGCAACCAACTGCTAAGGGAATGTGAGCACAGAATACATAAGCTTTTTACATTTAATCTGAGATTTTAAGATACTTTGAAATCGCTTTTTTTTACACTGTCCCAAAGGAGGATAATGTGGAAGGATGTTAGAGTGCACTTGGAAAGAAACTTGGGCCCTTATTTAACAAGGGATAGCGCCAGGTAGCGAATGGTGAGCGAACGGTAATGACGGTCACCGCCACGAGAACGCCGGCTCCCCTCCGCAATCACACATTTATCAAGCCGATCCTGCTTAGCGACTGACAGAGCGCCAGATAGCGAATCATTCATCATTATTCCAGCCTCACCCCACAGTGCCAGCGAGCGACCTTGAACAGCGACATGTATGACCTCTCGCTACCTGGCGCTCTCCAATGCATTTCAATGGAGCAATCTTTAAATATTCTTAATTAATTGCTATTAATGTTTTTTTTTTTGTAAATGTCAAAAATTCTGTGACCACTTCTGCAATGTTAGATATTTTTTTTAAGGTTATAAAAAAAAAAAAAAATTTGTGCAGAATTGATATTACAGGTCTGATATTAATGTATTCATATTACAAAATGTTTTGAAAAACTTGTTTTTTTTTATCCAAAAATATGGTTGCTTGGGGGTTAAAAAACTACTTTTAACCCATCGCCGCCAGCGCTCTGGGGTTTATCCAAGCATTTCACTGCGCGAGAATTTTTTGAGCGTGATTTGTTAATGAATAAGCTGGGAGCCGTTCGCTATGGCCATTCGCTGTCATGCTCTCCCATACAGCGCGGAACCTGTCAAATAGCGACTCCTCACCCAATATTCAATATAACAACGGGCAAGCACAGCGAATACTAGCAGGCGCTCTGAAAATGCCGCTACTGTCGCTCATCTGTCGCTACCTGGCGCTATTAATGAATCGGCCTCCCCGTTTTCCTAGGATAGACTGATACCCTTGCAATGGCAACTATTGTGCTCTAAATCACAAAGCCATGAAGCCCATGTCAGGGCAGAGCTATGAAACCCCTAGCCCTTTAGCTGTGACTTTGCTGATGAAGCCGCTGTAGTGCTGGACCTATGTCCTAGTCTGTGGCAACTCTTCCCTGGTTAACATGCACTCATGTCTCTGATGAAAATGTTGGAATATCACAGCTATTATCTAGTCCAGACATGTAAATTCTCCTGACATTGCGTAATGGCACAAAGGAGTGCATGTTATAGACTGGACAAGCAGGATGTCAGGGACTGGCAGGTACTGGGCATACAAGGGAGGAAGGTAACCGGGCACAGGGGAAGGTGGCAGGTACTCAGACACAGAGGAGGATGTCAGGGATTGAGTACACATGGAAGATAGCAGTAACTGGGTACACTTGGGAAAATGGCAGACAAAATATAGGAACTGGCAGTTACCAGACACACAGGGGAGGAAGGCCAAAACATGGCACATGCGGAGGGTGGCAGGGAGTGGGCACAGAAGGTAGGGTGGCAGGGACTGAGCACAATAAATAGTAATTAAAAGTATATTGTCATAATTTAAGGGCCCTTTTCAATTCCATACGGGGCCACTGTGACAAAAACCCATTCCTAAGAGCATGCATTACTTTTTTATTAATACAGGCCTTGATGACACAGCCAAGCTGCACGACCAGTTCACTGCCTACTAGCCTCGTAGTATTGAAACCAGCTCTGATACATATTGTTCTATTACCAGGATTATATGGGGCCAGTAGCTTGTACAGTTATGTAAGTTACAAACAGTATAAGACCAAACACTTCTGTTTGATATGGCTCCTAACCCTCACTATAAGAAGTTCCCAGAACTCAGTCCCTGAACCTCCTAAAATGACAATGATGAAACCTACGTATGCAGAATTATAATTTGCAGATTCCAAATATGTGATTGGTTAATGATCAATTTGCACTGACTCAGCAACCAGCCTTTAGGTGAAAACGAGGAATTCTTTTGAAGCAAAGGCCCCACGTGGAAACACTATCAGGTTTACTTTTACCAATCTGTGCAGGCCCTCTGCAAAATAGGTAACAATTCCTCACAGCTGGGTTAGCAAATGACATTGTAGATGAGGTCTTTATTTCCCAATATGATTAGGTCAGAGAAGTGATATGATATTTTCTATTAAATAACCCACAGCCCCACTTTGACTAAAACCAGGCCTGAAACCGCTAGGCGGCCGCGCCGAGTGGCGGCGGCGGCTCGTGCGGCGCCGAGCACTGCCGTCCTCCTCCCTCTCCTCCGCGTCCCCGCTCCTGTGCTCGCGCAATGGACCAATGTGTGTGAAGTTCTGAGTTGCACCAATCACACACTCACTTCCCCATCCCTAATCATTCTGGTTCCTATAAAGCTTCACTCCGTCATTTACTCAGTGCCTGTGATAGCGCCTTGTACCTAGTTTGTCTTTTGAATTATTCTCTGTCTGATCTCCGTTGCCGACCCCTGCCTGAACCGTCCATTCTCTGTCTGATCTCCGTTGCCGACCCCTGCCTGAACCGACCATTCTCAGCCTGATCTCCGTTGCCAACCCCTTCCTGAACCGACCATTCTCAGCCTGATCTCCGTTGCCGACCCCTGCCTGAACCGACCATTCTCAGCCTGATCTCCGTTGCCGACCCCTGCTTCGTACCCAGACCTCGAGCAGCCTCATCCTACTGTACCGTCGCGATCTCTGCTTACCCGGTGTCGACCTCTGGCCTGTCTTTGGACTCCCTAGTGAAACTTGCTCCTACTATTGGACTCGCTCTGATTCCGCTCTTGTCATTGGTTCTCCAGACCTCCAACCAGTAAGCTCCCATCCTTTGAGCCATTGAAGTCCTGGGGGCAACCGATCCCAGTCAGGCGTGTACTGCATCCCGGCAAGCGGGGGCTCCTACAGGTGAAGCTGGCTGCGGAGATTGGGGGTTGAGGGCTGGAGTTACTTGAGCGTGACTTTAGAGCACCCAGAGCGTGACAGATTGTACCAGGACATAAAGTAATGTTGGGATCCACCCTAATGTTAAACCTGCCCTGGAGCTGTACTGTACCCAAAGCACAGTACCAAAACACAACCTGACCTGAAATAAAATTTTGACCCACTTACCCTAATTATTTATTTATTACACTGTCAATTCATACTGACAGTGTAATAAACATGTCACTCAGCTTTATCAAAAGTAACCCTTTAGTTGGCAGTGCTCAGCAGCATATATGAATTCACCATGCTCTATTTAAATATGATTGTCCCAAAGGCAAGAATGTAAATACAGAGTTACTTGTTTTTTAGTGCGTTTCTTCCTGAGAAAGTGCTGAAAAGGTAAAATTTTAGTTTGAGTGTATATAGCCTTAACCACATCCTTGAACTATTTACAAACTATTACAAATTCACACTTTTTTGTTTCCTGTGCAAACAATTTATGTTGTCATTGAGTAGTACAGAGGCTGCAACAGCAAATAAAATAGGTTCTATTAGAGTGTGTTAAAGTGGACCAACACCCAGGGGGGATCGGTCCGGGAATCTATAAGATTCCCGGGCCGATCAGATCCCTCCCCGCGGGGCATCCGAAAACGGGATGTCCCGCTGGGTGAAACCCCCCAGGAAGCCCAGAAACCTTACCTTAACCCCGTTCCAACGGCGCATGCACTGGCTTCCCTCTAGCAGGGCGCACATGCTGTTAGAGGGAAGCGCGAGACGCGGCCTCCAGCGCTCAGAGCCGCTGTGGTTAGACGCCGCTTGTACGTGCATACCACAGCGACTCTGAGCGCTCTGATTGGACGAGCGCCCGCGTAGGAGCGTGGTGAGGTGAGTGTTTACGGGCGTTCTGAGGGGTTTCACACAGAGGGGCACCTCCGATCGGGGTGCCCCACTGAAGTGGACCAAAACCCAGGATAGTCAAAATCCTGGGTGTTGGTCCACTTTAAGCAATCAAAACCAGTTGCCACTTTCCACTTGTGATCAGCGGAGAGGATAACTCACATCATTAGACAATTGTTTGACCTTACACTTGGCCATTTCCTTTTGGGTTATGGTTCGGCAAATGCCCATGTGTAATACACCCACATGGTTAAGCAATGTATGGTCACCATTACATATGTGGATGACGCAGAAGTATTTTCATCCACTGGCTTTTGGATTTTCAGCCCTTAAAGTTATTGACCTTGCTTTTGTTTGTACCTCTGTGAGTGCTCTGGCCTGTTACTGACCTGAAACCTACAATGCCTGCACCAACCAAAGCCTACCTATCTCACTAATGCTTCAAGCAGATCTTGACTTGGCATTCTTTAGGGACTCTCTACACTACAACCAACACTTTACACTTTCACTGAGAAATTCTGAAGACCAAGGGGTTCTGGTAAAGTTGGGTGTGTCTGTAGATTATACATCTTTGGTGAGCCTACATCACCTAGGGAAACTCAGACCAAAATGGCAGCTGTTTAGCTGATGACCTGGCCTACTCAAATTTACGGGTGCTCTACTAGTTGGGGGGGGGGGGGGTCAGAGTAAACATTTTTTAGAAGGTCTCATCAAGTATCTGCACCAATATCTATCATTCTGTGAATACTACAGTACATATAGATATTTCTTTAAAACGGTCTTTCATCCCTTAGTAGGGGGGGGGGCAATCTATCTATGTATTGATCAATCTGTCTTTCTATTTTATCCATCTATCTATACCTATTCTTTTTACTTTACTGCTCAGCAGCCAGCCAGCCTTCATTCCCCTCCCTTTATTGGTCAGGGCACATACCGCCACTGTGCGTTGTGCATTAGATAGTGACAAGTTGCTGGCTGCTGCTGAAGGACAGATATGCCTATTTGGTTAAACAACTCTTCTTTTTAGGGCAATATTTAGTCAGGTATAGCGGCTGGAGTGTGGGCTCCCCTTTTCATTTAAGCAATGGGGTTTGGGTGCACCCTTAACCCACCTTTTCATTTAAGCACTGGGGTTTGGGTGCACCCTTAACCCACCTTTTCATTTTAGCACTGGGGTTTATGTGCCCCCTTAACCCACATCTTCGTTTAAGCACTGAGGGTGTATCCCCTTGTCCTACAAGAAGCTATAAGCACTGGGTTTTGTGTGTACTGTTATCTTACAACATCCTCTAAGCACTGGTGTGTGTCCACTTATTCCACAAGAAACTGTAAGCATGGGGTTTGTGTGTACAGTTAACCCACAACATCCTCTAAGCTCTGGGGTATATACCCTTATCCTACAAGAAGCTATAGGCACAGGGTTTTGTGTACCCTCTTAACCCACACCTTCATTTAAGCCTTGGGGCATAACACATTATCCCACAGGAAGCTGTGGGCACTGGGGTTTGAGTGTACTGTTATCCCACAACATACTCAAAGCACTGGGGTGTATCGCCTTATTCTACAAGAAGCTATAAGCACTGGGATTTTGTGTGCCTCCTTAACCCACATCTTCCCTTAAGCACTGGGGTGTATCCCCTTATCCCACAAGAAGCTGTAAGCACTTGGGTTTGTGCGTACTGTTATTCCACAACTCCTCTAAGCACTGGGGTAAACCTGATAGTGTTCTGCACCTGATAGTTGTCAGGAATCACCTACCTGTCCCCCGTTCCAGCGCCGTCTCCAGACGTCCGGCCGCGGCCGTCTGTGTGCGGCGGCCGCGCCGGGCGGCGGCGGATCCGGCGGCGTCGGCTCGAGCGGCGCTCAGCTCGGCCACGCCCCCCGCTTCCTCGTCCTCTGGACGTGCTCGTGCGCGGGCACGTAGTTGCTATGCCCTCCGGCGGCGCTGTAATGTGCGCGCCCGCCGGAGGATCAGGGAAGTTAAGTTAAAGGGCCAATGAGCCCAGGTGGGTGGGGGGTGTTCCCGTGTTGGGACAGGGCCAATGAGCCCATAGGAGTTGCTGGGCTGTACGTCCTATCTTCCAATTGTATTTAGATTCCTAGTCAGCACCAATCAGCTCCTCCATCCCCTACATATCCGGTCCCTATAAAGGTTCCCCTCCATCACTTGCTCAGTGCCTGTGATAGCGCCTTGTACCTTGCTTTGACTCGTGTTATACTTTGATCTGATCTCCGTTGCCGACCTCTGCCTGAACCGACTATTCTGATCTCCGTTGCCGACCTCTGCCTGAACCGACTATTCTGATCTCTGTTGCTGACCCCTGCCTGAACCGACCATTCTCGATCTGATCTCCGTTGCCGACCTCTGTCTTGTACCTTGACCTCGAGCTGTCTCTCCCCTCTGTACCGCTGCGAACTCTGACTCCCCGTGTCAACCTCTGGCCTGTCTCTGGACTTCCGCTACACTCGCTCTTAGCCATTGGTTCTTCAGACCTCTATACCTGTAAGCTCTCATCCTTTGAGCCATTGAAGTCCTTGGGGCAACCGATCCCGGGCAGGCGTATTCTGCGTCCCGACAAGCGGGGGCTCCTACAGGTGAAGCTGGCTGCAGAGATTGGGGGTTGAGGGCTTACCTAGAGGGCTGGAGTTACCAGAGCGTGACAATAGTGTTCTGCAATACCTATAGTTCAAAACACCTGATAGTGTTCTGCAATACCTACAGTTCAAAGCACCTGTTAGTGCACTGCAATACCTATAGTTCAAGGCACCCATTGGTGCTCTGCAACACCTATAGTTTAAGGCACCTGTGTGTTAGTGCTCTTTTTGGTTCAGGGCCTTTAAGACGCATTTTCCTGCAAATTTTCAATTTTGGGCCCCTATAACTGCAGGTGTCTAACAATGCAGGAAGCAGTAAATAAGGGACCGGGACATGGCTGTAGTGGAAATGGAGTGGGTGCTTGTCTGATTGTTGGTGTTGCAGGCAGAGGACATCCTTTCATCCTTGCCTGCTACACCTTCCTCTGGTGCAAGCAGGTACCAGGGTTTGGAGTACATTTTTGTAGGCCCCAATACTGCTGGCAGAGTGGTGAGGCCAGAACATATTGAGGCAGTCGTAGATTATATGGCATGCAGTGCTACCAGTTCCGTGAGATATTCTTTCACCCGCTTCACTGCACCCCCCCATAAAATCTGTGAGGCCGTCCCAGCCAGAAGTCACGGAGTCACTAATGCTCCATGATGACAAGCCTGGCTGGGATACCATGGGCCATCCACCTGCCCCTGCCCCAGTTGGAGACCTAGATGCCCAAGAGCTTCTGTGGGAGAATGAGGACGTGGCCAGCGTAACATCACAGGACACCCTGGATAATGATGATATTCAAGTCCAGACTGCTGCAACTTTCTGCAATGTTAAGGCTGAGAGGGAGGCTAGCAGGGAGGAGTGGGTAAAAGAGGATGCCAGGGGTGATGACGAGGTCCTAGACCCAACGTGGACAGAAAGGCCATCAGAGTTCAAGGGAAGAGGTGGTGGTCACACATCCCCAGGCAGCCAGCAGAAGAGGGAGAAGGGTGAAAACTCAGCGGTCAGCTCATTGCTGCCACTGCCCACCACACCCAGGGACTAAGAGTGCCAAGGCAGGCTCACAGGATCTCAACAGCATGGCATTTTTTCAAGCAGAGTTCATTTGCAAGCTGTACCAACAGTTGCTGAAGTGAGGGAAAACACCTGAGTCTCCCTCTGTCTCAGCTTCCAGGTCCACCTCCCCATCAACAAGGTCACCTGTCTCCTCCCCAAAGGGAGAATGTGGGAACCCACTGCCTCCAGCTGGTCCACATCATCACAGGTAAGCGTTCAGCTTTCCATCCCGCAAACTTTGAAGAGAAAGCGGTAGTTGTGCCCATCTCACCCACGACACATAGCCCTGAATGCAAGCATTTCAAAATTGCTGGCCTATGAAATACTCCCATTCCGCCTGGCGTAGACAGTTTATGGTGACGGCTGTTCCACAATAAGCCATACCCAGCAGCCACTACTTTTCTCGCCAGGCCAACCCTTCCCAACAGGTTGTCAAAAAAATAAATTGTGCACTGGGCAATGCCATTAGTTCCAGTGTCCACCTCACCATGGACGCGTGGACAAGTAAGCATGGGCAGGGACATTACATCTCTCTAACTGCCCACTGGGTCAGTTTAGTGGTGGTGTAACAGGATCATCTAGGGGTGCACCCAGAGAATGGGGAATGCCCTGGGACACCCTGGGTGGCAGTGGATTAGATTAAGCTATAGATTTAGTGGTTAGAGTAGCTGTAATTACATTAGGATGCCCCGACAGGATAAGGAATAGAATAAGATAATTTAAAGGAGCACTGTCACGAAATTGTGTAATGTTAAAAAACTCACACCAAGCTTGTGGTTTATTCTCACATGGTAGGAACAGAATCCAGGGGTGCCAAGTTTAGTCTATGAGGGGTGACAAAGCCTGTCACCCCGGATGTCCTATTCCTTCCATTAAAATAAAAGAAACAAGTCTGGATGGATATATTCTAAGTATGTCACACACCCCGCTTCAAGATATTCATTACCTGTGGGTAGTATGGTCCTGTAGAGGGCTTCTGTAGAGATGATTGGAGGAAAGAAAGCCCCTCCCAGTCCATAAGTACCTGGGACCTCCCACTCATTACCCAGTCTTCATCTCTGCAGACGGCGAGCAAGCAGCAGATGATATCTCCTCCTTGCACAGGGGGACTTTAAGGTAGCCGGGTCTACTCCCGGCCTATATATATTTTTATTTCCGTTCGGACTCTTTATTCCCTTTATTAATATATAGCTATTTAAATGCCTCCCAGTCTTGACTGCTGTCCGAGCGAGGGTATAACAGCACCTCAGGTGCTCAGGAGCTATGCTCCACCGCGAGACCCTATAAAGAGGGTAGGCGGTTATACCGGGTTGGTGACTCCGGTTTGGGATGCCCTGTCCAAGAGTTTAATTTTCCCCTTAAATGGCCTATTCCCCTTTTTTAGTTGTGTTGGAGGCCTCTTATTCAGCTTCTGGTGTTTTTCTATGGGGGCGCCTGGAAAATAGATTTATTTGAAATGTTTGTTTAAAATGTTTACTTTTCTGGTATGAATAGTTATAATGTAAACTTGTTGCAATCTTTTTTGCTGACAGACACCACTATTGCCGCCGCGGTGCTGGATTTTTACCTCAGAGCTGAGGGTATGAGGCCGCAGCCCGCGCCCTTTAGGAGTTTGGAGCTGGTAGCGTGACCGAGCGGGGAGCAGCTCCGCTTGTTATGCAGGCTGCTACCGGCTCTATTATGCGCCCGGTGCCGCGGCTGCCTGCGGCACCGGTGCGCGAGTGTTAATGGAGGGGAGCTTCCCCTCACGTCTGACAGACACTGTGCTGGGTTTTTTTCCTCAGAGCTGAGACAGGTGCTGGATTTTACCTTCAGCTTATTCAGCTTCCGGTGTTTTTCTATGGGGGCGCCTGGAAAATAGATTTATTTGAAATGTTTGTTTAAAATGTTTACTTTTCTGGTATGAATAGTTATAATGTAAACTTGTTGCAATCTTTTTTGCTGACAGACACTGGATTTTACCTCAGAGCTGAGGGGAGGATTTCTCCCCTCACGCTCTTCAGTGAGGAGGCGGGGCCGGGCCTTCGGTATGAGGCCGCAGCCCGCGCCCTTTAGGAGTTTGGAGCTGCTGGGCGGAGCCTTGCAGCGCGCGATCCACGCTGGCCACGCCCCCCTGCTGCGTCTCCCGCTCTGATCTGTGTTACCTCAGGCAGAGGACACAGTGTATTGGCGCCCAAAGACTCAGTGAGTGGCCCTGCGGCCGTTGCTTATCTGTACATATTTGCATATATATATATATATATGTATATATATAGGTATAATAGATATAGGTTTATATAGGGAGAACCTCTTACTGTCTTTTTTGCTATTTATTACAAAACCTCCCACTTGGACAATATAAGGGCATCCCGGGTTGCTTAATAGCGTAATTCCCTCACTCATAGCGACTATTCAAGTTCACCTTATGGAGGCATCCCAAGATTCCGGGCTCCCCTCGGGACAATCCCGGAAGTGTATGGGTTGTGGGGTATCCCTAACAGGGGATGATTTTTTCCTATGTATATCATGTGCACAGCAGACTATTACACGGCAGTCCGGTCCCCAGGCATCTGGGTCAGCGCAGCCGGCTTCATCCTCTCCCCCTCCCACTTTGACCCGTGCCCCGTGTGAAATTGCCACGGGGGGGCAGTCGCAATCTGATGTGTGTGCCAGGTTGGCCAGTATTGAAAAATTAATTTCCTCCACGGTTGCCAAGAAAGCACCGGCTAAGAGGAAGCATTTATCACCGGTTAATCATTTTGAATATGATGATGACGAGGACGGCCTGGATTGGTCAGATTATTCCCCTCTAGAAGAAGGGGAATTATTTGAGGATTCAGATATTTCTGATGATCAGCAATTTGTTGGTGCTGATTCCGATCGGAGCTCAGGGACTTCCTTGGATACTCCTAATGTTCTGACTCAGATGTTTGAGGTGCTTGCTATCTCGCCTCCGGCGGAGGTTCCTCAACAGCAAGGGGAGTTTTATGATGAATCCAAGCCGTGGTTGGAATTCCCTAATCAAAAGCATTTTGATAATATTATTTCTAAGGAATGGGAAAGGCCTGCCCGGCTCCCAGGCATTCCCCAAAGTTGGGATAAGAGGTATCTTTTTCCAGTGGATACGGTTAAGCGCTGGGCGTCTCCCCCCGAGGTGGACGCCCCTATTTTGGGGTTATCCAACTCAGCCGTATTGAACAACCCTGATTGTTCCTCTCTTAAGGATGGTGAGGATAAACGCATTGACCAGATGGCTTGTCATGGTTTTGCCAGTATTGGGGCAGCAATAAGGCCTGTTTGTGCCTCATCGCTGTTGGCGGTGGCTACGAGAAAGGTGGTCAGGCACTTGTTATCCTCCTCCGGTTTGAATCCGGACAGTGAGGAATTTCGTGAACTAAAACAATGTGAGGGGTTTTTGTCCTTCATGGTGGCCGCTTTGGATGATTCCTTGATGATGAGTAGTAGAGCCTCTGCTCTAATGGTTACTATCAGGCGTTCAATTTGGTTACGCCAGTGGGCGGCTGACTTTGGGTCAAAAAAGTCACTAACAGCTCTTCCCTTTGTTGGGTTACGGCTCTTTGGAGACAAGCTGGATGCCGTGGCCAAGGGGGGCAAACTACCTCAACGCAAGAAGCAACGTCGCCCCTTTCGAGGAGCGTCTTCCTTCACTCCTTCCTTTCGGGGATCTAGAGCAGGAAGAGGTTTCGCCTTCCCTTCTACAAGGGGAAATTCCTGGAATAGGGGCAGAGGACGTGCCCGTTCAGGATACAGTTGGGGCTCAAAACCCAAACCCGTGGCCAAGCCCGCTCAACAATGAGGGGGCGCCCTCACCTGTGCGGGTGGGGGGACGGCTACAGCACTTCTCCCAGGTCTGGAACCGAGAGGTCTCGGACAGGTGGATCAGGGAAGTGGTGTCTTCCGGCTACAAGCTGGAGTTCGAGTCCTACCCTCCCCCGCGTTTCCTCAGGTCTCGGGTGTCCCCGGAGGCACTGGCTGCGCAGCAGCTCCGGGCGGCAGTATCGAGTCTTCTGGAAATGGCAGTCATTTGCCCAGTTCCCTCATTAGACCGGGGTCGGGGTTTTTACTCAAATCTGTTCACGGTCCCCAAAAAGGATGGCTCCGTCCGGCCCATACTGGACCTAAAGATTCTCAACAAGTTCGTCAGACTGCGAAGGTTTCGCATGGAAACGTTGCGCTCGGCTATTCATTCTCTTCGTCAGGGGGACTTCATGACGTCCATAGACATTCAGGACGCTTACCTCCATGTTCCCATTTTTCCCGCACACCAGAGGTTTCTGAGGTTCGCGGTGGAGGATCGGCACTTTCAGTTTGTAGCTCTTCCCTTCGGTCTCACCACAGCTCCAAGAGTTTTCACCAAGGTGCTTGCTGGGGTGATGGCTCTCCTCAGAGCGCAGGGGATTCGCATTGTGCCATATCTGGACGATCTCCTCATCATGGCACCGTCATTCAGCCAGGCAGAATTGGACACCAGGACGGTAATATCCACTCTGGAGAGGTTCGGCTGGGTGATCAACTACCCCAAGTCCTCCCTACACCCGTCCAGGACAGTATCCTTTCTGGGAATGTCTCTGGATACAGATCTGGCCAGAGTTTTCCTTCCTCAGTCCAAGGTTCTTCTGATTCAGGAGTTGGTTCGGTCGCTCATGTCCATGCCTCGACCGTCCATCCGTCTAGGGATGAGACTGGTGGGTTTGATGGTGGCCTCATTCGAGGCGGTTCCCTTTGCTCAGTTTCACACAAGGACACTTCAGCTCCATCTGTTATCGGTCTGGAACAGGTCTCCTCAGTCGCTGGGTCATCTTTTTCAGATGTCTCCCCGGGTTCGCCGCTCGCTTCGGTGGTGGCTGAACTCAACCAACCTACTGAGGGGCAGATCCTTTCGGACTCCTCAGTGGGAGATAGTCACTACGGATGCCAGCCTCTCAGGATGGGGGGGCTTTTGGAAGGATCTGCAAGTTCAGGGTTTGTGGAGTCCCCTGGAAGCTCACGAGTCTATCAATGTTCTGGAATTGAGGGCCATCAGGTTGGTTCTTTGTCATTTGACTCATCAACTGCGAGACTTGCCGGTCCAGGTCAGGTCGGACAATCGGACGGCGGTGGCCTACATCAATCACCAGGGAGGAACCCGCAGCAGGAATGCCCTCAAGGAAGTGTCTCTGATCCTGGACTGGGCAGAGAGACATTTCCCGTGTATCTCAGCAGTTTATGTCCCAGGTGTGGAGAACGCGGAGGCGGACTCTCTGAGCAGGATGTCAGCCCACAAGGGGGAATGGTCTCTCAATCCCAGGGTCTTTCACTCAATTTGTCTCAGGTGGGGGTCACCGGCGGTGGACCTATTTGCCTCCCGTCACAATCACAAACTTCCGGCTTTTGTGTCTCTGACGAAGGACCCACTGGCTCTCGCGACGGACGCCATGTCCCTGAACTGGAGGGATCTGGGGTTTCTGTACCTGTTCCCTCCGTTTCCCATGGTGGCCAGAGTAGTGCGCAAGCTTGCTCTGGAGAGAGCAACAGCAATTCTGGTAGCTCCAAGGTGGCCAAGACAGGTCTGGTTCGCAGACGTGGTAAGGTTGGCAGAAGATCAGTTCGTTCTGCCCCTGCTGCCAGATCTGCTCACACAGGGTCATCTTTGTTACCCCAATTTACCAACGCTGGCTTTGACGGCGTGGCTGCTGAAACCTCCATCTTGAAGGAGGAAGGTCTTTCTGACGCTGTTATTCAGACTCTCATTCGTGCTAGAAAGAAGTCTTCTTCATCCGTGTACTATAGGACTTGGAGGTCTTATATTGATTGGTGTGAGGCTAGGGCCTTCCCTTGTAGGGAATTCTCTGTTTCTAGAATTTTGGAGTTCTTGCAACATGGTCTGGACTTAGGGCTCCAACTCAGAACTCTGAAGGGGCAGGTGTCTGCCCTGGCGGTATTTTTCCAAAAGTCTTTTGCACTACATCCTTTGGTTAAGACCTTTTTCCAGGGGGTTACGCATGTGCGGCCTCCTAGGAAGCCTTTGATTACAGTTTGGGATTTGAATTTGGTTCTTTCTGCGCTACAGGGTCCCCCCTTTGAGCCCTTGCATGATAGTCCTTTGTCTTCCCTTACGCAGAAGGTGGCATTTTTGGTAGCTATCACTTCAGTTGGCGGCTCTGTCTATTCAAGCTCCATATTTTGAAAGACATCAGGATAAAGTGGTTTTCCGTTTTAAGACGGACTTTCTTCCTAAGGTGGTTTCGTCCTTTCATTTAAATCAGGATATTGTTCTGCCCTCTCTCTGTCCTAACCCCAGCAATGACAAGGAGAGGGTCCTGCATTCTTTGGATGCGGTTCGTGTTGTGAAGTATTATTTGGTGGTAACGTCTGCCTTTCGCAAGACTGATGCATTCTTCATGGTGCCTTTTGGGCCCAAGAAGGGTCTAGCACCCACAAAGTCTACCATCAGCAGATGGATCCGTCAGGCCATTGTAGGGGCCTATTCTGCTAAGGGGAGAGATCCTCCCTTTCGTGTTACTGCTCATTCTACTCGTGCGGTTGGGGCCTCCTGGGCTTTTCAGCACCAGGCTTCTGTTGAGCAAGTTTGCAAGGCCGCTACCTGGTCTTCTGTTCACACTTTTTCAAAGTTTTACAAGGTTGATGTGCGGGCCTCAACGGATGCTGTTTTTGGCCGCAAAGTTCTGTGGTCCACATTGTATATACTGGAAAGGGTGGGAGAGCAGCAGCTGGCGATAGTGGAGTTTCAGCTCCAAATTTCTAGGGTGAGTCGAATTTCAGACCAACAGAATTGCAGACCAACAGCGGTGCTTCCAGTATGCCACCAATATGGTCAGTGCTGATGACGCCATCGTCTGCGCTACCATCCCCATCCTCTGCCTGCTTCATGTCATGACTGAGGTGGAGGAGGGAGGGCCATCTTTCCTGCTGTCAGGGCAGTACACACGTGGCTCGCAGGATGGGTTGCTGGACCGATAGTGGCCAGCTAGACCAATGTCCAGGCAGAGGACAGTTTTGGAGAAATTGGAGGAGGAGGGGGGGACTACTTTCTCTCACAGCAGGGTGGCACCCAGTGCACCTGACACTGAGGATAGCTTCTCCTTGACTCTGAGCAGCCTGACTCACATGAGCCACTACATGCTCCAGTGCCTGTTCAATGACCGCAGAGTTGCCCACACAGTCACCAGTGCTGATTACTGGGTGGCCACCCTGCTTGATCCCCGCTATAAAGACATCACCTCCTTGATTCCAACACTAGAGCGGGATGAGAGCATACAAGCACATGCTGGTGGATGCACTACTGGCAGAGCTTCCAACTGACTTTGAGGGCTCAGTGGTGGCACAAGGAGGAGTTAGAGGAGGAGTAAGTCACCAATGCAGCAGGGGCACCAGCAGCTCCTCACCGGGGAGGATGAGCATGGGCACAATGTGGAGCAACATATCCCATTGTCCGCCACATCCACCACTATTGGCTACTATGGCCGTAGTACCAGAAGGCAGACTGTGACTCGCACGTTGGATTACTACCTGTCCATGTGTCTCCTGGTACTGAGCAAGGGTGCTCTGTGTTCAATTTCTGGGTCGGTAAATGAGACACATGGCCAGAGCTTGCTCCCTATGCCTTGGAGTTGCTAGTCTGCCCGCAGCCGAGTTCAGCATTGCAGGAGGTGTCATTACCAACAAGAGAATCCGCCTATCCACAGCCAACGTGGACATCCTTACACTCCTTGAGATGAACCAGGCGTGAATCCCATCTGATAGCACCTGAGTGACTGGTTAAAGTGCTTGCTACCTCCTCCTCCTGCTCCGCCTCTTATACTTAAACCACCACATCCAATTGTAATATATGTGTTATTTATGTCAATTCAAACATGTCCTTCCTTTCACCCCTTTTTTTAAATGATTTAATCCATTTTTGTTGTTTATGTGTTATGTTTATTCTTTTTTGGTTCACAACATTTACATTATATTTAGGTATCTTTATTTTTCTCTAATGTATTTATCTTTAATATCTTTAAAATGTTATTTCTGTTTTGGGTTTTTAGCCCCACACACACACACACATCTACTTCCTTGGCAATAGGGTTGATTCAGCACCAGGTGAAAAATTTAAACCATTCTTTACTTTTTCCTTCCTTAATTGTAGCACACATTTTCTCCTGGTTCTGTATTAAATCCCTTTATGTACAAAATTAAAAAAAACATAAGAATAAATAGAGCTTTATAAACACACAATAAAAGTGGTTGCAGATGTGTGTTTCCAAGTATTTGGGTAGTGTCGTTGATTGCAATGTGTGCCTAGCCATTAGGAGTTGTCATTTTGAAGGTTGTTTGCTCCATAGCTACTTACCTATCAGGTAATTTGAGAATGGTAGCACAACATACACATAGAAAAGTCTATTTTTGAAGGGGAAAAGGCCACGCTGGCTATGTAAGTGGTGGAGGGCAATATCCACATACCTTGGTGACTTTTTATTGCATGGGAAAGGTGACTACATTTTGGGAACATGCATCCCATAATCATATCAAGTATTACTGGAATATGCCTCTGTTCTGAAGCAATTCAAAAACATGGTTTAGTAAACACTGGAACAAGTATTACTCAATAAAGGGCAAAGAGAATAAAGGGGAGAAAGCAGGAGTAATGGCTGGGCTGGCTAAAGGCGGACTGGGGTCAATAATCAGACCATGATTTTTCCAGTTCCTGGCCAGCCCATAACCAGCCTGTGATGTCCCAGCTGAGAACCCCATCGTACTTTCTGGTTGGTTAAAATGTAGGCACAAGGCTGAGGCTAAAACATGTCAGGGAAAACATCATGGGCAGGGGCTGATATGGCCACACTTGAATTATTGGTACTGTATTGTAGGGGCAAGTAAGGTGGCAGGTTTGTTATGGCCCTCACAGACATGATACTAAGGCTATAGCAGTGGGGACACAACATGGACTGGGGTTTTTTGGCATCGGGGGGGGGGGTACAGCGGAGCTGGGTCAGTACACACTGGGGGCAGGGAAGGCA
Source organism: Gastrophryne carolinensis (assembly GCA_027917425.1). Classification (NCBI taxonomy): domain Eukaryota; kingdom Metazoa; phylum Chordata; class Amphibia; order Anura; family Microhylidae; genus Gastrophryne; species Gastrophryne carolinensis. The sequence goes on along the minus strand of CM051242.1, from coordinate 75,048,678 downwards.
GGGATTGAATGTAGGTGTTCGAAGCAGCAGCCCAACTGACCCCAAGGCAGTGTGGCCAACTAGGAATTCTGTCAGGTCTCCCTATGACCAGTCCCCTGCTGCAAGTTGTGTTATTGCATCTGTTAAAATAATAATAAGTATGGGGGTATATGGTGGCCAGGCCATACTAGACAACCCTGGGTTGGGCTAGGAATTTGGAAAGAGAGTAGAGTGATTCAAGATACCTCCAGAGATGTACCTCCCTTACCTTATCCACAGGCCAGCACCATCCTACCGAGCCCCAACATCAGCCACTGTAAAAGACACAAAGAGACGTCTACTTGAATGGGCGGATGGGAGTGCGCATGGAACCGGGAGTTGGGTTGTAACAAAAATAAACCCTTATCTTATCCACGGGCCAGCGTTGCTCTCCAGCTGCTCTGGATCCTGGGCGCCGCCATCTTGTTTGAAAGCACAGAGCCAAGAAGGCAGAGAATTCAGAAACCTCACAGTCAAGCCAGCCACCTCCTATGTCAGTCACGCTGACCCCACACTGAAATGGAATTAAGCTTGCACAGGCTTAGGTTAGGCTTGGGGTGAGCCAGGATTGAAGGCCAGATTAATGCTTGCCGCATTGTTTATTCTCATAAATGGGGATGTTTCTGAGCACCAGAGTGGAAGAAGGCTGATGCAGGGGAGAAAAGGTGAGTTTGCTTTTTTTTTTTTGGGGGGGGGGGGTTACACTTACTTTGGCAACCTTTTCATTGCAATTGGGAAAGTACTAGTGAAAAGTATTGGTGAGTGAACCGCAAAGTTCGCGTTCATACCAAACTTTGTGAGTTGAGGTTCGAGTTTGGTGTCCAGCCCAAACACGGAAAAGCTGGTTGATGGGCCTATCAACCCACTTCACCCAAGGCTGCAGCAGCAGGCTGTAAGTTATCTGGGCCTGACTATCCTCTACCTGAGCAGCGGCGGCAACATTTGAAATTGCCCCCAGCTGGGGCTACAGAAAGATGGCTGCCAGCTCCCACGATTGAGGACACTTCTAGCGCCAGCAATGCTATTACCGCAGCGCTATCTGCTGCACACGCGATTTGCCATACCATAGCCACCCCCCCCCCCCCACCAAAGTTCGAGTCCCCAATGATTTCAATTGGGGTTAGGAGTCCCCACTGATTTCAATTAGTAATATATTGTTGAGTAAAAAAGTGAAAAGTTTATTACTACTTTTTTTCTATAAAATACATTTGCTAAAGGTGATGTTTTGCAGAATTCCACAAAAAACAATCCCCCACCCTGCCACCCAGAGGCAGGACAGGCGAGTTACAAAGAATGAAACTTTGCAACGGTCCAGCATCGCGGCATCCCCCAGCACTAATTCGCTTATTCACTTGAATGAGCAGCGGGCATACGCGCAGAGCCCATTGTCGCTTTTACCTCTCTGTGCCTTCCTGCTCTGCAGCACAGAAAGATACAAAGCAGCATCCCTGGTGCGTGCCGCTTAATGTAATTCTGTGCGGTGGCCACACAGAAACAAGAGAAGAGCAACACTGGACCATGGCAAAGATAAGCGTTTTCTTTCTTTGTAACCCCTCCCCTGCTTCAGTGCCAGGAAAGGGTGTCAGGGCTGGGGTGGGTTTTTTTGGGGGGGGTGGAATTTTCCTTTAAAGTCGACCAAAACCCAAGATTTTGACTATCCTGAGTTTTAATAATTTCCCTGTGTGAAACCCCCCAGATCGGCGAGCGCAACTGACCTTTTCCGGGTCCTACTGCGCATGTGCGGCAGCTCGCCCAGTCAGCATCCAATCGCCTCTGAGCGCGCTGGTGGCTGCATCCCCCGCTGCCCTGTGACAGGAAGGGTGCCCATGCCAGCCATTCACAAATGCCTGGCGAGGGCATGTGCCCTGCTAGAGGGATAGCGGGGATGCGGCTGCGGCTCACGCATGTGCCGTTGGACCGGGAAGCAAACTAAGTGAACGGGGCGACCTGGGGGGGTTTCACACAGCGGAGATTTTGAATGTCACGGGGGGAGAAAATCGATCATCCTATAGATTGAGCTGGGTTTTGCTCCACTTTAAAGGGGATTTCTATTTTTTTCACCCTACGAAGGCAGTAGACTTGTTCAAATTAAAGATAAAGTTGGATGAATTTCACCTGAATTCTCTACCACTCAAACCAGCTAAATTCTAGTGGAATTTATCTTTATCCCAGATCTAAATAATTAGCAAGCACTGCAGTATATAAACTAAACGAAGTGAACAGGCTAAAAAAACAGTCCATATATCTGGCATTTCTCTGCCTGGCTCATCATTGGCTCATGCATCCATCTGCCCACTAAAAGTTTTAATCACAACAAAACTAGTAAATGAGTAGACTATGGTGTCATGGAATGAGAGTTTAAAAAGGACACTAATTTAGTAGCAATTGTGTGCAAATTCCAAAGGCCTCAAGAGATACTATTTGTAGCAGAAGTGACACAGGGTCAGCTTCGGGCTGTACAGAGCTGTTGATATGTCACATATGGTTATAATGACAATTATCCTGCATGAGCCAGGTCACGGATAGGTTAAAGGGTTAACCATATAGCCACAAGGCATTTTATCCAATGAAAAATAACATCTCTGTGTTCTGGTGGTAGCGTACGACATCTGCTAGCACACTGTTTTCTGCACACGGCCAGAACCCTGCATTCATTTCAATAAGTCAGTTCTGTGGAGAGTGATGGACAGAAGGAGAACGCAGCTCGACTGAGGTTCTTTGTACTTTTTATTTCTCTCCTACCTGTACCAACGGTTTGTGAAAATACAAACAAAACCTGCGAAACCGTTATTTGCTACAGTTCCTTCCTGACCCCCACTCACACACCCAGAAGTGAACAATAGATAAGGAGCTCTTAGCCCACCCAGTCTGAACACTTTACTTCCTGGCTTGTAAGCCACTATTCAGATGTGAAAATGTATGCTTACAGGGGAAGCTTCCAACTCCGTATCGCGCGCGCGTGCCACACCAACACTGTGTATGTGGTCTTATCTTTATTTGGGTCATACCCTACAAAATGAGAAAATTAGGTCATCTGATTATCTACTAGATGGCTTATATCACAGATACGCATTTAAATAAGGTCAAAATTGCTTACAACTAACTTTAGCAATGGTTGGATTGTTAAAAGTTAAATCCGTTTATAAATGTACAGAAACAGGGTACCACTACTATAAAAGACACGGTTATAATTTTAATAAGGAATGAACTGTCACACATTCTGCTGTGGGGTGATGGGGGTCTCTGCGACACAGTCTGCTATGGGGTGATGGGGGTCTCTGCGACACAGTCTGCTATGGGGTGATGGAGGGCTCTGTGACACAGTCTGCTATGGGGTGATGGGGGGATTCTGTCACACAGTCTGCTATGGGGTGATGGAGGGCTCTGTCACACAGTCTGCTATGGGGTGATGGAGGGCTCTGTGACACAGTCTGCTATGGGGTGATGGAGGGCTCTGTGACACAGTCTGCTATGGGGTGATGGGGGTCTCTGCTACACAGTCTGCTATGGGGTGATGGAGGGCTCTGTCACACAGTCTGCTATGGGGTGATGGAGGGCTCTGTCACACAGTCTGCTATGGGGTGATGGAGGGCTCTGTCACACAGTCTGCTATGGGGTGATGGGGGTCTCTGCTACACAGTCTGCTATGGGGTGATGGAGGGCTCTGTCACACAGTCTGCTATGGGGTGATGGATGGCTCTGTCACACAGTCTGCTATGGGGTGATGGAGGGCTCTGTCACACAGTCTGCTATGGGGTGATGGAGGGCTCTGTCACACAGTCTGCTATGGGGTGATGGAGGGCTCTGTGACACAGTCTGCTATGGGGTGATGGGGGCTCTGCGACACAGTCTGCTATGGGGTGATGGGGGTCTCTGGGACACAGTCTGCTATGGGGTGATGGAGGGCTCTGTGACACAGTCTGCTATGGGGTGATGGGGGGCTCTGTCACACAGTCTGCTATGCGGTGATGGAGGGCTCTGTTACACAGTCTGCTATGGGGTGATGGAGGGCTCTGTGACACAGTCTGCTATGGGGTGATGGGGGCTCTGTCACATAGTCTTCTATGGGGTGATGGAGGGCTCTGTCACACAGTCTGCTATGGGGTGATGGGGGTCTCTGCGACACAGTCTGCTATGGGGTGATGGGGGGCTCTGTCACACAGTCTGCTATGGGGTGATGGGGGGCTCTGTCACACAGTCTGCTATGGGGTGATGGGGGGCTCTGTCACACAGTCTGCTATGGGGTGATGGAGGGCTCTGTCACACAGTCTGCTATGGGGTGATGGGGGTCTCTGTGACACAGTCTGCTATGGGGTGATGGGGGGCTCTGTGACACAGTCTGCTATGGGGTGATGGGGGTCTCTGTGACACAGTCTGCTATGGGGTGATGGGGGGCTCTGTGACACAGTCTGCTATGGGGTGATGGGGGTCTCTGTGACACAGTCTGCTATGGGGTGATGGGGGTCTCTGTGACACAGTCTGCTATGGGGTGATGGAGGGCTCTGTGACACAGTCTGCTATAGGGCTGCTATGGGGTGATGGGGGTCTCTGCTACACAGTCTGCTATGGGGTGATGGGGGTCTCTGTGACACAGTCTGCTATGGGGTGATGGGGGGGCTCTGTCACACAGTCTGCTATGGGGTGATGGGGGTCTCTGTGACACAGTCTGCTATGGGGTGATGGGGGGCTCTGTGACACAGTCTGCTATGGGGTGATGGAGGGCTCTGTGACACAGTCTGCTATGGGGTGATGGAGGGCTCTGTGACACAGTCTGCTATGGGGTGATGGGGGTCTCTGTGACACAGTCTGCTATGGGGTGATGGGGGGCTCTGTGACACAGTCTGCTATGGGGTGATGGGGGTCTCTGCGACACAGTCTGCTATAGGGTGATGGAGGGCTCTGTCACACAGTCTGCTATGGGGTGATGGGGGGCTCTGTGACACAGTCTGCTATGGGGTGATGGGGGTCTCTGCGACACAGTCTGCTATAGGGTGATGGAGGGCTCTGTCACACAGTCTGCTATGGGGTGATGGGGGGCTCTGTGACACAGTCTGCTATGGGGTGATGGGGGTTTCTGGGACACAGTCTGCTATGGGGTGATGGGGGTCTCTGCGACACAGTCTGCTATAGGGTGATGGAGGGCTCTGTCACACAGTCTGCTATGGGGTGATGGGGGTCTCTGCGACACAGTCTGCTATAGGGTGATGGAGGGCTCTGTCACACAGTCTGCTATGGGGTGATGGGGGTCTCTGCGACACAGTCTGCTATGGGGTGATGGAGGGCTCTGTGACACAGTCTGCTATGGGGTGATGGGGGTCTCTGTGACACAGTCTGCTATGGGGTGATGGGGGGCTCTGTCACACAGTCTGCTATGGGGTGATGGAGATCTCTGTGACACAGTCTGCTATGGGGTGATGGAGGGCTCTGTCACACAGTCTGCTATGGGGTGATGGGAGTCTCTGCGACACAGTCTGCTATGGGGTGATGGGGGGGCTCTATCACTCAGTCTGCTATGGGGTGATGGGGGTCTCTGCGACACAGTCTGCTATGAGGTGATGGTGGGCTCTGTCACACAGTCTTCTATGGGGTGATTGGGGTCTCTGCGACACAGTCTGCTCTGGGGTGATGGAGGGCTCTGTCACACAGTCTGCTATGGGGTGATGGGGGGCTCTGTCACACAGTCTGCTATGGGGTGAAGGGGGTCTCTGCGACACAGTCTGCTATGGGGTGATGGGGGTTCTGTCACACAGTCTGCTATGGGTGAAGGGGGCTCTGTCACACATTCTACTTTGGGGATGATGGGGGCTCTGTCACACATTCTACTTTGGGGATGATGGGGGCTCTATCACCCATTCTGTTATGGGAGGATGGGCTCTGGGGGGCTCTGTCACACAATCTGCTATGGGGTGATGGAGGGCTCTGTCACACAGTCTACAATGGGGTGATGGAGGGATTCTGTCACACATTCTGCTATGGAATGATGGGGTGTTGTGTCACACAGTCTACTATGGGGGTGATGGAAGGATTCTGTCACACAGTTTGCTATGTGGTGATGGGGAGCTCTGTCACACAGTCTGTTTTGGGGTGATGGGGGCTCTGTCAAATAGTCTGCTATGGGGTGATGGGAGGATTCTGTCACACAGTCTGCTATGGGGTGATGGGGGCTCTGTCACACAGTCTGCTATGGGGTGATGGAGGGCTCTATCACACAGTCTGCTATGTGGTGATGGGGGGCTCTGCGACACAGTCTGCTATGGGGTGATGGGGGGGCTCTGTCACATAGTCTTCTATGGGGTGATGGAGGGCTCTGTCACACAGTCTACTATGGGGAAATTCTGCCCCACAGTCTGCTATGGGGTAATGGGGGCTCTGTCACACAGTCTGCTATGGGGTGAAGAGGGGGCTCTGTCACAAATTCTGCTTTGGGGGTGATGGGGGGCTCTATCACCCATTCTGTTATGGGATGATGAGTGGATTCTATCACTCAGTCTACTATGGGGTGATGGAGGGATTCTGTCACACATTCTGCTATGGAATGATGGGGGGTTGTGTCACACAGTCTACTTTGGGGGGTGATGGAGGGATTCTGTCACACAGTTTGCTATGGGGTGATGGTGAGTTGTCTCACACAGTCTGCTATGGGGGTGATGGAGGGATTCTGTCACACATTCTGCTATGGAATGATGGGGGGCTGTGTCACACAATCTGCTATAGGGGTGATGGAGGTTGTGTCACACAGTCTGCTATGCGGGTGGTGGGGGGATTTTGCTGCACAACCTGTTATAGGTTAATGAGGGAGTTCTTATTATTTTCAATAAAGTATATTTCATGGCAATTGCCCTGTTATAACCCCTATTTTGTAGCCCTCTACCCCTTACTTCCCCCATTTTACAGCCATTTATTGGGTCCCCAAGTTCAGGTCCCCATGGATTTCAATGGGGTTCGGGTTTGGACGAACTTGCCAAACCCAAACTTCTACAGGTTGACCCAACAATAGTGATGAGCAAAGCTGACATTCATTTTAGGTAAGTAATCTATGACACTTTGAGTGCTTGAGGGACTGAACCAAATTCTTTAAGTGGAACAATACCTTGCACAACCGGCCATGGATTCTAAAAGTTTCCAGGACTGGCCGCTGGCCTTTCCCTGGGGCATCCCAAGTTAGAACGCGCCACTGTGTGAGACACTGCAAAACTCACCTTCTTCCTGGCTCCCTTGCCAATGAAAATCCCTAGCATCCCTGAGCTGTGCACGCACTCCCACTCCCAGTCATTCATTTATGCTGGGTGTGAGAGTGTGTGCGCTACTGGGGATGAGGGCGCTTTTGCTCCTGATTGCACTGCAAACTGCTCTGACTGGATGAGAGCCTGCACATGCTCCATAGGATCAGGGAAAAGTGAGATTGCACGGGCAATCTGTGTGATTCACAAATCGGGATGCCCCCCAGACAAGAAACAAAACCTGGGATAGTCAAAATCCCAGGTTTTGTTCTGCTTTAAAGCTCTTTAACGCAAATGCAGTATTAGCAATTTCAAAGTGACAGCAACATCTTTGGCACATATATGGACTGATTTTATGCAAGAATTATGATGCAGCACTGACAGCCAGGGGGCGCTCTGGGTAAATAAACCAGCCGAGTGTATTACTGTCCACAGCCAGCCCAACACCAGCCCAAGAGCTGCTAAACTCAGCCCTACTCTTTCTTCCCAGCCCTTCAAGGAGTCTGTTCATTGGCTGAAACTATGACATTTCAGGGACAAATCATGGCCATGGAGGATATGGCCTCTCCTGATGGTAATGGTAGTATTGTAGGTATTTTAGTATTGTAGGGGCAGATACTGTGGTAGGCAATGGTAGAGCCCCCACAGCCATGATGCTGAGGCTATAGCACTGCAGGGACAGAGCATGGGCTAGAGTGTCCTGGCTGGAAATGTACAATGGGGCATGGTACTACTCCGATAATCAAGAAACCCTCTCTCGACCCCTCTGCCCTCTCCAGCTACCGCCCTATCTCGCTACTCCCTTTCTCCTCCAAACTTCTTGAACAACATGTCCACTCAGAACTGTCACAATACTTATCCACTAACAACTTATTTGACCCCTTACAATCAGGATTCCGCCGTAACCACTCCACTGAAACTGCCCTCACCAAAGTCACCAATGATCTGCTCACTGCCAAAAGCAATGGTCACTACTCCATCCTGATCCTTCTTGACCTCTCCTCAGCCTTTGATACTGTCGACCACTCTCTGCTTCTTGATATTCTCTCCTCTCTTGGGGTTCAAGGGCTTGCACTCTCTTGGCTCACCTCTTACCTCTCTGATAGATCATTCAGTGTATTCTATTCTAACACGGTCTCATCCTCACGTTCTCTTTCTGTTGGTGTGCCGCAAGGTTCTGTCCTAGGCCCCCTACTTTTCTCAGTCTACACCCACGGCCTTGGCAAACTTATAACTTCACTAGGCTTTCAATACCACTTCTATGCGGATGACACTCAGATATATCTCTCAGGCCCCAATCTCTCCTCTCTCCTATCTCGCCTCCCCAATTGCCTCTCAGCTATTTCTTCATTCATGTCATCTCGCTACCTCAAGCTAAACATGGACAAGACAGAACTGGTCATTTTCCCACCCTCTAACTCCCCTCCCCTCTCTAACACGTCTATTTCTGTCAACAATTACACAATAACAGCAACTCACCAAGCTCGGTGCCTGGGAGTCATTCTGGACTCTGCCCTCTCTTTCACACCACATATTCACTCCCTGGCCACCACCTGTCGCCTCCAACTTAAAAACATCTCCCGCATCCGTCCTTTCCTCTCATCTGACACCACTAAAATGCTAGTGCATGCCCTGGTCATATCCCGTCTGGATTACTGCAACATCCTTCTTTGTGGCTTACCAACTAACAGACTGGCACCCCTCCAATCTATCCTGAACTCTGCTGCTCGCCTCATCCATCTCTCCTCTCGCTACTCTAGTTCTGCGCCTCTCTGCCAATCCCTACACTGGCTGCCAGTCCCACAGCGAATCCTGTTCAAAACTCTAACTCTGACATACAAAGCTCTCTCCAACCAGGCCCCTCCCTACATCTCATCTCTACTCCAACAGTATCAACCTAGACGCAGCTTCCGCTCCTCTGCCGACCTACTTCTGTCCTCCTCCCTGGTCACCTCCTCTCACGCCCGCCTCCAGGACTTCTCACGTGCAACCCCAATCTTCTGGAATGCCCTCCCCCACCCAATCCGCCACTCCACAACCCTCAAAACCTTCAAAGGTGCCCTTAAAACTCACTTATTCAGACAAGCATATAATCTGGCCTAACCAATCTTCTAAAGGGCACATGCCACAAAGTTCAATACTGACTGTTTGTGATCCTTCCCCCTCGTCTTCACCCCTCTTCCTTTAGACTGTAAGCTCGCAAGGGCAGGGCTCTCTCCCCAATTGTATCCTGTATTCAGAATATCCATTGTCAACTCTGTACAACTGTATTTGAATTAGTATATGTACCGTATGTTTCTGCCCTGTCTGTAATTACTACTTTGTAAAGCGCTACGGAAGATGATGGCGCTATATAAATAAACAATAATAATAATAATAATAATAATAATGGTACGGGGGGTGTTGGAGGGAAATGTGAGAGGCAGTGGATGGGCTGGGGAGAAAGAATAGGAAGGAATAAATTCTGGCACAGGCTATGGGTGAGGTGTACGGCTGTTTCTAGGGGAGGGTGAACAGGGTGATCGCCCGAGGCCATTGGAAGTGCCATTATCCCAGCCATTCTATTTTCTGCTGATATGTCAGGGTCACTGTTAGTGATGCAGGCTATATGGCAATCCCTAATCCCCCCATATTGAGTTAATTTATGGTAGGGGACTAAGTCAGAGTTACAACATGGCACATCCTGCCATGGGGCAACAGTCTGTGTTCTGGTGGCTACACCCAGCCCAGTCAGCCTCCAGGCAGTGTGACCCCCTCAGAATTCTCTAGGCAGAGTCCCCTATGGCCAGTCTAACCTTGGCTGCCAGAAAATGCCTAACACAGTGAGTGTCACTACACTAAAATATTTGTTTTCCTTACACTATCTTAGTTATGTTTTTCACTTTGTGTCTTGCTCTGAGATCCACTTCTTCATCCTAGATTTATCCCCAGTACGGCAGCAGCATGTTCCTGTTACGGCTCATAGTGGCTATGAATTATCATAAGTGGCCATACCTATAGTCTCTCATGATTGCCTGGCAAGCACGCCATCATAATCAGAATCATATGCTGGCAAGACATATTTGGAAAGTCTGTCTAGTCACCACCTGAGGTTGTGTGTGATATCCTTCTACTTGCTCATTTGATCCCTGCCATTCAGATCCAGTGAAATCCCAAAATGTAAGGAAATATGAACCAAATCCAATGTGTGTCAAACAGATTCACTCATCTGTAGTTGCATCAATATTTTTTGGTGGTTCATTCTGCACCCCCCCCCCCTTAACCTTACTGCCCACCCGTAAGTATCATGGGCCATATGCAGATGTGCATGGAGTCTATAGTGTACTTTAATTAGCATAGGTGCGTAGTCCAATTCTAATTACAATGTTTCCTTTTGATTTTACTAGAGCTATTTTGTGTTTTTTTTTGCTCTTTCTGCTATACCATGTGTGTCCATATTAAAGCGAATGAAGCAGATCTTTAGTTAAAAAATCCAGGGAAGATCCTTAGAAAGTCAAAATCAGGCATGGAAGTCTGTTTCAGTCGGAACAGGAAGTCAGAGAGGCCTTGGAGACCAGTTTACAGAGTGATGGGTGTGGTGGGGGGTGGTTTAGGGGACTGGTTTAGTCACAGGCTTTTGAGGAACAAATGGCAATTTTCAGGTATATAAGCGTTTTAAATTCCATAATGATTACCAATTTTGCCCATACTCTTCACTATCATAGTAATTGACACAAGCAAAGCAAGCAGGAAAGACCACTTAAAGCGGACCAACAGCCTAGCATAGCTGGAAAAGAAAGGTAGCGGCCATTTTCGAACTTCAGTCTCCCAGCATCTCAGCCTTGCTGCTGCCTGGATTCAACTAACATAACTGACAATGCACAGTAACTGGAAGCCCAGCAGTACTTCCTGTTTGCAGGTAGCTTGCAAATGCATGAGAAGCCATTTTGTTCAGGTTTAAGCCATTTGTGACTGTCGGTCCACTTTAAAATTGTAATTTTGGAGGGCCACTTTAAAGTGAACCTTCATCGTTGGGGGATGCCCCACTACACATATTGCAGCTGGAAGCCCAAGAATGGGCAGAGGCACTTACCTTTGCACTTATTTACAGCTATTGAGGTTTGCAGCGCATGCTACCACAGTGCTGTGCTTCCTTTGCAAACCCTGCTGAACACTGGTGGTTACATGGGGCAGTAGAATAGGACAAGGGAATGGGGACATAGGTAAGTCCTGTGTCTGATCTTGGGCTTCCAGTTGTGCTGCCCCAACAAATCATTGGTGGAGTTAGAGTGGATGTCTCCAGATATTAAATGGAATATGCAGAGTGCCAGGCTTCCACCCTATAATTTACGCTGAGTGCCCACCAGAGATCACAGAAATTAAAGCACTTTAAATATAAAATTATAAAAACAAAAGTTTAAATTTTCAAATCCACTTGATCCACTTAAAATGTGTCCTATGGGGAAGCCTGGTTAGGGATGCCATGCAGCATACTCACCTACTTCCAGGATTCTGAGGCGATCAAATGTGGCATCAAGCAGAGTGTTCTGCAGTCACTACACTGTTCCAAGGCTAACAGGGTATTCTTGCTGCACCCTAAGGACCATATCTAACCAGCCAGACACTTAGAAGGAGTCAGCCAATACTGAGGGGCTGGATGGCATCTGCTAGCCAATAGCACACAGTTAAAATATCTCAGTAAGCCAATTGGTGGGAAGAAGGAAGAAATTCTTATTTTGCAGGGTGATTTCATAGTTTGACATGGTGACAGGGTGAAGGGGGTAAACACTGGGTGACTCCCTAAAAAACTTGGCATATCTGGGAAGTAGATGTACACTGAAGTGAAGCATGCCCCCCAGGGGAGGAGATAAAACATAAATAATAATAAAAATACATGTATTTATGTGTAGCGGGCACGTGCCTGGCTGTGGGCACGCTTCTGGGGAGCGAGAGGGATTCTTAGACCTAGGGTAGGGCATCCCATGTCGGTGCGGCACGTGTGGGTGGAGGTGCACTTACTGGCTCGAACGTCGCTTGGATCCAGAGATGACACTCATGGTTGAACTCAACTCGGTCTTTATTGGTTGGCTTCCTTCCATGGCAAACACACCAATCAGTCAGTATAGCATGATCCGCAGTCAATGGTAATGGTCGCCTCCATGGCTGGCTCTCGGCTCCTCCACACTACATTGCACTGCATCCCCTCTTCAGAACAGAAGACCACTCAGTAGACCACTCTAGAAGGGTAGGTCTCCTCCTTATGTAACCTTGGTATTGTTGCCTTTCACAACACTGTTGCGAGTCCCAGCCAATGGCAGGGTAATAAATGTTGCCAATGCCATCTGGCTTAGTCTCTATTTACCAACTTAAAGAAGAGCTCTATACCATTAAAGTACTGTTTGATCCATTTCTTAGGCAATACTGCCATCATGTGGTTTCATGACGCAATAGGCCAAAGAACTGCATCCAACAGGTTTAACTACTCTAATTAATGGTTCCTATACGCTATCAGGGCCTACTCCACTGACAGGGCTCTAATATTTCATACTTTAAGTGTTGCCCATGGTTTCCACCTGTCACATCCTCCCCTGCTTCTAATTAAAGCGTCCCCACTTTACAGGGTTACTCACCTCAAGTCTCAAGGGTGTGAGTTAGTCCAACCAAGAACACTACTGCTAGTCTAGGAGGTGAGTATCAGTCAAGCACCTTGTGTAGCTCTTGCCACTTTAAGGTTTTACCTTGCACTGGTCTCCTGAGACAAGTAAGTCTCTTGCTCCTGTAGCTTGCAGCGCCCAGGTTAACTACCTGCAAGGTGTGTAAGGAATTAGGCAGTGGCCATCCCTTGTACGGGGTTGTATCCTAAATACAAGGACGGGTGTGATGGTGCAACGTTCCTTTACAACTACTGTTACCTTAGGATTTTCACAACTTCCATTGAAGAGCTAGGCAGTATGAGCCAAGTGCCTGTTGCATATAAATGCACCATAGACCTTACCCTGCGCAACATACCTGAGAAAGTTTCTTCTCTTACCTACTCCCGCAGGTTATTGCTTAATTCGTAAGTGGTTAATTTATTAGTTCCTATAAAAAAACATGACCATCAGCACACAGCAGGGCAGCATGAGCGGAGCACTTCTGTCAGGTTTTGCCTCACTACACCCACTCGAGAGTAAGTGATCTCTTAACCCTTTTGCGGTCAGATGTCACATTTAACATGTGTACACTATTTTCAAGTTTTGGAAAGGGGTTTTCCTATTGTTTGCCCGAGGATACACCTCGCCTGTGGCTTTTAGGAAAGAACCTCCCTTTAGATCTATAAGACCTGTAACCTCCTCCTTCCATTAACTGTGATAGTGACACTTTTCCATATCGACATTCCCTCCTTTTTTTCCCTTCTTCCGTGCACTAGGTACCTTACAGCTGTGTTAACACTACTACCGACGTCTATTCTCTTGCGCGGCACTCTCGTCTCTCAGGCGTAGACCTATGAAACCTGCAGATCACCTAAGTCCTCTGGGCCATTAGTAGTACCACCCTTCAGACTCTCAACTTTCTCTGGAGATGCAAACCAGTCTTACACTACATCTGCTGACTCTCCCCCTTCTCGCAACCCTGTAGAGTTAGTGAGGACCCAAACTGGTAAAACAGTGACTCGGTCTTACGCCCCTCCACATTTTTGCCTTAATTTCAGTAATGACAGGTATCTGCTAATAGCAGCAATGTCTGTATTACAAATTAAGGGGGGCAGGCATCTGACTTACTTCTCCTTCGGTCAGGCATCTGGCGTACTCTCCTTCCGCCCAGGCATCTAACGTACTTCTCCTTCCGTTAGGCATCTGACTTACTGCTGCTTCAGTCAGGCAAACATCTTCGGACCTGTGATGAGAAGATCAGCCCTTAGGTAAGTAACTTCACTTTCCACCACATTCCAGGGGCCTTCCAGAGCGGCCCGGTGATTGGGTTGCGGCGGTACTTGGCGGGGCCCACATCCTGCACGACTTAGTCGTAAAAATTGTTACGGCAGACAGGGCACTGGCGCAGTCCAGTCTTCAGGGCGATTATCTGTCCGCACTCCGGACACAGCGGGTACAGTTCCTCCTGCCCGGCAGCAGCACACAGGGCGTAGGTGGGCAGCAGGCGGACACGCATCCCAGTGTTCACGATGAGGGTTGCACGCTCCAAGGTCTCCTCTTGGCTCAAGTCCTGGCGGCTTCCCACAGACATGGGGCTGGCAGATTCCATCTCTCCCCACAAACAGCAGTAGCTGGTTGGAATGGTGGCAAGACTTGCAGAATCACTGCTCACGCTCTCGTGCTTTCATCTCATTTCCTCACCGAGCGGCCTCATGTCGGGTTTTTTATAGCCTCGCCCCCTCATCTCCACGCGGGAAAGTCTCTAGCACGTGAGGTGAAAAGGGCGCGAAACGCTGAGGGAAAGTGTCGGGAAAGCTCTGGCTGCACACTTAACCTTTCAGCGCCGCGGTTCCGCGGAAATGTAATTTTGGGCACATTTCCACAGGCCATGACTTCTACGCACACAGTCCAAACACGCTCAAATTTGGCAGATCAAAAGGGCAGGGGACTCTTCATCGGATTTTCAGCCAAAAATAAGCACCTTTACGTTTTTCTTAAAGCGACAGCGTCCGAAATTCAAATTAAAGCTGGGTCAATATCAACAGTCTCTAAGGTCTTCTGGCACCTTGGGACACCACCACACACAGTTAGAACAGTCCATTTCCTTCAGAAAGGCAAATTTGAAAAAGTTGTTGGATTTGCTCCAAACTTGGCACGATGGTCCCCTGGGCTTCCAGCACCTCTGTGACACCCTTTTAAACCCCTTACGGTTAGTAGGGTCCTACTTTAAGTGTTGCCTATGGTTTTCACCTGTCACACATGTAATGTAAAAGTAAATTGCTCTAAAACTGATAGCTAGACCAACCATTGCAGAAGTTCTACAGGCCCAGCGATTAAAATAGTTTTTAAATGAAAAATAAAAAAGGTGATTCTGATACTGGTACATACAAAAAAAATCTATATTAAGGTACAGGCAATGATAACCCCTAATCAAGCACAGTGCCCCAGAAGGAAGATAACACGTAACTTACTGCATATAAATAAATTCAATTGATGTGCACATAGTGACCACAGCAGTGAGATGCGCTAGCAAGGATTAAAGTAGAGACAAAAAACAGATCAACCTAATTCCTACCTTACATGCACCAGTACATGTAGACTAAAATATTTTGCAAAATAGTGTACTTAATAGCCATTACAATGAATTCCCAAATAAAATGTGTTGCAGAGTGAAGGGGACCTACCAATGAGGAGGTTGCCATATGTGCAGATATATGAAAGTAGATAAAATACCAATAGCAATACCAATTCGACTACACCAGGGGGCTAAACACTTTGTAAATTGTGAAACCGTTGAATGTAATTTATGCACTTACATGCCCATGTGATATATCAGTACAATATAAAGAAATGTAATCTCAAAACACCCATTGGTAAGCGCTTCACTCTGCAAAACAATGAGAATCCTAATGAAATGAGATTTCAGAGAATCGATAGATAGAATACATAGGCCCTTATTTATGAAGGAATAGCGACAGGTAGCGACTGGTGAACGACCGGTAATGACGGGCACCGCCATGAGAACGCCGGCTCCCCACCACAATCACACATTTATTAGCGACTGAGATAGCACCAGATAGCCACTCATTCATCATTATTCCAGCCTCAGCCCACAGCGCCAGCGTCTGACCTTGAACAGCGACAGGTATGACCTCTCGCTACCTGGCGCTCTCCAATGCATTTCAATGGAACAATCTTTAAATATTCATAATTAATTGTTATTAATGTTTTTTTTTTTTTTTTTTTTTTTTTTAATGTGAAAAATTCTGTGACCACTTCTGCCATGTTAGATAATTTTTTTAAGGTAAAAAAAAAAAAAAAAAAATTGTGCAGAATTGATTTTACGGGTCTGATATTATTGTATTCATATTACTAAATTCTTAAAAAAAAAAATTATTTTTGGTTTCCAAAAATATGGTGGTTTGGGGGTTAAAAAACTACTTTTAACACATCGCCGCCAGCGCTCTGGGGTTTAAACATGCATTTCACAGCGCGAGAATATTTTGAGCGTGATTTTTTGATGAATATGGTGGGAGCCGGTCGCTCTATCATGCGCACCCATACATTGCGGAACCTGTCAAATAGCGACTCGTCACCCTGTATTCAACATTACTGCACACCGACTCAGTCGCTATCAACAACCGAACAATGGCCAAGCACAGCGACTACTAGCGGCCGCTGTGAAAATACTGCTACAGTCGCTCAACTGTCGCTACCTGCCGCTATTAATGAATCGGCCTCATAGGAATCCATGAGGTAGGAATATAGAAAAGGTAACGCTCCAGCCGCAAGTGCGCTGGATTTATCACCTAAGAGCAGCAGAGTACCATGGGTTAAATGAGACCTTAACTTTTGCCCCATGTTTATAGAGATTATCTTATCAACGTTAAGGGAGAGTATGCAATATGTGTTGTGATATACAGTACTCTGCCAGCCATGTATAGAAATACACGTAATTATCCAAGGATGCCTAAATAAGATTCTTTGGAGATAATATCATTGGGGTAACAATTAGGGATGAGCGAACCGGTTCGGACGAACCGGAATTCGCTCCGAATTCCAGGGAAAATTCGATTCGGCACGAACCCGAATTTTTTTTGGTTCATGCCGATCGAATTTTCCCTGAAATAAAATTTAAAACAAATGCCGGCATGGTGGGAGAGGGCAGGTCGGCTACGCTGTCGGCATTTGTTTAAAAAGCAAACACTTACCTGCATGGTCGGAGCGTGGAGGCCGGCGCCGTTCTCAGCTGTCATCAGAGGACGCGTCAGAGGGCGCCTGAGAGCGGCGCCGGCCTCCACGCTCCGACCATGCAGGTAAGTGTTTGCTTTTTAAACAAATGCCGACAGCGTAGCCGGCCTGCCCGCTCCCACCATGCCGGCATTTTTTTTTTTTTCAGATGAGCGATTCGTGAAAGTTCGATTTTTCAGATGAGCGATTCGTGAAAGTTCGATTCGGGCGAACCCGAATTTCTTGGGGAAATTCGGCGAATCGCCCGAATCGAACTTTCAAGAAGTTCACTCATCTCTAGTAACAATATAGCCACTAAGGAATTTATTAATGTCCCTGTCCAGACAAGTACTAACTTCCTCCCACCTTATCCCTCATGGGAACAGTGCAAAATATGCCATTTCAAAGCATCTCAAAATCTCTGATTAAATGTGAATACTTTATGTGTCATAAGCAAAGCTACTTTTGTCACTTTTATTCCTGATTCATGGCTGAGCTAGGAAGGGCAAGTCATGGCACAGTCATGTATGTGTTCTGTTGTGGTAATAGACAGCTGTGGGACCACTGTGGCTTACCATGCTCACGTTAAGGGCATCAAGGGACAGAAAAGATGCTAGACCACCTTTATTGTGTGTTCCTGGAGATGTGAAATTAAAAGGAGGGCAAACTTTTGAGCCCTGCTACAGCTTCTGCTGCACTACAGGAGATGGCAGAGAGGCACATGGGACATGCTTCAGGTAGCTGCTTGCTGCCTTATTATTGCCATTGGGTTTACAGTCCCTTTAAGTAATAACATGTAAGAAATAATTCTTCAAAATGTTTGCTCATAACTTTAAATCTAATATACAAAACTAGCAATTACCAAACAGTTTTATGTTAAACAGAAAGGAGGGGCTTTAAAAAGATGGCTGCTGTCTGTTCTGTATACAGTCCCAAGTATAAACATGGCAGTTTACTTCTTCCTGTTATTAAAACTTAGCCTATTCTGACACGGTTATAGTCACCTCCGGCGAATACGTTAAGTGGCATATATTGCGTTACAACATAAGAACATTAACATAACAACAGGTCATATGTGGAAGGTGGAGATAAGGAGATGCTGGGGCATTAACACAACCACTATAGAGTCCTTATACAAGCAGAGCAAGGCTGGAGAGGAAAGCTTGATCTCCATAGAAATAAAGCAAGTCTATTGGGAGCCACGTCACCGCCTCAGGACCACATGATGAGTGCAGGCTATCTCATCCTTCGCTTTTTCTCATATCACTATACAAAACAGGGATAAACCTATGGCAATCTTTATTCTACTATTCATGATTCAAGAGGCACTGCAAACATGTTCCAAGAGCGGTCTGTTTTTTTACTATGAGGACCGGATGTTTAAACCTTTCTGATGGAGACCTACCACACCCCTAATACAAAGGTACCCCAAACCCTGCAACACTGTAAATTTCCTCTGCTCAGCTAACTCATTACACCATGGGTTCCCAACTGGTGGTACTTGAGATCATCTCAGGTGGTACTCAACACGGCTTCAGACTGACCTGACCTGAAGCTGGTCTGCTGCCATCTATACTTCACTCAAACTTGATTTGCACCATAAATTAAAAAAAAAAATCATTATAGTTTTTATTATAGTTTTTATAGTTTTAGATGACCACCTAGGGGGTACTCATGGGCAGCCTCTCTTTCTCTCTATTTCTTTCCTTATTCCATTCTCTCTCTTTCTTTTCTGTATTCCTTTTTCAACACTTTTTTTGCCATTGGGTTTAGAGGTCCCTTTAAAGAAGAGTTTCTTTCCTTTGCTACCATTCTTAGTGGACGACTGCCCCGTCCCCTGCTCGCAGATTGACAGCAGCGATGTCGGCTGCCTTCACCCCTGCACGCCAGCTGTAAGTTTTTTCATCCCCCCCGCTCACCCGCACGCCAGGACCGGGTGAGCGGGGGGGGGCTCTTTGCGCCGGCAGGCACCGGGAACTATTAATTCAGAAGGCACCAGCCTCACGGGCGGCACACAGCAAGTCTCTTGTCCAGTGTGTGGCAGCCCAGGGAACACCTCCACCGCGCAGGGCGTCCCGTGACAGCTTTTGACATTCCGGGACCGCGGGATTTAGGGAAAAAATCGGGACAATCCCGGGAAAATCGGGGCAGTTGGGAGGCATGCTAAAGGCCATCTCACTCTGACCTCTTTTTGAATCTGTGCAGAGTAGAAAAATGGAGGCTGTAAACAGTAAAAGAAAAACAATGAGGGGCCATAGAAGGCCAAGAGTCAGGGAGAGGTTGCAGAATGCTATAGAAAGAGTTGGGGAGGGAGAGAATGCAGACACTAAGAGCAGGCAACAAAGGAGAGGATCATGTTGAGAAGGGGAACAGCTGGTGCAAAGCATGGAAAAAAAGTTATTTTGTATTGAGGCAGCAAGAAATAAGAGGTTGATATATGTCCTTTGCATACCTACCAACTTTTCAGGGTGGGAAAGAGGGGCATTTGTTAAATAAGGCCACACCCCCTCATTGAGGGATGGATACAAGATAGGAGAGAGTGTAACAGCTACAACAATAGAACACTTTGAATAGGCAAATGAATCATTTACTGATGCAGATCTGCATATAAAACTTCAAAGAGGGACATAAAAGAACAACGGGGGCAGAGGGACATGGACTCAAAAGAGGGACAGTCCTCCAAATCTGGGACACTTGGGAGGTATTGCCATCTTGGCAACAGACACCATGGAATGTGCGGGCAGGTAATCCCTACATGTACACCAATGTGTGTATCCCTACATGTACACCAATGTGTGTATCCCTACATGTACACCAATGTGTGTATCCCTACATGTACACCAATGTGTGTATCCCTACATGTACTCCAATGTGTGTATCCCTACATGTACACCAATGTGTGTATCCCTACATGTACACCAATGTGTGTATCCCTACATGTACACCAATGTGTGTATCCCTACATGTACACCAATGTGTGTATCCCTACATGTACACCAATGTGTGTATCCCTACATGTACTCCAATGTGTGTATCCCTACATGTACACCAATGTGTGTATCCCTACATGTACTCCAATGTGTGTATCCCTACATGTACTCCAATGTGTGTATCCCTACATGTACACCAATGTGTGTATCCCTACATGTACACCAATGTGTGTATCCCTACATGTACACCAATGTGTGTATCCCTACATGTACACCAATGTGTGTATCCCTACATGTACACCAATGTGTGTATCCCTACATGTACACCAATGTGTGTATCCCTACATGTACACCAATGTGTGTATCCCTACATGTACACCAATTCTTAAAGGAGCCACAGCACTCAACCCTGTTAGCTTGCGGGCCAGCCTATAATCTGTCTCTAAACTTGGTTAAAAACACCAATGTGTGTATCCCTACATGTACACCAATGTGTGTATCCCTACATGTACACCAATGTGTGTATCCCTACATGTACACCAATGTGTGTATCCCTACATGTACACCAATGTGTGTATCCCTACATGTACACCAATGTGTGTATCCCTACATGTACACCAATGTGTGTATCCCTACATGTACACCAATGTGTGTATCCCTACATGTACACCAATGTGTGTATCCCTACATGTACACCAATGTGTGTATCCCTACATGTACACCAATGTGTGTATCCCTACATGTACACCAATGTGTGTATCCCTACATGTACACCAATGTGTGTATCCCTACATGTACACCAATGTGTGTATCCCTACATGTACACCAATGTGTGTATCCCTACATGTACACCAATGTGTGTATCCCTACATATACTCCAATGTGTGTATCCCTACATGTACACCAATGTGTGTAAAATGGCCAATCCATTTTGTATACCTACCCGTTTTGATTAGAGACGGCTTTTTGCTTACACATATTCTATTAGGCCCAGGGTGTTATTAGGCCTGAAAGCATTATGGCTAACTAGACCCTAGAATGATATTAAGGTAGCCATCTACTATCACAGGGTGAACTTGGCAATAGTTTATAAATCTGTAGGAGTAAATATTGGCAACATTCCCAGCCGGCTACTTTCTGCCAAGGCCATTTCTCTTCAGGTTTTTATATATATTGCATTTAAATGTCACATTACCATTATTAAAAGCCATATTGATTGTAAAATATATTTAATCATCTTTCATATAACTTATTTTAATGTCACCATATTCTGAAGTCAATCATTAATTCACAATACACTGTAGGTTTTACCTCTTCATGACATGCCCTGTACAGTTCATGATAGAACAGTCATAGTAGAGTAAATGTCCATTTATGCTGACTGCCTGAATTATATATATTTAATACTGACCTAGGCCTGTATATATCAGCATCTTCTACAAGCGCCAGTTTTGCCAATTATGAAAGATTCTAAAAGAAGTGTAATTATTGTGGCCTGCATGCACGAGGCTGACTGGCAGTGTGAGGGGGAGCCTCTGGGACCCTGAGATTTCCTGTGGGTGCATGGGTGGGGTGCTAACTGTATTTATCTCTTAAGCAGTGCAAGGACACACAATTCAACCATTTTATTGAGAAGCCAGCTTCAGTTCCTTGGCTGCTCCTTTTCTCCTGCACACAGTGGCGCACTGGGGCCAAAAATCAGCACTGGATTTTTATCGCCCATGGCCGGCCCGAGACATCCATGCTGAGGCCCCCAACCATGATCCTAGGACTTTGGGGCCTGGGGTTCCTTGGCTTGTGGGTACAATGGGACTGGGTACAGTGGGATAAGAAGGAGACTAAGGGGGCAGGGATTGAATGTGGGTGTTAAAAGCAGCGGGCCGGGGGGGGCGTGGCTTGACATGGCAGTGTGAGGAGCGTTTGAAGGGAGCTCCGCACCTTAACTTCACCAGCAGGGGCCTGAGAGGCGTGCGGCACCAAGAAAACGGATGCCCAGACGTGGGAAGCAGAGAGGGGCAGCCCGGAGGAACGAGGACCGGGCCATCACCTCCAATTTCACCCGCAGGGAGAGGGCAGAAGAGCCAACGGCAGGATCCAAGATGGCGGCACGCGCGGCCGCAGGTCAGAAGGCAGGAGAGCGGCGCGAGGTGAGTCCTCCGTCACCCAGGCCAGCGGCTATGATGTGCGCCCATGCAGAAGGGGAGGAGGAGGCGAGACAAGCCCCTTGGGAGCCCTGCAGACCCATAGAGGCTCGTGGTGCAGGCGCTGGTACACAGCACGCCGGACTGGCCAACTGGAGCGACCGGCGGCTCACCCGGTGGGCCCCCGTACAGAGCATGGAGATGGGCACCAGTAAAACTATAAACTCACGTTATGCACAGGCTCCCCAGGCAGGGGGGGGGGGGGAGTCTCTGAGCAGCAGTGGGGCAGACACGCCGCAACCTCAGAACAGAGGGCCACAAGACCGGGAGGAGCTCACAGTCAGCCCTGACTCCCCAGATCATAGGGAGTGGCCCCCTCTCATAGCTGACCCCATCCAGAGCCAGAATAGGCTCCTTGCAGCAGAAGACATGAGGGAGTTCCCCGGCAGCAGTTTACTCACGGGCACCCCGACACCCCCTGGGAGCCCGTTCCATGTCTGGGTTGTGCAGTGCGAGCCACCACACGCTAGCCTCGCGATGGCTGCGTTACGCAGTGAAACGCGTTGACGGCGACTAGGCGGACCCCTGCACTAATACAACAAAGGAATCTTGCAATTTTTGAAAGCGAGCTCCCTCTCCCCCTCGTGGACACCAGCGGCCGAGGTGAACCGAAAGTAGGGTGAGAGCTTCGCCTTTGTTATTATATGCTGTACATCAAGGATTTTAAATGTGAGTGCACATTTTTTACCTTTTAGAGGTTTTTATTATTAAAAGCGATATTAGGCTATATATTTCCTTCATTGATTTCTTTCAGGCAAAAACCCACATTGAGCTACCTTCAAGCTCCTTGCTACGGAGCAAGGAGTTGCTTATTCCTAAGGCGTACCAATACACGCCACCTGGTAAGGGTACCAAAAATAGGTGGTGGGCACTATTGAATACCTGCTGCATGAGATTTGGGATCTCCGGCATAAATTGCACACCACGAGTCAATTTCTGTGACTTCATTAAACTCATGTATATAATTAAAGGACTTTGACATCAGATTTTTTATGGCTGATTTGGGCCAATTTATAACATAGAAACATAGAAACATAGAAGGCTGACGGCAGAAGGAGACCATACGGTCCATCTAGTCTGCCCTTATGTGTATACTGTATGTACTCTTTATCTTAGGATAGATGTGTGCTTATCCCAGGCATGTTTAAATTCAGTGACTGTTGATTTTTCAACTACCTCTGCTGGAAGTTTGTTCCAAGCATCTACTACTCTTTCTGTAAAATAATATTTTCTAACATTGCTCCTGATCTTCCCCCCGACTAGCTTCAGGTTGTGCCCCCTTGTTCTATCATTAAGTTTCTTCTTAAAAACACTTCCCTCCTGAACCTTATTCAATCCTTTCACATATTTAAAGGTCTCAATCATGTCCCCCCTCTCCCTTCTTTCCTCCAGACTGTACAAATTAAGTTCTTTAAGTCTCTCCTGATAAGTTTTAAGTTTAAGTCCTTCCACCATTTTCGTTGCCCGCCTTTGGACACGTTCTATTTGAATAATGTCTTTTTGCAGGTAAGGTCTCCAGAACTGCACACAGTATTCTAGCTGTGACCTCACCAAGGCTCTATACAGCGGCATCACAACCTCCCTCTTCCTACTGGTGATGCCTCGAGCTATGCAGCCGAGCATCCTGCTTGCTTTTCCCACTGCCTGGCTACACTGTCCACTCATCTTGCAGCTATCAGTAATCAGTACCCCTAAATCTCTCTCCTCCGAGGTCCTGGCTAACACAGTGCTGCCCATACGGTACTCAGAGCAGGGATTCCTTCTACCCAAGTGCATGATTTTACATTTAGAGACATTAAACTCTAGTTTCCACAGTTTTGACCATCTATCCAGTAAAGCTAAATCATTTTCCATGTTGCAGACACCTCCAGGAATATCCACCCTATTACTAACCTTTGTATCATCAGCAAACAGACAAACTTTTCCTACCAAGCCTTCTCCTATGTCACTTACAAATATATTAAAAAGAATGGGGCCCAGGACAGAGCCTTGCGGCACACCACTTGTAACTCGCCTTTGTTCAGATTGCACACCATTTACAACAACGCTCTGATACCGATCCCTCAGCCAACTGGAAATCCACTGAACTATCCAGGATTGAGTCCTACCTTCAATAACTTATCTATGAGCTCCTTATGTGGTACAGTGTCAAAGGCTTTGCTAAAATCCAGATAGGCGATATCCACAGCACCACCTTCATCTAACACTTTAGTGACATTGTCAAAGAAATCAATTAGATTGGTCTGACATGATCTGCCCTCAGTGAAGCCGTGCTGTTTTGGGTCCAATAGGTCATTAATTTTTAGATGGGAAATTATCAGTTTTTTTAAGAGTGTTTCCATTAATTTGACCACTATAGATGTTAAACTAACTGGCCTGTAATTACTGGCTTCTTCTCTACTCCCCTTTTTATGGATTGGTACGACATTGGCCATTCTCCAATCATCTGGAACCTCACCAGTTGAAAGGGAATGGTTATCAGTCAGAGGGGCTGCAATCACAAACCTAAGTTCCCGTAGAACTCTGGGTTGGATTCCATCTGGACCCATCGCCTTACTTACCTTTAGATGTGCCAGCTCGGATAGGACATCAGCCTCCAGAAACTCTGGAGCTGTGCCCTCCCAGCTGGATGCTGTGCTATGGCCGTGCCTGCTACTATCTGAAAATACCGAACAAAAGTAGCTTTTCAGATGGTCAGCCACAGCCTTATCTCCGTCAATATATTTATTTTCCCTATTTCTAATTTTTGAGACTGCATTGTTTTTCTTCTTTCTATATATCTATCTATAATAATTGTATTTTTTGTTAACTAATTTTGTATTTTTGTAATTTTGTAATAATGTATTTTTTGTTAACTAATCACTTGCTCTGAGTATTCTAATTATTCCACATTCATTCATGTTCACAAGCATGCACAGCCATGTGATATGTGATCTGTGACTGTGGCACAGCGCCCCCCCCCAAAAAAAAAGTCTCAAGGCAGCATGATGCCAGCGATAATGTAACGGACTTGCGGGAGGGGGTCGCAATTGGCTACAGGGTTCTACCTGGGCCGGAATCCACAGCTCTCAAGACCTGAACTCTGACAGCGTGCCTTAACTCAAATTCTCATGGTTTGGGAAGATTTATTCACAGTTATTTTTAAAGCGCATTGCGGGTGTTTTTTTATGATAATAGAAAGGGTGCTGAGCTGATCTAGTAATTTTTACATTTTTTTAATGTTAGCAAATGTGTGATTAATGGAAGCAATTTTCACTAAAATGTTGCAGACTTGGGGGTTTATTCATGAAGCTCTAGCGCCAGGTAGTGCCTCGTAGCAGCAAGCGTCTGGCGGTATTACCTGTCGCTACCTGTCGCTCTCCCATACATTTCATTGGACATTCCTTTTCTTCTTTCTTCTTCAGGGTTTTTATTTATTTATTTTTTTTCTCTCAATTAATTGTGTCACCTCTCCTGGCCTAGAAAAAGTGATTTTTGAAAACTTTTTTGACTTTTTTACATTTTTATGCAGAATTGTCATTACAGGTTTGGCATTAAAGTATTAATGTCACAATGTTACAACAATGTCATTACATGTGTTTTCGCTTAGTTACTGGTGGATATGTGTTCAAAAACGGACTTTAATCCCACAGCGTCTGCCACTCTATGCTATAGCGACCAGATCCAGAGCGCCGACGCTCTGTGAGTCTGTTTCTTTGTTGAATATAGTGTGAGTTGCTAAGAGCCGGTCGCAATGAGCTGGCGCTACCTTTCACTCCCTGCAATGCTGTACTGGTGTTAGAGAACCCAACATACATCTCATTCATCGATACCGGCCAGGTTACTACAGCAACTGAGGCGCTGTGTTACATCGCCCGATAGCCGATCACAGCGTATACTAGCGCTCTTAGCACCTCTGTACATACTCTCATCTGCTGATTCATTAATAGCGCCAGGTAGTGACAGATGAGCGACAGTAGCTGTATTTTCACAGCGCACGCTAGTATTCGCTGTGCTTGGCCGTTATTCGGGTGTTGACAGCGACTCAGTCGGTGTGCGGAAATGTTGAATATGGGGTTAGGAGTCGCTGTTTGACAGGTTCCGCGCTGTATGGGAGCGCATGACAGCGAATGGCCATAGCGAACGGCTCCCAGCATATTAATTAACAAATCACGCTCAAAAAATTCTCGCGCTGTGAAATGCTTGTTTAAACCCCAGAGCGCTGGCGGCGATGGGTTAAAAGTAGTTTTTTAACCCCCAAACAACCATATTTTTTGAAAAAAAAAAAACAAGTTTTTCAAAACATTTTGTAATATGAATACATTAATATCAGACCTGTAATATCAATTCTGCACAAATTTTATTTTTATTTTTTTTAACCATAAAAAAAATATCTAACATGGCAGAAGTGGTCACCGAATTTTTGACATTTAAAAAAATAAAAATAAATAAAAATAATAGCAATTAATTAAGAATATTTAAAGATTGCTCCATTGAAATGCATTGGAGAGCGCCAGGTAGCGAGAGGTCATACCTGTCGCTGTTCAAGGTCAGACGCTGGCGCTGTGGGCTGAGGCTGGAATAATGATGAATGATTCGCTATCTGGCACTCTGTCAGTCGCTAAGCAGGATTGCCTTGATAAATGTGTGATTGCGGAGGGGAGCCGGCGTTCTCGTGGCAGTGACCGTCATTACCGTTCGCTCACCATTCGCTACCTGGCGCTATCCCTTGTTGAATAAGGGCCCTAGTAATGAATCAGCCTGCAAGTGTACTTGCTAATAGCAACAGATTGCAGATAGTTGCACAGAACACTGCGTGGATGTGTAAGCTTGAGGGAGCTCCCTCAACTCAGCAGTGGCCATAGCAGCAGTGTTCTGCATGTACAGGACTCTTCGGGGAAGCCGATTCATTAACAGCGGCAGGTAGCGACAGTTGAGCGACTGTAGCAGTACTTTCACAGCGCCCGCTAGTAGTCGCTGTGCTTGCCCATTGTTCGGTAGTTGATAGCGACTCGGTTTGCCGTAATGTTGAATACGGGGTGACGAGTCGCTATTTGACAGGTTCCACGATGTATGGGAGCGCATGATAGCGACTGGTCAGAGCGACCGGCTCCCACCATTAGGGATGAGCAAATCGATCCGGACGAACCCGGATTTGATCCGAATTTCATGAAAAATTCAATTCGGATCGAATCCAAATTTCCCAGCGATTCGATCGCTCGAAGTTTTCCTTTAACATCCATTCATTTACATTACAGGCATTCTAAGATGGTGGACGGGACATGTCCAGACATCAACCCCGCGCCAGTGCCAGCTGGGACAGTTACATGCAGCCTATCAGCAGCCAGCAAGCCCGGTGACGTCACAGCGCTATTTAAGGCCGGCGGCCATCTTGCTTTTCCTCATTTCTCTATTGCATTCGTGAGAGACAGGACGCTGCTGTAGGCAGGGAGAGAGACAGTTAGACAGACAGGGACAGACAGGGAAAGGCTGGAGACAGGCAGGAGACAGGCAGGAGACAGACAGAAAGTCAGCGAAAAACAGGGAAAGTTAGGAAAAATCAGAGGCAGTCACAGGGAGATTTTTTTTTTTTCATCCAGCCTGAGTGTTACTGGCTGGCTGACTGGCTTTGTTAGCGTTTTCAGGCTGCTTATACACTAACTGTGCATATATACTGAACTGATCTCAAGTCTGCTGTGAGGCATCCCATTCTGTGACTACACCAGCCTCTATTTAATACCATAATAACCATTTGCACTTATTCTAATAGAAATTAGGCCTGATAAAGACACTTTTGCTGTGCATGCTCTCTGGTTTTTGTGGCATCCCATTCTGTGACTACACCAGCCTCTATTTATTACCATAACCATTTGCACTTATTCTAATAGAAATTAGGCCTGATATAGACACTTTTGCTGTGCATGCTCTCTGGTTTTTGTGGCATCCCATTCTGTGACTACACCAGCCTCTATTTAATACCATAACCATTTGCACTTATTCTAATAGAAATTAGGCCTGATATAGACACTTTTGCTGTGCATGCTCTCTGGTTTTTGTGTCATCCCATTCTGTGACTACGCCAGCCTCTATTTAATACCATAACCATTTGCACTTATTCTAATAGAAATTAGGCCTGATATAGACACTTTTGCTGTGCATGCTCTCTGGTTTTTGTGGCATCCCATTCTGTGACTACACCAGCCTCTATTTAATACCATAACCATTTGCACTTATTCTAATAGAAATTAGGCCTGATAAAGACACTTTTGCTGTGCATGCTCTCTGGTTTTTGTGGCATCCCATTCTGTGACTACACCAGCCTCTATTTAATACCATAACCATTTGCACTTATTCTAATAGAAATTAGGCCTGATAAAGACACTTTTGCTGTGCATGCTCTCTGGTTTTTGGGGCATCCCATTCTGTGACTACACCAGCCTCTATTTAATACCATAACCATTTGCACTTATTCTAATAGAAATTAGGCCTGATAAAGACACTTTTGCTGTGCATGCTCTCTGGTTTTTGGGGCATCCCATTCTGTGACTACACCAGCCTCTATTTAATACCATAACCATTTGCACTTATTCTAATAGAAATTAGGCCTGATAAAGACACTTTTGCTGTGCATGCTCTCTGGTTTTTGGGGCATCCCATTCTGTGACTACACCAGCCTCTATTTAATACCATAACCATTTGCACTTATTCTAATAGTAATTAGGCCTGATAAAGACACTTTTGCTGTGCATGCTCTCTGGTTTTTGTGGCATCCCATTCTGTGACTACACCAGCCTCTATTTAATACCATAACCATTTGCACTTATTCTAATAGAAATTAGGCCTGATAAAGACACTTTTGCTGTGCATGCTCTCTGGTTTTTGTGGCATCCCATTCTGTGACTACACCAGCCTCTATTTAATACCATAACCATTTGCACTTATTCTAATAGAAATTAGGTCTGATAAAGACACTTTTGCTGTGCATGCTCTCTGGTTTTTGTGGCATCCCATTCTGTGACTACACCAGCCTCTATTTAATACCATAACCATTTGCACTTATTCTAATAGAAATTAGGCCTGATAAAGACACTTTTGCTGTGCATGCTCTCTGGTTTTTGTGGCATCCCATTCTGTGACTACACCAGCCTCTATTTAATACCATAACCATTTGCACTTATTCTAATAGAAATTAGGCCTGATAAAGACACTTTTGCTGTGCATGCTCTCTGGTTTTTGTGGCATCCCATTCTGTGACTACACCAGCCTCTATTTAATACCATAACCATTTGCACTTATTCTAATAGAAATTAGGCCTGATAAAGACACTTTTGCTGTGCATGCTCTCTGGTTTTTGTGGCATCCCATTCTGTGACTACACCAGCCTCTATTTAATACCATAACCATTTGCACTTATTCTAATAGAAATTAGGCCTGATAAAGACACTTTTGCTGTGCATAGTCTCACTGCTGCCAGGTGCTCTCTGGTTTTTGTGGCATCCCATTCTGTGACTACACCAGCATCTATTTAATACCATAACCATTTGCACTTATTCTAATAGAAATTAGGCCTGATAAAGACACTTTTGCTGTGCATAGTCTTACTGCTGCCAGGTGCACTGCTGGCTGTTGGGGCATCCCATTCTGTAACATAGCATACCCCTCTTTATTTACACTAAGCAGCTCTCTTATTTACACTAGGCAGGCCTGTTGGAGGCTGAGTGTTACTGCTCACTTTTGGTGTGCATTATATTCTGTTTCATATAGACCCACCGCTGCCTGGGGGTTCTTAAAATATCACCTACTACCACGCCAGTTAGACTATGTCGGGCAGACAAGTGCCTGGAAGTGAAAAGAGGAGTGGCAGAGGCCAAGATTCCGCAGGCAGAGCTTGCAGCAGACTGGGGGCCAGTAGCAGCAGGAGTCACGCTGAGAGACCTAATCTGCCAGTATCTGCTAGCGGTCGGGTCTCCACCAGTAACGCATCTGCCGTGGTAGATTGGTTGACGCGCTCATCAACAACATCATCACAACTTACATCTGAGACACCCAGTCTAGGGTCGGTAGGTTCCTCTGACACAACCCTGAGTTGGCATGCCCCGAGAGCAGTCCCTGTCCTCCCATTGCCTCTGTCCTACGCCGTTCCCTCCCCCAGCGACGTATCCTATGCTTTGGGTTCAGCTCCACTCTTTAGTGAGGAGGACGATCAGATAGAGGACAGTCAGCAGCTACTGCCCAGCCAAGAAATGGAGGTGGCTTCTTTAGCTAGGCAGACAAATAGTGATGTGGACAGTGTCATGGGTGCTGCAAGCGTTCCAGCTCCTGCGCCAGACACTGTTGACGAATCCACGAACATCAGTGACGTACAGCCACAACTCGGTGATAATGATGAGGACGATGAAGCCGATCGCACTTGGGAGCCGGGTGATGAAGGGGCTTCATCGTCATCATCAGGAGAAGAGGGGCGCAGGTTGCCCCAGAGTCAGCAGCTGAGGCAGCAAGGTGGTAGCAGTCAGCATGGGGGCACAATTCCAAAGGCTGGAGCCGGCCGGGGCCGGGGCCGGGGTAGAGCACCTGCTGTGCAGCAGTCTACCTTATCGGGAGGTAGTGGAGCAGGGGTTCCTGGAGTTGGCAATAGCAGCAGTGAATCAGTGAGGCCAGGGGGTGGGAAAAGTAGCTACTCGGCAGTGTGGCAGTTTTTCCTGAAGCATCCGCAGGAGGGTAACATGGCCACATGCAAGATATGTAGGCAAAAGGTGAAGCGTGGCCAGGGTCCAAATGTTGGCACCACGGCCCTGCGTCAACATATGATGCGTCACCATAAAGCGACCTTGGAGAACCGAGGCTCCCAAGGGGTGGTCCAGTCTGCTTCCTCACCAAGTGGCACGCCGCTCCCAATTTCTGCCAGCCAAGGCTCCAGCACCTCAGCCGAAGGCAGCTGTGCGTCATACCCATCCTCTGTCGCTCCTGCTCCTCCTCCTCCTCCTCCAAGTCATGCATCCCGCCAGCAATCCATCAGCGAAGCCATGTCCAAGAGACAGCAGTATGCGCCCACTCATCCTACGGCGCAGAAGCTGAATGTGCTCCTGTCCAAGTTGCTGGTGCTGCAGTCGCTCCCTTTTCAGGTGGTGGAATCTGCACCTTTCAGAGAACTGATGGCTTGTGCCGAGCCGAGGTGGAGAGTCCCAAGCCGTCATTTCTTTGCCAAGAAGGCAGTACCAGCGCTGCACACTTTTGTTGAACAGAAGGTGGGCCAGTCCTTGAGCCTGTCGGTGTATAACAAAGTGCATGGCAGCGCCGACATCTGGAGCTGTAACTACGGTCAGGGACAGTACATGTCGTTTACGGCCCACTGGGTGAATGTGGTCCCTTTGCAGCAGCAGCAGCAACTTGGACAGGTCACGCCGCTTCGGCCTCCGCGCTCCCTGCCCGTTGGGCCTGTGACACCGTGCGACTCGGCCTCCTCATCCTCCGCCATCTCCTCACCCTCCACTGTAGGCTCAAGTCTCAGTGCCCCTCCAGTCTACCATGTGTGCAGGGCACAGAGGTGTCACGCAGTGCTTCACATGGTTTGTCTTGGCGAACGGAGTCACACAGGGGAGGAACTGCTTAAATGTATTCATCAGGAAATCCAAACATGGCTTACTCCAAGAAAACTTAAAATGGGAATCATGGTTACCGACAAGGCAGCCTGACCCATGCCCCCTGCATGGCTCACGTCTTCAATCTGGTTGTCAAGCGGTTTCTGAAGTGTTCCCCCCATCTGTAAGACATCCTAACAACTTCAAGGAAACTTTGCATGCACTTCAGCCACTCATACACCGCCAAACACACCCTTCTTGAGCTACAGCGTCAGAATGGTATCCCCCAACATAGTCTGATTTGCGATGTTTCCACCCGTTGGAATTCCACCCTTCACATGTTGGACCGATTATATGAACAGAGAAAAGCCATCACGGATTTCCTGATGATCGAAGCAGATAGGGGGACTCCCCTGTGTAACTTCAATGTCAACCAGTGGCAGCTCATACGTGACACCTGCCGTTTGAGGAAGCCACTTTATTTGTCAGTCGGCAGGATTACGGGATGAACGACGTGATTCCACTGCTTCATGTACTACAGCACATGTTGGAAACCATGGCTGGTCAGGGCACTGGAGAAATGGCGTTTACATCTTACGGCCACATGAACCCCGTTGGAGCTGAACTGGAGGAGGAGGAGGAAGAAGAGGAGGAGGAGTTGCCCAGCGAAACACAGTTTAGGCTTGGCGAAATGGCTGGTTTATCTAGTCAGCGGACAGGAGAGGAGGAGCAGGAGCAGCCAGAGGAGCTAGAGGTTTTTGAGGAAGGCGAGACAGAGGACCCGGGCACACCGTGGCAGTATGCAGTGGAGATGGAGACAGGTAGTCCATCCGAGTCACTTGCGCAAATGGCAGGAAGCATGCTCACGTGCTTGCGTAGTGACCCCAGAATTGTTTCCATCTGTCGGCGGGATGACTTCTGGCTGTCCACCTTATTGGACCCTCGCTTCCGGCACAAAATGGGGGCATTTTTTAAACCCACCGAGAGGGAGGACGAACTGAACTACTACAAAGACATTCTACGTAGGCAGTTGGCCGATGCCTATCTGCGCCATGGTCCATACTCTCGCAGGTCTGACTCGAGGGGACCTCTGCGCTCACCTTCCACTGCCATGGCCGCTGGGGGGGTTGGCAGGAGCAGCAGCAGCAGCTCCATCAGCAGCAGCCTCAGTCTTCAGTCGCTAATGAGTAGCTTTCTACACCCGCATAGTGAGGCTACTCATGAGCAGCAGGAAGACCTGAAGCAGGACCTGAACCAGCAGGTCATGTCATACTTTGACATGACCATGCCAACACACCTTGAGGATCCGCTGGACTTCTCTGGTGCTCTCTGGTTTTTGTGGCATCCCATTCTGTGACTACACCAGCATCTATTTAATACCATAACCATTTGCACTTATTCTAATAGAAATTAGGCCTGATAAAGACACTTTTGCTGTGCATAGTCTTACTGCTGCCAGGTGCACTGCTGGCTGTTGGGGCATCCCATTCTGTAACATAGCATACCCCTCTTTATTTACACTAAGCAGCTCTCTTATTTACACTAGGCAGGCCTGTTGGAGGCTGAGTGTTACTGCTCACTTTTGGTGTGCATTATATTCTGTTTCATATAGACCCACCGCTGCCTGGGGGTTCTTAAAATATCACCTACTACCACGCCAGTTAGACTATGTCGGGCAGACAAGTGCCTGGAAGTGAAAAGAGGAGTGGCAGAGGCCAAGATTCCGCAGGCAGAGCTTGCAGCAGACTGGGGGCCAGTAGCAGCAGGAGTCACGCTGAGAGACCTAATCTGCCAGTATCTGCTAGCGGTCGGGTCTCCACCAGTAACGCATCTGCCGTGGTAGATTGGTTGACGCGCTCATCAACAACATCATCACAACTTACATCTGAGACACCCAGTCTAGGGTCGGTAGGTTCCTCTGACACAACCCTGAGTTGGCATGCCCCGAGAGCAGTCCCTGTCCTCCCATTGCCTCTGTCCTACGCCGTTCCCTCCCCCAGCGACGTATCCTATGCTTTGGGTTCAGCTCCACTCTTTAGTGAGGAGGACGATCAGATAGAGGACAGTCAGCAGCTACTGCCCAGCCAAGAAATGGAGGTGGCTTCTTTAGCTAGGCAGACAAATAGTGATGTGGACAGTGTCATGGGTGCTGCAAGCGTTCCAGCTCCTGCGCCAGACACTGTTGACGAATCCACGAACATCAGTGACGTACAGCCACAACTCGGTGATAATGATGAGGACGATGAAGCCGATCGCACTTGGGAGCCGGGTGATGAAGGGGCTTCATCGTCATCATCAGGAGAAGAGGGGCGCAGGTTGCCCCAGAGTCAGCAGCTGAGGCAGCAAGGTGGTAGCAGTCAGCATGGGGGCACAATTCCAAAGGCTGGAGCCGGCCGGGGCCGGGGCCGGGGTAGAGCACCTGCTGTGCAGCAGTCTACCTTATCGGGAGGTAGTGGAGCAGGGGTTCCTGGAGTTGGCAATAGCAGCAGTGAATCAGTGAGGCCAGGGGGTGGGAAAAGTAGCTACTCGGCAGTGTGGCAGTTTTTCCTGAAGCATCCGCAGGAGGGTAACATGGCCACATGCAAGATATGTAGGCAAAAGGTGAAGCGTGGCCAGGGTCCAAATGTTGGCACCACGGCCCTGCGTCAACATATGATGCGTCACCATAAAGCGACCTTGGAGAACCGAGGCTCCCAAGGGGTGGTCCAGTCTGCTTCCTCACCAAGTGGCACGCCGCTCCCAATTTCTGCCAGCCAAGGCTCCAGCACCTCAGCCGAAGGCAGCTGTGCGTCATACCCATCCTCTGTCGCTCCTGCTCCTCCTCCTCCTCCTCCAAGTCATGCATCCCGCCAGCAATCCATCAGCGAAGCCATGTCCAAGAGACAGCAGTATGCGCCCACTCATCCTACGGCGCAGAAGCTGAATGTGCTCCTGTCCAAGTTGCTGGTGCTGCAGTCGCTCCCTTTTCAGGTGGTGGAATCTGCACCTTTCAGAGAACTGATGGCTTGTGCCGAGCCGAGGTGGAGAGTCCCAAGCCGTCATTTCTTTGCCAAGAAGGCAGTACCAGCGCTGCACACTTTTGTTGAACAGAAGGTGGGCCAGTCCTTGAGCCTGTCGGTGTATAACAAAGTGCATGGCAGCGCCGACATCTGGAGCTGTAACTACGGTCAGGGACAGTACATGTCGTTTACGGCCCACTGGGTGAATGTGGTCCCTTTGCAGCAGCAGCAGCAACTTGGACAGGTCACGCCGCTTCGGCCTCCGCGCTCCCTGCCCGTTGGGCCTGTGACACCGTGCGACTCGGCCTCCTCATCCTCCGCCATCTCCTCACCCTCCACTGTAGGCTCAAGTCTCAGTGCCCCTCCAGTCTACCATGTGTGCAGGGCACAGAGGTGTCACGCAGTGCTTCACATGGTTTGTCTTGGCGAACGGAGTCACACAGGGGAGGAACTGCTTAAATGTATTCATCAGGAAATCCAAACATGGCTTACTCCAAGAAAACTTAAAATGGGAATCATGGTTACCGACAAGGCAGCCTGACCCATGCCCCCTGCATGGCTCACGTCTTCAATCTGGTTGTCAAGCGGTTTCTGAAGTGTTCCCCCCATCTGTAAGACATCCTAACAACTTCAAGGAAACTTTGCATGCACTTCAGCCACTCATACACCGCCAAACACACCCTTCTTGAGCTACAGCGTCAGAATGGTATCCCCCAACATAGTCTGATTTGCGATGTTTCCACCCGTTGGAATTCCACCCTTCACATGTTGGACCGATTATATGAACAGAGAAAAGCCATCACGGATTTCCTGATGATCGAAGCAGATAGGGGGACTCCCCTGTGTAACTTCAATGTCAACCAGTGGCAGCTCATACGTGACACCTGCCGTTTGAGGAAGCCACTTTATTTGTCAGTCGGCAGGATTACGGGATGAACGACGTGATTCCACTGCTTCATGTACTACAGCACATGTTGGAAACCATGGCTGGTCAGGGCACTGGAGAAATGGCGTTTACATCTTACGGCCACATGAACCCCGTTGGAGCTGAACTGGAGGAGGAGGAGGAAGAAGAGGAGGAGGAGTTGCCCAGCGAAACACAGTTTAGGCTTGGCGAAATGGCTGGTTTATCTAGTCAGCGGACAGGAGAGGAGGAGCAGGAGCAGCCAGAGGAGCTAGAGGTTTTTGAGGAAGGCGAGACAGAGGACCCGGGCACACCGTGGCAGTATGCAGTGGAGATGGAGACAGGTAGTCCATCCGAGTCACTTGCGCAAATGGCAGGAAGCATGCTCACGTGCTTGCGTAGTGACCCCAGAATTGTTTCCATCTGTCGGCGGGATGACTTCTGGCTGTCCACCTTATTGGACCCTCGCTTCCGGCACAAAATGGGGGCATTTTTTAAACCCACCGAGAGGGAGGACGAACTGAACTACTACAAAGACATTCTACGTAGGCAGTTGGCCGATGCCTATCTGCGCCATGGTCCATACTCTCGCAGGTCTGACTCGAGGGGACCTCTGCGCTCACCTTCCACTGCCATGGCCGCTGGGGGGGTTGGCAGGAGCAGCAGCAGCAGCTCCATCAGCAGCAGCCTCAGTCTTCAGTCGCTAATGAGTAGCTTTCTACACCCGCATAGTGAGGCTACTCATGAGCAGCAGGAAGACCTGAAGCAGGACCTGAACCAGCAGGTCATGTCATACTTTGACATGACCATGCCAACACACCTTGAGGATCCGCTGGACTTCTCTGGTGCTCTCTGGTTTTTGTGGCATCCCATTCTGTGACTACACCAGCATCTATTTAATACCATAACCATTTGCACTTATTCTAATAGAAATTAGGCCTGATAAAGACACTTTTGCTGTGCATAGTCTTACTGCTGCCAGGTGCACTGCTGGCTGTTGGGGCATCCCATTCTGTAACATAGCATACCCCTCTTTATTTACACTAAGCAGCTCTCTTATTTACACTAGGCAGGCCTGTTGGAGGCTGAGTGTTACTGCTCACTTTTGGTGTGCATTATATTCTGTTTCATATAGACCCACCGCTGCCTGGGGGTTCTTAAAATATCACCTACTACCACGCCAGTTAGACTATGTCGGGCAGACAAGTGCCTGGAAGTGAAAAGAGGAGTGGCAGAGGCCAAGATTCCGCAGGCAGAGCTTGCAGCAGACTGGGGGCCAGTAGCAGCAGGAGTCACGCTGAGAGACCTAATCTGCCAGTATCTGCTAGCGGTCGGGTCTCCACCAGTAACGCATCTGCCGTGGTAGATTGGTTGACGCGCTCATCAACAACATCATCACAACTTACATCTGAGACACCCAGTCTAGGGTCGGTAGGTTCCTCTGACACAACCCTGAGTTGGCATGCCCCGAGAGCAGTCCCTGTCCTCCCA
The DNA here is from genome assembly GCA_027917425.1 of Gastrophryne carolinensis. Taxonomy (NCBI): domain Eukaryota; kingdom Metazoa; phylum Chordata; class Amphibia; order Anura; family Microhylidae; genus Gastrophryne; species Gastrophryne carolinensis. The sequence continues at coordinate 75,011,516 of CM051242.1, read as the reverse complement.
TTGCCTCTGTCCTACGCCGTTCCCTCCCCCAGCGACGTATCCTATGCTTTGGGTTCAGCTCCACTCTTTAGTGAGGAGGACGATCAGATAGAGGACAGTCAGCAGCTACTGCCCAGCCAAGAAATGGAGGTGGCTTCTTTAGCTAGGCAGACAAATAGTGATGTGGACAGTGTCATGGGTGCTGCAAGCGTTCCAGCTCCTGCGCCAGACACTGTTGACGAATCCACGAACATCAGTGACGTACAGCCACAACTCGGTGATAATGATGAGGACGATGAAGCCGATCGCACTTGGGAGCCGGGTGATGAAGGGGCTTCATCGTCATCATCAGGAGAAGAGGGGCGCAGGTTGCCCCAGAGTCAGCAGCTGAGGCAGCAAGGTGGTAGCAGTCAGCATGGGGGCACAATTCCAAAGGCTGGAGCCGGCCGGGGCCGGGGCCGGGGTAGAGCACCTGCTGTGCAGCAGTCTACCTTATCGGGAGGTAGTGGAGCAGGGGTTCCTGGAGTTGGCAATAGCAGCAGTGAATCAGTGAGGCCAGGGGGTGGGAAAAGTAGCTACTCGGCAGTGTGGCAGTTTTTCCTGAAGCATCCGCAGGAGGGTAACATGGCCACATGCAAGATATGTAGGCAAAAGGTGAAGCGTGGCCAGGGTCCAAATGTTGGCACCACGGCCCTGCGTCAACATATGATGCGTCACCATAAAGCGACCTTGGAGAACCGAGGCTCCCAAGGGGTGGTCCAGTCTGCTTCCTCACCAAGTGGCACGCCGCTCCCAATTTCTGCCAGCCAAGGCTCCAGCACCTCAGCCGAAGGCAGCTGTGCGTCATACCCATCCTCTGTCGCTCCTGCTCCTCCTCCTCCTCCTCCAAGTCATGCATCCCGCCAGCAATCCATCAGCGAAGCCATGTCCAAGAGACAGCAGTATGCGCCCACTCATCCTACGGCGCAGAAGCTGAATGTGCTCCTGTCCAAGTTGCTGGTGCTGCAGTCGCTCCCTTTTCAGGTGGTGGAATCTGCACCTTTCAGAGAACTGATGGCTTGTGCCGAGCCGAGGTGGAGAGTCCCAAGCCGTCATTTCTTTGCCAAGAAGGCAGTACCAGCGCTGCACACTTTTGTTGAACAGAAGGTGGGCCAGTCCTTGAGCCTGTCGGTGTATAACAAAGTGCATGGCAGCGCCGACATCTGGAGCTGTAACTACGGTCAGGGACAGTACATGTCGTTTACGGCCCACTGGGTGAATGTGGTCCCTTTGCAGCAGCAGCAGCAACTTGGACAGGTCACGCCGCTTCGGCCTCCGCGCTCCCTGCCCGTTGGGCCTGTGACACCGTGCGACTCGGCCTCCTCATCCTCCGCCATCTCCTCACCCTCCACTGTAGGCTCAAGTCTCAGTGCCCCTCCAGTCTACCATGTGTGCAGGGCACAGAGGTGTCACGCAGTGCTTCACATGGTTTGTCTTGGCGAACGGAGTCACACAGGGGAGGAACTGCTTAAATGTATTCATCAGGAAATCCAAACATGGCTTACTCCAAGAAAACTTAAAATGGGAATCATGGTTACCGACAAGGCAGCCTGACCCATGCCCCCTGCATGGCTCACGTCTTCAATCTGGTTGTCAAGCGGTTTCTGAAGTGTTCCCCCCATCTGTAAGACATCCTAACAACTTCAAGGAAACTTTGCATGCACTTCAGCCACTCATACACCGCCAAACACACCCTTCTTGAGCTACAGCGTCAGAATGGTATCCCCCAACATAGTCTGATTTGCGATGTTTCCACCCGTTGGAATTCCACCCTTCACATGTTGGACCGATTATATGAACAGAGAAAAGCCATCACGGATTTCCTGATGATCGAAGCAGATAGGGGGACTCCCCTGTGTAACTTCAATGTCAACCAGTGGCAGCTCATACGTGACACCTGCCGTTTGAGGAAGCCACTTTATTTGTCAGTCGGCAGGATTACGGGATGAACGACGTGATTCCACTGCTTCATGTACTACAGCACATGTTGGAAACCATGGCTGGTCAGGGCACTGGAGAAATGGCGTTTACATCTTACGGCCACATGAACCCCGTTGGAGCTGAACTGGAGGAGGAGGAGGAAGAAGAGGAGGAGGAGTTGCCCAGCGAAACACAGTTTAGGCTTGGCGAAATGGCTGGTTTATCTAGTCAGCGGACAGGAGAGGAGGAGCAGGAGCAGCCAGAGGAGCTAGAGGTTTTTGAGGAAGGCGAGACAGAGGACCCGGGCACACCGTGGCAGTATGCAGTGGAGATGGAGACAGGTAGTCCATCCGAGTCACTTGCGCAAATGGCAGGAAGCATGCTCACGTGCTTGCGTAGTGACCCCAGAATTGTTTCCATCTGTCGGCGGGATGACTTCTGGCTGTCCACCTTATTGGACCCTCGCTTCCGGCACAAAATGGGGGCATTTTTTAAACCCACCGAGAGGGAGGACGAACTGAACTACTACAAAGACATTCTACGTAGGCAGTTGGCCGATGCCTATCTGCGCCATGGTCCATACTCTCGCAGGTCTGACTCGAGGGGACCTCTGCGCTCACCTTCCACTGCCATGGCCGCTGGGGGGGTTGGCAGGAGCAGCAGCAGCAGCTCCATCAGCAGCAGCCTCAGTCTTCAGTCGCTAATGAGTAGCTTTCTACACCCGCATAGTGAGGCTACTCATGAGCAGCAGGAAGACCTGAAGCAGGACCTGAACCAGCAGGTCATGTCATACTTTGACATGACCATGCCAACACACCTTGAGGATCCGCTGGACTTCTGGGCAGCCAAACTTGATTTGTGGCCGCAACTAGCAGAGTTTGCCCTGGAAAAGCTGTCCTGCCCGGCAAGTAGCGTGCCATCTGAGCGGGTGTTTAGTGCGGCGGGGGCCATAGTTACGGCGGGGAGAACTCGTCTGTCAACTAAAAATGTGGAGACTCACCTTTGTCAAAATTAATCAGGGATGGATCAGCCAGGATTTCCACCCACCAATGCCTGATGCATGCGACTAGATTCAGCATGGTGCCACGTTTTACACTTTCCAAATGGTGCAAAACATATTTATGTCTTTAGGCCAATTTTTGGGCTCCTGCTGATGCCAACTCCAGGGTGTGAATCATCCAATTTTTGGGCTCCTGAAGCCAACCCCAGGGTCTCTTTAAAGTAATGTTTGGGCTCCTGCTGCTGCCAACTCCAGGGTGTGATTCATCCAATTTTTGGGCTCCTGAAGCCAACCCCAGGGTCTCTTTAAAGTAATATTTGGGCTACTGCTGCTGCTGCTGCCAACTCCAGGTTGTGAATCATCCAATTTTTGGGCTCCTGAAGCCAACTCCAGTGTCTCTTTAAAGTAATGTTTGGGCTCCTGCTGCTGCCAACTCCAGGGTGTGATTCATCCAATTTTTGGGCTCCTGAAGCCAACCCCAGGGTCTCTTTAAAGTAATATTTGGGCTCCTGCTGCTGCTGCTGCCAACTCCAGGGTGTGATTCATCCAATTTTTGGGCTACTGAAGCCAACTCCAGTGTCTCTTTAAAGTAATATTTGGGCTCCTGTTTCTGCTGCTGCTGCTGCCAACTCCTGCCAACTCCAGGGTGTGATTCATCCAATTTTTGGGCTCCTGAAGCCAACTCCAGTGTCTCTTTAAAGTAATGTTTGGGCTCCTGCTGCTGCCAACTCCAGGGTGTGATTCATCCAATTTTTGGGCTCCTGAAGCCAACCCCAGGGTCTCTTTAAAGTAATATTTGGGCTCCTGCTGCTGCTGCAAACTCCAGGGTGTGATTCATCCAATTTTTGGGCTCCTGAAGCAAACTCCAGTGTCTCTTTAAAGTAATGTTTGGGCTCCTGTTGCTGCTGCTGCTGCTGCTGCCAACTCCTGCCAACTCCAGGGTGTGATTCATCCAATTTTTGGGCTCCTGAAGCCAACCCCAGGGTCTCTTTAAAGTAATATTTGGGCTCCTGCTGCTGCCAACTCCAGGGTGTGATTCATCCAATTTTTGGGCTCCTGAAGCCAACCCCAGGGTCTCTTTAAAGTAATATTTGAGCTCCTGCTGCTGCTGCTGCCAACTCCAGGGTGTGAATCATCCAATTTTTGGGCTCCTGAAGCCAACCCCAGGGTCTCTTTAAAGTAATATTTGGGCTCCTGCTGCTGCTGCTGCCAACTCCAGGTTGTGATTCATCCAATTTCTGGGCTCCTGAAGCCAACCCCAGGGTCTCTTTAAAGTAATATTTGGGCTCCTGCTGCTGCTGCTGCCAACTCCAGGGTGTGATTCATCCAATTTTTGGGCTCCTGAAGCCAACTCCAGTGTCTCTTTAAAGTAATGTTTGGGCTCCTGCTGCTGCTGCTGCCAACTCCAGGGTGTGATTCATCCGATTTTTGGGCTCCTGAAGCCAACCCCAGGGTCTCTTTAAAGTAATATTTGGGCTCCTGCTGCTGCTGCCAACTCCAGGGTGTGAATCATCCAATTTTTGGGCTCCTGAAGCCAACCCCAGGGTCTTTTTAAAGTAATATTTGGGCTCCTGCTGCTGCTGCTGCCAACTCCAGGGTGTGATTCATCCAATTTTTGGGCTCCTGAAGCCAACCCCAGGGTCTCTTTACAGTAATATTTGGGCTCCTGCTGCTGCTGCTGCCAACTCCAGGGTGTGATTCATCCAATTTTTGGCTCCTGAAGCCAACCCCAGGGTCTCTTTAAATTAATATTTGGGCTCCTGCTGCTGCTGCTGCCAACTCCAGGGTGTGATTCATCCAATTTTTGGGCTCCTGAAGCCAACTCCAGTGTCTCTTTAAAGTAATGTTTGGGCTCCTGTTGCTGCTGCTGCCAACTCCTGCCAACTCCAGGGTGTGATTCATCCAATTTTTGGGCTACTGAAGCCAACTCCAGTGTCTCTTTAAAGTAATATTTGGGCTCCTGCTGCTGCTGCTGCCAACTTCAGGGTGTGAATCATCCAATTTTTGGGCTCCTGAAGCCAACCCCAGTGTCTCTTTAAAGTAATATTTGGGCTCCTGCTGCTGCTGCCAACTCCAGGGTGTGATTCATCCAATTTTTGGGCTACTGAAGCCAACTCCAGTGTCTCTTTAAAGTAATGTTTGGGCTCCTGTTGCTGCTGCTGCTGCTGCTGCCAACTCCAGGGTGTGATTCATCCAATTTTGGGGCTCCTGAAGCCAACCCAAGTGTCTCTTTAAAGTAATGTTTGGGCTCCTGCTGCTGCTGCCAACTCCAGGGTGTGATTCATCCAATTTTTGGGCTCCTGAAGCCAACCCCAGTGTCTCTTTAGAGTAATGTTTGGGCTCCTGCTGCTGCTGCTGCCAACTCCAGGGTGTGATTCATCCAATTTTTGGGCTCCTGCTGCTGCCAACTCCAGTGTCTCTTTAAAGCAATGTTTGGTCTCCTGCCCCTCATAGTGATGCCACTTCAGCTCTCTGCAATTGTGCCGCTCTGCGATTCTATTAGCGATGCCTCTGATCTGCATGTGATATTTATTCAAAGTATTATTTAACTAACCCAGCACGCATCCTATGCGTGTTACAGCAAGGCAGAATGATTTACAACCCTATTGAGGCTCTAGGAGGCTCAGAAATAGCCGTTTTTAATAGCGATTCGTCGCGAATAAATTCGGGTCGAAACGATTTTTGTCGGAAAATTCGGCGAATCAGTCGAATCGAATTTTTCAAAAGTTCGCTCATCTCTACCCACCATATTCATCAAAAAATCACGCTCAAAAAATTATTGCGCTGTGAAATGCATGTTTAAACCCCAGAGCGCTGGCGGCGATGTGTTAAAAGTAGTTTTTTAACCCCCAAACCACCATATTTTTGGAAACCAAAAAAAAAAAATTAGTTCATAGTAATATGAATACAATAATATCAGACCTGTAATATCAATTCTGCACAATTTTTTTTTCTTTTTTTACCTTAAAAAAATCTAAATATATATATATATATATATATCTAAAATGGCAGAAGTGGTCACAGAATTTTTCACATTTAAAAAAAAAAAAAAAAACAATTAATAACAATTAATTATGAATATTTAAAGATTGTTCCATTGAAATGCATTGGAGAGCGCCAGGTAGCGAGAGGTCATACCTGTCGCTGTTCAAGGTCGGACGCTGGCGCTGTGGGCTGAGGCTGGAATAATGATGAATGAGTTGCTATATGGCGCTATCTCAGTTGCTAAGCAGGATTGGCTTGATAAATGTGTGATTGTGGTGGGGAGCCGGCGTTTTCGTGCGGGGCCCGTCATTACCGGCCGCTCACCAGGCGCTACCTGTCGCTATTCGTTCATAAATAAGGGCCTTGGTGTACAGACATTGGTGTATGTTAATAGCAACATATTGCAGGTAAGGAAAACCACTTCCATAAAACACACACATAGGGGAAATAATCAGCTCATCACCTTGAGGAAATCCTTTTGGAACAAAAAAAAATCCCTTTCAAAAATTCCATCAAAAGAGGACTTACCCTTTAACAACATTTCAACCAACCGTTTCTAACAAGATAAAACTTTTAAAAACTGGAATATGCTAAACAATTTAAAGTTTTACTTTCCATTTAATGAGTTTTTAACTTTTTGAAAGCATTAGGAAAAGGAAGGCACGTAGCGAATGCCAAAAAAACACTTATAATTAGGGATGAGCGGACCCCACTTGCAAAGTTTGGCACTGATATCTGTGTCTGCGTTCAGCGTTCGGACCGAACCCCCGGAAGAAGGCTGATTGGCTGCACAGCAGGGGGACAGCTGCTCCTTCCTCAAAAAAATGTAACTAATGTAACTATCCCAGTCTGTTATTCACAAGACAGAGGAAACTGCAACACATGGATGTAGAAAAGGAGACACATTTTTTTTAGTATAACAGTCTGGGAAAGCAGTCTTGCAGTAATCAAGGCAATTACTGTATTTTGGCCTATAAGACGCACCCAGGATTTGAAGGAGAAAAATTAGAAAAAAAATATTCTTAACCAAATGGTGTGCTAAAATACCTACTTCCCAATCACCCTATCATAGACAGCATGCAGAATTCCTCCAATCATACCATTACAGACCCCACGTTACAGGCAGTGAGGGGCATCCCACATTAAAGACAGTGAGGGGCATCCCACATTTCAGGCAGTGATGGGCATCCCAGTTACAGGCAGTGTGCGGGCATCCCAATTACAGGCAGTGTGCAGGCATCCCAATTACAGGCAGTGTGCAGGCATCCCAAATACAGGCAATGTGCGAGCATCCCAAATACAGGCAATGTGCGGGCATCTCAAATACAGGCAGTGTGCAGGCATCCCAATTACAGGCAATGTGCGGGCATCCCAAATACAGGCAGTGTGCAGGCATCCCCAATACAGGCAGTGTGCAGGCATCCCAATTACAGGCAATGTGCGGGCATCCAAAATACAGGCAGTGTGCGGGCATCCCAAATACAGGCAGTGTGCGGGCATCCCAAATACAGGCAGTGTGCTGGCATCCCCAATACAGGCAGTGTGCAGGCATCCCAATTACAGGCAATGTGCGAGCATCCCAAATACAGGCAATGTGCGGGCATCTCAAATACAGGCAGTGTGCAGGCATCCCAATTACAGGCAATGTGCGGGCATCCCAAATACAGGCAGTGTGCAGGCATCCCCAATACAGGCAGTGTGCAGGCATCCCAATTACAGGCAATGTGCGGGCATCCAAAATACAGGCAGTGTGCGGGCATCCCAAATACAGGCAGTGTGCGGGCATCCCAAATACAGGCAGTGTGCGGGCATCCCAAATACAGGCATTGTGCAGGCATCTCAAATCTGGGCAGTGTGCAGACATCCCAATTACAGGCAATGTTCGGGCATCCCAAATACAGGCAATGTGTGGCATCCAAAATACAGGCAGTGCGTGGGCATCCCAAATACGGGCAGTGTGCAGGCATCCCAATTACAAGCAATGTGCGGGCATCCCAAATACGGGCAGTGTGCAGACATCCCAAATACAGGCAGTGTGCAGACATCCCAAATACAGGCAGTGTGCTGGCATCCCAATTACAGGCAATGTGCGGGCATCCCAAATACAGGCAGTGTACAGGCATCCCAAATACAGGCAATGTGCGAGCATCCCAAATACAGGCAATGTGCAGGCATCCCAAATACAGGCAATGTGCAGGCATCCCAAATACAGGCAATGTGCAGGCATCCCAATTACAGGCAATGTGCAGGCATCCCAAATACAGGCAATGTGCAGGCATCCCAAATACAGGCAATGTGCAGGCATCCCAAATACAGGCAATGTGCAGGCATCCCAATTACAGGCAATGTGCGGGCATCCCAAATACAGGCAGTGTACAGGCATCCCAAATACAGGCAATGTGCAGGCATCCCAATTACAAGCAATGTGCGGGCATCCCAAATACGGGCAGTGTGCAGACATCCCAAATACAGGCAGTGTGCTGGCATCCCAATTACAGGCAATGTGCGGGCATCCCAAATACAGGCAGTGTACAGGCATCCCAAATACAGGCAATGTACAGGCATCCCAATTACAGGCAATGTGCGGGCATCCCAAATACAGGCAGTGTACAGGCATCCCAAATACAGGCAGTGTGCGGGCATCCCAATTACAGGCAATGTGCAGCCATGCTCGGCGCCATCTTGGTATATATCCAAGATGGCGCCGAGCATGGCAGCCACGGAAGGAGCTCTCCCATAGACACTAAGTTTTTTCCCTGTTTTTCTCCCCATTCTGTCATTTAGAGTTATTTTTTCTCCTGTTAGTTTAACAAACTACCCCTAGCATACCTGATCCGTGAATGACAACTTCACCGAGGAGACGCCACGAGGAGGAGAAGGTGCGGCGGCCGGCAAGCTCGGGAAATGGCGGTGGCGGACGTCTCAACACGTGGGTAGGCCTGTGATTGTTGTGACCGTATCTCCCCTCCAGCACTAACATCTGGAGGAGAACGCAGGTCCCGACGGAGCAGACAGCTTCACCGGAGCTGAAGGTGGTGTGCTGTGCTCCAGCGGCTTGTGAGCGGGCCCTCCCAGAGCTGCAGCAGGCGGCGGAACAGTGGAGTGTCGGCAGTGCGGACCCCCGGCTCCGGAAAGAAGAAGCACTCCTGCGACGTGAGAGCGGGCCCACCCAGGTCTGCAGCAGGCGGCGGCGGCAATAGCGGTGCGTCGGCCCTGTGAACCCCCCGGCTCCTGCAAGAAGGGGCACTCCGCGGCGTGAGAGCGGGCCCACCCGGGGCTGAAGCAGGGTACCTACTCGGCGGCGCGGCGCTCCCATCTGTTCCTCTGTCTCAGCAGCAGCAGCAGCGGCTTATGAATCTCCTCTCTTCCAAGCAATATTGCTGTGTCAGCACAAGCGTCATCAGTAACCAGGTGAGCTTCGGCCAATCATGACTGATTTATATTCTGACAATCATGCTGGCCTTCCAACAACAGCGTCATCAGTATCCAGGGAGACCCAGCCTATGACTAAATTCAAATAATGTCCTACACACCAGCAAGCACTTAACACATCACGTTGGCATGAATAACAACTGGGCACACATCCCTGACTGATCACAAACCAGCAATTTCTCCAGGTGCAACAAACATCCTCAATCACAACTACTGGGCAGACATCCCTGACTGTCACACAACCAGTAAGCACTTCTGATCACATCTACGCTGGCCTACACAACTACTTAAGGAGAACATCCCTCACGCAAACTTGCGCACAACGACTTAAGCGAACATTCCGTACGCAAATTCGCACATCTACTACGTTGAACATGAGCAACACCAACATACTAAGGCACACCAAACCAAGCAAAGAAAATTAAAGAGGCTAGTCCCTGATCTACCGAACATTATACACCAACTGAAGACCCCCACCGGCCCGCCCGCAAACAACACAAGACCCTCGCAAGCCCCCGATCACCAACCTCCAGCACTCAATTAATCACTAACACCCCCCCGGTCACTTACCCACATCCTCCATCCACTCAGTCACCACCCACAACCCTCACTAACACTCTTCCCCATCCATCCCCAACACTCACCCCCATTCATATACCCACAACCGCCACAATCCCCCCAATCAGTCCAATCCAAGCAACAAACTCAATACGCCCACCCCCACTGGGACACACTTCCAATCTCTGAACCACAAGTATTCTCCATCTAGCTCAACCTACAATTCCTTTACACCGGCGTCCTGTTCACAACCAAAATGTGCCTCACATACTCCAGGGAAACGCTTCTAAATACATCTGTTCCCGGATGCCCATCCTTTTTTGCCCTAAGAATCCTTGTTACAGACCACATTGCCAAGGTTAACAAGCATAGTGCCAAACGGAGACGGAGGGGAAGAAGGGCAGGTGTCTTGGTAAGACTAAAAAGGAGAGGTCTGCGTTCGGCACTCCCGTCGATACACCTGGCAAACCTGCGTTCACTTCCAAATAAAATGGAAGAATTACACATTTTATGCAGGAATTATACAGAATTCTCGAATTCAGCTATCCTCTGCTTCACTGAGACTTGGCTCAATGATCGCATCCCAGATACAGCCCTGGAACTCCCAAACTTCAACATCATCCGCGCAGACAGGAACTATGTCCTAGCACAAAAGTCGCGAGGAGGCGGCGTCTGTTTCTTTGTGAACTCCAATTGGTGTAAAGACACAAACATCCTGGCTCAGAGTTGCTCCACATACCTAGAAATACTAGCAATCAACTGCAGACCCTTCTACGCCCCACGGGAATTCTCCTCGTTCATACTGATTGGTGTTTACATCCCACCACATGGATCCGCAAAACCCGCTTTAGACGGTCTGGTTGACTGCATTCTGGAATGCGAAAAGAAACATCCCCAGGCCCTCATCATCATACTGGGCGACTTCAACCAGGCAAAACTAAACTCAGAACTCCCACAGTTCTTTCAGCACATCACCTGCCCCACCAGAGGAACTAACTCCTTAGACCACTGCTACACCACCATCAAAGGTGCCTACAAACCTGTAGTCAAAGCCGCTCTTGGCCATTCAGATCACGCCCTCATACATCTAGTCCCTGCATACAGGCAGCGACTGAAATCCTGCAGACCCTCCCTTATCACCACTAAAAGATGGACAGCTGAAGCGATATCCGATCTACAAGCATGCTTCGACACAACAAACTGGGAGATCTTTGAGAACGCCGGGAACATCAATGACTGGACTGATAAGGTCATGTCATACATTAAATTCTGCGAGGACATGTTGATCCCGACCAGGACCTATAAGAAACAACCACAGAACAAACCATGGTTCAACAACACGATTAAAAACCTAAGGAAGAAAAAAGAGACAGCACACAAACAGGGTAACCTCACTGAGTACAGGAAATATAGGAATCTCCTCACTAAGGAGATAAAAGCTGCAAAAAGATCATACTCACACAAATTAGAGAATACATTCTCGAAATCCAACTCCAGAGCACTGTGGGCGGGCGTCAAGCAAGTAACGAACTTCAAAGGCTCCGCCCCTACCATCAACGCAAGCATGGATCTCGCTGAAGAACTGAACCAGTTCTATTGCAGATTCGACAAAATGAAGCTAAACAAAAGTCCAGTGAGCCCCCCTCCAATGTCAAGTAGTACATCACACATGATGGGTACGCCTGAACTAAACTTTGAAGCGTCAGACACAAGGAAGATCCTACTCACGCTCAACACCAAGAAAGCCTCTGGCCCTGATGGGATCTCCCCAACATGCCTAAAAATGTGTGCGGATCAACTGGCCCCAATCCTTACCACAATCTTCAAGGGCTCACTGAAGGCGGGTATAGTACCTGACTGCCTGAAGAACTCAGTCATCATCCCAGTTCCTAAAACGTCATCTGCCACAGCCCTGAACGACCACAGACCCATCGCTCTGACCCCAGTGGTGATGAAAGTCTTTGAGCGACTAATAATACCAGTCCTGAATGAGGCTATCGGCTCAAAGTGGGATCCACTGCAGTTCGCGTATAAAGCCAACAGATCTGCAGAAGACGCGGTCAACCATGCATTGCAACTTACATTAAACCATGTGGATCAACCCGGCTCATACATATATTTGTAGACTTCTCTTCAGCCTTCAACACTATAGATCCCCAAATTCTGAATAGGAAACTGCTCTCACTGGGCATCTCACCGGATCTCTCTGACTGGATCACCAACTTCCTCACAAACAGAACCCAGAGAGTCAAACTAGGCCCCTTTATCTCTTCATCCAGAACTACCAATATAGGCGCACCACAAGGCTGCGTTCTGTCCCCCCTCCTCTTCTCCATATACACAAATGACTTCAAGTCAACAGACCCATCAATCAAAATCATCAAGTTTGCGGACGACACAACTCTAGTAGGCCTTATCAACAACACAGACGAGACTCCATACAGAACACAAATAAATAGCCTGGTAACCTGGTGCGAGGAGAATAACCTCATCCTGAACACCCAGAAAACGGTCGAGCTGATTGTCGACTTCAGGCGGTCCCACCCAGCGCACCGTCCCATCACCATGGGTAAGGATGAGGTCAATATCGCTACCAGCGCAAAATTCCTGGGCACAGTAATAACTAATGACTTGAGGTGGAGTGGGCAAGCCACCGTTGTCCTAAAGAAGGCTCAACAGAGACTGTATTTCCTACGACAACTAGCGAAGTTCGGAATGTCTAAAAGGATCCTGAAGACCTTCTACATCGGCGCAGTAGGCTCACTCCTGAGCTCCTCCCTCACTACTTGGCATTGTGGGATCACAGCCAAAGACAAGATCAGGCTGAAGAGGATCACCAGGACCGCTGAGCGGATCATAGGATGTTCCCTACCTGACCTAGATGAACAATTCAAGGAAAGGATCCGCTCTAGGGCAAAAAGAATAGTAGGTGACCCCACACACCCAGGTCACCTATTCTTCAATCTACTACCGTCTGGACGAAGGTATCGGGCTATCTCGTCCAGAACCTCTCGGTATAAAAACAGTTTCTTCCCACTTGCAGTTAAAGCACTAAATAATAAACTCTAAGAATCCCAGGAAACTTCCGATCCCCGACGCATCACCAGTTAGTTAAGGAATAACGCATGTAACAAAATCCTTTGTAAATATGTACAACTAGCTAAAACAAACAAAAGTTTATACCCCCATTAAGTATATAGCATGTGTGTTGATGTATATAGTTGTGTATATAGTGTGTTGATGTATATAGCTGTGCGTATAGCAAATGTTCAAGCTCTATGGAGAACCCCCCTTCCAAAAAGTATTCCTTGTTTGTATTCTGTACATACTTGGCGACCAATAAAGTATTCGTATTCGTATTCGTATCTCAAATCTGGGCAGTGTGCAGACATCCCAATTACAGGCAATGTTCGGGCATCCCAAATACAGGCAATGTGTGGCATCCAAAATACAGGCAGTGCGTGGGCATCCCAAATACGGGCAGTGTGCAGGCATCCCAATTACAAGCAATGTGCGGGCATCCCAAATACGGGCAGTGTGCAGACATCCCAAATACAAGCAGTGTGCTGGCATCCCAATTACAGGCAATGTGCGAGCATCCCAAATACAGGCAATGTGCGGGCATCTCAAATACAGGCAGTGTGCAGGCATCCCAATTACAGGCAATGTGCGGGCATCCCAAATACAGGCAGTGTGCAGGCATCTCAAATCTGGGCAGTGTGCAGACATACCAATTACAGGCAATGTGCGGGCATCCCAAATACAGGCAGTGTGCGGGCATCCCAAATACAGGCAGTGTGCGGGCATCCCAAATACAGGCATTGTGCAGGCATCTCAAATCTGGGCAGTGTGCAGACATCCCAATTACAGGCAATGTGTGGCATTGTGGCATCCAAAATACAGGCAGTGCGTGGGCATCCCAAATACGGGCAGTGTGCAGGCATCCCAAATACGGGCAGTGTGCAGACATCCCAATTACAGGCAATGTGCTGGCATCCCAATTACAGGCAATGTGTGGGCATCCCAAATACAGGCAGTGGACTGGCATCCCAATTACAGGCAGTGTGTGGGCATCCCAATTACAGGCAGCATGCAGACATCACAATTACAGGCAGCATGCAGACATCCCAATTACAGGCAGTGTACGGGGATCATGCACCCCCCCCAAAAAAACGAAACACTTACATTCCCCAGCTCCCACGCAGCCGACTCACACACACATTACCAGTGTCCGCTGCCGCCGCTGCCACCTCTCTGTCCCCGCAGCCGCCGCTGCCTGACGCCTCAAGGTCCCATCAATTCCGACTGCGCCATTGAACGCTGCCAGGAGTCACAGGCCACACCCCACCCGGTTGCCTGAGTCTCTGGGCACTTGAAGCAGTGGCTGCAGGCAGCTATGGGGGCAACTGCTAAGGCAGGGCCAGCGCCAAGGCCAGCAAAAGCCAGTAATATATGTGTGTGTATTTTTATATCAGCGGGAGGCGGCTGCTGATGCGTGGGAGCTGGGAATGTTTTTTTTGCATTCGCCCGATAAGATGAGCTGAGCTTTTTGGGGAAAAATAAGGCCCTTATTCATCAAGCGATAGCGCCAGGTAGTGTCTCAGTAGCGCCAGGTAGCGCCAGCTATCGGCGGCTACCGACTCCAGAACGCCAGGCGGCGGACACAATCACGCATTTATCACGCTAAATGAGGCTAGCGCCGGCGAGAGCGTCAGCTAGCGCGGGATTCATCATGTAGCGGACTGCAACGAACAGCGCCGCTGCTAATCCCATCACAGCGCCAGGTATGACCTGTCGCTCCCTGGCGCTCTCCAATGCATTTCAATGGAGCAATCTTTAAATATTCATAATTAATTGCTATTAATGTTTTTTTTTTTTTTTTTAAATGTCAAAAATTCTGTGACTACTTCGGCAATGTTAGTTTTTTTTTTTTTAAGGTAAAAAAAAAATAAAAATAAATTTGTGCAGAATTGATATTACTGGTCTGATATTAATGTATTCATATTACAAAATGTTTAGAAAAACATGTTTAATTTTTTAATCAAAAAATATGGTTGTTTGGGGGTTAAAAACTACTTTTAAGCTATCGCCGCCAGCGCTCTGGGGTTTAAACAAGCATTTCACAGCGCGAGAATTTTTGGAGCGTGATTTGTTAATGAATATGCTGGGAGCCGTTCGCTCTGGCCATTCGCTGTCAGGTGCACCCATACAGCGCGGAACCTGTGAAACAGCGACTCCTAACCCCGTATTCAACATTACCGCACACCGACTGAGTCGCTGTCAACAAGCGAACAATGGCCAAGCACAGCGAATACTAGCGGACGCTGTGAAAATCACGCTACTGGCGCTCATCTGTCGCTACCTGGCGCTATTAATGAATCGGCCTCTAAGTGTGTCTTGTAGGGCAAAAAATACAGTATACTTTGATTTTACAATCAACCTTCAGAGATCATTTAAAGTGGGCTTACACACTTCCCTGGCAAGTCCACACCATGGTGGGCCCAGGGCCACTAAACAGAACCCACCTACTCCCTCACACCATCTGTGTGCCCTGCGTGAGAAATACTCACCTTTTCCTATCAGGTCTTCATCTGATAGGGGAGAGGAGCTACCTGCACATCCATGTAGCAGTCACACCATTTTTAATAGGGGGCATGCCTTATTGAAATGTGCAGCTGTTTCCTTTTCCACAGATGAAAAAGGACAAGAAACAGCACAGTGTCAGGAGTTCCTTTTGTTGCCCACAGTTGCCTTTTAAGCTGCACAGTAGATTCTGTATTTAGTGTTAATAAATTATTATATATTATGAGGAGAGAAAATAATCATACAATATACATTATTTACTTGCCCCAGGTGCAGAAGGTCAGGGGGGGTGCCAAAGGGGGGCCTGAGATCATGTGGGGGGCACCATTTTGAATCTTTGCCCCGAGTGCCAGAAAGCCTAGCTACTTCTCTGCCTAGGGGCATGCACACAGCGGGGGACCCCAATTTGGGATGACCCCACTGAGAGGGACAGGACCCCTAAAAGTGAAAATCGGGTGTGAATGAAAATCCAGGCTACAAATGCCCCCCCCCCCTTACTATTCTTCCCACCTACCCCCAGCCCAGATTAGTTTAATAAAGGATCACATGATTGCCCTACTGAAACAAGCTGGTTTCAGGGGTAGGAAAACATAAGGAGGTGGACATTTACTACTTCAACAAATGTGAAAACTGCTGTAAAAGAGAGGTAGGCAAGTCACATGATTGACTGCAGACAGGGGAGGACTGGCAATAGGAAGCACAGGAAGAATTCCTGGTGTGATGCACTGCTTTGGAATCAGCTGGACTGCCACCCAACAACTGTGCCAGAAATCAGTCGGTCCTCTTCCAAACACCCCTCTCAGGTTCCTGCCTCCAAAGTCTACATCCATACCTGGCCCCATTTTACCCCTCCCAATCAAGACACCCCAGCCCATGTTTTGCCTCTAGCATGAGGAGCCATAACGACTTCTGCCACAGTATCTACCCCTACAATACTAAGAGGCTGATTTACTACTAGCGCCGCATATTGCTAGATGAGCGTCTGTATAGCGGCGCTTAGACACGGTAAGCAGGTATCGGGTGCTGTAACAGAGGTTCTCAGTCCCTCTAGTAACCTGGCCGGCATAAATGAATGCAGGGCCGGATTATGAGGGGAGCGCAAGGGGCTAGGTTATGGTCTGATTCAGGAGGCTTTTCAGTCTTTGGTCTGATGGGCCGTGGGGCCAGCAACAGCGGCAGTGGGGGCGCACCTGCGCAAAGCCACCACAGGGCGGGGAGGAGAGTCTAGAGCAGCAAAGCCGCCGTCAGCAACGCTACAGTGATGAGTGCGTGCAGAGCTGTCACTGCACATAAACCACCAAGCACAGCCACTGGCAGCTCAATGCGGGAAACGGATTTCTGCTGGACCAGCGGGGTGACAACACTACCCCCAGCCCAAAATGGCAAAGCAGGAGTTCCCGAGCAGCACGCACCCACACAAGGGTGGCACAAAGGACTCGATCTGACGCTCCAGTAAGTAGACAGGTGCCAGACAACCACCAATCAGTTACTTGGCTGTACTATTATTTTAAAGAAAAAATACTGTATCTGGGGCCTCCACCACACTTAGGCCCTTATTTATGAAGGAATAGCCACAGGTAGCGACTGGTGAGCAGCCGGTAATGACGGGCCCCGCCACGAGAACGCCGGCTCCCCACCACAATCACACATTTATCAAGCCAATCCTGCTTAGCGACTGACAGAGCGCCAGATAGCCACTCATTCATCATTATTCCAGCCTCAGCCCACAGCGCCAGCGTACGACCTTGAACAGCGACAGGTATGACCTCTCGCTACCTGGCGCTCTCCAATGCATTTCAATGGAACAATCTTTAAATATTAATAATTAATTATTATTGTGTTTTTTTATTTTTTTTTTTTTTTTTTAAATGTGAAAAATTCTGTGACCACTTCTGCCATTTTAGATAATTTTTTTAAGGGAAAAAAAATTAAAAAAAAAATTGTACAGAATTTATATTACAGGTCTGATATTAATGTATTCATATTACTAAATTATTTAAAATACTTTTTTTTTTGGTTTCCAAAAATATGGTGGTTTGGGGGTTAAAAAAGTACTTTTAACACATCGCCTCCAGCGCTCTGGGGTTTAAACATGCATTTCACAGCGCTTGAATTTTTTGAGCGTGATTTTTTGATGAATATGGTGGAAGCCGGTCGCTCTGACCAGTCGCTATCATGCGCACCCATACATCGCGGAACCTGTCAAATAGCGACTCGTAACCTTGTATTCAACATTACGCCACACCGACTGAGTCGCTGTCAACAACCGAACAACGGCCAAGCACAGCGACTACTAGCGGGCGCTGTGAAAATACCGCTACAGTCGCTCAACTGTCGCTACATGTCGCTATTAATAAATCAGCCTCCCCATCTAGCCCTAGATGAATGTGATGTGTGCTGGGCGCTCTAACAACAGTACAGCGCTGCAGCAAGCTTAATGTAGTGCCAGCTCAGTGCGTCCAGCACTCGGCGCTCTACACCATATTTAACAAAAAACTACACAGTGGGCGCTCTAGCATAGAGTGCCAGGCGCTGCGTGATCAAAGTCTGTTTTTGAACACATATCCACCAGTAACAAAACGAAAACACATGGAATTACGTTGTTTTAACACTGGGACAATAACACTTTAGTGCCAGACCTGTAATGACAATTCTGCATAAAAATATGAAAAGTCCTAAAAATGTATAAAAGTGTTCGCAGCCCAGGACAGGTCACACAATGATTTGAGCAAAAAAAAATGTAAATTGCCAAACACGCTATTTATACATAACTAATGAAACCCTATTCAAATGTATGGGAGAGCGCTACAAAGCGACAGGTACTACATGACGCTCCTGAGCCTAGAGCGCCTGCACTATACACTGAGCCGGCTGGATTAATACATGCGACGCTATATGGCGCTGTTAGAGTCACCAGATTCGCTTTCATAAATGTGGTTTTGCGTACAGCGCCTGCCATTCACCAGACGCTGCCTGCCGCTACGAGGCAATACCTGGCGCTATCCCTTCTTAAATAACCCCCCTAATCTAAATAGAAGAACTACAGTAAAGTTTCAGGGTGCATTGTAAACTAAACAATATGGAGGCTCCCTATAATAAATGTGTAGGAGAAATCATTAAAAAAAATAAGAATTGTGAGTGCCTACTCCTGTTAGATTTATTAGCAAGCTATGAGCCATAAGAAATACAAAATATAGAAAGATCCATTACACCATCAGAGTGGATGGTGAGAGCAGAAGTGAATGGCTTCCCCACACTGCCCATCTGCATCTCCCCTAACAAAAATAGAGGTCCCCACGCTCCCCTGGCGCTCAGAGAGATGGATAGATCCATGCTGGTTATTGTAATCAAACTAGTGCCCTTATTCATCAAGCGATAGCGCCAGGTAGTGTCTGACGAGCGCCAGGTAGCGGCAGCTAACGGCGACTACCGACTCAAGTACGCCCGCGGCGGTCACAATGACGCATTTATCAAGCAAAATGAGGCTAGCGCCCGGCGAGATCGACGGCTAGCGCGGCATTCATCATGAAGCCGCCTGGACCGAACAGCGCCGCTGCAAATTCCCTCACAGCGCCAGGTATGAGCTGTCGCTCCCTGGCGATGTCCAATGCATTTCAATGGAGCAATCTATAATTATTCATAATTAATTGGTATTATTTTTTTTATTTTATTTTTTTTAATGTCAAAAAATCGGAGAACACTTCTGCAATGTTAGGATTTATTTTTAAGTCAAAAAAAAAAAAAAAAAAAATATGTGCAGAATTGATCTAACAGGTCTGAGATTAATGTATTCATATAACAAAATGATTCTAAAAACATGTATAATGTTACATTCAAAAAATATGGTTGTTTAGGGGTTAAAAACTAGTTAATACACATCGCCGCCAGCGCTCTGGGGTTTAAACAAGGAATGGACAGCGACAGCACATTCGGAGCGTGATTTTTTGATGAATATGAAGCTAGCCGTTCGCTCTGGCCATTCGTTGTCAGGCGCTCACATACAACGCTGGACCTGTGAAACAGCGACCCCCCAGCCCGTATTCAACATTACCGCACACCGACTGAGTCGCTGTCATCAAGCTAATGCCGGCCAAGCACAGCGAATACTGGCTGGCGCTGAAAAAATCACGCTACAGTCGCTCATCTGTCGCTACCTGGCGCTATTGATGAATCGGCCTCAAAGCAGTCTCTTTCTTAAAAAGACACATTGAAAATAATATAATAAGATGATGAATACAAAAAAGCTGAATTTTATCAGGGTCATCCATTACATACCCAATAGCAAGCTGTTGTTCTGTAACAATGGACGCACTGGCTGCAAAAGACCTATTGTAGTGCCGTATAATGGCCTATAGGGGGGGGGGGGGCATCTTCTTTAGATCCTAAACTGTTAATATCCAGTCTTAGAAAATAGATGTGGGGTTGCATTTTGTATTTCAATGTTCAATATTCTTTTGGCGTTTTTTATGTATTTTTTATATTTTTTTATATTATTTATGTATGTTTATTACGTATCCTTGTTAGCTTCAAAATGCAATGTAAAGCTGTTGCTGTCCTATATACCTAACCCTCCCCCCCCCCCCAGACATCCTCATTGTTGTTTCCCATTCATTAGCAAAGTAGTAGAAGTCTAGTATTATAGTATGGCAGACCTAGGCCCTTATTCATGAAGGGATAGCGTCAGGTAGTGGCTGGTTAATGATAGGTAGCGACATGTAGCGACTGGTGAACGCCGGACACGGCACGCAATTACACATTTATCAAGCAGAATCTGTTTAGCGACTGGGATAGCGCCATGTAGCGTCTGATCATCATTTTCTCAGCCTCAGCGAACAGCGCCAGCATTCAGCCTTGCACAGCGCCAGGTATGACCTCTCGCTCCTGTCGCTCCCCCATACATTTCAATGGACGATCCTTTCCTTCTCTTTAAACTGTGTTTTTGTTTTTGTTTTTTTTGTTTTTGAATCTCAAATAATTCTGTGACTTCTCCTGGCATTGAATAAGCAGTTTTTTCACATTTTTTTATTTTTTATATATTTCCTAAGAAATGACATTACAGGTCTGGCATTAAAGTGTTCATGTTACAATGTTGCTACAATGTAATTCCATATGTTTTCGCTTTGTTACTAGTTGATAGATGCTGGAAAACACACTTTAAACACACCGACTCCTGCGCTCTGGGCTTCAAACAAGTATTTTTCAGCGCCAGAGATTTGTGAGGCTGTTTTTTTGCTGAATATGATGTGAGTCGGTCGCTATGAGCAGTCGCTAACATGCACTCCCATACAGCGCTGTACTGGTCAAATAGCGACTCCTCACAATGTATTCAACATTACTGAACAGAGACTGAGTCGCTATAAAGTAGCGACTCACGGCCGAGCACTGCGACTACTAGCGGACGCTCTGAAAATGCCTGCTACAGACGCTCATCTGTCGCTACCTGGCATTAGTGATGAATCAGCCTGCCCGTAAAGTAAAGAGAAATGCCTGCGATCTGGTGACTCGAGTGTGTCCTGACTGACTGTAAGCTGTTAATGGGGTTTGCTGGGCATGCATGTTCGGTAATACATAAGCAAACCCGTCTGGCAAACTCAGTTGCCACAGTAGCAGACCCAGGAGCGTAAAAAGGGGTGAGTATGATGTCTGATTTAAGGAGCAGTCGGACATCACAAGGTGGGAAGCCCCTGACAGTGTTAATGAAATTCTCTTATGGACAGTTTGAGATTTAGGGGGCCTCTTTAACATTAAAAAATAAATAAAACCAAAAGCTAAAACTAAATATAATAAAATAAACTTTTATCAGCTGAGATCAACCAAAATTGTGGATATATACTAAATTACATTAATTATTATTATTATTATTAGCAGTAGTATTTATCCGGACCTTCACCCTGAATAAGAGCCTATCTTATATGTTTCTTATATGTTTCCGTCACCCTGTACATACAGATTGCCCACATTAAAAATCATCCTACCTGCATCTACTGCATGTTCTGAGCCTTTAAACATCCAAGATGGTGGCACATGGAGTCTGCAAACAGGAAGTGTCTTTTGACTGTGCCACTCTGCATTCTGGGATTGCTGTCCTTTTCCTGACCCCAGCTCTGCTCTGTCTGTGCAAAGCACAGCTATAACCTGTCGCCTGCACGTCTTCCCCTCTCCTTTCCTGAGTGTGTGATGCTTCTAAGGCAAGATGGCGGCGCCCGTATCCTAGGGTGCTGAACAGAGTTGCAGCCCAGTGGGGGGAAAGTATAAAATGTAAGTGAGTAAAAAAATTAAAATATATTAATTTTAGATGTTGGGGAATAGTTTTTGAAGGGTTTGGGCTTTTGATGAAATGATGCTGAAGGTCCGGTTTATTAATATTAATTATTTATTTATTTATTGTTATTATTACTATTATTATTATTATTATTATTATTATCATTATTATTATATAGTTTATAATTACAGTATTTCTAACAAACAATAAACATATATAACCTATTCGTTTACTGATATTTAATAACCAAATTTCAGAAGTTGTTGATGATGTATATATTGTGTTACATAAAATAGCGTATATAGCATTAATACTAATAAATGTATATATGATATGTATATATTTATGTATATATATGATATGCTTCAGCTTGCTGGGATTCCACCTCAACATACAATCAACACAAAAGTCAAATAGCTTTTTGTTCCCTCGGTTTGAGGTAGAGAAGTTTTCCAGGTGACTTGCAGACGTTTTTGAATGAAGGCATCTGCACGAAATTGAAAACAACAACCCCCTATGGGGTAATTAATAAAATGTGGAGAGCTCTCACCATGAGGCACATAGCTCTCCACATGACGGGGGTGGGTTCTTCCATGTGAGACAGAGAGCACTTAACATTTAACAACCCCAATAACTATATATATATATATATATATATATATATATATATATAATTATTATTTATTTATAAAGCGCTGTCATCATCCATGATGATCAGGCTGATTCATCACTAACGCCAGGTAGCGACAGATAAGCGTCTGTAGCAAGCATTTCAGAGTGCCCGCTAGTAGTCGCTGTGCTCGGCTGTGGGTCGCTACTTCATAGCGACTCAGTCACTGTGCTGCAATGATAAATACATTGTGAGGAGTCGCTATTTGACCAGTACAGCGCTGTATAGGAGCGCATGTTAGCGACTGGT